>RCIC01000013.1:2095000-3397500 GCA_018883505.1 Ceratosolen fusciceps | reverse complement strand
TTTTCATTCAGGGACGCTTGGATATGACCGAGGAAACGGGGGCGAGAGAGGGGTGGGGATTGAGGAGGAGGAGGAGGAGGAGGAGGAGGAGAGGCAGAAAGAGATGGAGGAAAACAGGAAACGAGCGAGAATTCATTACCTCGTATCTTTCATTAATACCCAAAAAGTCCTAAAGATTCTCGGGGATATATTCTCACTTGCGTGCACGTACGTGTGTGCGTATATGCGAAGGCGCGCGCATTCGTGCGTATTGAACCTGTTGAGTCCTCTACGCTCTGCTCTTCTTCTAACACAAAGGCACTTTTATAAATTAGATATTTTCGCCGCTGTGCTATTATAGACTATCGGTAATTATGATTAGATTACATTAACGACTCGTGGGCATAAAATAAAAAAAAGAATACGGCTCGTGCATAACTTATCAATGACTTTTTATCAATGGAGAAGCTGCTAACGTTCCTTTCTTCCCTTCTTCGCAAAAACTCAATTTATATTGTAATGAATTTAAACGTTTAATTTAAAGCGTCTTTGCGCCACGCTTATTGCTCACAGCTTGGGCGAGAGAGAGAGAGAGAGAGACACGCACACACACACAGCGAGCAATTATGAAAATTTTAAAGTCTTAAATGCGTAATAACGCGCATGGAGCTCGTGATAAGCCGTTATTCATTTAATAACGAAAAAGAATTTGAATGGTGCATGCATGATGCATCGGGTCCGAGACAAAGCCCGGGGGACTACTATTGGCAGAGTGCTTAGGTCGAGCTCTAAGTAAGGCTTCCACTCTACAATCACAAAGTGCAGAGATATATAAGCGAACAAAGAAAGTATAAAAGGGCGGGAATGGCGTCGGAACAAAGCCCGGGATAAAGCCGCACGCGAATAAACTGCGGGAGTAAAGATGAATTTCGGACGCGCGCTTAGCTAAGAGAATCGAGGCTCTCTCTCTCTCTCTCTCTTGCTCTCTCTCTCGCTCTGCGTAAGGATCTTTATGCGAGTCCTGGCTGGCTCGCTTTGCCCACGCTTCACAAAGGTTAACGGAACGAATGCACGCCCCGGCCCTTGGCGCCCGATGCTCTCTTACCCATACAGGGACACACCTACGTAGGCGTATATTCGTGGCACACCCGTATAAGGGAGGACGCCTGCATCATCGCGTCGGTCTCCCGCACGTCGAGCTCCTGGACATCTGCATCTCGCCTGGGGTGCGCGTTGCACTGGCGGTCGGGAGCCTCTTCCCCTCCACCCGACTCTCCCTTAGACATCGCGATACCGCAAACCCTTTCTCCGCCCCGTGCGTACATCCGCGGCTCCCGTCTAAGCCCTCGGCTCATCGGCTCGTCTTGACCATTTATTCCTACTTTCTCTATTTCCTGCGTCTCTCTCTCTCTCTCTCTCTTTCTCTCACACCTTTCATCCGAAGCAAGCTGCTTTCTATTCCCAGCGGACGGGACGCTCTTACTTGCCATTTCTCTGTTTAGACTTTTAACTGCAACTCTGATTTTCTAGTTAGTCATCCTCTTGAATGGCTAAATATTCTCCACTATTATTATTACTACTACTACTACTGCTACTACTACTACTACTGCTACTGCTACTACGACACGAAGCATCGAAAATTTATAAAACGTCAGGCTTTTGTGATCGAACATCGTCTCCAGCCTGCCTTCGCTCTCGTTCCGTGTATACGGACGCATCAGGACTTGGGAAAAATTTAAGATAAATACCAGGAATAATAATCTGCTTTTTATAAACCGCCCTAATGTCGATTGTAAAGAGTGTTTACTGTCAAATGGGTGAAGCTCGGCTTAAAAACCTCTGTACTCCTAAACGAAGTCAGCGCTCGCGACTATTGATGCTCCTGAGAAATTCCCCGAATATAAATATACACGCGCGCGTATCTCTCTATCTCTCTATCAATCTATCTATATATATATATATATTAAGCCGAATCAATTTTCGGGCGAAACGGTCGGAAAAGAAAGTTTTGGGTCAAAAACCTTTGAAATCCGGTGCGTCAATAGAGGAGGGACAGAGCGGGTTGCTTATAACATAATGGATGAGAAAGGTTTAGGTAATCGGTAAACGCGGCCTACCCATCGGCTTCCCATGGGGTGCGCGATTCGCGATGGGGATACTTCGCGCTCCGATGCCCGCCCGGCCCTTCTCATTCGTTTTATGAAAATATGGCAACTCTACGTAATTCCCTATTCCAGAGAATGCGCATTAAATTTCTCATCGTCCAACCCTTTTTTTAACTCCTCCGGGCGCAATTTTTTCTCACACAATTTCAATAACACAATCGCCCGCGACCTTCATTACCAAAAATTCGCGTATTCTACTCGCCTACTCGCCCCCATCCCTTTTTATCCTCTTTTATTCCTCTTTTATTCCTCTTTTTATTCCCATTCCCTTTCACATGGTCTGACTGACTGACTGACTGACTGACTGACTGACTGACTGGCTGAGACTGGCTGGCCGGCCTCACTCCCATTCTACATATCGCATTTTTTCCTACTACTTTGTTTTTGTCCCTCGGAGACTCTCTCTCTCTCGCCCCGATTCCCCCGATCACGCTTATTGTTAACATTTTTTCTCTCCTTTTTTTTTTTTTTTTTATTTTTTACTTATCCCGGTCCTCGGTCTGCTTGCTTCTTCGAGTTAACCCTTCGGGAGTAAGTAACCCCTTAGCCAGTGGCGGTTCGCGAGCCGCTCGCACTCTCCGAGTCCGTCGAGACCTGGCCTTTCATAATAGCGGGTATGCCTCGACGACGTACCTCCGACTGTCGGCCCTCCGCGCTCCTCCCGCCCTCCCTCCGGACGGGCAGAGAGTCTCGGCGAGGCTGAGAGTAAGGGTGCGATCGGGTTTTCGGATCCTTTAATCGCTGCATCGTAACGAAAAATTTACAAGGTGCCCTTGCATTGCCGATTATGGGAATTTACATAAATTTCCATGCCCGCTCGTCTCGCATTGGACGGAGCTGCCGTAGCGGCATGTTCATGCCGTACCTTGCGCGGGATTTAAAAATGCACTCGTCCGTCCTGCTCTGCTCTACTCTACGTTTCGAAGATAATAAAAGGGAAGGAATTCATCTCGACTGCGGACCGCTAACTACGTATTTTTACCCTCAGTACCCTTAAGCCACCTCGGGGTCACTACGTTGGCCACCCAACTTTATGTCGTGTAATTTAATTGCACGCAATATCTCTACGTAGCATGTTTGTTTGGAAAATCTGTGTAATGAGGGTGGAGGTGGGGGCTGATGGAGGAGGAGGAGGAGGAGGAGGAGGAGGAGCTCGTTCGGAGAGTCGGGCTCGAGTAGAATGACACTTGTAAACGATCTTTACGCGTCGCGTCTATCGCCCTTCTTGTTTTCATATTTTCAAAATTTCCCTCCGACACGCTATCATTTTTTGTATAGAATTACATACTGAAATATCATAGTTGTGATTCTCTCGTTAGAGTTAACGGCTAACGTGTCAGTACGTCCCTCTTATTCAAACGTATGCATGCATTCGTTAACATGCGTTAACGTTTTATAGCAAATGTCATTAACGATATTGTTGGAAATATATATATATATATATATATAAAGACGAGAAAAGAAAAGAAAAATCGCGTATCTCTTAAGTCGCGTACTTGCCAGGTATTCGATTGTTGTTGATCGTAGTGCGTGGATCATTGGGGCGGAAAGGGTATACCACTAGGGTAATAATAAATTCAGAAAAAAGTATAAAAAGATTATTAGCTATGCACGTTATTTAATAAATACATAGATTACAATACTAATAGAAATGTAAATAGATTTTTCCCTGGCACTGAGACTTTAAATAGAAATGCCAGATTAAGTAATTTATAAGGGGCATGTGCGTTCATGCAAAGGCGGAAAGAATAATGCAGATGACGGAAGAGGATAAGATGCGTTACCGCTTCGAGGAGGGAGGGCAACCGATAAATTTAGAAATCCAAAGTGACACAGTCCATCTCCGGCATGTGGATGCATACGTACGTACGCACGTACGTAACCGAATGACGTTTTGATAATTGTTTAGCAAGGGAGGGGGGGGCATTAACAGGAGGCGGGGAGATCGCAGAATAGGAAGGAGCCGATCGATCGGTAGATCCTTGGAGAAAACTTGGGAGCGCATCCCGTGCTCGTGTTACTTGACAATTGTCGATGGTTCTCGGTATTTATGCGGAGCCTCGCGGAAGGAGGTTGGAATAAGGTAAACAATGGCCGTGGCGCGAATAAGCACGTAATGAGAAGCGATCGCCGTGAGGGAAGATCGGATCGTTGGCAGCCGAGAGGATACGACGGGGTAGCGCAGGGCCAGCTGAGAAAAGGGAAAGGAAGATCGAAGGCGCGCGTTCGATCGGCCGAGTTCAGTGTGGCGGGGCGAGTGAGTAGTAGTAGTCCCGGTCTAGCTAAGAGGGGTCGGGACTTTGAATGAGAGAAAGAGAGGGAACGACCCCGGGGGACAGCTGCAGGACTGCATGCAGCCCTATCGGGGCGGCGAGCGGGCGTCGCGCGGACGGGGGACGCGCTTTTGGGGGAGGCTAGAGCAAGAGCAGAGCACACGGACAATAATGTCTGCGTGGTGGTAGGGTGCACATGCCGCGGTCGCATATGCCGCACATGCCCAGATGGTGCGCCCTCGCCCTTATCATTTGCGCCGCCACCCTCGCCACTGCTACCGGCGCCCCTGTTTGGATACTCCCACTACGATATACGGGCTCTCTCTCTCTCTCTCTCTCTCTCTCTCTCTCTCCTCACTGGCCGCTCTTTTCATAGTCGTCCCCTTACACCCCAACCCCCACGCACGATACCCCCCTCCCCTTCAGTACCCACGCAAAATAAGCTCGCGCGCACTCTCCCGCTCCCTCGATATCTTCTGTATCCGTTTATCTGTCTATCTATCTATCTATCTATCTCCGTTTCTCTCGCTGTTCAATCGTCGCTTTGTTCTGCCCTGCACTGCGCCCTGCCGCCCTTTGTTGTCAACCTCGCTCTCTTTCACCCGACGCTTTCCCGCCAAAATTTTCCACTCATAGAGCGACGCCACGCTTCCCCTACCACTCGGGGCCTCGTAAGTTTTCCGGGGCTCAGAAAAACTACTGCGCACTTCCGATACTCCCCGAGCGCTGTGCCCAGGGCGGCCGCCTGTGTGTATATACAACACGCCTCGTCGCTTCCAATCCATGAGACTCCTTATTATTATTATTATTATTGTTATTATTGTTGTAGTTATTATAGCTGGTTGTCGGGAAAGTCCTGGAACGTATTTGCTCAGGACGTATAATGACGCGTAGTTTCTTTGGATCTCTTGCAATCTGTCTCTCCGCCCCCCTCCTACCCTCCCTCCCTCTCCTCTCTCTCTCTCTCCCTCTCTCACACGCACGCACGCACGCACGCACGAACACACGCGCGCACGAGGTTGGGGGGCGAAGAAGGGCAGGGGAGCCCTCGAGACGGCTATCGAGAAGAAAAGGAAGAAAGAAGGGAAGTAAGTCGTGGCCGTCGGTCCTCCTGACTGAGCACGCACTGACCGTCCGTTTTTTATTTAATTTTTTTTTTTTTTTTTTTTTCGCCTCGCTCAACGGTCCGCTTAATCGCCAACGGTTACAATTATCTCCCGACTCTCGGTGAGCGCAGCCGAGCATTACGTCATCCTTGCACTCGAGCGCCGTAGCCGAGAGCCGTCGCTCCCCATAGTTCGCGGAAGGTGTCCGTCCGGGTCCGGTGCTCTGCGTGGCGGAATTCGCCTGCTATCGCGAATTCTTGAAGCGAAGCCAATAGCAGCAGCAGCAGCAGCAGCAGCTCAAAGCACCAGCAGCTCAAAGCAGCAGCTGTAAGCAGCTCATTACTCGTCGGGACTCGGATTTATCGAGGCGCCATCTCCATTTATGACTCCGAGCTTTGTAATTACACTCCCTTCTTTATGAGAATTATAATATTTCTTATCGTACTGGGACATTGAAATAAAACCTCGACGAAGCTCCGGTACTTGTTTAGGAGGAGTGTTTATTCAGGTCGCTGATCTATCTTCTTCTTCTTCTTCTTCTTCATATCAGCCATCCATTCATCCGTTCATCCATCCATCCGTTCATCCATCCATCCGCTTCCCAACTCATATAACATTCAACACAGCCTTGGAAATCAAATTGAGCCATCAATAAAGAACTCTTCATCTGGAAAATTATTTATACACACGGGTGTCCGGCAATGCGTGTAATTCCTACGATCCAATGGCCATTAAAATGTACGTGCAATGATGAAAGTGAAATGAGATTTCGGTTAATTTGAAAACCATACCGATGCATGTCGCGTCATTTATGTTTACCAATTATAGGCAACGTTAATTCGATTAGTCGGTAAGGAAATTGACACGGATTATCCAGAGTCACGTACCCAAGCATTCAAAAGAAGCGTGGAGTTGAAAGGAGGCGGCGCTCCATTTGAATCATAATAATCAATTGTGTGTGTGTGTGTGTGTGTGTGCGCGTGCTTTCAAGTCGGTCTCGTGGTAATTCATGGGATTGGGATCGCTGATACACGACGGGCGACTCACGATCCAGAAAAATAATAGAAGGGACTTTTAGAGGGAATGGATGGGGGGGGGAGGACGGACGGTCGCCTAAGGGGTATGTCGCGTGGAGTTGTTAAGGTCTTTCGGTAGCAGCGGAAATTAATTAGAGCCCTTTGGAATAAGTGACCGAACGAAGCTGTCCAGTGCCGGATGTGGTTTCCCTGTCCCCGAGAGTCCAAAGACGAAGGATTATTCCAATGACGCGCCCTACCTATCTGCCTACCTACCTACCTACCTATCTACCTATCTACCTATCTACCTACCTACCTACCTACCTACCTACCCGGTTTGATTCGGGTTGATTCGATGCACCGGATGGACGCGCCCGTCCATGATATCCTGGGAGAGCTCCCCGGCGATGTCTCGGGGATATTGCCCCGGGCTCTTGGTGCGCAGTTACTGCACCGGGTGCTGTTGCCTTTGACCCTCCTTCATCCGGCTCTTAGCTGGGCTTAATAATAATAAAAAAAAAAAAAAAAAAAAGAAAAAGAAAAAGAATCCTCTAGGAAGTACCGAGTTCCTGGTTTTCGGCTTCTCGCTTCGATGGCTTCCGCATGTGCGTCAATTGGTCTTGGCTTACCCGGGGATAAGAATGGAGGAATCGAGCCGAAATGACAAACAAGCAACTAACTAACCAACCAACCAACCAACCAACCAACCAACCCTCCTACTCACCACTTCCTGTTTCGAATCGGATTACCTTCCTTCGTTTCCTTCAATTTCCATCGGACTTTTATCACGACTAATCTGTAAATGGATGGGTCGCAGGGTCATCAGAAATGCCTTTAAGGATAATTATAATTGCCACTTACTCTACATTTTTCCCTTTTGCCTGTGCGTCGTGACAGACGACCGACCGACTGGCCTCTGTAACACGAGTTGTGTTGAGCTCCTGAGCCGAACGGGTGAGCCAGCGCATTGGCAATACTTTGAAACGCTCGAAAGAAATTTCACTCTCGACACTGATGTCCCTGTCCGTGTCCGTGTCCGTGTCCGTGTTGGTGTCGGTGTCGGTGTCGGTGTCGGTGATCTCGAGCCCCCGATCCATACCTGCGCTGCAACACTCAACCATCAATTACAATTCTGCCGATAATTCCATGCATTATACATATATACATATATATATATATATATATTTATATTTCATTCACATCTACGCAACAGTATACTTAATGACGATGAAAAGAAGTTGAGAGTGTGGGGACAATGACAATTAACGCGTGATATTTTTACGATTTCAGGTCGAGATCGGGCTACGACTCGAGTAGCGGCGATGAGTCCGAGATCGAGTATAATTCCTCGGTCTGTAATCAGAGCTCCTCGCAAGCCAACCCCAACACGACTGCAAGTAATTCGGGACAAGGGAAGCACATTAACAAAGGTCGATGGACCAAGGAAGAGGTGAGTTGTTCGACTTGTATTTCAAATTTTTATTTTATCATTAATTATTGCTAGCGAGCTATTTTCGGCTAGTCTCTCTCTCTCTCTCTCTCTCTCTCTCTAATATCCTCGCTTAATACGATCTTCGGTTTAATTGGCTTAATGATTATTAACCAAGCTAATAAACATTGAGAATTGATGTAAAGAGAATTTCACGGTGCCGAGGTAATCACTAGGACTTGTTCAGAAAACGAGTATACGAGAAATTGCACATTCTCACGTTAGAAGGTAGACCCGGATAGCAATAGCATATATTGCCTTCCCGTCACGATGATTACTTGACAGTATATACATTTATACATTAATGCGCGCACGCATGCAGGAATTGTAATTGAATTGTACGTTGCCAATGCAGACAGTTCGATACTTGTAATTCATACCTTTGAATGAGAATCGATGGCAATGGAAGAAAGTAGGATAGAGGGATAAAGTCAACTTCTCACGACAAATGTGACGGTACGCAATGGAGACAAAATATTTTCTGCTGGGACTCGGACTAGATGAATCGGTAGGAACGGCAGATTAGAAAAAAAGGGACGGACGGGCAAGCAAATTATATAGGTCGTCAAAGTATGTGCACGCTGTATACTTACCGACGGGGCCAGAGCAGAGATAGAGAGCGCGATAGGAGGGGCGGGAGTGAGCGAGAGGAGAGGCGCGTGAAGTGACGCGCAAGCAGGTATATGTGCCAGCAACTAGTATACGATTTCCCCATGGGAAATATGCGCCAAGGACGATCACACGTGTGTCTTTAGCCCTCTCTTCTCGTCCTTCTTTCTCTCATTCTTCATACATTTCATACATCCTCCCTCTCGGCGGCAGCGTCGCGGCCGCCGCCACCCCCCTCCCTCTCACTCTCACCCTCTCTCTCTCTCTCTCTCTCTCTCTCTCCTCTCTCTCTCTCTCTCGCTCTCTCACCCATCCCCCCCCCTCTCTCTCTCTCTCGGACTTTATCCTGGACGTCGAGGAGCGCTCCCCATAAATTTCCTTTTGTGATATTACGCTTAGATCGCGCTTATTTATACTCGTATGCAAAGAGTTCCGGTCATCCTCGATGTAGCCTTTCTTTTCCACCGATTCGTCCCCTTTTCTCTGTCTTGTCTGACTAAGAGATGGGGCGGAGGGGTGGAGGGGTGGAGGGGAGAGGCGCCCGGAAGTAATTGCTTATGGGAGCCCAATTCGTGTCGGGATGGAGCCCAGTCGCTCAGACGATGATGACCCATTCATTTTCCCCTTTAATCGATTCGCCGTCTGGCAAATTTCTCCCAAGGGAAAAAAAATACTTCACCTCATTGGCGTAATTGTAATTTTAATTGGCGAGGGGTGTGCCGTTACGCCGCTGCACATCATTATATTCATTAGAGGTTCATTGCGATCTAAGACGAGGAGAGGGGTGAAATGTTTTGACTGAATAGCATTAGGGATGGTTTTATATAATATCGAGGAGCGTGAAACGAGCCGAGCGAATCGAATCGAATCGAATCTAAGTAGACACGGCCTCGATGTGCATAATCTCATAATCTCATAATTTCATAATTACATAGTTTGTGTTTTCTTATTTATCTGTGTCGTTGTCCTCGCGACTAACCTTCGCTCGTTTCTCCTTTTGCCTTAGGACGCGCTACTGAAGCAGCTGGTGAGCGGGGCCGAGCAATTGGGCAACGGCCTGCGCTGGGACAGTATCGCGGCGCACTTCCGCGACCGGAGCGACGTCCAGTGTCAACAGAGATGGGCCAAGGTCGTCAACCCCGAGCTCGTCAAGGGACCCTGGACGAAAGAGGTAAGAAAGCCGATACTTTATCTAACCGAGCCGAGACGAGACGAGCCGAGCCGAGACGAGCCGAGCCGAGCCGAGCCTGGGTCTTCCTCTTCCTCTGTTTACCTCTAACGACAATAATCGTCCTTTCAAAATCACTCGAATTTATAATTCGCCGCGTGTACCAAGTGTAAACAGAGCAGCAGCTGGGCGTGGGCAGCGGTCGCGACCCCGGCTCCATCTCGACATTTTCATTATCCATCCTCCTTCCCCGAGCACATATTCCACGTATTTCTCCCGGATGTCGAGTAACGTCCAGGCATGATAAGCATCGATTACAATAAATAATTGCCCTACTTACCCCCACCGTGCATTTACGACGCCAAGGAACTTGCACGAGCTCGTTTATATTCGTTTATATTCGTTTATATTCGGAAATTAAGGGCTTTTCGGTAATGTGCCGATCCGTCCGTTAAAAAGTTTCCTTTCGATGGGACGGGGTCGGTGGTTGGGCGCGGGGTCGGGCAGGGGAGACGCGCGCCTCAATTGTGGAGGATCGCAACGGTTAATCGGCAAAGTCCGATTGAAGAGGCTGATCTCGCGCACGCACGTGAATTGCATTAAGGAGGCGCGCCTGGCGATTGGTCGGATCTTATCGTTTTTCCAACGAGGGATTTGCGAATATCCGAATTACTTAATAATTAACATTAAACATTACGAATTACTTAATAAAATAATAATATGAGAAAAAAAGAAAGGAAAAAAAAATGTAATAACATAAATGAGAGAAAACGATGCAAATTGTGCAAATTGTGCAAATTGTGCAAATTATTAGTATACGCTGAAAATGGCGAATTTCTTAGGGAGTAAGTTACGGAGGAATACACGTAATCAATAATAATCTGCGAAGGCTTGACCCGAGCGAATCAACAAAGCCCGTACGTAAACATCGGTTGTGATTACGCGCCGCGTAATTGTCATTATTCATTCGAGCATATTGCTCTCTCGACCGTGGCGCAAGCGAGATTGCTTACTGAGGTTGAGAGATTGAGAGTGGGGCGGCGGTGGCGGAGGGCGGGGCGGTGGCAGACGCGCTTGATGGTAACAATAATAATAATAATAATAAGAAGGAGGAGAAGAAGAAAAAGAACAACAAGGAGAGCAGAAACGTTTTGGGAATAATTTTCCGGTTGACGGCCAGTTCCTGGGAAAGGGCGAGGGCGAGGGCGAGGGCGAGGGCGAAGGCGAGGGGCTGCTTTTCTTTGGCCTTTAACGATTGACGCGCCCCTGACGCGCTTTAAAGTACCGATTAGTGGCCAGGGTGGGGTAGGGAGGCGCGACGACGAAGGGGGAAGGACTAGCGCGATTTTTCTATCCCTACTCTAGGGAGAGAATGGAGGAGAAGGAGACGCGGCGCGTCCGTCGATCTCGTCGATCTCGTCGATCCTGTGCGTTTCGCGCTTGCGGGTGGGGGGGTGTACCGTTGTACGTGTGCGTAAGGAATGCACGTAGACGGCGCGGGCACGTGTAAACGTTCGTAAAGTCGAGTCGCTGGACCTTTTGCTTTGGCCTTTGTTGAGCGGGTGGAGTTGGAGTTGGCGTTCCGGGCACGTAGAGATGGATTCGGCTTATCGAACGGGAGTCAGTCAGAGTCTTGTCCCGGCCGCTCGCTTACACGGGCTTCGGCTTCCCTTTTCATTATTTCCGCGCACGATCGACCACGAGTCTGCTGGATTGCACACGAAAATCGAATACCACGTATCCGTGCATGTGAACTTTCGGCGGTGCCCGCTGCGCCGCGTGCCTACGTTCCTTACGCGCATATAATTTTTATATAATATAATTTTTATACAATATAACATAATATAATATAATATAATATAATATATGCGGATGAGGGATGGTCGGAGCGGCGGGGGGGAGCAGAGGACTGATTGAATTACCGTCGACCGTTACGATTAAGAGCGCATAAATTGTAAATCGATAATGTGCCCGGCTCGATATTAATTCGTAGAGCCTCTGAAATATCAATTTGTTTTCTTAGTCCGGGGATAAAGGTCTTTTGTAAATTTGCATGTAACGATCGGGTCGACCAGAGTGAGAGGACGGAGCCGGTGAGCTTATAGAGACCGAGTCGGCTATTAATTGACAAGAAGGAAGATGTAGGCCAAGCGTTGTTACGGAGCGAAGGGCAGGGGCGGGAGAGGGGGGGGAGGGGATGGGGGAATAAGCCGCTCGATGATGGGCCTAGAGGCTCGTGAACGTGGCGAACGTGACTGGGAGTTTGGCCAAAATGAGAGAGAGAGGGAGAGAGACGGCTGTAGACAAGGAAAGGTCGATTATTGAGACGTTCGGGAGGGAGCGGAGCCGCGAAATATTTTCCTTCCCTCTTGTATATGTACGGGCGAGTCGCGAGGGAGATCCAGAGCCCCCGGAATGCAACAAGCCTGTCAATGCGCAGACGCGCGAAATAGCCGGAAGAGGCAGCCGCCGCTGTGATCCGGGCGCGCGCATTTCTTGGAAAACTCGCCGCGCCACCGGGATTCGCTTTCGAATGTTTTGAAGATAATTTCGCCCGCTTAGTAACAGATCCTCGGTGATCTGTCCGGCCTCCCACCCCGCCGCCTCCATCCGCCGCCGACTCTCTAATCATTAGCATAATTCCGCCGCTCCGTTCCCCCTCCTTACGCTCCTAGCCGCCCTCCCTATAAAATCGACTTCGCTCCTCCACCTCCACCTTACTCCACCTCGAGTCCCCCGCCCTGTCAGCCCTCCATTCGATTCGACGAGAATGATTAAAAAAAAAAAAAAACAAAACAAATTAAATAAATACAAACGGGGGATACAGCAGCGCGCGCAACAACGTCAACAGGCGGATAAACGCGGAGGCGAGGACGGCGGGTGCGTTACCGTGGGTCGATAAGAGCGAGCGGGCGACTTTCGCGGGACGCCGCTAGTGATCCCGGGCCACCGATGCGTGCATCCGAGTCGCGGCCAATTCCCGGAAATGCCATCCCCGATCCGCCAGCCCCTCTTTTCGCGATCGCTACCCCCACGATCGGGGCAAACGTGGAAAACGGTCCTTGCGCTTTTCGCCGAATCGGTGACCGGTTGCACGACCGCCGCCACCACCACCACCACCACCACCACCACCACCACCAGCAGCAGCAGCAGCAGCAGCAGCAGCCAACAACCCCTCTTACCCTCTTTGCCATCCCGCTCGCATAGAGATTCGATACGATTCCCGGGGTTCGAAGTTCATTTAAATATTAAGTATAAACCGCGTAGAAACCGCATAGTAATGCTGACGAGGATGTCACGGCTGCGCTTTAACTCCGAGGTTCGGCCAACTTATTAATTCATTAATTATCGGAAAAACTAATTTAAACTCTCTCCTTTAATTTAAACATTAGCTTCTCGACAATCGTTGTATTTATTTTATTTCATTTTCGTAGAAAGGGAACTCCACATACTCCGCCACATAGGGCTTTGGTAAAATTTCTTCTCGTAATTTTGAATCTTTGCGCGTCGCGGCAGGTCGCAGCCGCAAGGGGATGGGACGGCGGCGGCGCAAGGGTTAACGAGCCGATCTTGTGGTCGTGCACTCGGAATGTGAAAACTTATAAATGCGCATTGGTTATTGCAGGAGGACGAGAAGGTGGTCGAGCTGGTGCAGCGATACGGGCCGAAAAAATGGACGCTCATCGCGCGGCATTTAAAGGGTCGGATAGGAAAGCAGTGCCGCGAGCGTTGGCACAACCACCTTAACCCGGGGATAAAGAAGACCGCGTGGACAGAGGCCGAGGACATGATCATCGTCGAGGCGCACAGGAGGGTCGGCAACCAGTGGGCTAAAATAGCGAAGCTCCTGCCCGGAAGGACCGACAATGCCATTAAGAACCACTGGAACAGCACCATGAGGAGGAAGTACGAGGCCGAGGAGGGGAGAACCACAACGTCACGAGGTGAGCAGCATTTTTTTTTCCCCACCCCAGTGGCTGTCCATTATATCGTCAATCAGCGGATCGACCCTTAATTTTTACCTGACTCGACAAATTTTTCATCCAATGGCCAGGGATAAACGAAACGATTATCGGCCATCATTTTAACGATCGTTATAACGATCCCTTTGCCGATAACCCCCGCCTCCATTGTCTAACGAGTCGTTTGGCAACGTTCGCAGGTCGAGGTAGGAGAAAAGTCGTAGAGGCCGTGAGCTCGACGACAAAGAGTGACATCGTAAGTGAGGAACGGGTGAGGAAGCAGCAGCAACAACAGCAGCAGCATCAACAACCCCAGCAGCAGCGTCAACATTTGAATGGAGGGCTTAACGGCGAGAGCAGCTCGACGGTTACGAGTACAGTGCTGAGTGCCGCTCAGGGCTGTGACCTAGATCAATTGGACTGGACACACGCCTGGGAGCAGCAACAGCAACAGCACCATCACCACGACCGCCAGTTGACTGACCGATGCGACGAGCAGCAACAGCAGCACCAGCAGCAGCACCAACAGCAGCAACAACACTTCCATGAGTCCTTGCAGCTGGACGATCGCCAGACCGTTGAAAGCCACCTGGAATCGCCACCAAGGCGGAACCGCATCGAATCCGTCTCCCCCTTCTCCAAGTGCGTTCTCTTCTACTCTTAATTACACCCTCCTTTATTAGCGGCCTTTTTCATCTTTTTTTTTTTTTTTTTTTTTTTTTTATCCTTACCCTTTAAAAGGATCTAAAACCTATATTCACCGATATACTTCGCATACTTTCTCGTTATCTTTGATGATTCCCCTGAAGCATTCCCCGTTTGAAAAATTACTCTATAAGCTTTGGAATTTCTTGCATAATTATCCGTAATTCAACGAGCGGTGTAATAATGTAGATGACGTTGTGAATTATTCGTAAAACAATTTTGAAGAACGTAAGAATATCTTTGAAATGAATAGGTACTTTGGCTTGGAGATGTCGAACGAGCAGCCCCATCCATCGAGATCGTCGGAGATACACTTGCTCCCGATGCCCGATCTCGAAGAAGACACGGATCTCCACGAGAGGGAGAAGAGCAGCCCCCCGCCAATTTTGCGTAGACGTCGAAATATCCAGTTGGAACAGCATCAGCAACAGCAACAATCACATCAACAGCAGCACCAGCAGCAGCAGCAGCAGCAACAGCAACAACAATCACATCAACAACAGCACCAACAGCAGCAGCAGCAGCAGCAGCATCAGCAGCAACGCACCGACACCCCCGACAGCGGCAATCAGTCGGATTATATACTCCAATCTTATCACCAGCAGTCCTCGTCCTCGCAAATCGGCACCGCGCCGTCGACCCCCATAAAGCAGCTACCCTTCAGTCCTTCGCAATTCCTCAACAGTCTGAGTCCTGAGCCATCCTGGCCGAGAGCGAGCACGCCGAAAGGCAGTCCCGGCTCGCTCACCACTCCACAGCCTTCAGCTTTGCGTCGAGGTACCACAGGTAATTTTACTAGATATCGTATACAGTTGTGTTCTTGTTTTGGAAACAAGAACAAGACCTCCAACTTCTTTTAACAAGCCTCGAAACTCCACCTGCGCTCGTTATTATTTTAATCAGGACGTTTCTAATATAATATTCGAGTTTTTAAACGTGCACTGTCACTGCATGTGGAATAACTAATGATCCGACTGAAACATTTTAGATGGATCGACGCCCCGGACACCGACGCCATTCAAGAATGCGCTCGCCGAGTTGGAGCGGCGCAGCGGAGCGACGACGCAGCTGCCGGCGACTCCTAGTCGACTCGACGCTCTCACGGAGATCATAAAACAGGAGACTGACCGCGAAAGTCTAGCAGGCACGAGCAGCGGCAGCATCCTTCAAGACTCGGGTTACGGAACGGGCCGTCGTAGGGGCAAGGAGAACAGCGCTCCGGGTGGCAAACGAGCGCGCAAGGCTCTTTGCCAGGCCTGGTCCAGTGCGCACGAAAGCTCCGAGATGAGCTTCGCTGTTGAGACGCCGGTTTGTATTCGTTGGGGCCTCCGATGCTTGACCATGCAACTTCGTGTCACCGAGTTGCAAAATATTTATTTTTTACGAGGCCTCGAAGAGCGCACTTTATTAATTAAAGCACTCCGTTATCCGAAAATATCGGGAATTAGTAATAATAACGATTCCTCTTGAATCTACGAAAGTCTAATTAAACCAATGAGTTCATTGCAGTCTAGATTTTTGAGGGGTTTCAGGTCAAGCTCGGGAAGAGGCTCAACAATCTTTATAGGCACGTGCATGCTTATAATATGAATATATTTTACTTTTGCAGAGTAAAAGTTTGGACACGTCTGTATTGTTCTCACCGGCATCAATGGCCTTGGACGACAGTTTCTTGGCAACTGGGCCAAGTCCCGTAAAGGTAGAAACGCGTGTTCGAAGTCAATGTGATTCTCATAATCAAGAACAACCGGCCCTATCCTGGTACTATTCCCGCACCAATCGCCTCTAGACACGCTAGCCGGCCTTTTCTTTTCCTCTCACGCTCTTTCTTTTCATTCTATACAATGTGCTATCTTCTAACTTTCGCTCTCTGTTACTACTTCTGTATTAACCCTTACTTTTATCAATGTTTCTTATTTATACACGTTTTATTACGCTCTACCTTTACTACTACTACTACTACTACTACTACTACTAGTACTACTACTATTACTATTTTTATTTACTTTTTTAATTTAATTATTTAATGTTGTTTGTACGTATTGTCGTTCGTCCAGTTATGCCTAGTTCGGGCTTCCACGTAGCGCCTTATAATGTTCATTGTTAAAGAAAAAACCTTGTACGTAATCCCAGTTACACGTTGAAAAGCTTCCCCGTCCTGTAAAATTCTAACATTCCAATTAATCTACCTCGAGGCAAAATAGATTTAATTTGCAAAGGAATTAATAAGCTAATTAAGCATAGATAGAGAGGAGGAAGTAAGCAAGCAAAGCAATAATTATAATGAAGAAAGTAAGAATGAAAGAAAAGTTGATGCCTGGATTAAGCGTACTAACGACTTTATTATAATACTAACTTTATTACGTTTTGTTAATTATTTATAACGAACGGAAGATGTAGGGGGAAAAAAAAGAAAAAAAATAATAATCGTGGGTTGTAAATCTGCTGGTATTGCGCCTTCGCGCGCGATTGATTGCCAGCAATTAATTAAAATGTTTATTTTCTTTTTCTTTCTTTTTTTTTTTTTTTTTTTTTTTTTTTTTTTTTTTTTTAACTAATAAAAAAAAAAAAAAAACAAAACAAAAAAAAAAGTCAAAGGAAAAGGAAGGGAAAACGAGAATGACCTTGATGATAATGTAAAAGGACAATGACGCTTAATTAGTAGCCGGGTCGAAGACGCCGTCTTATAAGTACTTGATTTGTTTTGACGTTAATTCTTTGAATTTGGTAATTGAGCCTCGTCGGGCTTGAGCGCTGCTTCCTAATGGCCGCCGAATTTGTAAAAATAATGAACCGGTTGAGCTCGGCCACCGTCGGCTCGCTCGAGCTGGGATTTTGTTGTAGATATTGTTTTTGATTTTTTTTTTTTTTTTATTATTATTTCCATTGCCGATTTTTTATAGATATATTTCCGCGTAAAAACGAGGGTAAGAATCAGTCTATTGCCGAGACCGCGGATGCAAAAGTCTCACAAAGATGAACCGAGAAAAAAAGGAAACGATGACTCGCTATTACAAAAAAAAAAAAATAATAAAAAAAAATAAAAAAATAAAAATAATAATGATGATGATGATGATGACGATGACGATGACGATGACGAAAGGCAGGCTCGCAGAGCCCAAGTTTCGTACGAATCGTCAGCGACGATCTTTTCTTCTTTTTTTGTTTTTCTTGTAAATTTTTTTATCGGTCGCCTACGCACGAGCCTATTATTATTATTATTATTATTATTATTATTATTATTATTATTATTGTATAGAGTAAATTATTAAACTTAACATTAACAATCGCCAATAATATTGATTTTTCGATTCGTGTTTATGATAGATTATAGCGTCAAAGCATGCCTGCACTAACTCCATTAAGTGAATCTCCCCCCTTAGTAACAAACAGGCCTGGCCTAGCGTACCAAAGTACCCGTCCCCTCCCTGCCCCCGTCGGTCCGTCAGTCCCCGAGTCCCCGAGTCCCCGAGTCCCCGACCTAATCACCTCCTCGAACGTCAATAGCTCACCACCCCGCCCGTTGCACATTACCTCTCGCAGAAGGGAAAAAACAAAAACAAAAACAAAAAAAAAAAAAAAAAAAAAAAAAAAAAAAAAAAAAGAATCGACAAGCGATCCAAAGATTTGCATCGAGCGACGGCTCGCGGAGGGGCGCGCGTGGCCACTACTCGCGTACATACCAAATAATACAGAAGGCCTAGTCACTCCGCTATTGATTAAAATAACACAAGTGTTCGGGAATCGATTAGATAACGCGCGGGCTTCATTAACGAGAAGGACTTTTCTTCCTACGTCCGCGCCGCGCTCTCGCCCAATAACCTCCTCCTCCGCCCATCCCATCCCATCCCATCCCATCCCCGTCTACCACTACCATCACCACCACCATCACCACCACCACCACCACCACCACCACCACCACCACCGCTCCGAACGCCCTATTTATTAATTATTGTAATTAGCCCTTAAAGCACGCGCACGCACGCACGCACGCAAGCACATCCGCGTACGCGCATTGCGTACTTATAATGACACGCAATTACGTAGAGTATACGCGTGTGCACATGCATACGCATGCCTGGCTGCGTGCCCCCTGTACATAAGCATAGGCAGGCGTAGGCGTGCGTAGGTGTGAGTCCTTTTGGGACGGATAGGCACGCGTGTGTGGGTCTTTAAGAGAGCGTGATCACGCGTGCGATAGGGACGATCGAGAGCTAATTATTTATCAATCGTCGCGAGTATCCTCCCCTTCTCGAGCGTTTTTTATTTTATTTTTTTTTTTTTTATCATTTTTTTTTTTTCTACTGATTTTTTCTACTACGAACTACCGGCTGTAGCTAGTGTGTCTATTCCTTTCCAGACTCCCCACGACTTTGCGCCCGTACAGCGGAAGCCGACCGCCAAAAGGGCGATCTCCTTCGACACGTTCGACAGCCCAAACGACTTCAGTCTGGCCTCGTCCAAGCGTACGAAGGTGAGTCGAGTGCGACTAAATCAGCACGAGCCGATCATCTGGCTCAACAATAACAACAACAACAACAACAACAGACTCGCCACTCCTCACCCCACCCTACCCATCCACCCGTCGTCCACCGGTCCACCTATACTGCGTTGATACGTGAATCGTCGGCGTTAGAGCCCCCGACCACACCCTCCCCCCTCCCTCCCTCCCTCCCACCCCTTACGGACCCGTCATCCCGATTCCTACGAGCGAGCCAGAACGGTAACCGACGATTGATCCCCATGAAACTCACGTCAGCGTCCTCTTGCGCTTGTCCTTACGTAGGTTCAGCTCGAAGTGCAGTGGGCGGCAGTAGCCTGCGGACGTACCCGGGATCAAGTCGAGATGACCCAGGCGGCCCGTCAGTTCCTCAATCTCCACGGATACGCGCCCCTGCGGCCGAGGTCCCTCAACTTCTGAGAGCCGCAGCCCCAACGTCCTCCACCAATAACCAGACCCTCGCCTGACGCCTCACCTCCCACACACTCCCGCACACACCCCAATAACCCCAATAGTCCCATTACGCATACCATACAATGCACACCTGGACTTTATTGGGCTAACTACCCTACCCGGGCTCGCTCTTGCGTAAGCGTCGTAAGGGCGCGAACGAGCGACGGCGGCCTGCCCAACGCTACAATTTTACGCGCCCGGGTGATGGAGGAGGAGGAGGAGGAGGAGGAGCAGAAGCAGAAGCAGAAGCAGAGGCAGAAGTCGATTTATTCGCCCTCGCCACCTCACCCCGCCAGCGCATCGAGCCGAGAACGTACCATTGCAACCTTACTCATAAGCGACGATCAGTGAGCGGGCACGGGACGTCTACCAAGAAGAGAGAGAGAGAGAGAGAGAGAGAGGCGCCACCCACGTTCACCTCAACAACAACAACAACAACAACAACCCAACCCAACCCACCGCCCTCCCCTCACTCGTTTTAAGTCTCATTTGCAACGTTACCCCGCCCAGCTCCGGCCAAGTCGTCGTCCCCTAATCCCTTTTTTCCTTTAGTAGATCACTCTCAACCTCTACGGGGAAGAAAAATCCTTTATCTATATATATTATATATATATGTACGCACTACGTGTGTCGTTTTTCTCATTTTCTCTAGCGAAAAAGATAAATAAAAAAATATTATAGCCGGTTTATTTGATAGAATATTATATTATAAAAACATTATTGCGGCTGTTATGTACAAAGAGCCTTTGTATTCGTAATTTAATTTACAACCAAACAATAAAGTGGCATTGATCACGCACTTCTTCTTATATCATTATTTTTCTTGGTCCGATTTTCTTTTCTCTCGTTTCGCCCACTCCCTCCTCCCACCTCACCTCTTCCTTTATCCGACTCTATCAATGCAATCATCGGTTGAGTCGGTACATAGGCTTACTCGATGTCGTCGTGTACTTGAGCTCTGCGCAAGCCGCGCTACCTCGGCCATGTAGCGCCATACTATACCTTAAAAACCTTAAAATTTAATCGACGACGTAGTCGTGTCGTCCGCACACAGCTATATGGCATAAAGTTTATACAGCTGGGGCTGCATAAACGGACGCTTAAGCGCATCACGTTCGGTTCGGTGTAAGCTGCCGGCGTTGCGCCTAAACGACGACTTCCCTTCGTACACGGAGCTGCCGGTGACGGCCGAGCCCGTCCCCCTCCGTTCCAAGCTCGAAGCTGCCGCTAGTTTTCAGCGATCCAAATAACCCGGTTAACAAGAAGCGGATCCCTCGACTTTGTCGGCAAATACATTTCTTTAAAACAAAAAAGAAAAAGAAAAAGAAAATATGAAGAATATGAGGAAGAGGAAGAGGAAGAGGAAGAGGAAGCTATATTCTGCTTATTGATTATTGATTTGCTCGGGAAAGTCGGGGGGTCCCTTGTCCCCATAGTGCAGCACCAGCTAATAGATTATTTATATTCGGTTAGATAATGAGCCTCCTGTTGGGCTTAAGGACTCCGAATCAAAGGTTATAATATTCCAATATAAACGCAGAGGCAAACGCAGAGATTTTAGAAGGGAACGACGCATGCTTGGGGTGGGGGGGCGTGGATAAAGCACAGCATCCGTAGCTCCGCTCTGCTTTACCCGCCGCTCCTTGGCTTCGGCAAGCGAATGCAAGAACTTGAAAACCATCCATCCAGGGTTTATATGATATTTATTATCAGAACGGGAGGGGGCTAGACACGAATGAATATATCAACAGACGCAATAATCTTATATAAAAATTCGTCGGAGCGAATCGCTCTTAACAACAATAACAAACCTTTACATTTTAGATCAATTTATTACAATTAATAATAAAGCTTCGCAGGCCTTAGAGGCCTTGGAATAGCTAACCAATCGCAAGGGGATTTCGTCTACTCGAGCATTATTACGAAGCTCGGCAAGAAACTACGTGAGGATATGTATTGGGGTGTAGCGTGACTTGCGACGTACGATCCTGCAAACCGGCCTACCCAAGCCCATGGGGACGGCTGCTGTATTTACAGAGAAGAAAAAACAAAAAAATTCAATTCCGGCGCGGCCATCCTCGGTGCCGTCGGGGGCGGAGGAGAACGTAACGCGGACGCGCTGAATCGCTTAGTTTCGAGCTACACCCCCACCCCCACCCCAACCCCTCGCCGCAGCTTTCCATCGCGAAGGCCTTTGTTCGCCGAGGCATCGGAATCTACCGGTTATGCGTGCGTTACATTGATTCTCTACTAGCGTACAACTAGTAGTAGTACAAGCTTTAATAGTAAACGTGCGACATTGGGGAATGCAATATAGCAATGCACGAGCCGGTCAATAATGGACAAAGTTGGTAATGGTGCGCCATTGAACTTGCCGCTTAAACGTCCCATCGGCGAAATCTGTATCCGCGATGACTCGCTACTCGACTAACTACAATTACGTTTCGCGTTTCTTAAAGCCGGGGATGATTATTATTAAAATTAATAGAGCCGATTAATTGGCCACGAGTGACGTATCGATCGATACGTACGTGCTGATCCATCGATACATCATACGTGCTAACGAGAAAGCGCCTCGCGCTCCTACTGTCAATCATATTTCAACAATCGAACGTCTCTTATCATCATCATCATCATCATCCAGTCAATTTATTTCATAATTATATTCTAACGTTATATTGCTTGTTCAACTTGTATATTCGAGAAGTACGTTAATCGTAAGCTCGCGCTCTCATCGGCATTGTGAATGTCTAATCCATTACCATGTACATAAATACACAATAAAACGTAAAAGCTTACAATTACAAGAAATTTATTGGCAAGGGTTAAAAACGTTATTATTCAAATTATATGAATCTTACAGTTTATTGTCTCTATTCTAAATCAATCCTTTACTATGCTTTGCAAAAATTTCAATCGAATGTCCCATTTAATTTTATGTATATAAACTTTTTAATTGCCTGCTACGTCTATATGTGCAGATAATGATTAATTAAAAATGAATGGGTATCAAAGACTCGTAGCTGCTTTTAAATTGGCGTAAACATCATTATTTTCGTCAAAGTTAAGCATTGGCTGACTAACTCTTTACGAAGCAAAAGGTCCTCAACCGTTATTTATGTCTTCAATCAAATAGTCTACACTTCATTTGAAGATTGTCCTTTAGTTCTGCAATGCAATTATGAAAATACTTTTTTTACATTAAAATACGTATTGTTCGAAAGTTTGATCGACAATTATGTTTAACAAAATTCTCTTGCTTGAACAGATAAAAAGAACATGTAATATAGTAATAGATATAGAAAGATTCTTTAATGCCTTAAAGTTTTTAAAATCTGTTACAAGCATAACATGTATTATTAACAGATATTGCTGTATGTGACACTGGGGTAGGAAATGTAAAGTAAACTGTGAGTCTAAAATAATTTGAATAATAATTACATTAAAACGATTAACATAAAAATAATTCATACATTATTATAGACAAAAAAAAAAAATATTAAAAGTGTAATATACATTACTACTGTTTCGCTATTAATTACAAACAAGTCGTCGGTCAATTATGAACAAATTCATACAATACTTGTTATAACATAAAAACGATATTAATCGTTAAATTGAAAAACTATGTACTTTTAAAGATAATAAATTATCTTCAGCCAATAATTTGTGTATTAAAAATAATATCTGCGTGTCTGTGTTCGTTTTTTTTTTTTTTTTTTTTTTTTTATACGTGAGCGGGTGTGTATGGCATATATATACACACATATACGCGTGTGCTTGTCTCTCTCTCTCTCTCTCTCTCTCTCTCTCCCCTCTTTTTCTCTTTAACTAGCTGTGTGCGCGTGTGCGTGTTGGCTGTGTATAACTATTTATAAATATATAATCGAATCAACTAAAAAGAGTAATTTTATATTTTAATAATTATTTAAATAAAATTTATTTTTTGAGAAACACTTTTGTTTCTTTATAATTGCACTAAAATTGTAATATAATTGATCTAGTTTAAAATCAAGGATACTGATTACATGTTACGACTGTAGGCCTTGATTTGCATCATTTTTAAAAAAATCGCCTCTAGATAATTTCATTTCATTTCGTTTCATTTCATTTCATTTCATTTCATTTCATTTCATTCAACCTCAAAAATAAAAGTATGCGCTTAGAGCATCACATAATGTCAACAAAAGCTCAGTTAATAAAATAGGTTCCAAGGTATGAGATTTTATAATATTTACAGAATTTTATTCTTATACCATTTCCAAAAATAATTTCGGTTTGTCATAAAATAAAGGTAAAGTAAAATAAATAAATAAAATACAGCTAGAAAATACACTAAAGTGTAGTAAAACAGCTATTAAATATAACGTGCCTAGGTATATATGTAAAAAAAGAAGAAGAAAAAGAAGAAAAAAAAGAAGAAATTTTAATACAAAATCTCATATTTGAATTGTTTGCCACCACCAAAGACAATGGCCCTTTTTTCATTTTCGCGGTTTGAGAACACGCATCCGTATTAATGCATATTTCTAGTAATAACGACGCTGCGGTACAGTAGGCAAATATTCACATATGCAAAAATACGGATTTATTTGCGTAATAAAAAACGTCTCAGAATGATGCGTAAGGAATGAACCGTCACAGTCGTCCAAAGCTTTCTAACTCTTTGCTACTGAGCCTGCGATCCTTGAGATTGATCTTCGTTACTTGTCCGACTGCCGCTAGCGGCAACATCCAGGGACTCTGGATCTGTCGAGACAAATACATACGTGGCGTTGTTAAATTGCACTCGAATACTATTTCGAGCTCGTTAACGTTACGTCGCTAAACCCGTCTAACTTTCGTGTCAACAGCGCTGAAAGCTGTTGACACTTGTAGTTCACTACAATGTAGAACAATATATTTCTTTAATTACCTGGACAAGGAGATCCTTTGATCCGACACGTATTGTAGCTACCACAATTCAGACATTTCAGCCCGACTACGTGAAATTTAACAGTCGACTCCTGAAAAATATTTTCATTAATTAATAACAATGAAAACGATGGATTTTTCTTTCTTTCTTTCTTTCTTTCTTCTTTTCTCTTGCACCGTCACGTATCATTAATATTGATATTCTACGATTTGCATAAAACTTTAAGGTTCTTTAGGGCATAGGGTATTGAGGGGCGGGGCATAAAAATTACTTGTATAAGATTTAAAATGCAGAGATGAGAAAAATAATTGAATAACAAGGGAATAGAGGAGACGAGAAATTACGAACAATGAAGAAAGGAGAGAGAGAGAGGGAGAGGGGCGTGGGGAAGAGTTGACGATCGAGGGATAGGGTGTCACTTGTTTGATTGCTTAACGGGAGGGGGGAATGGGGGGAGGTAATGGCGGGTCAATTGAGCGGGTCGGAGGTGGATGGAGGGAGGGGGAAGAGAAGAGCGATAGGAGAAAAGTCATTTCAATTTAGATCATTGAAATAGAAAGAAAGCGGGCATTCAGCCTATTAAGTACAAAGAGTAGTTTCGTATCTCCAGAAGCCCCGAGGAGTCCTTACCACAACGGGGTTCAGGATCCCGATCACTTAAAGAAATTCAAGGTAACGTTAAGAGAGCTCTCTAATACATATTTGAAGGACCAAATACAATGGCGCGCGAGTCGAAACATTAAGAAGTTAACATTAAGTCATAATTCTTGTGTACGTACATATATATATATATATATATATATATATAAGCTCTTTCCTCCTCCCACTGAGGGCAGATTTTTTTTATGACCGTAAGTAATAAAGAAATTATAATTATTTACTTAGAAGAAATTATATGTTTCTGTTTGTCCAGTCCTTCCACTCCTATTCCTATTCCCGAATTTCTCGACATAACAATAAACTAATGAAAATTTTCTTTACAAAATATTACAATAATGTCTTTAAAATTCGTATTTTGCATCGAAGATAGATAATGCACTTACATATTGTATAAATTTTGAGGCCATTGCTAATAATCACGTCAATATTATAAAGTAAGGAGAAAACTGTCTGAAATTATTTCTTTGAATATGCATTCGATTTTCAAAGAACTATTTACTAGTTGTATTAATTAAATAAATCATTTACCTCGTGGCAATCTTTGCAAAGTATGTCTGCCTTATAATCTTTGTATTCGGCTGGCATTGGCGTTAAAGATACTTCGCTATCTAAAAATCGCCACAGATCAGTCATATCTAGAAGGGATACTTGACATGTCGGGCATGCATAATGACCCGAATGTAATAGATCTTCAAAGCATGTACGATGAAGCAAATGCCCACAGTTAGGAATGTGACAAGGAATACGACTGGTGTGAATATCTTCCAAGCATACTGGACAATTGGCATGCGAGACGTTCTCTACACACTGAAAACAAAAAAGAAGGATTTTTTTTAAATGTACAGACAGCTTCAATAATTTACAATTTAAATTTCCTTAATATTCATTCAATTATATTATGGAAAGCTAAAGTTTAGTTTAGTAAAGTTTAAATAATACGTATAAATAATTTAATCCGAATTTATTACATCTATTCAACAAGATTTCAATGACAATAAGTAGCATAAGTAATTCAGTATCAAAGAATCAAACTAGAGTAATGTTTGATTTGGTCAAACCTTATGGCCATTTTGAAGTTCAACAGGTAGGCACATGTTGCATTTAGCGCAATGAAAGAATCTGTCTCTCCCACCGAGCCTACATATTCCACATCCATCACAATGATACTGATTTTTGTCTTCGTCGTCGAACAGGTTACACTCAAGGCAAGTGTATTTACCAAAACGTACGTGACACTTCTGGCATGTTGCCTGCACTGGTTGGCGAGTGTCACACAAAACACATATTAATTCTGTAACTTCTTTTCTTTTTACCGTGTGAGCTTCTTGCTCGTCATGACAAAATCTACAGGTGTATACTTTATTACAGCATGGAGTCTGAAAGAATTTATATCATCCTTATAGATTTTCATATATATTTAATTACCTTTTTATAATACATGAAAATTAATACTGAAAAGTACTCAAAAGAATGAGAATAAAAATAAGTAAATAAACTGAAATTGTATCAAACGTCTAACAATAAATATTCCATTTAAATATCACTATTATTGTCTATATATGAAAGTATTAAGAATTATTTATTTAATGGCCATATAATTAATTAATCATTCTAGTAAAAAAAATAAATAAATAAAACTGCATTCTTAAAATATGATAAAATTTTTACAATTAAAAGTATCATTTATTATTAAATATAGGTGTTATTAGTTTGAAGTTAAATTTTGAAAATTTTCAAGAATATACAGTTATAATTCAAATTAATTAAGAATTCTAATCTTATGAAAATTAGTTAATAAATTAGTTAATAATGTCGATTTATATTTATTTCTAATTAATTATTAAGTTAAAGAAAAGAAGTAGCAATTAGAATTTTGATAAAATTACATTTTAATTATTATGGATCTAGATAATAAGGTAAAGATCTCTTGAAATTCAAGAGATTATGAAGTTTGTATAACAAATGAATGTAAATTTAAAAAATAAACAATATAGATCTATCTGAATCTTTATATAAAGATAATTGAAGATTAAGAGCGAATGCTATCGATAGGTCTTCTTAGAATAAAAGGATGATAACAAAGTATGGGAAAAATTAACATAAATAAATATAGATTGGATATCTTGGATCATGTGATTGAATTGGCAATAAATTATGACGGATTGCAAAGATGAGGAGTAGAGGATGAAGTATTTGTTGAGGGTCAAGGTAGTTGTTATAGCTATGAGCCACAAAGTAAGTGAGCTTCAGCATTGGTAGGAAAATGCAGAGGTTAGGTGCGAAGATAAATGTTTTGTCGTAAGAATTATAACGTTATTGCAAAGTAAATAATTCAACGATAGAGTTAAGAAGGGAGTAATAATAATAATAAGAACAATAAGAACAATAAGAATAATAAAGGATAAGAGGAGGTTATGGTCGGATAAGGGTAATAGCGAAAGGTTGTTTGTGAAAATATTCTCACCACAAACTTGGACTTCCTCTTGTAATGTACACAGCCGTAATTGTCTTCGACGACCTCGTTGGACTTGTCCGTTTGCTCGGAGCCACTGCCGTTGCCACCGCTGGTAAACTCCCCCAGGTCGTCGTCTTTCTCCATGGTGGCCGTAAGGTCGCCTCGAGGCGTATACTCTGCAAAGGAAAGTCCGCGACGGGGGCATGCACAGAGACTCTGTTGGGAAAGCTCGGAAAATAGGCGCGTACACACGCAGCTGCTGGCTCCTCGCTTTTCTTCGGCTATTGATTTATTATCGGGAGCGCGATGACGCGTAAGTGGACGGGGCCCGTGGCTCTCAGAGATGAAAAACCATTTTGCGATCGTATCCTCGCCGTTTATCGGAGATTACGTCTCCTAGGAGGAGAGCGACTTTCTGAGCGCGAGTGGGTGGGAGCGCGCGAGTGTGCGTGCGTGTGCAAGTAAGTGCGTGCCTGTAAAATAAAAATAAAAGAAGAAAAAAATAAGGGTAGGGTAGGGGGTAGGATAGGAGGGGGGTCGTTCGGTCGGTGGGTTGGTTCGTTGGTTCGTTGGTTGGTTGGTTGGTTGGTTGGTTGGTTGGTTGGTTGGTTGGTTGGTTGGTTCATTGCGTTGCATTGCGTTGCGTTGCGTTGCATCGCGAAGCTCGCGCGATCGCACTCCTTAGGTCAGCCAGAGGAGAGGAGGAGGAGGAGGCTGTTGCTCTCTCTCTCTCTCTCTCTCTCTTTACGTGGTGGGCCTGTCAGAGTCGCATCTTCCATCGAGGGAGCGCGTCGTCGGAGCAGGGTCCGCGCGAGCTTCGGGTCATACAAGGACAATTCTCAAGGCTTGAAAATCTGCCTCCCCCCCCCCATTCGCCCCCTTCTTGCCGATTCTCGGGTGCGCGAGTCCGACTGGCAATGTCCGGCGAGAGGAGGATGCAAGAAGAAGGTAGAGTCGCGGGGGAGTCGTGACGAGCAGCGAGCGTGCTCGCTCGCTCGCACCCACACAGGGACAAAGAGAGCTTAGGTTGTGGCGCGCATTGGTCGCGACGAGAGGAGCGCAAGAGTCGCAATACCGGAGGTGAAAAGTCTCGCTCGATATATAACAATTGCACGTATCGTGCGTATACGTATCGATGGGTGAGTGGGTGGGTGGATTGGGTGGGAGGGAGAGGGAAGAGGCGGTGGCGGCGGCTATTGTTGAAGAAGGCAAACGACTCGGCCAACTACTGCCCCTACCCCTCTCTCTCCCTCGCTACTTCTCGGCGACGAGGTAGCGGCCAGACAAGAGTCAGGCTTCGTCGCTCCCAAGTTATTCTCGGAGTCTGGCGCTCCTCAAATTACTCATTGACTCTCGTTTCGTTAGCGCTCCCGTCCTTCGATTCGATTCGTCAAGCTTTCTCGCTCCTTTAACGTTTTATTCGGCCAAATAAGAGCGACGAGCGAAGCGTAAGTACAGAGACAGAGAGACAGATAGAGATAGAGATAGAGATAGAGAGAGAGAGAGAGAGAGAGAGAGAGAGATAATCTTTCTTCAAACTCGCTCGCTTTTTTGTTTCTCTAATTGCATAGTTATTAACACTTTACGTAATGGATCGGGCTCCGCGCTCCCCAGCGTTATTCCTTTTACACATATTAAGAGCGCGTGTAGAAGTGTCACGCATTGCCATTCCAGGTCACGATTCGAAAACTCGTATGCCTAGAGGCTCCGACTGCGATCTCCTCGCGACTTTAATTGATAAACAATATGGCGTCAAGTGGAGGAAGCTTGCGCGCGCGCGTGCGCATAAGCTCCGACTCGTTAAATCTCTCCCCAATTTTTCTTCATTTCCTGTAAATTACGACTAGCTACGTCAAGCTCATGCTGATTCTTTCAATTACGCCTTTGTCATTTCATTAGGCTCCTTCGTTTGTACATCTCGCTTTTATACTCGATAATGGCACACTTCTGCTTTTGTGCCGCTATTGATTTTTTTTTTATCTCTCTCTCTCTCTCTCTCTCTCTCTCTCTCTACCGTTTAAATTCACCGTACCATCTCGTATTTCGATATAGGAAAAACCTTGAAGCGAAGGAGGAAAATGCGTGAAAAGCAGACGTACTTTTTACTCGGTGAAAATCAAAATTTATTCTACGAGTCGCCGTTTCTTACGATAATCCCCTACGGTATCGCCTTTTCCAATCCCGAGACCTTCGCCGTCTCCATTAGCCGCGAGAAATGTAAATGCACTTTGATAAAATTACTAAATAAATATTTGCTCCACCATTAAAATCATCGAATGAAAATCGACCGACGTACAAGAATCTGCTTAAATTTTATTCGTACTTTTCAGGCATTGATTTTTCTCTTTTTTACCTTTTTTATTTTAAGCTCGGAAATTCGGAAGAATTCAGAGTGCAGATTTATAAGCATTTTTTTTTTTTTTTTATTAATAATTAATTATTGTATGAATTTTAATTTTTAGATAAGTTCTATAAATATTAATGTGTGTACCAAAGACTTGTCCCAACGACGCCATTTTTCGAAGAAAGCCGACGAACCCGGACTTAGCCACGAATTATTTCTGTCCATGTGGTTTTTTATATATAAAAATATATAAAATATATAAAATATATATTTTTTATATATAAAGACTCCATTGTTATCGAGCGGTCAATAAATTCTGAATTATTTGGGCTATATGTACTACAAAACTTGGTATTTACAATTTTCTTTATTCTGTAAAAACAAAAGAGAATTCGAGGCATCGAACGTGCAGCTTTTATTTCGCATAATATTAACCGAAATGTGGCTTCCCAAATGTATTATAAACAATAGCAGACATTGCATTACAACAACATAATCCGCTTTCTACGCTTGCATAATACACTAAAGTCCCTGGTTTACGCCTAAAAACAGTAAAATAAAATACCTGATTACGTAACTGCATTTCAGCAAACCTTAACGAGGAAGCGAATCGATTTTCAAAGCTAGACTATCAAGATTATTATTTATTTCATTGCCGAGTTACATCAGTGGTTTTAGTTTTAGAAAACGGATTATTACGGTAGCCAGTTCGAATGTAAGTCCACACATGTAAGCTGTAATCGCATATAAATATGTACGTAAGCACATATAATTATACACGTGATCGTTTCAATGTTATCCGTCCGAATTCTAATTTTTGGGAAAACCAAAAGATTATGGGAGTCTTCTGCATAATATTTACGAACGGGGTTGATTTGGTTCGGCCTTTCCTTCTAACGCAAAACGACGCCCAGCAATGCATAGAAAATAAATGCTACGCAAAATGATTTGCAATCAATGATGTTTTTTCGACCTTATTTATTCCTCTTACCGCGATACATTGTTATTCCTATCTATTCAATTTTATCATAATCATTTTACGTATAATTAATAGATTTTAAAGATAAAATCTACTTTAACTCGAATTCTGCGAGCCGCCATTTAAATTCTGGATTATATATATATATATATAGAGAGAGAGAGAGAGTGAGAAGGGGAGGAGAGGAGAGCAAAATACATAGATTTCGAATTATTTAATTCATCCGATGAGTGCAAGTTCGTCTCTTCAATTCGGGAATTGAATTTTAAAGACTTATTCTGGGATTAGTTTAATGAAGAATTAAAACCCCGTTTTACCTGGCTAAGTATTATTAAAGTAAAAAAAAAAAAAAAAAAAAAAAAAATGAAACAAAAGCTTTTCATTAGATTAAAAGCTTGTTTCCTTCATGGACAAGTGACACAGTTTTTTTTTTTTTAATAAAAAAGCTTTAATTTTGTATAAGATTTTTAAAAGAAAAATTCAAAAGTAAAATTTTTTAATTATCCACCATTCATTTCGTGTTCTACATTCAGGAAGTTTATTAACATTCAATGTGCTCCGGACGTCTAATGAAACTTGTCTCGTTCTTAAGAAAGTTTTAAAAGTACGTGTCGCATTTTCATACGTAATCTATAAGGGAGCTGTTTCCCCCCCCCTCGTCATCGCAGTTATCGGGATAATTTGAATATTCTAGTATCGACTTTGCAGACTAAACTCGTTTTTCCAAAATTTAATTTTTGAGCATTAAATTGACATCCGTGATTTTCGTGACCCAAAGAATTCAATTTGACCTTTTCCAATCTCGCAATAGATTATTTAAAGCTGTTGGTTGAAGCGCTCAAACTATCGGCACCTTCTCTTCCAAACCCCCCAATCCCCCAACCCCATCCAGCCCGCTCCGTCCACTGGTTATTTAATCGTTAGAAGAAGGAATTTATTATTAATACTGAAATGTACGATCCATACCGAACGATCGTATAGTTTTAAATAAATTCTCTCGATCTCGCTGACAGACGAAGGAATGTCCTTTACTTCCCAAAGTAATTGTCAATCTCTATAGTTTACATCAAGTATTCATTATAAATAATTAAAGGAGGTCAATGCGAATGCGAGGCGAACGAGTAGAGTCGTCAAAGTTTTATAGCCGCTGTCGATACGAAACAAAAATAAAAAGTAATCAATAGGAAAACATTTTTCACAAGTAATATTTTCACAAGCACTCGGTCGTTGTTTCTTTTTATCTTTCGATAATAAGAATGATAAGAAGGTAAAGCTCTAAAGGCTCATAGTTGACTATCGAATGTCAATCGATCAAGTTTTTTTATGCCATGAAGAAAATGTACCTTCTCGCGTACGCGAACCCACCGAATTCATTAGCCCTTAAGTGCATTTTTGCAAATAGTGTAGTACTTTATGAATTTTCTTTGAATGAATGATGAAGTGAAATGGTCAGTTCTTTGTATTGATTTTTTTTTTAATAGATTACGTTGCATGTCATAGCAGTGATAAATTAATAAGCCTAGATAAGCCGATCGAAATGAAATTTCAATTGTTTTGCACGGTATTACGAGTTTCGGCTTACGAGTCGAGCATTTATTCGCGGATCAGCGTACCGTATAATTTCTTAAAAGCTCTAGAAGTATCGCTTGGGCAAAAGCAAAAGCCGAAATGGGACGAAATGGGCGAATATCTGCCAGATGATTGTAGGTTATTGGGGAATACGTAAAGGCTGCGATGCATTACATTGCATTACATTCCCCCAATCCTTGATTATTGGCTTTATTGTAATTTTCTGCGGCCGCTATCGGACGACGGGCAGTGCAATTTGTTATTAAATTCGCGTGGACGTTCGCGAGCGAATAATTTTGTGGCTTTTCAATATGATGGGATGATCGATGGGACAGAAACACGTTGTTCGCTCGTCTGACACGTGATCAGGATCATTGGATTTTCACGGGCTGTTTGTTTATTTCATAAGCGATTGAATGATAACAACAATAATAATAACAATAATGAATAAACGAACGAACGAATGAATGAATGAATGAGACCGCCTTTCGTCCCCCTTACCCTTACCCTAATGATTAATTTTATTTTGCCGCTTTTAAGCGGAATTTTTAATGCTCGGGGCTCAACGATAAAATGTAACGATAAAAACGAGATAAGTATTGACGTTTGGCTGAATTAACAGGGGGCAAAGAAATTTAAGCGGGTCTGGCCGTGCTCCACATTTGCTCGGATAATTGCACGCGATCTTTTGTCGCTAGACGATGCACATGCCTTTATTACTGCTCGCTTATGCACTCCACTCGAATTCGAGATTAACCACATAAAGTCGATGAAATATTCAGCGCGTTCTGCGACTAAGGTATACGGAGACCTTGCATTACACCTCTCTCTCTCTCTCTCTCTCCCCCCCCCAATTACTCTCTCAATTACTTTTCACTCCATTAGAATTAACGTTTTTTTTTTTTTTATTTAAGAGGACGAGGTATGCTGGACCCTTCCTTGTGTTTTCATAATTCATTGGCTGCAGATTTTAGATATTTTCTTTATTTCATTAAGTCACGCATTATCAATGACCGGGTGCAGGTAAAATTTAACTAATTAAATTAATTAATAGCGCAGCGTTACGCACGGCTAACCCCAATAACCTTTATTACAATGGACCAATGCAGTGAAAGCAAAAAAAAAAAAAAAAAAAAAAAAAACTATATACTCTTCGTATAGACGAAGATGGCGATAATGGCGATAAAGTGGTTCATGGCCACGAAGGGTACGAAAAATAAATAAAATAATACCCTTAAATTCGATAGCGGAAAAAAAAAAGTTGAAAAGACTGCTACTAGGAGCACAGGAGTGGAATAAAGTTCAAAGGGCAGGGAAATGTATATATGTATATCGTGCACACGTGCATCTACAGTATAACGGAGAGTGGCTGGATACGATCGTGTTTAAATTGAATTCCCTACGTTATAATCATATTTAATCAGGAATAATGTCCTTTGTATGATTATACTTGACAGGTAATTACGAGCATTTTACAAGTAATTAATAATTGTTAATTCCGAATTAGTAACGGATTAGGAATTTGGTTAACGCGCGTTAAAGGTTGTTAAATAGCGTTTGAAAATTAAATCATGGGCTTCCCCTTTCATATCATAATGAACGCATTTCTACGTCGGTTTATGAATTTTAATTTAAAAATTATACGGGATTTAATTAATGTTTTCGAACACACGCAGGATTAGCTTGATTAAACAAGAGATGCATTCTAAAATGTAGAAAATTACATCGTTACGGGAATAAGGGTAAACGAAGAGAGAGAGAGAGAGAGAGAGAGAGAGAGCGTAGCGAAAACGTAATCGTAATAAAGGACTCGCTTTATTAAAAATATGCGTACCGAGTATAAGTCGTGTAAGCATTGACGAGAGGAGGGCCGGCGGAGGGCGGAATTATTTCAATAAATTATGGGGAAAGATCGGAAAGTATAAAAAAAAAAAAAAAAAAAAAAAAAAAGAAAAGAAAAGAAAAAGCCTTGCAAAGGCTCGAAATGCTTAGCTTTAGAATCGTCGAGGCGATAACTTATGAACTCTGTACGCGACGTACTTGTCTAATGCTTTTGTCGCACGACGTTGGCGAGGCTCGGATGCATTCATTGAAATTCAGGTGTACGCAGCAGCCTTAAAGCTTTGCGGAATCGCTTGCAAAATATCCAAACGCCTATTAAGCTATTGAGTGGCCTGGTGGTGGCGGTGGCGGTGTCGGTGGCGGTGGCGGTGAGGGATGGGGAGGGGGGGTAGGCTTAGACATTGAAAATAATCATTGGTGCATTGTGGCACGCATCTGCACTTATTCGTGAATGCAGTGTGAGAGCAGAAGGCGATGATTATGTGCTTTTTGTGCGTTTCGTCGCGTGGTCGGTTTCGCCGGTATCTCCATTAGGAGATAGAAATACTAACCTCGACCGTAGTAGGCTACGCTCAGAGAATGAGAGAGACAGAGACAGAGAGAGAGAGAGCGATTCGCAAAACCCGATGATTGTCGAAATTGTTTAGAGGCCGGGGGGTGAGGAGGATCGCGCGAGCTCGTCCATCTCTGCTTCCCCTATTGTTTGCCTTTAATATTAGATCGCAGTCAGGTAAGTCAGGCAATAAAGCGCTCGTGGGCTCGGGTCCTGCTTCGCGTCCTGGTAACTGCGGGGGAGGGGGGTGGGTGGAGGCGGCGAGTCGGTAGAGAATAAAATGAAAACAATGAAAACGGAGTCCATTGTCGGTGCACGCGACTGCCGCCGTCGTAATCGCCGGGTAAACGATCGTTTTTTCTATGCAATCCCTGGTGCGCTGGACCGGAGCAGCTCGTCCATGTCGTTCGCCTCCACGAATAATGGACGCGACGTCTAAATAACGCGTAGCGCGCACCCCCACCCTCCCGCGCCAACGAGCTGGCGAGTGCTTAGAACATCGCCGCGATGATAGATAATCCTCGAGCTAAAAACTACGCGGCACGGAGGAGGTTGTATTATTATTGCAAGGAGTACAGGGTCGATAAGAGGCCGATAAGAGGCCGATAAGAGGCCGATAAGAGGTCAAAGACGAGGTTCCAGACTGCACCGGAGCCTGAATCATATAGGAGATTATTGGCTAGACGAGAGAGGGTCGATTAGCTTCACGAGGAGGTCTTTGGCGCTCCCTCGGCCAGAAAGAACATGGATGCATCTCTACTTAGATAGATCTTGATGTGCCAGTCCCCCTCTCTCGCCCTCCCTTCAAAATTCCAGGACGGTCTATTTGCGGACAGTAGCTACCGAGGTTCGTGGGCTTGCGAGGTCGAGGAGGTGCGACGGAGGTGCGACGGAGGCACGCCAGCAGAAGCAGCAGCGGCAGCGGCAGAAGCAGAAGCGGCAGAAGCGGCAGCCCGATTTGTCGTTATTGCAATTTTACATGCACGTAGGGTTGTAAATAGCGAGGTGGCGGGGCGCGCAGGCGCCGCGGTCCGTCTTCCTTTCGGCGGAGCTTTGGCCTCTGTCGCGCGAGCTTAGTCGAGCTTGACCAGGAAGTCGGCGAGACCGCGTATAAACAGGAGCGGGGGGAGGGGGCACGGCCGTCCCGGTCAGTAGGTCCGTGCTCTCGAGTCGGTGTGCTGGAAGTGTTGGAAGGGAGTAAGCCGAGAAGGAAGGTTCGATCGGGGACTCGTCGGGGAAGTGGGCCCAGAGGGTCCGCCAGAGTCGGTGAAGGGGTTATTGGGGCTATTGGGGTGGTTGCTTCCTGGAGCTCGGGTCGGGGCGATCGTCGGGGGGGATCGCGGAGTCCGGGCGGTGAGCTGGGCCCGGAGCGGTTGATGGGTCGGCCGGCGACGGCGGCGGAGCTCGCGGCAGCAGGGGGGCGCGAGTATCTCGGAACGAGGCTTGCATTGGTCGCCGTGAAACCGGGGAGCGAGCGCCGTGCGGTCGTTAGGCGCTGAGATGGTCTCGCGGTGCGTCACGTATGGCGTCGCGGGCGAATCACGCGAGGGATTTCCTACGTCGCAGCTCGTCCCGCACTGCCGCGGGCCCTGCGCTCCGCCGGTTAACATGATCAATGGCTCTCTTCCAGAAGAGCTACGAGAATAAGGTGCTGCTCGACGACACCGAGACCATCAGCAGCGTCATCGAGAATGCGAGGACCATCGGCTCCCACACGGTAAGCGGACGTCGTCGTATGCCGAGTTCCCCCAAGCCCTCGACCTCCTCTTCACCAGCTATCCGACTGCCCGACTCCCCAGTCCACGCCTCTCAACTTCCTTCGCGATTTAAAATCGACATCCTAGTCCCCGAAGCTCTTACCTCCCCGCCCCCCTACCCCCCGTCTTCTCCCTCGCATCCGCCGACTTCCAAGGGGATGCTGCTTGCGCCATAGAGATGGCATTAGACGATCTCTTATCGGCTCTGGACCGCGACCTTTCAGGAGTACGTGATCAGGGCTCAGAGAGGACCGCTTCCCGAGACTTCCTGGCGAGTTTCCAGGCGCTACAATGACTTCGTTCAGCTGCACTCGCTCTTGTCCGTGTCCGGCCTCAACTTGCCCCTGCCACCCAAAAGGATCATTGGCAATATGGAACCAGATTTTGTAGCTCAGAGGCAAGCTTCCTTACAGGTCAGTTTACCTGCTTATGTACATGTAACAGCTCAGCCATTTACGTCTAACCTCTTTTGCTTATGTTCTAGAATTACTTAAACGTTATACTAATGAATCCCATTTTGGCATCCTCGTTGCCTATGAAAAAATTCTTAGACCCTGAGAATTATACAGCGCCTCTTCATGGTAAATGTCATTACTACCTAGTCCTAGCCAATCTCTGGATACTTTAATAGACCAATTCATCCTTTATGTCTTATTGTAGAAATAGCGCTGCAGCAGGTCTCGCTGGCTTTGCGAAGCGATGCCAACTTTGAGGTTGGCAAAGCTATACCTGACATGGGTTGGCGATTAAGAAAACACTATTATACTGTTAAAAATCGGCAAAATCCTAAACAAGATTTAATTCTCGCTTGGGTTGAATTTGGACCCGATAAGCATTTACAGTACAAAGACATGCAAGGGGTCTTTAAAAGCCTAGGCAATCTCAAGCACAGTCATATTGAGCCATTAGTCCATCAACACGTCACTGAAAATGGTGCTTTGACCATTCGTAATTTCCATGCGGAAGGCACCTTGCGCGATGTCTTGTCTAACTCTAAGCCTAAGCAGCCCTTCATCAAAAAGTATGGCAATCCCAAGCAGACAAAGTCATTAACTTCAGCTGAAATTGCTAATTACGCTTATCAGGTACGTCCATTAAGAATTTCGCATCTCATTATTATTGTTACTTCTTTTATGCTTCATATCTTTTCATGTTATATTTAAAATTTTAGATTTTAGAAGCTTTAAGCTTCCTTCACGATAAAAGCCTACCATACGGACATTTGCATACTGGAAATGTCTTGTTGACCACTACTGGAGCAAAATTATTAGATATAGAAAATGGCCTTTTAGGTTTACCAGCATTCTACCGACCATACGTAGTTCAGAGGCGAAAACTCCACGCTACTGTAAATATACCTTCTTCTCCTATACAGCATTACAAGTTATCGTAAACATATGTAAAATATCCTGAATATGAAATTATTTTATAAATAAATAAGAGGCATTAGTTTTCTTTTTAAAAATGTCTTGAGGAAGCTAGTAATTTGTCGTGTACTAGTTTCAAAGCTTTGATCTTTATAAAATGTGCAGCTTTTACTGCTCGTACGACATTAAATCGTGCGATTGTTGCAAATTAACCGACTTATTTGCTCGCGATGCTTTTCAAGCCTTCCTCATTGTTATTTTAATATTTAAATGCCACGTAAGTGTAAGCGATAACAAAATGTTTTGTAAACGATTGGTTCTTAGACACAAGTGGATGTGTATGCCTTTGGACACGTTCTTTATGAAATGGCCTTTGGCAGACCGTTGCTAGAGGCGACAATTGGGAACACTGACCTGCCACATTTATCTAATTCAAAGTTGAAAAATCTCTTGGAGCTTATTTTATCTCACGAGGCCTTGAAGCAAGATCTTCCAACTGTGGCTCAATTGATGGAGCATCCGTTTTTCGAGCTCTCCCAGCAGAATCATGGCATGCTGGACAAGCCACACTTCAAGCTCAGTAGCCACTTGAAGGACGCCCTCCTGGAAGCGACGAACAAGGCAGAGTCAAGACTGAGAGACGAGCAGAAAGTAGCTAGGCATCAGAAGAGGCTCGTTAAGGTCCAGGAAATGATGAGCTCCGAGGAGGAGATGAAGAAGCGGAAGCATAAGCTGGTGGGCTATTCACTTAATTTAAACCTGAAATTTGAGCTAACAATACTATTATCGTTTCCGTTAAATTTTCAAATGCCCTTTGCCTCATTGCATTATAATGTTTTAGAAAAAGGAGCAGAGGTTAGCCCAGGAGCGATCGGCAAGTCAAATGGGAACCAATGGGACGAAACAAAACAATGGTAAAAGTCCCGAAAGATCTGAGAGCCCGACTAGTACATCGACTGCTACCAGCATTGGTACTCTTACACCACCATCTCACGGTACGTTTGTTCGCTTGCTTGTTTATTTGTTTGTTTGTTTGTGTTTATCATCTTTTATAATATAATAAATACATTACAATGCCAATATTCATCAGTTTTTGTACTTTGTTTGAAAAAAGCTGGATACAAAAGTTGATGGCATAGACTGCGATCGGTGGTATCGCGTAGGTCTTTCGACAGGTCAATAATTTATATTAATTACTGTTACATAGTTAACTGTTATTGCTAAATACTATGTAGTGCCGATGTTTATTTATTTATATTGCCTTTACGATGTATGCGTGTTTGAGCGTCGTAGCTATCTCAAAACGTTTTATTGCTTGTAGGCTCACATCAAAGCGACATGTAATAATATAATTCCTTTACATCTACATGGAACGTAATATATTAATTTAATATTGAATTACTTTCTAAAATCTCCTTAATCTCTGTAAAATTCAGCTTTCATCTTTATAAGAGAAAAGCAAGCAAATTGAGTAATTTACTTGTTGACAAAATAAAGTAAAAATGCGTATTATTTGCACTATATGATAAGTATTGCCTAATAACTGAAAATTCTTTTATTTTATTGGCGAATAATTTGTTTGCTCAGCAGCGACGATAATTTTACTTAACGTACTTCCATTGGTCAATTCACTTTTGATAATGTAATCACGTTATTTAGATTTTTCAACTTCTTTCTTTAATACCGTCGCATTCATTTAAAATCTTAATTTATATAATTATTTTGTATTTTATAAATTTAGCAGTTACTATTATTATTGTATCTTATTATTTTTACTCGAAAGAGCATGCAGCTTTGTAAATTATAACTTTTTAAAGTCTGAATGTATCAATAGTATAGTAGCATTAATTTTTATTACTTATTGGTATGATTTATTACTTGGTACGATGTTGGTGCATGTAAAAAATGATTATGTTACTGGGGTTATTAATATTTGATAATTTTAAGGTTTTGAAGGGCAATCAAACTGTTCCAAAGAGTCGAAAAAGGCATTTTGCCCTCCGCCACCTCCGATGCCAGTAGCTCCAAATGCAAATGCATCGACAACACACCTGGACAAGGAAAGAGCAGCTTTGCTAGGAAGCATTTGTGGGTTCAATAAAAGTAATTTGCGCAGAGTCACCAATGGCACCCATTGACATTGTTGACATTGTTTACTTACTAAGCCATTAAGTATACAAATAGCTTGGTCAACATTCCAACTGTAGGTCATACCAGTATCCGTTTCTCAAATGTATAAAATTAATCAGTTTAAAATGTTTTTCATTGTTCTATGATATGAAAGTCACATTGACAGTATAGTATGTATTAATTAGGGTCAGGTAGGACATTGGTTTGAATTTTGAATTGACATTTTCTCAAAGGAAAAATTAATTGAAATTCATCGCCGTGCTGTGATTTCCGATTTTTCTGTAACTAGCATTAGACATGATTATCGGATCTGCGCGTATATAATAAAAATATAGGAAAGCCTACAACTAATCTTATTTAGATCAGCTTAGTCGTGTACTGCAAAGTTACGTAAGCTAACTTTGTCAGCAGCAGCAGCAGTATCAGATAAATTGTTTTCAATTGTTCTTGTAGAATAATAAGGAAAATAAAAACTTCAAACAATCTTCTTAATAATATAATGTTTATTTTCATTAGCTTTCGTGCTTGGATGTTCAAGGGGATTGGATTTATAAGTGATATGCTAAAGAACAATTTTATGTAGATTTTTTGGGCCACTGTTATCGAATACGATGTCTCCTGTACATTTATTAGGTCCACATGATTGGGAATCATAAACGGTCGCATCCAAGCACGAAATACTCAATTACAAGAGAAATATAAGCATTTTTGTACATAGATAGGAAATAATGTGCAAAGAAAATTTCTATCTCCATGAATTACTTGTAACATATGTTTATGTTGGTTGAGTAATAATTTGTTATTAACAATAAAGCGAAAACTGTAAAATTTAAGGCCGTCGGAATGTGTGCAACGCTTTTCTGCAAATAACATAAGAATATATAAACAAAACTGTATAAATACGTATAAATATGAATGTAGTAAGTTATTATACATTGAAGTATTCAGCATAAAAAATATGTGTAAGAACCAAAACGTTACCTATATTATTACAAAAATCTTCCAAAAGTTCAAGAAACCCAGAGATTCTTTAATTAATTTATTAAAGTTTTATGTTAAATATAATATTAATGTTTGAAATTTAATATTAATCTTTAAAAATATTTTAATTATAAATTTAGTTATTGTGATATCAGTGGTTATAAATATAAATATTTATATTAGAAATACGTGTTTCATTAAAATTCATTAAAAAATTTCCTTCATCCTTTAAGAAATTAAATCGAGCGCAATTGAGAATATCATTTATTTGTACTCTGGTTAAGTAAAATTTAAACGTCTTATGCGAGTCAAGCATATAAAGAATGCAAAGATAATATATTTTATATACAATTATGTTTCCAACTCTGTTGAAACGCAATAATGAATTTTTTTCTCTCTATAAAATACTATTGATCGATATAAAAAAAAAAATCTTAAAGATCATTAATGACATTTCAGTGGCAGTTAATACAAATAGAATATCATTTGCTTGAATTTTTTTTCTAATATTTCAACATCAATAATACAAAGCTTAAACAGATATGTAACATTAGTACAGGCATTTTAATATTCAGTCATATTTCACAATAAATATATGCTATAAATTTACGAGAATTATGTACATTATCTTAGAAAATTTATAGCTACGACATTAAACTTTACATCTAAATAGTCAAATCGGCGCTTTCCCCCCACCCCCCCAACAGATTTCTAAAATTTTTACAAATTTGAAAATATTCTCTGTTGTATTTTATTGTTCGTAAAGTCTCTATAAATAGAAATCTTAATTTTCGTAAAAGTATGTACATACTCGGGGATGGGGGCATTGTATTGTCGAAGAAACAGCCAAAAGACGAATTATGAGTACAGGAAATTTAGGTGAAACAAATATCGTTGCTATATACAGAAGAATTGAATAAACAGCCCTCGGCGCATTAAAACCTGTACACTTTTCCTGGACATTCTGTACATAAAAACGGCGCGTTTATTATAAAAATATAGCTAGAAGTTATTTCATTGGACGTCGCTACTTCTTGTAAATTATTATCTAAAGTATTAAAATTCTTTTAGATCAATTCCTTTCGTTCGACTATTCAGGTCCTATATTATTTATTATTTATTATTATTATTATTATTCTTTCAGTATTATTCTTTGTGCCTATTATTTTTTTGGATGAAGCTGATAGTGTATTGTTATTCAGCCATTAATGTAATGTCAAAGTTGGGCGTGAAGTTTTTCCGTCGCCTTTTTTAATCTGCAAGCAATACAAATAACGTTAATAAAATCGAGAATCGTTTATACATGAGGGGCTTGTGTATCCTAATTACTTGAACATTTCATTTTGTATGCGGTCCGTAATAGCTTTTCGAGCTACCACTTCGTCGGCGTTTGACTTTCTTAAACCTATTAACATTTCACTAAAGTCTATTGGCTCCCCATAATGCAGCGTTACTTTCTTATTAACATTAAGCATATAAGGAGGCTCATTTGGAAGAACTGTGTCCATACCCAGATGAATGATCGGTACAACTAGTGGCACTACCGGTGACTCAAAAATTAACCTTCCTATACCCCACTTTAACCTGCGGATACATTATAAGTATATTAGTGTTGTCCTGTGCATGAAATTAAATGTTATGTAAGAAATATAGTAGTGAAGAACTTGGGCATGGGATGTACCTCAGGTTTTCTTTAAGCATATTAACTTTACCCTCTGGAAATACATGAATCCAATCCCCCTTTGCTAATTTTTCTATACAAAAATCAATGGCTTCTTGATAGATTCCATTGCCTCTGACAATCGGTATGCACTTTCCGAGCATAAAAAAATAAGAATGCCAGACATTTGTGAAGCATATATCGTGAGCTGCCAGCGACCACCTCATCTTTCGTCGACTCATCAGGGTCTTCAGATTCATTGAACCTAAATGAAATTTGACTTGAAATTTGTGCACTAAATTATCTTTGAACGGCGTTATCGTTTTATGTAATAACTGTTTTGTCTCTACGTACTCCAAATACCAGGATCGTCAAAGCAACTGTAGTGATTTGAGACTGTGATAAGAGGAACTTCCTTTGGTCGTGAATTCAATGCCCTGTCAATGATGTGCTTGTTGTATACGGTTGTCTTGTTCAACCATTCTGAAAATAAAGGAATGCATAATTATTATGGCTTTGATGGCTTGAAGGATACGGAGAGATGTGAGAGATGTTGGAGCTTGTCTGAGAACAGGGCCATACGTATGGAGAGCGGGAGATGCGTCAGGCAGATCAGACGCGGCAAAGAGGCGGAAATAAAGAATGGGAGTGGGTGGGTCGGGGGGGGGTGGGGGTCGAGGGGTAGGATGGTAAAGGGATCGCGGGAGTATCGGTGGGGCATGGAGTTATCAGGGGGGGGGCGGGGGGGCACGAAGGTGGACGGGCTGCCGATGAACGTCGATGGGATGAACTACTCACCCATGATGATTTTCGAGAAGATGCCGACAGCTGCGAAGGTTATGCTGCTGGCAAAGTTCCAAAGGCTCGTCGGGTTCCTCAGCTTGGGTATGATCCATTTTATGTCGTAGCCCATCGCGAGGTTGAACTGACTAGGAGCTTGCCGGCTCCTGGCTCTGCTGCAGCTCCTTTCGTTTTTGAAGCGGGTAGAGATCGACGTCCGTAAGTAGAGTAAGGGAGAAAGTTTACAAGGTCGGGCCTACCTCGGAGGCTGTCGCCGACCTCCCGGGAAACGAGAAATCGCACTGGTGCTCGGGCTCCACGAAAAATCGTCTGCTCTCATGTTACGGGGCGCCTAGGCGGCCACGTTTTTCCTCTCGAGCAGCAGCTGCACTACGCGAGCCGCGAAATGTCTGAAACGTGCGCGCGGATCTCTTCGACTGCGTTGGTCGCGATTATCTCTCCCTCTCTCTCTCTCTCTCTCTCTCTATCTCTCCCTCTCGCTCGCTACGTGTGTATATAGTATGTATATATATATATATATATATATCGCTAGTGAGCTCCTCGGTGTTGTAATAGCATCTATGGGATGCAGGTGCGAGTCAACATTTAACTTTCAAGGTAAACTGATTGCAGATGGCGCTCCCGCTCTTCAGTTTTTTTCATATTAATTATTAAAAATCGTCATTCCTCCGGCGTTCGTGGAACGGCACAACCTTCCCTTGGAGGGGGGCGGGGGCGCGCGGGGGGAGCGCGCGCGCAAGGATCAGCAGCGCTGAAAGAGGAATTTATCCCATTAGTTTTATGTCTCCTTATCACCCTCGATGGCAATTTTATTTGCTGAGCGCACCCGGACTTTTCAATTAACGGCACTTTTCTCTGGGTTCTTTCTCTCTCTCTCTCTCTTATTTTTTGTTTTTTTTGTTTTCTTCTTCATTTTTTTTATGCGTTTTTTTTTTTTTTTTTTTTTTTGTTCTTCTTCCTCTTCTTCCACGCATATGTTGCAATACGGGATGTTTGTAACTGGTTTAGATATCCGCATAGGCCGCTGCCGACTGTGCTTTCGACGAGCATTAATAAAACTCTCTACTATGTAGTCATAATGAATTTAATGCTAACCGCGATGCGAGTAACTTTCACAATAAAATCCGATGGCCAGTTACTAATTCCCTTACTAACAACTAGAATTATCATTTTCTATCTAAAATTATACAGCTACGGACTTTCTTTCATTACTAATGAGCGCATCCATTATTTCAATCAAATACAATTACATACCATCGAATCAATGGGATAATAATCCCACTCCTTCATTATATCTCCTTACCCTTTCGATTTATATTTATTCATACCCTTTATATTTTATTAACGAATCGTCGGCTCTCGCCCTTCGAGTCGCTTAAACGACCGACTTGAGCAATTTAAGCTTAAATAACGTATTAACGTATTAAAATTTAATTTTATGGAAATCTATGATGAATACGCAGCAGAGCAAATGCTTACGCAAGCATAGCAAGCGCTTACGAACCATTTTAAATAACATTTCCTGAAGGTTAAGAGCTTTTTTTTTTTTCTTACACGCTTTAACAGCTATGATTTATGGGCGGCAAATTTATTTATACATTAACACGTTGTAATGGCTTTGATCGAAGAAGATTTGCACTCGAGGCTTGAATTCAGGTGGTCGCCGGCATTTTTACTTTTTTTTTTTTTTTTTTTTTTTTAGTAAAATCCCACCAAGTCCAGATGACTTCAGGCGAAACAGAAAATTAATTATACGCAGCTTTCGATTTTCTAAATGTAAGTTTTATTAATGATTTATATGCTCTCTACCATGTACAATTTTTTATGTCATAATAGCCGACGGTCAATTTTACATAAGTTTCGACGTTAAACAATTTGTAAATTAAAACCATTAGAATCGAAAGAAATTTTAAACTTTGCATTAAAGACTCTCATTTCACATATTTTTATTCTATCCTTAATATCTGTACGAATTGAGTTTCCTAAGAGCAAACCATATCCTTTAACTTATACATAACTTCCAATCCGAATTTAAGCATTGTTTATCAGAGTATTTGCTTACGTTTTTATTTTACTTTGAAGATTTTTTAATAGAGATGGCAAATCGTTATAAATCCAAACTTGTTAGAGAAAATTATTAATCGAAAGAATATCAAAGCAATATTAGAGACGCGCATTTAATAATTAATAGCAAAACTCTTTGTTAAAAATTTTGAATTTTCTATTTAATGATTGTTACGTTTATTAAATTTGTATTGATTTTCGAGAAAAAAAAAGCGGGCGTTACTAGTGCAATTATTAAATGCAACAATTTTATTATTATACGTTATATATTTACGTTGATCTGCTTCTCGTTATGTATGTGCGTTAAAAACAAAATCTATGAAACAGCTGAGATATTATTTAACTCTCTGTAGTATAAGATGAATTTAACTTGTGGTAGACTTTGAAAAAAAAAAAAAAAAAAAAAAATTTGGAAGTTATGAAGTTATGCATGTCACGTTTTTGGAATGCATGCGTATTGAAATTAGCATTTTCGATAGACTAACATCCGCCATTGTAAATAATTACGAAAAGAATAATTAACAATTGCATTAATTTAGAAAAGGAAAAAAAAAAGAAAGAAAAAAAAGAAACGAATACAGTACAATTGTCTTATTACGGTATTTAATTTCATAACTTTGTTATAGACAATAAATTTGTTATTATTTAGAAAATTATTTATTCTTTTCAATAGCCGCAAGTTACTTCTTTACTCTTGTAATACATAATCAATTTTATTTTTAGAACAATACGAATCACTTATTTTTTATTTTTTTTTTTTTTTAATTTTTATTATTTTTATTATCGTCATCCATAAAGTAGCCAATCAAGTTATCACTATCAAATTTTTTTTTTTTTTTTTTTTTTTTTTTATTTACTTATAATATCGATAGCGTAATTGATTGCTGATTCTTTTGGACGACTTCGACCGAATCGAATGATGTTGAAGTATTATAGTCGACAGAGCAGATAATACCCAGGAATAGGCCTGCTAAGGAATCTTCATCGAGAATAACTTTCTATTCGGCAACGATATATACGTATATTATTCATTAACTTGAAATAACTTATCTCTCGCTGCTTTCGCTGCGCTTCACTATACGTTATGCATTCGAGTAGCATTTGTAATTTGAATTATCTTTTTTTTTCTTTTTCTTTTTTTCCCCCTCCCTTTTCCCCCCCTTTTTTTTAATTGGGTAAAAAAAAAAATAAAAATCACGTTTCTCATTGTACAGAGAGACAGATTAGCTCACGATGTATTTTATTATAAATGTCAGAGTCTCATTTGAGAGCACGTGTACTTATTTTTCGGATTAAGTGGTATGCGGAAAGATTTGCTTTAAGACTGCTTACGACTTCTTAATTAATGGCTTTAATCGGTTTCGCAAGTGAGGCTCGTGGCCGTTGACAATCTTCATTTCACTTGTATAATCAGATGTAAGATCTCTTGAACGATTTGGAGGATTTGCAAAGCTAGTGATTGATAGATGTCGGTGCATTATAAAGGCGGATAAAAGGGAAAAATTGATCAAGCGGAATGAGGCAGCGGAGGGCCAGAGAGGATTAGCGACTCATCGGTATTTATTATATTATTTGAAGCGAGAGTGCAGATAAATATTGCACGGGGAGCGTAATCAATGACGAGTAACAATTAAGTGGCGTTACGATAAGAAGGGCAGGGAAATTAAGAAGCGCGAAGATAATTAAATGCCATTAATAATGGGACGAGCGTTGATACTTTTACGGGGAGTTACGGGTGGTGTTTTTGTAGGATCTTCGGATGTGATTTGAGCAGCATTTGAGTGGAAAGAAGGACCGGGCGAGCGGAGATTTTCAATGGAAATGGGAATGGGATCGAGCGAGGCGAGCCGCGGCTAAACTGGGACTCGAATCGAGGGCAGAAGAAGAAACGGCCGCGGTGCCGACGAAACCTAAGCGTCAACTAGAGAATGCAAAAAGGTATTCTCTTTACCTGGGCTCGAGAACTCCCCCGAAGGAGATCCATTGCCGATGGCTGGATCTGGCCCCGCGCTCCTTTTCTCCACTTGTTTATGCGAGCCCTCTCAGCTGCTCGCAGCTTCCTCTCTGTCCTTCTTCGTTCGCCGATCTTTCGATCTCGGATGGTGCGCGCTGCCGAGATGTTGACAGTTGGACGGTTCTAGCGCGAATCCGGTGTTGTAATACGCATTGCTTGGAGCGCGAGGCGGGTATCGGCTGTTAGCCGCCACTCGATCCTGTCTTGATTTCACAACGCGATATACTACATGTGTCCGCGGCGGGGCCCCGCCAAGCGCATGCGTCACATTACGTCAGGGATTTTCACTCGGCTGACGTCATCCGTTAAAATGGCGTGCATTCGGACTCGTCGCAGCTACACCCGCGTCTGACATGTCAAACTATTTAGATTCGCCGGGACCCTCCTCCTCCTCCTCCTCCTCCCCAATAAACACCCTTCTCTCGCCCTCTCTCGCCTCTCGCCCATTCAATAATTAAAGGGCTTCGTGATACGGACCGAGTCTCCGCTCCTACCGACACTTGCCCGCATTCTCTTCTATCCGTCTCTTGCCCGTGCTTGTTTCGCGCCAACGATTTTACTTACCTGCCGCGTGTGCATGTGCACACAAGGTGTCGCCGCGCCTTACGTAACGCTATGTAATATTACAATACGCGCCTATTCGTGTAAGGAAGGGCTCGGATTAAACGGACAACTTTATTAATCGGTATCTGCATAACTTACGACTCACGCGGCTCGCTCTATTTATTCAATCAAATCCATAAATCTCTCTTTACCTTTACTCTTTCTTTTGCCATTGCCTCTTTAATTTAATCACGCTCTACCTCTACCTCTACCTCTACCTCTACCTCTACCTCTACCTCTACCTCTACCTCTATCCCTTTCACCCTTCTTTAGACCTTATATGCCGTCCGGAATTCAGTGCCAGTCTGTATGATCATCGTCTCTTTAATATTAGCTACGCACGTTAGTCTTATGTCACCCGTAATTATTATTTAAATAATGCACGTTATTATGATATTCATGTACGCGCTTGCGTTTATTCGCCGTAAATTCGTATATTAGTGGAGCGAGGGAATAACCTCTTGGTTCCGAAATTATTTTTAGATCATGAAACAGTGAATATTTTAGCACTACGAAGCCCATTTAAGTTTGGCTGAGAAATACTTTTGTCTTTTTCTTTGCTTACCGTCGATATTTTAAGTGCATTTATTATTAAATGGAATAAATAATCGAGGCTTGTGAGAACATTGGAATAAATAGGTTTGTAAGCAGCGGAAGGCGCTCGAGAAATCGCTTGGATCGTGAATTGGCCGGACAGGCGTTACGTTATTTTTAGAACTTCATTGAAAAACGTAAATAATTGCCGATAGCGGATCAATAAATCCGCGAATATCTAATTTTTAATTGTATTGTCTCCGTCCTCTCGTATCAGGCCATTATTATACGCGCACAGCCGCATGTATTATTCATTTTGCCAAAGCATACGTTTATACAATTTAGTTCATATTTCGGACGTGATTGAGCAAAATGGAAAAATATACACTTGACAGCCCAGTGCCGGGTCAAACGTACTTACGTACATTTTGCAGCATCTCTAATGATCGATGCGGTAAATTTCAAGACTCGAAGGATTTTTTTTTCTTTCGCGAATTTTAAAAGAGAATTAATTAATCCCGCGTCTTGCGAGTTAACTTCAATTTAGCAGTATAGTTCAGTCGCGGATAGACTGGCACAGAGAGAGAGAGAGAGAGAGAGAGAGAGAGAGGAGTTTGAAAATCTCGGTCGGTTTATATCGGCTCGGCTTAGGAATGCTCGCGTAGACGGTGCAAGGTATTAGAGAGCCGCGTGGGAGTTTGGAGCCCCGACATTCGTATCGTAATGTGCGAGTTGTATAAACGCACACGCGGAGGCCCGAGGCATTGTCGAGGAGCTCAAATATGAGTAGTTTCCCATTAGAATGCGATGGGTAATAAAACAAAGCCTTGCAGTCTTAAAATACGTAGCCGATTCGCGTAACGGCTAGAGGGGGTGGGACTCGCGCGCGTCCAAGAAATCTCGGTCAAGGCTGCATTTTCATTGAGAAGTATCGAGGAAAGCCCGTAATAAAGCCAGTAGGGATTCGCGCGGTATGGTTTTCGCGGGGGGTATCGCCGGCCGATACCGTTGTCAAAGTCTCGCAGCCAATCTCATCTCCGCAGCGGCTGGCGACCGAGAGGTGGCCGGGGGGGGGGGGGGGGGAGGGGGGGGGGGGTCCGTGGGTGGGTGCTTGGGAGAGGAGGAGGAGAGGAGAACGCGCGATCACGGCAAGATGGCGACCGGAGCGAATCGAGACGGAGGACGCGGATATGGACTGCCGAATATGGCACTCCGTCCTTGTCCCTCGCGGTCGGCTGTCAGCGGAGCGCCGAGGAAAGGGTCAGGTTGTCGGGGTCGTAGGTAGGGCCCCTAATAGCCTTGCCTCCTCCACCTCCTCCACCTCCTCCACCTCCTCCACCTCCTCCACCTCCTCCACCTCCTCCACCTCCTCCACCTCCTCCACCTCCTCCACCTCCTCCTCCTCCACCTCCTCCTCGTCCTCGCGTGGGAGCAGTCATCTTATCGGTCATTGCACGGGCATCGATGTACTCGGCGACGCTTCATCGTCTACGCGGTCCGCGAAAGGGGGGCGTCGTCAGCTTCCCCTTTCGGCCGGTCAAATTGAATGATCGCGCAGCCGGCCCAAAGCTCCCGAGACTTTCCTTTCCTCGCTCAATTAAGCCGATCGCTCGCTCGTTTCTTTTATCGCCCGGACAACGTACGTGCGCATATACGCGCGCCCGCCTATTTACGAGCCGAATAATTCCCCTTTTTATACTCCTTTATCCTTTAATTGAAATATGTGCGCCGGGAGCCACGTGAGCTGCATGAGAAAACGCCAGCTTCCATCGGCCGGTCCATTCGTACGACGACGCTCGCTCGACAGAGACGCACGTAGACGCACGTAGACGCACGTAGACGCAGCGGCGGCGTTGCGATCAACGAAATCTTCCGATCGGCCGTCATCGTCGTCATCGTCGTCATCGTCGTCATCGTCGTCATCATCAACACGTTTCTAATTTAATCATCGCAAGAATGGCTAATTTCAATACTCCGGGCTTCGATTCGCATAGTTTATATTTAACTGCCGACGTCAATTTAGTCGCCGAGTTATTCGAACTAGATCGAGTCATTCGAATACTTTTATAAGAATTTTGAAATCTTATCGATCCAGCAGAAAGACTTCTGGAGCTGCTCGAGCCTATAAGTTGTTTCCTTTTAATACCAAACCCGTTTAAAACAAGAGATCTTTATTCATTCGTCGCTTAAGAGCCCTTTTTCTTAATGCGACTGAAAAGCGTAGAAAAAGTATTTTTGTAAGATACGCGCAGGTTATTGGTAATAAAATTCGTAAAATTAACAGGACATTGGATTTCGTTATTGTCTCGAGCGTTGAGCTATAACGTTTACGTAAATCAACGAACGACTAATTTACGTATAATTACCATCCACCGCGTGATAAGTAAACAGTAAACTTATCAAAGCCTTATGGAATTGAATTGGTTTGTTCTAAGTAGGCCTTATCATAATTTGCCTGCTAAATTGGCGTATTAACAAATTCTACGGCATTAATTAGTATTGTGCAATTGATCGGCACGTGCAAAATGCGTTCCAGAGCAGATTAGACCAATAAAATGATTTCGATCGAATTCAATTATCCAGTTCGCGGTTTAGTCGGCTTAGCTGGTTATAATAATAATAATAATAATAATAATAATAATAATAATAATAATAATAATAATAATTAATAATAATAATAATAATAATAATAATAATAATAATAATACTTTTTTATGCGTACGGGCCTCTCGGGGGGGGGGGGGGAAGGCATTCCTGTCAAATTAAAATCTCTTTTATACATTATATATCAAGAATAATGATTACGGGAAATAAAATGTACGCTTAATGGTAACGGACGATTCCTCCGAGTAATTGCGAAATATTAAGCTCGTTGGGCGATCGGCTCGTGTGCAACACTCGATTTTGTTGTTCACTTTACTTTGGTCGGTGGAATGCCGAGTCTTGGGCTTCGCGCCTCCTTATTTTCCATAATGTACCTACCACGCACACTCTTATGCACTTGCCGAGTTACAAAATTCGTAAGAATATTTAAAGGACGCGTTTTAAGCTCTTTTAATGCTCAATACGTTACATACTTTTCTCAAAAATGCCCCCCCTCGACGCTTCCTTTATGCAATTATACGAATATTTATTGGGCATCGATCTCTTTTTCTTTATGAAAATCAGCACCGAATACGAGGCTTTTTGACATTACGACGGAAACGGGTCGTTTTTTACAATAACCTTGATATTTTTGATACTTTTAGGATTGCGATACCATTACGATTAGTCATTGAACGAAGGGCTTATTTTCAACGAGACTTCTTTCCTTATTGTCTGACATTAACGACGAGCTGACCATTGTCCGTTTGTAAATAAAATTCGACAATTATTTATTTCGCGTTATTTCACAATGGTGTTTATAAGCGCTGCAATCCTTACAGTTTTCGAAGTAAAAACAAAAGCAATTTATCGCGCTGATTGCAGATTTCCTTTACAACAGCCTTCGAGCGTAAATCATTTCGAATTACTTGAAATTATTTGAAATTATAAGCACCCGCTTTTGTTACGATTTTATGAAACATTTTAATAAAACCTTATACGAGTTGTGTTTCATCATCTTGCAGATCTGGGGATTCCATTAAAAGCGGCCTCCCGATTAGTTGCTAATACAAAATTAGCCAATGGAAATATCGCTTACAGTAAAATCCCTCCCCGTTACAAGCCACTTACCTCGAAAGCATATAAAGTGCATTTTCTAGTAATCGCGCGGTTATCCTGTTTCGATAAGTGTAGATTTTACATCTGAAATTCGAGGATAATAAAAGTATTATACAAAATGAATCGCTCGGGTACTTAAGGGCGATAACGTCCGTTTATATAAAATACACGTAAATACTTATTTCACCACTACCTCATTACCATATATTTATATTTACATTAATATTCACATTTACATTCACATTTACATTTACATTTACATTTACATTTACATTTGTATTTATATTTTCAAACTCTTTATTTATTACTCTATACTACTACTCGTTCGTATGTATGTAAACTTGCACGCGTCGAGTGCATACTAACGAAATTTGCCAAGCGGTTGAAAAATAATTATGTTACGCGTACACGTTTCGCCACGGCCTACGTTGAATTGTAATTATAATCTGAGAAAAGCATGCGCGCCCGTGGCAAAGCATCTCGCGGTAAAGTAGCGATCGATCCCATTGGGGTTCCGTTAGGCGAGCAAAAAATTCGATCTTACCTGACTTTATTAATCCGTTCGTTGGAATCGAAGGAAGCTCGATGAAAATCACAAAATCACAAAACCTCGGATAATTATGAATTTCGAGGTAATCGAGTAGCATTCATGCGAGCAGACGTAGTCCGGCAAGTATAACAATATGAAAGAACGAATGTCTCGTGGTCAATAAAAAAGACTGGGCAGACGTTCATACAAAAGGAGTCGATGCAGAGTCGGCACAGTGAAGGGCAGAGTTAAACAAAACAAAAAAAAAAAAAAAAAAAAAAGCATAAAGCCAGATGAAAAGGTCCCCGTCTATAGGACAATGGCATACGAGTCAATGATTGCTCGAAAATGACGGTCCTGAGTGGCTACGGCTATTATCTATCGGTCCGTCGACGATAATTGGTCCGAATGCTAAGAGCGGAGTCTCAGGAAGGGGTTATTGGGGTTATTGGGGAGCCGAGAGCCAAGAGCGATCGGTGGGCCTAATTCGTGGCAGAGGCGGTATCGGGGCCTTGAAAGCAATGTTGCCGAATGATCCGGGATCGCCCCGGATCGAAGCCGGTGGAGATTGGCCGGTGATATCGCGCGAGTCCAAGGGACGCGCATGGATCGCGCGGCTCCGAGGAGACGGGGAGCCGCGGTAGCGACACCGCTGCGAGGCCCCGTCAGACAGAGTAAGCGCTCTGCTCGCTGGCGCGCGAGTCGGCCGTGGGGGTTTGGTGGGATCGGTGGTCGGTGGCTCGGTCTGGCGGCACGGGGGAGAGGGAGGCCAGGGAGGCCAGGGAGGCCAGGGAGGCCAGGGAGCCAAGGTTGAGAGCCAGGCCCCGCTCGGGTAGGGATCCCCTTCCCGTGCTTCTGGTGCCGAGTCCGCTTTGGTGGGGGGAGGCTGAGGCCGACGGTCCCCCTCCTCCGGGCCCCAGCCATCAGCCCCCGGCCACTATGGGGCCCGTAGACGGCGCGGAAAGGGACGGGAGAGTCGGTGCGGAAAGGGCAGCCTCTTCGGCCGGCAATACTGGCCTGACAGTTTCATTCTACTTAGAGCACCGCGCGGATATACCCTCCGGTCCCCTGACTCCTGCTGGCCTTTGGTCGCGCAACCGCGCGCGTACGTCGACCCGTCTTGTCGTCGACCCCCGCCCCCGCCACAGCCCCTTCACCCCTCACAATCCACCCTTAGCCCTCCTCTCTATCCCCGTTGCGATGACCAGCCCTTAACACAGACAGAGCCCCGTAGTGCCGTTCACGTTGGGCCGTCGATTTTCGCCGGGAGTCGGTCGTGGGGCCCGGTGCCGGTCGTTCGTATCTTCGTATCCTCCTCTCTCCCGCACCACCCTCACCACCCTCACCCCCACCTCCCCGTCTCGTTCGCGTGCGCGATTACAACGTGACCAGTGACTACGAGGTTCGTGAAGTGTTCCCCTCTGCCCCTGCCCCTGACCCCGTCCCTGCCCCTGCCACTGCCGTCGCCACCGCCAAAGACGGAAGGATGCCGACCGCGAGTGCACCGATTGTTCCATTGAAGCTTAGCCGGTGCGAGCTCGTCGGCGCCTCGGTGCCCTAAGTGACGCGGGTGAGGGATCTCCTCGGCTCGGGCCGAGCAGAAGACTCAGCGAGCTTGCGAGGAATTCCAAACTCTTGGGCCGCTTCAGTTTTCAAGCCGCTATCCGGTTTCGAGGTTCTGCCATCCGTACGTCGATCGCTCCTCGCAGGTAATTGTCCAGCAGACGCTTGTAAAACAAGCCATTGTAAATCTTCGACAAAAGTTTTACGAGCTTTCGCTCGCGTCGGCTTATCCACGCACGTCCAACTTCCCTTCGCCCCTCATCTTCCCCCCCCCCCCCCTCACAACCCCGCACCGCAACCGCGCCGCCCCACAACCCCACCGGGGCTCCCCTTACGGGCCTCCTAGTCGAATCGTTATTGCACGACACGGGCAGAAGAGGTTTTATCGCGGCAGCGCCTTTGGCATTAATTGCGAGTCGCATTAATCGGCTCGGACGACGATTAAATTATATAAATGTCCGCGGATGACTTTATGTGCCGCCGCCGTCGCGGACCCGACTCTTCACCTCCCCGACCATTCCTCGTGCTGATTTCTAAGCCGTCGCTCGCGCTCAGTCGACGGGGATTTGTTGGCTCGCGAAGCTCCCCAGGCTTACCCCGATCCTTGGCATTAGGAGGCTGAGCCTCCCCGACTCGTCTTACCGATCTTGCTCGATCTTGCTCGATCTTGCTCGATCGTACTCAATCCGATCGCGCGTCAAGAGGCTTACGTTACAGCATCGCGTCTTCGATTCGTCGCCTCGGCAATGCACGGCTCGCCGACGGGGCTGACGGACCGGTGGCCTCGTCGTCATCACCATGCCACCGATTAATAAAAGTGAAATTGTTGATCGGCAAAGGTGGGGGTTATTGGGGTTATTGGGGTTATTGGGATGTGCTTCTTGTGTTTCTTGTGTTTCTTGAAATTCATGGCCGATCTACAAGTACCCCTCGTATGGTTGTATTGGGATTATTGGGGTCCGAGTGAAAAGGCATCGATTACTGAAGGTCCGATAGTAGGTGGATAGGTGGGTAGGTGGGTGTGGGGGGAGGGGGAGAAGAGGCTACGGCGGCCGTATAAAGCGTCAATAGTCGTGTCCTTTTACGACTCGTTGCCCGATGACTATGAGACTGTATATGAGGGAGGGTGGGGAGATAGGGAGGTATTTCTCATTAGAATCAGCTCGACGTAATGAAGTAGCATTACGGTAAGGAACTTGGCATTACATTCGCGTAGCGCATCGATAATCTAAATTGTTCGAGCCGATGCTTGAGTGTACGGGTTTAATGAGTCTAATGGTGAAGCGTCCGCTCGACTCGGCCGAGACGATTCTCGCGCCCCAATTAGAGACGGCTCGGCTCGTCGGGCTCGTCGTCGCCGTACGGGTCGCTGGACGGGTCGCTGGACGGGTCGCTGGACGGGTCGCTGGACGTGTCGCTGATCGATAGACGATCGACGGCAGGTAATCGAGGAGGCGCGACTGTCAGCGAACAACACCGGGACACGGTCCGTCCGGAGTACGAGCTATTGAAATATCCGAAATCAGCGGTCGGGGAGGGGGAAAGCGCGGGCGCCTCTTCGTGCTAAAGTGTCGCTAAACGGTCGAGACGATGGCGGACCGAGTGTCAGGAACAAAAACGGGACGCGTTCGACCGCTCCTTTTCGTCCTCTTCGTCGGCGAGGGGCGGAGAGGAGAGGAGTGAGAACCTTGAAGAACGGGCTGATGCAGCCTTTCGTCTCTCTCTCTCTCTCTCTCTCTCTCTCTCTCTTTTTCGGCATCCATCCGTCCACGGCTCCGCTTGGCCAGACTCGATGAACGCCGAGTCGCATCCTCGGCTCTACATGAGTGACTTGTCCTGAGGGGAAGAGCGAGGGAGGAGGCATTACAAATAAGTGGTGAGGATGCGGAGGAGACTCGGGGGGGCGCAGGTGCATCCCGGCCCTGCGCTCGGACTTCCTCCGGAGGGTCCTCGCCCTCGTTCTCCTCCTTCGCCTCGACGAGATTTCTTCCTTTTTGGCTCTATATCCCCCCCCTTCCCCTTTCAATACCATGCCCCTTTCATTCGACGCAGCGGTGCGTCCTCTATTTGCGCCTTTAATTCCCGACTCGCGCTCGCTTTCCAGCATTTATCCATCGAATGACCGCCAATTTTGAAGAATTCCTTGTCTCTGACATTCTCCCTGTCTCCCACCACCACCACCACCACCGCCGCCGCCGCCGCTTCCACCTCCTCCACGTCTTCGTTATCCGGACTGCGAGACTTACATTGAGATTTATACTTTGATCAAGCTTTCATTGAATGCCATTTGAGAGCTTACCACCATTGCGTTTCATTCTCTCTCTCCCTCTCTCTCTCCCCCTTTCTACTTCTTTGCCCCCTTTCTCCCCTCAAATCAGCCAAGACTCTCTTCTTCTTCCTCTACTCTTCCCCGCCGCCTCTTCCTCTTTATGTTTGCGCGGTGGCTCAGGGACTCGCTCCTCTTATCCGATCAAAATTTTCGATTATTCCTTCAAAGAGCACGGGATTTATCATCGGCTCTTTACAAGGGAAGTTCATTAAATTTAGCAATACCTCGGGGGGGGGGGCAGATATTGCCCGGTCCAGTCGAAAATAATCATTAATTTTCTCCGTCATGCTCCTACGACTTTTCGACATTTATTCACTTTTTATTATTAGCTCGAACAATGCGCCGCATTATACTCCGCAGCCAGTCGTCGCCCTTCATGTTCCTGCAATCCTCGCGAACTCTCGTTGCAGTAACATATCTCCCTCTCTCTCTCTCTCTCTCTCTCGCTCTCTGTCTCTCTGTCTCTCTGTATCTGTCTATGTAAAGGGTTAAACGGATAGATTCGACTCGACGTTTGTCAATGTATTAAAAATTGCGGATTCCCTATGAAAAGAAAAGCCTCGACGTTACGGATCTTACGGATGACGTTAGCTCACGGATGGACAGTAAGTAGCCCGCGGCGTTCTTATTGCACGTATAAAGTGCAAAGCAAGTGCGCGGTGGGCACGTAAAATATAGTCTTATTGGTCGGGAAGGTAAAAAAAGAAAAAGAAAAAGAAAAAGAAAAAACAAAAAAAACAAGTCCTGAATAAATGCGACGACTCGAAGAGGAAAAAGGCGCGTCGAGCACCAGGTTTTTGTTTCCTCGGCTGAAATGATAAATCAATAGCCGGATTCGAGTGGCTGGAAATAGGAAATAGGCGTCGGGAATCGCCGGTCGAAACATTGTTCGCGCCGCTGGCAGGATAAAAAAAAAAAAAAAAACACGAGCTGCACGGAGGGTTATTGGGGGGGGAGGGGGTGGTGGTCGTGGGAGTAAAAAGTTGCGGGGGCCTGCAGATAGCCGAGGATGCCTCCTCCCTCTCCCGTTGGCCGCTTAATCGAATCATCCGAGGATATTATTAGCGGCTTCCGCTCGCGATTGATAATGCTCTCGGTGGCGAGGGGGTGGTGGTGGGGTGGGGTGGGGTGCAAGGGGGTTTGGTGCGATGGCGGTGGGGCGGGTACGGGCGGAGAGCGCCGATACCGCGGAACGATGACACTTGGGATACGCTTGAGATGGCGAGTGGCACTTTTACCGAGAGGAGCGTGTGAAATTTGAGAAGCTTCCGTTGCGAGTCTCGGTGCGATTTCTCTCCCGCGTACCTTGTAATTCAAGGCGGCCGCCGCCGATCGATAATTACGATAGTCGCCGCGGAGTAGGCAGAATCGCATCCTCCCTCCGCTGTCGAGCCGAGCGTCGAGTCCCGGCTCCGGCCTCTGCGTCTCTTTCTTTGTCCCCTTGATAGCCGGGAGTGTGAGAGGGCGAGAGAGAGTGTGTGTGTGAGAGAGAGAGAGAGAGAGAGAGAGAGAGAGTCAAATGTTCATTGACGTTTCTTCTCCGGCAACAAAAGACCTTTGCCGATTGCCTGTATTATATAAAGTTTGAAATATAAGCTAAGAAGCATGTAATTGGGCTCCGACAATAGGCTCCTGTGCTGCCCTGGCTGCTAGGGTCGAGCTCCCGAAGCGGAGACCGACGGAGAGGCTAATGGTTTAAATGAGCCGTAGATATTGAGGAATACCGAGATACGGAGAAAGGGGATCTCGCTCGTAAACCTGTGTAAGTATGAGGGATGGAGCGGCGGCGGCGGCGGCGGCGGCGAGGGGGAGGGAGGAGGGCTTAAGCACACAAAGTTATTTGAGAAGATAAAGAAGCCGAGATGGGCCGAGGAATGCGCGTAAGGGTCGGGGTATGCAAAGTCGGCGCTCTCCGATAAAAGAGTCGCGAGAGAAGTCCCTCCCCCCACCGCCCACCCACCCAACCGCGCAGCCTAATCTCTCACGGGAGGGGCCGAGAGGGAAGAGGCGAAAGTCGGGCAGTCGAGGTTCCGTCGTCGGTCCGAGAGCCCTGCTCTGGGACCCGTGGGCCCATCCCTTCTCACGAAACGGAGTTCCGTTGACGACGACGACGGCGACGGCGAGTCAAGTTGGCGGCGGCTTCACCGGCACCGCCGCCGCTCTCGATTCCTTGGCATTTTTCGCGCGCGCGCGCGCGCTGCCGCGAAGGCCCGTAAGGGCTAGGGCTTTGTTCGTTTTTTGAGTCAACCGGTCCTCGTCCGTCTCTCTCTCTCTCTCTCTCTCTCTCTCTCGCTCGCTCGTTTGATGCGCGCGCATCATTCGCCGCGGTCGGGTGCATCCGCGAGCCGCGAAGCGCGGTGAAAGTCCCGGACGCGTACGTGGACCCGAGGTGCGGCTGTATGCGATGAGGCCCCAAGCCCGGGCCGCACAAAGGACAGAGACGACGGCTAAGGGCCCCGCGCTGCCCTCCTATTCCTCCTCCCCCCCCGCTCCTCGCCGCCGCTCCCAGCTCTGTGCTCTCTCCCTCTCCCTCTCTCACTCTCTCTCTCTCTCTCTCTCTCTCTCCAAGTCCCGCTCTTGATCAGCTCTACCTCTGCTCCCGATGGAGTGCAACCTACCGCGCTCGGACTTTCTTCCGCGGAATCGTCGGCCTTTGCCGAAAAAAGAGCGGACTTTCCCGCCGGAGCCGTGAGTCCAGCTGCCGGCGGAGCCGGGCGATTGCAACGGTATTTTTGTACTCGCACGACCGGTAGGTCGGTCTCTTACGCCGTTGCCCCCGCCCTCGGATGTACCGCTCGGACACACGTGCGGATACGTGCTCGGATACGTGCTCGGATACATGCTCGTGCAGAGCGACGAGCCTACGAGGACGACTAGGCTCTACGGGAGTCCGCGGCGACGAAGCCCTTGCATACGGGCTCGATGATAAGGAGGAGCTCCGGATATGGGAATTTCGCAGTCCCATGAGCATATTCTCGTCAGCCTTTACGTCGCGCACTCGGGTCTCCAGCTGCGGGGCCCGATCCCGCGCCTCTCCCCGTTTCAGGGGCCTCGATTTTTTTTTATAAAGCCGAGGCAAAGTGCGCCGCAGCCGTTGAGACAGAGGTATCGGAGGGCACAGCTTACACACCTACACTCTTAAATGCAGATTTTCTCCGAGCCCCAGAGCGACAAGCTCCATGACGAAATAATGGCACTTGGGCAAACAGAGCCGGGATCCCTGGTTTTTCATTATAACGTTTGAATTAGCGTCGGTTATAGTGATTATCCATTCGGAGCGCCCGAGCCGACAGTCGTCCGCGCCATTATCATTGTTCACGTGGACTGCGAGTATTGGTATCGTTATTTAAAGTAACACGGATCACGTTGGAATGGTCCTCGTGGAGCATGAGGGGGGGGGGCAGCACGAGGAGCAGCACGAGGAGCAGCAGCATCAGGAGCGGCAGCATCAGGAGCGTCAGCCTCCCTCGCGGCTACAAAGAAATAATAATAATTGCACTAGTTTGATTTTCGAGCACTTTTTGGAATTTCTTATTGTTGGTTTAATTGAGAATCCTTGACCGGTTTCCAGACGGGTTTCACCGACGTTTTCACTTATTTTTAGCGAACGGCTCTCGTCGAAAAATGCACCGAGTGATCGGGTGACACTTGGTTGCTCCCCGGGCAACATCCTCGACCGTCAAATCGCCTAATAATAATAGTTATAATAATAGTTATAATAATAATAATAATAACCGGCATCAGCGCGATCGAAATGATACTCGTGCGTCTACGTATATAGATATACGTATATATACGTATATATATATATAGATATATATTTAGGACTTTTAAGCACGCTATGGCTGTGTCACTGGCCTATCTATCGTATTGATCTCGCCGCGAGGTGCTATTCAGCGTTTTACCTTTTCCCCGTTCATGCGATATCTTCCACTTATCTCTCTTTTGTCTTATTAGCTAAATTGGCCCCTTTATGTTATAAAGCAATTCATCTTCAAATGAAAGTTATTATAACGCGGCCTGGAATGTCCGTTGGTAAATGGGCGATTCAAAGTTTCGCAAATTAATGAGGCATCGATAGCGCGCGCCAACGATCGCTTTAATCCATTCATTTTATTGCGTATTAATGGTTTTCATAAATAATCGGCGACCGAATTCGCGCAAAACTTATCGCAATCAAAGGATTTTTTATTTATTAGTCAGTGCTCGGTGCCGATTTAGAGACTTTACATCCAGAGTCTTTATTTAGAAAGCCGTTGAAAAGTAGTAGGGGCTTGTACTCACTCCTGACCGTATTTACACGCTAATTATTGATAATTTATTGATAAATATGTAGCGAGCCGATTCATAGAGCGCGCGTAATCTGGTTTTTCTTTTTCTTTTTCGGAATCACGTATTAGAATTCATTGGGAGTGATGGATAACGTGATAAATGTACGTATCGCATATTTCCATAAAGAGGAGGAATGAAATATCGTACGTGACAGTATTTGCGGCTCGTCTTTTCCTTTTCGGTATCCCGGCTTGTCTGCTTTTGTTTTCCTCCCACACCTATTCACCCACACTGGATTCAGTACACGCAGATACCGTGCGAGTAGTGCGAGTACGTCTACTCTATTCTAGCTCTCATTTATTTTTAAAGCCCCTTCGTGTACCACGTGGAAAGTGCAATTTGTTTCGGTGTCAATTCATCACTTCTTTTACTTGGGAACACGCGAAGAGAATACTCGGCTTCACTCTCCGCTCACTATACCCGAACCACTATTTTTATCCCCTTTATTCCCCCTTAAAAATTATCCCGTCGATAACGGTCTTGCCTTTTAATTATCATATCAATGAATTGCTATTATCGCGCTACCGTTATTAATCGAGATAAAAACATTATACACGTATATATATATATATATTATTTATAGCAATTGCACACGAATGAAACTATTATTACTCAAGTATTATTAAAAAAAAAAAAAAAAAAAAAAAAAAAAAAAAAAAATGATAATCGTAGCCTATTTATATGAAAGTACTATGTCCTTTAATTAGGTAATATTGAGTAAGCTGTCGAGTTATCATTTTGAAAATGCCTTAAAATATGCGATATTCTCAGGACGATAAATATGTCGAATTGAACACAAAAGTGGAGAGATTGTTTATGCGGAGTGAGCAGCTTTGGGAAGCGATTATTGGTAGATAATCGTTATTTACATTGAAATAGCGCTTAGAGGTTATTATTGATGCTTTTAATTTTAACGGCAATAAATATATTCGCATATTAACGAATGCCGAAGCGATAATGAGCCTTGTTAATAATAATTCATTAGGGACGCGTACAAAGTTTAGCGAAACCCGGAGGTTAATAAAAGTCAATAATATCTCCGGTAATTGAGAATAATATTATTCGTAAGCCAAGAATTGCGACGAATGCTATAAGCGTCTGTGCAATAACGATTATTATATTTTGATAAGGGAGGCCGAGTGTAGGAGAGCCACTTTAGTAGGAAATGTAAATGTAATGAGCGTAATTTAGGATACTTGAGCGGAATGCAAATAAACGTATTTTATGCCGATAAAATATATACGTATCGGATTTTAAAAGCCCCGTGTACGTGCATTACGGGAGTAAAATGTATACTTTTTCAAACGCGAAGACTATCCTCGTTTCTTTTCATTGGCAAATAGTAAAGAAAATATTACGAAGCTGATCAAACGTGATATTAAGCCCGTAAAGTGTCCGGCCAAGTCAATATAATTTGCATATTTTTAAGTTATCAAGGCATCCTGGAAAGTTCTCTTCCCATTCAAATCCAAGCAATTGTATTTCGAATGACAGTGTCGACATCGCTCACATAACCCCGTGTGTTTTCTTCTTCCTCTCCTTCTTCTTCTTCATCATCATCATCATCATCATCGTCATCATCGTCATCATCGTCATCATCGCCATCGTCGCCATCTTCTTGCGCATTTATAAATACATAAAATGCACGAGCAGGTAATCGCTACGAAAATTTAAGAGCAATTTTTAGCAAATAAATTGACTTCATCTAGATAAATACCCGCGTAGCAATATTTTACTTAGACCCACGTTATTTTCACCGCACCTCGGCACTTTATAAATGCATATAATGCAGCTTCTACGGGACGCTCGTCGATTGAAATATCTCAAATTTTGTAAAAAAAAAAAAAAAAAAATTTAAAAATACGTATGAGCCGCTGAAATTACATAGGCGATAACGTGCCGGTTATCGTAATTCTGACGAGCCTACGAGGCTGGCGATGGATTTTCTATCTCGCAATAGAGATTCGTCGATTAGAGAACGTCTTGATAGATCTTTGACATCGGATTAGATTTTCCATAACTCGTTTACGTATTATATAAATCATGGCTTTATCTATATACGTTTGTTCTCTTAGATTCTGATCTGCATTGCTTGCAAAACGCATTGGGGGGTTATGTCATTTTAATGGATTTGTTTACCCTGCCACTCACCCATACAATCTGCAAATCTACGTGTAATTACAAATTAATGCAAATTATTTGCAAATTGTTTTATACGTAGCAAGGGAAGATTATAATTTATTACGGATACGTAAGCTTTCTCGGCTCGTTTAAAGTCCAAGGGAAGAGCAACTGAAATAATTTGGAATCCAATGCCTTTAAAAGAGCGAAAACGTATTTTTTTTTTTTTTTGTAAAAACTGGTTTCCGTAATGTTGTATACCTATACGTGTACCTATACGTATACGTATGGCGCGTTAGCTTTGACATACGACTATGTATTTATATGAATGAAGTTATGTATTTGCTCTACAGAATAACCCCGAATAAGCGCGATGACTCGCTGCTATTTACGAGCCTTGCTCTGCATTTGTTATTCGGCAGGAATATCGGCCAATGCCACGTAATACCAGCCCCCCCCCCGTGGTAACGAATACGTTTGATAAATTTCAAGGTCGACAAGGACGTCGACGACGATCAAAAAATAATCTCTCTAATATCCCTCTAATGAGTCGTTAACGTGCAGAATCGTGGGAGATTGGGGCATCGCGGGATAGAGCGAGCTCGGCTCGCTTAATGAATCACTTGTCTCGATTATGTCGCGCGCGCGCGCGCATGATCCGTCGATTTGATCGTAAGGATTTTTCGTAAACGAAGCCCCGAGTCTCCGTCCTGTTGTAATAAGGAATTATTGATTAGCGAGCGAGAACGTGACTCCGATGATTGTAGCTCCAAAGTTATATAAGCCGTATATACCGAGTCGCCCTCCCTCCTCCACGCTCCTCCTCCTCCTCGCTCCTCCACGCTCCTCCACGCTCCTCCTCCCCCAACCCCCACCCCCTTCTTGGCCCTGATCACCGACATCGGTCGGCCAAAAGACCTTTTTCTTACTCGGAGTCTTCGGTATTCGAAAGAAGAAAACCCGCCGGTACGCCGGTAAAAAGTTCCCTTCGCCGCCAGGTCGGCCGGAATCCGAAATTCGGGGCCCCTCGGCAGGTATTTCGCAACGCATTCTCAACATGTTTTTTTTTTGTTTTTTTTTGTTTTTTCTTATATACTTTGCATTCGTCTTGGTTCCCGGAGAGCTCGATCGACGTTCTCCGACCGCGAGATTCTGCTGCCGCTGTCGCTGCCGATGCCGTTGCAGCTTCCCGCCGAGGCGTCGGCGCCACTCCCTCCTCCCTCTAGTCCAGTAAAATCGCGACGACGACGACTACGACTACGACGACGACGGCTTAACGCTCCGGTAGGCGAGTAGTCGCTCGTGTGGGGCGGGCGGAGAGGGAGCGAGTTTACGGGCACGGGGATGCAAATACACCGGGAGTCCGGGGTGCAATGTGACGTGTATGCGCGGTCGGTAGCACAGGTCACCCCGGTGCCAATTAAGTAGCTCCCCTTTTTCCTGAAACGGCCGCCGAGGATGCCGAGCTGGCCCGCGTCCTCGGCATCGAGTCCGAGAGCGGCTTTTTGACGATTGAGCTCGACTTCTCGGAAGCGCTGTCCGGAGCCTCGTCCGCCGCTTCATTCCGGGAAGGTTAATCGGCCGTTTCGTGAATTACCCACCGGCCGCCGATCCGGGGCCATTAGAGCGGCGAGGTCGATGGGAAAGGACCCTACCCAGCTCCCGTCCTTATATACGCCGGTCTTTATATACGCGTAAGCTCCTCCAGCTTATCAAGCTTATCAGTCCCCGGCGATTACCTCTTATTGATTAATCGGCTCTTTGTTTAGCTCTGCATGGCGGCATCTCCTTTAATTGAATCTAATGGGCCTGGAACGTTGGGCCCCACGGTATCGGCGGACCATTTAGCCGCGCTCTCATCGTTATCGCCCCCACCCGAGCACGGGATACCTCTTCCATCTGCTCCTCCTCCTCCTTGTCCTCGTCCTCGTCCTCCTTGTCCTCGTTCTCGTCCTCCTCCTCCTCCCCGACCTCGTCGTCGTCCTCCTCCTCCTCCCCGTCCTCGAGGATTTCCGCGCGTTTCGAGTCGGGGGAGTTTCGGGCGCGGAAACGCGACGAGCTGTCAGGAGTCGGGCGGTGAGTGACGACCGGGCCCGAAGGAGGAGGTGGAAGGTCGATTAGCGGCTGATAGGGGAGTTTTTCCACGGAAAAGAGACGAAATAGGGATTCGTGGCCGAGTCATTATCGCGGTTTCTCTTTCGAGCTATGCGGCGGCGATGCTCACGAGGACGTAGGCGTTGCTCCGCTGCGTCAGCGAGGCTTTTCAAAGCTCATCCTCCGTCATCCGCTGTCCGCCACCCCCTGGACGCTCCCTTCCGCATCGTCGGATACCGCTAGGGACCCGGGGCAATGAATAATCCGCCTTTGCTTCCGTTCCTCTGGCCCCGTTGACCTCGAGCTTTCCTAGAGGAACGAATTTCGGGACGACCTTTTCCCTTGGGTATTGTATTAAAGACGCGGGACGGCTATCCGGGTGCTCCGGGAGAAAATCGCATCGAGGCGAATTTCCAACTGCGGCTCCTTTCTCAGTTAATTCACTGAAACGCGAATTAGTCCCACTTGCTTCACTGCCGCATGTCTCTCTTAATGCGAGCTCTTTTACTTTTCAACTCAACTCTTAAATCCTTCGAATCGAAGCACGTGTTGCTTTATCGACAATCGATAAACCAATAATTGTCAAATTCAATGTTCTTTTTTTTTTTTTTTTTTTTTTTTTTAATACTCTTTCACGAACCTCTTCATTTTCTTCCTCGTCCAACAAGCTCATCATTTCTCCATTCGAGAAATGAATTGCCTTAATTGCGCAAAATGATTAACGCTTCGGTTTCTTCCGACGGTCGACTCTACTTCACGGATTATTATACATTAGGTAAATTAGGTAGATCATAATGTATTTATACTCGAGCCTCGAGCACATGGGGCACATATTGCTTAAATAAAGAACAATCGAGTTTTTCAATCTAAATTGCACCTCTTGGCTAATTAATCGACCATCGAGTCAAGTATTGAGTAAAATTTCGATGGATACTTAAAGCTTTTTTTTTTAAGGAAATGCAATCAGTTTATTCGGGATTTTCTTGGAAAAACTTTTGAAGGCTTCATTGGAATGTTGATTTGAAACTTTCTGAGGCCATAGATTAGCCAATTAAACTGGATAATAAGATTGACCTTTTTCCCCTCAAAAATCAAAGTAGCTTTTAAGTTTTAGTTGAGTTTTAAATATTTGATAAACAAAACCGGCATGTAATGAATGGTAATTATTTAATTTTCATTTATAATTGGTATATAGTCTCTTTTACTTCCAATCGACTCTACAATCCACTGTATATTTGCACAAAAATTTTATACTACTATGTTATTAATAATTACGAGTCAGTTATTATTATTATTATTATTATTATTATTTCATTTTAATTAATTTTGGCTTTTAAGGAAAATAAGTAGCGTACAGGTTGCGAAATTTTTATAATTACATTGTAAAGAGGAAGGGCGTTTGCGAAGATGTAAATTTGCGTTTACAGGTACAAGAAGAATTCGTATCTCCTGGGTTAATATTAGATTTAGTAGTTGAAGGGTCAATATTTATCCGAGCCTTATGTTTCGTTAATAAAGCTCCTTATTTGTTCAGGTATTCGGTATGACCAGTCGCACAAACGAAAGTTGTAGGAAAGTTTATATTGGCGCAGTCGTTAGTATGAATTTTGGATGGATATTTTTGTCGTCGTTTAAAGACAAAATGGGACGGAGACCAAAATTATTACGGAGGCTTATTGATGCTCGTAATGCGAGAACTATCGCGTATTAAAAAAGTTTCTCGGCCCACGTTAGAGTCGTGAGGGAAATTCGAAATGAAAAAAAAAAAAAATAAATAAAAATAAATAAAAGAAGAGAAAATAATAATAAAGGTTTATGCGATTTGACATGAATTTTGTAGGCAGAGAGAGACGAAGGGCAGGAATAAGGTCGAGCGAGGTTTTAAACGGGCGTGTAATCCGAATGATTGCGAGCGGAGAGGAATGCCGAAGGTATAATTTCAGTTTCCAGAAGTAGAATAAGAAGAAGGAGAAACACCTTTCGGGAGTAATTTCTTTTCCGTTCAGTTTCTTCTGGCGAAGTTCTGACCGAAGTTCTGACGAAGGCTGTTGAGCGCGAGTGACGAGGGCGGTGTCCCTGAGTCCACGCGGACAAGCCTTGTGCCGGCGACTTAGGCTCTCCCGGTGGAAAAACGAATATTTCCCCGTAATAGCCGAGGGTTAATTCGCCGGGACTCCTCTACTCGCCGAGGCATGTCCGGGACGGCCGCGGAAGGTGCGGAGAGTCCACGGCTGCTCGTGGAAAGCGGAAATCGCGGAGAAAACTCGTTGAATCCGGGCCAATCCCAACCGAATGCTGAAGAGACTTGTAAGAAACGAGGCCGTGGAAGCTTCTTATTTTACACTTGTTGCGTGGACTCTTAAACGGTCGCCCGCCTACCCGGGGGTCGCGCCCAAGCCTAATTCAATTATTACGTTGGATTTTGTTAATGGCGACCGGTTTCCCTCCACGGCCTTTTACATTTACCTTGCACGAGAAATCCATCTACCTAGGCGTTCGCGGCATTTTTGTCACCGGCAGAAGGTGCCGAGGATCGGGCAGGGACGACGCGGGTGGGTGGGAGGGAAGGAGGTAGGTAGGTAGGTAGGTAGGTGCGAGTATAAGTATCCGATGCAATTTATAAGCTGACACTGACGTAAAGTGTAAGCGAAGAGCGAAGGAGGCACGAAAGCATAGGCGAGCGCGATAATTATGCGCATAATGCATGTTATAATTATGTAGTTTGAAGGCTATCGAGCCCTAAGGGATTATTTATATTATCCCGAGCTGAATAAACGCTGACAATCCACTGGATAAATAAAAGAATTTAAGCTCTCCCCTGGGGGAGCCTCCATAACAGCAATTGGGCATTATAACATTATTACCATTACTATTATCATTATCATCATTCGTCATCGTCATAATTATTATTATTGTTGTCGTTGTTGTTGTTGTTGTTGTTGTTGTTTTTGTTGCTGCTGCTGTAGCGAGCGGTTGGAAAAATGTAAATGACGCGAGGTGAGAATTACTTATTTGAACAAGCGAGTTTTGTTTTCCGTAAAGGACCTCCTTTTTCATGCTTAAGCTTCATCCGGAGCCCTTCCTCTCTCCCCCCTATCCCCAGCTCTCTACGCATCACCCGTAACGATAGCATCTGATTTCACGAGCCGTAAGGTAATAAACGCAGACGCGGAGTCTGAAAAAATGCTCTTAATTCAGAGGCCACTAAAACGAATGTTCCTTGTAAATCAAAGCTCGTTTTTTCGAGGGGTCGGGGGGGGCGGAACGGGGCGGGACGGGACGGGACGGGACGGGACGGGTCGGGACGGGATGAGGAAAGGAGAAAGGGAAGAAAAAAGAAGTGGGAAATGCGGAGGGGGGATCGAGCCGATCGAGGGCCGCCGCGCGTCCAGAAAGGCTCGAGGACTGCCCGTCCCGGGATTTTTCATCTCGTGAGATCGGGATCGTCGCCTTGTCGACTTGGCACGGCCTAAGATCCGTAAATCAGCGCGTTAAGGCCCGTAAAAGTAGGCTCGCCCGGGACTGACAGCAGCTGAGCTCCGCGTCAGCGAGCCTCCGAGTCGCGCTGACAGACGAACGAGCACCGGGACGCGCTCGCTCTGCATCTTCTTATGAAGCTGTCAGGTGCATCGAGGCGTCGAGGCCCTCCCCTGTCCCCCTCCTCCTCCTCCTAGTTTTAGCGCTTCTCGGAGTTTTGCAAAAATCGAGAAAAAGAAGCGCGGCTCGTGACATTTTGGCGCGCCATCACGCGGCATCTCGAGACCCGAGGCGACTCTCTCGCAGACGACGACGACGACGACGACGACGACGATCCGTCACCTCGCGCCGTCACGGAGATTATACGGGCTTTAAGGAGCGGGGTGGGGCTGGGAGGAGAGGACCGATACTTTTCTTTATTTTCACCGCACTAATAAGCACCGACGTCAGCTCCATTCGATCAATATTTATCTCGCGTGTACCGGGCCTGATTATACCCGGGGGACCGTTTTACCATCTTTTCGCGATCCACGGAGATCCAATAATACCATTTGCAACTCCTCCTCGGCTCTTGACACGTTTCAAGCATTTGGCGTCTCCGCGAGCGCGAGCTTGCTTAAGAACTAGACGAGGTCGACTTAGCTGATTTATTCAAAATTCAACATCTGCTGAATGGTTATTCGACTTGCACCCCCCACCCCCCACCTCACCGCGCCGACTACACCACCCTCCGTCATCAGTTTCCTAATTAAAATATAAATATCAAAGAATACAAGGAGTCGTAACGAAGTTATTGCTTATAAATATTTTTTAACGCCGTGACAGAGCAATTTATAGTAGTGAGGCGATTAAAAAAGTCGTATTTCTTCGGTTACCCATACCTTTACCTATATAGTCTTTCTCATTTCGCGTCATCTCCGAACAAATAAGCTACGGCAATGCGACCACACGCGACTTCGAATGCCCATGATGTCGACACCGCTTATCGCGTCCGGTCTCCTATTCCAGCGCATGTTCTTTCTCTCGGCACTGCGACCGCCAGGAAAATCGATTAATGGGCATCCGAGTCGAGATTTTCACGCGCGCGTGCCCTATGGACCAAATAGATTTCAGCGCCGAGGCGGCTCGTTCGGATATTCCTCGCTCGGCTCGTATTTTTCCTCATAATCGATTCGCTTAATTGGCTCAAGTAATAAGTCGCCCTCCCTCCTCATCCACCTCCTCCACCCCGCGATCGCCATATGGGGGGACTGTTTACACGATGGACACGGGTATATCGTGGTCCAGCTAGTACGGGTGGCTATGTATACGTGTACGCGTACGTATAGGGTGTAGGGACGAGGGCCGGGAGTGGCTTTATAATATAAATTCGCCACTAATAGCCGAGCGAGTCCCCCTGATCGATTCGCGTATTTTTCCTCCGGCTAACGAATCCCCTTGTAAATCGCGCGCCCGGCTCTCATCTGCCTTCGGTGCGTAAAGAGCTCGCGATCGGTAAAGGGGCAGGGGGGCGGGTTGTGGGGCGGGAAGGGGCAGAGGCCGCTCGGGTACAAAAGCTGGCGAGCCGTAAAGTTTAAAGTAACGCGTCGTCGGCAAAGTCGCGCCGAGCCTCACATAAATCGCATCCCCGCGGTAGAAGAAGGAAGAAAATAACAAAAAAAAAAAAAAAAAAAAAATGGTCAGGCTCTAATGGGCTACGGAGCCGACTCCATTCGGGATTCAGAAAAGGAGTCGCGAGCGGTCCTGGGAGTCCAAGTCGGCGCCGACGTCAATAATCGCGCCCCCGCCCTCTCGCCACCACCTACCCATCTACATCCCCCCATCCCCCTCCCAATAACCCCAATAACCCAATAGCGGCGCTCATATCATCGAGATTCCTAAGAGATACGTATTTAAAAGGGCTTAATTACGTCACCGGCCTGGCCCTTGCATTTTTTTTTCTCCCCCATATATATAATAGCCATTGTTGTGTGTTAATTAATTTCGCGCTTGACCAGAGCGGCTCGACGTAGCCTCGGACTTCCGTTAGGGCCGCGTTCGAGAAATAATTGAACGCGACCGGATGATTTATGTCGAGCCTCGTGTTCATTATGCACTCCATAGCTAAATCGTTGCGTCGGCTTATTTTTTAATTTCCCGCCTCTTGCACTCCTGTCCTCGAGGCACTTTACTTTATTACTTACTCGAGCCTCTAATGCGGATCCGTTGCACTTGCATTGCCAATAACATTTAGTAGGGCTCGTGAGGCGATATCGTCCTACGAGCCCGGACGCTTTTATCAATGCAAGTTATAAAAAAGTTGGCCCTCTTTTGAAATAATTAAGCCTCGTGTTTATAAATCACCGCTCAATCTGTCGTATGACCCAGGGCATTTAGTGCCCACTTTGCGTACTTTATAGAGGCTTCGGAATTACTCTGCGTGCGCCAGCCACGGCCATTTTTCTATTTTTCCCCGAAGAGCGTCGAACGGAGCGTCAAACCGAGCGTCAAACCGAGCGTCAAACCGAGCGTCAAACCGAGCGTCAAACCGAGCGTCAAACGGAGCGTCAAACCGAGCGTATCCAATCAAAGTCCGCTCGGTAGCAAAGATAATAAAGATATCTTTGTAAAAAAAAAAAAACAAAAAAGAAAAGAAAGAAAAAAAAGAGAGAGCCGTTGTTGTTAAGAAATGGAAAGGAATCATGCACTACGTCCTATTGTATCTAAGAATAAGCTTTTCAATACCGCGGTAATCATGCGCGCACGTACACTGAGTTCTCTCCAATACATTTTGGCAAGCGTAATGATACATTCGCGTTATAAGCTTGTTTCGACTCGTATATTAATTTCGCGGCCATTTCCTTAGATTTTTCATATGCGAAGGTAGTAGTAGTAACCTCATTGCTTATTTGAAGCTTCATCAGACCATTCGGCTGAGATCATTATCGCGAACACTAGTTATTTCGGCTTGTACCGCCTCCTACCTACATTACGATGTTCACTAATTGCCGATCTAAGAATACCGCGTTCCTTGCAATCATGTATCGGCGGAATACTTGCCTTCAATGTACAGAGTTTCCAGATCATGCGGAAACGCTCACGCTATTGGCAGCGCCGGATATAACAATCTTACGAATCTGATACGGCATGGGAGCCTATGATTTTAATTAATTTTTAGCCAGTATTCGTTAAGTCGGCGCGAATAACGTAGGAAAGAGTGCATGCAGGTTATTGCCATTTTGAGGGAGCCGAGTCAAACAGACGTTTGCGTTAAATCAATAATCTTATGCAATTTATTTGATGACAAACGAACGAACGAACAAACGAATAAAAAATAATGCTAGAAAAGAAGGATAAAGCAGGGAATGTATATTTCAGAGTTAATGGGGAGTTGTTCTAATTTATTTTGAAAAAATGGGGGGTGGGAGGACAGAAGATGTTTTTGCATTGGTACATCACATGTGCTCGGCTCTGGAAGACTTTGGCATCGATTTATAATGAGATAGATATACTATCTTTATAAAGTCGGTCGGGTCGATAAATCTGTAATAACGATTGGCGGGGTGCAGGAGAGGGGGGGTGGTGTGGTGGTGGTGGTGGATAATGATGGGAGAGTAGGTTTTTTTTTTTTTTTGCTTTCCCGTCGAGGAGGCATAAAATCTTTAGAATCGAGCGAAATGATGAATAGGGCAGAGGAGCCCGATATTCTTAAAATAGCTTGGTAAATTAAATCGGACGTGATTCATGGGGAGCATCCGTTCTTTAAAATACAATTAGTCAAGGCGAAAATGTGGAGAAAATGGTAGTTTTCGAATTCATCATTAAAGCGGCATGCGGGGATTTTGTCACAGGCCGTCGCCCCGCGGACCCGGATCCGCCGCTCTGTGATCCAGCGGGGCAGGACTCGTGAGACGATTGCCTTCATAACAGACTCGCGCCTATCGCGGTGAAAAATTGCGCGAGGGGATAATTACAGTGCCGGAGATAATCGAAGCCGATCAGAGGAGGCCGTGCGCCGAGAAGGAGGATGCTACGTCGAAAGAAGAAGAAGAAGAAGAAGAAGAAGAAGAAGGTGGAGGGGGAGGAGGAGGAGGTTGTGGAGAAGTAACAGAAGGCGAAGGTGAAGAAGCGGGAAAAAAGGAAGAGGAAGAGTAAAGAGTGTGTGCGCGCGCGCGCGCGCCCCTGAGAGACAGAGAGCGAGAGAGAGAGGGAGAGGGAGCGAGTGCGTTTACGTGGCGGGACGAGAGGCTTTGACCGTTTATTAAGCTGCGCGCGCGCGCGCACGCGCGCGAAAGGGGTTATTAATTCAGGATGCGATTTAGCGACACTGTATACGAGCCATCGTTTTTCGCATATTAGCGAGCTCGCGTTTAATTAATTATTCCGATATCTCCGGTCTTCTGGGCTCGCGTTTCTTTTAAATCTCGTAGTCGCGTTGCCCAACGGTTCTCCTGACGTCGACGCCTAAATCCGATCGAAGGGCCCAAAACGACTGGTCCTCATTTTCATCTAATTCATCATTTTCATCATGGAACAGGCACGTCAGAGACAATTTCAGAGGGATTTCATACTCTTCTTAATACGTAATCCCTCCCCCCGAAGCCTCTAGTGAATCATTCACATGTGAACGAATAACGAACATCATCCCACGACTCCTTAATTTTTTAATCCTTTTTGATTAATGTTGGCGTACTTGGCGTACTATGCAACCGCTTTCGGTAACTGCGAACTGCTAGTCGAGAAAGTTCAATTAAGTGTACGGAATAACGATTCGTCGGTGCTTACGTTGCATTAGACTGCATTAAATTAAATTAAAATTAAAATTGAAATTTCAATCCCTCGTTATAAATCTATTGAAGATTCATTGTTGTTGTTGTTGTTGTTGTTGCTGTTGTTGTCGTTGTCGTTGTTTTACTTCCTCTATCCAATTACGACTACGCTTTCACTCAAATATTTGTGGAAGTCAAATTATTCCTCAAGAATATAATATATATATATAGAGAGAGAGAGAGAGAGAGAGAGAGAGAGAGAGTGGGACCGATTGATTTTATCTCTGCTTTCGTAACAAGTGGCTTGTACGCATCTCTCGTGGCACGTATTCGATATATTGCAACTGAAACGTTCGAATGAAGAAGAAATCGGAAGTTTTAATATCCCAAGTCGGTTGTGCTACTTACTTGGTATTCGGCGATCGATCGCCGCAAGTAATTTGTAATTAATATTATAATATCGTATTAAGTAGCGAGCGTCGGCCTAAACGTTTATAAACAAACAAAACGAAAATTATATGCTAATAAGTGCCGGTGTCCCGGTCAGTCTGCCAGTATAAAATAATATCCGTAATATGATAAATCTAGGTAGGCGATCTACGTGGTACCTCCAACCTTACGACTCTTTACTGCCTTTGGAAAAAGTCCGACATATTTTGTATGAAATGTCCGAAGGACGAGTGATTTTTATTTTATAAGAATAATGAGAATGAACGTAGTCGCGAATTTCGAAATGCCAAATGCGGCCTCTTGTCGCCTTTATCACATGCCATGAATCATGTTTATTTTCCCTTCGGGAAATACTTTTATTTATGACAATCCTTTTTCACGTTCCAGTATGCTGTCGACTCAAGCAGTGACATTTAACGTGATCAATGCTGCATTTTTAGGAGCCCCGTGCGGTCAGTGCCGGGAACTCTGCCCCAACGGATATGTCCCTCATTTTTGGCGGTGAGTCTTTACTTTAAATCCACTTTTCAAATCCAAGCCTCGCACTATATCACCTGTATCACCTATATCACGGATCTAGACACGCGTGCCTGTCCTACGTGCGCTGCGTCCCCGTCTGCATTACGGCTTACGCTAAGCCACCCTCCGCGTCTATGACAATGTCGCTATTTACGCAGAGCATTTGAAGATGCTTCCGATAAGAGCCGAACTTAATCGTTGCATCGGATCTACTTGGATCTACTTGGATCGGTAATTACAATTTACGCGAATTTTTGTGGGGTCTCGTCGTACGCATCGGCGATCTTTTTACAACTCTTTACAACGTATAATGCAATCACGTCCCTGCCTCGCCTCGACACTTATCATTTACGCTTAATATATCGTTTAAAATGAACTGGAGCTCGTTCGCGCCGCATCATAATGTAATTATTAAAAGTTTTCAAGACTAACGTTGATTTATCAAAGCATTTCTTACGTGGCGTTCGCCGTGGAATCGTCGTTATAGGCCGCGAAGGAAACGCAGTAAGTAGTCCCTCCATTTCATTACGCTTTCAACATGAAGCAATAAAACTTGACAAAAAAAAAAAAAGAAAAAAAAAAGAAGAAAATAAAAATAAATAATAATTTTATTCGTCGGAGTGACTATTCGCTTCTCGTATCATCAGCGAGTTCAAGGGACTCGTTGCAATTTTGCGACAATGTTTGCGGAACATGGCCGCGTATACTATTCGCGTAAAAAAATAAATATCTTTCTCGTCCTCGTGTTTGTGAAGAAATCTGACGAATTACATTGTCAGCCGACATGTCCTATCTTATATATCACACTTTTCATCCAACTTTGTCCGATAAATTTTATTCAATTAAGATTGACATCATCCTCCCCCGTCCCCCGCATCACCAAGACAAAGTTTTAATTAATTTCTAAGGGAGGAGGGGAGGGGAGGGGGGGCGGACGCGCACCACACGCGCATTAAGTGTCTATTTAACTCCGCTTCACTTGGCTTGTAATGAATTGTAATAAATTTGAGGGTACAGTGCGCTAAGGGGTTTCATCAAAATGTGCGTCGGCAGCTCAAGAGAATGATCCATGAGATCGAGATCGCGATTTACAGCTTGAGAGTAGTAAATAATGTTAATAATAGCAAAGACAATGGTTCGCAGTCGGGTAAAAGTTTCGAATGGAGCGAATACATTCGAAATACATGACGAATCGTTATTTATTTTTGAAGAGGTAACTCTCGGGTACGCGAATCGGGTGAAAGGTAATTGTCGGCGGGCCGAGCGCCAAGTTGATATTAGTCCGGCGAATAAAAGTTGCCTCGAAGCCCGCGCGCACCTCGTGCATTCCTCGGGAAGTGCGAGCCCTGCCGGGGATACTGCGCCCGAATGTACGTACCTGGAATTCTCAGGGTCGGCAGAAGAACCTAAGCCTAAGAAGTTAATGTGCGCAGTGCAGTGAAAAGGTCCGTAGCGAAGTATCGGCGAACCGCAAGCCGCAAACCGCATCGTTACCTTGAGCGGAGCGCTCCCACCTCCCTCCCGACCCCTTACATTGTGTTTATTTTACAATTCAACAATGGGCCCGCACGCGTATACGTGTGACCCGCGGATAACTAAATCCCCTCTCCGTTTTAATCTGAACGAGGGGGCGGGGGCGGAGGAGGAGGAGGAGGAGGAGGAGGTAATCCTCGGTGTACAAGGAATGTTTTGCTCGCATTATTACATTATTGCCAGGCAATTACTAGGTATTTTCATTGGGCCGCCTTTAAAACGGAGTATCGAAATCAATTGGGAATTTCCGATTACAAGCTGGCAACGAGTGGTGGTAGTGCCCTGGGTACCGATCGCCCTCACTTTAATAAAGCTAATTCATAACTGCTGTTCGATCGAAGGCTCTTCTACATTATTTTTTTTTTTCTACAACCATTACATGCTCATTGACGACAAGTTTCGTTGACGACGACGACGACGACGACGACGACGACGGAACGGATAATTTGTTAAAAAAGTAAATAAAACTCTCATTAGGAGGTATCGGGAGTTATTCTTAAGTAAACGGAACTCAAGGTCGTTTCACGGTCGGTGGGTAAGTGGGTAGGGGTGGGGGGGTCGCTTGTATCGATCGCGACAGTTCGAAATCTTAGAGCCGGAGCGCGGAATATTAAAAGCCGAGCAGACATTTTTATCCAATAAGAAGGCCTCGTTGCAAACAATTAAACACTAAATTAAGAGCGTTGGATGTGGAGGGGCGCGAAAAAGATTCGAGGATTAACGTTCGAAGTGAGTCGCCCTCGAGCCTTGACAACGCGAATATTATAATTGACCCCATGGGGGAGAGGGGGAGGGATGGAGGGCCAAAAGGGTCGGAAAAGTCCGTTATTGACACTCGCGAGACCGCGTTTGCATCGCGCGACTAACGTTACGGGGGACCGACAGGGACTGCTCGGATTCGTGGTGAAAATGCGAGACGGGCGGGCGGGTGGGAGGGGGGGGGGGAGTGGCCGCGTAGGCGAGACTTCCGGCTCGAGGAGGATTCATTTAGCTGGACATATCGGGCGTTTCTCCGAGGACTGCGACTTAGGGGGAGAGCGCGGGTCGTGAACTCGGCGCGATCGATTATCTAATGACGCATGACGTGGCGTTTATGCGCCGTACCTTGGCAGCTTCGGCTCAGGTACTCAACCGTTCGTCCGGCTGATCAGCCGATCATACGTGTAAGTCAAGGACAGGCTCGTTGGCTTTCGTCGACCCATTCCCAACGCTTTCCTCGACTTTTCACCGTAGCCTCGCTCCCTTACTTTTCTTTTCTTTTCTTTTCTTTTCTTTTCGTACATTTTTTTTTCCCCTCCTAATGAAATTCGCCTTGGCTCGATTTATCATTTAGATTGTCTGTATGAATCAGAATACGGGGCCTTTCATTGCCTCGATTCCTCTTTCTGTCCGGCCGCGCCGTGGCTGCAAGCGACAATACCCTTGATATATGTACCTTAATCATTCTCAATTTGACGCCTTGATTGATATCGCGAAAATGCATCTTTCTTACCTGCACGACTTTTTTAAACTTATCCTCGACTCGGTACTACTAGTAGAGGCTCGTCGTCGGAGGGCTTCAACTCTCAAGGATTGCGTTAAAAAATCAAAGTATTTCACCTCGTTTTACAACACATTCGTGCCAATAATAATCGTCGACTGTGATAGAAATCGTAGCTGAATCCATGTATTATTGTTGTTGTTGTTATTGTTATTACTATTACCATTATTATTATCATTTATTGTTATTACTAGTATAGTAAAGTCAGGGGGTAGGGGAGGAGGGGGCGTGGGGCGGGAGTATTTTGATTTTTGGCTTTGTTGCTTATTTTGATATTATACCGACTGCATGCATAATGCCGTCGGTAATTATACAGACTTGAGCAGTCTAAGCTTGAGCAAACACGTTTTAATTGTTTATTTTAAATGAATATTATATTCTTTTGATATTTCGCAGCAGTCAATTCGTTAGTTCTACTCCTCGTTTCCGTTATTTACATTCTTTTCTTCAACAGTTTCATGCACTAATCCGCAATTTAATCATTTCCAATTTAACGAAATTGGAACACATGTAAGCCGTAGAAAAAACATTTTTCATTAATACTTTATTTATAATAATTTACAATACTACGTAAAAGCATTGATAGCATAAGCAGTTTGAGTTTTACGTATACAGTTATTTTTTTTTTGTTACGATTACGGTTTTATAATTGTTGAATGAAGGTTTTCGTCCAGTTTGCCGGCAGAATACTTAAACAATCTTTTAATTATACATTCGAATCCATAGGTCACGGTTAATTTTTTGTTTAAGTATAATTAATTTTTATAAATATGGTATAACTTTGGACATAATTTACCAATGACTAAGTAAGTCTCAGCTCGCAGAATGAAGAGTAGGAATAATTAAGATTTTTTACGAGTGGTTCGCATAATTTATAATGGATTAAATTCTTCGATGACTAAGCGAGAGAAAGGGCGAGGGAAGGCTGGAAGGGAGGACAAAGAATGAGGGTGGGAGGGAGGGAGAGAGAGAGAGAGAGGAGGAGGTATTTCAGTATAAAAGTAGATGATGATGATATGCTTGCTTCTCTCAAAATGCCGATGGGTTCTCGTTTTTAGAAAGTTACTTCATTCTTTGCTGCAAAAACTCTTGAGGGTAGAACGAATTCGAGAGAAAGACGAGGGGGAGGGGGAGCAAAGTCGTGGATGAAGAAGCAGAACGACATGAAACAGAGCACGGAAGGGTGAAGAGCACGCGAGACACAAGATGCCGAGATGCGAGATGGAGACGCATTGTTAAAGTAATTAATACGCATAGAAAGAATTGGGCTCATCAAAGGGAACATATTTCTTTCCCGAAATTTTGTCATGGAAATAAGTTCGTAAGCAGGAACAAACACGTTGTACATTAAATAATTTTACGCGCAAAGAATTTTTATGAAATTCTAAAGGTGCGCGTCCCAAAGGGAATTACTTGCACTTTAATTCGTATTTGTACGGGAAATACAGTTACAAGTAATGCTCGGTTGTCAGTCTACTGCTTTTATTTATTTATTTATTTATTTATTTATTTTTTTTTTTTACCAAGGTTTTACAATTTCTTTTAACATGAAAAAACAAAAAAAAAAAAAAAAAAAAAAAAACAAAATAACGACGAGGAATTTATAAACACCTGACCGGAAAAAATTTGTGAAATTTCAAAATAATTGCCAAGTGTATGTGAAGCGTCGATCGAAAAATCTGAAATCTGAAGGGATTCGATGAAAAGGAATAATTTGTAACGAGTGCTCTTTTCGTCGTATAATCATCTTATTACCCTAAATAATCTAATCGACTGATGTAATAGTCGGCTCGGGCATTAGGATATACGAACGAGGATGAATATGGAGCGAGGAATGTACTTTAAAAGCTTCGCGATTTATTCCGTAGGTAAAGGTCTTTGAAAATCTGCTGGATCACGATAATGAATTAAAGCGGAGGCGATCTGGCTCGATCGGCTTGACTATTCCGATCATTACGCGACGCTTTGGCAATAAAATATAATAGGCAAATGAGCCATTATTACTTATCCAGCATCGGCTTCTGCCCGAGGCACGGCCATCAATTACTAAAAGACAAGCGAAAATATGTCGGGGATAATTAAATGTAAATGATATTTTATTAGGTAAAAGTTTAGTGGCTATAAATGCAAAAGGGCTCGTAGACATAAATGAGATCCTTAGCCGTGGATACGAGCCGTGCCTGACTATGATATTTTTATCTCGCAGGTGTATCTGCCTCTCGGCTCGAATCCGCTCCTGAACTCGGCGCGACGCTACTACTTTACGTAAGGGAGGCGGCCAGTACACCCTACCCCCTACCCCCCCATATCCCCAATAACCCGACCTGCTCAGACCTGCGTCAGACAGACCGATTGATACGCCTCGACGCTGACTTGGCTATTCTGCCTATAAAACAGACTCGACGCCGTTTCACGTTTCACCCCGGCTCCGAAGACAGCCGCTGTTCTCGCATCCTTTGCCAACAATCTTATCACGTCCCCATCCCACCCCGCCCCGCCACAATCCTCGCGCGGCCTCAATTAATTGAGGCCGCGCGAGGAAAAACCGCGGCGACATTTCCCGATCGCTTAGGGGGCTCCCGGAATTTCGCACATCGCGAGCAAGAGGACGGATCTGTATCTTTTGCCCTTCAAATTAAATTAGAAGCGGGGGTGGGGGGGGAGGAGGGACGGAGGGCCTCATTCAACGAATGTTTTTGTGCAATAATAATCTGATCAAGTAATGAAAGAAGGAAGGAAAGGAATAACTGGAACATCCGTGAAACGACGTTAATTACTCCTGGAACTTGTACATCGCTCGGGTACTTAAAAAAAAAAAAAAAACCTCAATTATCTCGATTGGTTTCGACTGGAATCGGTCATCGATTATTGGAAATGGTTATTCTCAAACCCAACGATCGATTTACTAAATAAGCGATGTTCCGTCTGCTTTTTCACCGACCCCTCCATTAAATTACTCGTTGCTATTCTTATATTACGGCTTTACGATATGCGAACGTAATGCAAAGCGTAACGAATAATAAGTGACAACGTGTGAGAACGATCGTATTATCGATCGCCCGGTTTTTTCAAATTTTGCCTATCAAATTAATCCGCTTGAGAATTTCAACTACTCTAATTCCGTATATTGCTCTCTATTCCCGTCTTTATATTTATTTATTTATTTATTTATTTATTCTTTTTTATTTTTTCACCATAATCATTTCATCACTTTCATATAGAATCTCGAAAATCCAGCAGGCTTTTGAGGGTGCGCCAAATCGGTAAAGCTGCCGTTAGTGCGTCTAAGCAAATATCGGACATCCGCTATCCAAAGTCGTAATTTCTTTAAATTTTCACGATGTAAATTATCTATTTTAAAACGGCCAATTGACGAAATATTATACTTTCTCAAGCATTTGAAGTGTTCAGTCTTTAAGCTCTACAGTCTTAAGATTTTTCGATACATAAGTAATTGAAACACGATTACATGATACTTATACGCTTTGATTGCACGATTCATGCGCGATTAGCTTCGTTCTAACGTTAAGAAATAAAATAAGATTGAGTAGAAAAATGCTGGGCTATTCGTATACCATATCGTAATAACTGTTAAAGGTAATTGTTGTAATAAAAAAAAAAAATACAAAAAAATAAAATAAAATTCTTTGAAGCTTCCACTCGACGAGCTTCAGTTCAGCGTTTTTTAAAGCCGAGGAAGTGTTGGCGGTGGCGGTGGTGGTGGTGGTGGTGGTGGTGGTAGCGGTGCGTGTGAGTCCGGTCGGTCGTTTCGGCGATGCACCGGGTGTCTGGACCTCCGCCGGCGAGATTAGGTCATAGTTGAGACCAAGAGGGCTGTGGGTACCGAAGGCCAACTGGCTTCCAGCATCCGATTATTAATAATAATCATGACGACGACGACGACGACGACGATCCGATGATGATGGATGGTGGTGGTGGTGGTGGTGGTGGTGGTAAGAAGCTCGGACGTAGGGAGGTCGATTAAAAAGTCCGTATTCCCACGGCACTTAATATCATTTTCAATCGGCGCTGGCTGGCTATTACAGCAGTCCCTTTGGCTTTGACAGGCTGCGTTCAATACGTCGGCATGAAAAAAAACAGCAAGTGCGCTGCGTGGCTTCGTAGTAGTAACAGCCGAGGAGTGGTAGCAGTAGCGGTCGGTCGGCAGGATGGTGGGAGGGATGGTGGGAAGGGGGGAAGGGCGGGAGGAGGAGATATGGGCGCAGGATAACACGAGGGAGTACGTGCGCGCTACTCGCGTGTAGCGGAAGATGAGATCCGCAGAAAAGGGCGCAATCGTGTTACGGAGGCTTCCCGGTACCGGGGATATACGGGGGCCCGCGGGGTCAGCTAACAAATAGCTTCCGGGCCCAGTCGATCCTCGCGTTTCTCGTCATCTCCAGAGGAAGTCGGCTCTGGCCTCGATACCGCCCCGCCCGCTCTCATTCCTTTCTTCATCTTTTTTTTTGTTTTGTTTTTGTTCTGTTTAATGCGAGGAGGGCACCTCGTGCTCATCCCGCCTCTCCGCCCCGACCACGAGCACCACGTTCGTCTCTCTCTCTCTCTCAGGCTGGTTTTCGGTTCCTCCTGGGAACGGGCTGCTTCGGGATCGCGGGAGGCGAGCACGTTAAATTTGCTTGGACGAAAGTATGGGGGGAGGGGAGGGTCCGGGGCGCCGCCCGCTGCCTCGTCGGTGCTGAAGGGCGTTCTGCGGGGCAGACGTAGGGCTCAGAGGGAGAGAATCGTTTCCCAGCGGGTCGTAGGTCGATCCCCGACGGACGCACGCGAGCCTCTCGGAGGAGCACCGTGCCCAATCCTGCCAAACTGCATATTGGCCCAGGTTGGGGGAACGGAAGAAGAAGAAGAAGAAGAAGCAGCAGAGGAAGAAGAAGAAGAAGGAGAAGTAGAAGAAGTAGTAGAAGGAGAGGAAGAGGAAGAGGAAGACGTCGAAGAAACATAAGAAGAAGAAGAAGAAGAAGAAGAAGAAGAAGAAGAAGAAGAGAGCGAGGGGCGAGCGATCGAGAGGAGGATGAGCCTAAAGGGTTATTAGAGGGACAGCGGAGACGGCGAGATAAGGCAGACTCTCGCTCGCGGTATTCATTATTTTGTGGACTCGCTAAAAAGTTATTGGAGAGTGTAAATTATTGCATCTTAATGGTGTGTCGGGTGCCTCCCTCCCTCCCTCTCTCTCTCTCTCACACACACGCGCATGCACGCACACGCGCGCGCGTACACATAGAGGCGCATACACTACACCTGGCTCGCGATACCTGTAAAGGTAGAGGAACGGGAAATTTTTCACTCCCTTAATGGACGCGATCGTTATTTTTTAAGGCCAGAGTCCCGGGTATAAAAATGCGGGCCTCCCCGGTCAGCTAATACCTGTTATTCCGACCTTCAATCAATGTTTGCTGCGTCCTTTCTAAGCCTAAACCTTATTAATCGCGGCGAATTATCTCTAGTTATTAGTTAACTCTCGCGCTCGATGAATTTCTATTAAAAAAAAAAAAAAAAAAAAAACACTGGACTCTACTATGGAGGAAGCGGAGCCCGGCGTTCGAACTCCTTACGCGGATCTTTGTTTTGAAAATAATTTACGTCCCCCCCCGCCCGCCCCGGCTGACCCGATGCCGGGTTAGCCGTGCACTTCCTGTATTCTTCTCCTCAAGGAGGGAAAATTTAGAGGGATAATTGACGAAAGCCTGGATGGATATTCACGTTCGGCCGAGACGCCTACTTATCGAAAGCGGCCGGTCGAAATTATTTATCGCATTCCCTCGTAAGTTAATTATATAGGATCTCGATGTGGAGCCCGGGATTTACATGCCGGCGACTTATTAGCTGTGCAATAAAAATTTTCAACGAAGCCCCGGAAAAGGAAAAGGAGATTATTTGTATCGTCAATATCATCTTGACCCAATTTCATGGCCGAAATTCGATAAGTCGGACCTCGACACGCATACCCCCTGTTAACGGTTTACTTTAACGTAACGACACGTACTCTGTTCTCTTTTATCAGCTCGTACCGACCACTGATCGCCATTTAATTCATCATTTAAAAACATAGAAACAAAACAAAAAGATCCCCCCCCCCAATTACCTCCTCCAGCTGAATCGTTCGACGAGACATTTTATTAAAATGCAAAGGCAGCGAACTAAGCAGAGTGTAATTTTTTTCTTCCCCGTCCTCTTTAACGAATCCTCGAGGACCACCGCGTGCGTAGGCAAAAATCTGTACGCGTACTCGGGCAGACTGTCCGGGTCACGCGCTCGTAACCACCACCTTGACATGTCCGGGCTGCACGCCCCGAAGCGCGGACGCGGAATTTAAGCAGTGGATTATCCTCGAACATAGGATTTATTCGAGAAAGCACGAACTTCCGGGAGAGCGGGTGAGGAGGGGTGGTCAGGGTGAGGGGGGGAGGAGGAGATAATACCTCGCGAGGAGTAAAAATACAATTACCGTTATTATTTTAAATGGGGACTAAAATTGTGTAAAGTAATTCGTTGAAAGTGCACTCGGCACTCGAGTCAGTGGACCGAGACAATGGAGTTTCGGGTTTATTGGGGTCGGAGGGGGGTTGGGTTGTAGTAGCCTCGGCGAAGGAGTAAAAATTGGGCGACAGGAGGTCCGCGCTAATTGCCAGTCGCGTATCCGGGCATTTTGAATTCCGAAGAGAGAAGAGAGCGAACGGCCGGCCGGGGTGAAGGGATAATTGGAGAGGGATATCGGGGGGAGGGAGCCGGGCGAGTGTCACTCCCGATCAATCTATTAGACTCGCCGGTACAAAGCTACTTTTACGAGGGACTCTGGCCTCCGTGCGACGGGGCGGCTCCAAGGACAGGCTTTCACAATCTCTACGTTTTTCCACCTCCGCGCCCCGGATGCCTCTGACAATTTCGCCGGGGGTGGCGGCGGGGGCGGCGGCCCGTTCCGCCGTCGGCGTATTCCCTCCCTCGGCGCCGGTACATCGACCCGTCAGAACCCGAGCCCTTTCCCGATATTCATCCTCGACAAATAAATATCCCAAATATCGATCTAACCGGGCACCCACGGAATCCACGGCTCCTCCTCCATTGGATCCGCGGCGTAAGGGTCGATGGTGCCGTAGTTGAGCTGCTTAATTGCGGAAGAGTCCTCGGGCCGTTAATGACCTTACGGACGTGGGGCGGTGCGGCAGGACCGCTGGTGATCGTCGGCATTTACAGAAACGGCTCCTCCTCCCCGTGGCCGGGAAATACTCTGCAGCGGCGAGATATTGCGTTATCTCTACGAAATTGTACATTGAACGCAGCAGCAGGGTTTCTCATCCCGTTCGTCGTATGCCAAGGGAATAGACGGATTTTTATTTAGAGGATAGCCAAAACTCTGTGGATTCCCGTGCCGGCGTGCGAATTAATTGCCGGGCTCTTGCACGCAGACAGGCTAAGCAGAGTATCTGTCTGTGGTGGTGGTGGCCGTGGCGGTGGCGGTGGCGGTGGCGGTGGCGGCTGGTGGGTTGGTGGCGGTGGGGTGGGGTGGGGGAGGACGGTCCAGAGTAAATCGGCCGAAAGAACGAAGCGATAGGAGAAGCGCCAGAAAAAGGTGCATGAAAGCCTTGACGGGTCGGCGGGGCGGGGCGGGGCGGGGAGGAGGACGTGGGCGTCCTGGCAGGGGGACGGGTGGGGGCGAGCGGCGGAGAAATGTACACGTGCGCGTGGGTCCGTTTGCCGGTGCGCGTTCGCGTGGGAGAGAGTAAGGTGTACCTAGGTATGTTATTAACATACCGAACCTTCCCGGTGATCCCTCCGTTCGCTCCTTATGCCTTTCGACTTTGTTTGCAGCCACGACGAGGCGCATCTTCCTTACCTCGACGCCCTCCCCCCCCGTCCCGCTCCTTACGAGCGCGCGGCATACTTCTCCGCGTCTGCACGTGGAATATTACGCATACACGAGATGCTTAGCCAATATCGAACTCATAGACGCTTCGGATGTTTGAGGGGGTGCGAGGGAGGGGAAGGAATAGAGGCGAGCTCGGAGGAGTAAAATTACACGGCACACGTCAAGGGCCACGGCATATGCCTTTGATTTAGGACCTCGTCTGGCCTTATTTACTTAGAGCTTATTTATTTTGATTGCACGCTAATGCGACGAAATTACCGCCGAGGTGTAGATTACGATCACATAAACGTTATCAGATCAATTTAACCGCGCTCCATTGCAAAATTCACTTTGACCAGATTTAATTACTTCCCTCCTCCCGCCCTCGACGTCGCACGTCCCGCCACGTACGTCTCCTCACCCCTTCTTCTCTTTCTTCCCTTTTCTTCTCGTTTCCTTTGTTTTTCTGCATTTCATTTGTTTCTATAATCGACGCGCATCGACGACAACGAGTTTACAAGCCAAGGCTATCGAATTCAGCCGCTTTTAATTTCTCACGCATCCGACTTACATGACGTTATACGCCTGCACAAAGTTTACTTTGTACGTCGAGTCGCCGTATTCGTAATGCAGTCGAGTGGCATTCATTCGTAATGCAGCATGTATCTACAAGATCTACAAGAAAGTCGCAGCTCGTACCGGAGAGCCGATGTTATTGCTGACACCCTTATCGTTAACGAACAATTAAGCCCTACGCGTATAATTACTAAAAATAAAAAGTCACTTGCTCCCGATTCGGTTACCCATCTGAAATTGGATCATTTCAAGTCGTAAAGGTGATATTGTACTCGTAAAAGTAAATCGATTTTCATAAATCACTTTAATATAATTGAAATTATTTTTCTGAATATTTCCGTCCTTTTTCATTTATTTTGCAATCCCATCAGAGATTAATCGTAATTCATGGCCAGAATAATTTTACTCGAACACAGCTTTGAAGTCCACTATACTTGGTTAACTTATACCGGGGCTGGGGCTGGGGGGGTGTAATTTATATTTTTTTCATTTCTCTTCGATTCCTTTCTAATTACGGAATTCCTCGTCAAGAGCTTTCGTCACGTAATAGAGTAGAATCGACGTTATGGAATTTTACATTTCCCATCGGCCTTATATTTTATTAAATGCCCGCCGCAAAATAGCAAAAGCAGAAAACTTCACTGCATTATTTAAATTGATCTTTATCGATCGTCCGGTAAAAAAGTACGCTCGAGCCATACTTTAAAAGCATGAAATACATAAGATACGAGAGTAGTGTATCGAGATAGTCTCGCGCCAATGGTAAAAGGTATACAACCGCACCGTTATATTACTTCGGTTATCGCTAAATAATTGTTATATTTAATAACGGGCATTCGTAAAATAATCGCAAATCCTAATGAGAGATACGAATTCGATGAATTTACGTTATTCGAGGGAGTTATTTAAGCGTTAGATAGATGCGCATCAATATCTAGTTATTGGCCGCTATGCGCGTATAATGTTATCTGCATTTTATAAGTGCATAACTTGCTTCAAATATTGCGTACACGCGTTCGCGCACTCTATGAATAATAAATGAATAATTTTCGTAAAAGGTCCGAGCCCATGCGGTTGCTGTACGTACTCTTTGTAATGGTGGCTCGGAATGGCGGTAATTGGATACCGAAGTGGATCGCAGCCAAACGGCTCAGCGAGTATTAAACTTTATTGCTATGTATACGGTTGGGGAGGGGTGGTGGGATGGGGGTGGCGGTTTATGGAGATTCGATTTGGGATAAATATGAGAAGTGCTCGTTAATGGGAAATGTCGCTTGAATGAGGGAAGCTCTGCCGGTGGCGCGCGATCCCGAAAGCGCGGGGATTTCGGCCGCGATCTCTTAGGCGGCCATTAACGTCCGTATCTTCCTGCCAGCTGATCTCAACGGCCCTCCCCGTTCCTCCAAGTCCCCGTGACATCGATGCGCTCGTCGCGTGCCGAACGTGCAATACGAACGGGGAACCGCCGCCGTCTCAGACGTACGCATTTCACGCTCGCTTCGTTATCCAGGTCCTTCATTATCCGATCATTCGCCATCATCGTCCCTCGCTCCTTATCGATCCGATCGAGCATCCGATCGAGTACCTCATTTTTATCTCTTCACTGTTCCCGGCCCGATTCCCTCGTAAGAGACCTATCCTTGCTACCGCTTCCGCTGCTTCCACTGCTTCCGCTGTACTTACCGACCTTCCTCCCCCCACCCCACCACGATGTCGATGCACTTGCCGAAAGTCTCCGTCCTCCCCGTCGCCGACCCCTCGTAAAATACCGGCGAAATACTCCCGGCACTCCTCCGCTTCACCATTCGCTCCGTCGTTGTGTATTGCGCAGCTTTTAGTGCAGGAGGGCTTTTGTTTCCCGCAAAACCTGCTGGCTTTGTCATTCGGTCACCTCTCCTGGATGTCGGCTGCGGCTCGGATTGGGGTTTCTTTACGCCGTTTTGAAATGCCAGCAGTAAAAAGGGATGCGTTGACCGAGCAGCGGGAAATATTAGGGCTAGGACTTAAGTACAAGGTCGTGTACTGTCGCGACGGCGATGGCCGCGGCGATGGCGGTGGCGGTGGCGGCGGCGGTGGGGGGAGGGGACGTATCAGCAAAGCCGGATATCGCAAGAGCGTCCCTAAAAGCAGGGGTGTGTAGAGCACCAGCACGCTCGATCCTGGTTACCTGAGCCGCTCGATCCGCTAAGCGCTCGCTAAGGACAGTGAATTATTACGAGTTGCGGGGGGCGGTGACGGGGGGGCGGGACATGGAACCCTGAGGCTTATTAAGTGCAGCCGGGAGATGGATCGAAGAGCCTTGTCGAGGTGTCGAGTCGACTCTTGAGGACACGAACTCAATGTTTGGCGATAGAGAGAGAGAGAGACAGAGGGAGGGTAAGAGAGAGAGAGAGAGAGAGAGAGAGAGAGAGGTGGCCGGCCATTACAGGGAAGCGGCGATTCTTTATCGAGCGGTCGATTTGTCGAGAGCAAAGCCAGTGCCAAATACAGGCGAGCAAATAAGCCGAGCGAGCCGACGAGGGCTGTTTGCGTTGCGGGATAATCGTAAAAAGCTCCTGGAGGATAAAGGCCGACTCGCGGTCGTCGATCCACGTCCCCAGCCCCTGGCACACAGCGTTTCATCTCCCCTAATACGACTCGTCCCTCCGGTCGCCGAGGCTCCGAGGTCAACCCGATCTGGCGGCACATCTCTTCCATTAGGGCCTCGACCCTCGATTGCGCTCTTTCCCCCCCCCCCCCCCGCTCCCCGCCACCACCCCCGATCCCTTCGCCATCCTCCCAAACTTCCGATTCTTATCTTTACGCCTCTGCTTATGCACCGCCGAGGCTCACCGCCACCCCCAGTCTCTGCCCAATCCCTGTCTATCTCTATCTATACATTAATCTATCTATCTATGTATCTATCTAGTCTGCAGCTGCTGGATATCGTGGCCGATTGTCAAACTTCCCGAGGAATTACACCTCCGGAGCGCAATAGCGCGCTTATGACGTGCTAGCCGGGCTCCTCTCCTCCGGGTATTTATATTCCCGGTGACGGGGTCCCGTAATCGCTCGCCATTCATTTTTAATTAGATGAAAGCCGAGGGATTAAAAGTTGGAGCGAGCGGTTTCGCCCTCGAGGACGCTCGATTTTTTTACGCTCCGCTAAGAATTATTCCAATTATTCGCGATCTGCGAACTCCCGGCTGCGAAATCATCTTAGGGAATTTAATTTGACGGCTTAGCGCCCGGCCAATCGGAAAATTCCGTCTCCTCCTCCTCCTCCTCCTCCTCCTCCTCCACCTCGTCGTCGTACTCGTCCTCGTCGTGCACCGCCTAGTCGAATCTCCGATCTCCAGGCAGCATCCGATCGGCAAATTTCACGTAATGATCCCGCTAAGCTAATTGCCAAGGACATTTATTATCGGACTTGCACCGGCGCCCTACGCCAAACAGTTATTACGTTAACCTGCCCCCGATTAATCTTCCATTGAAGATCCAGGCTTTTTTAATTGTGCTCTGAAATTTATAATTACATCTTGTGCGTACACGATTCCAACGCGGCAACTCAGCCTCCATCTCCCTGTCCCATTCCCCGCCCCCACCCCCTATTCCAATCCAGCGATCCAGCGATCCAGCGATCCAGCGATCCAGCAATCATATATTACTCGCATCGACCATGTCGAACAGGCAAGAATCTGCTATTATTGTAGATAGAGTGATATAACGCAGATTATCTTCAAAGTTAAATTACCTCTAATTATGTAATATTAAATCGCAGTAATTATTCCGCCGACATTTATTGTTGTTAAAGGCCTTGAAAGCTTTTGACGTAATCTGACCTTTGTTTATTGTTTTTAAATAACTGACCGTATATCAATGCTGGACTGTATAGAACGATTGCGTTAGCCATTAGAGTGCCAGGCCAACCGAAATACTTTTCGCGTACGTATACGTGTGCGCATGTAAAATACGGCGTCATTCTTCTCATGGGCGTAAAACGCTACGTCTCAATGAGGCAAAGGTCCGCTCGACACATTATCCCCGCTCGGTAATTAAAACATATAAATTGTAGCGTTTAAGAGCGCGTAATGTAATGTAAGAGCACTCAAGTTCTCTTGCTCACGGGCCGTATGATAACGCTACAATTACGATGAGTTACGATATCTTGAGAGTACTTTAATGATTTATTTTAATCTTTTTAACGTCAATTCAGAGTTTACCTACGTAAACGTCCCTGTTTTCGTCCCTACGCCAGACAATTATTCATTCATTCATTCGTTCATTCATTCGTTCATTCATTCGTTTATTTATTTATTTATTTATTTATTTATTTACTTCTTTGTAATTTTCTGCTTCTAAAGTCATTAATAATTGCGCGGCTATGCATGAAACCCGTACAAGAAATAAAAAAAAAAAAATAAAATAAAAAAACTATTAATGAAAGATGGCACGAGCCGTCAAAGTTATATTTTTTAAAAATGTATTTACATAAGCGATGGGAGCGTTTTCCTTTCTCGGATGTTCTTCTTTGTTTTGCAAATGTTTGACTTGGCTTAACTCGATCGTATTTACTCGTATCAGTTCCTCCCCGTCCCCGCTCGCCTGCCTTCCTCAACTCGAGATCACTTTAATCTCTCCTCTCATCTATTCTCTATTTTCTCCTTTTTCGTCCGCCCTTGCGTGTTCCCTTACGATTCCCGAATACATCTTTCCCATCGTCATTCATAATCATACGTCCCCTCGTACGAAACGGAAAAGATAAAAATAAACAACAACAACAGCAACAACAACAACAACAACAAATCACGAGCCCGCGCGCACGTATCGTTTAAGTTTTTCAGCTTTGAACGAATAAGTAGGAGGCGAATTTATCGAGTCTCTCGAGCAGTTTGTATACGAAAACATTACTCAACATTGCTCATTCTGTATGTACGAAATTAATCACTTAGCCCTCAATATTTAAGAAATAAATGAATGTTTGTTTCATTTTACTTTAATCAGTCCACGGACGGATAATCCACATTATAGTATGGCTTGTTGTTTGTTCGATTGGTTTGCGCCTTAGAATATATTGAATATTGTATTAGCAGAAGCGAAAAAAGGATAAATGTATTTTTTCTTCTCTTTTCTTCTCTTTTCTTCTCTTATCTTTTCTTTTCTTTTCTTTTCACGGCAAACTTAACGTAAAGCTTCGTTATCTACGAAGAGCCACGAGCTCGTAAAAAATAGTAAAAACTGTATTGGATCATTATCATGTTTAAATAATTGACAACGAGAAGGCATTGCTTCGAGCATTCGGAGTTTTGAATATTATTTACATTGTTTGTTATAAGCAATGCTTATACTATTTAACTCTTAATGCTCAGCGTTGTTATAATGTCAAGAATAATTATTTGTCTTTTCGGTAAATAGTAATGCCGAGTGAGCCATTGAGTTTAAAAACCATAGACGAAATTTAAAAATATACTTTAGCTTAGACGGTTAAGCAGTTCGCTGGATTGAATAAAGTTTTGATTTAAATTTTTACCTGACTCGAGGAGAATATTTTTATTGTATTTGACGTATGAAAGATTTTTAGTAAGAGATACAGGTAAATATTTGCTCGGTTACGACTCGACCAAGACTTTGTTGTCCGTCGCACAACAGCCTAACACGAGAGCACTATTATCTAGAAAAATCACTAGAAAAATCAATGCTTTGACGTTTGAGAATTCAAATGCTCGGTAAACCTTAGCTTACAATCGAATACAACGTTTGTACGATTAAGAAAAGGGAAAAGTGGGAAAGCTCTTACGAAATGAAGACAATCGATATCGGCACCGCTAATACAATACAATAAATACAAATCTAGGGCCGGTTATTATTAGTTTATTTAATCGACTCGTTGCCTACTTCATCGACGTATTATCAATTGAAAGTGGTAAGGGAGCCAATGAATATCGAAGGTGTAGCGTAATTGCGTTGGAAGGAAAGCTTAGCCGATTGATAATGGGGTCGGCCGATTGATAAAGGGGCGGGGTGGGGAGGGGAGGGGAGGGGCAGCGGTTCCGTCAGCGGTTCCGTCAGCGGTTCCGTCAGCGGCTCCGTCAGCGGCTCCGTCAGCGTTCTAATTGAAAAATACGGAAGGACTCGGGGCTGACAAATGTGCAAATGAAGGGTACACGTGTGTGCGCCCGCGCGACATCGATGCAATTTACGATGGCTTTTCGGAGCATTAGTAAGCGCACGAGTTAAGTTGGACCGCCGTACGGCGGACCTGTTAATCGCTCGGCACTGCGTCTCCTCGGCCTCTCTCTCTCTCTCTCTCTCCGTCTCTCTCCCCGATAAGCCGTTAATGGAACCCGGATCGCCCCGCACCCCAACTTTTCCTTCCTCGCCTCTGCTCTAACTCTTTCACCGCTCCGCCTCCCTCCGCCTCCGCCTCCGCCTCCACCCCCCATCCCCCAATCCCTCCCATTCCCCCCGTCGAACCAACCACTCTCAGCCGCCGAACAGGCTCGTTCGTAATTCGTCGCCGCGTCCGAGCCGAGCGACCTGCGGAAATACACGATTCGCCCATTCCGATTCTTATTCCAACGGAGCTTAAGTCGTAGCGCGAGCACCGTACCGACAATAACAAAGTCCAAATGATAAATGAATTGTTACCAATTAGACAGCTGATCTTTCACCTCCGATTTCACGCTAAGTCCGTAATCCCTCGCGCCGAAAGTCGCCTTCCCCCTCTTTCCCGCTTGGTTTTAATATTCAAGCCTCATTTCCGTCCACTCGGAACAATTATTATTACCGCAAAAGCTAAAGAAAACTAAAGGCCGAGTACATTCCTGCTTCGTTAAAGGTTAATTCAAACAATTCCTTTCCCATCCACGGATCAAATCTAATACTTGGCTCATTTGCATACTGCACGACGAACGTCCACGAGTGTATCCCACCCACACTGACTCGGCATATCGCTTTAAACGGGCACGATACATTACGCGAACGCAATAACTTTAACACCGGCATTGTAATTGTCGCTTTTTCTCTCTATTATCTGTACGAGCGGATTGCGATCGTCGTGTCATTTATCATGAGGTCGAAAGTTGGCCGAAAGTTAATATTGTGCTTCGGATATTCTTTTTCCAGTGCACTGGAATATTTGGTCTGGAAAATTTCAGCCATTTGAGCAGTACAATTAATGTACAATTGTCATTAGATTGAAGCGACTTTGTATTTGTTAGTCCAGCCGGGAGTCGATTAGAATTTTCATTACAATCCATAAATAGCTCCGAATCGCTTGTAACATTAATTTGTTACAGCATTCATGTATAGTATCGTTACTTCTCATTAAATGGCTTCGATTGTCAACGTTCACAGCACGTAATTGTTAATTTCTAACGATAATTAAGCCTGAGCGTATACGAAAATATTATCTACACATTGAAACGATAATCCATTGAAAGTATACCATTAGAGGAATACAACTTTTAAATGGCTATTTTTAACTATGGCAAAGATAGTACGGATAACATAGATTATTGTCAAACTAAATAGGTTTATATCAGCCCCGTTGTTTCTTACGTCGCCACAACGATATCGTAATAAATGTTTACTCATCAGCCGGAGATTAGCAAATCTAATCTAATAAGAATTCTAATAAGACATTTAATTTAACAGAGCTCTGAACGACAAATGCCACGAATCTTTTTATTATCGCAAGATTCTTATTTTATATGCGTAAAATGAAGAAAAGGACCTGCCAATGGATTTATTTATTCAATATTAAATAATTTCTTATCAATCCAATGCCTTTAATGTATTGTTATAATTTTCTTCTTCTATACGTCGTACACGTTGCCGCGATCTTTTCAGGAGATTGTGTATTGTAAAACAGTTATTTTTTTTATTAAATCTATACAATACGTTTATTGATCGATGCTCGTTGTATCAAAAAAAAAAAAAAAAAAAAAAAAAAAAAAAAAAAAAAACAAGAACAAAAACAAACAAGAAAATACAAAAAATTGCAAACAGTTTTATTCTGTTTATTTTTCTTGTTTTATAGCCGAAAAATGATGTCGTTTTATAGTCGAGAGTATACATTGTATCGCACGATTACGTGTATTAATTATCTCAAGGTAATTAAATAGTTTTTTTTTTGTTATTATAATATAAAAGAGGTAGATACGTATTTATCAAAGTATTTAATGTAATAGTTAATAAAAAGTGGCATCAAAGATAGAATTATCTGCTTTACTGTGCTTATATTGAAGACGTTCGGTAAATAATTTGTGTATCCGAAGTCGAGTCGACTTTTCTTCTTCTTCATTTTTTTTTTTTTTTTTTTTTTTTTTATCAAAGTAAGCATAAAGATAATAATTAAGAAATTGTAGTTGACGCGATTGAACGACCGATGCTCGAAAGAAATGATTTATAATATAAGTTGAATAACGTTTAATTCAAATAATATAATCATTTTAGATAATTAATGGTAAGAAGTTGAATTTTTTTCTAATCAGCGGAGTGTTTAATATTTCGTTAAATAAGCAAAGAACAGTTAATGCAGAATACGTAACGTGGAAAAATAATAATATCCTATGTTGCGGAGGTCGTAATAATCTATGAGTTCGTGAAAGTCATGGGAATGAGAATGGAGGAAGGTTACGAAGGTTAGGAGGAACTAACCAACTCTGCAAGCAGATAAGATTTCATTTCAGGTAATTTTTTGTGCTTAATATATTGCACGAGCAAAGAAATTTTCGAAATATCTTCCGCTGCTCTTTAACTGCCGTTAATTACATAATCGATGAGGCTGGCTTATCTCCTCGAACCATGATATATACGTTTTACATTACTAGTTGAGCTCTTTGATAGTGGGAAATTAGAGCAGTTGGTGGAAGGTGGGGAAAGCTTGGGAGAGGGAAATCAAAGGGCGAATCCTCTCTATAATATAAATGCCGCGTAGATTTTTCCGCTCGCATAATTATCTAATTGAAGCAGGTAGCAATTTCCCGGGCCATTAATCCAGAAGATCTAATCCGTCCAAGAGTTATATGGTAAATTTTTCTTATCGTAAGCCTGTTGGGAGCTGCGTCCCAGCGTCCCAGCGTCCCAGCGTCCCAGAGTCCCAGAGACTTGTGGCCGAGAACGAGAAACTGGGGAGTCTCGTGCACATATCGGTCTTTTTTTTCCCCCCGCCCCTCCCCGTAATTGTCACGATTGCCTGTTGCGCGCGGCCGTGCACGCAGAGGTCGGCCATCCCCCGGCAGTTGGTCGCTCGACGAAACTGGAATCGTCATTAAGTAAACCGATAAACTCCCCGAAGAACGTCGAATGCCTTCCGAGCGCGAGGCCGTCGCAGTCGCAGTCGCAGTCTTTCTCTTGGAGGGCCCGCGCGTGCCTCTTGGAAAACTTCCGAGGCTCCCATCCCTACGTCCCCGCCCTTACCCGTAGACGAGCCGCAGACGAGACGCTAACGAGACGCTAACCTCCCAAAAAGTCCTGCCCACCTGTCGGCGGTGGGGCCCGACATCTCGAGGCGGACATCCCGACTAGCCGGGCCTGGGACTCTCTCCCCCGCCCCGTCGTCGGCGGCTCCTTCTTCTCCTTATCGAACTCCGGCTCGTCCTTTTAATTTCCGAATGCACTCAGCGTGGCTTTCATTAAAAAAAAAAAAGAAAAAAAAAACAACCCGTCCGCGGGATATGCCCGTAAACCTGCTCCCGGCTATTTACGCAATTGGGCACCAATATCCGACGGGGCCTCGGAGAGCGCATTCCCCATATTTTAATTTTATTTATAGATCCATTCGACTTTCGGCCGTGGCAATTAACTCCGATAAAGCCGCGTTTATATTTCCGAAAATCCCTCTGCCCGCGGCTACACCACGGATCCCCGAGCCCGCGCGATCCTCTCCCAATACGCGCAGTCGCTTTTTCAGCCATATACCTCCCGCTCCCGCTCCCGTTCCCACTCCCCCACCCCATCCTAACCGACCAACCGACCAACCAACCCACCAAACCCACCAGCCGACGGTCGTCTTTCCCAAATTCCTCTGGCTTCAATGCGCTTTATTGGAATAATGCCATTATTGCTTTGGCTCGATGCTTTTGTTAAATTCATTATCGTCCGGAAGGGACGATCGTCGCCAACGTCCACGAACGTTAAAAACTCTCTGTCGCGATCGACGCTCGCGCCTCGGCGTCCCTCGTATTCAAATCAATGATAAATTTACGACGGAGACGTCTCGGGCGTGCGCTTCGCGAGCGGATCGATCACCCATTAGAACGGATAGTGGCGATAAATTTTTAGAAAACAAACCGACCTACCGCCAAAGTAATGTACTCGGTTTGTTAACGGTTACCGGCAGAGCCGAAGCTTTATTATCTGCAACGGTTCACGACACGAAATTCTCTCGGAGCAGTTTGCAATGCATTGTATGGCCCGAGCCATACACACACACACACACGCGCGCGCGCAGAGCACAAAACAGAGGAGATCAAATGTTATTTAAATTATTGAAATGTACGCGAATTACGGGCAAGTACTCGTCCACCTCGGTACAAGTATTATTAGCTGCATTAGGGAAATACGTGTATTACCATAAACTAGGAGCTGGCGCGCGCTTTTGGTATTTATCATCGGTAAAATGAAAAAAGTCCCCTTCCCTAACCATGAAATAGCGTTTGCGGATGATTTGTGGATGTGGCGTCGAGGGAAGCTTCGTCGCGTGACAATAGTCGGGTATCATTAGGCGATTGGCTTTCGATATTAAGGAGCCGAGGCCGGCAATGCGCGGCAAAACGTAGATTCTAGGGAGTTTAAACGAGTTTCTCGGATACGAACAAACTCTGTGGTCCGCGAGGAAGCGGTTTACTCGAGCAATGGAATTCTCTCGATTCGAATAATATTATCGATAAACATTGTAGAGTCTCTAATTGAGATTTCTTCTGCGCCAACTCGGATTTTTACCCGAGAGCCGATCCTTACTTTATGAAATTAATTATTGTTTCTCTTTCTCAAGCTGCCTCTTAAGTCCGCTTGCCTCCCTGCCCCGTCTCCCTGCCCCGCCACCCTGCCCGCCCGTCTTCTCAATAAAGGCCTGAATCGCCTCTCCTTTCGCTTCCCTTCAGCATGCGCATCGCTCGGAGCGAGCATCAACAAGAGCAAGGCTAAAGAAATCTGGAATATACATATTTCAGTGGTAGCCTTCACTATTTTTTTTTCTCCGTATACGTTCGCTCTAACGGTTACGAGTCTCGCTTCCTTTTCATTTCATTTATCAATTGTATAACAACAACGACTACGACGACGACGACGACAAGAATAATAATAATAATGCTGATAGTGATAATAGTGGGTGCACGAGGAGTGAAAATTATTATTGAGAGTAAGGTGTGTTCCCGGTTGAAATTTTCCTGCTTGGCGAAGCACCGGAAGAGAACGAATTTATTTTTATCTAATATGACGTATTGGGCTCATTTCGTGTAAAGTCGTGGTATTTCTGGATTTTTAAGAATGGAGAAGAATGGCTGGGAAGGAAGAGAATTGCTTGGATCGCTCGAGAAAAGCGGCAGAGTAATTGTGACAAAGGAGAGGATAGCGTAAAAGTCGTATCGGATGAAAGGGGTACTGACGGCGGTACTGACGGCGGTGCTGGTAGTGGTGGTGGCGGTGCTGGTGGTGGTGGTGGTGTTTGGGGGAGTCGGAGTAGGAGTAGGAGGGATATAGCCGTAAATACGGTAGCAGAGGGAGCGCGCAAGATCTTGCCCTCGGCATTCCAGTGCTCGGCCTGGCCCGTGGAAGTCCCGTGGAAGTCCCGTGGAAGTCCGGCGTGGAAGAGCGGCGGATCGGTCGGTCCGTCAACCTGCGACGAGAGATGAATTCGTCAGAGTTGAAAGGCACGTTTTTCAGAAGAGGCCTCTCGCGGCGAGGGGAGTCGGCGAAACTCGTAAAAAGACGGAGAAATGAGGAAAAAGGCGGAGAGGGCGGCCGAGGCAATTAAGCAACAGAAGGTAGAGGAGCGGCGAGGTCGAGTAAGACCGTCTCTCCCTCTCTCTCTCTCTCTCTCTCTCTCCCTCTCTCCCTCTCCCTCTCTCCCTCTCCCTCTCTCTCTCTGACGCTGGAACCCTCTGCACCAGCGGTCCGTGACGTTCCTCTCCTCTCTCGTCTTTTTGCATCGCTTCTCCGTACGCGCCTCCACTCGATACACTTGTTGCGCCTGTCCCTCATCGCCCGCAATTAAAAGACACTCGAGCCGGTGAACGCGCCCCCTTGGAAGGGCCTCATCTTCTGCTCCGTTGCCCAACGATAGGTCGGGGCTCTTAGACTCCGGGGACCAGGGTTCTTTGTATTTAGAGCCGGCCGTCGGTCCAGGACATAAGGAAGACCAGCTTCCCTGTGGACAAAGGTCACCGAAACTCTTCTGCTTCCCTCTTTAGTCCAACGTCGTGCTAAATTACATGGAAGTGGACGGGGAGGCCGCGCGAGGACCGGTTCCGGTTCGCGGCTCATCCGATGCGATTCTTTTTGCCGAGTCCGGTCCGGGCCTCTGGCCCTCCCTCCGCCCCTCGTCGCACATCGCGGCTAATTAAAACCTTCGCGTGCGCTCGCTTTCGATGCCGATGTTGCGTAACTTTTTTCTTTCTTTCTTTCTTTTTTTTTTTTCCCCATTGACCATTACCACCGCGTCCATCCCTCCGTACCCACCACCACCGCCCCACCGCCCTACCGCCCCACCGCCACCGTCCTCCGCGGACCGAGCGACCGCGCCGTTAATTAATCTCCGGCCTGGCTAATGATTTGAGAAAATTTTATAATGCAAAATATGGTTTTAAAGCGCGTCGCCAACGTCCTCGCTCTCGCCTCTTTCCCTTACATGGTCCACCTGGTCGCCCGTTTTTTCACATCCCGACGAGCCCGACGGCCTCTACGTTTCCATCATATTCTCGGAACCTTCCACCGACTTCCACCGACTTCCACCGACTTCCACCGAGCCGCTCGCCAAAACAGCCTCGGAATGCACCTCGGAATCCACCCTCGATCCCCCACATACAGACCACACGGCTTTTTTGCCTCTTAACCCTTACGCTCTAAATAAATTATAAATTTGTTCGTTTGGCCTCTCGTCCCACTTCTACGGCCTCCCGGTCCGTCGTCCCGATCCCGATCGGCGCACGAAATGCCTCGTTTGCCAATGCGCCCCGACGACTTTTACCCCGTGCTCGTGCGATCGAACGATTTTACCGGATCCCCCTCCAGCAGGACCGACTCCCTCGTCCCCATGCCCTTACAACAACCCGCGATTCGTTAGACGGCTGAGACAGAGTCGGGGTTATTGGGGTTATTGGGGTTATTGGGGTTATAGGGGTTATTGGGGCATTACAAATTGTATACTAAATTTCGATTGCTTTATTCCCATTATGTATTGGACAGCAACGTTATCCTGGCACGACATTATCCCCGATGCTTTAATTCGTACTCGTGAAGCCTGTCGCGCAACAATCGACTATTAGTCTGGCTCGCTTAGCCCGATCCGAGGGAGCGAGGACTTGCTTTTTAATAAAATCTTCGAGATGAGCCCGATACAGCTGATTAGTCATTTGCTTGGCGATAGTTAGCGAGTTCGCGGTTAGCGGTTAGTCCAAACGGTATATTCCCATCCGCATGATTATTCCGCTAAGATATTAATCCGCGAAAGTCTTGGGCTCCATCTCGATTACTTAGCCCATAAAGAAATTACTTAAAGAAAGCTACCTGGGATGTCGCAGTTCTTAAAAAGCCGTAAAAACATAATAATAATATCATTCGTATTTTTATTATCCAGTCGGGCTGCGTAAATAACGCGAGGGCCGGTCTTTTGACTTTTGATTTCGTCGCTCGGCTTCGGTTTGCAAAAGGTCGGCTTTTCCTTGCACACGACCACACCACCCACGACTGCGTGTCGACTACGTTTTACGCATCGGCGGCTCGTCCCCGCGAGCCCAATAACCCCAAAGCGGAACCAAAGAGCCCGGCCGGGGATAAAAAAGAAAAAAAAAAAACGAATTAAAGTCGGAGAAATAATAGAAATGCCTGGGAAATATCTCGTTAATGACACGTGCGGAGGTCCGAGGTCGGCGTAGACGCTGCAACTGCACATTCTAAAGATTCGGATCGCCACGGAGCTTGTTAAGCTTTAACGTCCGCGTTACACGGGCATAGCGAGAGTTAATTTTCCCCGGTCCGAGGTATCGGGGCTCCGCGCGTTCTTTTTTCGCTGGATAAATACGCGTGAAAATATGTCGCGCTGCGCGGTTATTGGGGGGAGGGCGGTAACGAGCCGCCGGTCGAATTAATTACACGCGGGGGGATGGGGGTGGGATGGTGGCGGAGGAGGAGGATCGCGCGAGAAAAGAAAGTAGCGGGTCCGGATGCTGAGGCCGTTGTTTAGATTCCAGGGAGTCTCGGGGCCGCGCGTAATCCGGACGCCTCGACGTTGGCCCCGGGATTCCTTGGATTCGCGGGAGCGCTCTCGCTAAACCTGTCCCTCCTCTGCAGGAATTCGCTCGATTACCGGGCCGGGCGAATTATTTCGGCGGGAGGGCGGGAGACGCCGCGCGGGAACGTATTCCACATACATACGAGACCCCGGGCACCGGCTTCTCTACATCTTTTTCTATCCTCCTTCCCGGCACTGGCACGGCTTTAATAGCTTTTGCGAAAAGCGGCCTCGGCATTTTTATCGATATTTGGCTAAATTCGGCGTCCTCTGTATCCTCTCCCCCCCTCCCCCCGCCGATATTATCAATTCAATCTTATACGGAGGCCGAGCTTCTCCTCGCAACGAAACCCGGAATGCTCATTAGATCCCAGGCTTCTTTTTTTTTTTTTTTTTTATCACCGAAATTATTTTAGCCTCCTAAGAACTCTCTCATCGTCATTACTGCTTCTTTCCACGCCTGACCTTACGAGTTATTACCTGGCTGCTCCTCTCGAGCACAAGCTCACCTTGCTTATAAATTATACTCTTTTCCTAAATAGACCAAACTCCCGCCAAACATCGACATTCCAGTTTCATGTAGAATATTACCCTTCGACAACGACAACGATAACAACGACAACGACAACAACCACAATAACAATAATAATAAATGGCTTATAAACATTTTTGAAGGCAATGACAACTCAAGGGCAGCCTCGTTCCTCCCATTATCCCTTATAAATAATTCAGAAAACTAATTTTTATAGAAAAAATCCCATATGTAATTTGCTCTTTTATTTATCTTCCGTTGCTTACATTCGCGTAGCGAGTCCAACGTAATCCATATCTTACCGGATCTCATGGGATTAACGAGCTCCACTCGCAAGTCGATATTATTTGCATTAATTATCGCCTCATATTGGTCATGTACTTCAAAGAATTCCTTAAGATAGTTCCCATTCATGCGTGTCAGTCAAAGTAATCTTTCTGGTTTGCGAATTTTTCTTTCCTTTCTTTCTTTTTCTTTTTTTTTTTTCTTTCCAAATCTTACCTACTCGATCTTCTTCCCCGCAGATATAATATATACACATGCGCCGCGTATACGTGGAGAGGGAACTTCTTTACTTTTCTCTCCACTATAAATATTCAATTTATTGGCAAAAGATTAAGAATATTATATAAAATCTAATGTGGTCAGCGTTTTTCGATGCTCGTAACAATTCAAGTATAAAAAGATCCTATGATTTTACATTTTTTTTCATCTTTATTTTTTCCCCATAGATCGCAGTTGTTTCGACGAAATACATCATTCGATCGTTCAATTATTTATGTTTTTTTTTCCCTCCCGATAATGTAGCCGCTCTCGTATTTTCAAATACAATTTGTCAACGTAATGAAGCCAATACTTTTTCTTTTTTTTTTTTTTTTTGCCTTTTTCTTGTAATATAAATAAACTAGAACGGTATGCAACAGAAACTTATATTTCTCAAGCATGAAAAGAAAAAGAAAAAAAAAAAAGAAAAAAAAAAGAAAATGATAGATCTTATTGACGATGACATTGTCGAATACAGTCCTCGGTATTCTTTCAAAATAACTTTTAATGCCACTATAAACATCTCGGTATCAACTCGTTCGGTATTCGGTATTTAAATATAAATACTTCAAAGGGATCTTATATGCGTCTAAACTTCAATATTAGTTTCGTACTTTATAACTAAAAGCCATAGGACACAAGTATGGCGAAGGTCAGCTATGGATGTCGTTGGTCTCGTAAATAAAACGAATAATTTTCATTATTCCGTTATTCGATGAAAGGAATTTTCAATTAAGAAAACGTCTATTTTTTTTTCTCTAAAAGCTGCTACGGCTCTGATATCGAAGTTTAATTTGTTCCGAAGCAATTGTTGTTATTTTAATGATTGGCCGATCGCGTAATACCTTGTCATTTTCAATATTTATTATAGACTGTTATTTTAAGTGGGATAGGAAACCTCAAGGATTTTCGCCGAGAAAACTTTTTTTTTTTAAATTCGTATTTCTTTGTGCTCGTAATAGTTGCTCTTGACACTTAAACAAATAATTGCACCGGCATTCTAAGAAAGTCTTTCTCTCCCGAGCGATCGAGTAAAACAAGCTGCGGCATTAACAAGAAATCATTAAGAGTATAGTTTTACTTTAATCAGGAAATACTGAGACGATATAAAATGCCTTAAAATGAGGACGGAGAATACGACGCGACTTTAAAAGTTTCTCCTCCTCAAAAGTATTTGCTATTTCAAATTTTTTTTTTTTTTTTTCCCTCTACAGCATCAAACTCGATTGTCGGATACCAAAATAATCAGACGAAAAATTAATTCTTAAAATCCTTCATTATCCTGATATTTCATATTTAATTTATGAATTTCGTAATGCAAAGATTATACGATGATAATGCACCAATACGGAATATTCGTTTGGATACATGAAATATCACTGATTTTTAGGATTATAAATAATTCAGTTATAACTTGGGTATATTTTTCTACAATAATTTCACGTGCTCAATACGCGAATTCCGCCGATGTATTTGCATTTGAAGGTCAGTTCACTGAAGCACTTTAAATAGGGCTATTTATATATATATATATATGTGTGTGTATATATATATATAATGAAAAGGTAGGCTACATTTGAGTGCTTAATGGCTATAAAATATTGGGACGCTTTTAAACTTAATATAACTTTATGACTTATGCAGATGCGGTATCGTGAAAAGTATGAGTTTACTTACTGACTTATTGAAATCGGCTAATTACGTATAAAGCAAAAGAGTATTTAAAATGTAGAAGATTTTGATGGAATAAGTTAATCGAGGATAATAAAATTATACGAATGAATTCCGCTTTCTGAAAGAAGAGTGCGACAAGAGTTGCGGAGATACTTTATGTTAAAAGAAAAGTTTTCTATAAAATTTATAAATCCGAAGAGAAAAATAACTCGAAATCCTGATTTTTAAACGAACGGAGCTTTTCAGTTTTAATAAATCCATTCGCTGATTTATTTATTATCTGACCGATCCAGGCAATATATCTTATTTATTGAAAGGGAGCCCAAGATAAATATATCTTGTGTTATAATAACGTGCACGTGCGCGCGCGCGTGTGTGTGAAGAATTATTTGGAGTTTTTAGAAATCAGTAGTCATTGTTAAATAAAAATAAAAACAAAAAAAAACGACATTCCTTTAATCGTATAAATTTTTTAGCTTTTTAACTTTTAACTTCCAGTACGAGTTGTCTCAACGAATTAACGTACGTTACGTAAATAACATTAATAACGGAATCAAGTGGATTAGCAATATTTTATTCGACCTCTCTCCAAGTCTCGATGGCGAATGGACTGCAGCGCGGCTTTAAAAATATTAAAAAGTATTAAAAGCCTTGAAAATGGTACAAGCGTCGGTAAGGTATAATAATTGACGAGGTCGGTTTCGCTTTCGCTCCCTCTCTCTCTCTCTCTCTCTCTCTCCCTCTCTCTCAAGTGCTGTATCCTTTAAAGTTATTGAATTACTGGGATCTTAGATTGAAGGATTGATAGCCGAGACTATTTCTCCTGGGCTTCACCTGAATTATGTAATTTGTTCGATAATGATAAAAAGCGCGTCCCCGTGAGTGGTTGAGGAATGGGCTTATAGAGAAAAATAGTAATGGCAGGAAAAAGAGAAGAAGAAAATCGCCAGAGGAGGATAAGAGAATGATAATAGACGTCTTGGGGAAGGGGGCTAAGAAATGACAGTAAAACAGATAAGGGCGCTGAAAGAAGGAAATAAGAGCGAATAAAGAAGTCGAGGACGATGGGGGTAGAAGAGGTAGAAGAAGAGGTAGAAGAAGAGGAGGAACAAGAAGAGAACGTGAGTAAGAAGCAGTGGGCGAGGGACTGGGGTCGGAGGGGGGTGGTGCGAGTCACGGAGAAAAGTGGAGAAGAAACGCGCGAGGGCCAGAAGAAAAGATGAAGAATAAATGTGTGTGTGTGTGTGTGTGTGTGAGAGAGAGAGCCGTCGTTGGTTAACGGTGCGTCAAATACTTCATCGTCAGTCTCGGACAGGTAAGTACTGCCGCTCGTCTCTCTCTCTCTCTCTCTCTCTCTCACCCGCGCGCTTCTTGTCATGCCCAGAGCCGAGTCTCGGGGCTCTTCTTGCGCCTTCTTTTTTCAAACTTTGATTGTTCGGCTTGGCCGCGCGCCGATGGCCACTTTAATACAAGCCCTAATCACGAGGACGGGGCTTCGGTAAACACGGCCCCCATGATGTGTCTGCCCGTGAAATATTGACTTCTCCGATCTTTTGTAGCTCCATACTCTCCCCATACACGCTCCACACACACTCCGAGAGCCTCCGCGGCCCCTGCTCCTCCCCGCTCCGCTTTCCCGATTCACTCTATTAAATTTACGCTACACCTTTTATTCCCGACCCGCCCGACCCGCTCGACCCGCTCGACCCGCGCTCTTTCTTCTTACCTTTAAAGACAAGCTCCGCTGCAATTAACTCGACCTTTTGTCCGCTCGGCCACGTTCCTCGATCCTTTCGCGGAAGCTTCAAACAATAACTTATCCCCCTTTTTTACACTCTCGCCCTTCCCTCCCAATAACCCCCAATAACCCCCAATAACCCCCAATAACCCTGTCCACTTGTGCTCGTTGTCGTTGCGATTACGGGGGTATAGCGGGGAGGAGACTCGCTTTTCCTAATTCTCCCTCCGCGGAGTCGATAAAGTCATTGATTAATCGCCGGCCGATCATGATCTTATCGCGAGCAGGACAGAAAGGATCGAGTCAGGTGCTAATTAGACAGGCCAAGCCAATATGAGACAGTGTCGCGTTATCGTATACCCTTATGACGCACCGCTCGATAACACTCGGTCGTAAACTCCATCCGTATCGAGGTATTTATCGATTCCCGCGGAGCGAGTCTAACCTAACCTTCATTGGGTTTATTTATTTTATTTATTTTTTTTTTTTTTTGAATTTCACGAGAACGGGCCGCCCATCATGCTAATTAGGTATAAATTCTCGACTTCATAGCCGAGGCTGCTACAGTGCAATATACTTTTGCAGAGCTTACGGCTCCAAATTAATGCAATCTCACTCGAGCAAATGGGTTTTTCCCGATGAAGAGGAGCGAGTGCATTTATGATACCGACGCGGTCGCCCACGGGGTTCCGTGCATCACTCGTCGAGCCGGGGTGGGGGTATAGGAGCGCGGAATGTGCTGCTGGTATCCTTAATCGGACGCATTTTAACGGAGCGTGAAAATAAATTAGAAAGAACGCGTGCACTTGTTGCTGCTGCTCCGACGTACAGCGATATTAAATGCCACGAATACAAGGACGCTCTTATCCCATTGAATAATAAAATACGCTCTGTGTGGAGCATGGTAGCACGGGGTACGAAGTCGTCAATTGGCTACGGCTCGGAAGGAGCGAGGAAAGGTCCTATGATTGATTATTTCAATTAAATCGTAAATAATGCCGCATGGATGCCGACTCCTAACACTCTAGGGCAATGCCGCATAAAATAGAACTAGCAATTACCCTAGCGATTGCTTCCCTTTCGTAGCGTTACCTGGCCCTGCATCTATTTTCCACCTGACGCCCGTCCGTCACGTGGAATTTACGACCCGCGACTAACCGGTAAAAAGCTGATCAAGTCATTATTCCTTCGACACTCTGTCTCTCTCTCTCTCTCTCTCTCTCTCTCACTCTATCCGACCTAGCCCAATCGTGGGCAATGTCCGCGTCAATGTCCAAATACCTACGTAGACGTACTTGTTGCGGACTCGGATGATTGGCAAAGCGAACCGGCACTCGAATCACCTTATTTCCCATTCCATCCTATACTGTGCCGTAAAAGCACATCACATTAGGCTCTTTCACGAGGAATCGACGAAAGGGGTAATAATGCCCCGGCTCCGTAATGTTGGAAATTTACTTTTCCCTTCGATGGATAATTTTACGTGACGATTTCTCGGCTCGTACGCAATAAATAAAACTCGTCTGCTCGAGCAGCGGAGCAACCGAGTAATAATGAGAAGCGACTCGCCAACAAGGACGAGTTTACAATTTGTACAAAGGAGTGACGACGACGACTACGACGACTACGACGACTACGACGACTACGACGACGACGACGTAGTTATTCAATAGAAGAGACGCAATTGTCACGAGAGAAAAGCAAGAAATTCAAGGAATCGACAAGGCTAACTTGTTTTAGCCTGTGCTTAGTTTCGGAGTCTTTTTCGACGAGTCGAGACTGAGCGGCTGGGGCTTTCCCCCGTCCCCGACCCCGTACCACGACCCTTTTTCCGACATTACCCCTTAAATGATTTTCTCCGAGCGAGGGGGTGCCTCGTGTCCGATTAGGTCTCGCGGGTGTGCGCGCGCGCGCGTGTGTGGGAGGGTTGAGGAGGGTGGGGGGGGAGTGGCCGAGGGACCTCCTCGGCGAGTAGTGTGGTCACGTGGTCACGGGGAGCCGGCGGCAATATGCAATAAAGCAAGGGAAGTGCAACAGAGGTCGATGAGGGGCGGAGGGGTCGGGGGGAGGGGCGTCCCGTTAATCAAACGACCCCGCGCGACTGCGACCGTTTCCCGGATTATCGGCCGCGACGGCGGCGAGGCGCGCGCTTTCGGCTTGACAAACGAGCCAAGGGCTGCGCACCCACGTCGGTCGTCCTCGCGTCCGCCGAACCCCGACACCTCCGGGCGCTCCGCCAAATTCACCGGGATCCGTAAATCAAGCCATTAGCCCCGATAGCCGTCCCGCGAAAATTGTAGCCGCGCGGGAACAAAAACGGCCTCGCTCGATCATCCCCCTCCCACCCGCCCCCGAACCCCAATAACCCCACCACCTGACCACCAGGCTATCGATCGCAGTCCGACCTCCTCCTACTCCTCCTCCTCCTCCTCCTCCTACCCGTACGTTTTCCACGGGCTCGCTCGGGCGTTACGACTTCCGACACTGACGGCCGATGCACCCAACCCCCACCCCCATTCCCCCGCCCCGCATCCCTTAAACTCTCCCGGCCGGCAAGGATCGTCATCTCCGTCGCATCCTGATACGCTTTCCGACCGATGGGCTTTCTTCCTTTCTCCCGAAATTTCCACTGTCAATATCTTACCGGCGTCCCATCTCTTATTCTAGCTTTATCAGCGCAGGATTGCTCGCCCGGACCCTCCTCCCTCCTCCCGTAATATAATTCATTCGCTTTCACAAAACGCCCGAGGATTTCTCTAAAATCATTTTTCACGCGCTATTTCACGTTTACAATCCCTCTTATTTACCTTTCATTATGGATTACGTATTATACGCAATCTAGGAGGAGATGTCAGCGGTCCCCCTCCTCCCCTTTCGCCTCCGCCACCGCCACCAACCCCGGCTTCCGCCACCGCCACCGCCACCAACGCCGGCCTCCGCCTCGTGATATCACACTCGGTTTGCTTATGTAAAATAAATTTCGGCGAGGCGGTCGGGTAGGCCAAGAGGTATCGGAGAGTATTATTTTAAGATTTATTATAATTAAAGTTTTGATTTTATCAAGTACCTCCATGCCGGCTCTGTTTATTTACTCATCAAATCCCAAGCGAAAATAGAGAGAAGCTCATTTTAAATTATATTCGATAAAATTTTACGTTATTATTCGAGGGTGACCGTGGGGTGGGGGGATCCTCCTTACATAGCTTATATACCTACAGGAATATAGATAGAGCTGGGAAGGCCGAGCTAACAAGTACGTACCTGCACCAGACAAGCCGTATTTGTTATTGTCCCTTTTTATTACGCATCCGAGCTGTGATTCTGGTAGAATTTAATTTTTCCTGTCGATAATACCATCCCCTATTATTATTTGCATTAAATCCCCCGCTCTTCCAGCACTCCTCTCGCTCCCATCTTATCAAGCGTCTAATAAGATATGGGAGAGAGAGAGAGAGAGAGGGGTTTTCCCACTCTTTTCACCCACGGCATTATTTATTTGCCTTTTTATGCGAGAGCCGCTCATTAGTATTGTAAGAAGCTTTGGCTTTACGGCCGCTATAATGTACATCACGTAGACATCGTAGGACGAAGCGGCCTCGCAAATCTGAGAATGCAAGACTAATGGATGCCGAGCAACTCTCGTCATTCCTGAGCGGGAAGGCGAGGCATTTTTTTTTCTTTTTTTTTTTTTTTTTTCGTTTAAAGCCATTTTGATATATAGAAATATTATGCGGGACCATTATCCTTCTGCTCTGGGACCTTCGAAAATTCGGAAGCTCAATTTCGAAATCGGCCGTAACAAGGACGAGGCGTGTGCGTGCGCGACATACGGACAGAGAGAGAGAGAGAGAGAGAGGGTGAGAGAGAGAGAGAGAGAGAGAGAGAGAGACGAGCGCGAGCTTAGAAGAAACTGGCATCTTCGTAATTTTAAGTCGGGAGAGCTTTATGCGCGGAGTTTTAAAGGGCGTAGTAAGAGAAGCAGCTTTAAGGAGGCTCTAAGCCCGGCCAAATAGGATTGGACCGTGAAAGTTCGCTTGGGTAGCGATGAGACACTCTGGATATTCTGGATATTCCCCGTACGAATCGGTGATTGGCGGCGCCACGATATATAAATACATTGGCAATCGGGAGAATCGATAATAATTTCAAAGAGTCCCGGTTAATCGACTCTCTCTCTCTCTCTCTCTCTCTTTTAAGCGGTAAGGCCATTGTCGTCAGAGCGGCGGGGTGGGGTTATTGGGGTTATTGGGGTGGAGCGGCGTAGACGAAGGCGGGAGAGAATCGAATATGAAATAGAGCCGCCGCTCAAGATAACGTCGGAAAAGCGGGAATATTCATAATTTTGGATTAGCCGTGGGAGTTGTACAGCCAACGAGGGAATAGACTCTCCCTCGGAATAGGGAGAAGTGCGGATCGTCCAACTAATCGGGAGCTCGCCCCATTTAATTTCTACCCTCATCGAGTCCTCATCGGCTAGAGCTTACCCGGGGAGCGAGCGGAGGAGTCCCGCACCCCGCACACCCTCCCCGCCGACGCATCCCCCGCCGTACTCGCATTAAATCCTTCGCTTACACCTTGACGTATTAAGAAAACTGACTTTCTCAACTGTATTTCCCCTCATTTTTCTCCTCCTCCTCCTCCTCCTCCTCCTCCCCCTCCCCTTCTCGTCCTCCTCCGGCTTCCCCGTGCCCTCCCCCTTATTACGAGAGCCATTGCTCACTTCTTTACTGCTTAACTTTTTATAATTAACCCCCTCCTTCGGTACGCATTTATTTAATTGTATTTTTAAGTCGATAAGAATTTTAATCAGCCGGCGTTTCGAAATAAAGGGATAAACTACTCATTTAATCATTCTCCGTTTGGGATTTAACCACCTCCGATCAACGAAATACCTCGCTTCTAATTTACTTTACTTTGCATTTTATGTTGTTATTTATTTTACAACATACCGTGCCTAATGCCTGCTCGGAAATTTATTATCATCATTGTTAAACTATGTATTACATTTAAAGCTTCGCCTGCCCCGTCACCCTCCCCCCCCCCCAGAACCGCCAAAACCCCCCGACCCCAGCGCCGCCGAGCTTTTATATTATATTGCGTACATTCGAATGCCCGATCGGTGGTAATGCCCCGAGTTTTACGAGTCGGTCTCTAAATCAAGCAATAAATCAATATTAGTGTCGAAGACAATGGAGATGAATAAAAATTATTCACCCGAATGTGCGCGAATATAACGACGATTATGTGCGGAGCACAACTGAGCGTATCCGGCTTTAAATGCTTTTATATGATACGTGGGGAATGAAATTATATAGAGGACTCCAGCTTGATTAAATTATAAATACATTTCGACTTTCCTAAGAATTGAATTACCGAATCTTACGGAATTTTCAATAACCCCACTATCCTCGCAATCATAAATCCTAATGCAATTAGTATTATTATCATTAAATGGGTTAGCGCCTTTCTTTATTTTACGAAGAGCATTAGGCTACGTACGTACGTATGTATATATATAGAGAGAGAGAGAGAGAGAGCGAGAGAGAGGGAGATAACTAGATCCGAGATCGGGTTTTCACACTCCCATGGAAAAAAAAAAAAAAAAAAGAAAAAAAATCCCCTCACTACGTCTGCAAGAACAAAGGTAGTACTTATTCGCGTACTCGCATGTTCTATCGCTAATAAATTTGCCCCTAGAATGTAGTTATTGCCTGATGGATTGGTTCCTGTGCTGTTTCCCTTGCGGTGTCGGACCTTGATAACCCCCGCCGTCCCCCGCAGGCCGGCCCTTAGCCGCCAGCCGTCAGCCGGCAGACAGAATTCTCACCGGCAAATGCTACCTGTCCGTGCAAACATCCGATTCTGAATAATTCCAAGTGCTACCGATACATTAAATATCCACGGTTGTATATTCTTCTATCTCACTCTCTCTCTCTCTCTCTCTCGGGATTTAATCGCCCGAACTTGAAAATATTAAAGGAACCATGGCACTGCAATGAAAATATTATTTATGGCTTATCTTCTTACACGTCAAACCTTCTGGACGATCAAGTTTTTTCACGTTTATCTAAAAAAAAAAAAAAAAAAAAAAATACATTAAACCAATCGTCTGCTTAGTCTACAATATTTATTTCATAACTATCCCTTTTTTTTATGCATCTTGCAGTCGCAACTCTACTTCAACGCGTATTAATTAAGATCTCCATTTGATAAATACCAACATCGTTACATTAATCAGTATTATTAACGTTTGGCCAAGTTTATTATTAACAAATAATAAATGTTATTATTTGTTTCTGATCGTTTTGCCCGATAATAGTTAATTGTATTACGTTCTCTTATATATTATATATTATGATAATTAAACGACGTATCTAATGGCGGCAGGGCACTGAATCGAATTGAATCAATAGTATCTAAATAAATATTACCCTTTGTACTTTTAAAATGTATCGGCGGCACTTTATCTGGGAAACAAGCCATTTAAACAACGTAGGCAAGCAATTTCTATATATATATATATTACTTATACGAAGGATGTTTGTTCATAGGAAATAAAAAGCCAAATAAGGTTTCGGGATTCCATGGAAATCCACAATTTCAATAGAAAATCCAAAACACTCGAAAGGAAATACCTTTAGTATATATATATATATATTTTCATTCAAGGTCGTCTTTGTTAGGAAATTAAAATCCATTATTTCTCGCCATTATTCCCGGCCACGCGAATCCAAATTATTTACTGCTAATCCGTTAATAATGTTCGAGCCCAAGCCCTGTTCTAATGAAATATGGTCCGCGCTACGGTATATTTTTAAATGACAATAATATTGATATTGCATTCACGTAGCTTATGCATAATGTTAAAAGCATTGTTTAACAATTAAATTACCGATGTATCGTTAAACCGTTTGTGAATTGCAAAATTCGAGTATAAACATTCAGCAGATGGATTATCGCACGAAGAAATTCATTTTCATTAGCTAAAATTTAAGGTATTGAAAAAACATTAGTTAAAGCTGCCGTGGATTTTCTTAAAACGCACGCGGATAATAATACGAAGCGGATGAAACGATTGTTTTACTTTAAATATTCGTTATTACGTTTGAGCCGTCGTTATTACGACGGGGATTAGGTCACGGCGAAATTGTCGATACGATTATCGACGTTGAAATTTCTGGAATAATAATCAAGTCTAATGATCGTTTTTCTAAATTCTATTATCAGAATATGATATTTGTTTACGTTCATACTTCGTATGAAATGCAATTGTACCCAATGAGTGATATCTATACGCATCAGCCACCAGATCGATATAAGATCTATATTGTCCGTTTGGCGTTCTCGCGTTAATATTTGATTAACGCGCGGTCAAAGAAATCGACGGAAACGGACACGTACAAGTTTAGAAAATGTAACAGACATTAGTCGTATCGTTTCTAATGATTTCTAATGATTTTAAGGATTCCTGGATATGGGTACTTAATTAGCGACACCTGCACCGGTACGAGTCCACAGGTTCATACGTGCAGGTATAATAAAATTGCAGCAATTGCGATTAGGTTTTTGATTGGCTCGACCGACCGTGGCATTGTTTATTATTGCCAAAGTCCAAAAAGCGTTTGTTTATCCATAAAATGAACATGATATGGCGATTGTGAAATATTATTACATTAGAATTGTTTCGGCGAACAGCGGTAGGTTGTAGAGTATTTGTGTGGATGTAGGGACGCGAAAGGGCAAGCAAGGTCAGGGGCCTCGTAATGACAAAATTTCGATAACGTTCGGGAATAATCGAGAATGAGCGCGAAGGGGTTCAGAGGGGCGCAGGGGCAGGGGCTGTCTAGCAGGTAATCGGGAACGCCCAGCGATTTTTCCGAGGCTGAGGAGAATATTTGGGCCAATGAGGCAATTGTCAGGTAAAGGGTGTAAGGAAATTTTTTCAGGAAGGGAAGCGAAGGGTGGGGACGAGACGGTATAAATGGAGGTCCAAATTTACGGTAACGCTAGATCGCAATCGATCGTCCGAGAGTGCCAAGTATTATTCGTAAGATTAGCATATCGGTCGGCATAAGTCACGTGACGTACGGTGCTTCGATATGGCATCAACAGCATCAGCAGCAGCAGCAGCAGCAGCAGCAGAGTATTGTTACCCCGGACACATAAATGTCTTGAGAGACATAAGGAAGTGCCATCTGACGTCACTGCACTTGGCCATCGAGTACGGGGACGTGGAGATCGTGCGGATCCTCATGCAGATGAACGTCGACGTGAACACGAAGGAGCCGCGACTGGGCCGCACACCACTACACATGGCAGTCAAGAACGACAATTACGAGATCAGCCGGATGCTCCTGAACGACAAGGCCTGCGTGAACGAGGTCTCGGACGATAACCTGACGGCCCTGCACATAGCGGTGGCGAATCGCTCGGTGCCGATGGTCGAGATGCTGCTTTATTACGGAGCCGACGTCAACCCGGAGATGAAGTTCTGCGGGAAGACGCCCCTCTACATGGCCGTCGAGTACAACTGCCCGGAGATAGCGGAGCTGCTGCTGAAGGAAGGCGCCTCGATCAAGGACGCCGCGATCCGGGACAGGAGCCTGCTCGAGGTCGCCGAGAGGATCGGCGGCAGGAGGCTGACCGAGCTCCTGCTCATGTACGACCAGAATCGCGTGCCCTCGCTCTGGGATGTCATGGAGGAGACGGCGTACAGCGACAAGTACCGGGCCAACATACGCTGGTTCCAGGCCAAGAAGAACGACCCGCTCCTGGTGAAGTTGCTGAAAAGGAACGCCCTGACCACGGCGAGCACGGCGAGGGTCTCGCCCACCGTCGTTGCCGATACAACGTCCTGATGATAAGCAAGCGACGCCATTAACGCCGTAATTACTATTTACGGCAACGAGCTTTATTTAGCTTTATAATATCGTTGACTCGTTCGGCGATTCTTTGCCTCCTCGTCAAACGTTTAAATTGTTACGTCGCATTATTTAGTCTTTGGAGAATGTCCTTGTCGTGTCTTTGGCTTATTCAGCATGTAAAGGACGCTTTATATTAATCAATTATTATGTTAATTAAGTTAATTAAGTCTCTAAGCGTGTAAAATTACTTGTTTGCGTTATATTCGTTAAGCTAAGGAATCGCAATGTATATACGAATGTTTTTACGTTTTTATTTTACGTTAATTTTACGTCGCAGATGAAAAAAAATCATTGAAATAAATCGCCGTTAAATCCACAAATCATCACCCTGTCTATTGAATTATTTCTAAACACCCGACATTCTCGAGCTTTTATTATTTATATTATAGCCTTTGTATAAATAGTAATGAAAACTGCATTACCGACGGCATGTAGAATAATGAGCTTAGAGCTACGCCTGGCCCCGTGGCTCGCGGGGTCGTTCTTCTTTAATTGCGAAGAAGCTCGTCATCGGCAGGGACAGTAGTGGTGTACATTAAAAGCGAATGGCCGTTGGTCATTGGGTTGGGGTTATAAAGGGAGGAAATCCAGGCGATATTCGTCTTTGCGGAAGAATTATTGTTCCACTAAATTGATCCGGATGAAGAGCCGGAGAGTAGCGGCCGAGCTGATACGAGGCCGAAGGACTCCGCTCTAAGTCCTGCGATCCTTATTTCATCGTCTTTTACCAATTCGATGGAATTAGGACCGCGACCCTCGGTGCTGCTCTAAGTGACGAATAAAATAAGAGTGCGGCGACGGAGACGATGACGGCGACTATGGCGACTATGGCGTACTCGTACTGCTCTCTGGCTGGAAAAATAATAGAAAGAAGGAAAGGGGCCAATGATATGGTTAGGCGAGACAGATGATTGGTTAAATGGGATGAAGGTCGGAAAATCAAGGAGAGTGGCCAGAGCAGTCCAGGGGCGCGGGGGGAGGGGGCATTTATGACTAACCTGCCCCTGACTTACGATCTTGATACTGCAATAAGCACTTTTACCACCACCACCACCACCACTTGCCTCCGTTTTTTACTCCCTCTCTCTCTCTCTCTCTCTATCACTTTCTTCCCCCGTCCCAACCCCGCCCTAATCTTACTTGATTCATTTTGGTAGTCGGCAGATGGGCTCGCCCCTCCTCGCTTTTTTACCTCTCGCTCGTTCCTCCTTCCCTCCCCACCTTTCCATTACCAATCCATCTCTCCCCTCCCCTCCCCCCTCATTTATTTTTTCTCGCCACCCCTCCGCAGGACTTGAAAAATATTATTTAATTAACACCTGCGGAATGGGGAAACTTAAGCAAAGCCCTCAGAGCCTTTTCATATACAGTCTCCGCAAATGAAAGCATTATTCCTATGCCGAGCGAGTTGCTTTCCACTTTTCCAGCCCATTTCGCCTTTACGTGGAATACGAATTTCGAATGAGCCTCGCTCGCTCCCATAAATATTCCTATTTCATAGCCCCCAATGATATTTATAAACCATTCCCTCTATACTTTACAATTTATTCAAACACTTTTTATTATTTTATTATTAAAATACCGACAACATTTCCACTCGATCTTTTCTTATTATTCTACATTACGAATTCAGCCTTTCATTCAATTTAAATGCACTCGGGCTCATTGGACGCCTCCAATTAATAATGTTGCAAATAGTAATCGTTTGCGAAAAGAGAATAACCAATGTAAAGCAAATTAGCGCGTTTTATTTTTGTTTTCGCGATGTTAGAATTTTAATTGAAACAAATTGCATTGAAGTGAAAAACAAACAAAAAAAAAAAGAAAAGAAGAAAAAAGAAAACAAGTGGCAATAAATTCTAATTGACCATAATACATTAATCTATTGTTGAATGAAAGAATTGAAATACCAATTGACAGTATCGTTATTTATGATTGTAATTTATGTAATAAATTATTTTATACCGTATTATTGGAGTTCTGAGTATAAGGGACTTCTTAAAGCTCCATAAGATAGAAAACATCATATCACTCGAACATTTCCAGTAATACATTTTTTCCCATAAGATTATTTTCACGTACGTGCACACCTGTATTCCATAGCTATAAAAATGTTATACTCGTTATTTATTTTCTATATAAACCTTACGTATTTTTAATTTTTTTTTTTTTATTTATTTATTTATTTATTTAATAGAGATACATACGTGATTTTCAAACTATAATTCGTTTTCCGATTACTTGTGGTAGAACAAAACATTTTATATCACAGAGAGAAATGCGCTGAAAGCTCTTTTGTGTTATAAAAATGAAAAACGAAAAACGGAAAACGAAAAACGAAAAAGCGAAAAACGAAAAATGAAAAATGAAAAAAAAAACAAGAAACAGTAAGGTAGTAGTACATGTGAACTCGTTAAAAAGGCGATAATTATAAGAGAGCACTTAATTAGCAGGAATGGGAAGTCTAGCGTAAAGAAGCACAAGATTACACATTCCCGTTATCATCGATCATTATTCTGCCTGGATTTCTGCACGAATGGCTTTGATTACTAGTGAAAAATCAGACGCTGCCTTTTCGTTTTATCGATCTCGCAGATTCTCTGAACAAGAACGCACGATACCAGATAAATATAAAAACTATCTCGGCGGCGCGTTGATTAGGTCAAGATAACCTCAATTTTATCCTCTTTTTTTTATTTTTATTTTTTTTTTTCATTTTTAATATTTTTTCTTTTTTCTGTTTTTTTTTTTTTATATAAAAACGACCCAAGGTGTTACCAGTTTTTCAAAAATTAATTACTCTTCGCTCACGCGGCTTCGTAAACATTATTCAAATTGGCCATTAAATTCATTCGTTCCAATTATCCAGAAAATAAATTAATTTTTCTCACTTTTTTTTTTTTCACTTATTTATAAGTCACAGCCGTTCGCGCAATTGAAATGCATAAAATTCCAGGCTGTAGTTCGCAAACTTTTAATCTTACACGTATCTATATATATACATACGTATATATATGACTTCCTTGATAATTATTATCAAGCTCATATTACGTTAGACAAGAGTTGGAGAAAAAATAAGTGAAAGCTATCGAAGCTAATTAATTAATAGATCTTCATTACTTTTCGTAAGTACTATTATGTCGCGGTTTTTATTTCATTTGACGGTGATATTAAAGTTGCAGATTTATCATAAATACTGAATATTATGATTTTTCCTTATTATAAGATAACTTTTAACAACAACAACAACGACGAGAACAACAACAATAATAATTATAATGAAAATTATTATTATTTACAGAAAGACGTAGGGAAGCAGATGAATATGTTACGTTGTTTATCTATTTTTTTAAATTCTATTAGTTATTTAACGAACGAACGAGTAACAGACTATTTTAATATAAAATCAGCCTAGGAATCCTTAATTCCGTTGGCGTTAATTCGTTGGATATTATCAAGGAATGTATAATTTATATGAACAATTTTTCTGTTTCAGGTAAGTCTCGCAATTCGAATTAATGCGCCCGTAGGAGAAAAATAAGAGAAATAAAAGAGGCGGTAAGTAAGAGGTTTATTGGGGTTATTGGGGTTATAAATTGCGAACGTCGCTTTATCTAAAGAAAATTGTATCTTCACGAGGAGCCGGGAGCGGCAATTAACAATATTGTATAGTTTACTTTGAGAAATTATTGATTATCGGGTGGGCGAGATTATGCTGAAAAATTGGAAGTCGTAATCCGACGGGATCGTCAGCGGGAACCGGAGGGGGCGGGGGTAGCTGGGTGGCTGCCGGCCAGTCGGCGGGGCAAGTTAAGTTTGGAAAAGTTCGCTGCCGCAATTGTCCCGAGCCTTAATTGAACTTTCGATTATGCGCGCTATTATCGTCGGAGCGAGGGGGTCGGGGTGTGGCATGGGCGGCTGGGCGGCTGGGCGGACGAGCAGGGGGCGAAGCGCGCGCGCGCGCGCGTCGGCCGAATGCAAAAGGAAGCGGATCTTCCTCGGAGGGGAGCTTAAGCGAGCTCCTGGCCATTACGACTCCGGGAACTAGTCTGCCTAATTACCCAGCAAAAGAGATTCATTCCGCTCGGAGGAGTATTCTCGTATTTGCGAATCCCGCGATACTCTTTCTTCCCGGTGGCATTCGAGTGCTCGAGTGCTCCAAGGCGGGCTCGGGGAGAGTGAGTGAGAGTGAGAGAGAGCGAGAGAGAGAGTGAGGCAGATATATCGTGGTCGGCGGGTAAACGAGTGCCGGCAGACATGTAAACGCTATTCCGACGCCCGGGGAGGGCTTTAATAAGCAAAGCCACAAGGCGTGATATTGGCCTGTCACCGAATCTCGGTGCTTACTTACAGCCCCGGGAGTGTCCTCCACTCCCTCACCACCTCACCTCCTCGCCGACCCCCCCACTATCCACCACTAACGCACATTTTTACAATTTCAACCTTTCTTTTTCGTCGGCTGTTGCCGTTTTTCCGGCACCACCGCGCACTCCCTCCGACTCCGCAAAGTCCTTAAATTGCCATCCGAGGGTCGCCCGGATGCTTTCAATGACCGGCCGCTCTCGTGTGCTGCGCAGCCTTGGTTGTCTTCGGACTCCACGACTACGCAGAGCACGGCCGACGAAATTAAAAACTAGTAAGGACTTGAGAGCGTCGAAGACGACGCGACAGCGCCTAGTCGGTAATGGGAAATTCGATGGGAAATTCGTTGGGAAATTCGATGGGGAATTCGACGGGAAAGTTATGCTAAAAAATGAAGGAGCAAGAGGAGCGTCTTCGGGTGCATTATTGAAAGCTGCAGGGAGGATTAGGAGGGGGTGGGGGGGATGTACGGCAACTCATTCGCTTTATTGAGCTTAGCGCTCGGAGGAGAGCTCCAAAGAGGCACACGACGAGGTAGACGAGGTAGAAGTGCCGAGCTAACATGCCCAAAGACCGGCATCCCAACATTTTAGGGAGCTCGCCCGGGAGGTTATCTTAGCTTATCCGAAGCTTTTCCTCCCCCTCCTGCTGCCCCATTGGCTTCAGTGTCCGCCGATGCCACGATACAGCCACCAGCTAACTTGCAGGCGCATCGATGCGCCGAGTCGGAACGCGAGCCGTCCCCGTCGGCCCCGTCGGCCCCGTCGTCCCCGTCGGCGAGAAAGAAAGAGCCGGAAGATCGATCGGCCCTGATAACCAAACCAATGGAATGCTACTCGTATTTATAACACCATCCGAATGGCAAGGATCGATTGTATTGAAATTTTGAAAGCGCGTTTAAATCGAAGGGTATTTTGTCTTCGTCTTCTAGCTCCTAACGTCGGGCCGCTTTAAAACAGAAATCCTCTCCGTTAAAACCATTGAATTATACAATCCCTCGCCAATACATCGATTTATTCCCCCCCACCTCCCCACCTCCTCTCTCTCTCTCTCTACACTCGTACATATTTAATAACGCGCAATTTCTCTTTTATTTCGTTCAGTCTCATAAATTAGCCCTTACATCAATTCAACCCGAGTCTTAGCCTTCGGAGTCTACTCTCTGAGCTCTTTACATCTAAAATATCTACTTTTTCTTCATCCTCCTCTCCCCCTCACCTCCCTCCGCCAGCTTGCCGAGACGTATTACGAGACGTATTCGATCATAGGAAGACGCAACGATTACCTACGCTCAAGCGACATTTAGAAATTTGCTGATACATTTATTCTTACGATAAGCACTTTTTCTTAAGTAAATTTCGAACGCAAGGAACACGAGTTTACGTAACAGACTCGCTGCTGACTTTTAGTTTTGATAAAATTCCATAAAAGATCCCGTATTTATTATTTTTATGGCTACGCTGGCTTATTTACAAAATCTGCTCTACGTTAAAGAAAAGGGAAAAAAGAATAATAAAATAAAGAATAATAACAAAAGAATATCGCGTCAATGTAAGTTTTAATATTATTTGAAGGAATCGGACGATCGAAGACGAACGTTGAAGTTCTTTTATGAAAAATCCAGTAGGAGCTGATGGACGAATGTCCGTTGATGAACTCATTTTGTATTTACAAGGAAATCTGCTTTCTATTATCTTTGGGTAAAGTATCCGTAGGCGAGTAAAGTCATTGTAATCCTTAATGGATAAACGTAGAAATACGTGTTGTAGGAATGATTAATTGCAGCGAGGATCGGCGAGGTTCAGTTGGAGGCAAAACGATTACTGTATTATCGTAAACGCTACTCGTTAAATGTACGCGCATGTCTGGGTAATGTGACGTAGGAATAATGAGGCCCGTTGCTTCGGATAGCGCGTAACTCCGAGTAACAGGAACCGCGCGCATATAGAAAATAATTTCCGAGCAGATTAGATTTTAAAAGCTATGCTCGTTATCGATCGCTCGCGCGTTCCGGACGATCAGACTCCGTTAAGAGTGCTAACGGTGTCGAGCACTCAGCTGGCTCCAATTACCGATAGTACTCGACTCTGACTCTGATACTCGTCTCCGAGGCACACTCCCCCATCCTTTCTTTTTACAAGCCCTCTTAATCGTCGTTTCTCTCTTCCTCCCTCGTCGCGCCCTCATCCCGCTCTCATCGCGTCCTCATCCCTCCCTCCCTCCCGCATCCTCCTCACTCGCTGCTCTGCTGATAATCGATCTCCGCCTGCGTTACGACCGTCAATACCATGTCCTCCCTATAGCTTTTAAAACATCCACACTTATATAAATTTCAAAGGACTTATTGCACGATTATTGACGTCTCCTCACGACTATATCTGTGCTTAAATCATTGCTTATTTCCGTGCTTGCGTTATTTGCGTTTAAAGCGGGAGGAGCCTTGCTTGAATTAATAGACGCAATTTAAATAATAATAAATGTTTTACGCATATTTATTATATATTCGTCATATTTAACAATTTTCTAAATATTTATAAATATATATAGCAATTTATTATTTACATTTTAATATATTTTACAACGTAGCCCTGGCCACGTTTATCTTTAAATACAATATAGTTTTTTTTTGGTTTCCCCTCTCTCTCTCTCTCTCTCTCTCTCTCTCTCTCTCGCTCCCTCTCTCTCTCTTATCCTCTCATTGAATGTCGCTGGCTAAATGTTTATTCAAAGACGCATGGCGGCAGTTGGCTAACGTACGTAATCATGTCGTTGCGTCTGCAGTTGGTTCTCATTCGATATGTCAGGTCGTAGGAGCAGTGGGTCGGCTCGAAGGTGTGCTTTTCGAAGCAGATGTTTATTTGCCTCAGGTACTGTTCGTTGGTTTGCTAAAAATAAAGAATTCAGGGTGAAACAGAAGTCGATGTTATAGAAGGGAATGGGGGTGGGGGTTGAAGGAGGAGGGCGGGCAGATACGGGCTAAGGGGACACTAACTGGATCCATGATGCAGACTAGGTAGGCTCCTGTGCCCACGGATGCTTGAATGGCTCGGGAGAATTGGTTGAACCTGTACTGGCGGCCCGGGACGATCCCGTGATTCTGAAGTATCTGTCCCATATTGAGCCGGTCGAGGAAACTTATCGACTTCGTGAAATACTTGTTTAGGGTGTTGAGGTCTTCGTTGTCAGCAGCGCAGGTCCCGTGCTTGCTGTACTGGTAGAACCAGAATTCAAAAATCTCTACGTTAAACTTGTATCCCGGCCACTTTATCGACAGGTCCGCTTGTAATTGCATATTGAATCCATTGTCCCCCGTGGCGTCGCCGCCCTCGCAGAATTCCGGATGTATTCCGTATCGATTAGTCGGCCAGAGTCCGTGGATCGTCCAATTGTTACCCCTTTGCGGCAATTGACAGATAGTACAAGGATAATACATCTCGTACCTCTCATTCACAGCCCAGCAAGTGCTCTGAGGCCAGGTCTGAGCGAACGTTAATATCGTGTAGTCCCTACACACAACAACAATATACAACAATTATTAGCAATAAACGAATCTGTTCAACGCCTTTATCATTACTCAAACATTGCTCTTCAATGTAATTATCCGTGTAATTATACAAACGATTGTTGATTAAGCCGTACGAGTTGCAGCCTATTGTTGTAACTCAATTTAAGTAGCATTGTGACGTTTTGCTTTCTGTTTTGGCTGATTATCGCGTGCAGTTTGGCTATTTGTATTGGCCAAAGCCTTTTAAGACGTTCGGAAAGCGTAATCGTTCATCGCGACCGATTGATTATCATAACCGAGTATGGGCTACGTTGTTGGTATGGGTTATACAGACCGACGTCGATTTAATTGAATATCGTCACTTACGCCTTTACAATACGAAGATTTACTTTCAAGCGCCATAGCTATAGGAATCGAAATCGTACAGTTTTCTTGCCCTTTCTTTTAGACGAAAGAACTTTAAGTAGAGTCGAAATTTACGCTCACGTGCGCAGCGTCTTTATTTATTCGTCGATTTTTACAAATGGTTCGTTGATATAAGCGTTAGCCTGTCTCGTTGACCTGGAACATCTTCTGCAGGAGGCGGCAGCCGCTGTACATAAATTATCCGCGGTCTTAGAATGTCGACCCTCAGTGATTACCTTCGTTCAACGCCTATCAGACTTATATTAATAAGGGAGGCGTAAAAAGGTTCTCTTAGCTAGTTAGAAAAGAAAAGACTTTTGTAGCGGGGGTGGAATGCGCTCGATAAGCGCAATGGAGATTTCTAATTACTGGAACTGTACGAGAACTGCGCGACAACCTTGAAACGTTGCCAAAACTACCCCAATAACCCCTAAATGCCGGACCCTTAATTTTCTCCCCGGATTCCACAACGGGAGAGCTCAGCAATTTCCCTTTTTTTTTTTAAACGGAATCCTGGCTTTTGTATCGTAATCGATAATTACGAAGATAAAAGATTTATCCAACGTTCGCAGGAACAAACAACAAGAATATAATCGAGTCTATGGGTGCCTCCTCCATCCGCTCCCCCTCTCGCAGGTTTCGCAGTCCTCGCTCCTAAAAGAGGCTACGTACTCTCCAGTTGTACGTAAAAACAAAAGAACGCCTTGATAATTCGTTAAATCAAGCGCTGTTTTGGTACACATAACCATATTTTGTTGTTGTTGTTTTTTTTTTTTTGTTTTTACTCCATCACCTTGTCGTACAATAAGGTCGATATATTCAGTAGTGCGAGAATTCCAATTAAATACCAAGAAAAATCTGCTTCTTCCGCTATACTTACCTCCCGTGGATTAGTCTCGGTCTCGAATTAGATCGTTGCATCCGTTATAAATCTATATATAAAGCTCGATCCTATCTCGTTTGTACAAGTGCACGCGCGTCACGTGACATAACGCGCGACGAGGAAACATTGTGGATAATTATGTATTAAAAATGAGAATAACAGATGAAATTTTTATAAATCGAGAAAGAGCTTCCTTTGGGGCGGGGGGGGGGAGAAGAATGTCGTTGACTTTATTTAGGCGAGAATTTATATGGAAGGCACAGAAGAATCTCGAGTTTTTCCGATTTTTTGACGTAAGTAGTTATTAGCCCAAAGTAAGTTTATGCTTTGTCATTGACTATTTTTTGTTTTGTTTTGTTTTTTTTTTGCCTCTACCGTCCCATTGCGTTTCCATTGTTCCCAACCTCGGGACAGAAAATCACAAATTTCCCTCCAATAACCATATTTATGGGAATAAGGAAGTTTGAGCGTCAGAGCGCCAATAGAAATCAAAGTTAATATAGTTAATTGGGACGTGTCGTAATAACAAGGCCAATCGATAAGCAGTTCTGCGCGCGGCACGGCAACTAGAGAATCGAAAGCCTCTAATAATATTATTAAAATTTATGTCTTCGGCGTTTATTAAATGCGTAAGATGGTTTTGTACTTACTCGCAAGAGGCGACAGCAACCAGGGCAGAAAGCACACTTAATGATATTACGAATTTAAACATTGTGAGAATAGTCACGCTTAATACAAAATAATATTTTTAATTTTCTTCTTCTTTTTTTCTTTTTTTTTTTAATAACTATTTTGTAAGGATGAAACGAGGTACCCGGATCTTGACGGTACTGGTATTTTAAGTTTCGGGGCTAACTATAAGATGCTTAAGAAGCAATGCTACCGCGAGTCTCAAAAAATTAAAGTATACCTTTAATCATTGATATCAACTTCCAGCAGTTGAATAAACAGCAGCGTATAATTATTTTAAGAAAAAAAGCCTATTAATCTTTTAACGATTCGGCTAAAAAAATTATTTATTTAAGAGTCTGTAATCCTTGAGTAAATGCAGAATGCGTGTAGCGTTTGTGAATGGCAACGTGTGCGTACGTATACGTAACCCACGCCGCGCACGAACACGTACACGCGTGCGTGCGTGCGTGCGTGCGTGCGTGCGTGCGCGTGTGCGCGTGTATGCAAGAGCTTAACAGTCGGCCTGTGTATTTACGGATAGTGATGTTATTTTGAATGTATATAAGCATTTTGGAATTTTTAATAAATTTACTTAGTAAATTAAATATTCGTTTACTTATCTTAAAACCAGTTGAAGGCTAAGTTGTTGGTCCCGTCTACGAATCGTAACACTTACTGTTATTAATAATTATATAACAATCGTTTAATAATAATAATTATTTTGTTATATAATATTACAGTTTTTATATTAAGATAAGAGAACGGAAGAGGCTTCTTTGATGTCGGTTAAACCATACACGAAAGAGAGAGGGAGAGGAGAGAGAGAGAGAGAGACAGAGAGAGATGCAGAGGGAATGGCAAACGTTCCTAATCAGTTTTAAATATTCCCAACATCCGTGAAAATAACTTCTTTTTCGGTAATCGAATGTAAGTTAAATACAACATCTAGCTAAATAATAATTTTATTTATACACGCCGTGTATTCTGTAAATATTACAGAAAGTATAGAATTTAAAAAAAAAATTTAAATATCGCTTGATGCATTTTAATAACAATATATTTTTAATATACACATTTTTTTTTATTTTGTTTTTATTTATGCCGTCATTATATTCGATATAATTAATCAAATAAAAATGTCTGAATAAGGAATTTAAATTGTACCAACAATAGTTAATACTCTAATTATACTCTTCTGCTTACATTGTATTTTCGTAATTCGGATGGAAAACTTATTTTCCGTTTAAATCTACGTAATTGAATATCTCACTGTGATTCACCAGTGCAATTAAATTAACATTTATGTAACATGTTCCGTTTAATAAGAAGAAATACGTTTCGCTGTCTCTGTTACGTATTATTAATGCTTTATCTGCGTTTAAATTACAATGGCATAATTATTAATCACGATTTCCGCGTGTAATTCACCAATTGCTATTTTCGATTCTTTATATTTTAAAAATAACGAATGAGAGAATACATTAAAATCAAATAATTGCCAAAGGTTTATCTCTAAGAAGAATCTACGAGACATTACAACTAATACACTGTTACATTCTTCAGAGGAAGAAATTTTCTAGCGTTTTATCGCATTACGTATTTAGTAGATTGATAAAATAATCTACCATCGGAGTATTTGTTTTATTTTCAAATAAAAAATTGTGCAAGAAACTTTTTTCTCTTTTTTCTACTTTTTATATGTACGCGCAGAGGCGCCGGCGGGAAATCTTATTATCAAAATAAATAAAAATTTATGTTAATAATGAATACCAGTGTGCATATCTCCGGCTTTTAACGTATACAATAAATCAATTTTGTTTTTCACCTTTTGAATACTGTCGCTCTATAAATACAGACTTAACCTGTTTATTTTATTTCATATATATTTTTCACACAAGCTAACAGAAAAATCTACTTACCTAAATAGTCTACGAGATTAAACGATAATCTTTATGAAAATACATTTTAATACAAATATGCGAGTGAAAAAAAAAAATGGCAGCCTCGCATATGCAGTATTGAATAAAATGTTTGAGTGTTTTAGAAAACGGTTACTTATTTAAATTACATTGCGTTATTTGGATACTAAAGAGTCGAATACATACATACATTTACATATATATATATATACATAAATATTTAATTGAAATAGTATTGGTAGCCATAAGTTTAACTAGGGTTTTCAAAATCATTTTAATACTAATTCGTTGGGCATTCTTTATTTCATTACGGTCCAGCTTTCAATTAATAACATTAAAAATCCAGATAAATTAAAAGTATAGTCAAACAAAAAGATGATTTTAGGGTTGTCGGTTTTCACAAAAATATGATCACACATCGTGAACACTTTGATTGGATTATTTGCGGATAGATACGGTTAAGCAACAAACTTGAACTCTATTTTATGTATTTCAAACGCTGTTACGAATCTATTGACTGTTTATTATAATAATATTCCAGTAATTACGGATACCAACATATTATTCAACTTACAATTGTATACTCTTGCGGGTAGGATAATCCTTTATAAGTAAAAAAAATTTTACGTGATGCTGGTCTTTAAATTATCGTCCTTTAGTCCATTATTATTATTATCATTATTATTTTTTTGTTTCTTTTAAATAAAAAATTGTATTGCCGTCCCGGAGAGCAGAACGTAAATAATTGCAAAGTCGAAAAGGAATCGTGAATTTTTCTAAAATTTTGCACGGACGCAAGGCCTCGTATTTCGAAGGATTTCAAAAGAAAGTCCGGCAGCGTTGCAGTATGTAAAAGTCTTGGGAGGACGAGCGCTCGGGAAGAGCCTAACCTGGTTTCCTGACCTGAGACCGAAATCCTTCATTCGTAAAACGGCGCCGAACGAATAGAAGGGAGGAGTGGGGAGCTAAGGAGGAGCTTTCACAATTTTTGAAAAACTTCTTACGAATTTCCCGAGCAAATCTCGCGTTCAAAGTAACTAAAACGCCCTTCAACCATAAGAATTGCAATTGTGTCAGAAAAAAAATGTATGTACATATTATTTATAATATTTCCATGAGTTTTCTCGCATTTGCATGTAATTTTCAAAGTAAAAATGCGTTGTTGAAAATTTGAAGTGTTTGTCCTTTTTAAAAGTACTTGCAATTATGTATAATATTAATTACGTTATGTTACAAAATAAGTATCGATATCATTATCATTATTATTGTTATTATTATTATTAAATTTCATTTCCTTTGAAGCGGTAATTTTTATCTTGACATAGATGACCGATTCGATTGCTTGACGTATCGTATTATTAAAATTAATTAATTCTCGATACGTAACATTTTGTATAATACATTGCACAAAAAAATATTAATAACCTTGTGTATAAAGAATATCTTCTACACAGAGTACTTTACGGGTAAGAAATTCATTAGTATACAAGAATCTATAATTTATTAGTTTTAAAAAATTATCATAATTAGTTTTCTTTGAAAAAATTAAAAATTAAAATAAACTTTAAACATTTGCTTTTATCAAGCGCTTTGATAATATTTAATTTAGATTTTCATTTATCACTGATACATTATTTATTCGCATTGAATTGGGCATGGAAATTAATTTAAATCACCAAGATGCTGATAAATCGTAAATGAGCGTAACAATTGATGTAACGCGATAGTAAAACGATGACGCGGGGGGAATCCGTTGGAGAATAGAAGTAGACTTTAATGAGGAAAGATTTTGAAGTTACATACTGATTGGCAGATAATGCCATGCGATGTATTGGAAATGAAAGGGAAACAGATGAACAAACACATAATATTACTGGATGATGCGTAAGCTTATTATGAATAGTGAATATTTTCTATCGTTGCAAAAGGTATGAAATTACAAAATGGAGGTAAAAAAATAAATAGCGATATTTATATTTAAATAGAGATTTGTAATGGCGAATATTATAAAGGGGTGAGGTTTTAAATAAAATTTTGAAGGATTGTATATCAGCAATGGTCAAGTCGCTTCGGGTAGGTAATTTTTTTTTTGAAGTTACAATTAGTTTTCATCTTGTAAAACGATTCGTAGGAGCAGTCGGTTAGCCCGAAGTTTTTCTCGAAGCATATGTGGATCTGTCGTATGTACTGCCGATTCGATACCTAAGAATCAGTAATTTATCTTTAGTACATGTATTTCATATATTACATAAGCATACGGGCGCGACTATTGTCAAATTTTTTAGGCAATACTCACCGGATCGTGGAAGCACTTGACAAATGTATTGGTTCCTATATGGGCTTTGATGATGTTGGAAATTTTCTGAAACCTGTACTCCTCGCCCGGAACGACCCCCGCGTCCTCAAACATCTTCCCGACATTGTACTTGTCCAAGTAAAAATATGGCCTTGATGAAGTACTTCCTCAAGCTATTGACCTCCTCGATGTCCGAAGTACAAGTCCCGTGCTTTCTGTACTCGAATTTCCAGAATCTGGTATCTCTGAAATTTAAATTGAGCCCGGGCCACTTATTCGTCAGCAGCTCCTGCAATCCAGAGTAAAAGCCGTTGGCTCCTTCCGAATTACCGCCCCCGCAATATTCCGGATGAATCCCGTAGCGGTTGGTCGGCCAGAGTCCGTGGATCGTCCAGTTGTTCGATACCTGGGGCAGCTTACATACCGTGCAATCGGCATCCGCCTCCGCCCAAATTTTATTTATATCCCAGCAGCTGGTTTGCGGCCAACTTTGCGACAACGTCAGCAATTCGTACTCGCTATCGCGTAAACAAACAAACAAACAAACAAACAAACAATCCTTACTCGCGATTGTTAATAATAATAATAATAATAATAATAATAATAATAATAATAATAATAAAAATGCCAGCGACTAACACGTGGTATACATACACACGCGCGCGAGCGCTACGGGAAACGCAATGAAATATAAGAACAGGGAAAAGTGAACAATATCGACGCAGGGGAGATTGGTTTTGCCATTGTCTTAATTACGTTAATGTCGTCTTAAATGCGTCTTAAATAATTGTTCGTATTTCCTTTACTTACTTGTCCCCGTGCACGTAGCGGCAAAGCAAAACGAATATCACACCGAGGGTTAACGTATTGTTAAACATCCTTATTGTAATTAACCGCTATTGCATACAACCAGAAAAGAAGCACAAATGTATCTCCTGGAGCGAGTCTTTCTATTATATGTAATGTATGTAACGTACAGTGTGCACATATACATATAGCATTAAGTTTCCATTAGAATTATATGAAAATTTAAATAATCATTATTATAAAAGTATACTTTCAATTGAAGCACATGCTCAAATATTATTTTATAATAAAAGTTAAGTAGAAAATACTTTACCACTTCTTTAAGAATGGTACTTTTTTATATATTAACTTAATACTTATTAAGTAAATAGTCGGGGAAGAAAAATATTTGAACGAATATGTAAAGAATCACGTTAAAATGAAATTTAAGTTCAAATAGTTGTATTGAATATCATGAGAGTATGTTAAGAAAGTTTGTACTCACTTATTGCTCACGTATTAGATATTTATAATTATAAGGAATTATAATTCCGAAGGTATTTGTTGAGTTGTTTAAAATTTCTTGAATTAACGAATGCCAATTGATAATCCATACTTATGACGAGTAGAACTTAAATGAATGGGCCGAATAAATAACTAATTAAGTCACGTTAATTGTTACATTTTAATTTATGCGACTGCGGCGATTAATTCATAATAATTCAATGTTCTGAGACAATTAATCTTAAAAAAATTTTATTTTATTATGACAATGATAATTGATAAGTACGTTTCACCGTTGACAATACAGTACAAACATATTGTTTAATAGTATTTTTTAATTTTTTCTTTCTTTTTTTCTATTATTTCTATTTTATTTTATTTTATTTTTTTTTTTTTTTTTTTTTTATTCAATTGAAAGTAAACGAGTCTCTGTGAAAGACATGCCGAGGCACATACTCTTCACCGTTCTATTTCAAATTTCTGAAAAAGACAAATGGCAATCAGTATTTACAAATGTATTTAAATGTTAATTTTATAGATAAATAATTTATAAGATATATAATTAATTTAAAATATCGTGCCAGCATTTTTTTTCTCCTTTTACCGCATAACCTTTTACGAGTTTTTTTTTAGGATTCTTTAAAAAAAAAAAAAGCTTATTCCTCACAATGTACTTGCAAAGTAGTTCTTAAATTAGAGTTTAACGAAGCGAATTTAAAGAAACTTTAAAAGATACTTTAATACATTCTGAGTTTCGTTATTGATTTCCCGAAATACCATGATTTTCAAAGTGCAATTATTTTCATATTTATTTTCATATAATCTTGTTATTGACCTGTACGTACGACCTGTACGGCGGTTCGATTAAAAAGAAGCTTTTCTTAAATATATATATATATACGTAACCTTTGTGTAGCTGTATTCGATTACTCAAAGAATTATGATTAAAAGTATAATATGTGTAAGGGGCGATAAATATTGTTATGACGAAAACTGCAACGCCGCCAAAGTTATATTGTGCATCGTTTTTTTTTTTTTTTTGTTAACAATTTTCGAAAGCTGCATTTAACCTGTACGTACTTTCAATTCTCCATGAAATTCCTCTCCGATTCAGTAAACTCATTTCTTTTTTCTTTCCTTTTTATAAATATTTTTGCTCGTATACTGCCTTGTTGTTACCATCATCATCATCATCATCATCATCATCGCCATCATGATTATTGTTATTATTACTTAGACTCGCATCGCGAAATAAAATGGGCGAGTAATTTCATAAGTATTTTTAATCTAAAATCGATTAAACTACTTAAAAGATATTAAAGTAAGGGTATTTTTACTGCAGTTTCATCAAAATGCGGTTTAATTGATAACTGATAAAACAGCATTTTAATTGGAGCTACGATAATTTTAAATTGATAAGGCATTTATTTTTAATTTTAATTAAACAATCATTCGAGAAACGTAGCTTACTTTTTATGTAGAAAAAAAAAAAAAATTTTTGTATTTTCATTCGATAGTAGATTTGTAATAAATTATTGTAATAAACTAATCCTAACAATGTACGCTAAACATCTATTCACGTGATTATGAGTTAATGAGTTAATTTCAGCAGAAATTATGAATAAATTGTTGAGCTTGAATTTTTATTGTAAAACTTATTGTAAAGGTAAATCGAAGCCTTTTATTAATTTGGAGAATAATCCTCGATCTACGGATTCGTCGTGGACATAATTTGTATAAGTAACATAAATATTAATGCCGTCGGAGGTAGCCGGGAGTTAAGTTAATTTAAGTAAAGTCTATCGGAGGAAAGAAGGTAGCCCCGACACTTTAGTATTGCAAACGAAAGGGGCTAATGAAATTACATTGATAATGGCCATTATCAATACGAGAGCTACTGCGAGCGGGGCTTAATTTATTTAACGGAGCAAAATAAGTAGAAGCGCTCGTTTTATCTGCAATGTTGCTGGTTAGCTAAATAATGATACCGAGCTATTATATGTGTTTTTTCACTCGAGCTTATCTCGAGGCGTTGCGAGGAGGTAAGATGAAGCAGAAGAAGAAGAAGAAGAAGAAGAAGAAGAAGAAGAAGAAGAAAACAAAACGAAACGAAAGAAAAAAATTGAGGAAAAATAAGAGAAAGCGAGAGAAAAGGCAGGACGGGAAAATAAGGGGGAAAGGGTGAAGAAACGAGTTTTCGTCAGATTCCCATTGAAGTTGGTCTTCGATAAGCAGCGGGGAACATTGGCATTTGAGCGAAGCAATGAAAGGGAAGTAAAAGCAAATGAAGGGAAAGTGGGGAAAACGAGAACGAGAACGAGAACGAGTACGAGTACGAGTACGAGTCGTGGTGTCGTCGTCGTCGTCGTCGCGTATGGAAAATAAAAGCCGCGCGCGCGCGCGCGCGCGTACGTATGGTATGGTGCGAGGGAATGGCGGTGGGAAGGTTGGAAAAAGTTCCGGGGCGAGAGAGGCTCGCGCTCGATTGGTGCTCCGATAAGCAACACGTGTCGAGGACGATAACGATTTTCTCGGCACCGCGAGCTCGCGCAAAAGGTCCGGCCGGAGCTCCAGGGGTAGCAGCGGTGGTCGACGTACGCTTTCTTCGGAGCGGTCGTGCAGGGGGACGCGGAGCCGGAGGATCGACGCGCACGTGCACTTATCCGTTATAGAGCTATCGAATTTCAAGTTTAGACTCATGGAGTCTAAGGAATGTACGTAGTGCGCCTGCCTATAGTGCCCGTAACTTTATACGACAGTCACGCACCCGAGAGTAGGAAGGAATGCAGGAAGCGGCGGCGCTCTTGGCCTAGACCGCCCTTCCTTGCGATCCACGAGCTTATCTTGTCGCGGCGGAGGGGCGGGGTGGGGGTGGGGGTGTGTGGAAGGGGTTGGACGAATTTCGTCTCGAAGAAGCTCGATCCTCCTCTCCCGATAGCTCGCGATATTGCTCCGGGCGCCTTAAGGAACCACTAGACTAGACACGGGCCGGGCTATCGCGTTCTCTCTCGGCTCCGGGCCTCTTTGCCTCTTACCGCCGCTATTCCCGTCTCCGCCTTCTCGCTCGACAATAGCTTTCATTCACGAGATCTGCCCGAAGATGGCGCCCTTCCACTCTTACTCAACTTGCCATGCCGCGGAACTCTGGAGACGTACACAGCCGTTCGTATTTTACATACCAATCGCTCTCTACGCACCACCATACCAAAGCACCTCACCGACATTACGAACATCATTATTATTATTACGTTATTTTAGACTTTCCCGACTAATAACGACAAATTATTGCTTTACAATTACTTATAAATTTTCTCTTATCAAATCCAGCAACCTCGCTACATATTAATATAACATAAATAAAAAAGAAGAGGGAAAAAAACTGAAGAAGAAGAAGAAGAAGAAGAAGAAGAAGAAGAAGAAATGAAATAATACATTTAAGTCGAAGTTGCCTAATTAATCAAGTGTTAAGCTTGGAGGATTCTTTCGTTACTTGGATTCCGAGGCTTTATGTTGTGTAAATACCAAATGTCGGCGATAGTTAACCTTTTTTTTTTTTTTCTTCTTTTTACCAACGAAATAAGCAGCTCTTCTATACAAAGTAACGATTCAACGTTACGGTAGATATCTAACCCACTCTCTAACAATGAAATTTTAAATAAAACATTACTTGCGATAAGCGATTCTTTCTTTGCTTTTTATCGCAATTGTTAGGAACGAACTCATGCTACATTATTGTACATTAGATCATCTTTTTTTATCGTTATTATTATTATTGTTATAATTTTATTTTTTTTAACAGCGGCTGTATTTTGAAGTTTAATAACTTCAAAAACATTTGCTGCTTTTTCGTACATTCTTATTCGTCTAACGCATTAGTAATCGAAATATTATAAGTTTAATGGTACGCGCGGCATTAATATTAATCCCATCAAGTGATACGATCTTTGAAAACGATGTGGATATTGAATTTTAAGCCCTTGATCTCTTTAGTTATCAGAAAATATATTGGGTCGCTGACTCGAAACGATGTACCCTATCAATAAATCAATGACTTTATATACAAATAAAAAAAGTATCTACTCTTTTCTAAAGGATTTGCAATTGTTATTGATTATTCGCTCTCCGTTTAACATCGTTATACATACAAATTTATACCCACGCGGCTCTAAAGGTTTATACGAATTTTCGCTATTTATTTAATTTATAACTTTTCTTTTTACGGATCGTAATACAATTTAACGTTTACCGATTGTAGTAAAATTTTTTAAAACGAATATCAATGCTCAAATATATTTCCTTACGTAATTCGTTTGTATATTTAGTTTATGTCTTTACTTTCGTTCGCCAAGCTTCCTTCCCTTTCCTTCTCACTCTCATTCTTTTCAGTTTATTTCTTCTCTGCTGCGACTATTTATCCTTTCTTCTCCAACTCGCACGTTCCCTTCCCCCCCCCAACCCCTCTACATTTCTATTGTAAATCAAAAAATGTCCAATCGATGTTATCCGTACTGTCATCATAAATATAATAATTTATGTATTTTCGTAATGAATATTCGTGGCGCGTCTGTTCTTCACTACAAAATGCTTTTGTTCACTTTATCTTATTGATACTTTTAATATTATAAAGAGAGAATTTTAATAAATTCAAATATATAAGTGTAAAATCTTAAATATGCTAAATACTTATCTGCATAAAGTATCGAATCAATATATATATATATTCTAAACGATTGCAAAAATATTGCATCGATATATAATAGATTTGTCAGTTCTGAGCACCTGTTACAAAGAAAGGGCGATTTTGCTAAACATCGGAAGATCATTTTTAGCACATGCAAAGAAAAAAAAAACATATAAAACGAATCTTTCATATTTGTTTTAGCCAAAAACGGGATTCATATCGTGTCACCAGTGTTATTTATTACTATTGTCGATACTGTCGGGACCGAAACTTCTTATACTCATATTGAACTCTATTTGCTTTATTTTATTTCTTACACAGTTTCACTCTTATTTATGTAATCGTTCTTTTTATTTATTTATTTATTTATTTATTTATTTACTTTTTATTTTTCTATTTATAATTTGGCCTTTCAAGTGCGGCTGTTGTTATTAAGTTGCCTTTGTTGTCATTTTATTTAGAAATAAGGTATAGCACAATGGTAAAGAGCGAAAGAAAAATATTAAATGAAAAATAGCTAAAAACAAGTTACATTCAATTATCAATGGACTGTGGAATATATTACTTTTGCTGCTTATAGACTAAAGTTTTGACTTTAATTAAAGTTACGTAATACTCAAGCATTGCGCCACACGCCAACTTTAGCTGCAAAAGTAAAGCCAGGAGTGGGAGAAAAGTAGTCATATTCGGTTAGCAATTGTATTTAGTTCCATTACAGGCCAAGCCTCGTAATATACTCAATTTGAGTATTGTTGTTGTTTTATACACAGCGATATGGTTATTATTTTTTTTTTTTTTGACCAGGCGATCGATGCTTTCTTTGTGATACTTAATTTATTGCTTGCGTGAACTCGCAAGTATTTCTTGTATATTTGGCCTATAGCTGCATAATCAAAGAGGGAGGGAGGGAGAGACTCCGATTATATTTTATAGTGACAGGCTAGGCGGGAGGGGGAGGGGGAGGAGGAAGGGTTTCCTTGATAAATAAAAGTCTGTTGCACTTCGAGTATTATAATTTAAATTTAATTACATTTATTAACGAAGACTAGACATTGCTTTAGAACATTATAATTTGATCTGAATTATTTGCAAAGGCTGGTGAAAGAAATAAACTCGATGTTTATTTGCTCGAGGAAGTTAAGGTAAAGGTAACGTAGTTTAAAGAGGAAGATAAAGGCGCAGAAAGCAAGAACGATCGGACAGAGGGTTGAAAGTGAGACTGAAAAAGCGGACGGTAAAATATTTTCCTGCTTCCGTCACAAGAAAAGTTTGTAACTTTTCCTACTTTGGAAGATCGGCTATTTAGAAAATGGTCTTTTATCCCATTACCAAAATTTAAGATTTATCCTTGGTTTTATGGGGAAAAACTTTTCCTATTCATAATTCAACATCAGAGATTTAAATTTTTCTATTAAACTGCAGTAGACAATTTTATTTATAATTCAAAAAAATAAGACTATCCGCCTCTAATGTATTTGTTTATAAGCCCGGAAATATCTTATAACAACCCTTTCTTACCAATAAATTATAATTTACCATGAGAATTTGTATTTTATTTATTTAATAAGTTCGCGGTAGCCATTCGAAGAAATTACATTTAATTACGCAGAGTAATACTTATATTTATCTTTACTTATGTTCACTTGTTTCTGAATGTCCTTATATTTTTTTAAAGAGGCTGAGATTATCGGTGAAGATGTATAAATTAAAAAAATTACCAAGGGGCTGGAAGCGTAGAATTTATGTAATTCTTAAAGTATCATAGCTCGTAAAGCAAATAAACTTATGAAATAAGAGGTGACGGAAATAAGTTAAGCGTGAAATACTCATTGTAGGTAACTCTGTACGTAAAAGCTCTTTGTACGTTCACGAAATGAAAATATAAATAAATTTGCTTATTGCAATAATGGCATCTGCCAATATAATTAGAAAAATGCCTGCGAAGTAGGATTTTGTTAACAAGGCTCGAACCGCCTCGGATAGGTAATGTCTTTGCTCGTGTCACAATTAGTTTTCACTCTGTACAACGTTTCGTAGGAGCAGTCGGTTAGCTCGAAGCTTTTATCGAAGCATATGTGGATCTGCCGTATGTACTGTCGATTCGATACCTAAAATTTAATCAGGGCTTTTCATTGCGTGCTAATGGATAGACGTGGAATCGTCACCCATCCCCTCCCCCTCCCCCCTTTAAATTAAATACCGATTGTCAAGTAATACTCACTGGATCGTGGATGCACTTGACGAAGGTATTTGTTCCTAAATTTGCTTTAATGGCCTCGGAAAATTGTCGAAAGGCGTACTCGGCTCCCGGAAGGATTCCCGCGTTCTCGAACATCTTCCCAAGATTATATTTATCCAATAACGCGACAGCCGTCAGGAAATATTTCCTCAAGCTGTTGGTTTTCTCGATGTCGGAGATGCATCTTCCGTGCTTCCGGTACTGGTACTTCCAAAAGTTGGCGTATCTGTAATATCCATTGAGCCCGGGCCACTTATTCGTCAGCAGCTCCTGCAATCCAGAGTAAAAGCCGTTGGCTCCTTCCGAATTACCGCCCCCGCAATATTCCGGATGAATCCCGTAGCGGTTGGTCGGCCAGAGTCCGTGGATCGTCCAGTTGTTCGATACCTGGGGCAGCTTACATACCGTGCAATCGGCATCCGCCTCCGCCCAAATTTTATTTATATCCCAGCAGCTGGTTTGCGGCCAACTTTGCGACAACGTCAGCAATTCGTACTCGCTATCGCGTAAACAAACAAACAAACAAACAAACAAACAATCCTTACTCGCGATTGTTAATAATAATAATAATAATAATAATAATAATAATAATAATAATAATAAAAATGCCAGCGACTAACACGTGGTATACATACACACGCGCGCGAGCGCTACGGGAAACGCAATGAAATATAAGAACAGGGAAAAGTGCACAATATCGACGCAGGGGAGATTGGTTTTGCCATTGCAATTGTCTTAATAACGTTAATGTCGTCTTAAATGCGTCTTAAATAATTGTTCGTATTTCCTTTACTTACTTGTCCCCGTGCACGTAGCGGCAAAGCAAAACGAATATCACACCGAGGGTTAACGTATTGTTAAACATGCTGATGTTAATCTTCTTGAAGCAGAGAGTAAACGAACTGTAGTAGTTCTGATAGAATCTGATTATCGATTTTATAGAAGCCGCGGCTCCTATAAAAATAGATTTTATTTATATTACTTCAGAAACTGAGTCTTTGTCTTCATAAATATTTAAATGGTTAACATTGACAACAGATAAGTACGAAAGGTAACGTTTATTCCCGTAATTGCATACAAATATATATATATATAATGAGAAGAAAAGTGTTTTGAGGGCAAAAGAAAACAGATTAAGTCAACAATTTTGAAGAACAGCATTGAAGTTATTCACACCTATTTATATCGAAGTGTTAAATATTTGTTCGTTTTTATTTTTATTTTCGAGAGTTTCGATTTTTTTTTGTTTTCTTTCTTCTATAATATAAAAAAATATGTGTCCGGCTGTTGTGTAGAGCTTATTGCATTAGGGATTGGCAATTGATTACATTTTTTTGAAGTTTGCCTTCTAACAGAACAACAATACTCGCTCAATTGTCGTAGTGTACAAGTAAATAAAATTTCCTTACTGAAAAGCGTTGAGCAAGTCGTAAAAATTAATTTTCCATAGTCCAACAAAAAGAGCAAATAGTTAATTTTTTTATTATAAATATTTGTTTCCATTTAAAAGTTGTAGTATTAATTGATTTTAACTATAAGATATTTATATTTCCTTTTTTTTTATATTATACTTTATTTATTATTAATATAAGACATTAAAATGACATTAAAATAATATTATTAATTTAATATAAGACATTGAAAATATTACCACTTATTAATTATTTTAAAATTGAATGGAAAAATTATAAAATGATGCAAACTTTAAATATGATCTATGTTTTGTGTCCGTTTAATCATTATTAATCCCTCGTAAATAATGCTTGAAGGACATAAAGAAAATTTCAAGGCATACGCATGTCTAAGGCGTATATGCAAAATTCGTAAAAGGAAATTTGGATGCACTTGATGCACTTGATATATCGTAGCTGATGGCTTTTCACAAGTAGATAATGACGCGAGATATTATACCGTTAACAGCGAAAATCTACCGCAGCATCGTCCGAGTCATATCGAGTATCATTTTGACCCCCCCCCCCCCCAGCCCAGCGCAGTCCAGTCCGCAGTCCAGCGCAGCACAGCGTAGCACAGCGTAGCACAGTCCAGAAGATCTTTTAACGTTTCGTTTAATTCTGTCAGTTTCATCGTTGCCGCAAAACTTCCCGACAATGACGTGTAATTTATGCTTATTTAGCTCAGCCGGATTTCTTATGTAATTTTACATTCAAGTAAGCACGTAGTTTCTTAATCAGCTGCGAATATTAAAATGTAATCATTCGTAGAAAGACGGATCGAGCCTCTTTCTCCCGGAAAAGATCGATCGAAACGAAAGTTTCGTTGGAGAGTCAATGGAAAGCTTACGTATTCCAGATTCTTGATAAAGTAAAATATCCATGTCAAAGGACGTAATTGTCGTAATTCGCTAGGTATTACGGAGCGAATACAATCCCCCCGAGCCACGCCGATAACCAGCTCAGAGCAGACGAGCTCAGCAGGAAAGCGAATGCGGTGGCGATGTTGTTGTTTGTTGCTTTCGTAAGAGGAGGATCAGTCGATGTCGCGCCTCCGACTATTGATCTTCTTCGAGGGAGCGAAGGAGGCCGAAGAAAAGCAAGCCTGCGGGTGTAGTGGCAGGCTAGTCACTGCGCAAAGTGACGAGAAGCCGGAAAAATTCGGGGTCGTAAGGTTCCCTCTGGGCGGATAATCGTACGACGTTACGCTCATTCAAGCCCTTATTTACATTTTCTTATATCATAATGTTCGCCGACGATTCGTTTAATTAATAATATCGGTAGATCCACGGCCGATCCACATTTTTCTGCTTGTAATATATTTTAATTAGTCATGAAGGTAAACAGAGGTAGAGCGCGGAACGTTTTGGTGCCACCAATTGCACAATGTTTTACTTGGCAGGCATGTCACAATTTGCTCTATGATTATCCCTATTGATTTAAAAAATACATTTTAATTCAATGATTATTATAAATATTTGACTTTCTACGTAGAAGTATGGGGAGAGGATCGGTATTGATTTTACCGAGCGGGGCAGGCAATTTACGTGTCAAAAGTAATATTATTCTTTGTCGAGTGCGCCTAAGCAGAGGATGATTGTAGCTCCGGGAGGTTTTCGACCTCGAATCCAGAGAATTTTCCTATCCCGCTAACTGATTACGTAGCCGTGTTAATGTAATGCGCGAGCAAAGCGACTTTGTAGACTTTCCGCGGCTACCAACACCTCGTCTACCTCATTATACTTTGTATCGCGCACACACGCAGGCAGTCGCAGGCAGTCGCAGGCAGTCGCGAGTCGTAATAACAATGATCGCACGTATCGTTACGTTTTTGTAATAAGCTATGAAAATAGCGAGTACGTGTCTTGAGGGGCGCTCAATGACTTGTTACTGAGACGACGGGATGTGAGTGCGAACGGGATGTGGCGATGATATATTTCTATACTTGCTGGAACGAAAGGAATTTTCTTCACGTCCCAGTAAATAAATGCCTTTGTTGCATTTAGTCACTTTGCGCATCGTTTGGGCTTTCCTTGTTAATTCTTATAGGCTTTTTATCAAAGAGCTCGAGCGTTTTCCCGGCCCAATTAAGCATCTTAAAGGGGATCAGAGCTGGAATTACTATCATTGCAAGCGAGCCTGGCTGTTTGCTTTAACAGTAATGCCAAATTTCCTAGCGAGAACCTGTCATTTTCACCTTAGAAATTCATTATTAAGTGGAAATGTTTCGCGTGCGCGCCTCCACGTGCCCCCCCTCTCTCTCTCTCTCTGTCTCTCTCTCTCTCCGCTTTCGACCGCATACAAGTATACCGTAAGTAAATGACGCGAGCCGTTTTCCAGAGATGCCTGTATGCTCCTTCCTGCTGTCCTTCCGTCTACCCTCCGCCTACCCTCCGTCTACCCTCCGCATTACCTCCGCATTGCCTCCGCCTTGCCTCCTTCACCGCTGAACAGACCGTTAGATGCCTCCGAAGCAGGAGGGAAGAAGAAAGAGGCTGCAGTGAGGACTTGACTTCGGAAGCTTCCTCCAGAAATTTTCCTGACTCAGTGGTTCTCCACGTGCGAGCTACTTCTTCTTTTTTTCTTTCTTTTTCTTTTCTTTTCTTTTCTTTTCTATTCTTTTGCCTTTTCCCTCTTATCTGTCTTGTAGAGGTTAGATTAAAAAAATTGCCGTAGATCCTGCTGCTCGCGGAATCTGATATCGAATAAGCTCTCTTCCTAAATACTGTCAGCTTCAGCTCCGTTCCGTCATTAAGCCCGAATAAAAATACTCTTTTGCATATTAGCATCTATCTCACCATCAGTACAAGTTCATACACGCATTGTGCAGACGTTGAATTATCAATCTAGCCTTTCTTTACTTTCAATACAATGGTATTTGAAACTTTGTTCGACAATTACGTGAGACGTTAGTGCGCTTGCGTGCGTTTCTGTGCATAGTATGTGAATAAATATTATTGCACGAGCTCTTATAATGTTGGGACGACCTTATCAATCACTTATCGGCATGAAAGGGGAAGGAGGATTTCAATAAAATCGTAGAATCCAACGAAACCATTGTTCCATATTCTTTTTCACAGCTCACTTTATTATACTAATAGAATATATAATATACTAGATAAAACAAAAAAAAAAAAAAGAAAGAAAAAAAAAAATTCCACTCTCGTCGGTGTTATTATAACTGATTTTCAAGAAAAAGTAACTTTTAATACGAAAGGTCGTGAAAGGTTATTAAAGTTACGACGCGAAACTTTCTCCTCGCTCGAGGGTCTCTCATTTATTAAAGTTCCCGATAATTTTATTTTTCATCACTGTCTTTCATCGGTTATTTGGCTAAAATCGTTCCCTTTACAGAATATCTGCGTAAAGAGGAATCTACGTGATGCGCATATTGTTATCAATTGTTTTTTTTAATTGGATCCAAGGAAACGATTATTGTCACACCCGAACCCATATATATATATATAACCCATATATATACATATACCCACAAGCGCGCGCGCACATATGTATATATAAACAGACGAATTAAGTTATAAATGTTATGCGATAGCGAGCTTATAAATTCTTAAAAAATTGCCGACATTTACGGTCCGTGGAGGGTATGGATCTGTTGTGTACGTCGGAGAGTCGATGCAAGTGCGTGGGAGCTTCGGTAAAAATGTCTTCGGTCGGATACCTCGACGGAGTACGGGCCGGTCGGTCGGAAATGCAGTAGGAAATGTAGGAAGGGTGAAGGACATCGGGAATAAAGGTGGTAGGTTGAGGTTGCGTGGGTGAAAGACGCGGGTCTTGAAGGGATGGCGATGCTTAAGGGAGAGGGGGTAGAGCACGGGCATCTCCTGGATGGAATATTAGTCGAAGTAGCCGCGCTTGGAATTCCCGCTGGCTTGTACATTGTCGGGTCAGGAGGAGGAGGAGGAGGAGGAGGAGGAGGAGGAGATGACGAGCGGCCCCGGCCCGGGACAATGCGTAATGAGATCGTTGTCCGGCAGGGCTCTCGACCGCTTCTGTCGAGTGCGACAGGAAGAAGGAGAGCTCGAATTACCCAAGAGCTCGAGGAGGGGGAGCCGATTTCTCCTCCTCCCCCGCTTGATCGATGCTGGCTCCCGAGACCGGAAATGGCCGGGAGATTGCGAGGCCCGCTCGCCGATCCTGATTATACGCGCTCACGAGGATCGCAGGTCCATTTTCCCGTCACCTCCCTCTCCTCTCCTCTCTCTCTCTCTCTCTCTCTCTCTCTCTCCTCTCGCGGCCAAACGGTTTCGCTACTAGGAAAATCTACTTGCAGATTAGCCATTTTTTCTTCTCCTGATAAATGTTAGGCCTCCGTTAGCAGGTAATCCCTTCGCCGGACGGGACGCCGGGTGAGCGTCACTGTCATTCCCGACAATCGGCTACTGTTGAGTGCCCAACGAAAATTCCTTTCCCCCCGGCCCGTCCTCACTAAGCAATGAAGGCCAATGAAATGAAATTGCGATTTAATTCACGAAATGCACTTTGCAGGCACATTACTTATTTTTTTTTTTGACTTCGAGTCACGAGAGGACCTTTGATATTCGCGAGCGGGAATCGCTTTTAATTTACATGCTGATCAAGCGAATCAGTTTATGCAGATGAACGATCTATCTCCGGGATCTTCCACATTTTCTCGTTCGACGCAGCGAACCATTTTATCCCCTTAAAGATAATGCAGCCGGGGCAAGGCCCTCTCGACCACCGCCTCGCACCTGCAGCACAGCCCGTCCGTCCCGTCTAATTACTTCACCCCGTCTTCACCCCGCTCGCCGCCGCTCTCCGCCTGTACCCCGCCGTACAGTTGATTTTGTATATAATAATAATTTTCGGAGATGCGATGGAGCGGCTGAGGCGGCGAGCGTCCGCCGTCTTGTACGTGCGCGCAACCGGAGTTATGACTTCAATAAGGCTGCCGAGAGGGACAATGGGCTGCCACCGTTGGCGGATGATCATCTAGAAGTCGGAGAGCGAAGATGAGGCGGACAGGAATGCCGAATTAAAATTCTCGGAGGCTCGCGCCGATCCGAGGACAATGGACCAATCAGCTCGGAGCCCCGTTGCTGATCTTCGGCAACTTGGGCAGCGGTGATAAAAATATCGACTTGCGGCTACCTGAAAAGTATGGACGACCAGGGACGACTAGTGGTAGGGGCACGTAGTGTGGTGCACGTGCGTGCAGTCGCTTCTGTTGCTGTTGCTGGCGGTTGCTGTTGCTGTTGTGGTGGTGGTGGTGGTGGTGGTGGTGGCGGTGATGGCGGTGGTGGCGGACAGACCGTGTCGGGGGCAAACTTTGATTCCTCAATAGCCAGCGTGAGTGGATTCCTGCGGGTTTGCTTTCCGGCCGGACAACGTCACCGGCGACCAGAAAAAAGCCAATGAATGGGTGACACTGCCAGACGCACGGAAACAAAACGAACATCGGTCCCACATCGACCAACTCGCTACTAAGAATACATGTAAGCAGAAGAAGGATCAGCGTGAGCGAGAGCGAGAGAGAGAGAGCTGACGCCTTCACTGCGCGATAGGCTGAGTTTTTCTCATATGCCAGCGTTGCGTCGGCGTGTAAGGAAAATAAAAGAGGAAAATACAAAGGGGCTAATAGATTCGAGCTGATCGACAGCGGAATAAAGACAAAGCCTTATCAGACAGTCGGCTGACAAGTTCTTGCCCCGCGAACTTATTCTGTTAAATTATTTATCCAGCCGGGAAATTGTCCGAGGAACGGGACAGCCACGCAAACATATTAATAACTGGTAATGACGAATCCGTTGGGAGCTCCCATTCCCTTTTTACAAACTACAAATTCATTGCACGAGCGCATTGATTGTCGTATCGCGCGAGCGATCGAAGAGGCGGCAAATATTTATTTTCCCGGTATACACGTAAGATCTAATTCGTTTCGCGTGAAATGAATTATTCACTCGGGGCTCGATAAAAATTGGCACAAGCTCGTCTTAGCCGATAGATTGTTAATTGACATTAAATTTCAACGGCATTAATAAAGCGCGCGAACTCTGCTCGGGTTGCGTTAACGCGGCTTACTCGTATCTTCGTTATTATCGACATTTGGAATAACCGGTTGAACCTTTGACGGCCGACTCTTTAATATCCTGCAACATTTATACGAATTTTTCATTACAATCACGACAACGGGACGGCTGGGTTGGGTTGGGTTGGGTTGGGTTGGGTTGGGGGGCAGGGTAAGAAAGAGATAGAGAGAGAGAGAGAAAGTTAAAAAATTATAGGCGAGAAGAACGATACGAGCAGGAGATAAATATTTAACGAATAAATGCAATGCGAGAACGTAGGCAGGAATACGGGGCGAGGAGAACATAAGAAACAGACCGATAGGGGAAGATTCGATAAGAAAGATGTGTTAGAGAGACTCGAAGGGCAGCTCGAGTAAAATGTGATGAGAGACGGGCTGGATGGGGTGGATGGGGTGGATGGTTGTGGGGTGGTGGTGGTGGTGGTGGTGGTGGTGGTGGTGGGGTCGGGGGAGGTTCCTATCCTCGGAAAGTTACTTTTCCGACGTCTTTCGTCTTTTTGCCCCTGAACTCGTTTTCTGCGCAATGCCTTCTATTCCGTTTCGCCTCTCTTTTTGCGATTCGATTATCTTTATGGCCGGCACTGCTGCGGCTAATCTCATTAAACATACAGAGGACATAGATGAAGAAAGAGGCCATTTTAATATATATATATATATATTGCCCGCAGTGGCAGTGGCAGTATTTACGAGATAGGATACCCTTTGGTCGAGCGCGTCGTCGCGTTCCGCTTCTTTTAGCCACGCAAAATTATAAGGGATTTCGACACATCTCGGCTAAAACGGCTTCGCGACGCCTTGCAAAGGCCAAGAGTCGCCTTTAATTGGCAAATTTGCTTTATAATGTAAATTTATTATTATCTCATGCAGCACTCGTTTAAGCACGCGCACCTCAACGCTCAGAGTTACATTGTACGAAAAAACAGCAGGAATATTCATTGGTAGACGGTGGCTATGTATAATGAGCTGCTCTTTCGAGAGAAACGGAAGTCGGGTCAGTGAAAAATAATTAACGTCGAGCGAGAGAAAAAAAAAAGAAATGGGAAAACGGGCTTTAATTTGAAGAGGGTAGAGGCGAGATAGAAGTCGGGGATCACGTGAATTTGATATATTGTCGCGTCTCTCCCCGCGCGAGGCATTAATTTTCGGTATCCTCTCGACTTAGCACATCTCGATTACTCGAGTACTCGCGCCGCACTTACCAATACCAGCGATACGCGCGATATGATAATAAGTCCGTAACGGACAAATGCTGTTCTTTTGACCCCTGCTGAGCAAGAAGCGGGCCCTGATAAATAAATCGGTCTGCCCGATCGAACACGCTTCCCTTACGATTATCCGGCTATATTTGTCTTCCCGCCGACTTTTCTGTATCGCGCGCATTCAAATTTACTCACTCCGGCCTCTCCCCCCCTCTCCCTCTCTCTCTCCCCCCTCCCTTATTATTGCAACGACTGTTGTTATTGTTGCATGAGAATTTTAATAGATCATTGACGCCGGTGATTTCGTGGGCATTTCATGACAGGGCTGAGTCCGGACTATTTATTCAATATCGATAACTTCGCTTATACTTTTTTTTATTTTTTTTCTTTCTTTTCTTTTTTTTTTATTCCCCCGAAAACTTCTCACTGCACGCCATAATGTAATTAATAATTTGACGTTTTTGCGCGGTGCAGTCGAGCGACAATTAAGGGACACGTTTAGAGGATTCGTTTATTAAGAAAATTTCCTATCGTTTTCTTTTCTGAATAATAGAGGAAAGGAGAATTTTAATGGGATTATCAATTACAAGTTACGCGCTGAAATTACGTTCTCGAGCAATTAAAGTCGTTATCGTCACTGGTTTTACGAACATCAGGAATATCATAACAATAAGAAATACAGGTCAGCGTGTATATTCCTACGCAGACATCGATTGACGAGATTTTTTTAATTGACCTTCGCTGACTACATTAAAACAATATCGAGATCATTTATCTTTTTAATGGGAAGTTTGCATTCGCTGCAATAGACTTTTTTTTTCTTTTTTCTTTTTTCTTTTTTTCCTTTTTTTTTTTTTTTTCCCCCTGGAACGTAGAATTATTTCAAAACTCTGCACAGTAGAGGATAATTAAGCGAGAGTAAATTTGCAAAATTTATAAAGGTATTCCAATAAAGATTTCGTGAATTTAAATGAAAAACTTCGTTATATTCACAATTAAAGGCTGAATTTTCAGGAATTAAGACAACCGAGCGTTTATGTTTTGCTAATTATGCCATTTTGCACTACGATAATAGTATTTATTATCGGACTTCTTGAGATTTTTGCAATAACAATGCTACAATACTACAATACTACAATAGTACAGAGCGAGGGTGGAGGAGATAAAGAAAGAGATGGTGCGTTTATAAATTTTATTTTCTCGGGCAGCGGGAATCGGGGGCCGAGTGGCCGAGCCTATCGAGCTTGCAAGTTCCAATGGAGAACCAGTGTCGGGAAGTATATAAAATATGCTATGTAAATGTTCATCAAAGGGCCGGCACTTGCGCACACGTATCGACGATGTTGGTGTACTCTTTTATCCTTTATCTATTCCATTTCTCGGGAGAGCCATTCGATAACGGTATTTACAAAGTTGTTTATACCAATCAAATATAGTTCTGACTTTTTATTCATTTAACGTATGATTGGGAAAATTACTTGGCCTCGAGCAGGGGATTCTCATCTCTCTCTCTCTCTTTCCCTCTCCCCCACCCCTTCGATTCCAATAAAACGTATAAGAGCCGGACGGGAGGTGGGCGAGGCAAAAAAAAAAAAAAAAAAAAAAAGAAGAAGAAGAAAAAAGAAAGGAAAAAAGGGAAGCTGCTGCGGTTGAAAATCGACAGGAGTAAGAGCGAGTCTGTCCTGCGGTAATTGAATACAGCCACGTGTATCGATGTTCAATCGATTGTTCGCGCCATCTAGGTCTCATTTATATTTTCCGAGAGACAATGGAATCTCTAAGGGAATTTTCGATAAGACCCATCCCACCCCTTTCGCCCGGTTATCCAATCACAATACACTTAGAATTTTATTTATTTTTTTTTATTCCCTGCCCCCATCCCCCAATCCTCCCGTTTCATCAGTGAGAGAGAGAGAGAGAGAGAGAGAGAGAGACTGGTTTAACGAATATTTCGGAATGCCAAGCGCGTCTACGCAAAACGTCATTATCAGTATTCACTATTCGTAAAATTAAGCATTCCCTGCTTAATTCTCGCGTTCTTTTAACGTGCATTATTATTATTATTATTAGTTAAGGGGTGTCCAGTTGCCTCCGTTCGCCGACTTCTTGCTCCGTCGGCGCTGCCTTCGTCTTTTTTTTTTCATTTACAAAAACATCTCAGCTGGATAAACACGAGGCTTCCATAACCGATGAAATGTCACGTACAATATCATTTATCAAAACAGCTCGTTATCGTCAATACAAATAAATCGATGGAAAGTCAACGGAGTCCACGGGCAATGAGAATCGCAACGGGCCGATGAGAAATCGCACTACTCGATACTACGAGCGATACAGATTTCTCTGCCTCGTAAATTACTCACTTTATGGTGGCTGGCGTTTGGATGGATGCGTAGGGATGGAGGGAAGGGGAGGGAGGGCTTCGGGTACGGGAATTTTCCGAGATCCGATACAGCGAGTCAAGGTTGAATAATAACAGCGAATGCGAGACTGCTGGATCGGTATCCGTCCTGGTGAGGCACAAAGGGCTGCTTATGCGGAGAGTCGGAAGCGCGGGCCTCCTCGTGTACCTGCGGCGCCTCTCCGAGGGCGCAATTTATTCCCGGGCATGCACTAGCCCGGGAGCGCAGGTGCCGCTACCCGTATGCATAAAGCTAACAAGGAACTTGGGACATTTCGAAGCTCTCTATATATGCCGGCAGCCGGCTGGAAGGCGGGCCGACCGAGGGAGGGAGGCTCAATTTTTCTAAATAACTTTACGAGTGGCCGAGCTCTTTTTTATTATCCCTCTGGCTTCGTACATACGTACGCATATACGCATATGTATATATGTATATAACAATGCCGAGCCCAGATGCCAGGCTCGCGCCGATGCTCATTGATCTCGTTGATCTGCGTATGCGATTTCAAAGCGACTCACTTTGCAAAGCTACTGCAAGTAAGTCAAGATGATGAATTTTAGAGGCGCAGCAGTGATTAATTCCCAACTTATAATACCTTCGGTCCCGAAGATCGAGCTGCCGATAGCGCCCAATGATCCTGCTATTACTCATAATGAACGGATCCTACACTCCGAGGGCCAAAAGAGCATTTAATTCCATTGCGAGGCACGGCGCATGGCAATCGAACCGACCATTGCCATGTATAGAGAGTCAGAGAGAGAGAGAGAGAGGGGGGGGGAGGAGAGCTCGGGCCGTTGGTATGCATTTATTTAAATTTACTGGAAAAGCGGCGATCGACAGCGTTTAAAGAGATTAATTAGTTACGAGGGCTCGTAGCTCCGAGAAGCCGAGGTCAGCGATCGACCAAACATTTATGAAAATCCATTGGCGCGAGCGATTCTTTCTTGGGGGAATGGGCGCGATGACCACGGTAAAGCCGCCGATTATGCGGATCATTCGGCAGAGCGCCGGGGACAAACAGCTTATGTTTGACGTACCTCGGAGGGATGGCGATCATAGGGATATCGGCGCCGAGGGGCGGAGGAGAGGATTTTTCATCGCTGGTCTTCCGCATCTCCGGGCCGTATCGACGTCTTCGTCTTTGAGGATCCCGGTGCGTTAGACACTCCCGGGGCGTCCCGCTGAGCTGAGCCGAGCTCCTCCGAATCGAGCTCGGGAGGGCCAATCCCTCAATAGCCTCCCAATCAGATTTCCACGGACGGAAACGAACAAATGGGCTCCGAGCTCCCATCCAATGAAATCAATCGTGCATTTTTCTCTTCCCACCTCCCCCCGCCCCCCTCGTTTACGGATTTACGGATTACGGATTCGTTTACATTGACTTTGGCTTCAATACTTATCGCTTAATTAGCGATAAATACTTTTTCTTTATAAAAATTATAAGCGAGGAATATCCGGAAAAGGGCATAGAAAAGCCGTATCTTTCTAAATAGACACTTTATATTCATCCCGATAACTTGGAAAGTCTGCATGGAAGAGTATAATTAAGGGAGATGAGGGGATTTGCAAAAGTCACAAAGGTATTTATTGTTCTAGTGACGACGTTTCGCTTTAATTGAATTTTCAATATTTCCTTAATAATATAGGGAGGAGAGATGAGAGAGAGAGAGAGAGAGAGAGAGAATGAGAGAGAGAATGCGCTTAAAGAGTCCGTAAAATAGTCGATTTGCGTGGATTGGGGCAATTAATGTTTCCGGATGCTGCATTGAGGATCATTTGTATCGAAATGCAAGGAGGCTCGTAAGTTTTACGCATATGTTAAAGATTTGGTGTATCGAAACGTCATGGAAGAATGTAGCGCGTATTATATTATATAAAAATTTGACATAGTAAAAGGTCGCGCGTTAAATTTTATAGGGGAATAGTATAGGAGCGTAGTCGCGCACCTGTCTGAGCGAGTAACTGCAAATTAAGGTCTCAAAGCGATTTCGTAATCTCGTAATGTACGTATAATTTTTGTTCAAAGTACTTTTAAGGTGTCGGCTCGAGTTAAGGAAGTAGAAGTAATGCCGTGAGGAGAACGGAGGGACAGAGGACAGAGGGGTGGATGAAGAGGATCCGAGGTATAGGAAATGCGAATATATCCACGGGTAACTCGGTTTGCCTCCTCGACCCTCCGAGGCTTCAGCGAAAATGCGTTTTCTCTTCAAGTTTTCCTTTTCCACTCCCCGCTTCGGCCACGACATCGCCGGAGGAAAAATTCGTTAGGCGCTTCGCTGACTCCTCTCCGTCTCATAAGGCGCCAGCCACGCTCAAAGGACGACCAAGGTCATCGTTCCCAATATCCGAGCTCATTTTTTATCATATGTCTTATATACCTGCCAACCCCTCCTCCCCATCCGCATCTTCGTCATTTATAAAGGAATTTATTGAATACGTTTTCTTTACTACCGTCGTCGTCGTCGTCATTGTCGTCGTCGTTGTCGTCGTCGTCGTCGTTGTCGTCGTCGTTGTCGTCGTCGTTTTGACATTAACTCAAGCTGAGCTTAAACAAATGGACCAACGCTTTCTTTAAAAGCGCCTAATGCACGAAGAGTAGTTCGCAATAAGCGAAGACGATTGTCATGGGAAAATATTTACCGCGTTATCCTCTAGTGCGAGCCGAACGCTGTATTAATCAATAAACGTCGCATGCATATTAAACAAAAAAAAACAAAAAAAAAAAAAAAAAAAAGAATAGAAAGAATCTCTGCAGAAGCATATTGAATGGACTCGAGTCATTTAATTTCCATTATGGAATATTTCGTTTCTTTTTTCTTCTTTTCCTTTTTTTTTTTCTTTTTTATAATAAAAAAAAAAGGTGGTAAATACGCGCGTACGGGATATTTTTCACGTTGGCGAAACTGAAAAATGACGTTATAGCCGAGCGAACGGAGTAACATTTATTTTCCATATTTTCTTGGCGTATGAATGAAAGAGCCGGTCATTGGGATTATTTTGGCTCGGCAAAACGTAGAATTTTTACGTATGGCTCAATGATCGAATATAAATTAAAACGTACCAATTCGTGTTAAATTCGCGTTAATTCGCGTAAGAGGGTTATTGGGGGTCAGTTTTAAGGAGGCGATGGCACACAGTCCCGTCGACTTATAACCTATTTTCCTCAGCATCCTACGGACCGTTCGAGTCCCCCCCTCCCCCCAAATACATTTATTAAATATATTAAAGGTCCGAGAATACGCGAGCGCGAATCGTTATCCTTCCTCTTTTTTCTTATTTTTTCTTCTTCTTCTTCTTCTTCATCTTTTTTTTTTAACATTCCCGTCTACCGAGTCTTTTTCCCACGACTCGACGTCACGCACCTGCGGACGCCGCTCACGTATAATTTTCTTACATTTGGCCGGCGCTACGCCTTTCGCTCTCTCTCTCTCTCTCTCTCTCTACTCCTTTTTCTCTCGGGGGGCAGCTACGGATTGACCGGGGGATCGACTGCGGATTTGACCTTGGCCCTTAGAACCCGAATTAGCATGGACCGACCACTGACAGGGCCCATATCTTTTTTCCGATCCCAGTTGTGCACAAACGCCCTAATTACATCTTTGTTAATTAGTCTTCCCTATATGGGCCTATATCGCTTTGTTTACATTCTTTATCTTTATCTCTATTCAGGTATTTGACTTAAAGTCATGGCCTTTATTATGGCTAATAAAACGCAAGCAGGACCGATTTATTTATTTATTATTTTATTTCTCTCTCTCTCTCTCTCTCTCTCTCTCTCTCTTTGTTTTTCACGTTTCCCAAGAGCGTGCGCGTGCATTGCGTCTGACCTTGCGGACTCTTTAATTACCCGGCATACTCTGTATCAGAATTACATGCGTTCGTATGTAATTGTGGCATTTTTTTTTTTTTTAAAGGAGTCCGTTAAGGAAATCGGCCCCATTGAATGAACCGTAGAAAGCTGAAAAATAATTCATAATCGTAGATTTCGTATTTCAGCCAAGATATACCGAGATTCCGAAGGGATATAACCTCATACGAATGCACAAACAAAGGCTTTTATTTATTTTTTTTTTATTCCCTTGCAGCCGTCGCGTTATTTACGATTCTTTATCGTGTAAGGAGGAGCAACACGAGTACGTATTTCACTCGACTAGCTAGCTATCTTTACATGTGTGCACATATGCGTGGACATCATCGACATGGCCGCGCTCTATGCCATCCAGATGTAATGATGTAAATTATTGTGGCCCCGAGCTACATTTTTCGTTAAAATCCTCGCGGAACAATAGGAATAGTCGGCGGGCATAAGAAGATACGAGGGAGGGGCGGAGGAGGAGGAGGGGGGGAGAGAAAACGCCGCAGTTTCATCACTCGGAGGTATTTGCACGAGTTCGATTTTGCGCATGCGCTCAGCCGAGTCCATGCTACATCAGATACTGCTCGGGGATAATCCTGTATTTATTCCCGCCTCTCCCTCCCCCCCATCCCCGTCCGCCATTTTTCATTCCATCACTTAAACAATTTTTTCTTGTTTTTTCTTTTTTTGGCCTTCATCTCCTTAATTTTTTTTATTTTTGTTTGTTTGTTTGTTTGTTTTTACATAACGACTGTTGGACCATTAGCCTTTGCTCTCCATTTTTTTCCTTTTTTTTTTTTTCTTCATTATTCTATTTCTCGTTCCTCCTCGCTCCCCTGTCCCGGCTAAACAGGCACATAACGACACAGTCAAAAATTGCAAAAAACCGGCATAAGGATTTATGAGGGGGCGGCCGAAGAAAATTTTTGCTCCGAAAAACTTTAAAGGGATAATTATTACTGTTAATTTATTTTAATTAGCTTAACATCGGATAGTCGGGCCGTTGTAAAATTAATTTTGCAAATTTTACAACCTCTGCATGTATTAAGGGATATTCCATTAAGGGCTTATTTCTAGGGAGCCCCGTGGCGGACTGCATACTGGAGACAGGCTCCGTCTGTTAGGAAGCGAGCCTTCGACGATGGCTATCCCGAAAATATTCATTTGCAGGGAAAGCTAAAGTGCGAATGGAGTAATAAATGTCCCGAAGGAGTTTTATCTGAGCTCCCGGAGCCAATTCTCATTGGGATGCAATTAACTCTGAGTGAAATAAGACGATTGGGCGTGCAATGTCGACTTTGCTTCTGCCTCGGCGGTCTTAGGAACCGGAGCTCGTTGGCTGTTAGGGGACCGGGATTTAACCTGAGATTGAAAATGAAATCGTTTGACGAAAATGGGAAACGAAGATCGTTCAATGTCGGGGGGGGGGGGGGGGATTGGCCGCGTGGAGTCACGAACACCAAGTGAGAGCCACACCTCGTCGAAGCTCATGGTTACGAGGATTTGCCGGACTCCCGCCGTCGGCATAACAAGTAACATCGAGTGAGTACGCGTTGTCGTTGGTAAACAGAGAGAGATAGAGAGAGAGAGAGAGAGAGAGACGCTCTTTTCTCTCTGACGCGCTAGTCGGCTGAACCTCGAGACCGGAGTACTTGCACGTCGGCCGCGGCCCTCGACTATCTTAAAAAGCTTCGGCGCGCGCACGGCGTCTCTGGACGAGGGACGGGTGAGGTGTGGGGCCTGGGGGCTCACAGGCCTTGGGCCCGGGCTCGAAAATTGCTCTCGTTCCATGTCTCCCGAGGGCCCGGAACGCGCTCTCGGCTATTAAATCAAAGCCGAGCAGCAGCGCAAAGAAGACAAGGGCGACGGAGCAAAAAGGGCACGAGCTCTGCCTCCTCATTCCCGCTCTTTTCCTCCTCCTCCTCCTCCTCCTCCTCCTCCTCCACCTCCGCAGCCGCCACATCCATCTCCCTCCCTCCCACTCTCCCACCCTCCAGCTCTGTGTACTAGATACGCTTGGCGAATGCGCCCGCGTGTATGCTCCATCCAGCCCGTACTCCCTCGCGCCCTTTATTCTCCGCTGCATTTTCTTGCCTCGGTCGCCGTCCCTCAAGCCCTCCCCTCGGATTATTTTCTTTCTACTCGACCCTATTACCCACTCGATGCATTTCCCTTTACGGACCACCGACACCACTTGCTCGTTATCGGAAATACCAAATTACTCCCTCATCTATCATAATGATTCTTTCTTTCTTTCTTTTCTCCTTCAATATTCATTTTTTTTTTTTCTAATCTTGTAAGACACCTTACAAGGTTTCCTTAACGCCGCGTTCTAAACTTTTTTTTGTCACCTAAGGCTTCTCAATAATTTTCTCTTTATTTTCCCTTTCTACTTTATCTATTACACTCATTCTATGCATAAAAAAAAAAAAAAAAACCCCATACAAACACCATTTATTTATTAAAACAGCGCGTCTGAGCCATCTTCTGTAATCTTATGACTGGTAGTGCATGAATAATATCTAAACTCTTTACTTTTTATGCCAAGTTACAATAGTACGACGCGCTCGTGAAGTTGCGTGGGGCCCTTTTCAAAATCACTAGTCGATAATCAACCATAGTACCTGGAAAACTCTTTTTTACTCACTTCCAAATGCACACAGACAGGGACACACACGCCCCACACGTATGTATGCACTTAGGTGTATTTACATGTAGTTACGTCGGATTTATGTAAAGCAGCGAGTACACACTTAAAGTGCTTTGTTATGCCGAATTACATGTTAACAAGGTGTAACGCTTGTTTGATTACAATCGAATGCCTCGCTCGTTAACATTGCTATAAGAAATCTTAGAATTATCTTATTAAAATTTTATAAGCATTGCTTTTTACGACATCTGACCAACAGCTTGTCAGATGTTTCTTATATATATATATGTATTTTTAACTATAAAAAAGTATGACGTAACCTAAGCCGAGTATTCCGACGTAACGAAAAAGAGATTTTTTTTTTTTTTAAAAAAAAGAATAATGTATCATTACGTTATTAAATGAGCCGTATACTGATATTCGTTATGAATATTTCAATTTAATGTCACTACGTCGTTGCGAAAATATAATAGTATTTCTTTGGCTATAATGAAAAACTTGCAATTCGAGTCGAGCTAACGAGCTCCTTAATACATGCGTAATACGTATACGTATACGTATGCGAGCTACTCGGGTCGTCGGCTCCGTACTCATTTCCAACCATGAAATTAAAATAAACTGAAATCATTCTTAAGAGCGCGCGGCGAAATAAATAGATTGTAGATCCGGAATCTTTTGTGGATGCAAACACGTAGAGGTGGAAAAGAGCACGAGGACAGCGACTTCGTGTTTGGAAAATTTCATGATATCGAGCTGCTTTTATGACTCGGTCTCGGTAAATGTACACCGAGCCGGGAGCCTCCTAAGATTTTCGCAAAGCCGGAAGGAGGGAAGCCGTAGACGCCAGCCCACATAACATTATTAACTATTAAACGATCCTGGCGATTGGCTCCCCACTGCCCTTAAATTAAAACCCTAAATACGGGATAATTATATGGGGGAAATGTTTTCGACATTTTGCATGGCGAACAGCCAAGCAAACGGTGTTTTGTGTAATAAAGGATCCGAGTACAAACTGTTACGAGAAAAAAGAAAACAAGGGAAAACGGGCTCTAAATGAGTCCCGAGTCTTGTTTGAAACGTGGAAAGAAAGATGCCGGGAAAGAAAAATCGTCGCTGGTATCGTAAATATACTTTTCTGACATGACATATTGCACCTTTCGTTTTCATTACTTGTTTGTACAACTTTATATTTATTTACATAAGGAACCAAGTGGATGAAATTAATAAGAAAAAACAGCATGAATCGGGAAACGAATTATGTTCCATCTTTAGCTTTAATGTTTAGGCAGAGGGGAAGAGGGAACGGTGGGTGAAAAACGGTGGACCCCTGTGGCGCAGAGATTGGGAAACAGTTGTCGGGGAACGTGAAGTGGATGAAGGTGCGAATAAAGAGAAGGGATGACGACAGAGTCACAGGAGACGATGCCGTGACGGGAAAAACCGTCACGTCTATCCAGTTAATTATAACCTATAGTATTAATCCGCCTTTTTATACGGATCCGAGTATAGAGTACCTTTCGAACGTTCATCGAGCTTTTTAAAAATTTCGCTGCCGACGTATTTATTTATTTATTTATTTATTTATTTTTGTTTTTTGTTCCTATTTAGTCGAACGAGTGCATTGAGCATAAGAGGGATCGATAGCTCGGACGCACTTCCGGGGCGTATAATTATAATTGACGAACGTCCTTGCCAATGACAAATAACTTAGGCCTAAGCGGGACATAAATAACGCGCACGCGTGCACATATATCGAGCCAACGAAATTGATTATCCTCTAACGAGATTCTTTAACATCGAGACTCGACAATTATTATCGTGTAATTTCCCTTGTCCTTCCGTTTCACGCGCATTTAAGGAAACTGGCCGCAGTTCAGCTTATATTAAAAGCGTTCATTGATCAGTCTCATTAGCTTACATTATCATAGATAACGATTATACCCTTTAAATACCAGTCCTCTGTCGAATTCATTGTATTTGTAGTAAGGAAACAACGCAGCTTAGACTAAATCGGTTGAACAAATACAATAAAAACATTGATTTCAAGCAACCGGCAAGTCATTCTGCTCAAGAGCAAGATGACATTCTCAATTTACTCCGTGTATTCTCTTGCTCTGAATTATTGAAGTATTATGTAAAATTACTATAAACGAGCATTGAATAGTCGCCAGAAAGGAAAAGTATAATAAAAAGAATAACAAAAGAATAACAAAGGCTATCATCGCAACGGCTCTTTTTATTATTCAGTCATTAGCGACATTCTCAGCGATCGTGACCAATAATTAATAATAATGATAATAAATGACATAGTAGAGGGCGAGCAAGTTATACTATTTCCGTTTTATTATGCACTTTATTTCATGTGCGTTTTTGTAGTAAATAAAAGTTGTCAGCGGGTCTCATTTTAATTACACAAATTTTGTTGGACATGAGACTTTATCCTCTCGCACGAAGCATCGGATATAAAAAAAAAACTCGTGCTCCTCCTAATAAACGTTTTATAATAATAATAATAATAATAAACGCTGATTTTAATCTGAAATTTACAAAGTGCTAAGTTATTAATAAAAATCTTTCTGAAATTCCTATTAAATATTCTAACGCGTAAAGACGCGTAAAGACGCGTAAAGACGCGTAAAGACGCGTAAAGACGCGTAAAGACGCGTAAAGATGCGTAAGAACGCGTAAGAAACGCTTCCGATTGACGATTAATTGAAAAGCCGCGGCTCGATGTAATGGCCGACCAATAGTGGAAATAGCTCTCGTAATAATAGCGATAACGCATTCATAAAAAGTAACATAATGTCTTTTATGTTTCGCATTAGCTCGGGGCGCATTATTACATTCTAATTTAGTAGAAGCTTGTAATATTGGAAGGCATTGAACATTACAAAGAGTCTATAATTTTACACCATTTTCGTTCCCCGAGCCCCCTCTCTTAAGCGCTTAAATAACCCTCTCTGCGCATAAATTTTATCGGCAAACGTCTTTTTATAGTAAATAGTAAAGCAGCTTAGGTGTTTGGCGTTCGCGAATACAAAGTTCATAAGAAGATTAATGAAACTGAAAAAGAAGACACGCAGTTGCGGACCTCGCGATCGATTATTAATCGCTGGGGATAAAAAAGTAGTTTTCACCTCCCGGAACTATTTCCAATGTAACTTATTGATTGACGAAATGCAACAATATAAAAGCGGCGATTTTCTCAAATTTATAATTTAAACTTATAAATTTCTCTCCGAACTAGATTATGATAAATTATCGATATACGACATCAAAGCTTAAAACGCTTAGATTGTTGTTCGAGCGTTCGATTATTGATCGTAATAAATTTCTAACAATATCCAACTTTAGAGACAGAAATGCTTTTAGTGCAATTGTTTGAATGCGCTTCCAAACTTTAAAACATTATAATGAGTCAAATAATTAAAATTCAAAAATTGTCTCTCTCTCTCTCTATATATATATATATATGAATAGATAGATAGATAGATAGATAGTTAGAGAGAGGGAGGGGGCGGGAGATTGTAAATTGTTTTACTTTTATGTCTAATTAAATCCGAACGAGACTGAATTGCTCAGGTAGGTAATGAATTACGCGTATAAAGTATAACAATTAAAACGTGCGAAAGTGACGCTTTAAAGACATTCAATTTGAAAAAAGTATATGAATTACGGAAACACTATATTTTTTTTTTTTGGTAAGGTTACGGTTCTTTCTTCCTTTTTTTTTTATTTTTTTATTTTTTTATAAATACTAATCAATAATATTCGCTTTGGGATGGACAGGGTAAAATGATAAAATATTTATAAATCAATATAAGCTTTTAGCCGAAAGGGACGTAAGAAAAGTTCGATTAAAGTTTGAATGAAATGAGACAGTAGAACTGTATGCTCACTTAAATATGTGTTGAGTCCGTTGACAGCTTTCGACCAACTTGGCTTTTTGTTGCCTCGGAAACTTTAATCGTACTTTTTCTAACTTTCTCAGGATACTTAAGGGGTTCAAAATTTTTTGTATGCTTAAAAAAATTATACTATTCTTCTAAGCCTGTGTGTGCGTGTATAATTAAGAATTATATCTCTTTCATTAATAATATTTACTAATGCTTGGTTACGTATTAAATTGGTAATTAATGCAGTCACGTATACTTTTTTAATGCCGACGCTTCGTTTTAATCGCTTCTTTTTTTTTGTTTTTTTTTTTTTTTGCTTCCCTTATAGTTAGTAAGGAACATTTTTTCTAAGCAAGGGTTTTTCCATCCCATAAATTATATGTATTTTTCCGGAGAAAATTCAACTTTGGTCGCGACACTTTATTTTCATTACATTTAACTGAAAAATCACCGTTTTAAAATTAAAACTTCTAATAACAAGCGATATCTTGTAGATTAAATAGCTCGTAGAATAAAACCATTTTACTTGAACGGTAAGCAGCTTTAAGCTTTAGGTCTTTTAACTATTCAATATTTGTAGGATTAGAAAGAGAATACATAGGTTCTTCTTTCAATATTCACAATGCGCGCGAAAGCTGTATGTGGATGGATATATATGTATATGCGTACATTACATTACTAACGATTGGGAAAGAATTTTTAATAAATTCCTGATTTATGATACACATACGGACAGTCGCGCGCAAGCGACGTATAGTTCTATTTATAGGTTAGTCGAAGGTTTAAATATTTCCTTAGTCATTTACGTGAATCGTCATATGCATAAATTTTCATACAGAGTTCGCGGGGGCGATCGGCGTCAAGTGTCACGAGTATCGTTGGGGAAAGGTCGAGGAGGAGGAGGAGGAGGAGTAGCAGGAGGAGGGGGGGAGGTACTGGCTGAAATATATAAAAAAAAAAAAAAAAAAAAAAAAAACTAAACGCGTAGGCAGGCGTATCAAGGAACAGGGTAATGTTAATGTTTGGTTAACGTAATGGATGTCCGGGCCGATTCGTATTACGCACACGAGTATTGAAAAAGTCCGGGAGTTGTGGCATGGAGGGGGTGGGGGGCAGCCGAAGGCATGGGAGGGTCCGTCCTCGTATTATTTATTTTGCGACGATTAGTGATCGGTGGACAAGCGCCAGCCGATGGCCGATCGTGGCTCGGCGGATAGAAAAAGAGAAGGAAAGCCGTGGTAGAAAATCCTCCCGGTCCGGCATGTTTTGCCAACTCTTATTCAGTAAAGTGATTTTCTTCTGGGGCTTTTGATTATACGCTGTCGCGCTGCCGGTTAAAGGCCAGCTTTGATCATCGAGCGTTTACCCATTGCGCAGCGCGCGGAGCTAAAAAGATCGTTTTTAGCCGGCCGAGGAGCATGAAAAGCCCAATAATAATAACGAATAGCGCTTTACCGTCGTCAGCTTTTTTTTCTTTCCTTTTTTTCCATTTTTTTTTTTTTTTTTTTTTTTGGTTGCGCATGCGTAATTCAGCGCGGGGCATCCCGCGGAGGCTTTTAAAGATCTCAACAGGGGCGTTCGACGATACGGTTCGTTTTTGAAAGATTTTAATGTGCGACGACGGCGCCGACGACGTACCGCGCCCCAGATAATCCGTGCAATTAATCCCGGGCCGTGATATGGCCGACACGGCCAATAACGGCATTAAGATAATAATAAGATCTTGCGACTCGTGATCGAGACGACGAAACGTCCTCTTATGAAGTTAAACGAAGCAAAACGCCGACTAATTTCACCGGTCTTCCTCATTTCGCTCGGAACTCCAGCCTCCAGCCGGAGGCCAAAGCGATTTATTAAATTGAATTAAATGCCTTTGGATAGAATAAATAGAAGCCGCGGCCTTTTTACGCGGCCTCTCTTCCCCCCCCCCCTTCCTACCCACCGACTCCACCTCCCCGCACCAACGACTATGGGAATAGTTATTAAGGATGCTTCTTCTAGGGATTGCAGATGTTACCCGGAGATAACAATAATTCAGGGATAAAAATTTTAAGGGGAGGGGCATCTCTCAATCGGCAGGCAAAGGACGCGGCCGTCATTGGAAAATATAACGCGAAAGTGTTTTGCGGCACGGTGAGGGAACGCGAGTTGGCAGGAGTCCGGGGAGCTATGCTCGGGGAAACACACTCGGACCTAAAGAATCCCACGGAGGGATCGGTTCGGGGGCAGAGGGGCAGTAAGGGGGGGGTATATAAGGTGTGGAACGCGTCTCTTGGAGGCTTTTTCTCCAAGTTCCAGTGGAAAATTCATCTGGGAAGCGAGGTGCGTACCGTTCGCGGCATGACAGTCGTATTTTTTCCGACTACGTACCTTCTCCTTCCGTGGAATCCTTAATGCTCCGTAGTATGCGCGGGGATGCTGCCGGTGATGGTGCCGGTGCCGGTGACGGTGCCGGTGCCCGTGCCGCTGCCAGTTGCCGCTGCTGTAAATCCTCCTGCTGTCTCCCCCGTCCTGCATCACCAATAAAGCTCAAATAAATAAATATACATTGAATAGTGGGAGTGAAGAAGCCCCGGCCTCGGTAAATCGGCATTCCTCCGGACTTTTTATCGCTTCTGATCAGGCCTCACTTTTACCTCGTGCAAAATCCTTGTCTTTTATGGCTATTTAAATTTTAATCTTCCTACATCCCCATTCATGAATACATTCCCTTTTTCATTAGTCGCATCAGCTTCTTTTACTTTATCCTCCGGGCACTCCAATACCCCCCCCCCCCCCCCTTACCTCACTTACTTATTATCGACCTTACGACAGACAATCTTAGCTCAATAAGAAAACTTCTCATTGTATGAGAGCGAGCACGCCCACGAAGCAATATACACGTCCGCGATACGCATTCTAGGCTATAATTTAAAACGGCATGCGTACGCGGGACGTGTTCTAATTCGAAAATCCTTATTTACCGAATAACCTACGTTCCATAAGTATTTCCTTCCTTATCTCCTTTATGGTTGCCCGCATTTGCGATAACTAGATCCCTCCCCCCCCCACCACCGCCCCCGATAAAGTTTAACACGTAGTCGGAAAATCTGATCGACATTTAACGGCCTTAATACAGAGAGGCTTGTATGTCCGAAAAATTTAATTATCTTTTACGACTCGACCGAGGCAATTTATTGTGATAATCGTAGGCAGAGAATTATAATTTTCGAGCCGGAGTGATAAATAAGCGAATAGCGCGATTAATTATTAGGCAGAGGTGGCTCGCTTCCTTCTGCTCGATCCGATTTATCTTAATAAAGCGCCGCGTCAGAGTCCGCGGAGGAACGATAGTCGGGAGTTGGCGTTTCGATCGATGATCTAAATGTTTAAATAATTAATCGATCGGAGGTCTACGGCGGCGCCGTTATTACCGTTAGGGGGCGCAACGTCGGGGCTATTATTTCACCGAGAAGAAGAAGGAGTGATAATAAGCAGCAGTTGCGCCGGGGTATCGGGTATCGTCTATGGGCGGGGGCCGTGGGGGAGGGGAGAGAGGGAGAGAGAGAGAGAGAGAAATGAAAGATTTAAATGACGCTAATTGGCATCGATCGGATCTGGGCGTAAATATTATTGGCCCGAGCAAGTGAGGGGAGAGGAGAAGGTGGTCTCCTACATCACGGGCAGCTAAATTGCAAATGTCTGACTTCCCAAGTAGGATAATTGCAGATTCCCTTTATATCATGTACGTATTCGTACACAGGATAGATTCGTAGATAGGCAATTTGCGGCACGCAGCGGCGGCGGCGGCGGAGGCGGGGCGGAGAGGGGAGCGAGTCCGAGACGCGGCGAACGATTTCCCAGGGCGAGGAGGAGCCTCTATTCATTTCTCCTCCTCCTACTCCTCCTCGTCCTCCTTAGGAATCATTGGGATCTCGGTGTGGGGCCTGAAAATTAGGCAAATGCGCGGGGGCATTTGCACTAGGAAATAATCCATGGCCTTGGTTATTATTATGCAAGGGCCGGCGAAACACGCCTCCCCTGCCTCGTTGGCTCCGAGCGGACGTAACGGAGCTCCGGCCCCGTAGTTATCGGCTTATATTCTAACTAGCTCTATCAGGTAACGATGTTGCCTTTGCTCCAATGACTTTACACTCACTAAACGCTACCGACGCTCTTCTCCATTATCCTCTACATGCTCATCGTTACCCTCCGTCATCGCCCTTTCTCCCTTCGTTCGACCGTATCCTCTAAGCCCCTTGCCAATATCAAGACTCCTTCTTTTCCTCCTCCTCCCTTCTTCTTCTTCTTCTTCTTCTTCTTCTTTTATTCTCCTCTGCAATGATTACTCGTACACGCTTATCCCCGCCTCCGTTCCCCGAAAACGTGTCAACCCTACCGGATTTTCTACTACGCATCGCCTCTAATTCATTACCTATCAGTATTATAGAATTATTCCTCAACAGCTTTCTCGAGCATTAACCCTTGCACTTCCTCTTCATTTTCTATTCATTTTCTCCTCGCGGAGCTATTATAGCTACCTGGCGATTTTTATGCCCCTCGATCAACAAACGCAATTACAAATTATCATATTATTACTATTACTATTACTATTATTATTATTGTTATTGTTAATATTATCGTTTCTCTCGTTTTATCCTCAGTCAATTCAAAATTTAAAAGTCATTATTTCATATTTCAGTATTATTTTATTCAACAAGTTCCATTCGTACAGACTTTCTTCTTCATGAATAAAGTATGAACACTTCGTAATAATATGCAAAGTTCATTGACCCATACATTTTTTAAAACTACATTGTCTCACGTTAGCGGGACAATACTTCACGTAAACGTATTTTACGTCTCATAAGACAATCGATTGATCATTATCAACCAAATGAATACGAAATTTATATTTCAATGATTATTTGTTACAAGTACATTGCACTGATGTATAATATAATTATCATTCAATCAGAAAAAGGAGAAAACATTTTACCTCAACGTAAGAATATATTTTACGTTTAACCCGTACGTTCCATAAAACTATAATTATATTTTATAAGTAGCCATAAGTAAATATGGATGTTACGAGTCCCTTACACAGATAGCTATTTTAAAATATTCAAAGGCATAGAAAGAACGTATTTTTATGGTATTTTATAATTTTCAGAAATTATGAAATGTTTAAAAGTTCGTCGAACGTAGCCAATCAATCCGATATACCATGATTTAATGCATTATTTTTCAGCAAGATATTACATTTCGATGAATTTGCAATATAATAGTGCGCGCGTGTGTGTGCGCACGTTGTATAAATTTAAGTTGAACGTTAAGTGAATTACAAAATTTTGAAATATAACTTTTTCACTTAAAATTTAATGTACTTTATTCCGGACTAGAATGAGATATGAATATTACATTTTATAATGATATTCTAACGACATTCAATGTAAATATATTATATGAACAAAGTAAAAAAGTTTAAACTAGATAAATTGCACGAATGAATGAAGTTTCGGCTTGAAATAGCATTAAAGTAGCTTTAAAATAGCTTTTGAGGAAAATATCTCTGGCAGGCGATAGGGACTAGTGTTTTTATATACATCTAATGAGGAATTAATGAAAATTGAGGCGTGAAACGGAGATGATTAGGTTTAGTGGGTGAGCCGACGTCGGCTTCTTGATACCGGGGGGGATATAGCGACAGAAGGGTGGGGGGAGAGGATAAATCGAGCTAAGGAATATGGAATTAAGATAATAAATCCTTGATGCGCGGGTCGGCGGATAGATCGAGGAAGTTCGTAACTAATTGTATCTCGCGTGAATCTGTGGGCGCCGCCTATGCATTCGGGGACATCGATAGGGTAGAAAATAGTTGAGGGAGAAAGTGGCCTTAATAGCATTAGGTTTCGTCAGGTATTGAATTATTAGGTAACCGTGGCTCGGTCGACTTCCTCGAGCTTGGGGCAGGTCCGCCAAAAGACGGCCAGGGAGGAACTATCGATTATGGCAGGGCTCCTGGAGAACTGTATTATTACGTCTCCGTCGAGAGGGAAGGGGACAAGGTTATGGAGTGGGGAGGGAGGGGGGGGGAGTAGGAGGAGCGGGTGGAGCGGGAGGAGCGGGAGGGCGAGGAGGGAGAAAGAGGAACGGCAAGAGTCAATAGTCGAGCTCCGCGAGGAGAATAAAGAGTGGCGCAGAGGAGCCAGCAGCAACACGTGTTTTACGCGTCCCGTCGCGACTCTTGGCTCAAGGTCGCGAGCCTTCCTCTGCCTCCCGACCTCCTCCACCCCGAGACGTCGGCGTGGATTAATACGCCGACTGCGTACGGAAGTCGGAGGCGACGCGTGAGCAGCCTCGAGGGCTCGAGTCCTTTGGTCTGAGGACGCCGGTGTCGGGACTGCACTTTCCTCGCGAGTAGTTTCCCGACGGGAAGCCCCGCCGGTCGCAAGATCGATAGTGGGATTGTGTCGAGCCCACGGCGAGCACGACCACGGCCTCGGTTTTCCCTCAGCAAGCCGCGCCTCGACAGGGCCCATCAACTTGCCACCGCCGACGCCGTCATCCTCTTCGGAGCCCCCGCGAATTACCCGGTGCTTTGACCGCCCCGTCGCTCCCTCGTTATGATTTATCGCCCTCGCACTACTCCCCGCCCTTTCCCCGGCCCTTTCCCGGCTCCCTCGATATATATATATATCGTCCCTCCACCGTACCATAACCATTGATCCATTGATCTCTAGCTCCGACATCCCGCCCCCTTCCCGCCCCCTCACAAGGCAAGTCGGCGACTCCGTTATTACGCGGAGCGTAGTAGTGCTTACCGGATTACAAGGCTACCAACCTCCCAACAGCCATCGTCCTTTTTTATCCTCCTCGTCTGCTCCGCCGACTTAATTATTCGTCATTATTGCTCATTAGCCGAAGGTATCGCTCCGCTCTTCTTCATTACCTGAATTATGCTACGCAACCCTTTCGAATCCTTACATCGACTATTATTACCTGTCCATGCAAATCTCCGTGCTCCCTTTTGCCTTTTTTACAAATTACACTCTAATAATTAGGCTCAAGAACAACCGTATCTTTTATCCGCATTCCCTCATATTTTCATTAATATTATTTGCCTTTAATTTTTCATTATCCTTCGTAATCGGACTCTTTTTAAAATACCTGCACGTAATAACACACGTACGTATACGTATACTTTTAGATTTTCCATCCACTTTATCCAGCCGCTTTTCAAGTTACATTCGCTTTATTATTATTATTTATTATGTATTATGTATTATTTATTATTATTATTATCGTGCTGGATCGGGGCGACCGATCGTAGCGATAGTAGTGGCCGCGGTATTAATTTTAGAAAAATACGTCCCTCGACGTCCCGGCAGCGTTTTTATCTGCTTTTCACAAGTCGGCGTCTTACGTGAACTGTCAACGATAAACGTGTTCTTGTTATCCTAAACGTGAAATATGTTTATACATGCGTAGGCACTGTAGGTGTTGTACGTATTTTTGAGCCTCCGAGTGAGTTTTATTCCACTGTAAACCTGTTATTATTATTGATCACTAAGGTGATTCCGATGTTTTTATTATACAAAATTGATTCTTAAAATTGCGATTAATCGTTTTTGTAACAAGTATGCGCTCGGAATCTAGATTCATTAGCTATTCAATACACGTTCTAATGGCTTTTGAAAATAATGTCTCTATGCTCATTCGCAATATTTTCGCCAACACAACTTTCTGCTTTAATGATAACGATAATGATATATTTCATGAGTGCAATGGATTGGCATGAAGCGTTTACGTGCGATTATTAACGCGAATCTCCATTAACTTAATAAAATTGTTTCTTAATCGTCAACAGACGTTACGTTTTAATAAAATACAGGCAATAGCTACACCTTTTCATTGAATTATCTCTTTACTTTGGACGCTCGGGATTAGTGAATCTATTTTGAAGATTTTGTTACCGACAATAAACGTCAAAACCCTGTCATCCGTCGTTCTTCGGCTTCGGCAGTGAAGGCAATGACTTTTAGAACAGTATCTTATTCGAATAAACTCATTGGATATAAACGAATATTTAGTCCATAAATAGCTTTATTACCGCGTTCGGAGCCATTAGCGTCATAAAAATAAGTTTATTTTCATTAAAATGCGCATTCGTAAAAGGCAATTATTGCAAGAAGAAGAAGAAGAAGATGAAGAAGAAGAAAAAATAACAATAAATAAATAAATGTAAATCAAAATAATAAAAGTTAAGCGTATAAGGAATAAAGTTTGTTTGCTCATTCGGTAACGGTTGTTTAGTAATTCTAAGTAAAAATAGTTCTGAGACAGAGAGGGACAGAGAGAGAGGGAGAGAGAGGGAGGAGGGGGCTGGGTGGGGTGGGAGGTAAAACAAAGTTTTGGCAGGGATTTCGTTGGGCATTTGGCGAATCTCCGAATGTCGGGCGATTTAGGAGATTTACTCAGCAGGGAAAGAAGCACGAATCAAAGACGGGACTGGTTCTGAAAGACCTCCTTTTTCTTGTCCTCCTGGATAGCTCCTAATTTAGAGCCTGTCCCTTTTCTTGCCTCGACCGGTCCCTGCTCCAGGCCTCGATGAGAGAGAGAGAGAGAGAGAGAGAGAGAGAGAAAGATAAAGAAAATAAAAGCAAATAAAAGATGAACTGGGGAAAAAGGAAAAACTTTCTTTTTTCTAACTAACGACTCTAATGGCGCAACGTCTTCTTTAATTCCAGGGCAGCCAATTTTAATATTTAAACGTAACTCGCCGCTTCATCAAGCATTATTATATGAACAATGCGCGTTTCATATACTTATTGTATTCGACAATCGTAGAGGCTCTTTAACGATTCAACGGCATTTTCCTTCTTCCTCCTCCCCTCCTCCCCTCCACCCACTTACCCTTCCCCCACCCCTACCCCCACCCAGCAGATAAGCAAAAACGAGCGTTTGAAGATTAAAGTTTCTACATGTCGAACTGATAATTTGCATCGGCGAGTCCTCGAACGGAGGAATATCACAATCGAGTTTGACAAATACTCTCCGACAATTGTTTACCGAGTGCGCGTTAATGCGCGTATTGTAATAACAAGGCTTTAGTAGGTGGCTCCCACGCAGACAGGAGCGAGGGATAATCGGTAATAATTGATCTAAAGCTTCGACAAGTCGCTCTTAAGTTCACTGAAATGGATGTCAAGTCCGTCAGATCGTTCGTTCAACATTCTTCTGCGGATCTAATTTAAAATCCCGTAGCCGTAATAAAGCTTAAGGCATCGCTTCAAAAGATCCGATAGACAAGCGCAAGTTTTTCATTTAATAAAGCACTGCTATTTTTCATTATACCCTTGACATGCCAACAGCGCCGGCGCTCGCTATGATGGATATGGGACAAAAATAATAGGGTCCTGAATCCTCGCTTATTTATTATCTATTAACTTTCCCTAGGCTCCCCTCTATCCCGTTTAAGTATACCTTTAAAAAGAGCTTAAAGTATCGGCAGACCCATTTGCACTTTTCTGCAAAATGATCGAAAGTGTGGCTGTGCGCGTGGGCTTGTGCGTGAGAGAGGGAGAGGGAGAGGGAGACACTGACTATATAAGCACCTTTCAACATTTAATTCGGGATTTTATATTTAAATCGCCTTTAATGTCAATTAAATTTTGCTAAATCTATTCTAGATCAACGAAAAATTGACGACGTAAGAAACATTACGAGTGGATATTACATCGGAACAACTCACTTCATATTTGCAAATTTTTAAGACTTTGAATTTTTGCTCGTCCGTGGAATACATTTGCTATACATATATGTATGTATATAATTACCATCTTGATTATTATTATTAGGGCACAGATACAAGTAAGGCCTTCAAGGCTTTTATATTACTGATAATACGTAGCGTAAATGTCATTCGGTCTGCCCTTGCTGTAATAAATAAATAAATAAATAAATAAATAAATAGACGAATATATAAATAAATAAATGAATAAATAAATAAACGAATGAATGAATGAATGAATAAATAAATAAATAAATGAACGTAACGATGAGAAAGTCGGATGAAAGTACTCTGTATTCATTAGCCGAGCGTTAGAGATGAAGTAAGTCTGGTTATAGATCACAAGAAATGGGATTATTTTTTATCCAGCTAATTGAAGATACCCTACGTATATCAAACATTATTAATTATCGCATTGAATAATTTGTCATTTCTTATGTAATTCCGATACTATTTATCCTTTTGGCTCGTTGTCCATGATTTCTATGATAAATTATTTATTTTTGTACAACTCATTAAGTCATCGCCATATATCACCGCTAAAACGCCGATTGCCTCCAACGGACGTGTCGTTATTATTCATTGGCATATCAGAAAGCATTGGAGCCGACATTAATATTAATAAAATAAGTATGCGAGTTAGTCACTTCGGCACTCGGTAGAATAATGCAGAGCATACGTATTGTCATTACGATTATTCCCGATAAATGCCAAGCTCATTTTAATGAAAAAAAAAAGTATATTTATTGAGGGTAGCGGGCGACACCTACGCAGCGAATTTCAGAACTAAAAGCCAAGAAGAGGAAATTGTAATGTGAGAAAAATGACGTTTGTCGAGGTAGACGTCTAGTTGGCTATTATTGGGGTATACAGAATGGAATGGGGCGAATGTGCCAGAGGTGGAGCACGCACAGAAGCCACATTGATTAGGTTTAGGAGGAGAGGAGCAAGGGGGAGCAGGCAAGGAGGTGAGATGCCAGATGTCGGAAGGTTAGATAAAGGAACATTGTGCTTAAAGACGTCGGATGCTCGAACAGCGAATGCCATGTTTATCCTCGTTATATTAATACTGCGGGCAGAGGTGGGTGTGTGGGTGTGGGTGGGTGGGTGAGGAGAGGAGAGGAGAGGAGAGGAGAGGAGAGCGGAGATAAAGCTGTAGTACTCGAGCCTAATGAAAAGTGCCGATTGTCTCTCTGCGTGTGCGCGCGCGCACCTGTTCATAATGCCTAGAGGCCGAGGGCAAAGGCTAATTACGTAATACCCATCTTAACCGCTTGATTCATTATATCGGCCGTATTGTAAGGTATTGCGGGAGGTATTCCCATTGGAGAAGAACGCCCCGGCCGTTTCATTTGTATGCAACTAATCGAAGCCCTCAATGGCCAATGAAACAGGCCAATTAAGCCGGCCTATTCAATTATAAGAAGAGAGTATAAGGAAAATATCCGTGGAAGCAGCTTCCCTGGCCTTATCCGAACACGATCCGTCGATATAAAATGTCCAGGATCGTAGGATACGCGTCGCTGATTCTAAGGAAGCAGCATCTACTTCTTCTCGTCTTCTCGTCTTCTCGTCTTCTCGTCTTCTCGTCTCGATTACCGGTTATCGAGAATATTTCGAGCTCGTTGTATCGTCATTGGGTCGGCATTATTCGCAAATAACGTGCCCGCGCTTCTGCCGAGCGCTTCCTCTCTCTCTCTCTCTCTCTCTCTCTCTCTCTCTCTCATCGTCATAAATCACAGACGGTTCCTGGCTCTCGAATCAGCGGCTTCTATCGTACGTACATACGTAGATACGTACGTAAACACTTATTACGTCATTGGGCATTTCGAACGACCGAATTAAACGATTCGGGCGCGCGTTACCGAGTTTTCGACTACACGTATACGCGTATAATTATAATTCGGAGTCGCTTATGATTTTGATGGATTTGATGGCAGCCGCGTACAGGGAAAACGGGAAAGTCGCAGGAAGATACGTCGATTCCGTCTTGGTGGAATTATTCAAGCTGCTGCTGCTGCTGCTGCTGCTGCTGCTGCTGCTACTACTACTACTAGTGCTACTACTGCTACTACTACTACTGCTACTACTCTCTCTTTTGCTCTGTTTCTCGGTCCGTCCCCCGATTTAAAGCGACAGATGCGAAGGCCAAGGGAGTCCTTAATACGGACATCTCATCTTTCATTCCCGGGGAAATTCAGTGATTTTTCAGAGCGGGGACTCGCGGGCCCGCCAGCCGACAAAAGAAGACAAAGAGTTTCGCCGCTCCGAGTGAAGCCCCCTAGGAGGAAAATAACGTTGGGAGGGGGGGTGGGATGGAGGGATGGATGGATGGAGGGATGGAGGGAGGGAGGGCAAATTGCAGCGGCGCGAGACCCTCCTCGCTTCGGAGCGGCGCCGCGGAACGAACGGATCGGAGGGAAAGGGCTCGTGGGGGTGAGGGCGGCTGGAGGAGAGGTGTGGCGGGAGAGGCTCGAGTTGTCGACCGAGTCGCGGGATAGAAATGGAAAGCGAGATCCGTCCAGAATTTCAATGCGCTTCGGCCGTGCTCCCGAACCCAGCCAATCTCCGTCCGGCCCTCCTTACCGCCCTCTCCCTCTCCCACCTCCATCCTCCTCGTCCTTTCAATTTCAGTTGCAGCAGCCGTAGCCGCAGAGTCGCAGCCGCGATCTGGAAATATAGCGCGTGCGGCCGGTGCGGACCCTGTCCTTCTAGTCCGGGTACGTGTCGCCGGGTATCGTAAGCTCTCGCCGCTCGACGGAGTCGTAGGCAACGAAAAGTAAAAAAAAAAAAAAAAAAAAAAAAAAAAAAAAAAACAAGAGAAAGCAGAAGAAGAAGAAGAAGCAAAAAACAGCAGAGGACGGTCAATCGACCGAGAGGAGCGTTGAATATTGACACGGAGCCAGCTGGAGTTTAAAGGCCGTCCGGGCTCGTGCAGTTCGAGCGCGGGCGGGCACTCGTTCAATTTCTCGAAAGGCCAATATCGCAAAAAGACCTTTAGCGTAGCCCCGTTAGTAGCGAGGCTCGGGCTTCGTTAAAAGCTTCCTATAACCAAGCCCGTTAATATTTTATAATAATAATACATTGTCCGCGCCGCGCGCGCGCGCGAGACGTTGAACGAAAGCGATTTGAAATGCCTCCGGACTCCCCGAGCGGGTAATCGATTTCGGAAATATTAATCAGTATGGATAAATCCAATTGTATATGGTGGAGAAGCGGCTTCGTAACGATTCCCTTTTCATTATATTAACGGATAGGAGAATGGCCTCGACTCCGAAATCCGCAGCCCCTGATAGGACTCCTGCACGAATAGCGTATAATTGAATAATTCCGGCTCCTTCGTGTATAATTACACGGATTGTTAGGAAAATGTTGTAAAAGAGAGGATCGTCGACGTAAAATGTCAGCGGATCTAGAAGCATGTGTTTAAGTAAAGTAAAGAGCTTAAAGAGCTCGGAGGCAAGCGCGATGCTGAAATCCCGAGCTCCCGTCTCAATTGTAATAACAACGCTCTCTAGAGTCCTATCATTAAAAAATATTTAAAACTTAAAATAAAACTGTTATCTTTATTTAATCCGGAATGATCGGTAAGAGCTCGGCAGAGGGAGGGGAGGCCCTTACTCTTACCTTTCGCTCTTAATGTAAGCCATATTTTAACGGAGAGCAATTACACGGCTAAGAGAAACAATTATAGCCATTATCCTGTAAAGGGCTTATTGGGGTTTTGATTTCAAAATTTCATCTCCTCCTTATTTGCCGCTGGCACCCGTGATATAATTATCGATTACCAATCTGCAATTACGATTCACCAAGCTAACAAAACTATTCGCCACGATAACATGTTTTATTGCAATTCCTCCTTCATTTTTATTATTAATATTAATATTAATATCATTATTCATGTCATTGTTGTTGTTGCCGTTGTTGTCGTCGTTGTTGTTATTACTACATATGTATGCATACAAACGAAGCATAAACTGGAAACATTATTATATTTTTTAAAGTCACTGATACTTCACAAGTATTCGTCTAGCAATTTTTTTTTTGTTTTGTTTTTTTTTTTTACTTTACCCTGTTTCGCGTAAAAAAATGCATTTTTTGATCAAACTGATTTTAAATGAAAAATTACAAACGAAAAGTCGTATGAAAACTCTGGGAAATAACGATATTCTAAATAATAAATGGAATTCTTCGGGCTGGATATACGATCGGACGTGAAAAAAAACGGTTGGCGAAGTAACGAAGCTTATTAGAAAGATGGAAATGCAGCCGCTTATGCTTAACGAAGGAAGCGCCACGTAGGATTACCATTTTTCCAAATACATCGAGAGGTGCATCGATTTAGATATAATTAAGGCATTCGATGGGTAAGCGAGGAGATAGAGAGAGAGAGAGAGAGCGAGAGAGTCGATCGTTCGCTCTGCACTAACTGCACTGACTATACTATACATTAAAATATTTGCGCGATAGTTCGGTAAAGGTTGGGGGATGGCGGGATGAGGAGGAGGAGGAGGAGGAGGATGAGGAGATTCGTCCGAAATTCGGGAAACTTGGGCGAATTCGGGGCAGTAAAAGGTTTATGCTCTGGTCGTGCAGCCGCAACGACCTACGGCTTTAAGGTTTTTCGGTATTTTAAAATAGTACAGGCGTAACGGTATCTCGGCGAAAGAGTAAATTTTAAAATGCCATTAAAAATTTAATTAGTCAAAATTTCGTCGGTGTATTCCTCGGCCTTAATTGCTTTTCTCGGGATAGTCGAGCCTTCGCCCGGATAAAGGAGATAGCAGCGCTGCTCGTAAAATTACCCATCCCCCAGTGATAGGGCGTAAACGTAAGCGGCGGCCATCAAACCACGAGTTGGGCTTTCATTTGCGTATCCGTTCGGACATGTTTCTATCCGAATGCATTTGAGTCTCGGATATGCGATGCATTGTCAGGATGGAATGGAACCGCTTCTACGGCTGTATCGTCCGCCCGACTCGACTCCACGTCTGCCCGAGTACCAAAACCTAAGCCGACTTATACTTTATTATTTATTATTAAACGCGACTCCGACACCGGCTTTACCAATAGATTTTTAAAACCTTCACTGCGTTTAATGAAACTCTTCAACGGGAGCCTCGACCCGACCTCCTCGGAGATTTATTGTCGCGACTCGCGAGCCTTAACCCCAGCTTAACCAATTAACCATATTACACTTCGTAGCGCCGGGATTTACAAAATAAAGGGCACGAGTAATCGAGGTCCACGGAATTATCCGATGAAATTTGTATCTGACGAGCCCGAGCGACTTATTTACGTCAGCGACGACGATCCGTATAAATGACGGAAAGAAAATACGCTGGCTCTGAAGTGAGGACCGGTGGGAGTAGTGGGTAGGGGGTAGGGGGTAGGGGCTAGGGGGTATGGGGTAGGAGAGTAGATTTTAAATGTCCAGACGAGTCTGGAAATTCGTAGTAACATTCGAATGTTTAATAAAGCAGAATACGGTATTCGAAAAATAAACGATCGACCGGAAACGAGGGAAGGCTCTCCATGACTTTGATACGTAGTAATACCTGACTCGGTAATTTAAAAATAATCATACGGCTCTTAGAACTCTGTATTATTAAAGCCCTGCCTGCTGCCTCCTACTCCTCCTCCTCCTCCTCCCTCATAACTTTACGGGGCGTTTAGCGTCCGAGACTGTGGTGAAGCGGGCCTGAGAGAGAGAGAGAGAGAGAGAGAGCGAGTGACGATAAGAGAGGATGGGGGGAGGGAGGGATCCACTGGACCGCAAGGGAGGAGGAGAGGGCAATTAAGGGATCGTCGCCGCAGAAGCAATCAAAGCTCGCGAGTCATTGTATCTCGTCGTTCGGGTTTCCGGGGCGTGAATTTTTAGAGATCCCAGTTGTCCGATCGCATTACCCACGAGCAGCTTCCAGCTCCTTGGAAGCGCTCTGCTTCCGGGCCACCGTCGTAGAAGCCGTTCGGAGGCTGCCGCCGACGCCGCCGCCGCCACCGCACCACTGCCGCCTACCCCCGCCATTAATCCCAGGGCCCTGTCATTGGCGGCGTGCGGGAGCGGCGGGAGAGCGGCCACGCGGTACGCATGCGCCCGCTCCGACTTGCTTCCGTTGATATTTTCGGGCCCGGATCTCGACTCGCCGGCGTACAGGCATCCTCGGCCTGTAGGAGGAGAAACGTCCCCGGTGGCCGTTTCTCAGTCGGGATTAAGACCTTAGTCCCGCGAGCTTTATACACAGCCTGGGAGCTCTTCGTGAAATTAATGGGGCTCCCCGCCGATTTTCCCATTCCCTCCCCACCTCTTTATCCCCCTCTCGCTCGGATGGATCCGCTCGCTACTGTCGACCGACTACTTCGCCGCCGCTCTCTCTCTCTCTCTCTCTCTCTCTCTCTCTCTCTCTCTCTCTCTCACACACACACACAGAATCTTTAGCCTTGACTCGCTAAAGCATCTTTATACTTCCGTCCTCTTTTTTAACTTTGACGCTTTTATTATTTTTTTTTTTCCCCCTTTTATCGCTCTTACATTTTTCATCTCTTCTTCCTCTGATATAGTCTCAGTCTCAGTCTGTGCCCGTGCGTAGGCGGCCAAAGCTTCCGAGAGCTCCTTTATTTACGTACATTTCATTCCTATTTTGAATATGTATTATCTCAAACTTCCGCTGCAACGGCGACAACTTAGCATGAACATTTACACTCCGTACGAAAAATTCTGGCTCTTCATTTTTTCCTAAGATACCGTAGGAGGGGGCCCCGCTCGTGGCTCGTTTCCTCGTTTTAATTAATTCTTTGAAAAAAGTTTCCTTTTGATCTCCCTCTCTCTCTCTCTCTCCCTCTCACTCTCTCCCCCCCGTGCTTCCCGCCCCTCGCCAAACCCACCCTGCCTCCTCTCTCACATATTTACTTAATTGAAAAGAGACTGCTATTGTAATATTTGGCGCGTAATTCAATGTGGCATAAATAAATATATATATATGATATGATATGATATGATATGATATGATATGATATATGTACATTAATCGTTTTTAACGTTCGCCAAACATTTTCGACATTCACTTATACTTTTTATAAATATTTTATCTACTTATCAATAGCTTTCCTTGCTCTGCCCAAGAATTTTCCAATTTCAACTTTATGAAAATAGTTGCTCGCTTCGATCTGACTATTCTCCCTTTTCATTAGATTCCCGAGCTGATATCCGAGCTTTCGGTCATTCTCCTAGTTTCCTAGTTAATACCCACTTTTCTTTATTACTTATTAAGAAAGTCTCATAATTCCCGAGGATCTCTGTACAGGTAAAATAATAAGGACGGCTGGCAGACTTCGTTCCTCCTTACATTACACTTTACGATTTAGAAATGTTATTCTTCCGTTGAAGCCAATTCGACGATGAAAACAATGACAATTGCCTTATTATCAGCGAATCGCATCACTTTAATTAAAATTTATTCGATACATGTATTTATGCGCAAGTCTCACTCATAAGAATTATTATTAATTTAATTGATATTGGTAAGGGGCGTTCGTCTTTGCCAAAGAAATTAATGGCGAGTAAGGCTTATTTGAAAATATTATCTCTTACGATACTGCCCGCTTTAACGATCTCATGCTAAATTACATATAAAAGTATCGGACATGTTATTAAATGAAAAGTACTTTAATACAAGGCAAAACTCACTCTCGCTGTTTTATCTATTTTACTTTTCTGTTCTTTTCTGTTCCTTCTCTTCTCTTCTCTTCTCTTCTCTTCTCTTCTCCGTTCTTTTCTATTCCGCTGTTATTCAAGCTGGAAAATGTTGCGAGTAAGCGTATTTTTTTGGTTCTGGATACGCAGAAACTAAGGCTCAGGCACTGGGAACATCCACCCGGACGGACACAGACGTGCACGGGCACACGCGCGCATGGTTTTGCTATATTATTTTATGATAGGATATTTTATAAGGACTTCTAATGGGAAATCGATCGACCATATACAAGCTCGTATGAAAATAAATCATAGGGAGTATTACGATAATGTTAAGGAGTAAAAAGCTCCGGTGGATGGATGACGTGAGCGGCTTTTTCCTCCGTTAATATACTAAAGTGTAAAGAGACCAGATTTTCTAATGAGTAAAATACAAAAAAAAAGAAGAAAAAAAAGTCGTATTAAGTCCCAAGCCCTATTTAGCTTAAAAGGAAAAAAGAATGACTGCTGTGAATAAAAATGTAACTTTAAAAAGGGTAAAAAGTGCAGTAGCAGCAGCAGCAGCAGCAGCAGCAGCAGCAGCAGCCCACCTTTGCATATTTTTCTAAGCTCGTGTGGATGATGCGAACGATTTTTTCTCCTTCCCCTCTTTTCCATTAACATAATAAAGTGTAAATAAAGCCAGATTGTATAATAAGCTAAAGTAAAATGTCGTATTTACTCCTAAGGAGCACGAAGCTTAAAACTAAAAGGACTGCTTTGAATAAAAATGAAATTCCGAAAGGGGAAAAGTGCAGGCCACCTTGGCATATTTCAAATCATTTTGTTAATAGTGCATGACTTGGTGGCCTCCACTCGGTAATAAGAAGGATAGAGGAAGAGGAAATGGGCGGCATGTGACTATTTCGGTTTAAAATATTGGCGGACTGGCGGCTGTGGTGGGAGGGGGCGGAGAATTTCGCAACTCTTAGCGGCGTAGCTACGATCGCCTCCGCAATGATGGCCAATAATGAATTCATCGTATGCGCCTATAAAATCAAGTCTCCCGAGCCGAGGCTGAGGGCAAAAGTGTGTCCTTAGCCCCTAGGAGTGGAAAAATACGGTCTACTTGCCGGGGGCTGGGGTTATTGGGTTGGGGGGGTGGGGAAAACTTTTGGAAAAGACAATGGCGCGTCTGGTGGTGAAAATCACGGCGCGTAAAATCGAACGAGCGTGTCGCGTGAAAAAAGTGTCGCAGACTTTGCGGCCAAGAGATCAGAGTGAGTGAGAGAGTGTGTGCGTGAGAGAGAGAGAGAGAGAGAGAGAGCGTCTGCGATCGCTAGGGTTGGCGATGATGAGGATGGGAGGAGGTAAATCCAGAGTAAGAGAGAGAGAGAGTGCGAGAGAGAGCAAGTGTATGTGGAAGGATGGAAGAGCTGGAGGAGTGGAAGGAGGAAATCTTGTGCGCCGCAGTGAAAATCCCCCGCGCACACGGCCTCCACTTGAACGCATGTAAGTAAGTATATCTGTATGTAAATCTACGCGTGTACGTCTTTATATATGTATATATAAATCTATAGGTATAAATGTAGGTGGGTGGGTTGAGAGTGAGTGAGAGTGGGCTATGGTGTTGTATAGGATAGACAGAGCGAGAGAGAGAGAGAGAGAGAGAGAGAGAGAGAGTGAGGCGCTTTAACATAAGAATGGGAGCTACGCCGCGCCATTATCCGGGTAGATCCAAGTCGAGAGATATCTCTCCAGAGTTGAAAATGGCGGAAGCCGCGGGGGCTGGTTAAGGGGCCGGTGACAGATGCTCTGTATGCAAATTTCCCGCTTCCCGTGGAAAGACAGCAACAGCCCAAGCAGCCGTTTCGCATTCCACCCCCGACGTTCCTTAGGAGGCGCAACCTCCTCTACTCCTCGGCTTGTCTCGGGCGGTGGCCCGCACCTGCCTGAGATTCGTCCTTGCCTCGAGATGAAAATTTCACGATCGCTCCTACGAGAGTCTCTCCCACCCCCACCCCCACCCCTTTTCACCACTTTCTCCCATAGCTGCCGAATCCTGCCCCCCCCCACCCCCGTCGCCCTTCGAGGAGGGCCGCCGTCGCCACCGTCGCCACCGTCACCGCCGTCGCTACCGTCACCGCCACCGCTACCGCCACCACTGCCGCCTACCCCCGCAGCCGTTATTTCGTAATTAAATCCGGCGGCGAGCGGGGCTACATTTTTCGCATTGCAGCTAAATGAGCGAGCCGTTCGAAAAATGAAATCACTTCGCTAGCCGGGACATTTAAAAAATTCCAGCCTCATCTTCCTTCCTTATCGGGTATTCCCAATATACATGCATTCGCCCTCCCTCCCCACCCCCTACGTCCCAGCCAACCACCCAGCCCTTTATCTCCTCTTTCTTTTTTATATTTTTTTTTTTTTATTTTTTTTTTTATTATCGGTTTTATTTCCTCCCTCGCCTACCCCCCAGCTCCCCTCCCCCCACCGAATCCTCTTGCTTTCTGTATAAACTCTTCGACGCGGCGAGGATGAAAAATTCATCGGATCCATTAGGGGACTTATGGAATGCCGGCGCGTATTGTAAATTTCGAAATTCTAAACATCCGCTCGTGAAATTAATCAGCGCACTCACTGTTTCCGATCGATATTTCCCCAGTTTTTCCCGAAGGAAAGAAAGTTCCCGCGCTGCGGTATCGCTACGCCTCGTCCGGCCATGTCTGCACGCATTACCAATACACGTGCATTAAGAGCCGATGCCACTCTTGGGGTAATCAGCGCAAAGAGAGTACGAGAGGAAAGATTTATGTCCCCTGCATTATGTATGAGTGCTTTATGCAGGTCCATTTATTTATCGCTTATTTATAATGCAATGTAGTTGAAATCTCTCAAGTATCAAGTAGATAAATGCCCGGGAGGCTCATGCGTCCCTTCGGCTTCGCTGCTGCACAGAGTCCAACGACAATCTAGAGAACGAATTCATTAGGGAAGGATGGGCCTGGGCCTTTTTTCATATTCAACCTTTTAGACGGAGTCTAAATCGCAGCCAATTACCGGAGGAGGCGGCAAGTTTATTTATCAAAGCCGAACGAGACGTTTTGAGAGAATCGCGGCCGCGGTGATTAGCCAGTAAGGGTAAGCGCCAAGGTAATACTTACCCGGATCGGTAGCGATCTGTCAGCTATCAGGGGCGAGGCGGGGCGAGGGGCTGGGCCCATCGGGCATTCTTAGCGTGGGTATTGAGCCGCAGCGCGGCCAGCGAGGCTGTCGGGACCGAAAAAAACGCCGAACAAAGGGAATTCCTCGGCGATCCGACGGCCCGTCGACCTTCCTTCCCGCTTCCCTTCCCGCTTTCCTTCCCGCTTTCCTTCCCGCCTTTCTCGACTTTCTCCGGCCTCCGCTCCCGAAAGCGTTAATTAAAACAAGACGCGGGCCGCGCGTTTCTCCGGGATCAGTCGAAGCGAAAGAGCGAAGGTACGGGAGGAGGACTAGGCAGCGAAACCCTGGGGTAATTTCACGATCCTGGAATGCGCGCGCGCGCGCGCGAGCCTCAACTACTATACCGTCTTCTGCCCCGCTTACTCGGGCTTACCCCGGGACTTTTCCGCGACTCCCATTTTCCAAATGAGCTCTCAAATCCACTTAAACCCTTTTCACTCTTAAACGAGCGGCTTCCCATTACTTTTAATGACACGCGACTACTGACTATCCTACCCCCTCTTCCTATCCCCGCTCCACTCCGCCACTCGACCCGTCGCTGTTAAATTAATACCATTGTAGTACCCCCTGACACCTGGCTTCGCCGTTATATCCGTTCCGAATTTTTCATTCCCCGGATCGTCGCTGCGGATTTGTCGTCGTCGCCGTACAGCGCACCTAGTCTCTCATCTCCAATGTTCAAGTAAACATTATTTCATTACCGGCGATATTTAACGACGCGTCCGGCGTGCCAATTCTCCAAGCATATCTGCGCTCGTCGATTCATTGAAGGTCTACTGACATAAATGTTGGAAGCAAGCTCGGTCCACGGTAAGGTCGAGCGGGGCCAAAATGCATTTTCATTTCATTTAGAATACCGAATTAGTGTGTGGGTGGAGGGCCGGGCCGGGCCGGGACGGGGAGGCGAGGCGAGACGAGGCGGGTTAGTGGAGGAGGTTATTGGGGTTATTGTGAAGAGGGCAGAGGTTAATGCGGCGTTCGGCATCAGTGCGATGAAAGGGGCAGGAGGGAAGGAAAAAGCTTGAAATATTAAAGGCTAAGTATTATTAGTTGGAAGGCTTTGTGTTATGTCTGAAAGCGACAGACAGACTGAGTCAGGGAGCGCGAGGCGGCGGCTAACGTGGCGGCTAACGTGGCGGCTAACGTGGCGGCTAACGCGGCGGCTGCGTATCTCTGGGTGCAAAATTAATTTAATTAGCGGTTGCTCTGGACCGAAGCCCGCTTAAATACTCATTCGTAACACCTGCTGACGGCTGTGCCGGATGCCGGCGGAATATCGGCTTCATTTGATTTCCACGGAGCGCCGGCATTATATATAATGACGTTGACCCGCGCCTCACGGTGGCAGGGAGGGGGGGGTGAGGCTGGCTTCCCGAGCCGAACTCCCAGAGCTCGGCGGTGGGAGAGTCCCGCGGATTTTCCTGCCAATCATCCACGGCCGATTCGGCCATTGATCAACTACAATTTCTATTCATTATTATTTCCACTGCATTATCTTAATTTAGCCCCCATAAATCAGCGTTAATACCTAGATTAATATCCCCTAACCCCCCACCCCACTCTCTCTCTCTCTCTCTCTCTACCTCTCTCACTCGTCCTTCAACGGCAATTACTTAATTTCTTAGATTAGAAAGCCGCGCGATTTTGCACGGGCGCATTAATCACTTACGCATTTACCGAACGCCATTGAGCAGCGGTCCCAATTGAATCTACATTTCAATTCATTCGCCTGTTAATGTTAGCCAGGGATAGAGATATTGCAATTTCGACGCGATCAGCGTCATCTAAAGCGCGAAGCTTTTATATCCTTATCAATCTTATCTTGATTATCGCGTCGATAGCCCGACGCTTTAACTTTCTCTGTTAATGCCTCGTTTTCTTTTGTCTTGTCTCGTCGCCGTAACGAATCTTACAACGTATTGCCGAATAAACGCTCACCCAGTCAATGCAAAATCATACAATTCCACGGAATGCGAATTCATATGAAAAATTACTACTGCGCCAAGCAAATAACTTCCTATAAAATTCTATGAATATAAAGTCCGGATTGCTTTGACTCGATGCTACATTCGAGCGAAGCGAGGACTTTGTAGGCTAGACGTATAAGCTCATACCTTATACGATTAATTAGAATGGATTAAGCCTTTTAATTGTACAGAACATAACGGACGACTCTGTATTTAAGGCGCAGGTAGACGAGGAAGCGCAAACACGACACGTTCTACTTAATACGGCTCCTAAGCACTTGATTTATAAGCACTTGATTCTGCTTGCGATTCCAAGTAATCGTAGCAACGGCTTCTCTCCTAATTCTTATCTAGAAGATCTGACACTGTGCTTTCTTTCTTCTCGATAGGGCCTTCTCCCACTTATCCGATTGCGGGTAGCATGTGCGACTTACGGGAAGTTGGTTGTTCACTGCCACCCACCCCCACCCCACTCCCACACCATCCTCCTCCTGCTCCTGCTCCTCCTCCTGCTGCTCGGCAGAGCATCCCATCAGTATAAAATATTCTCCATTTTCGGATATGTCTCACGGATTCACGCGGACAAGCTCGCCGAAACTGCCTCACATATACAATCGTTCCCTTTGCCTTTTTCATCCCCCTTACTGGCTCATCTTCACCTCGCCGAATAAAGATTGTCAGTGTCGAGGGCGTTGGGAATAAGCGGAGATGAGCGCGAGACAAATGCCCGTAGGAGGAGAGAGGTGGAGATAAAGTTGCGTGAAAAAGGCGAGCCGAGAGGGATGAAACGGTAGGTGCAAGAGCTTCCCTTATATCCTCCCGTATCATGGCCTTTGGCAATTCACCGCTGAAGCCAATGGCAGATTCTCGACAATTATCAAACTTACTTTTGCACTCTTTATCTACAGCGCGATCCGCTTACGGATACTCTTGATCATATCAAATCCCAAACATTTCATAAATAAATATCAATGAAAGCTTTTCATCCCCTTTAATATTTCGGTACCTTATTTCTTCTTCTTCTTCTTCTTTTTCTTCTCCTTCTTCTTCTTCTTCTTCTTTTCTTTCTTTTTTTTCTTTTTTTTCAATTCCCTAGAAAAAGAACAACATTCGTTTCATTACTCGAATACTTTCTTTTTATTCTTCATATTCTTTATACAGCAGAGTTTCATTTCTTTTTTCTTTTTTCTTTTTTTTTTTTTTTTATATATAAGTCGAACCTAATGCGGAATATTTAAATATATTTAATCTTTATTCAACGATTTATAATTCAATATGATAATATCATTTGAATAAGTATAGTTTAGAATTTGCATAAATATATGAGATTTCGTTAAGAAATCTTGAATGGGGAGAAAAAAAAACGACACGAGTAGCTCCAAAGGTAAAATAAACTTTTAAGAAATAGTTTTACAAATTTACAAAAATGAACTTCAATTTTCATTTGTTTTTTTAATTCTGTTTAGCGATGAAATGTAATGGAATTTTGAATCCCTAGCCATTTAAGTTTATACATTTGTCCATACGTAGCACCAAATGCTTTAATGTCAGAAATATCGAAGCCCTTTACGTAGAAATAGACTTTTTATGTAATCACTAATCACTCACTAATCATTAATCACTAAAATAATTATTACATATTTAAATTCATTGTTATGGTAAATTCATTTGTTATACCATATCCAGTGCAATGATAATTATCTGGAATATGTATGAGATTAAAGTAATTGAAAATTGTTTTCAATCTATCTAGTTATCTAGAAGCGTTAAAATATTTAAAAAAAAAGAGATCGAATAAATTAAAAATCAACAATGCGTTATCATAGAGCAGCATAAATTTTATTGGGAAATTGAAAATTTGATCCTGTTTGGATTAATGATGCACTTTTAATGAAAAGAATGTAAATAAAGTAGTACTTGGCGATGATGCTCTTCAATAATATTCTCTAATAGACATTCAATTAATTTTTAATATAAATAAATTAGTAAAGTAAAATTGGTTTAATGCTAATGAATTTGAATTAACGTATATATATATATATATATGTATATATAGACTTTTTTTCTTCCAGAATGATTAATTCATACATTTCTTTACAAATAACTAAATTATCACGTTCAGTGAAATGCTCGAGTCTAGAATCGCAGTAGTCGGGAAGGGAGGATGATAAAAAGTAATGACAATGGAATGAATAAATAGGGAACAAAATGGGCGAGGAAATAAAACGAAAAAGGCAACAATCGCAAACAATTAAAGCAAACAAAGAAGCATTTAAAATACTTAGCGAGGTAAGATATAAGCCAAGAGGCTCGAAAAGTGAACGAGAATCAAAGGGCAAATAAAAAGGCACGCGCACACGCGCGCGCTCTTACATTTATATATATATATATATATACGCAGATGGACGGGCATGTACGCGTGCGTGCATGTGTATGATGCAGGAGGTATGCGAGGAGGGGATGGGATCGAAGAGAAAGAAAGAGAGGAAGGATGACTGGGCGCGAAACGCCGACCCGGGAACTTAATGCAGCTTGAGAGGCGTACGGAGGGAAGATGAAATTTCATCGGGGGAATTCAATTAAAAGTAATACCGAAGGCTCGCCGCTGACGACGGAGACGACGACTATACGCGTCTGCCGTATCTGCGGCGCCATAAAGAAGCGCCTGATTATTTCTTCTTTTCATCAGGCAAATGTGCCTATTACCACCGGGACGCGCTGTTTTCTCTTCGTCTTACTTCCCTAAGCCTTCCTATCCCCTCCCTCGTCACCCCCCCTCGCCACCTCGCCCCACTCACCGCCGTCACCGTCCGCCCGACCCTCCTCCTCCCGCTCCGGCCGCGTGCTTCCGCCCCCCCCCCGAGACAGCTTTTTCGCTTCTTTTATTGCCCTCGAATTATATCTTCATTATTGATTTGATCCGCGTTGTTCTCACTGACGAATTCCGACACCAGTTTTCTACGAATTTTACAATTCCTGTCCTCCCATATTTTACATAATTAGCCAAATAGTAACAGTAATTTCAACCTCGAGCGCATGCTCTATATTTCACCTCTGCTTCTACGAGAAAATTCATTATTACTTTATATTAAATATAGATTGCCGTTAATTACGTATAATTGAATTTATTCATTTACATATTTTATTCGATTTTGCTGGAACGTTTTGACGAACCGACGTTAATTAATGAAACTCGTGTAGAACGAATGACAGTATCTTCCAATTAAAAACCTCTAAAATCTTTATGATATTAAAGCGTGGATAGTGAATCTCTGATATATATATATATATATATAGAGAGAGAGAGAGAGAGATAATTACGTAAGTAAGTACTTCACGTGAGTTCGTGAGATTTTTAAATTTATCGTTTAAAATTAGATGTATGAAAAATGCGATTAGTTTTAGTTAATAATAAATTAGCGAATGAATGTGAAATTACAAATTAGAGGGGCAGAGCTCAAGACTGAAATAGTAATCGATACATTTAGCTAATTGTCCCTGCAAAATTCTTCATTCGAATAAAAAGAAAATTGAAATTATTAATTAAGAATATAATTGAAAATCTTCGAAAATAACAAATTTTCGATCATTTCTTAGGCTTCGAGAATACTTTTCTAGAGTTTCACGTAAGAAAATACAATCTCGTTAAATAATTAGTCCGACCGATAGAGGATAGATTATTTTCGCAGTTACTATGTTCCTAGTAAATTTAGCTTTGCTATGCTTTGGAAAATCAATGCAATTAAATGCCATTTGCATGTAAAAATAATAAACTCTAATTGCTTTCAATATACCTTGGCTAATTAATTATCAAAGTTTAATTGCCATTCTTACGATAAAGAAATCCGTTATCCAGATACAAATGTTAAGAATAAAATTCTGCACTCGATGACGATAATAGCAATTATTTATGGAACGTAATTCTTGAATTTAAACTGAATCGATTCTCCGTTGGAATTTTATTTACATGAAAAAATTTATTTCAAGATATTGCGTATTTTTATTGACAGCGCCGTAGTTCATAACAATCTTACAATCGGGAAAATAAAAAGAAATATTTGACTTTATAATTTAATTATAATAACAAGCAGAGGAATATGTAAATAAATACGTTGCCGGGCAACAGGCGCAGACTACGAGTAGGTACTAAATATCTATATTCATTCGCATGCATTCATCTGTTTACTTAGATTTGTAGTAAAAAGTTTTTCATTACGATATGGTAGTATTAAAAAAATAACGACTTGGTAGACTTCATCGATAGCCTATTACCTTTAAATATATAATTTATTACCCTTTTACTAAGGAGAGAGTTAATATTGATTTGAAAGAGCGCGGACTATTCGAGAGTTTTTTATCTAACACGCGGTCTCTAAAATTAATAATAATTTTGATTTCCAAGTCAGTGTTCGAGGATTCTGTGAGTGGCGTTGAGAAATCCAGCTTTTATAGGCATGAAATTGCTAAATGGATATCCTAATTTAATGTCCAGCTGCGAATCTGCATGTACTTCTGCTTTTTACGCGGCTCCCCGAATTACTTAAAAGAGAATAATTTATGAGAATAAATTATAAATACCGTTAAAAGAGCTCACGAGCTATAATAATTTCAAAGAATGCATTCGGGAATTTATTGCTCGCAGTTTGTTATGAAAACGACAGTTTAGTAGGAAAAATTTATCGCTGATAAGAGATAGCCGCAGCGGCTGGTATACTATTTAGATGACAATTAATGACGTTTAATTGAATTATTTCGCAAGGATCCGGTCACTTGAGGCTGTACGATGACATTTGTCGCAGGGACAATGACTAATTACGCTACTTTACAGATGGTGGTACGCCTGCGACTTAAATAATAAGTAAATTTTGTAATTAGAGTGTAAGAAAATGCAAGGGGAACGATTAAAAATTTAAAGTATTGATACGTACAGGAGCAAGTGAATACTAATAACGTTGAGAGAATCTGGCGAACGTGATTGAGTGAGAGAGAGAGAGAGGGTGAGAGAGGGTGAGAGAGGGTGAGAGTTCGGGAATGATATAAAGACGCGCGCGAGGGACGTTTACATGATTCGAGCAGTTTTAAAAATGAGGAAGCGAGCGCGAGCCTCACATTCGCGTTCTCCATGTAGCAGAGTCGGCAGGGGATTGTACCAGAGAATGGGCTGGAGGTAGGGGCGGGTGGGTGGGGGGGGGCGGGAATGGCGTATCTAAGGGCGTAGAAAAATGTACGTAAGTCACTTCCACGGAACATCGTAATCCAGGATCATAAATTTTCTGGGGGAATTCACGGTATGCAATTTCCAAATATTTGCATATAAGCGAGCGAGCGGACGTTGCGGTTTGAATTTTCAAAGTTCGGCTGTGAGCGCCGGGGACCGTTGGCGAGAGGGGGGGAGGCCAGGGGGGCGATGGGTGGTAGGGGGATAGGAGTAGGAGTAGGGGGTAGTGGAAGGACCGTCCCTCCGAGCTGTATACGTTGTAGCGCGTCTTTTTCGCGATTATAAGCCGCGAGCCGAGGACTCGTAAATTTCGGCCTCTTTTTCCTCCCACCGCCCTCCGCCCTCCGTCCACCACCCTCCGACAGCCGCCGCCACCGCCCCCGCCTTCGACAGAGCTCGACGACGGTCTCGGGCCGCCGCGCGCGCGGCCAAAGAGGTAACGGAAAATTCGATCGAAATGGTTTGCATTCTTGTCCCGAGTGACGTGTAGCAGATACGATTCTTGAATAGTAATGCTCCCACTGCTCACTCACACAGCCAAGCGACACGTAGACTTTTCGACGATACAAGCGTCTTCTGCCTATCCGGCGACCCGGGGGTGGCTGCTTCCTTTATTCCATTGCCCTGACTCTTTTACCTTTTCTCATTTTCTTCCTCTTCTTCTTCTCTTTTTTCTTCTTTTTTTTCTTCCTACCGCCCCTCCTTCCTCTCATCATTCACTCCCCCTCCTCCTCCACCTCCTCCTACACCTCCTCCTCCTCCTCCTCCACTGCCCCGGAATTCCTTCGCTTTTTATTCCTTGTTAATGTAAAGTCCTACCAATACCTTTATTTATCTCCTTCATAATAAACTGACCCTCTTCATAATACCTCCTGCATACACACACCACGAGTGTATACATTCGTTTGATACTTGCTGGCCCGACATAACTTACAGATGCAATTATCACATTTCATATAAGAATTTCCTATGTATTTAGCTGTATTTTAAAGAGACGAAAACTTAACTTAAACTCCATATTGACTTGTATAAAAATGTCTCGCGAAGTTAATTCACAGTAAGCAATTGAATATTTACTTGTTCTTGAAGCTCTCTCTCTCTCTCTCTCTCTTTATCTATCTATCTATCTATTTCTATCTTATTAAGTGAGACGTAATCGTATAATATATTATTTTAATATCTTGCAAATTCAATGTTACACTTTATTGAATGAGTAATACCCATCTTAAGAGTAGAAAATATATATATGAAAGATCTTTGAAGGCTTGCTCTATTTGCTTTTTCTTAAGATCTTGCTACTAATACTATAACATAAGAGTTCCTTTTGTCGTACTTCAATCAGGGTCTAGAAACTGAGATTTGTTGAACTCTGGGGGATGTCTTCTTTTGTAATTCTTTTCTTTATCCGCTGCCTCGGATGATCAAACTGTTGAAATGTTTGGCATTTATATTTTGAAACTGTAGAAGCCAATTTGGTTCAATATTTGCAGGCACACGCACACGCACAGACCGAGCGCACGAAAAGTCCGTAGAGTCCTTTTAATGTATTAAATTACCGAAACCCATTTATGGCATTTAAACAACAATTAACACAATCGATTTTCAATTATTAATAATTGAATAACGATAGGGAAGATTAATTAATTAATTAATTGCCGGGCGTATGTGATTTAAATTTTTATGAGTATTAAGAGGCAAAGAGTCGGGAATAGGGTGTTGTACCTCTTCCCGAAAGCATACGATTTAAATATATTGGATTCGATACCTTTGACTACCCCGAAAGATTTAGTATTCGTTAAAAACGTCGTATAATACAAAGTACCATAAATTATAAATTTGTGCGTGTATTTTTTTATAGATTCGGGAGAATAAAGTGACGATCGTAAATATGATTCATCTGGAATCTCTGCAGAAAATCATACATTCCCACCTTTCAGAATACATAAGAGCCTACATCTGAAGGAATAAAAGTCTTTTTAGCTGGACAAACGACTTCTCATTTGCCAAAAATCCCTATGGATTTGCGGGTGCAGGGGGCATCGCCTTGTTTCACGTACGCCCGGCTCGAGGAACAAAAATAAAAAAAATATCTAACGATATAAGCACAAGGCGCGGAGTTTATTTTCTTCTCCTTCTTCTCCTTCTTCTTCTTATTCTTCTTCTTCTTCTTCTTCTTCTTCTTCTTATTCTTCTTATTCTTCTTATTCTTCTTATTCTTTCTTTCTTTCCTTCGGTGATAAATAAATTTTCTTATTCAGAGAGTCTTTTAAAATTCCGTATTCAAGTATTGATATGAAGTTTGCACAATTGGAATTCAAACTGTGTCTCGATTTACCTCTGTCCAGGCTCTCTTACTTTTATTTTCTCTTCGTTCTTTCTTACAAAGTTTTCTTTCTCTTCCTTCCATCTCCCGCTTAGCCCCTCCCCATCCACCCGGCTATGTTTTTATTACAACTTTGGCTAGTATTGAAGGGAAAGGAAAGGAAGGCAAGAGAAAGGTAGAATGTAAAGAGCACGGAAAGTGAACAGTTCTTGTACAGTGATAACATCGGCGCAACTACAATGTAAGCTGACGTGGGCGTGTAATCAATTTTTCGATTTAAATATTTCCATCTGCTGGAGAAATGAAATCTCTTCTTTTTCTTCTTTTTCTTCTTCTTCTTTTTTTTTTTTTTTTTTTTCTTTATTTGAATTCGCCGTGCTTTTAGAAATGAGGAGAACGTTATTCGCGTTGCCTTTCTTTACATATTCAGTCTAAGGTTTCGGTCTAAAATCAAATACCTTACGTTTACAACACCAAAAGCTTTTCTAAATAATATAATCACGAAAATTAACTCTGCTGCCTTTCCTCCTTTGTATTGTTATTATTATTATTCCTGCCCTTAGTCGAATATTCGGATTCAGGAGATGAATACGGTACTTAGTTTCGGATAACCATGCAACACAATGTTACATGACCTTTACATAATTCGCTTCTATCTTGTGTCTTCGAATAAAGGCATCTTGTTACGTCCGTCCTAATTATCAAATAGCTTTAGCTGACATTTTTGCTGTTCTTTTGTTTTTTTTTTTGTTTTGTTTACATATAAGCCCGTAAGTGTACTACTATTTAGTTTCGCGTCAATGCCATAAAAAAAAAGGAAAGAAAAAATAAAAGAAAATCAAGGCTCATGCACCTGATCATGTTTGTTTTCAAAGCGTGTGAGTATTCGATTCCATGTCATAATACAGTGATTGTTGCTGCCAAGTAACCGAGGACTATTTCCTTTGGCTGGTGCACGTGCAAGGGAAAAGGGATTTTCCATCTTAGTCGAGATTGCGGCTTGCTTAAGAGATGGGCGGTCGGGTCGGGTTGGGTTTGTAGGTGGGAGGGGTGGGGGGAGCGAGAGGGATAGGAGACGTGCCGAAACTTTCGTCAAATTAAGTCAAGTCTTTGTGTGCATAGGCCTTTCACGTGCGATTATAGTGCGAATCGAGTTATGTATACCTTTGGCTTTAGCCATTTACATGTAAAGCTCGACTCCTCCATATATTCTTAGGTGTTTTGTTATAAGTTCCATTTTCTATGCTTTAATGCACTTTTTAGGCCATCACCTTGCTGGGTAATGAAATCTTGGTTACTTGCACGCCCTCTTGCACAGTAGTCATAGAAATAATTTAAAAAAAAATAAATTATCATCATATTTTATAGGAATGTTGGTATTTAAGTGGAGTGTTGACTATGAGGAGGACCGCAGACAACTTAAAGTCAAAATAGCTTAATTAACAATTACTGAAGTACTGATATTCGTGACATTTTATACGTATAAAACGTTAAATGTCGAGGGAAGCGTAGAAAAGTTTTTTTTTCCAGTCATCTCCTCGCTTTTCGGGCTTTGAAGAATTTTATAATTTATTTACATAATTTTTCACTCTCCCCTCAAAATTACAAAAATTACAAGCTAATTTACTTAACGATTTATTTAACGAAAAGTATTCTTTTCGACTTTATTCCATTAGTTTCCCTTAACTATAATCAATAAACAGTTGCTACATTATTTCAACCTTAGAAATCTTCGGATTATTATTACAATTTACAATTTACAATTTACACCGCTACGGTATTTTTTTAATGAAAGCATTGAAAGAGCATTTAAAAAAGGCATTAAAAAAGACTTTATTATGCCATATTTTGTGCTCGATTGGCACGATTGCCACGATTTTATTAAACCTGTCATTCCCAATCTTGACTTGCCTCAGTCTTGAAATTCGTAAAAATATTTAGACTCTATTTAAATGCAAAAATATGATTTGTCCACGTTGTGCAGGATGCGCTAATATGCATTGTTATGAAACAGCAATGGGAAGGACAAGCGGTCAGAGAGTAAATGTTATTAAATGATCCGACATTTCAAGCACTGATTGTACAGTTGAAACGGCCGTAATAAAATAAATAGGCAGATCGGGCGGAATGCCTAAGCGATGACGTATTTTTCTTGGAAAGCTTTATGACGTTATAAAAAGTCCGTATCACTTGGATTCCGAGTGCATATGTTATTTTAATCGCTCTATGATTTTCGAGAAGTACATTAATAATATCTCGGGGGAAGATAATAAGTTCTCGAGTCGGAAAATAAATTCTGATAATGGCGGACGCTTCATTTGGGCGTAAAGAATATTTAAAATTTTGCAATGACAATTAAAATACTTGTATTTTTCGTTTGTTACAGGTAAGTCTTGCAGGCGGTGCCTGCTCGAGGACGCTCTATGGGAGAGTAAGTACGTTCCCGTAATGATTTCGTAGGCGTACTAACGCCATTCGAGGTGAATGTTTAGGTAAGGGAAGGGATGGTAATTGAATTAAAATAAAAATGAGCGAAAAAGGAGATCGAAGCTCGTCCGCCCCTGACTTTTCATCGACGTGGTGGTACCAATGAAAGGGTATTCCGAGCCGAGAAATACGGAAATATTCTTCCTCGGGAGTTTGGCAGGGGAGGAGCCCGGGAAAACAGCTGACACGCGCATCATCCGAGTGCTGTGAAAATATGCCACTCAGCAGGAGGAAAAGTTCGCGGAGGCTCTTGCCCGTCGACTCGAGTGCGTGGGCTGTTTATGATGGTGGTGGTCGGTGGTGGTCGGTGGTGGTCGGTGGTGCTCGGTGGTGCTCGGTGGTGCTCGGTGGAGAGGGCCTCGAAGCGCCGACCTCGGCCTCCACGAGGACGTGAATTTCCCAGTGGGAAAAGCCGAGCTCTCACCCCCCCCCCGCCGCCCCTGCTCTGCCCCCGACCCTCGGCTACGAGGGAAAAATCTCGCAGCTACGTAAAAGAGGCGGGATTTCCGAATGTGACCGCTAACGTCGCTTCTTATTGATATTTCCTAAACATATGAAGCGGGCTCGCTCGATAATATTGTGGCCCGAGCTCCCGGGGAGAATGCGAATCAATTCCGGGAGCGTTAGCTTCGGAGCTCTTGGGATGCTTAACGTAAGTCGCGCGAGCGGTTTACGGTGAGCGGCGGTTGGGTGGAGGTGGATAGAAGTCGCGTAAGTGCGGTTTTCACTTGGGCCACTCGACGAGGGGGTGGTGGCGGTGGCGGCGGGGAGAGCTGCTTCCCTCTTTCAGCTTTTCAACCGATCGATGTCTTCTTCCTCCTCGACACGCACTATCCTCGGCTACAGGCCACTAACAGGGCGAACCTCGCCCGAGGCCCTCCCCTACCCCAATAACCCCTCATCGCCGCATTCGCCTTCTTTATTCCGCTCTTAAAAATCTGCCGCACTTGCAACGTCAAGGCTTGCGTGGGCGGCTCGCGGAGCCTTCAATCGCCGGCTCTAAGCGTCTACGCGAGCCAGGGACTTGGCGATTCTCGCATCTTCCCTCTTCGGCGTACTTTTCCAAAGCCGACCCTCGTCGACATACACGATCCACGGCTCTGACCGTCCGGACGACGCTTCCTCGCCTCGCATTCGATCAACTCACGTCTTTTTATGACGTTCATAATGCATTTGGTGTGTCGAGCCACTTCCTTTTAACTCTTAACGGCAATTCGTCCGCTACTTTTACGGATCCCTTATCGCTCCGCCCCCTCTCACCCCCCCCTTCATACTCGTCCCCTACTCGTCTAATTTATAGCGTACTTAGCTGCGTGCAGGCGAGCCCATTATCCAATTGTAAATTGCTTAAAATTCAGGGAAACCCGTCTCTCGCTACCGAAAAATACCATTTCCTTGCGCCCTCGTTATGCCCTCACTCGCTCAATGCACTGCTCAAAAGCTCCTTGATTCGGTTTATGTTTTCGCGTCGATAGGACGTCGAGCGGCGATCGATGCTTATGAAAATAAATTTTCAAGAATTTTCACGTAAATCGAAGTTATATGCTTTATCGGAATTTACGAATCGCCTGTCGATAAACGGACGAAGGCCGCTGCCCCGTCGTACCGGCAACTTTTATTGTTCCCCGCCCGCCCGAGGAAAAGAGAATCGTAATAAAGCCAGTTTATTATGTAACACGTGTGCTTTATATGTATTTTAAATCACTTCCTGTCCTTGTGGACCTATGTTTTTCGGGTAAAATAATCTTTAAAAACAAAAAAAAATGCTTGAATCCCGAGGGTTAGTCATTAAGTAGTGCGTTCGGAGGTTGTTGCGTATAAGCAGGAAGGACGAATGCGGGGACATGCGTGTGTAAATTAAAAGATTTTTATTTATGAATAAAGTGGTATTTAATGCAACTCAAGAGGCTAATGTTGTATATGAGATTTATAATTATTGACTTTGCGAATCCAATGGCGATAAAATATCTCCAAGTCATAAATTAATTTATAGCGGAGTCGGGAGTTATAAAAAGTTGGGCTATAATTATTCCCAAGTAATTCAAAGTTTTGGCAATCCGCAAGCTTTACGCGTGTATATATATATCTATATATATATATATATACACGTGCGCGTTTGTAAAGCGCCTTAAGCGGTTTTACGTTCGTCCCGATATCTTAAATAATCCTTATCCTTTATCTGGAGGCGAGGGATTCATCATTGCGAGAAGGGAATGTAAAAAGGGGAAGGGACGAGCCGAGTGGGAATGCGCGTGGGTGTGGGAAAGGGAGAGAGAGATAGATAGAGAGAGAGAGAGAGAGAGAGAGAGAGAGAGGGAGAGAGAGAGTTAGAGAGGAAATAAAAATGAAAGAAATGCCGGTACGAGGTGGAGGTGGGTAGGTGTCCGAGCCGGAGCGACTTCTCCCCTCCAGGGTTTTATGACGGGTCGCCGAAGGGCGGCATTCGCAACCGGATGTGTCCTTTACACGCAAAGAGCTCATCGGGGAGAGAATCAACAGCAGCAGCAGCGGTAGCAGCAGCAGCAGCGGTAGCAGCATCACCGTGAACGAGCACCAGCAACGCCTAGCAACACCGGCAACACCAGCAACGCCACCAACACGACGACGACGACGACGACGACGACGACGACGAGCTCCAGATGCAGATAAAGTTTAGATTTGCTTGGAGCCGAGGGCTAATTTATGCGATGGCCGTCGATCATTTCACCGCCACGTGCCCGGACACGAGCTTTCCCTTCAAAACAACAAGAGTTTCCTAGACGGGCACAGATCCCCCACAGGATCCTCACTCTGGTTCTTTGGTTTAAGGTAGTTTGCATTTTACGACCTACGGATTTATATGTTATAGGACGAGCCTGAGAGGAAACTGTAATTTGCAGCTCTCGGATAAAGGAAAATGCCCGTGAGGTGGAAAGGGCTTCTTTTATTCGTCCCCATATAGATTTCATTACCGGCGTAAGCTCGTCTATTTATTCCCTTTTTACCGACCCCGATAAGCACTCCATTCAATTGTACTTCGTACTTATTAGGCCCGGCCGCGCACTCAATCAGCGATAACAGCCCGAGGAAAAGTCCGTAGAAGGCACTCCCCGGCCACCTTATCTTATGATCAGGCTCCGAGAGTCCGGCATTCATTTTTATCCAGCCAATGCTTACTACGCACCGCTCGACGCAACGACATATTGTCGGCCCTCGACGGGATCAGCACTCGCACAAGCTCCCCAAATCCAAATCCGTGGCCTCTCGCGAGTATATCTCATCAATGCGATTTGCCGGGGATCCTGTACGGTCGGTGGGCGGGTGGGTGCTAGGTAGGCAGGTTATTGCTGACGGGGTGAGGGGAAGGGATGGGTAGGGGGATTATTAAGGAGGAACGGCTTAATGGGTTTGGCGAATTTTTTGGTAAATGAATATAGAGTCGCGGTGAATAGAAGCCGAGAGGGTTATTGGGGATGGGAAGAGTGTATTTGGGCTCGTTGCGCGGTATCGCCGATTCCCTGGCTATTCCCTGGCAATTCTCTGGGAATTCCCTCGCGTTCCCGTTGGAAGCGCACAAGGAGGACTCCGTGGCAAAAGAAAGGTTTTCGTTGTAGCTTAGAGGAGGATAATCGCTTATACGGTACCGCCGCCGGGGGGGCGGGGGCGGGGAGGAGCGAGGGAGGCTAGTGCGGAAACAAAACTCCGTACGAGGCCAGGACTTAAGCCCCCCGCCGATAAAAGTTTTCCGACGGCAGGCTGAGAGTAAGAGAGAGAGTGAGACGGAGAGAGAGAGAGAGAGAGAGAGAGAGAGAGAGAGAGAGAGAGAGAGAGAGAGAGAGAGACGGGCACAGACTCTTTGCGAGCCGGAAGACCCGGGCGCGCAGCTTGTCCTCGAGGCAGCCGCTCCGTCGAGGTGGAGCGGTGCGTACCGCGGGTGAGGAGACGAGGGCGAGGGTGGCCTCGTCGGGCTCATCAAGCCTCGGGAGAGAGGGCAGACTCGGCTTTCGTCGCTGAATACCAATGCGACCTATCCAAAGAGGGCCAATCCCTCCTGTCCGACCTTAGCTGTCTATCCGTCAACCCGTCTCACTTCCCGGATACCTGTGCGTGCGAAGCCCCGAGTGTTGGCGTCTCGCACCCAGCTCGGAGCCACCCACGCTTAATTTTGCAAAGGCATCCACCCCCACCCCCCACCCCCTGTTTACCCACCGACCTCACCCTCGGACGCGCCCGCAATGAGCCACGCGGAGGACGTATTTCGATCTATCAAGTCTAGTCCGGAGCCCCGGCGCTGCTTCCCTCTTTATATGCCTGTTTATCGCTTGAGGGACGAGCTCATTGTCGCGCATGCGCCACAGTCTGCCACTAGACCAACTTCTGCTCCGGGGCCCTCAAGAATGCGTCGTCGTCGTCGTCGCCACCGCCGCCGCCACCACCGCCACCGCCGCCACCTCGTTACTCTGCCCGTTGTTCCTGCCCTTCCTTGCCCCTTGAATTTTTCTTATTAACTCACCCTGGCGGATACGTCTACGTCCGATTGTTTAAAGCCCCTTTTTCAGCGATACCGAACCAGACGACCCTGGGACTCCCGCGACAACCGCATCATTCCTATCGTTATCAACATCATCATCATCATAATCACCACCAACATCACCAACACCACCAACACCACCAACACCACCAACACCACCACCACCGCCACCACTATCATCATCATCGTTATTATTCTTATTATCATTATTATCAGTGCCAGTGGTATTTGCCAATGGCTTACTGAAGAGTATATTCTAGCGGTTGCGGTGCTCCCCTCCCCTTCCCCACCTCAACCTCCTTCCTCCTTTCGCCCCTCATTACCATTGTTATTACAATTATTATTGTTATTGTTATTATTATTATTATTATTATTGTTGTTGTTGTTTTGTTTTTCTAATTTTCAGTGCTATTTCACCGCGGCAAAGTAATATATATACGTTGTTGACAAAAACAATCTAATGTTGCAATACGACGGCCATTATTGTTTCAAAACATGCATTAAGAGCTCTTTAACATTTCTCCCTCTCGTCCAAGTGCCAGACTAGGAGTTGATTACTTGAAACAAGATAGCCGATAAAATTACCAGTTACGGTCAGAGCATACAGGTTTCATTTACCTAACACAACGCACTTCGACTCTGCTTTATATTTATTCATTATAAAGCTAATGTTAATTATACGAACAATTATCAAGATTGCATAATCAAAGTCAGTTGGTCTCGACATTCATTAGTTCAAGTCCCCTCGACCCGCGCCCCCACCCCCCCCCATATTCGCATTTTAATATTCATAAATTTCTTCCTCTACGTGCGACATTCTAGAAGGGAGGGGGAGTCGACAGCCTGGGCAATTAACGGCATTAGTTAATTATTAATTACCAATAACCTGGAGATACAATAAATAGCGATGGCCGCATCGATCCTGCCTCTAATAAAACTATTTTAAAGCGTATCGCCTAACGCGTCATTGCTTGTCTGGCGTAATTTTGTATTATTTGCCTCGGTTCCACGATTGATAACATGCCCTGCTTATCGCCCCTTAATGGCCCTCCTGACCAATGGAAAGGGGTGGGGGAGTGAAAGGGTAGTCAGGGATTCGAGCGGGGGGGGGGCACTTGTCGTCTCTTAGAAAGAGTCTTTCGTAAAGGATATATCTATCGGAGACTCTCCGCGTCATGGATTTATTATCTAAAAGATAGAAGCCCTTATCTAAAGAGAATCCCTGACGCGGATAGAAGTTGCGACTCAAAGTGCTTGAATCGAATCGATTTGGAAGCCAGCGATTGGGAATTGAAATTAGCCGCTACGGAGGTCCACGGGGGCCGAATAAAAAGCAGGAGGCGCTCCCCCGGGATGAATGAAGCTGGCCCGGACTCGAACGGCCTCGAGTTCCCGGAATTCCTCCGACCGTCCGTCCGTCCGTCCGTGTCTGTCCGTGTCTGTCCGTCCATCCGTCCGTCCATGTCTGTCTGTCCATCCGTCCATCCCTCTATCCATCCGTCCATCCCTCCATCCGTCCGTCCGTTCGTCGGTTCGTACGTACGTAGGCTCGCTCGTAGGGTCGACCTCCTTTACGCGCAGCCGCGAAGCTCCGAAGCTCCACGTGCTCGGGGCGGAGGCGGCCGAGCGAGCCCGAACGGCCCCGACTCGGGGATTCTGCCGCGACGTCCACCCCGGCATGGGAATGACTCCAGTCGGGTGGTGCGCGTACCGTCGCCACCACCGTCCGGAGTCGCGGGTGCGACTTCAGTGCTTGCGGCCCTTCCTCCTCCTTCTCCTCCACCTCCACCTCCTCCTTATCCTCCTCCTCCTCCCCCTCGGCCTCATCCGCCTCGGTCACCGCCGCCGCCGCCGCCGCCTTCTGCCCCCCTGCCCCAATAACCCTCTCCGACGCCTATCTCCTATTACCTATAGGCCTCCTCCGTCTAATCATAAACGGGGGAGGGGGGCTTATCCCAGCTCACCTGTCTCTCTCGTTCGAGTCGCGGCCTCGCGTGTCCCCGAGTCCTACAAGTCTTACCGGAGACGCGGGGGCGCGCGCGCGCGCGCGCCCTTTCACCTCCCTGCCCGCTCCGTCGCCTCCCCGGCCGGAACAACAACAATAACCACAACAACAAACGACGACGACGACGACGACGACGACAACACTATCTCCTGGTTAACTCGGACCCTCGATCGCCTGGATAATACCCTTCGAGCCGAGTTGCGACAGCCGCGACCGCGACGGCTCGAAGCCCCGCTCGTGCTCCAGAGATTTCTCCGTTAATTGCCAGTGATGTGAGGCATCGTCCCCTTGGTCTGAGAGGCAGCGACCTCCGACTCAACACCACCTGTAAGTAAACAACGCATTTCTAGCCGATTGCACGTCGCTTGACCGAGGCCGGAATAGCTCTCGTGTTATTGATCCCCCGGGCCGATGATCGACGAGGGGCTCTAGTCAGGACTCGTCGCCTCGCTTCGCGCTCGTTCCGCGCTCGCAAGCTCTCGCAACGGCTATCATCGTCGCGCTGCCGTTACAGTTACGGCCCGGATCATTATTGTCGAGCCGACGAGCCGATTCCCCACCAAGAGAACCGAGCCGCGGATTCAATTCCATCCGGCGCTCTTGGAAACATATACAATCCTTCGATATAGATATTCGCGGTACGTCGATCTATTACTGCGCTGGGCGAGATGGGCGAGATGGGCGAGATGGAAGAGACTGAGCGCCGACGTTCTCGAAACGCGGCTTTTTTATGCCCACGTTCCGAGACGTCCCATCAAACTCAAAATGCCTTGTTGCTTTTGCTTTTATTCCATCCGCCTCCTCCACCTTTCTTCATAAAGTCAATGATCTGCGAACGAAAATCTACCGGCTCCTCTCTATGAGCGCGCGCGTGAAATCGTAAAAATTGAAAACAAATTCGCATAAATCCCGTCAAAAATTTTATATACTCCCCCTTTCAAAAAGCCTCTCTCTCTACTTGCCCCTCCCCCCTCCCCCGCGTTCTTCAATTTTCACTGTCATCGTCATTGTTGTCGTTGTCGTTGTCGTTGTCGTTGTCGTTGTCGTTGTCGTTGTTGTCGTCATTGTTGTCGTTGTCGTTGTCGTTGTTATTCTTAATTATAATACTTTACTTGGAATTTAAAGCCGAGTGTTTTCAGCCGAAAGCCCAAGCGGGAGCCCAAGTTTTACTTTATAAGAAAATTTCACAAGACTTCAATTCCAAATAAAACTTACTCTCCCCGAGTTTCTTAAGAGAATTTATTAAAACATATTTTAATTAACGTCAACTTATTATTAAAGGATTAAAATTTTCGTTGCTTTTTTTTTTTTTCAATACTTTTTTTTTCGTTTCCCTGTGATCTTACAGAAAGTGCATATTTGTCCCTTTTAGCGGCCAACAGATTTTATACAGACGCGCCGTCAATTATTTACAGTATCCAAGCAATAAAACGTTTGTCAGGTATTTTCTTTTCCGCTACTAATTGAAAGTGCCGGAGTACAGTAAAGGAAAATAATTTGTCAAAGGCCTCTGCAGTAATAATTATATCAATGCATCCGAATGTATTTCATTATCCTTCGGTTACAGATTTCGATGACTATGCATTCCCTAGATTACGTAATTTGTGTTAAATGCTTAGATTTTTTTTCCTTTTCAAATGCGGAGCATGTAAATGTATTTTTTCTAAGAATAGAAGGATTACAAGGGATTTGGTTGAAATTTGTCATTCAATGTCGTTCTCGTTAATGTGTCATGTGTAGGTAGGTGCGCATTGAACGTCGGGCGGGAACGCTTTGACTCCGAAGAAATAAAAAAGCTATATAAAGAAGGAGGTTTAGAGTTCCCGTCGAATATAAACATCATTTGTAAAGCCGAGAGGGTAAAAAAAAAAATGAAAATAATCGAGAATAATCGAGAAGGTCGGAGGAAGGTAGAAGAAGATATGTACTCTCTTGTGCATCTTTGGGGAAGCTTTCGTCTTGAAAACGGTAGAAGCATCCTATGCTTATGGCTTTTATCCGAGAGAAGCCAAAGAAAAGTGCAGGGAGGAGTTTTCGTGTCTAAGGGTTCCTCGGAGCCATAGTCAGGCGCGATATTCAAGTGCTTAGAGGCCTTCGTCGGATGCATCGGCAGCAGCGGCGATAGCGGCGGCCGCTAAAAATCTACTTCCCCCCCCCCTCCACTTCCCCCCTCCTCTCACTATCCTTATAATGCTCGGATATAAATTGTTATTATTCTTGTTAGCTCTGAGCTCGAGCGTTTGGTAATAACGTGTGCTCCAGCCACCCGAACAACACTAGTTACGCCTCATAAAATCTGTCTCTCCTTTATCGACGGAGCAGTTCAATAATATGCAAAAGAAATGAACAAACGAAACAAAATTTTATGACTCGAGGGAGGCGGCTCCTTTAAAGCTCAAAAACGAATTAAGGTAGTGCAAGCTTTTTTGTTCTTACCTTTCGGCTACTTATTCAGAGACTGAGCATTATTTGGTGGAAAAGCCGTTCTATTCTCAACAAGAGTTTTCATTTCATATGATTCTAACTCGGAATTCAATCTCCGGAAGCGAGTCGTTGAGTGAAATCCAGTCTGCCCGTAATAGATCCATTTTGTCCTGTTTCTCTCTCCCTCTCCCCACCCCCTCCCTCTCTCTCTCTCCCTCACCGCAAATCACCGGCTGTTTATCATTTTATTAATTTAACGATTTTTTTTTAAAAATAACTTCTTTTCCGTCCTCTCCAGCTCCGAAAGCACGAAATTTAAGATAAACGGGAGATGGCTCGACGATAATCAATGTCCCCTCTCTCTCAAAATGCCCTTTCAGCCGGCGTAATACATTTTTTGTGATAAAGCTGGCTTTGTACGCGTCAGTGTCTCCTAAAGAGCTGACACGCCGTATTATCGGAGCTGCGCGAGTCTGCATGCGTCTACATGCGAGTCTGTGTAAGGTTAGATCGAGCGGGATGACTCCACCAGCCCCCCCCCCCGCCCCCGAGCCGACAGAACTCTATTGTCATATTCGTAGAAGTCTCCTTACGTCGTATAATTTTAATTAGCCGATCCTTCACGCTAATCGATTACTCTTGTCTACTCATTATCATAGTCTTACATTTCTAGATTATCATTATTATCATTATTAATGTAATTATAACCTGTAACCTCCGGCTATGCAGATTCAAAGCTAAGGACAGGGAAAGCATTATGCGGTCGTATCGGAGCCTCCGGACCAACCTAACCCGAGAAAAATCCGCTACGCTAAGAAAAAAAAAAGACGCCCCGCGATATAATGATTCCGAGAAGTATTTCAGATCCAATATGTCCGATAAAATAAAGGCGACAATCGTCTCGGAGATGTATTAAAGCGAGATCATTTGTACGAATGCTGTTGACGGATTGATAATGTTGTCAATTAATACTTCGGGAGTCGCGCTCGGTCATCTCCTTGTTATTACATTGACAAGAAGACGTATAAATTCAAGCGAACTGTTACAATAAATGCGACTTTTTTTAATTTGGGATATTTAATAATGGCCGCTTACTTTAGCTGCTCAATGGCAAATAAGGACATTTTGCATGAAGAAGAAAAAATAAATAAAGTAAAGTAAAGTAAAATAAAATAAAATAAAATAAATAAATACAACGGGAGAAAATGGTCGGATACGGAGCTGGGAAATAAAATGGGGAAAACGACGGAGGAATGTTTTATGTAGCAGGGATGCTGATATTATTGAAGCATGTGACGACTGTTTCCCGTGACAGGATTTGAGCCGTAGAATCTGAAAAACTGAAATTGTCAATGATCCATCAGCCGGCGTCAAACGAAACGAAGGATAAAAGAACCAAATACAGATAGGACCTCGCCGAGCTTTACCATTAATTACCATTATCTCGGCTCGTAGCGTTAAGAGCATTTAACGCTACGACAATTCAGACTGAATTTGTAATCTGCTTATTCTTCCTCTTCCTCTTACTCTTCCCCCTCCTTTTATTCTATTCTTAACGGAGGCTTGGCCGAATAAAAACCTTAACGTTAGGATAAAGTGACGCTGCGACCTCATCTAAATATTACAAACCGCTGCTGTAAACTGCGATTACGATATAAAACAGATTTCCCATAGGAATATATTTTTTTATGTGTTTTTATGAAGAGCGGGGGGGGGGCTGGGGTGGGGATCGAGTAGGTAATTTGACAACGTTCAACTCCCCTTCATCTAATTGCGTTTTAGGCAAAACAACGAATATTTCGGCTCATTATCGGCAATGAATGAGTCTACTGTTCAGAAGCTTTACTTATTACTTTGGCAGATAAATGTGCGGCGTGACGCATGGCTCGCGTATGCCTCAGAGATTCGAAATGCAGTTAGATTTAAGTTTTTCGCATACTCGATCCCTCGATCTTTCGATTAAAAGGAGTTTGAAAGGAGTTCACGAGTCAAACGGTTTCTTCTTCTTCTTCTTTTTTTTTCTTATTTCATACTTGTTTCGTACTTGTTCCGTACTTGTACGTAATGAACTCCTATCGCCTATCTAATTTCCTTGAGGAAGGTCACCGGCATTCCGTGGCCTGACTAATGAAAAGCAGAAGAGGGACTGGAAATAATATGCACAGTAAGTCGAGGCTCAAGAGTTTGATGTTCCCGAGGAGGAAGGGGCAGCCATAATTCCCGATTCCCAAGGATGGTTGGAATTAATAATAATAATAACAACAACAACAATATCAATAATAATAATAATAATAATAATAATAATATAAATACGTAGAGGGCAAAAATGTTGACAGGGCTCGAAACGAGCCCCATACCAACCCAAACACTAAAAGAGAGAGAGAGAGAGAGAGAGAGAGAGAGAGCGAGAAAAAGTCGTTAATTAGCCGAACGTGCCTCTGATGTCTGTTGGCGCTTATGGGAGCAACCCCTGGGATCCTCGTGACTCCCGGTGTCGACAACTGAAGCGCTCCGCGGCTCGCGGGGGGAGAATCAAACGTTAGGCTCAGTGCTGCTTTTAATTAGCCGGTGACGTGTTAAAGGGGATGCGAGCTTACCTTGCACCGAATGCGCCGCCGAATAAGAATACTCCAGCGGCCTAATACGCGTAAAGTTTAATTTTGTATCGCTCGGAGCCGCTCGGAGCCGCTCGGAGCCGCTCGAGCGTCGAAAGCGAATTAATGTCAATGCCTCGGGAACTCATGGTTACCCAAGCCGACAACCTTCTACCTCTTTCGACAAATATTTTCACGGCCCCCTTTCCTTCCCCTTCTCCTGCCTCGGCCCATCTACACGGAGGCTAAATTTCCAATACCTCTTCCCACCCCATCCCCCCCCCCAGCCACGACGATTTTCACATCGCGGATATCTTATGCCATTTAATTAATAATTACCATACGCTGTTTTTATAACATCGAACGACGTAAACATAAAATTAATCGAGAAAGTTGCAACGATCCTCCCCGTCTCGAGCAAGTAATTGCTTATGTAATTAATTGAGCGAGAGATTATTAATAGAATAAAATAGTCGTCACGTTTTAATTAATTTACGATTCCCGGGCTCAGACAGAAAAAGCTAATGGATAAGAAAATTATATCATCGCCTCATCTCGACTATCGCTTACGATCATGAAATTTTAACGTCGGCCGATCTTCGACATCAAATTCGACTACCTTAGTCAAATAATCTATATACTTTCGCTCGTTTTATTTCACTGGGCCGCCCTGACTCTTTAAAAATCGGTTGCACTTTATGCAATCAGCATTACGTCGGTAGAGCAGAAATTAAGAAACCGAATGAAATTACTAAGTTATTTCGAAACGACTGGATGATTCGCGTGTCCAAGTGATAGAGGGTCTGTACGCGTGTGCGTCTGAGAGAGAGAGAGAGAGAGAGAGAGAGAGAGAGAGATTTAAGAAGAGTCTGGTACAAAAGTTATTCACCAAGTTGAATTTTTGTTGAAGCATTTGTGTATTTCGTATAGAAGAAGACTAGTTTGAAAAGAATGTAACATTTTGTATTATGCGAACTCTGTGTCGTGGCTAAATTACTGGCTGAAGTGCACTTTCGAGCTACAATATTCGCTCGGAGTCGCTCGGAGTCGCTCGGAGTCGCTTGGAGTCGCTCGGAGTCGCTTGGAGCCGGGCATATCTGATATCCACTATAGTTGAGAAGCCATTTACAAGCTCATTGAGTTGCCGCCTTTCAGGTCCGTACTTATATTCGCAATAGAATGCAAAACCTGGAACAGATTTGACTGAAAGAAAAGAGGAATGGGGCGCTCGGGGGAGGCTGTCTATGTGCGAAATATATCCATGTACGGACTTTGAGCTGTTCCACCTACACTGAACCAATGCGCATAGCTGCGCATCTTTCTATCTGCATTATTTCCTCGTCTCTGGATTCCCGTCCCTTTCTCGCTTTAGACCCTCACATTTTCCTCTAATCTCCGTTATAATCCATTAGGCTCCAACAGCATTCTATTAACGGACATTTCGATAGACTAAAATTTTTTGCTTTTCCCTTTATTATCCACATTCCTGCCTCGCTCTTATTCGTCGCATCTTCTCCTGCAGAGCAAACACTGTTGCGCCAAATGCTTGTACAAACAAGCCAAATATACTCACGTGCGTCTACGTACTCTTACGTTATATATATAACGAGATAAAATGCCGGTGGGATTGTCGAATTACTGGCCTGAAAAAATAATGCGATACTCATCAAAGTAATGGCGCATCCGAATAATGCGGAGGTGGCGATTGACGGAGCGAATGCTTTTTCGGAGGTGTGAAGGCTGACGGCGGTGTGCGGAGGAAAGGGAAAAGGAGAAGGAAGAGGAAGATTTATAAATTGATGAGTTTCAATCGGCTTCTTATAAATAAATCTTTTCCTGCCCTACTCGGAGGCAGAGGATGAGCACAGGAGCCATTCGACCGGACGGATATTGTTCGAGGAAAACACAATTAGCGAACAATGCCGTATAATTACGCAGCTTAGAGTCGACAATATGCTTATTACTCCGTCGCCGTTCATTATAATCACGTCTTGTTTCCAAAAAAACCAAATATCCCCTCTTCCGATAGAGAAATACGTAGAGATGCGCGCATGCGTTTTTCAGCTCATGCATATTAAAAGTCGCATTTATCCGGCTTTTTTACCATTGTATTTTATTATCACTTTCGTCTATTTACCGGCCACCCCAAATAGAAATAATAACAAATAATAATAGAACAAACAAACAAACGAACGAACGAACGAACGAACGAACGAACGAACGAACGAAGGAATACAAGGAATAATTTGATTTTAACGTTAAATTTAAAAAATTTAAATGAAATCACATCGCGCCGATTCCTTCTTTTTTTTCTCTCTCTCTCCTTCTCTCTTATTGTTGGTGAAATAAATCACTCCGGCGATTAAAATTTTTGGGGATTTGAATTTTTCACTTCGAAAAATAGATGGAAGAGTAGTCGATAGGGCAGGAATATAATAACTTTTGACCTATCTTCCAATGTTTCGAGCGGGGCCATTTCAAACAGATAATCCATATTTATTTGCACAGCGTGGCCGGCTTATGATTCTTAAAGTATTTGTATTTAGGGCGTTCATCGGGTCGAGGCGATACGCGATTCGGCGCGTTATCTGCGCCGTGCGTAGCCCTGCTTCTGCAGATTCATCTCTCGAACGGGGAGGCCGTCGAGGTGCCGTCTACGGCTGTAGCATAACCCGCGAGATGGTTAGGTAGTGCGGGGCCGGGGGGGTGGTCGGTGCGGAGCGAGGGAGCAGAATGACGGATACATGGGAATGACTTGAGATTTTGTAGCTCAGGCTCATGTCAGTGCTAAGGAGCAGTCCGAGCGAGCAAGGAGCTAAGAAAAATGATGTTTGTTTATGCGCGATATGTAAGGGAAAATTTGTTTGTTCAACGTTAATGGTTTTTCGCTGCCGCGGATATGCCCCGAAGGCAAAGTTTTCCTAATTAATCTGTTGATTTTTAATGGCCAAATGAATGCCGAGGCTCGAGGCGATTTCGTAGGAAAAATTACGGGGAAGGAGCTCGACAGCAGGTACTCAACTTTTCCAGCAAACAGTAACGTTCGGCTTAATAATAATAATGAAATTTCATCTATCGATAAGCATATTTTAAATCGTGTATAATGGAACTGAAATTAAATACAAACACGCTCCGGGGATGTTCCCGATGCGTCTATCCTTCTCATTTCTATGCGCGGCATCGTTATTTAATTCCAACTATATTTAAGTTCATGTTAAATGTCTAGTTCTCAACTTTCTATGTAATTTCCATGATTTCCGTCTCTCCACGAAGATTCCTTCAAACTTCGAGAAGTGCATTATATGCCCGAAAAACTGCCTCTCGTCGTTTCAGCTCTATCAGGGCTCAATTTTTCATTGGCTAACTAGCGCTCCGCTCCGCTTCAAGTTCTTCAAGTTGGCATTTAATTTAATTTAAATTAATTTTATTTTATTTTATTTTATTTTATTATATATATTTTATTTTTGTTTTCGTCTACCTCGTCAACGTATAGATTCGCGTGCATTTTAAGTTCTCCCTTATCGGTTTGCTTTCATTTTAAATTAGAAAGGGAATACTTTTCGCATGCAAGGAGCTACGCCTATTAGGCGTACACCTCTCCCATACCCCCTCTCTCCCCCCACACCACACCACACCACACCACACCGCAGCGCACCACACCACACCACTCCCCCCCATACCCTAACACCCTACCCACCAACCGCACTCGTAGCAGCAGTTTACATTTTTATACCTCAAGTATTTATAATAAAAGCTGTTCACAGTAAAAGAAACGTAAATATCTACTAATTATAAAATTTGCATGAAAGCACTCGATCACATAAACTTTTATAAATGCAGATTATCAAAGGCTCCTTAATAACATAAATTTATTCGAGCTGTAATTATTTGATTTAGTTACCTCGGACATGCTCGCTCGGCAATTTTCATAAGTATTCCATAATTTTACATTTTGCGCGAAAGAGAGATAGATAGATGGATAGATAGAGAGAGAGAGAGAGAGAGAGAGAGAGAGAGGGAGGGAGTCAAAGCGAGTAAAATCAACTAGAAATATAAGATTCAAAAACTATTAAATTCATAGATATTCAGAAAATAATTATAATTTATGACTTTATGTTCTGTTAGGTTATCCGCTCCATTTCCATAATTCGTTAAGGCTATTTTCAGTTAAGCAAGTACATTAACTCTAATTACGATAAATGCGAGCCCTTTAATTTACAAAATTTATTATCTACACGGCCCTAGATGATAATGATTATAATCGGAAAATGCACAAAATTTTTAATTCGTTCAATAATTAAATGTATGAAAGAGCCATTTAGTCAAAGTAGAGGATGTGCGGACATTTGTAGACATTAGTCGATAAATGACAGGAGCCACGGCCTCCCCGATTCTTCATTTTCACGTAAATATCGTTGCTTTGCGTAACTTCCTATCACATTGTTTCCCATTGATTGACCTTTACTATCCCTTCATATTTATAATAAATGCGCGTGTACAAGTCGAGTAACGTCTCGGCGTCGAAACGTGACTCTTTACATGATTTAAATATAGAAAAAGGAGCTTATCGATTCGTCGAAAGTGAGGGCATGCAGAGGGAGTGATGAAAAAGGCGAGTTTTTCGAAGAAAAAAAGGTCGGCTAGGCTCGGCTCGACTCGGTCCGGCCCGGCCCGGCCCGACCCGGCTCATCGATCATATCGTCGATAAAATCGTGGCAACGAAACAGCGAAACTGTCCCGATGCACGCGACCTCGGGACAAGAACGAGAATCGTCCGGGAACACGAAGAAGGTGCGAAGAGGAAGTTTTTCATCCCGAGGTCGTTTTGGAGTAGGAGGACGGGTGGGTGGTATGGTGTGGCGTGGGTGGTATGGTGTGGCGTGGGGGAGAGGGAAGGGAGGGGGAGACGAGGAGGCTCATCCCCTCCCGATAGCATTGGCTTCCGGTGAGCGCGTTTACGCCTCTGCCGGCGCACGTAATAAAAGGTCGTCAGGGTCCGCGAGCCGAGGGACATCGAGTCCTTTAATCGGCTTAATCTCCGGCCAAAGTAGATGAATAGATAAATGGCGCGGTTTATTGCGCTCGAGGGCCTTTAACCGAGTTAACCCGGCACTCGGCCGAGCCGATCACGACCGACTCGGCTCACTCGCCGAATCAAGATCGATGACACTCGCTCTATACTCTTTAATATTTTAAGACTCCGCTTTTTCGCCGATTAACGAGTACTCGAACTTTTATTTGCCTTCGATTGCAAGTCCCAGCGCTCCCTCCTACCTTCCTTACCCTCTCGCCGTCCCCCCCTCACCCCTCACCGCTCGCCTCACCGCTCGCCGCGCGGCTCAATCGACCTCCCGACTCGGGACTTAACGAGTTCTCGAGGCAATATCTCTTGCCTTAAACATTTCTCACGGCAAAATACTTTACTGTCCGGCAGCTTTCCGCAAACGAACAAATAACGCTCACTTTTACGCTTAGATAGTTCGCGAAAACATTGGGCAACAGAGAAAAAAAGTCGCAGAAGGACGAATTTAACTTTAAAAAAGTAACTTTTTCTAGATCAAATTCATATTCAGATATTCCGCTCGCAACTTAGCTACGAGAAACTTAACTTTAAGAAAATGAATATTTAATATAATGTAAGCACCAGCCGAGTTGGTTAGTAAGAAAATACCATTTATTAATGCTTCTTAATAATTATTTTCTTTTCGCTCTCTCTCTCTCTCTCTCTCTCAATTCTCTTTTAATTTTCAAGTCCCGATGCAGTATCAGATTGCAATTAGAATTATAATTCCAAGGGGGATGCTCGCAGATTTGAAAAGCTCGCTCTCGTATAAAAAAAATTCGAGAGCTTTTTTCTCGTACAATGAATGGAAATTATACTGTTTATACAGTTAGAGAGTACGGAATAGTGAATGTAGAAAGATTTAGTAGAGCACGAGAAGTGATCCATTCAAGTAATTCCTCGAGTATTGCAAGACGGATGGCTTATTTTCTAGACGCTCCCGTTCTTATATAAAATATAAAATAAGAGGGAGGGGAAGGGGGCGTTAAGAAAAAAATCAGTAATTGGAGAACGGATGGATCCGGTAAAGATGCAACTTGACTACCCTACCCCCCCACCCCACCCCACCGAACCCCACTTCTCCCTTAATCGTTAATTAATGCAAAATAAACTAGATATGTAACGAATACAGATTGAAGCCACGATTGTGCGGAATCTTTTAATAAGTAAAATACATATTTCGTATTTGCATAATGAAAATATAATGTTTGCACATAATAGAAATGCGGACCATTATTCACGAAGCTCGGCTAAATATTAAAAGGACGATAATAGAATATTGGTACTTAGACCTACTTGGACAACAATATATCTATTCGTCACGGCGGAAAATAATTGCACGATAACGTCAAATGACAATGGATTTTTTTTCTTTTCTTTCTTTTCTTTTTTTTTTTTTTTCATTAAAAATGATTCATTTGACATTAAATTTGATACGTTTTCATATCATTAAACTAAAAGTAAATGAAATATAATAAATGAGTAGTAAGAACTGGCTTTATATTATAAACTAACAAGAGTATTTGGTGGGTATCCGGAGGCTTCGGAGGCTTAACGTTTTATCATTGTAAAACTATCGATTGGCTGGTTGATGGCTTATGGTTGATGGTTGATGGTTGATGTTTTAAGTGGCTTAATCGTTGGCTTCCAAGCGCAAATATATTGATTCAAAAAATAATGAAAAAATACTCGAGCGTTCATTAAAACTTTTATTTATAAAAACTAATTAATAGAATTAGCCCGGATATCGCTTGAAAAATGTAACTAAATCAATGATAATCAACGTACCGTTAAGAGTATGACCCTTTAATTGGGAAATAAAGTTGGTTGGAAGGTCGGCGAGCTTATGGGATTTGTTAGAGGAAATACCTAGAAAATTAGAAGTTTGCAGTCGATGCTCTTCCCATACCGTAATTGTTTTTTTCTTCTTCTTCTTCTTCTTCTTCTTCTTCTTTTTCAAACTTTCTAATTTTATTATTTCCTTACCGGAGGCAGATGTTTATAATTTATTTTCATAAGAGACTTTATTAGAGTGAGATTTCCATTTCCTAAAAAATTTATATCCGAATTGAATCGACGATGGGTTGTTTCGTAATCCGAGGGAATGACTTTCAAGTTGGGATGCATCGAAGGTTGCGCGAGGTGAAATAAAATAATATTTGGAGAAGAAATTTGATTACTACGTGGTTGCGGAGGTAGGCGGGGGACGTAGGAACGCTGGGACGTAGGATAGAGAGAGAGAGAGAGAGAGAGAGAGAGAGATGAGAGGAGAAGCGGTATTAAATGTTCGAGCGGGCCGAGAGTAAGAATAAAATGAAAATTAAGAGGATAATATAGAGCTGGTGGTGGAGCTGTAAACATCGAAAGGAGCGAGGCCGAGCGCTGGCCGACGAATTTGAACCATTTAATAAGCGAAGAGGACGAGGGGGGCACCGGCGAGGGGAGTAACAAAAAAAAAAAAAAAAATGGCGGGTAGGCAGTGGAGCCAAAGGACGAAGGAGTCGCCGATGATAGTCTTATAATCATTAGGCGCAGGTGGGGGGGGCGGAAGCATAACCCGAAAGAATGAGAAAAAGTAAAAGGTCCGAGAGGGGCAGAGGGTCGACTCTCTTAGGTAATTTAGGAATCGGGGAGAGAAAGAAAGAGGTCGGCAGAGCTTCGTAATGAAAAAGAAGGAGGTGTAAGAGAGAGGGAATAAAGGGAATAAAGAGAGGACGATCGTCGCGCTTCCCGTGTCCACGTGAAGTGGTTATTGGGGTTGCGGGACGGTCGCGGGACGGGGCGTAACACGCGGAAGGAGCAATTGGAGTCAGGTCGTCCGGCTCTCGAAAGAAAGTTCGGGCGGGATAGGGGGTGCCTAATTTACGACAGGGGTGGGTGGTCGTCGGTACGTCCTCCCGACGGAACGAATCACGGGCGCACGCGGCTCTGCGGGCACTGCGACCTCACGATCATTGTCGTCGCGAGGGGCAAAAAGTAAGGGAACGGATTACGGGGAAACACAAAGGGTCGCGCGGGTGGGATAAGGTGGCGTACATGGTCAGGGGCAAGGGGCCGGGGGCTGGGGTCTAAGAGCCGGAGGTCTAAGCGATCGCGATAAGCGAGTCCCGAGGACGGGAGCACTAGGTCTCCTAATGGGAAAGTAATCCCCGGTCGGACCGTTTCTGTTCGCCTCCGTACACACGGGGGCGTGCGCCTAGGAAAAGTCAAGCGCGTGGTGGCGCGAAAGTTTGCCACGGAGTCAAAAGACACAAGTTACCGAGACAGAGAGATAAGGAGGCTCCGATGCCCTTCCTTACGGCCTCGGGCTCCTCTACGGGCAGGGGGTACGGGCAGGGGGTACGGGCAGGGGGATTAGACTCGCCGATCTTTTTCACGCCTCCCTCGTCTGGAGAGGCTCGATCCTGTCCTGGCCGTATCGGGAGCCCGAAAGAGCCCTGATCCCCGGCTCCGTTGCATCAAAGGAAGCGAGAGGACGATGCCGATTTAGAATGTGCGGGCATGCCAGTCCGTTAAGTTGTCCTCGGTCTGCCGATGAGTCTCGGCGCCGGGGCTTTGATCCGGCGATTACCTTTTTCTCTTATCGGAGCTTGTTCGCGACGCCTTGGGCGGTAGTACTTTGCTCCTCCTCCTCCTCCTCCTCCTCCTCCCCTGCCGCCCCTTTTTTTTTCTGCCCCATCCAGGGCGTCAACGGGACAGCTGGAACCGCGACGAGCGAATACAACCGGCTATGAACATTGTATCCCCAATTCCTTTCTCGTCATTCGCTTTCACTAATAATGGCCCCAGCCGAAGATTCCTCGGACTCTCGAATTTCCAATTAAAGAGCGACTGACAATTCCGTTCAATTAACAGGGAAAACCGTATCTCCCGTATCCTTACAGCGCATTTTCCTAAATAACAAATGAATTAACCCAGAATGCGAGGGAGAATCTTAGAATTGTCATGGACACTCCGCAGCAGAGTCTCCACTCGTAGTGTTAATTATTTCTGCACTTGAATTAATTGCACGGCTTTCTTTATCTTTTGTATTCGTATCCTACTTTTTCCTCGTCGTCGTGCTTCTTTATGTTCGTTGCCTCGTCATTTGTTCCCTCCCCTTATCCTCCTTATATATTTTATACTCAATTTCGACTCTCATTATTTTCTTTTACGGCGTTTCCACTTTTTCTGCAGCTTCCACCGTGTCCGAGCGGCAGTGCATATTCCCCCTCCCCGCCTCACCGTGCGTGTGCGCGCCTTTCATGCGCATCGTCGTCATCGCTTCGCTCGCGCGTGATTAAAATTCATAAATCACTCACAATGAAATTTCCCGGCCTATGAGAATAAGCCGGAGTACGCGTCCGCCGACTTCGATTACTTATTCGTAAATATCTATTACATTAGTGGCAATGCTCGTCCACTAATTATTTTTACAACGTACAAGATACGATCTTACGATATTCCACTTATTTATCATGAAATTCCAAACGCTCCTATCGACAATATTAATTCCCCGCAATTCCTGCAGATTTTGTTTCCCCCTCCCCCCCTTTCATTTTATAGTAAAGTACGGAATTCGGGAATAACGAAGCGTCATAAATATTCATAAATGTTCATGAATCCGTAATGCTTGAGTTTTTTTTAAAGATATACTGAGTTTAGATTATTTTACCTACAATAAAAGGAGGGATTGTTATAAATCGAGAAAGAGCTTCCTTTGGGGGGGGGGGGGAGAAGAATGTCGTTGACTTTATTTAGGCGAGAATTTATATGGAAGGCACAGAAGAATCTCGAGTTTTTCCGATTTTTTGACGTAAGTAGTTATTAGCCCAAAGTAAGTTTATGCTTTGTCATTGACTATTTTTTGTTTTGTTTTGTTTTTTTTTTGCCTCTACCGTCCCATTGCGTTTTAAAAACCTCGGGACACAAAATCACATGCATATTCAATAAAATGGTTATAAAGTGTAAGGTATACATTTATTTATCGAAAAGTAATCGGGCGAGTCTTTCTTGTGATTTCAATTGACCGTTCAATGCGAATATAATGCGTTTGCCAGTCAGAATGAAAAGAGAAATATTTACGTGGAATATATAAATTTTCTTATTCTATCGAATGGCAAAGTAAAAATGACTAAATTTACATTTAAATTTCATAATTAGGGACTTGAATCAATGAAATTAGCCGATTATCATCAAGGGGATAATGAGAATAATTGAAGCCTTTTATTATTTAAGAGATATTGCGTATCGCAATGAATATTCATTAAACGAATACGTGCAAATGCAAAGAAGTCGGTAAAGTTTGCAATTTCGTATAAGAAGCTTCGTTTTGCGCTAATCCGTTGATAATCTCGGCGTATTGGCCGTCCCTCGAAGTATTATAATTTTATTATAAATTTATTCATTTTCCCCGTCGGATTATATTATTCTATTCTACAATATGTCTGGCACGTGCAAAATCGATACTCGTTAGATGATTATACAATGACTTTGTTACGTTGTAAGGCATCGAATACTACGAGTGCTCGGATAACGCTCGGAATCATGATTTCAGGCAAATGCTTTGTATGAAAAATCAAATGTAATATTTGACAGTGAACAAGAGGTGAATTCACATTGGGGTAACGCGATAGCTCGATAGACGTGAATGGGGGAGGGGGGGGGTAGCGAAGGGTACGTTTTAATTTTCGTGGAAATGTGCATTGTCCTATGATTGGTGATAAAAATGACAAGCTCGAGATAATGCGTATCCGTTACCAAAATCCGTACTCATTGGCGCGTTCCAATTGCAAGGACATAATAATGAATAATTAATGAAAAGGTATGATGATGTTGTCAGGGAGATTTAGCGAAATGCATGCGTGGGCGAATAGAGATTCCGGACTGCAGTTGGTTGGACCTTCCGTCGAACTTGACGGCCGCGAAGAAATCCCCTCGCTCCACGCCCTTTTGCGACCAGGGCGACAGCCACACATGAACGCAAGCACACACACACACACACACCCACCCGCCTGATCCCGATGCACGCGTTTTATTATTAAGGCTCGAGCGCCGCGTCAAATGTGCTTATCAGCGATATATATCCTCGGAGGAAACTTAGTACCTAATGCTCACCCTCATTAATATTCGTGAGCCCGGAGTGGCGACAGTAGCCGAGCTCCTTGTGCGTCGCGTTATTCAAGGAATCCAAGGAGCACGCGCGTACGTGAACATGTAACTGTGCAGAGATGATGCATCCGTCTCGCGAGATTTCTAATCGAAATTAAAAGGCTGGGAAGCGAGGGGCTGAGGCCCGTCGTATCCGTCAGAATTAGCAGAAGCAGGGACGGCCAACTGAATCGCGATTGTCCTCCCATCCCCACCCCTCCTCCTTCTCCACCTCCTCAGTCTATCCTAATGGCTCATGACATTGACGGATCCCAGAGAATTTGGCAGCTTAAGGACTTTTGCCGCGCAACTACGTACGTATGGATCCGTCCATCTGCTTGTGCATTCGAGTCCCGGCTTTAGGTATTATCCTTTGCTCGGGGTTTATTTCATGTAATTTGACGCTTTTCGTCGACCGAAGCGGCAAACTTTTTCAGTTTCGCCGGCATGCGCTTGGCTAAGCCTTCGCTTATTGTCATTATCTCTTCAACGTTATTGACTCGAGTGTCGCGAAACGTAGATTGATGTCCCTCTAATCGTATAATCGATATTGCCCTCGTTCTTTCCTCCCCGCCGATCTAATTTATTTAACTTTTTCAAATCAAGCTCCTTCCGTATCTTACCTCGGATCCATCTAATACGACATCGCTTGTACGGAATTACTTATTCGGTACATGCCAATTCCGCCTTTAACAGCTAATTGACAAACCATTCGTTTCTGCTCGCTCTCGGGAAACGAGTAGTTTCTTTCGTTTTAAAACAATAAGGCTCGACTGGTTACCCAATCTGAAAAAATCCGTAATTCTAAGTCCGGGCAATGTTTGTTTAGGTAGGCAAGGCCGCTTGAGCCGCAGCAACGACCAATTGAGACGGGGGGGGGGGACGAATGAGAGTTGAAAAATGCCAGCAGACTGGGGTAGGCTGAGACGGTGGGAGTGGTGGTTGATTGGGGGGCGGGGGTGGAGTAGGGAATTTGAATTACAAACAGGAGGCTTGTTTATCGGGGGCTCTGATCTCACTCCCAGATTAGTCCTATATCTCCTGTGCTGGATCGTCTAGCCTCAGCCGTTCGCAGGATCTAAGTGATCCATCGCACCGCGGCCGAGGCGACGACGTGGAAGCCAAGACAAATGTCACCCACCCGCTCTATTTCACCTTCAGCTACTATATTATATTAATTTTATTTTAATTGCCCGACTCGCTCTCAGCTACGCTATTGCTTATTTCTATTGGCTATTCGCTCCTTATTATCGCATCTTTGACATTATACGCCGGTAATTGAAAAGTCCGCAGACCTTAATTACGCCATTGTCCGAGACCGTATTCTTTATACCTGATTGTGTATTACAATCCCTCCGATTGTAAGCTTCCCCGACTCAATTGCCGACCTTCGTTTTTTTCAAACCTTCTTTACCAGCTAAGCAGAGTCTTTTATTTAACTGACGGCCGACAAAACTTTCGCGGCATACGTTATTCAAATGTTTACGTTATTACTTCAACTAATCACTGCTCATCTCAATGATTTTATCTCAATGATGGTAAGCACTGATACGTTACGAATGTGTATCTCAATCGTTTCACAAATAAAAAATAATAAGCGAAGGAAGCTATTATGGCTATTTAATGTCGACCCGTTCGTTTCCATTATTAATTGTCCATCGCAGAAAATTTCGTTCGACGCGCTTGAAAATAAATCATATACAAATTAATTGTTACAGTTAGAATCGTAACGTATTAATCTTATCCAATGTAAAACTCACGAGTTATTAAATTACTGTGAATCGAATATGAATAGTTTATTTCGAAAAATCAGGAGTGAAATGCGCTCTGATTGTATTTAATAATATTTTATTTTGTCGCTAATCCGATTATGGGTCACGGATACAGCAAATTGCAATATAATAAGATAATTGCAACAAATTTCTGTCCAATCGCGAGAGCCCTTTTGATTTTCCATAAATCAATCTATTCAATTACAACTACAGGAATATTTGCAAAATGTGTACATTTCATTGGTTATGCCGACGTCACATTTGATGACTGTATCGCGAGCACGAATTTCGTCAGTTAATACATTAGTTAATAAGTATAAATTAGTTATAATAAGGCTAATCGTCAATAAAGTAAGTTAATAGAATGATAAATGAATTTTGTAAAAATTACTTTGTATTGCGGGAGAGAAGTTAATTAAGGAGAGCCGGTAAATGTCTCATTACTCTTTTCCAAATTCTAATAAGCCATTAGCGCTGCACTGATTTTTTGAATTACTATAGTGTAAATCCGTCGCTTGGCCATTTGTCAAGCCTTATGGAGTAGGTGGATACGAAAATACCCGGCAGCCGACTCGAGTCGTGGAGATTTTTTTACCTCTGCTGCAGAGTTTAAGAGGAGGACATTAGTCTTCAAAGCCGAATAATGCCATAAAAATTCGATCGGTTTAACTACTTGAGTATCGAACGAACGAACGAACGAACGAACGAACGAACGAACGACCAATGAATGAATGGATGAATGTAGGAATGAAGGAATGATGGAACAAAGAAACGAAGGAACGAAGAAACGAAGGAACGAATGAACGAATGAATGAATGAACGAAGGAATGAATGAATGAATGAACGAAGGACGAATGAATAGGTAATAATCGCGTTGACGTCATGATGATAAGAAAAAATGGGAGCGACGGTAGTAATAACGATATTAATAATAACAACGAGGACGGCGATCGAGAGCGTCGGTAGCGTTCGTATAGAGTATTGGGCTGGGGATATAAAGGGTATAGCGTATAAAGGAGTTGAGGTCGGTAGGTGAGGCCGGCGAATACGAGGAATCCAAGTGAAAAGGCCGAGAGCTTATCCAAGAAAAGATATCCAAGGTAAGCTTTCGCTCGCCGTGACTTTGATTCGGCAAATAAAGCTGCTGCGCGTAGGAGAGGGGGGGGGGGAGGGGAGGGAGGGCTCTAAGCCGAGGGCCGTGATTATTCTTAAACGGCCTGTGAATCGTATTTTTGGTAGAGGAAGTCGGAGGGACGCGCGCCCCCTCTCCTTCATTCTCTTTCTTAAAACGTCGCTCGTAACAGATGAGGAGCCATGGACCCCGGAAATTCTATATTTGTCGATAAAACGCTCCCCCTCGATCTGACACACATTGTCCCTTTCGATTCCAAAGACCTTCTCCCTAGCTACGCACGCACGCGCAGCGACTGAGACAGAGACAGAGACAGACAGAGAGAGAGAGAGAGAGTAGGGATACTTTGGAGAGGATGAAGAAGGACGGTGGATAAATTGGGGGTGGGGGGGGGTCGGCTGGGGGGGGGGTAGCGTCGGTAAAATAAAAGTTACAAGGTTAGGCAGCGAAGGAGATGGGAAGCGAAATTTCCACTTTGAATGTCCCTGTTTCCGAGAGAAATTCAAGTCCACCTTGAGGGAGGAGAGGTAAGGGAGAAAGAGATATGCCCCGGCCTAGCCGCGGGAGGGCGAGGGCTCCGTTCGCGGGGGACGATTGTAAGAGCGCGAGGGCTCGAGTGGAGCGCGCTCGAGGTACTCGCGACACCGGCGTCAGCTCTTTGCCACCCTTGGCAAACATACGCTAAGCCGGCAAATATTTGGCGTAATTTTTCAATGGCTCGGCTTCACGGATCCTCTGTCCTTCTGGCGCCCCCGTCCCCGTCACCCTGGCCCGCCCGACCACCCGCCCACTCCGTCCCATTACAGCGAGGTTTAAGTGATCGAAAAGCTCCCCGCGCAGCTGCTACCCGATGGCAATCTCGCCACGCTCATTGGACAATTCGTCAGCCCGGAGCGGAGACGACGAGCGAGCCCTTCCGCCGCATCCCGTTAAACGGTTCGCGTCTGCCAGGGCAGGAGTTCCGAATCGTCGGGACGAGATGAGACGAGAGTGAGAGTGAGAGTGAGAGTGAGAGAGAGAGAGAGAGAGAGAGAGACAACGTTCTCGGTTCACAGAACGTTTTCCTAAGCCTCAATTCATATCCGGCCCTGAGTATTGTACGCGCGTTATACCTCGGTCGCATCCACCCCCCACCACCCCCACCACCCATCGAACCGTAAATGCACGAGAATATATTCGTAATTTATAAGAGCGATTGGCCGCATCGCATCGAGTCGCTCGCCGACATCTAATGCGAAATAAAAATACACCACTGGACGGGGACTTCATTTTATTTCTTCATATCATACATCCCTGTGATCTTTTACTATTTTAGGACTCTTCGCCGGCTCTCCCTCCCCCCCTCCCTCCCACTGCCAGCAATTAATTTATTTTTAATCTTTATTTTTAGCCAACGCTCGCGCTTAGGGCCTTTCTTTTTAATTTCTTTTTTTTTTATTTTGCTTTGTTTTGTTTTGTTTTGTTTTGTTTTGTTTTGTTAGGTTTTGTTTTGTTTATAACTCCAAACCGAACGGTCGAGCCTCGACTATTTTCCAATAGCTCGCTAATTACATGGCGCCGGTCTACTCTCCATAATCACGATGGTTCCACGTGCAATTTAAGCCTCTCGAGCGTAAATAATTATATTTTGCACCGCATAACCTTCACCTGAACTGGACGTCTTAATGAAACCATCCCGTTATCACTTAAGCATTTATTAACTAACCTTTACTTGGTTCTCGCCAGTAAATTATTTCATCAGGTCGCACATTCAGGTAATGCAGGCGCAATATGAGCATCGTTCAAATGTCCACCTCATTGTTAAAGACATTTTATCGTAAATTTATAAAGAAAGTTAGTTAATAACCGCGGACTTGTATGGAATGCTGATAATTTGTTATAACTTCTTATTCGGCAGCGATGAATAATAGGAATGATAACAATAGTAAAAGGCCCGGAATTAGTCGTAAAATCGTTATAGTTCTAATTAAATGGAAATTCAATATGGCGATGAAATTTAATTAAAGTACATGCAACCGGTTGTAAGGCTTACAAGCTTACGTAAATGCCCCTTACGTACGCGCCCCCGCACACTCACGCACACATATATATATATATAAGTATGTATATATTGAAATTCTTGGTAAAGTCAGGGAGACTCGAAATGTTTTGACTGCCGAAAATTCGTATGCAAAAGTCGCTTGTGAAATATTTTCAGTAAAAATATCAAAGCTAAGGTTATTGTTATTGGGGTTATTGGGGTTATCGGGGTTGAGTCGAGGGAAGTTGAGAAAGCAGGGCGTTATCAGGAAGTAATGAGCTTCGATTGGATAACCCCCCAATAACCGGAATAACCAAGGATTCGGCTACGGTCGCTATTGCGCAGGGAAATGAGCGACTTGCGAGGAGCGGGGGGCGAGGTAACGGAAAGGGGCGAACGGAATATAGTGACCTCGCTCGCGAGCCACCATTCGTTCCTTTGTATAAAGTAATATTAGCCCTTTGATGTTTCCGGTCTTAATCAGGCGCACTCGGCTCTAAAATGCTATTCTTAAACCAACTCTTTCCGCATTTGTCACCGATCGCGCCGGTACTCACCTACACCTCCGCCTACGGGGCACGTGCACGAACTGTCTCCCCCTCTCCCCGGCCCCGGATAACTCCGATAAACCAAGCCGTGGTTATTGTGGGTGGCGGGGGGGGGGACAAGCCGAATGAGCAGAGAAATTTTAGCGCTGGCCGAAAGACGCGAAGCGAGACTAAAATGAAAACGGGGAGCAGAGGTCTGAAATAGCGTAGGGCCACGAGATAATAAAACTGGTTCAGTCCGCGCGGCAGATAAAACGACGAGTGTTAGAGCGAGTGCGTTAGAGTGTGGGTGGGTGGGTGGGGGGAGATGCGACAACACGGCGTCGAACCATTTCGAGCCCTCGTTTCTCTGTCTCCTCCGCGAGCTAGTTTACCGTGCGAATCGCCCCCCCCCACTCCCACCACCATCACCACCACCACCACGCATGTCGCTAAGGTCTTGTCTGTCTCTAAAGAACATAGAACGTATGAGGAGCTCGAGGAGGAGATTGTGATGGAGGAGGAGGATGAGGAGGAGGAGGTGGAGGAGGGCGCGACAGCAGAAAATTTGATATACACCGGATGGCGCATGCGTAATCCCTCGAGTTTATATGCTAAGCGCATCAAAACTCGCTCGGGTTACGCTCGCTCGGATAAGGTTGCGAATTCGATAAAGAGGATCTTCGGGACAAAGGGAGAGGGAGGCCGCTCGCGTAACTTCTCCTTCACTGATAATGTGCTTTACGCTTATTCGCCCCCACCCACCAACCCACTCACTCACCCACCACCGCCATCGCCGACGACCCGCGGCCTCTCATAATTCGCTCGGGCTTTTCTTTTTATCGCTTTCCTATTTCGCAAATGTTTCTTCACCTATTTTATTCTTATCCCGTTACATCGACGGCCACATGCTTTACACTCGTACTCGGCATCCGAACTTTTAACGCCCCCGCTTTAACATAGTATAGTCATTTTATACCAAGAGTTATTGGCTCCCACAGATATAAATATATATATATATATACGTGTGTGTATGTGTTTTGTTACAAGCATTACGGCAACAACGTGTATTGACTCTCGCCACCTCAACCACCTTATATTGCATATCCATTAAATCCTCTTACCTATAAAAAAAATATATATATATATATATATGTACATATCACCTGTGTCCTTTCTGCTTATATTCTATCCTCGTCTTGCCTTCGCTTAGCTCACCATCCGAAGAAATAACGCCGTTCGATTGTTCATGGCATTCGAGTTATCGAGAAAGTCATTGCTCAGGAAATTTAAGACCTCATTAATAAAAACACATTTAGTAAGGTACTTTGTAAAAATTATAATCCCTTAGGCCGTCGTTCTACGTACCCGATTCACTTGATTGTCTCGGAAAAACGATTTTAAATTGGATACTTTAATTTTTAACGTATTCGTTGAGTTTATGTGCAAGTCAATTGAAAGATCTCCGTAGTTATAGGCTTTGATATTATTTCGTCTGCAATATAAGCCAAGAGAGAATAAGTCATTATGGAGAAATTTATTTCTATGCATAAGCGAAAGTGACATGATTTTGTCGCGCCCAATTACTTTATAGCGATACTTAATGCCGCAAGACTTGATTATCCTTTCCTTCAGGGGCTCGCCCCGAGCTGCTTTGGCATTTCTCTACTAACGTTTATATTTCCAATTTATTCAAGAATTTTGCTCCTTTCTTTTCCAACGAACAATCTCTCTCTCTCTCTCTCTCTCTCTCTCTATATATATATATGTAGTCAACGATTATAGGAATGTGAGTAAAAATTTCGAAAACGTGTAGATCGTAATTGTACGAGTGGCGAATAAATTTAGAGAATTCGGAGTTTCGCAGTGTCGGTAATTAAGGAAACTGCACCGGCGAACCTCCTCTGGAAATGATTAGTCCACATCCTAATTAACCGCTCGCGAATGAGTCCCAAGGTCAAGAGGGCAGATTGATACGTGTCGGGCTGAAATGTTCTTGATTACGAATAGAATTCCGTGTAAGGAGAAGAGGAGGCCCACGGACAATTCCATGGATTATGATTTTTTGTATTTCCTCGTAAAGTATTGTACGGATGCTGTCACGGATGTACTTGCCACGTTATTCCGTCTGCGCTTGACAAGCTTAACGAGATGGGGCGGGAGGAGGGGGGGGTGATGATTTCGTTGAAGCCATGAGCGTCGAAGGAGAGTCGTGGAGGAGAGCGAGGGGCCGGTAGCCAGAGCTCGCTATGCGTTGGGCCTTAGAAAAGTTGGGCCGTATCGGGAAGGCATCTAAGTGAATTTGAAAGTGTTGGATCGAAGACGTGTTTCGGCTTCAGATATCCTATGATATTCTATGATAAAACGGTCCGCGCTCTCGGCCCGTTCTATAATTTATTGCCCAAGTTAACACGTCATGGCAATACGAGCGCTGCTAAGCGCTTAACGTATAATGTACACGCGAATCGATGGGTTTACTCGCCTTACGGGCATTTTCGCGGACCGTCTGTCCTCGGGGCCGTACGATGCATCCACTCCCATCGAAATGTCGATATTTACAAGACCATGCCGTTATTAATGTGAGATTTCAACGCGCTGGTTAGCAGATGATATACCGGGCGGCTCTTTAATCCACCCGGTTGGAATGGAGGGAGGGAGGGAGGAAGGAAGGGAGCGGCTGACCTGCCCGGGACTAAGGAGTACGCTTTCATCGGGAGGATTTATCGCAGGCGTGATAATAGGAGGTTAGATTTTCGGGATGGCCGGCAGTGAGCAAACTCGGGATGGTTGGGGTTATTGGGGTGGGGACGGGCGATCGCTTAATGCACGTGATGAGGCACGCGCGCTCGCAGCTGCGTTAATTAAACGTTAAACGATTAGACGCCCCGGGCGCTCCTGGCCGGGACTTGTAATACCTAAAACTCGGGCGCGCGTCACGTACCGGGATAAATTACGCGTCCCTCCTCCACCTCCGCTCCACCCCGGCGGTCTGCCGTAACGCCGACAGTATAACCGGTGGCTGGGGCACAAAAGCCTCGGGGCCGCTGGCCTCCGACGTCGTGCCCCGGCCCCGCGGACCGCCACGGACCGCCAACGGACACCGACCACCGACCGAGGAATCTCGGGGTTGGCGCAGCAGAGACCGCGGTTCAGCGCTTTTTCTTCACGCTCCGCTAGATTTATTTGGCTCACCAGGATCTCCTTCACCTACGTTCGCGCCCGTACCGTGCACCTGTACCTGTACCCCTCCCCATCTCCGCGCTCTTTACTTACGTCTTTCGTTCGTTTATCTCCCTACCGCCCCCCGTCCCCACCCCCAATAACCCCAATAACCCGCAACCGATGGACTGATCGCAAAAGTCCAATCATCAACTTATGGTGTAATCGACGCATCGCGTGATCCTCATTAGCGTCATTAACGAGTCTTACTTTACTTTACCTTTACTTTACTTTACACCTATGCCGTCCCGTCACTCATTAATGCCTCGCCGCCGTGTTCCACATCTCTCAGCTGCGCGCACAAGCTCTTTGCTTTGCATGGCAGTACACAACTCGTAGTGACTAACAACAGCAACAGCAACTGCAACAATTACCACTACTACCACTACTACTACTACCACTACTCTTATTCTTATTCTTATTCTTATTCTTATTCTTATTATTATAATTATTACTATTATTGTTGTTGTAGTTGTTATCATTGAGACGATAATAAATGGAGAAAAACATTTTTTTCAGAGAATTTCGGCATTGCGCTCTTCTACTCAGTCCTGTTTAGGGCCATTTAATTGAGTATTGTAAGACCGTTTGACCGACATTTCTAATGGGGTATGGACCTTTTATTATGAATTTTAAACTCACCACATGCATGTTTCAACTTTTTCAGTTACTAATGCATCACGCTCTAAAGAAGTTTTACTTTTCATGTATGCTTTCAGCCATTAAAATTCTAGCACGTTCCCCTAATGTTTCCCCGATCATTCAATACTGACACGCTTCGTGGATATTTTAATGAGTATGCCAACCGATATCTATTCTAACCCATACAAATACGATATCCAAACGGAAGTCTTCGATATTTTTAGAAAGTCCGGTAATTTCAATATTTCACGAGGAGTTCGTGAAATTCGAAGGCGAAATTCAAGATCCATTAGGTATAAGATAAATTTTCTTAAGCTGTTACTACTGTCGATAGATGAAATTATTGACGATTGTTAAACGAAATTAACTATCCGAAAGCGCTGAAGTGTAATGTTATCTCCGATTGGATGCCATTGAAATCCTCAATGGCAATTAGAATGTGCATTCTAATAAATAATTCGATTCGCGAAATAAGCGCGGCCGGTATTACTTATAAGAGTCTGCACATCGATCTTTACTCCGTCGTTAAATGTCGATAAATTCTCAATCATATAATTAATGACGTGACATTAAACACCCGTGTATGTATGTGGACGGACACGTGGGCATGGAAATAAAACTCGGAATGATTTACCGTTTTTGCCTACTGGAGGCACGAGCTTTCAAATTAAATTACTTCCTGCCAGTAAATGAAAATAATAATACGAATAGTTCCAATGCGCTTTTCCTATAATTTTTTTACGATTAAATTGTCCTCGGATACATTTTTATAATATTGGCCATTAATCATATGGAATCATTAGGATCCGTAGGCTAAGTACAAGGCCTTCTTCAGTCTTTATCTAATGGTTTTGGTCCCGTCTTCGGCCTTTATTGCCACTTAAATATACACGAGTAAGGAATGAAAAGTTATGAGGGGGAAATAATTTTTAAATATATCTTATTAGTTCTGGCGAGCGAGTCGTTTGAAAGTTTTAAGCATTTCGGCCGCGGCTCGACGTTTCACGTTCATTCGACATTAAAACGCAATAGAATGGCGGTTAGGTTCGAACAATAGATAGTGTCAGGGCTTGGGGCCGACCTAAATGAATTATCGCGTGATAGTGGAATTATACTACCTCGAGGGCTTGTTAGAGAGCTTGGCAGAGAGCAGGAGAGCGAGAAAGTGTTGGTGGATGGAAGGAGGGGGAGAACTGCGCGACCGGAAGCAAAAGCCCGAAAGGTAAGGCGGCCAGTCGGCCGAGATAACGACATTACCGACCCTCAGGGCCGGAAAGGAAAAGCGCCAAGGCGGCTGGCGGCTCCCTTCAGGGTACAATAACCTGGCTGGTCTCGCGCCCCCTTAGATGGGACGCCGCGCCACCCCGCGGACACCGGGCTGCCTCGAGGCAGCCCCGTGTCTCTCTCTCTCTCTCTCTCTCTCTCTCTCTCTCGCGCGCGCGGCCGCGTTCACGCACCCCTCGTGTCTCGAGTGGTGGCTACGGGACGGCGACGGGGACAGAGGGATGATGAGGAGGAGGGGGGCGGTGGCGGAAGCGGTATACCTCAGCCCTTACACGGCCGAGGGGGGCCGAGCGGTAGAAATTACAGAGGGGCGAGACCCTGCGTTCGGGCCTGGGGCGCTCGAGGCCGCTAGTGCTCCGTACGCTGCTGGTTCACCCGGGTGCGCGCGCGACGATGCCGCGCTGCATCGCTTCCTGGACGAGTGTTCGGGGTCGTTTAAGGCCCGGCATTTAGAGCGTCAAGGGGACCCACCGAGGAGTCCCTCGCTGCCCGGACTCGCTTTACGCGTCGCCTTCTCTCCTGGCTCTCGCGTCCCGGTCGGCGCGTGTCTTTCACAAGACGCAGGCGCACTCCTCTCGGCAAACCAACGTGGCGGCGTGGACCACGACACATGTGCTCGGGCGAAAAAGCGGCGCCGCGTGGACGCGCTTTTAACCGGCGCCGGGCTTTTCCCGACTACGGGAATCTATGGGGCCGGGATATCGAATGGATTGGATCGATCCCCATCGGTTCTATTATTAATTAACTCTCTCGCGCGGAAGATCGATCGCTCGGCGTTTGTTTACGTCCTCGCGTAGTTGGGCTCGAGGCCGCTCATCGCCACCCTCTCCTGCTTGCCGAGAGCACGGGCAAGGGCTGCCATTGAGGAGTGGGGGGATGGGGGGAGCTGTGACCTTTGTGCGTGCCATTCATACCGACTCCCGATTATTGATTCGACCACTCGTTCCTGAGACTACTGACCTTGTGTGCTGCCTCTGGAGCTTCCTTACATTTTCCATCTCAACATCATCATCATCATCATCATCATCATCATCATCTTGATCTTGATCTGACGGATGCGTATCGGTGAAGTTCTGCTGTACCACCCCGATGTTTACATCCTTACAGTATACTTGGGCTTGAGTCATAGGCTTCCTATACGCTTTATTACTTGGCTCTAGTCGCATCTCCTAGTCATAACGGTTTCAACATCATTGAATTAGAGTAGAAGCCACAAGTACTTGTAAGGGGAATTCTTCAACAATTCATCGAGCCTTGCGTTCCATTTCCATGAAATGCAAACATTTCATGGTTAACCTGACAGACTGTTTTGCCTATACAATTAATAATTATAAATTCCTCTAATTAAATGTAATCATATCAACGGCCATCAACTTCAATCATTTGTTATCCTTAGCTTGCAAATCGTAATCGAATCGACCATAGAAAGTGAATTTATTTGCACGTGCTCTGTTTTATCGACACGTACTACCAGTACTTTCCCCCTTTTTGCCCCTGCTTTGTTTCAAAAGTTCTCTCAGCCACGAGTCGAAAAATAACATCGTTCCGCCGATCGATTGTAATATTTATTACGTGGACATTTAATTAATCGAATAAGTTCGATCGAATAAGTTAAGGAACTCGCAAATGATATGGCTGATATGAAATATTCGACGGCGAAATTAGTTCGATATCATTAGAATATCGAAGAATATTGCGCCTAAAATTCTAAATTCGATGTATTTGTCGGTAAATATTTAATTGGAATAAATAAGGAACCGAAATCCGCGAGGTTGTTCCTCCTCGTCAATTATTTAAATATAAAATTCAAAGTTCCGGCGTCATGGAGTATTCGACTATGGGGGGAACCCCGATGAAGACGAGCAGATGTTCGCTATTGTGCTGCATTACTAATATACGTGTTGGTGATACTATTAGGGGCAGGAGAAGCAGCAGCAATAGTAGCAGCAACAGCAGCAGCGGTAGCAGCAGCAGCAGCAGTGCTAGTATCGATCGCCGCAACTGATCGCTATAACCGCGAAGCTTGAACTTCACTGGTGAAACAATAACAAAAACATGGGATGTGACGTTGACGTTTATACTGATGATCATGAAAAGTATATATCAATTACCGTGTGCTTGTCAATCACTTTGATTAATTGCCCATCACAGTCCCTCGGACGTGATTCGGCTCTTTAATCGTTATTTTTATTCATAATTCGGAAGTTCTTCGGTGAAAACTTTATTACCCACTTACGTATACATACTTAATCTTACTTGAAGCCAGCAAAATGTTCGGGACTACGCCAATTTTTTTTGCCGAAACGTTAAAATGGCAAATGGTCAATGTCTTCCAGCATCCAATCAAATTTGCGGCAATAAGGTATAAATTCACCATATCATCTTTTCAATTTCTTCTCTCCATTATCCAAATAAGCCGTTTTATCTACTTACTGTTGCTGCGGAACGTATTACGGTGATATTTATTATTTTATTTCTCAGAACTAATTTAATCCATGAATTCGAAATGCAAATGCAAAATATTCTCGTAATTTATATTCATGAGAACGATCATTCTTACAGTATTTCGAGCAAGAATTGGATCACTTACTACTCTATTTACTGAATAAGTAAACTCTTACATTGAATAATATCGAGAATAACTTCAAAAAACAAAACAAAAATAAATAAATAAAATAAATAAATAATAACAAATTATAATCAAGGCATCTTCGTGATTGAATTAGCTATTTATCTGATAAGCTATATTTGCTATTTCATGACTCTGACTATGCAATATTACGAGAGGATCAAAGGCTTCTTATAAGTAAGAATCCCTTTCAATTGAGGATAACTGCGAATATTTATTTAGTAAATATTTTCTAAAAATATTCAGATTCAATAATAAATTAGGCAAATTATGCATACAATAAGTATGGCTTTCAATCAAGTTATTCACTCATTTAAACGCAAATTGATTTTAAAATATATACAATAATAGCCTACGTATTATTATTATAAACTCATAATTATATATTAATATGTACGTTTCGATACAAAATAACGACATTACTAATTATGGTTTTAAAAAACCATCGTTTTTACTAAATTATCAATTTTCGAATTAACACTATTTGCTACAATTTTTAATTAAAAACTAACGTTCATTAACTTTGTTTAATAACTGCACTAATGATTTGTAATATAAAGTAAGGCAAGTTCAATAAAATACACTCGTACTCTATCATACCAATTATTGCGCTGCCGCAACATGTTATGTTATTTAATAATATTGCTACAGCGATCGAATGAAATTACACTGTCGTCGTATCAATTTTTATCTCATATTAATTTGAATAAATATGTTTTGATAATTGATATTCCCACTTGTTTTAATGATCAATATATTTTTTTCAATCTATTTGCTTGGTTGAAACGTAGCTGCACGTGTATATATATATATATATATATATATAAAAAAAAAAAAAATAAATAAGATAAAAAAAAAAAAATAAAGAGTAACGTATTCTGGTTACGCAGTCCGATCGATAAAGTCAAACAGTTTCAAATTGATAAATTCGAAATTACAATAAAGTAGAATGAGTACGTTGTACTAGAATGCATATCAATAAACGTACATAATAATATTTATTACGTATCGATAACAATACAGAGAGTAACGATACCATTGTAAAGAATAATTTAATTTATAATGCAAAACAAATGTTAATATTCAATGTCAAACAGAAAATATATTATTTTAATATTGCATGTAGATGAAGGTAATAGAATTTTTTACACGATTTAAGTACTTTGTCATATAATACAAGATAAATATGATATAAATATATTGACATTATAGAGAATAAAATTATACGTAATGGCAATATAAAAAGATTTTATAAATACGACTTTCCTCCCGATTTTTAAATCTCGCCGCACATTACGATAAAAACTAAAAAAGAAAGAAAAAATTGGGATTTCGTTTATTGGGATTCTACCTCAAAGCATAAATATCTCCTCAATGTCATAAATTTTTGGTTAAGTGAGAGAGAAAACTTGGTTTTTATAGCATTCGCGATTACGTGCTGAAACACGAGAAAAATATTTAACTGCAGTATTTCTACTTCTTGTAATAAATAAAATAATTATAGTATTGAATTACATAAGTACATCATTGCATATATATACATATATATATATATAGAGAGAGAGAGAGAGAGAGATATAGGGGATAAGTTAAATTTATAGTAAACTCTGTATGACTTGTTTTTATAGGACTAGACACCTTTATAAATACTAAAATCGATATGAATTTTATATGAGAATATTTTAAAGCTGATTAAATTGACGAGCGTCCGTCGTAAAGTTGAATTAATAAAACAAAGTAAATGAGTGGAAAATTTGCGTTAATTGTGCTTTTAAAATACGAAATACAGAGTATCGTAAATGTAATTCGTGAAAATTTATCGATCCCTGGTAAACAAGGATTGACCAATAATAAGATAATCCTATATCTTATTTATATCGATTATCTATCAATACGTAAAGCTACAAATAAGATTATCCTTTTTAATTTTTACAATTAAATTCTTCTGTATTGTCGATTATCGTTGTTATTATAAAGGAAAAGTCAGAGGCCGGGCAGACATTTGGCGCAAAGGCGCGTTTTCAATAAAACAATAAAGTACTTTGAAGAGAAATGCATTCGACAATAATTAACCCTCGACGATAATGAAATACAATATCCTTTTACGTTTATACGGTCGACGGTGTAAATACACAAAATGCAGCGATTCGCGGGCTCGCGCATAATTATTGTTTGGAAATCAATTCAGTCTATTTTCAAAATCAATTATGAGGTATGAAATAATATCGTATCAGAGATGCATTTATATGCATTTATATAAATTGAAATATCCAAATTGACGTAACCAATGAAAATCATTGATTTAAGAAAGAAAGATTACAAGGAAGAACGCGAGCACAGGCGCACATTGAGAAACTTAACATTAAAGTTAAGACACGCTCGTCTAGATCTGGGAGTATTTTATACTTATTTCGTATTGTATGAAATGCCGGCATCGAAGACGTGTCCGTTCGGCCGTTGTTTTCCGCAAGAGATGACAAAGTAAAGTGGCTGTAAAGCAGGAGGATTCGAAATAAAACCTCAGCGAGTGCCGGTATAGCGGATCGGCGCGGTCCTGTGTTAAAGTAAGGCCAGGGGATGGGGGTAATTAATGCTCTGCCATGGAGGTTTTGTTGTTGTTGTTGTTGTTGTTGTTATTGTTTTGTTTTTTTTGTTTCCCAAGCCGCTCGGTAGAGTCGTAAGTCCTAGCGAAGAGCCGAGGAGCGAGTCGTTGAAGAATTGCTCGGAGATTAAGGAACTCGACATGAAAACTCACGTCGCCGCTCCATGTGACTCTCCTTATAAAGTTTCCCGTCCCGGGTAGGCAAGGGCGAGGGTACGCTACACGTGACTCCTGCTCCACCTCCGCCGCCCCCCGCCCCATTATATTTAGCCCTCCGACACCGTCACGACTCGCTTTTCAAGCTCGCATTTTTACACTTTCCCACTCATCACGTTTCCGCTCCTTCCTATAGCCCGACGCCAATACATGACCCCGCACTTTATTTTCTATTGGCAGACAGCCCCACTAACAAAATAATTCGATACAACTACTTAACAGTAATGCGCCTTCGAACGCATCCATCTATGTGACGTTAAATTTATTATTTCCTTTATACCATTTATCGAAAATCCATTACTGATGAACGTGGTATGTTCATTCTCGATTACATTCATTTCATTAAAAACGCGATCATTAATACAAGCACAGCTTAATGAAATAAATAAGTCGTAAGATATTGTCAAATAGAGCGGATATTCTGTTATAAGATTAATGTAACGATTATTTCCTCCGGGAACTGGACAAGACTTTGCGCTTGAAATAACGAGAGAGACAGAGAGAGAGAGAGAGAGAGAGAGAGAGAGAGAGAGAGAGAGAGAGAGAGAGAGAGAGACAAAAACTACAATAAAAAAAATTAAACCAATCTATCGTTGAACCAATGATAGTTGATCGTAAATTCAATTTAAGAAAAAAAAATATAAGAATTCGAGATTTGATAAAAAATAAACGGGTTATTATTAGAAGACGGGGTAAATTGACAGATTGAAAATGGATTTTATTTATTCTGGTGACAATTGGCAATTATTTTCATTTACTTTGTGACAGATAAAGAAAAATTGCCACGTTGAGTAAATTTTACACGACATTGTCATAAAAATCATATTTTTTCAGAAAACAATAAATTGTTTGTGACACGCAATCTGTACATTTTTATTTTACAGAATTTCACTTTAAATTGAGTTTGTCATTCGGCTGCTGAAGCTTTAAATAATAAAACGTAGTCTATACCCGTTCTGCCGAAGGAAAAATGAAAAAATGTTTGAAAACTTGTCTTTTTATCCGGTTTTTTTTTTCTTCAGAAAATATAAAATTATACATATATATATATAGATACGCAAGAAGTTTAACTTGGTGAATGTTCTTGGTTGTTATAGTAGCAGAGGGCAAAGGATAGCCGTTTGGTCGTAGAAGTATAAATAAATGAATAAACAAATAAAAAATATAAATAAATAGTAGAGGTGGATGGGGCTTAAGGGTAAGAATGGCTTTGGGATTGTATGATAAATAGGGAAATTACAGTGGTTGCCGGTCACCTTAACCTTCCCCCGGATGATAATATTTCCTCTTCCTCTTCCCCAATGCAGGACATGTTCCTCTAAATGTTTTGTATTCGTCCGGCACGGTCTCGTAAAAAGTTTGGCCTTTGCGGAGGAGTCTTTGGATGCGGGCAAGCCGATCTTATTGGATTGCCGTAAGCCAGCGGTAATAGGCCCGAGCCTATAAGATGTCTTTAAAAATAAGACGACGGGGGAGAGATGAAAAATCGAGCCGACGAGCACGGACTTTCCCGACCGAGTATTTCATTTCGCCACCACGGAATCGACACCCTTTCCCCATCTGCCTCTCTCTATCTCCCTCTAGGATCATTATTAAGAAAGGATTATGTCCCTTTAGTTTCGTCTACAGTTAGGAATAATAAATTCTACCATTTGGCTATTGTTAGGAGGGTCAAATGGCGGAAACTGCCGCGGCGGGCCCACGTAATTTATGGGGTTTTCTTTTTTTTCTTTTCTTTTTTTTTTTTTTTTTAATAAATTTCTCCGAAGCCACAATTCGCTTATTATCAATTTGCCACCTTTCATTCGGACTTTTGTCATTGTATACTAAAATGGAATTAATCCCTTTAACGATCGCTCTGAATAATTATTATCGTTTAATTTTCCGCTTTTGTTAGCTGAGACTGGCTATGACTTTATGGTGAATCGTTTATCTCTCCCTACCGCTCCGCTGCGCGTTGCAACCCAAGTAAAAAATTCAGCATTGTCTTTATTTCTCATTTAGAAATTATAATTCCCGAGAATTTTTATTAAAATTAGCAGTAAGTAAAGGTTATTTCAACCCATCGTTTTCATTGTTAAATAAATAATGCTCTGGGATATGATAAATTTACGTTTAATGGGTATTTGTAAAGATCATCACGTGTACGTGAGGGCTTTGTGAATGAGACTTTCATCGCCATTTCGTGGCAATATCGGCCGGCTTTAATAACGTACAATATAAAGAAATGCCATCTATGTGAAAAGCTTCCTCTCCCCTCCGCCCCTCGCACTCTCTCTTCTCGCTCTTTCGCCACGCCCGTCCCCAGGCCCCTGCCAGTGGCAACCAGACATACGCCCGAGCCATCCGGTTGCGTGAACGCGCGTCAACGTTGCGCATTGAAATGCAGGCTTTTTCGGTTTTCATTTAATGTTTTCCAATCTCTTCGCGATGTTTACTTTGACTCGCGGTGGCGAGAGGAAGCGCCGCGCCAGACGGATTCGATAGAGACTCGATGCTATTGAACGAAACTTTGAGACGCGTTATAAAAAGAGAGAGATGAGAGAACATTGTTCAAGGGTGGCAAAGCTCGGGAAGCTTTTGATGAATTCTGAAAGAAAAAAGAGGTATGGAGCGGTTACTTACGAGTAGGGGCCCGATCGCTAATATAAATATTGACTCGCGGATTGCGTTTATGGATGATTCGCTCGGCAGCGAGTTTAACTGGAGGTTTAACTGATTATAAAGCGTGATTCGAGAAATAATTGGCTTCTTTAAGGCGTCGAAGGAGTCGGGGGGCCTGGGGAATAATAAGGCGAGTCGTCGGCACGTATTGGCCGAGCGTTAGAATGCAGCGGTTGTCCTCGGGGCGAGCGTCCCGTCTATGGGATTGTCGGGAGGATGGATCCGTCGGCGGGAGGTGGTTCGTTCGTTGGTTCGTTCGTTCGTCGGTTCGTCGGTTGGTTCGTCGGTTCGTTACATAAAGGAAAACTATTTCCTTGCTGTCCGGCTTCGGGAAGGGACGGGAGAGTAGGGGTTGGGAGGATGAGGGCCGGGCGAACGCGCGGCAGGGAGGTATAAATGCCCCGAGGGTTGTTTCGCCGTATATACCGTAGATTCAATCACGACCCTCCCGTAAGAACTCCTGCGCGGAATACCAAGCAGGCGCTGTCCAGGAGCTTTCATTTTTCTTATTTGTCTTTCGGGCGAAATTTTTCTACTTATAAAGAATTTCGATATTTTCGCGAATATCCGCACATCCGTGAGCGTCGCCTCGAATAAATAAATAACGGTGTCAGGACGACCCTGAGAAATATTAAATAGTTAGCGGAGCCTCGGACCGACATCGGCAGGGCTCATGCCGACCGCAATTTTTATAAGAAATTCACCGGCACCGTATACATTTCTTTTATTAACCGAGGGAGAAAAATAAAATTTCCGTTTCATCTAGTTGAGATAATTTATTATCCAGATATACGCTGCGGACGAAGTGCTAAGCACAAAGGCTACCGTATCGAGTTTTTCATCCTCGAGACTCCCAGGACTCCCCGGACTCCCAGGACTCCCAGGACTCCCACGTGATATCGGGAGGAAATAGAGAGAGCAGAGCGAGCGGTATAATTAATTTCATTAATGAACAACTGCTGCCTCTCACTTTCAATTATTTTTTGCCGGAGAAATTAAATGTGCCGGAGCTTTTGCCAATGGGGAGGGCCAAGTTCGCGTCCTTGGCGCGATCCTCTAAGTCATCCGCCCCGTAATCGTGATTCGAATCTAATGAAGACAATTAACTATCGCCCTGGCCATGAAAAAGCCCGTAAGAAGGTCGCTTCGCTATCCTCGGGAGCCCACCTACCCCCCCCCCCTTCATATCCAGCGAGACGATAAAAAATTACCCGTCGCCGGTCTACTCCGTTGATTCGCCCCGTCCAGCGCATTGAATGTAATCCAAAGCCCCTCCTTCCCTGTTTCCTTCATCCAGAGATCAGTGGCTCGGGTTAGCAAACTTTAGCCAGCAGCACCTGAGAGGCAGGTGAATCTGGCAGGTAGATTTATTTATTCTTACTCAATGCAGCGGCAACGGGACGACCGAACAATGGCATTTGTTCTTCCGAGCATACGTAATTCGGCATTCGTAATATAGACTTAAGCTTGTACTTTATTTAAAACGTCGATCCATCTCTGCTAATTCTGTGGATATAAGAATATTTTAATAAAGCTCGAGGGTGTTGTGTGTGCGGGTGTGTGTGTGTGTGTATGGGATATGACTTTCCGGGGCAATAGTCGAGCACCGCCAGGGTAATATCCAGGGTCAATTATTAGGGAATTGCTGATGATGTAGCGGCCTCTCTTCCTTGAATTTTGATGAAAACGTATCTCCGGGTGGCTGGTCTCGCGCCCTCGAGTACCTCGTAACAAGGGATTTCGCTCGACACCGCTTAAGGATGCACCCGCCCTCGGGAACGTATCCGGGGATACGAACTGGGTCACTCCATTCGCGATACCGGATCCATAAAAATCATAATTCCAGTCACTGCTACGGAGTAGCGTTGTTGGTGCTCCCCGCTACTCCCCTCCACCCCCCCCTTCTCACTCTCTCTCTCTCTCTCTCGCTCGGTCGGGTACGCATAGCCAGCAGTGCCTCCGGCCCCTCGATCGAGGGTAACCGGCTACCGCGGGCTCTGGCGATTCGAGGAGAAGCCTCTCGCGCATCCCATTCGAATCTCACCGACGAAATAAACTTCCACTCCGACGCGTTCGTTCTCTTCACTACCCCCTCCCCCTCCCGCCCCTCCCGTCATCCCCTTACGATTCTTCTTCCTGAGCCGTCGGCGGATTCTGCGAGCATAAGTTGCCGAGCATAACGATAATGCAATGCGCTGACGTCAGCTAAGGGATTTTCTATTAAATCTGGATTCACGACAGGATATCCCCCCGCGGTGGCCCCGTCGGCTGGAAACCAAGATCCCCGGGTCTCTGTGTTGTAGCCCTCTCGTCCCCCTCGGCATCGCTACAGATCAACGTAACGTAATGCGCACTTGTCTTCCCTCGTCTATCTCTTCCGTCTCTCTCTCTCTCTCTCTCTCTCTCCCTCTCACTCTATATACTTACTACCCCGCTCCTTCCGTTCCTCCTCCTCCACCCATCGTTTTTCATTTTTCTACTTTTACCGTCTCTTCTTTGCTCTGATTTACTCCTCTATCCGTCTTTCACCTCGTCTCCTCCTCTGCCTCCTCCTCCTCCTCCTGCTCCTTCCCCTTGGCCGCGACCACCCTCCTCAATCATCTCCTGCTTATTGTATTTACCTCCCGGCATTACAATTATTAAATCCCATTCTCTACACGAGTACGACCATTCCCCAGCTATTAATATAATATTTACCCGTTCTATGTGTTACATCACCCGATACTGATTTTATGCTTAATTAATAACTGAAAGTCATGCCTCAAAAAATATATTGCCTCATGATCATTGAATTTCATTACGTAATCCATGTAATCCATGTAATTATTATACCCTATTAATCATCTATGTTAGACCTTTTAATTTTATTATTTCGCTGAAAAATGTTATTTAATTATCTAAATGTCGTATAATTAGAGAAGCACCTTTCCTTATTATTATTATAATGATTATTATCATCATCGTCGTCGTCGTCGTCGTCGTCGTCGTATCATATGCACGAGAATTTTAATCGCTTCTTTAAATAATATGCGACACACGGAATAACATAATAGTTGAAATTCATTGAGAAAGTTCTTTTTGTCGTCGCGGATATAAAATCGTTTTTTTTTTTTTATTTTTATTCTCAATTAACTTAATTCAAGAGTCAGCATCTTCTTGCTACATTTAACAATTATTATCCATTTGAAAAATACACCAAAGTATTTTTAATCGGATAATATTAATAAATCGTTATTCCGCGCATCACATAAAACTTATGGCGCGCATTTATTATGCCGGCCATAAAGTATTTTAATTCTATAATACACTTAATTGATATTTTCGTTCACGTTATTAGGTGCCGTGGAAAATGATTCGTTATCTCTGTCAGTGTAAAGTATCATAATAAGCTTTGCGATCGTTACGTCCACGTTCCGGGGTCAATTCGATAAAAAGAACGTATTTACATAGACGTAGTGGATTTCTTTGAATAGGCCGACCAAGTTTTTCAGATTTACAAAATTACCTTTCAGCCGGGGAGAATCTATTAATTGAAAGGATTTATTGATACATAAAAGAAGCTCGTATAAATATCTATCGCGAGCTGGCTGAAAAATGAATAGAGCCGTGATAAAAAAATATTATACACGAATCCAATAAATTATATTGAGATAGATAGGAAACGAATTTACGAGGCAGCGCGCTTTTACTTTCACTTCCCAATTCTCAATGCTCGCCCAATGACACGAATAATATCATGAAATTTATACGTATTACCGGGAAGAAGGATGGGATGGCCGACTTGGCAACTATTTTTCTTCTTTTTTTTTTTTTTTTTTTTTTATATATATATTTGACCCAAGTTATATTTCCGCGGTAATTTTAATGACTTTGAGATATGCTTAGCTCGGTCATGGGTCCTCGGTCCTCTCCACCTCGAGCTCCCCGCGCTTCTTCCACTCGTTCCGCCAGAAATCGTCCCTCCTCTATCCTTGTCCCCCTCAATTCAGCCCCTCCGCACCCTTGTCTTGTCCCAAGCTTAACGCTAAGGCCAACTACTGCCATACGTTTTCGATCTTAGAAAGTGACTTGTACTCGGTGGCGACTCCCCACCCCCTTCCGCCGAGCAGCCAAAACTCGGATGCTTCACTTTCGCGCAGAGACGGTTTTTTCATTTCCTAATTCAGCGCGGACCGCGAACGTCACTTGAATTCGGCCGTTTGTTATTCAAGTAGAAACAATTAGTTTGCGGCGACATTTCAACGAGCCCCGATCAATTATTATATATATATAGGCCGGTGCTGCTCCGTCTCTGTCGGGACGGGCTTTTTCAAATTTTCAAAATACCACGATATTTCTATTTGATTAGAAGGTTCTCGTTATTAGTATACCCGCACTATCCAGTCTACTATTATCCAGTTAATAATTATTTAATTCGTTAAAAGAACGTCCAGAACAGACGACGATTGTATAATAAAATACTTCAGTATCTTATTCGACATGCTGATTGAGTTTGTCATTAGAAAATTAGATTAATAATATTTATACGCATTGAAGTTTCTTGATTTTCGCCGACATTTGTGATTATCGAATACTTTTGGAAAATTACTAATTATCTGAACGAACAGTATACCATACCGTCTAATGATATTTCCATTGCTCTGTATACGTAATGCTATAACTATATGTAATGCTGCCAGGAGAGTGAATTTAAGAGGAAACGTATTCAAATAAATGCAATTCTAATTATAGATGAGTAATGCTTAACGAAATACATTGAATAACGATTGTAAGGAATAATATTGTAACAATAAACTCGTATACTTGGCCGAGGGCTTATAAATTCTTTCCAAACGGTATTTCCGTGCAAGGCATGCGTTCCAACCATATTTTATATTAAAGAAAACCAGTTTATTATACGTTATAATACTTGGGTCAAGCGTTACTTAGATAGTAAAGTTTATCGGCCCGTTGTGTACAAATTTATTTTTGACAGTGGCACTTGTTAGCTCGCCCCGCCCCCCTTTTCGTTGTAATTGCATGCAGCGGTAGATACTTTTAATAACCCGTAAAAGGTAAAAAATTTTGGCTGATACGAGAAAAATCCTTTCGGCCCACACTCTCGATGCGGATGAGCCCTGTGGATGAGCTGCAGACGAGCCGTAGACGAGCAACGGAGCCTTTTGCGTACACGAATATGCTCCGGCCTACTTGTGTAGGGTGAACGCGCAACGGCACGCTCAGAGATATTTATTTCCTTTTCTGACTTTTAATCTCCGACTCGCAACCGTCCGCATTATTAAACTCATAGGGGGGAAAAAGTCCCCGTAAATTAAACAAGGATTTCTAATTTGTTTATAACGTAATATTTTCATAATTAATATCCCCATCCCGAATGGTTTTCTTAATTTTTACATTTCGCGAAAGACAAGATATGACAATCAGTAATTAAAAAAAAAAAAAGTATCGGTTACGTACCTTACGCTCGCGATAATCCGCATTCGGGCTTTTAATAATTAAAAATATTACAGGACCTCGTACCGTAAATACTCGGCTGTAAAGAATTTAAATACTCTGCGCCGTATGAATTAGATAGTTATATAGGGGCATTTTTAATTCGCTTTTAATTAGAAGAGCGTAAACAACGACAAAAGGCTCTTTATCGATTTTCTCAATTTATTTTATATATTTATTTGTTTATTTATTGATATTGTCCATTGAACGTTTCTTCTGCTCTCCGTATATACTTCTCTCTCTCTCTCTCTCTCTCTGCCCCCTCCCCCTCCGCCCCGGAGCAATTAAGCTCTAAAAATATGTTTCGTATAATCAATACGTGGGTAAAATGGGCTTTGCATGATCTGATTTTGTGATAACTTTATCATTCCGAAAAAGGAATTTCCGCGCCATAGGAAGCGAAGGGGAAATCGATTTACGGAGGCCGTCGGATCGGCTTAGAGGTGCATGACGAATGGATTCGAGGAGGAAATATCCGTCAGTCGTCGAAAAAGAACCGATGAAATTTTATTTCCCAATCAGAGAGATACACAGACGTGTTAATTGCATTCCCTCCCACGGACATAAATATAACCATAAGGGAAATGTGCGCAGATGATATTTATGAAGGGAGGGGGTCCCGGCCAAATCAACCAACTTTATTTTACCGACCAGACTCTCAATTGATTATTATAAATTATTTATAGTTATCAAAATAACGAAGCCCTCAAATCTATTTATAAATAAATTTTCATAATGGAGATCGTATTAATGTCCGTAATTCCTTTACGATCGTATTCTCTAAATAGTTAATTAACCCTTTAGTTTGTAGATTAAGCTAGTCCCGAAGAGTCGTTAAATTAAACATCGATTGCGATTGAAAATTATTCATGCGAAAATAAATAAAAGCATATTCTTCGATCTAAAAAGATAGAGATCTAAAGATAGAGACAGAGAGATAGAGGCGGTGGTGGGAGAGGATGAATATTGAAGTTTGTATTTATAATTCGGTAAAGTATTTGTTTGCATTGTACATGAGCAGCAGACATGCCGAGAATACTCCGAGGGTATAGAATTTCTCCGGTCTAACCATTTCCATAAATCTGTCGAACTTTTATGTTATTTTTTTTTTTATTTATTTTTTTTTTTTCCCTCTGCTTGGCTCCACCTAGCGATTTCAATAATTTTTCAAGCGTATTCTTCGAAAGTCTCTCGCAGCCCTTTTTATTCACGTACTAAACATTCTCACTTACCGCGGTTTTCTTCCTTCCCTATTTACATTTCGCGCCTTTTTCTCCTTACACAATTCCTTTCGATCGTCACTCATACATTTCTTTCCACTCATACTTTTTTCCATCCACTCGGTCTCTACTTAAATTTAACGCGCCCGCAGAATAAAATTCATTTTTGTTTTCTTGTTCCTTTTCTATTTTTCATAACATTTCACGGGATTATAAATCTGACGCCCGAATATTTTCTACGTATTTTTATTTTTTTTTATTTTTATTTTTATTTTTATTTTTCCTTTCTTTATTATGTTATTAATTTAATAAATGAGATAAATAAATTTCGGTAAACTCAGTTGTAAAATATAAATTATACAGACTCGCAGTACTCGGTTCAACTACTTCTTAGGCTTCTTTATAGGCATTTTTAGTTAAAATAATTCCGAACGGAACAATATCATTCTTATGGTGTATTTATTTAACGAGGTACTTCATTAGTAGATTCTATCGAACGCAAACGAAGATGAAATGTCATAAACTTTTGCAGGATCACGAGATGTACTTATGATTAGTTCTGTAATTTATTTGTGCTTGTCAAGTGGGAGAAGAGATAAGATGGCAATTTCATTTATGATGCAATCGAGGCTGTACATAAAAGAAATGGGAAACAGAAGGAGCTAATTAATTTGGGGACATTTCCCGACCGTTCCTTTCATTCCTACCGATTCCTTTCCTCGGCTCAGTCCCTTATTCTCCTATTTTTCTTATTTTTCTATTCATAATGCTTGACGTTTGGCATTCTCTGAGACTCAACGTTATTACAGCACAAAAATCACCTGCGATCGCCATTAAATGCCAAACGAGGATAATTAATACCTTGATTCCGATTAATTTCGATTAATAGTACTCGTATTCGTTAATATTACGAGATCTTTATAAATAATATTCCGAATCTATTAATTATAAATAATCGGAGCAATCGAACAATTCAATGAAATTGAAGGAAACCTTAAAAAAAAAAAAAATACCATCAATGGCTATTAACTTTTTAATTGATTAATTAATCCTTTGTATTTTGATCAATTGAATTTATTATGAAATCGATGGCTCGGCGATAAGTCACTTTTATATATAAATAATATAATTAATAGTGGAATATATTATGTAAATTTGAATTGATAAACAAGTGCGAGTGTATATAGAATTAAATGTTGTTGGTACAAAGTATACGGAAACGAGGAAATTGATTAATTACGAAAGTTATTAAGTAAATAGAGATGTGTAGTTGAGTACCGCGATAATCGATAGATCGATATAAAAGTATAAATAAGGCATGAAACCGGAGGCACGAAACAATATAATTTTATTAGTTTTATTATATACAATAGATCATTTTTCGAAGCGATGCCCCTGCGTATTTATCATCTAATAATTATATAATACGTTCTTTATGTGTTTGTAATTAAGCTAAAATTATTTCATAGAATAATAAATAGTCTTTAACGGTTCCGGATGATTTATACTCGTAAGAAGCAAGCCGGGCGATCAATTCCTATTGACTTTATCCTTTTTTGAAGCGCGATCTAATGTCGAATGATTTCACATGATTTACACGGATCTAATGTCCGAATGCAGTATTGTAATATTTATAGATTGGCCGTATGAGAACGCCTCGACATTGTTATTTAGGAGAAAGTAGGTCGAGCGAAATAATAATAATTCATTGTTTTATTACAATTTTATTGCCTCACGTTGCTTAGAAGCTCATCAAGAAAGAGGGCATTAAATTTAGGGGATGTTCCGTGTATCCTCCCTTAGGCGGCTGCACTTTATTTGATAGCACGTGATGGGAGCGAGGGAGGCAAGTATTTTTTTTTTTTTTTTTTTTCCCTCGGTTTCCTGGGCATGTGCGCCACTCTTTCATGACTTATGTCAGCCGTTCCACTACATCTCTCTCTCTCTCTCTCTCTCTCTCTCTCTACCGTTCGGCAATAAGAGAGAAACAATTGACCTTTTAATCAATAATACAAAGTTTTCACAGCAAGTTTTTCTCCGATTCCATTTACACGAATACTATTTTCCCCTCAATGCGGCCTACCATGAAAAATTCTTCAAGCATTCGATTCTCTATTTTCCGTGCATTTTCGATGAAATACTCGCCTGCATGGCAAACAAAATAACTGACGCTTTGAAAGTATTTGCAAGGTTAATGCGCATTTTTAAAGCTACAATACGTCTAATGAAACTCTCTTATGTTATGTCTCCTCATACATATACTACAGGTATTACCTACCCCCCCACCCCCCCCAGAGAATAAAGTACCATTAGGGTAATATCGTTTTTTTTTTTTTTTTTTTTTTTTTTTTTTTTAATAACAAAAAGCTAATTACTTACAGATTTTACCGTATTAGGTACGGGATAATATGCGGGATCCGGGAATAAGAATTTAGGGAGTAAAATTTTTTAATAAACTCGAGGATCAGATATTGAAGTATCGAATAACGAAGTACTCGAAATAATTTTGAAAATATTTTAATCTTTCGATAAATTTTGTGCTTGAGCATTTTTTTATTATTCAAACTTATTATTAAAAACATTTTTAATATAAATTTTAATCCTTAATATCAATCATCGAGCCCTTATTATCGTAAAATTTTTATTTGTTCGAGTGCTTAATAGGCAATATTATAAGTTTTTTTTTTTCTTTAACGTAATACCTTACAACGATGGAATATTGAATTATTATTTCTTCTTATCGTTGAACTTTAATCCACGTTATGTCGAGTGAAAATGAATTTTCGTTTTCTTAAGGGCGCATCATTTTTCTTATTTCAACAGATTTTAACATGAAAAATTTCCCAACGATTTTATGTCTATACGTATATATATTAATTTTCACTCGGCAATGTCGTGTTGCGAATGTTTGTACAGACAATCGAAACTAATAGCAAAGAGAAGAAAAAAAAAAAGAAGGGTTATGTAAATTATAATCTTTTATTTATTTTTCACGTATTCAATAATAACGCAGGTTATTAAAAAATGGTTATAAATGGACGATAAACGTCGAGCGTAAAGGTTATATACAGAGAGAAATAACCATTCGCAAGTAAGCAAGTCTTTTTTCTTTATTTTATATACTGCATTGTATGACGTAAAATATTATTAAATAAAAAGCTGAACCGGGCTTTCTTTTGTTTTTCCCCTTCAATGACTGTTCGCACGAAACGATGATTAACTTATAAATGATTTTCTACTTACTTATTAGAGCACTGATGGATAGGCGAAGGTAAGTTGCAAACGGTGTTACGGAAAAGCATTGGACGTGGATTTTTGAGAAAACGCTCTCAGCATTTTCCGAGCTCGTCTCGGCGATCAATAACGCGTCAGTATTATTTCGGCTTGAAAACTTTTAATAGCTAATTTTTCCATCCGCACGGAGTAGTTTTCGTATTAATTTTAGTATTCATCGGAGAGTAATTCTAATCGATATCGCGATATCATTTTCCCCCTTAACCCAAACTTCTCCCCCCGGATTTTCCATGATTCATATACTCTGCTCTGCCTGTCAAATAATTTGCTTCTCTCTCTTTTGTGTTTCAGGTAAGTTTTAGCGGCTGGTTACGCTGGTTACGCGGGGGTGATGGAAAAACCCGGCAGTCGTAGAAGAAAGAATTTAAGGCGCGGAGGAGAGGGGTATGTGTGCGTGTGCGTGAAGCAGCGGGGAAAAGCGGGGCAGCGGGAGGGGGAGCGTCCGAGCCGATTTACCTTATCGTGCGACAGCTATATAACTTGCATATGCCTTGGGGGTTATTGGGGTGGGGTGGCTCGTTCGCCCTAAATCAGAGGGCGGCCCTCTCGAATTTAAAAGGGCGCGGTTGGCGGCGGTGGGGGAGGGCAGGGGGGGGTGGGGAGGCTATTGGCGCCCCGACCCTGCTGCGTATACGCGTGGAACCTTGGGTATTTCGAGGAGGGGAAATCGCGCGGCGGTAAGCCCGGAGGGCAAAAGATAAGCTTGTGACCTCGTTAACATTGCTCATTTGCTTTACGTCTTCTCCCACTGGAAGGTGCACCGGCTCGTGAAGCCAAATCGTTTCACGAAAACGGCGACGCGGCCCATGCCAAGAAATTACATTCCCGGCTCTCGCAAGTACGTCGTGCGAGGATTATATCGCGGAGTCTACGTGTAAGAGGGGCATGGCGGGGGTGGGGATACCAGAGATACGACCACCACCCCAATTCCTTCCTTCCTTCCTTTCCTCCCACCCTCCCTCCCTCCTCAAATCTACAATTAAGCTCAATTATAGGCTCCCGGGGTTATAAAAAGTTTAGCCTTATCTCGGCCCTCCTCACCGAGTTCACGTTTTACTTTATGCCCCGTATTTATTTGCCTCATTTTTATCGCACGATGACCCATAAAAGTATTCCTTTATCGATGAGCTCGTAGCCGCATGACTCGTGCACGTAAGGACGTCTGGGCCAAGCAATTTATAATAATAATGTAATATAAATTCTCGAAAAAACGCGGCTTCTTCGATTTATATTCATCGCATGCCGCATTACTTCTATGTAAATACAATTTATTTTAGGTTATACGTTATTTACATAAGGATCTAGGCATCCGAGGCTCGGCTGGCTTCCTTCCGATTTCCTTGCGGGTACATCGAATACATTTAAACGGAGGCCGATTTATTGAATAGATCGTAAAGGACTTGCCAGACCAGCGAGTTCCCTCGTATAAGGAATGTAATTGTAATTGTTGGGGCTAGGATTTAGAGAATCCGAGAGTAGCAGTAGCAGTAGCAGCAGTAGTAGTAGTAGTAGTAGTAGTAGTAGTGATAGCACTGGTAGCAGTACAAGTATATAGAAATTTAAAAAAGTAAGAATAAGGTAGGAGAGGAATAACGAAATAAAGAGTATATCGGTCGGCCGATACGAGACTTTCGGTAAACTCGCGTTCAATTTCCGGAAAGTGGCTCGCTTACGAAATTTTCTGATAACATCACAACTCGTCCCCTCGCTCCGAGACTACGACTCCCCGCGATCGTTTTGACTTTCGATGTATTAGATGGAGAGCATCGTGCCCGAGTTAATATTTCATTAGCTCGATGATTTACGAGTATCAAATAGTCGGGCCTTTATTTTATTTAACGCAAGTAATTAATGGCTATTATCTCAGTTGTCCGAGCCATTGTATATTCCTGAGAGGGCGTGCAATTGTCCAGGCAAGGGCTCGTCGCATGGAGAAAACACACGTTTTTTACGGTACTCTCTCGGTACTGGCAGTCTCCCAGGCCCTATAGGGACTCTCTGTCCCCCCGCCTCCCCCTTAGGCGCTGATAAGGGATTAGGTATAATTATTGCCGGGGCGCAGCGTGTCTGGCGGGATAAAGGTAAGGTCGGTTAGAGTTTTCCGACGGCTGATAAACAGTATAACTTTCGGAGCGCCCGGGGCCGTAATCGATAAGCCTCGCTCTATTGTTGGCTATGAGTAAAAGAATAAAAAAAAAAAAAAAAAAAACCAAGTTACGCGCGACGCTTTAACCATTGATTTTCCCCGAATACACTGATAACGCGATAGCTTGGAAGGTTCGCGCACCTAACCCGTCGCACTTTACACGTGGAAACAAAAAGAGCCTTTCCCGTAGTTCCCTGGCCCCGACGAGGGAGGGACCAGGGATACGAACTGGGAACCCGACTCGTCGATCCGGACTCCGATCCAACGGGTTTTACGACTTTCTTTCCTTCCTCCCCGTACCGGCTGAGAGGGTAGTTTCGTATTATCGAGGCAGCCCCCCCCCTCCTTCCTTCCCTCCGTCCGTTCCGTACCCCTCCCCCTCAATCCCCGCCCGCCCCCACGCACGCTGCTTTACGGGGCCGTCAGATTTCATTTTAGTTAAGCGCCGCCGAATCTCTTCTTGATCGAATGTCGCCTACGGCGCCTCCCCCCGCCTCACCGGCCCCCGGGACTCCTTTTAATTCGGAAATGAGCGCCCGATTGCAGACGGCGAACTCCCTTCCACCCCCCCCCCCCACACCCACACCCACACCTCGCCCGCCAAAATTTTTTTCTCTTTCCAGCCCCATAGATTTACGGGAGATATCAGCGAGCGCCTTATCGCCGGCTTCCTACTTTTATGACTGAGCTGAGAATTGTCCCAATACATCGGCCGGAGCTTAAAAACTCACGTACAAGCTGATTCGGCCATTTCTTATACGGGCTTTAATGATGAATCAATAGGATATTTCCCCGATTCTTTCGTTCGTAAAGCCCGATTTCACATCGGGGGGAGCGGCACATCACAAACCCGATACCAGATCCTCGATAATCCACGGGAATTCGCTTCGACTACTGACTCCGATTATTATAACTGAAATGCAATTTCTTGTCACTTGGATAACCATATTAACGGAAAAGATTTCATTGGAATTATCGGAGGACGGACGAGCGGACCTCTTTCTATTTGAAAAGGCCACGGCTTTTGTCACTGATTTGTATTTCTCGTCCCGACCCCTTCCCCTTCGACATTTGCATTATTAAAGACTCCCAAACGCAATAATATTCGCAATTTTTTCCCTGCTAATGACTGCGGATGAATTCGAGCTTGGCCTCTTTTTTAAATATTCATCAATCCGATTACGAGCTTTAAAATCCAATAGCTGCTGAAGCATTAGCTCGAGCGCAGACTTTTAGTAAAATTAACCAAATAATTCATTATTTCTGACATTATCGGGCGTCTTCGTTTTTCCCTTTAACCCCCCTTCCCCTCCCCCCTTTTTTTCCTTCATCTTTTCTTTGTAAAAGCTATTTTAACGGTCATCGCCGCTTTATTTACTACAGTAAATCATGAAGATTTTCATTAAAATTGGCTAATAAATTTTATCAAGCATAAAATTTTAAAGCTTTTCCTTGTTATGAAAATAAATCTTTTCCTCTAACATTGTTCCCTTAACTAATTTCCTTCGCTAATAATATTCAATTTAAAACAATAGAATATTATAACAGTACATCGTCCTATCATATACAATATTCTTGCTTGATATTTTGTAAAGGGAAAGATAAAAATAAAAATGGTAAATTTTCTATTAATATAATCTCCGATAACGTTATGTACTCCGTTCGAGAACATCATTCGAGAAACTGCGAAACATGAACTGCGTCATGTTCATGTAGTCATATTAGGTAAACGCAGAGCCTACGGCCGCTATTAGTTCTCATTATCTATCTCATTTTATTCCGATAATGTCAACTATATCAAAATATGCTTCGGCCTATTTGGATAATCTGCGAATAGTTCGGAACAAGTAAGTTTATACCTTTGGGCGCTATTATGGTAGTGCAACGTTAACACATTGTTGGCGCAAGGCGTATGGTGTGCCTGCAGTACTGCAACCCGTCCGACGCAGAGCTTAACATGGTTTTCGTACAACAGGTGCCAGTCACACGGCACATGACTTTATTATAAAGATTTTGTACACATTAACATAAAATTCAATTACAAAACAATGCTAATCAGGATAAAATTAAGTGGTTTATATTTCTTTTCTCTCTTTCTTTTCTTTTCTTTTTTTTTTGTCTTTGTATTTTAAATTACTTTGACGCGTGTGGCTTTTAAATGTGCTTGCATTAAATAAATCGGCTTTTATTATACGGATTATACGGTAGCTCGAGGCAGGAGAGACGCTATCGCAAATATTTGAATATACATTATTTATAAATCATTAAAGAGCCAACATTTCCGAGCATTTTGAACATCAATATAATATTTATATTAAGATATTTCTAGCTGATTAATTTTAATATTGGTATATATAATATTTCAATATTTAACCAAATTCCTTAATTTCGTTTCCCGTAATGCACGTCAGAATAGTATTAACATGTAATATTGGCACACAGAAATATTCTTTTTCGATACACTTACATTAATGTAGTCTACAGTTAGAATTTTTTTTTTTTTTTTTTTTTTTTAAAATAAATCTTAAATGAAGAAAATATTTCGAATTTTCAATACTTGCAGTGTCGAGGACTTGCAGACGCGTTAAGTAAGAAGAAAAAAAAGTATAATAAATACCTTCGAATTTTTGAACGGAGCACAAATAACTTTCGCGAAGAATTATTATTAGATAATGGTGAAATAACAATGAAAACAGCCTAGCGATAACGGAATGTTATAACAATGCAAGCATTACTTGTTCCTTATGCGTATAATGGTATAAAAACAAAAGAAAACAAAACAAAACAAAACAAAACAAAAAAAAAAAAACTTGAAAGTAGTTGGAAATAAATAATTCAATGCGGCAGTAGTTTAAAATTATAACGATAGTATAATGCGTGAGTAAACGTAGTAGGCGCGTATGTCGTAGTTAATATTTAAATGAAGCGCAGGGTAAACGGATGAAGGAGAAGAGATCAAAGGGCAAACAACAGTGCATAAGCATCGCGTAAATTGTTAAGCGTAGAGGCCTAGCGTTAACGAGCGTAATGAGGATGTAAATGGACCAGCTTTCGCGTTTGCTAATCGCTTAAATGAGGCTAGTCAATAGGCTTTCTGTGATTCAATAAGGTTTATCCAATATAAGCATGAGCGATAATGCACGAGCGATCGTTGCGGGCTTCGACGTGTAGATTTTGAAAATGCGATTTTAACAAGAATGAAAGATAGAAAGAAAGAAAGAAAGAGAAAATGAAAAAAATGGTCGACCGACTGGGGCGAACTCGTTTCCCCTTCCCCTTCTACTCGCCGGACAAGTATTTCGTCGCGCGGACGTCCGCTTGAGAAATGCTTCCTAAAATCTGCGGTCTCCTCCGGGAGCGAGGGGCTGGGGAATCTTTGCACAAGACCGTGATAGGATCTACGCGGGGGGTTCGCGGCCCGATGGGTGGCAGGTGCGGGGGGGGGGGGTGGAAATCGAGAGTGAAGTAGATGGCGTGGCGCGAGTTGCTGGCCGAGAGGGAAAGCGGCGACGAGGGACGAAATACGCTAAGGCTTTTATGCATTCATAACGTTTTATCGGATGTTGAGGAGAGGCGCGAGGGGCAGAGGGAGTGAGGGGCCGAGGGTGCGCTTGGCTCGGTTACACTTTTCCTTAAGCGATATTCCGTGTGTCCCGCTTTAAACGCTGACGAGGTGCGAGAGAGGCGCGCCCGTTCCCTCGGGAGGTCGGCGGGCGGCCGAATCCCCCTCCACCCCCTGACTAAAATGGCTCCCCCACCCCATCGCCCCCCCTCTTCTTTTTACGCTGACGTCTCCTTGAAGGAGGAGGCTCCGCTCCCCACCCCCACACCCGCCGCTCCCTCACGAGCCATTCATCCTCTCGAATCCGCTGCTTTAGCCAGCCGCGCGAGATGATCGCCGGCGATAACTCTTTAGCCACCCTCGCCCCATCTATCCCCCACCCACCCTCTTCCGATTTTTTTTTCAGCCTATGTAAACTTCATCGCGGGCTCCCTGTCGGCGAGAGGTAATTCCCGGCCGCTTCCCGGCTTTATGGATCGCCGTAAGAACCAGGAGGGAATCGGAATTAAAAGGGATTACGCTCTTGTTAACTTGCGCGATCTAATTATTATGGTAGTTTATAGATAACTGCGGATTATCATCTATTATCCTCCCACTTCTCACTTGCCTCCCTCCCTTCTCTCTCGCTCTCTCTCTCTCTCTCTATCTTTTTTTTTCCAACTTATTTACGACTTCTCTCCCGCACTCACGGACACAGACAACCTGTGCCGCCGCACTCTTATCCCCGGCATAATGCTTCAAAATATACCGAAACATTTATTTGAAGTACTTTACGCGGGGCGATGTTTATTCACTAGTATTTAAATTATCCCGTCGAAATTGACCCGGGCATCCGGAATTTACGTTCCGTTAGAAAAATGCCAGCTTTACACGCGACATTCCTGCGGCGCCTTTTAAAACTAATTGTAAATTCGACAATTTATGCATAAGCACATTTTACCACGAGCATACTCTCTCTCTCTCTCTCTCTCTCTCTCCCTCTCTCCTCCTCCCTCCCCCCGAACGCCCCCGAACGCCCCCGAACGCCCCCGTTCTCTTTCCTTACACCTTTTCTCGTGCTTCTTTATGCCTCTTTTTTCTTTTCTTTCTTTTTACTCACTTTTTATTTATTTATTTATTTATTTCTTTATTTTTTACGCGCCCACTAAAAATACTCAAAAGCCCAGAACAGCCATTGGCTTGAGATTAGAATTGATTTGTCGCTCGCGAGTTTTCGGAGAGTGTGCCGCCACGGTAGGGAAATCCTCTCGGAGGACGTCCGTACGGGGAAGAGAGGCGGATCGAATAATTTTACGATGATATGAAGTGCCTTGAAGGAGGGCCACAAATGAGCGATGCCAGTCCCTCGTAAGGTGAAGGCGTTATAGCTTTTCGCGAATGCGTATTTTTATTAAAGAGAATAAGGCTTATGCCATAAAGATTTTACTGGCCGCTATAAAAAAATGGATTTTACAGTTTTCATGGCTTGTAGACTAGTAATTAAATGATAAACGCTGTATAATTGAATTTTAATTAAAAAATGTTAAGCTCCTCCTAGCTGCTTTCGTTTCACCCTACTCACACAGCTCTAGAATAATTTAAATCCACTGCCGACAGACGCATACACACCCGGGGGCTCGGGGAATTTATTAATTATTCTAACCGCTATCATTAAATAGATATTATTATACGAGACTCTTTAATACTTTGCTTAACTGCTAACCAGCCTCGATTAATATTTATTTATACGTCGACCTCTGCCGGCAGACTCTTAAATACGCGCGTAAATATATGGATATCCTTACTGACTATTAATTGACGAATTCACCGATTTGCCCACAAAACCAATCACATTTGTTATTTATTTAATTTGTAATCTGATCTCCGTGATAACTCTAAACATTTTTACCGTAGTTTTTCTGCGATTTAATGCAATGCGAGCAAAGGTTTTTCTTTACTCCGGGTCGTTCGAAATCGTAAAACTCTGCGTACGTAGGAAAAAAAATTTTGTGTACCACGTAGTAGTAGTAGTAGTAGTAGTGGTAGTAGAGTAGTAGAGACGGCCTGACCCGATGCAAAGCATAAAAATGTTATAAATGCATCGATACGTTGCTACGTTACGCGCGTAATGACAACGTCAAGCGTAAGACAAACCAGAGCAATAAAAGTCCAAGTCGAATTTATATGCTACAATATTTGCAATTATCTTGTCTTTGTCCTTGCTTTTTTTTTTTTTTTTTTTTATTAAAAAGCTCCGTAAATAACGGTCTTGTATAATATTGTGAAACTTCACTCGTTCGTATTGCACTTGGATTAGATGATTAGGTAGATTGAAATTAAGTCTAGAGTGAGGACTCATATTGATTCTTAATGTACGGATCAATAATTAGTTAAATGTAATATATTTACCTGAAAATCCCGTTTGGCAGTATATTCTTCGGTGACTGTTATCCGCTGACGGCGTTTCGTTAGGAACGACGAGGGAAGGTTATTGTGGCGCGTGAGTGGGAGGATCGGAGGATTTTAGCATTTAATAATTAGCTCTATTTTTCAATCTGAAATTTTAATTTAGGAAGTGGAAGGTTCTCGGGCGCGGAATGCAGAATTTTATAAATAGCCGCCGAGTCTGATTATTTAAATTTCTTCTTGAGTTTTAAAGAAAGGCAGAAAGAAAGGAAGGAATGAAGGAAGGAAGGAGGAGAGGAAAAAGAAGGAAGGAAAAAGGCTCGCGGCGGAGATTTTTAACGCGAGCACGTCATTATGAATGAGGGAAAGAGGAATTCCTTAGGAAATAGCCGGCTAATTAACTTTGGTATTTAATTGATTTCATAAAGTACGGGGAAGGGATCCGTGACACCTGGCGAGTTAAAAGGTTCGATGATAAGAGGTGGAATGCGGGCCCGCGCCTGATTAAGATACGTTGAGAGGTTGGATTAATAATAAGTGGGGAGGATTTAACGAGGCCGGACGCCGGTAGTTTATCATGCCGTTTCTAGAAGGATCGCGGGGCCGGTTTACGCTGGCGCTGATGGCAGCGATCGGCAGGGGATCGGTAAGGATCATCGTCAGGAGCCGCGCTACCGCTTATTCCCGATTAGGGGACGCGATAAGTAGCGCGTAAAAGGTCCGCGGGGCGCAACGATTGTCTCGGACAGTCGTCAATAAATCAGCGCCCCCGGTGAGGATACGGGGTCAGGGGGAGTCCTGAGTAATAAAAATTTATTCGGGGGATCGGTAGGGGTGCGCGCGTGTGTGCATGGGGGGAGGGAGTAGCGGATCGCGCGGCGGCCGTACGGATGGGAATTTGCAAAATTGCCCGCGCTTAAGGGCGATCTGCATAGACGGGCTCACTCGTCCCTGGGTAGCCGTTATTAATCCGGTCGACCTCCACCTTCGGGTGCGGGGCGGGCGAGAGGCGGCGTCGCGGAATTATTTGCTAGCCACGGTGGTCGGGGCTAATTGAACCGGACGCCTCGGCCGGATTAACGCGCCGAAAGATATTAATTACGGAGACGGTGCGCGCGCCCGGCCGGCCTCAAGGGGTGCGGGTCAGCGGCGGAATGTAGGGAGCGAGAACCGGGGAGTTAATTTAGAGGCGGGATCCTCGTTTGCATAAGGGCAGAGGAGCCGTGTTGGCGCGTCTGCGGCCCGAGAAAAGCGAGCGACTCCCTCGTCGAAAGGGACCCGAACACCTGAACACCGGCGGCTCGGTTCCAAGACTCGTCCGGGTTAAAATGGACGCGTCCACGAGGAGCTTCCACGAGGCGAGGCGAGGCGAGGCGAGGCTAGGCGAGATTCGACGGGTCGCGCGACCTCCCTAGCTTCCATCAGCCCCTCTCACGGACATCGACGCCACGGCTTTTACAATCCCAACGGATCCACGTCCTCTCTCCACCCGCCTTTTTTACATACCACCGCAAGCAACCCTTTCCCTCCACTCGCTCGACTTTTTATCATCTTCCGCCTTAACGCTAACGTCCTCCTACCACCGCCTCCCGATCCCTCCCCGCCCTCCAGCCAGCTCGATTCAAGGCCATTATATTTTAGAGCTTGTTTTATATTCCGGACGAATGACCAACAGCTGCCGACTGGGCTCCTCTCGGACCGCGTCCGGACAAAGGATTCCGCCGTTATTGCGTGCCCGATTCATCAAAACATATATATACGTATACGTACATTAGCGAACAGATGAGAACTGAATAAGATATATAATGGTATTGCAATAGTAAGAATAATAACAACAACAACAACGACGACGACGACGACGACGAACGACAACGACGAACGACAATAATGATGATGATAATAATAATAATAATAATAATAACGACAACAGGGACAACAATGAGGAGGATTGTTGTGATTGTTATGTGAGTCCTAAATGCCGGCCGGGAGAATATCGCTAATTTCCATTATTCTACGAATTATCATACTTATTCCGTAAATGGCCATTGTAAATCAATTACGCCGAAATCTCGGAGCTTTGTGAATTATTAATCTCTCCTACCTCCTATCGAAATTGCCTCGTTAATCCATGGTCAATATTGTACGGATAATTATCCGAATGTAGCCGTAGCCGAAATCTTGCGACTCCCCTCCCATCTAATTCCCCTATTCCCCCTCAATTCTCACTATACTAAGCGCTAAAATCATTAGCACTGGCGGTAGTCTGCATTTTTTAACGCTTTCAACGCCCTCGACTCGAGACTTCCTCGAGCTCCTCGACAACGATTACCGTTCAATATTTATTCCCGTTATCCTGTGGTAATAAAAAACCCTTACAAGCACTTTACGAGTTTTTATTCCAGTTTTTTTCTTCTTTTTTCTTCTTCTTTTCTTCTTCTTTTTTCTTCTTCTTTTGTTTTTGCAACAAACATTGTTGTCTTCGCTAAACTTTCCCTCTCGACGTGTAACTTCGCTGGATCAATCGAGATTAGTGCAATAAATACTCTTTTGCCAACGGTCCCACGAATATTATTTTACCAAAACTCTGCGAATGACAAATAAAAGCGGCGATCTGTTAATACGGGATTTGCATTTTTACACAGTCATTAAGACGGAATCGACGGATGCGGAAGTATTTGTATGATTATACCGATTTCCTATGTCGCATGGAGAGAAAAAAAAACCTCCCCCGGAACTTTATATTTTAATGATTACTACGTCGGACAATGATGTGCAAACGAATTAAATAAGGAGAGAATTTTCCGGAATCAGCGATAAATACGTGACGGTTAGGATATACACAATATTTAATGAGAATTTAGGCGGTAAATCGTCGTCGTAAAATCCCGGGGGTTATTGGGAATAAAAGGAAGAAAAAGAAAAGAAAAGAAAAGAAAAACAAAACAAAACAAAACAAAAGAGGCCAAAAAGTGAAGACGATCGTAAAGGGAAAATAATGATAACGCGGGGGGCAATGCTCGATATAAGGAAGGTATGAAATAATCTTTGATAATCGTGTCGAGAGTAAATATAACGTAACGATATAAAGTGATATGGGAAATAACGAGGGGTAGGTAATATTGTCGAGGCGATTGAGACACGACTACGAGATGGCTGTTATTGATTAGCCGGCCAGGTGGATTTGTATTTTGGAAAAGCTCTCGGAGTGAAAAGAAGGTATAATTGGCCGGAGTCAGAAGCCGAATAGATTATTATGCATAAGAGAGATTTCCGACTCATCAATTCGGGGATAATGAAAATTTTTTAGTACATCCCATCGGTATTCGGAGTCGGCGAAATTGCGAAAAGCCCAGATAAAGTGGACAAATAGGAAAGCGGAATAGGAAAGGGCTAGTGGGGGGGGGGTAAAAGAAAATCGAGAAAGGCAAAGAGGAGTTATTGGCAGAAGGAGCGGGATGGGAGGCGGGGCGCCGGGGGCCGTGAGGGGGCGGAGGGACGGAGAGGACGGAGACGCTTATCGTCGGAAGAAGCGATATTCGATGGGGCGGAAGGAGGAAAAGATTGGAAGACAGAAGGCAGAAGTAGAGTCGCTGCCGACAAGTCGGACGATCAGGCCGAGAGAGAACGAGAGAACGAGTGGGAAAGGAAGGGGGTGGTGGGGGGGGAGTGGCGCCCCAGGAGCCGGGCTAAGAAAAACCTCGTGGCCGGGTGGGATAGGGAACCTACATAGGAGTAGGTTCAATAGAGCCGTTGCGCGAATGCACGTAAGAGTTAATAACCGGTAATCCCAGGAGGGTAGACATCGCGATAGGGAGAGAGAGGCGCAGGCGCGGCCACCATTCCAGCAGCGAGTCAGGAAGCCGAGGATAAGAGGCGCGCGACCTGCGCACGTCGTCCGGGGACGAGCCGAGGGAGTGTCTGCGGGTCGCGCGGATGCTAAATTTCATTTATGGCTTCCGAGTGCGGCTGCCTCGGGCCCGCGGCCGATTATTTTTCATAGTACCGCGCGATGAAAACAGCACCGAGGGCGCGTATTCGCCCCTCCCTCCGCCTCGCCCCCCGCCCCCACGCTCGCGCTCGCGCTCCCGCGACTCTCGCATCGCTACGAAAGCTCGGTGCATTTTTATGCCTCTTGATAAGCAGCCTCTGGAATTCCATTTCAATCGCCGCGCACTCTTTTATCCTCCTTGAGCACCCCTTTATACCCTGCCCCTACCCCTACCCCTACCCACACAGACGCCGCTAAGCCGTTCGGAAATTTGTTTCGCCTCTTGCACTGAATTTTTGAATTTTTATTTTATTACCCGAGCGACATTCTATTTGCATTGCTCGCTTAAGCCGACAACATAGACTCTCGCTCCTTCTCCTGCCCCCCTATCCTCCTCCTCCCCCATCCTCCTACTCCACCACCTCCTTCTCCTCCGATCCTCCAGTCATGAAATCTATAATATCATTGGTTATCCGACTCGGCCCGACGACAAACATACTCTATTCGTTTTGCATCGCGACGAGAAAGCTACGCTCCCGCTTTAGCCTTATATATATATATATATATATATATACGCGGCCATGTTTACTCCCGGCCTCTATTCCCATGTATCCTTCCTCAATACTTTTTAATTTCTTCCGGATTTATGAGCGTCTGTCCGGCCGCATTCGTATCCCGTATCCCCGACTCCTCGAGACATTCGTTCCTTCGTTCGCATGTATTCAAGCCCATCTTTCACTGCTCGAATTTTCCTTCCCTCTCGCTCGCTCGCTATTTCAAATCGTATTCCTTTGCTTATTTATCCGAGCCTCCTCTTTCTTTCTTTCTTTCTTTCTTTCTTTCTTTTTTTTCTTTTTTATATCCGTTACTGCTGCTGCTGCTGCTGCTGCTGCTGCTACTTGATACTACTACTACTACTACTACTACTACTTCGACAATATACGATAATCATCGTACTTTATGAATTTTTCCTTCATTACTTTTATTACTATCCACCCATCCCCCACCCCCTCTTCCCTTCCCACAACCAGCGCACCACCCCATGCCAATGTCTTTCTTAATATTAATATTTTCTATTTATTGCTACGAAATCAACTATCTCTGTCCATGTCTCGTTACACCTTAACGACGCAACCACTTCAGAGGACTATAAATCCCGACTCAACGAGGAGTGGATTATTAAAACGGACAAAGTTCTTTATAAAGATCATTAAACGTATAACGACAATCGAGTAAAAATCAAATTAAATTTAATAACGTAGAATTATGTTACTCGGGAGGGGGAGGGGGTAGAGGGGTGGTAGGAAATGGGGCTAGAAACCGAGGGCCGCTTCATCAGCGCAATACAAATTCAACGGGAGCGAGAGATAAAGTTTGGCAAAATCTGTCATTTATTAACAATCGCGGACTTCTCAACTTTGTAATGACAATTACGTGACCAAGTGCCCGTAAAACTAATACTCGGCCATTTTTATCCAAGTTTTACGGTTACTTAACAACAAATTAAACGCTTTCGACTACGTCATTACTCGCCTCGAGCGAAAATTCCGTATATTCGTATTACTTGATGAATAAAGCAGCTACAAAACTCAATACGAGAGCGAGCAAACCTCCTGCATTTATCATGTTGATCAACAACTTACAGCGTAAGAAGGATTTCTGCACATACTGAAAATCATTCGCCGTTGTTCCCGTGCCAAGTCATTCGATAAACATCTTGCCTTTTCAAAATACCGAGATACGTATATGTGTGCTCATATCTATACATCTGACAATCGGACATTGAATGATTTTTTGTAAAATTATAATATTTAGTACGTCTCGTACAACGTTGAGGAAAAGAATACGAATTTATAAGACGAGTCTACTACTACAGCTTCGCTTCCTCGATCTTCCCTTATGCGTAAAATACTTCTTTTCGATGTTTTTTTTTTTTTTTTATTATTAAAACTGTTGAAGTGAAATGTAAAAATAATAAAGATATTTGACCACTAGTAGAATAGGACGTCAAATAAAATGCATATCTATTGTATTTAATTTAAATATTGCAGGCATATAAATTGTTCTCGTAACTTTAGAAATTAAATTGGCCGACTTAAATTTATTTTTGTCATTTATTATTCAACTACATATGATACATCTGCGCGCGAGATGCAATTTTCGTAATTCAAATAATATTCTGGCTTTCGAAAGAACGTATTTATATTGCATACAAATATGCACGATAACGGCCACGCACTTCATATAAATGTATTATTATTTTAATATTTCTCGATTTAACGAGTTTAAAAAAAAAAAAAAAAAAAAAAAACACGTGCTTCTGAGCATTGTGTGTATTTTATAAAATATTCCAAATATGAAATAATAATATGACTTTTGAATTATACAATAATAATAGACTACTTGTTCTCGAAAATTATATTTATTTCAATATTTTGATTTTAGACTTTTTTTTTTTGAAGAAGGACAAAAGCCGTTATAATTTATTATTCGCTTTTTCGTTTATACGTTTCACGATACGAGAATCTCCATATGCGTCTTGGTACGTTGGCATTGAGCTTAGTAATTTTCCATGAACATTTCATTTGTTGTCTTTAAGCATATACGCATCGCGTTTGTGAAGCGTATTTCTGTCGTATTAACGAAAATAATAATATTAATGAAAATTTTAATATTTAAAATTTGCTAATTCTTAAATAATTTTGATAAAGAAAGCAAACAAAAAAAAAAAAAAATAAATAAAAAAAGAGTAAAGGAACTATTTGCCGTTAAAGTCAGTAAAATGAAATATATTTTATATCTGCATTATTATTACTTGTGTCAGTTACTTTAAATATTATTTATGATACTGAATTTGAAGAAGTTTTATGGCACATTACAGGAAAAATAAACTGGAAATGACTATACCGCGCTATAGATAAAAGTAAATAGCTCTTGGCATCGTAATGTAGACGAATGTAAAGATTTTTTTTGTGGCTTCTAGATTTCGGAATTAAAAATTCTTATTATCAGTGGCGAAAATGTGGCGAAACTTACACTTTCGGCATTTAAAATGCAATGAATTGAGAATTGAGGAAGGGTTCGATCGATTTGCCAATTATGATAAGTTGTAATGAAAATTTTTAAAAGCATGCGTAGCGAGCACGAAAACATTTTCGAGAAAAACTAATATTATTTTAATAAATAGGAAATCTTTTGGGGAATTATCATTGAAGGCTTTATGAAATTTTCAAGGATAAATGTTCCATTTGGAAGGAAGTATGAAGAAGGATAGCCATTGACAGCCGACGTTTTATTTACAGTCCTCCGTATTTTAGAAAAAATTTTTATACGGCCATAACTCTCGGATTTTTCCCCTGATTGAGCGGGGCACAAGATCTTAATAAGTAATTCTTTATATAAACGAAACGGTGGTGTAGGGGGAGGGGGAGGGGGATGGGGTGGTACGAGCCGCATCCGAAGTGAGGGAAACTAAGGCGATAATTTTCTAAGGCGAGAAAGTGCGAAGCTCTTAATCCTAAACGATAAATCAGTAGTGGCTCCAAGGAGAGCGTGAGCCGTTTCAACTGATTTTCCTTCGAAACGAATGGCTCTAAACGATTTCGTAATATCGCTTCGGCTTCGAAAGGAAAAGGATGGGTGTGGCGGGGGGAGAGGGGGGGGGTATTGGGTAGGAGGGGTAGGAGGAGGGATAAAGAAAGTCTTGGAACGCAGAGGCCTGCGAGGACAATAAGATAATAAAAAATATCCAGCGATGGACTTACTTTTTCGAGGCTCGAGACCGTAAATCCGCGAACATTTTCCGGGGGCAGGGACGAGAGGTGCTTCCTTAAAGTATAAAAACGCTAAATCAAAGGCTACGACAGGCACGTAACGTTACGTTACCCTCCTCCACCTCCTCCTCACCCACCTCTTTGCGTCGTAGCGACGCAGCAGCTCGGTATTGCCTCTCAGTCGTTGTTCCATGAGAGGCGCGATTTACTACTTCTGACAGGATTAATAATTTTCGCGTACCACTGCTTGAAGGAGGCAGCAGATGTCGGGACACACTCCTACCCACCCTCGCACCCTCGTCTCGCTGCTGTTCCACCCTTCCGCATCCGATTCCTTTAGGAAGGAAGGAGCCTCATCGCGCCTCTCCGCCACTCCGGCAAACTACTCCATTCCTTTCCCCTTTTCTTTTTTTCTTTGTCTTTTTCCTTTTCCTTTTCTTTCTTCGGTTTTTTTTCCCTCGTTTTCTTTCTTCGTTTTAAAACTTTTTTAAACCTACGTCTTATTTGAGCGTTTTATCCGGCAATCACTTTGCGAGATTATTTTTTCGTACATTGCCCCAAGTACCTGCCGATTTATTTTATATGGCTTTTATCTGTCGAGGGAAACAAAGTCCTCAGTCTGGTGATTCGACTTATTCCTCTCGATTTTCAGGTGAAAACTATTATTACGGCCAATCGATCGTCCCCGTTTACTCATTACCGTCGCTCGTCAGATGCAATTTTGGAATTTAAAAAAGTATCCGCCGTTAATCGAATGTTAAACTTACCCTTCGCACTTTCAATACAATCATTACGATTGAAACGAGCTTTGGAAATTATTTATAAAATTTCATATGAAACTTCATCGAATACATTATCTGAGCATTCGGATGGACACCGATTGAACCACAATGGCAATCGATTATATATACATACATACGTATATATATATATATTACAAATATCTATTATTTAGCTTAACGGTGAAATATCACAAAAATACCAATTATAAAATCGTATTTCTAGTAAGAATTGAATTTCAGTAAATTAAATAACATCTTTTTTTTTCCGGAATAATCAGAGCTCGAGTTATTCATTAAAATTCTACCCCATAATTATAATTATATCGCAATGAAAAAACTTGATGCGACCATTAAATAAATAAATTGTATTAACGTCCTTTATAGAGAGGAAGAGGAGAAAGAAACGGTTTAGTAAGAACTGGATCGCCAAGATGATTGATCGAATGACTGATTGATTTATTGATCGATTGACTCAAAAGATTGAATATTTTTATGACGTTGTGGCAAAAAAAAAAAAAAAAAAAAAAAAAAAAAAGAAAGAAGAAAAAACTGTACGTACCTAAATAATGAGAATATTTTAATAAATAAGGGAAATTATTTTAAACTCGTATAATAATTATTAACTTCTATCGCAAATTATTACAATTATTCAGACTTATGCGGATGAATGTAGGGACATAAAATATCTTGAGCTTATAAGAAAGAAAAAAATACAAGTTCTATAATCCTAATGTCAAATAGAGGATTCGAATGATGTATAGATTTAAATTCTGATGCGTCTTATCGTGTTTGACGTCTTCAATCGATCTTACTATATAACAAGTTCGAACTTTATAGGTAATATTCAAACCTATGCGCATCGGCGATAATCTCAAATTTATGTTTTCACGGATTCCGAGTCGATAAATTCGGATTTTACTTTTGTTTTCATTTCGGAAGCTCTTCCGTCCATATTTTTTTTTCTTCTTCTTTTTTTTTTGTCTTTCTTCCGCATTATACCCTACTATTTAGTGCGACATTTTTATATTATTTCTAGGCAAGAGTAGAAATTATAGGGAAAAAATGTCTGGCAGAACCGCGTCGATTTATAATGAAAAATGTAAGTTTAACAAGAATAAATTGTCTAACGATAAAGAAGAATCGAGAGGAAAAAGTGTACGGTTAGTTTAAGTAGATGAGCTCAATAATAATTCTCTCTCGAGTGCAAAGCTAATGGAAATGTTATAGCTACGTATTAGAGGTGCATTTGTAGTAAAAATTCGATACAATCCTTCGTCTGGTGGCTTGTACTTTCGAATCTCTCAAACTACGAGTCTGTCTGTGTACCTGTTTCACTAAAAACTTTAAAAGGTAACCGCAAGACGCTCGACGCTCTGTACATATATATATATATATACACGCGTATAGGTTTTATTTTCATTTTCCTCGAGCGAATCGGCTTGGCTCTGGGAAAACTTATCAACAGCTTAGTCGAGGAAAAATACGGGAAAAGCGTGGCTCCGAATCAATAATGGCCCCTCGATACGTCCTCCGCAGAGCACAAAACAGATGTATTAAAAACTACGCGGGCTTGAAAAAAGTTAAGATAGAATAACTTTCGAGCGGAGCCGGTCAGAACATTCGTAAAAAATATCAAATGCCATCGTAGCTCGAGAGATTTAATATGAAACCGGAGGGCGAGCGACCTTTATTAACCTTTATTAACCTTTATTGCTTAGATAACTAAATAGTTTTGTCGTTAGCGTAAGTATAGGGAACGCCGGATTCGTATGTATTTGCGGAAAAGCCAGACTCTTATTAAATAATTTCTTTATTCTTTATGATTGGGGAAGGGTTATTGGGGTGGGGGTGGGGGGGCGATCGGTCACTCGAGCGGGACAGGACACGAGTCCCCCCTGCTCTTCAATCATTCGCATCCACGCATGCGATGTTGTCTTCGGCTACGGAGCCCCGACAGACCATCATTCACTTGATTTCTTTTTATTAGTCCGTGTAGTCCGTCACTCGGTTTCTCCTTTCCCAGCAAATTCATTGGCACCGTCATACGGCAATGTTTTCAAATCGATAAGTCCTTCTTTCGCACGCAAGACCACCAATCAAAGAACTTGTCGTCGCGCTGCCTTAAAGCAAGATTCGACGCGGGAGATAAGCGAGGAGATAAATCGATAAGCAATAAAAACATAATGACGTCGGTACGTGAAATTTTATTCGCTGCTCCATCTCGCGGAGCTTCTCAACTATTTATCGCTATTTACAATGGCTTACTTTCTCACTTCCCCCAATAACCCTTCCGCGCCTGCTCCTCCACTTCACTTTCTCATATTTAATTCCTTGAGCGAGCTCGACGTTTCCAAAATAACGTGCAACTCCTTCCACACGGAGTACTTTTATGGTTTATCAGTGGATCGGCCTATTTATCAATGAAACTTGAGCTTCCCCGCTCCCCCCGCTCTCCCGCTCCCCTCTCTCTCTCTCACTCAATGTTCAGTAGTTCAATTATATTTAAAGTATGAGGGATGCGGCTCGTTCTGCATCGTATCAACCGTAGCGGTTTTAACAAATATCCGTCGCTCTTTATTAATTGATTAAGTGACACGTACTTGCACGTCTTGAAATTCACAATTAGCATTGACAGTCGAATGAATCCGAGTGGCGCCGATGCCGAGCAAGCTCGCACTCGGCAACTTTAATTTACAAATCTCAATTTTTTACTTGCCCACAATGAAGTTAATTTATTGCCCCTAACGGTCTCACATCTTATTTCTCATCGCATGATTGCAGCTTATTATTTTTTTACACACGACCAATTGAGAAAAATAATTATTTAATAATAAAGTAACGTAGCTACGGTATTAATGGAACATTAGCACAACGTTGCTGTAATTACTTGAAAGGCTAAGCCTCAAAATGATTTATTATAACAAGAAAATTTATTTTGCTAAAATCATTTAATTTTTTTCTTAACATCCTCGCTCGTACATACATACATACATACATACATACATACCCATACACGCACACACGCGTGCGCGCACACCCATCCATTTACGTACGTTTTACATTTTTTACGCGTTCATTAAAATCATGCAGTAAAGGTAAAATGTTAGTACGATTTTTTACAGACAATATGATGAAGTTCCCGAAGATTTTCAAAGAAAATGGTTGTGAGTACATTTATTAAAGTACTGCATTTTTCAGACTCGGGCTTTGAGAATTGCTTGAATGCCGCGGGCGCGTGCGCGCGCGCAAATACTTACCTGCCCTAATGAAGTTCTTGCTTGTAATGTAAATGAACAATCATAGCGCATACAAAGGCTCGAAGGTCTTGCGAATGAAATTATTATACGTTAAATTTATTTATACTAAATTTGTTTAAATGGAGTCGCGTGATCTTGTTGCTTGCAACGTGTCTACAGTACATGACCTTTCATCGTTGCAATGTTAAAATGCAGAAAATTCATATACTTTTCAATATAAATTGAAATAATTAGAGTATCGTGTGGTTGACGAGGTTCTTGGAACAATAAATAATTAAAATCGATACAGGCAAATTAAATACTTTGATCATAAAAGAAAATATGAATGGTAAATTGAAATAAAATTTGTTATTTGCGTTTCATTTGAAGTACGTAGTTTTCAGTATGTCAGTACGTAAATACATGAGCTTGATAAATGGAAAAAATAAGCTTTGTATTTGGTAAACGTGGCTTTATAAAATCAGAAAGACCGTGTAAAATCGATGGGGAAATTGGGAAGAGTCGAGCGAATAAGTTAAGTCTTCGTTCGTCGAGGCATGGAAATTTCCCGATCTTAAGGACAAACTCGGCACATTTTAATTACTGGAGCGGCTCAATTAAAATGCCGAATACCGACGAGGGAGACATTATCGGTAATTGGAGAATGTGCCCCGCAGTCCACGATTTCGTCTAACTAGGAAATTCACTCTTGCGCGTTCCTCTTGCCAAAATAGTCCTCGAGTGTCCTGGAATCCTCGAAACTTGCCGCTTCTCCAAATACTTGTCCTTCGAAGGAAGGAGCTCTCACTTTTCCGAGGGGGAAACATCTCACGCTGCCTTTTTCCTACTCCTCTACTCCACCACACTATATCTCAAAAGTACCTGAAAATTGAGACAATTTTGAAAATTTTTTTAAAATTATTACCTCACTCTGCGCTTTACTTTTCCTTCGAGAGCATTCGACTGTAGAAGGGCAACGATAAGGAGATTTTTTTTCAACTCACGTAATTTGATATTAAATAAAACTTTAAATAAATAACAAGCTTTCATTCGATTTATTCACATTTAATGTAAACTTGATCTTTATAATCTCCGCCCCTCCTCCTCCATTTTGATCGTAAAAAACAAAACAAAAATAAAAACAAAAAGAAAAAGAAAAAGGAAAAAGACAAAAAAACCAGTAAATATTTTACTATTTGAGGGAAAAATGATAAAAGTGCGTGAAATTGAGTTGATACTCCGTATGCTCGTGAGGAGGAGGAGGACGTGAAAGTACAGAGGAGGCCATAGCTAAGTTGGTGACAATAATTGGATCGGTGTCTTAATGGATAATAATGCGTCTGGCGCTCCTTACATGTACATAATAAATTTTCATACCTACATTAAAGATTACCCTAACGAATTTCACTTTTAATTGAAATACACTAGGAAAGTTCGACGATTATGTGGGAAATGACAAAGGACGGCGATAGCCGGCGCACGAGGCCGGCCATTAATCACAAGACTTATCGTTAAATGAATTTGACCGAGAGGCTAAATTGTTTATAGCGCAATTAGCGTTAGCCAAGTTATGCTTAACGCGTAATTTTCTCTGCATTGAGTAATAATAAAAGTTGTACGGGCTGAGCCTTTACATTGCGCGTCGTCCGTACGGCTTAGCGGGGATGATGATTAATTTCGTTCGGCAGTTTACGGATTGGCAAGGCTCCGAAGGCCGATTCATTATTCAACATTAAATAACAGTTGGGCCAAAAGCGAGGAATCTCCCAGCTGGAAGGAGCGAGCGCCGGAGCTGTAATGCTGCATAATCTAAAGGAAATCCGTAATGCCGGCTATTTGCGCTGAATAAACTTCGGCAAACGAACTCCGGCATTGGTCCCGGAGGCCTCTGTCAGCCTCCGATTGCTTGTATATTTTTAAAACCCGTTCCATCGGTCTGGCAAATACGCGACTATCTCGATGGATAGTCGGAGGCAGAAGAGAGCGTGGGATAGCGAGAGAGAGAGAGAGAGAGAGGGGGGGGAGTGAGAGTGAGCGGATGGCGGGTAGGGGGCGACGGTATAAAAATCCGAGCAACATCGGATCTCACTCAGAGGACGTTACATCCGATTTGCCTTGAAAAGCACCATAAAAGTGCCGGAGACATTAGCCATGCGAGTGGGGAAGTGGGGGAGGGGGACGCGAAAGCGCGAAATTCCATGTTCCGCGGAGGCTGGCAGTAGTCCCCTTCCCCTCTCGAGGACGCGCTTCCCATTCCCACCCCACCCCACCCCTCATCCCATCCTCCCATCCTAGGCACCCCTAGCAGGAAACAGTCGAAAGGGCGCGGAAAGTGCACCGAGCGGCTGGTCGGGGTCGCGGAGGAAGGTCGCGCCATAATTCAGGGTCCGCTGGTGGGTACACGCCCTGGTCCTCCGACGGCACTCCCGCTACTCCGGTGGCCTCTTCCCCAACACGAGCCTGACATTGACACAACGCGCCCGGCTCGCGCGACGAAACGCGAGGGGCGGGGAGGGGGGGGGGGGCCCAACATTAAGGGGGTGATTAATGTCCGGCGCTGCGGCGCATTCGTAGCTAAATTTTCGTATTTTGAATGATCATTCGCCGGGGCGCACGCACTCCCGCGATCGTAAATGCCGGCAAACGAGGCGCGAGGATAAGGCTCGTAAATTCCGAGTCGTTGATTGCTTTGTTTTATGCCTTTATTCGGGGCTTATTCGGCGTGGAGTCTCCGCTCGGCCGGGACTCGGCTTCGATCGGCCCCGATGCGCCTGCGTGAATCCCGCTTACTTCGCGTAGCCTTCGTTATTGCGGATTCGGATCGGTGGCAAGCCGACAGGGGATCCTCACCGAATCCTCAAGCCGACGAACACAAATAACACACCGCGCCGATGATCTTTTCTTTTTCAACTGACCTATCCCTATCCCTTTGGGCCCGTCACCGTTATTTTTCACCTCGGCTATGTGGCCGAAGGCCCAGGCGACTGACCTGCAATTAAAATCCCTCGTCGATCACTCGGCGAGGGGGGGCCGATTCTCCTCGCACCCCCCACCCCCACTCCCCACTCCCCACCCCACCAATCCCTCCAACCCCCTGTTGTCCCGGTGCTGCGCCCCCCCCCCTCTCCGCGGCGTGCTCAAGCTCGTTCATCAAAAATCATTTCACGCTGCCCACGCCGCACCGCTCCATCTTCCCCATAATGCGCCGAACCCTTCTCATTATGCATTACCGAGCACGGAATTTCAGATATTTTCACTCAATTCGTATTTAATGATTAATTTTAAACTTCACTTACCATCTACCTTATATTAAATTATACTCCTCTCGGCCCAGATCGCGTCGACCGCATGTCGCGCGTTATTATTTAATAAAATTAAACAGTTCTTTGGATAATGTGGAAGGGGGTGCACGGACGCACGGACGGTCGGACGGACGGACGGAATTAATTTTATTAACTTTCAAAGCCCATTTGTCTAAATATTATTCAAAACTACTGCGCAACGAATGTTTAAAAAATACGTATATATATATATATATACATATATCCGCTATAATTTAACACGATGAATAGCACTCGATGGATACTTATTATAAATAATGAACGTGAAATGTAATATTTAAAAAAGAAATACAACCTAAATAAATTGCAGTATTTGAACTTACACTGGAAAAGCGTACATTATTATTTTATGTAGCAATTTATTAACTTGTTTTAAAAATGAAAAAGGTATTCCAGTCAAATCCAGATTTCATTCCCCCTGGTATAGTTACGATTAATCATTGTATAAAGTTTTGAGCACATTTTGTAAGGCGTAGAGAAGTATTACTCAGAAACTGTACCTCCAAGGTGTTATTATTATATCAGGGTTACGTAATCATAGAAGGAAATTACGAAATCCCAAAGTAAAAAATGCAACATCAATGGTTTTAATCAATACATATACATATATATATGATTTCAATATCGACTTTAGATGCCGGAGTAAAAATCCAAAAGAGGATAATAAGGCTTCCTTTAATTTTATTTCTAAGATAACATACGACTCGATGGAAGGGATGGAAGGGATGGAAGGGATGGAAAGTTCGATTAAACAAATACTCGTCGTTGCAACAAAGAATCATTTATAATAACAATTTAACAATAATTTTATACGTTATTTAATTTGAAGAGTCAAGTTGAAGATCATTACTTCAGAAAATAATATATTATTGTTATGCATCGCTAGTTAACATAACGTTTACGTAGCATAGAATTTCTTTTATGCCATTTGGTTATTATAAATGTAAAATTTTATGCCAAATTGATGAATTCAAAGAGATTTTTGTGAAATAATATATTTAGCTTCCGTTAACAAAAAAAAAAAAAAAAAAAAAAAAAGACATACCGAAATTGTAAACACGAGCGGAACATCTGCTTTGAGGAAATATTGAAAAAATATACATAATCCTAAGTCTCTTGACTACGCCACCTTTTCCACTGTTCCGTATTCTCTCTATGTTTTTTCATTTTCTCTTTCGCAGTGCGAAATTTATATTTTTTAAAAAATTCTAAAACACACACACCCACGAATTTCATATCATTATATATTAACACAATGTACGTACATTGTTTTTTTTTAATAATTTTTTAATACAATAATTCGTTAGTTGTAAATCAGTGTTCGCTCTTCGTTACTTAATTAACAAATACCGAGAGCTTTCAATGTTTACGTGAAAAAAAAAAAAAAAAAAAAAAAAAAAAAATGTTAAAAACTTTATTGTACGACGCGTTGAAGCTTGGACCTTTGGGAACGACGAGCGAATCGTTATTGATTCATGGATCTCGTTACTGATTTGTTTTCCCTGACTCGTGCGTAACAGAATGTAAAAAGGAGCGATTACTTTCGCTTAAGGATAGCCTGTAATAAAGTGCAGAGTGGAAAATTGTTTGGAAACGTATTTGTAAGAGGGATATATGGAAGGGATCGGTGGCCAGTGAGGAAGGGGGAGGGTGAGATGTAAAATTTGACGGGAGGCCGGAAGCCGGAGGAGAATAATAGGAAAAATAAACGTTCGGCACTCGAACGTCAATCAGCGAGTACAATGTATCGGAGCTAAAACAAATACAAAGAGCGGCTGCATTCGCTTGCGAGAGAAAGGTAGGTGTTGCGGGGGTGGAGGGTGTTAGGGATGCGGATCACGTAGGAGGGCCGGTGTCGCCGGATCTTGATCTCGTAGCCGAGGGTGCCGGCCCAAGGGCAAGGCCGCGGAGTCTTTGAAGTCCAGGGTCACCTCGGCCGCGAGGCTGCGCGCGGTTCTCACCTAGGGGCTCGTAAGGTCGACCCGGCACCCGGCACCCGGCACCCGGGACTCGGGACCACGAGCAGATCACCGCGTCGCGGGTCAAGGCTGAGCAGCACCGGAGAAAGCGTTGAACCTCCCCACGGTATACTTCTTATCTTCTCGAGGAGAGCATAGGCGAGTCTCAACCTGCCCATGCCCCTGCCCCTGCCCCTGCCCCTCTTGCCCCTAAAGCTACCGACGCACTTTTACAAATTCGTTGTCCGCTGATCGTCCTTATTGTTATTATTATTATTATTAACGAGCTCCAGATAATTGCGGTGAAGCGTTGAAGCTCGCTTGAGCCAAAGGATGAGATCCGGGGCCGCGTACCCATGGGGAACTTCCCTCGACTTTTCCTTCTACACAAGTCCCGGTAACTACATCAACAACTATCAAGATAAAGTAAGCTAAACTACGTAATTCGCGATCGTCGGCTCTCCGCGTGATTGCAACTTTTTTCCCCGACTCGCCATTCTCGCCCGGCGCGCCTCGCAGGAAATTACGATTACGGAAATATTCCGAATTAACGGCCCTCCCCACCTAGAAGACAATCTAAAGCACATTAACGCTCGCTGCGGAAAAATTGCTCGCTTATATATACGTATATACGCGTATATATAAATATTTATGTATAAGGGGACGGGTGGTACGGGGGGATGGGGGGATGGGGTCGGTGGGAAAGCGAGCCAGTACAGGTTATGTAAGAATGCGTAGGCTTGGCTTGCATTTTACAGCGAAAGGAGTTCCCGACGAGGCGCGGATTATTTTGCATTCGGTTGAGAAAAATCTTACTGGGCGCGTAAATTTCTTTGCGTCCCGTCGCTCGGCGATTCGGAGACGAATCGGAGCCGGGATGAAAAGGGCCGTCCATCCTTATCGAAGCGATCGGCGTAATTGTTCGCTCGCGTAATAGATACATAAAAGTATCATTAATATTGTCGGGCTGTCAAGCGCATGAATTTCGTCGTATCGCTTGCAATTTACACGTAATAAGGCGACCCGGCGCGGACGAGTCGCGGGGATAATAATAATAATAATAATAATAATAATAGTATTATGCCGAAGAACCGGCGAGAGAATGTCGAACGAGAGTTTTTCGTGAAATTATAGTGCAGGAGAAATCGCTTCCTCGGGGAATCCGACGTCGTAACGAGCGGCGCGTCTGGCCGGTGCTGGCCGACCTCAAAAATTTCGCCCGAGGCCGAATGAGAATGTTCGCCTCTGAGCTCCGTACCATGGCTTTCGCCGAAAAAAAAAGAAAAATAAAAAAAAAAAAATAAAGTAAATAATGACTATTGTCCCTGTCTCTCTCTCTCTCTCTCTCTCTCTCTCACGCTCACGCTCACGCTCGCTCGGCAGACTCCTCTTGTCCTCTGCTAAGAGCGGCCCGAGCTTAAATCTTCAAACTTATTCCGTATTTTACATTATCATGGCCGAGCAATATAAAGCACTAGGACGCGGGAGTTACGCAATGTGCAAAAAAGAATTTAATTTCTGCATCGGAAGCCACGAGTGAACGCCTACCGTCTATTATATACCTATACTAAATATATACTAAACACCTGCATTTACCCTTGAAAAAAAAAAAAAAAAAAAAAAAAAGAAAGAAGCCATACAGTCCCTCCATATAATTTAGACATAAATAATTTTCTTGTATTGACACAAGTTCGTTAAAGGCTCACTTTACGTATTAATCTCCTTGCGTAAATATTAATCCTACATGAATCTCTTCTATTCTAATTGATAATCTCTAAGACCTTTTGAGGTTAATTTAATTAAACTGTTAATTATCCCGGTCTAATGTGCAGCAAGGAGTGAGCAAATTCATTTATTGAACAAGTATTCTGAAAAACGCAGGCTTTCTTATTACGGCTTATTATAAAATGAAAGAAATTTTATCATTATCCCTCGTAACGTCAAAATTAATTAATAAAAAAAGCTGCTGATAGAATATTTGTACATTCGATCTGCCTTTGACCGACTCAATGTTTTGAGGAACATTAAGCAAAATATCTCCAGGATAATATTTTAACGTAATGTATTTTTGATTATTTTTGCCTACGTCATCTGTGGTAAACAATTTTATAAATCTTTTGCTTATGAGACAATGCCGCAATAATCGCTTAACGATGCTCCATTTATCAACAGTTTTGTTATCTATAAAAAATATAAAAACAAAAATCTACTCTCTTTTGTCTGATTTCACTCCGTACTTTTTTTTTTTTTTTTTTTTTTTTTTTTTCTACATTAAATAAACATTTTTAATCCGATTATTTATGTGCAATTACAAAATCCGTACATATACTTATGGAGTTTTAACGCATACTACATTAAGAGCTTAACCGCAGAACATAAAATATGCAATGGTATTTAATATTGATTAATAAGCACGAGGGAAAATTATTATTTTACTCACAACTGCCTTTTAAATATAACAAAAAAGTTAATAAATATTTGAAAGAGTCTGTAAATTATTTATTTTTATAATCCGTTATTGTATTTATATAATTATTGAATGCAGCATGCAGGCAATATTAGTCATTACTCATTATTTTAATTTCTGAAAAACTTTTAATTTCAGTGATGAATTACTTAACTTAATGCTTTCGCTCGTACCGTGCTATTTTATACAGTATAATTGTTGCTCATAATACTAGATGATAATGAGATTGCAGATACGAATGGCTGTAGCACGTCAAGTGTACATTAAAGCCAAAACTTTGATTTACGTTTAAGCTTATTTACGAAGAGTTACTACGTATACAAATAATGCCAAATAGATATTAATAAAATTGGAATGTTTTACGGTCAATGCAGATGCGATGATTCGAAATTCTTGATCGTGGTATAAAAATTCCTACAAACGAGTAGGGAGATTGATAGAGGAATAGAGAGAGCGAGAGAGAGAGAGAGAGAGAGTAATAAATCACTGATTTATAAAAAAAAAAAAAGAAAAGGAAAAGGAAAAGAAAAACAAGAGGTAAGTAGAAATTCGACGAGTGATGATAAAAGAGTATTTATTCAAATTAATCAGGGTAATAATAAAGGATAATCCAATTAAATAAAGGACGGGCTGCAATAGCTACAAGCCCAAAGGTATTTTATTTGCTCGGTCGTTATGTCCTTTTGGACAAAAAGTCCAATGCACAAGGTACTTGGGGGTGCAATCAGGCCGTGTATCCCAATTATAAGAAAAAAACAGAAAAAAAACAGGAAAAAAAAAAAGAAGCAACGGGGGCATGTGGGATTGCATCCGAAAATTGACGGGCATGCACATGCATCAATGTAATAAAGTTTTCGAGCAGCAACAACTGAGATTTATTCGAGAGAACGAGTCGAAGGTACATAATACGTTCCAGCGGTTCTACGATCGATTGCGTTCCCCGAGCTCCGAAAGCGACAACGGTCCTTTCATTTCACGAGGCTAATGCATTTATTATGCAGTTGTGCATTTTATCATAAATTTAGCATTGTTTCGAGCGTTCGAGATGGACCTGCTTTTCCAGAAAAGCTTTTCCATCATCTGGCCATTGGAATTACGGCAAATGAATTGTCCCACCTAAGACTTCTCCTACATCCCTCTACACGATCGGGCTATACACGTCAAAACGTACGACCACGCGTGCTTTATAATTTAATATATTTACATCGGGACGCACTGTCCTCTGCGTGAAACCTAACGCCTACAAAACATCGCTCCATTTCATTCGCAAACTTTACGACGACGAACGCATGTAACTAACTTCCGAGAGGAGTTTAATCGACGAAATTATACTCGGTTCGCCACGTGACTTTGTTCCTCAAGGTCGAATGTACATTAACCGACATTCCATCGGGTATGTGTATTACAAAGTTTTTTACGCGGTTAATATACGTTATAGACCGTGACGGGGATTTTCCATCAAATTGAATAGGATCGGTAAAAGTCGTGTCAGGAGTTTACATTATTACCATAGAATGTATAAAACGATTGTACACAAAGTTCAGGAAGAGAGGACATTTGCAAATTAATCCGTTTGTTCATTTCATCATTTAATGAAATAATTCATCGTTCACTTTAGATTTTAGGTTTTACGTAATCTGAAAAAAGCCGAAGTGTATGGATGAGCTTTCCGATGGTAATCGGAAATCATACGCATTTTATAATATTCGCATGTAATAGAAAAGTCATTCGCATTTTTTTATATAACTGCGAGCGAAGAAAATTCAGAGTTTCCAAGTTAGAGGAACGTGTCGTAGCTAATAGACGAAATTAGATGTGCTTCCAAGACATCCGACGGGGTTAAATTATTTTGGTAGATACAAAATCGAAATAATTTAACATTTTTATTTCGATTTAACGACTAACGAAATAATATTCCCGTGCGCTCGGTCGTTTTTAATTAAAACTCAACGAATCCCAACTACGGAATTATAAATTTAATTCCTAAAAGGCATAAAAATATCAGAAAATCTCTGTAATAGCTGATATAATGACAAATTACGTTAGATATAATATATTCCATAAAACGTGTATTATCATTATCTTTCATAAAATTAGCATCTGATATTCGCGAATCGCGATCAAATTGGAATCTTTCTTTTCATAAGCATTTACGAGCTTGATTAATTCGATTAGGAATTAAAATATTGATTAAAATTCATATCCGATGTAGATCATCTGCCATGTAGAACCAATCTATAATCAAATGCCTAAAGATTGCATTTAAATACGTTTCCAATATTCTGTTGGATTGATGGATTATTAAAAAATAAATAAAAAAAAAAAAAAAAAGGTAAAGAAAATAAACTTAAGAATGTTAGATTTTTAAAAATTCTTCAGTAAAATTTAAGAATGAAATTTTTACTTCAAATACGAGATTGATGTCTCACGCCAATGACTAATTGTATTGCACATTGTTTTCGTTAACGCAACAACATTGTGTTTATATAATGCTCACAACAACAACAACGACAACAACGACAACAACAACAACAACAGCAATAATAATATTAATTAAAAATATAACAGTAGTTGAAAAATTGGATAACATTTAATAGGGACTTGGACTTAATCGAATAAAAATTTAATTAAAAAACGTACGTGGCGACGAAAGCTTCGTAAACAAACGATTTAATTTTTAAAATCAGATTAGCGTAGCTTTTGTCTCCATAATACGTACGCTTGAAATATTAAGAACGTAATGAATTCGCAGGACGATGATAATGGAAACGTGCAAGTGTATTCTCACGCTTTCGATCGGTAGACCGAAATTTGTTATGGAAATTATGAAAATTATTCACCTAGGACTTTAATAATTTTCGCCCTCAGCCCGTCACCAATAATTTCGTCCATTCTTATACAAAACAAAGGCATAAAAGCCAGATAAAGGCAAATAAATGTTTATTTATGGACCAGACGTGCCTTGGGGGGGGGGTAGTTAAGCAATCGGTTCGCGAGCTACGACTCGATTGTAAAGGAAGCCGGGGCTCGCTTTCAAATTAAAATTTAAATCAAAGATAAAAGAAGGTACGAGTTATTCGGGAGAAAAAAAAATAAAGAAAGAAAGGATATGAAAAACGCGAGTCTCTACAGTACTTGGGTGCGCGAGCAATGCATATAATTGGTAGGATCCAGGTGTCCGTCATCGTGTCATCCAAGCTTTGGCTCTGGGACAGCAAAATAATAACGAGCTTCGGCATCTTGTCGGAATCTTATCGACTCGGCCCGATTCATAATCTCGTAGGAGCGCGTCCAGAGAGTCGGAGCTGCCGAAAAAAGCCTGGTTAATTAGAGGGAGGCTCGCCAAGGCCACGGGAAGCTGCCGCCAAAGTCTCTCTCTCTCTCTCTCTCTCTCGCTCACTCTTTCGCATAGAGGCAGACAAGCGGATACACGGACACGCACGCACAGTGAGAGAGAGAGAGAGAGAGAGAGAGACCCTGGAATCCCCGATCCCGTTTTTCCCTACTCGCTTCACTCGGCGATAATGGATACCGGCAATTGAATCGTTCTTAGGGGGAGATTCCTCTGTTTACGTTCTACTCGAGGGACTTTTCCGGCTCGTATATCTCTTTAAGAAAGCGTTCATTTCTAGATCTCTATTAACCGAGCGGTGCTTTCGATTTTATTGGACCGTACGCGTGATCTGGCCGTGATGTGGTGGTAAGCTAAGGGCCTGAATCTTTAAAGGCTCCACGGTCCTATAAAAGCACGGCTCGTAAGCATCGGCCGTGTCAAAAGCACGAGCTCAGCCATGCCATGCATTAATGATAGCTAATAATGTGGGGGAGCGTTGGATTTGGAACGGTCGGTAAAAAAGGGGGATCCTTATGGGTCACTTGTCTTTAAGGGGACGGCGTCTCAGCGTCGCAAAAAAAAAAAAATAGATAAATAAATAAGTAAATAAAAAAAATATTCATTTATTATACTTTATATATATATATGTATGTATGTATATTTTGTTTTTCTGCCTACGTAACTGTCAGCGACTTGATAGATGTCTCTTTCTTTATTATCTTCGTCGATTGAAGGGTCAGATTTGAATTACATTTACGATCCAATCGGGTGCTTCTATTCCTTGACAAATCCTACTTTACGATTCATAAATTATTTCAACTGCAAAAAAAAAAAAAGAAACGCGTACTTGCTTATCATTACGTGTTACAATTGTGTTCCCTTTACTGGTTTCAAGTGATTCCGAAATCAATACGAGGATCGTTATTTTGCAATGTAAAAGGAGCTTTTTACACAGGTAGAATTATGTAGCCCAAGTTCTTATGTATATACATATAGATTTGTAGGAATAAATAATATTGGGATGGATTGTCGATTCTACGATAGGTCGTTGATAATAAAATCGATACTCTAATGAGCCGCGTAAGCGAAGCGGGAAAATTCATTGGAACGCGCAGATGTTTGCATGATTAATACATGCACAAGTCAGAAGGTCTCACAACGACTGCTGCTGCTGCTGCTGCTGATTTACATTTGCTTTCGTGACTCTTTCTCCTCCCCCTACCCCACCACCACCCACGTGTATCTGACTCCTATTTTTACATTTTCCTTCTGCCTTCTGTACAAAAACTTCATCCAATTGCAAACATCGGCTCGGCGTTTGAATTTTCTATTTACAGGACGGATAAGGAAGGCTCTGCTTGTTAAAACTAATTTTGACAGTCGCTTATTCGTTCATTTGAATCTCTTGTTCCTTTCAAATATTCCATCGGCGCGAATTATTGATTCCGTGCAGATCACGCACGTTTCATTTATTTGAAGAATTAAAAGACAATTTTCATTTTATTACATTTCTCAATACATTAAACGTATTGAATATATATTTCTTATCAAATGTCACTGTTACTTATTGCTTTTACAATGACTTTATCAATATTTATGCTTTAACTTGTTGCTTTATTCGAATATTTATTTAAAATAGGATCTAAAAAATAATTTTTTAAATGTTTAGTCTTACATATTTTACTTTATGTATATGTACTTGAGTAAGTCAAGTACATATTATACATATTATTTTATAAATTCTCTCGTAAGAAGACGAGCATTCGTTATCCGTAGAAATTGCGAAAATCGGGACACTGCAAAACTATTGTCTTTAATATTTCGCAATTGAATAAAAATTAAGAATTAAAATGCATATTTAATTATGCAATTGTTATATACTGTTATTCAAATCAATACGTGAATATTACGAACGGGAACGATAAACGCTAAGGATTTACAATTTATAAATACTGATTTGCTGAAAATCAACACACTCTCATTTGCATTATAAAATATAAATTATCTGAATGATGTGATCAGATGTTAAGTTAAAAATAATAAATAATACATTTTTCAGATTCTGATTTAATGAAAAAAGCTAAAAAACTTCCAAGGCTAGTGAATAGATAGTAGAATAGTTACGTATAAAAAGGTTGAAGAAATTAATTGTTTGATAGATTTACATCTCAAGGAGACGTATTTCTCTTTAATTTATCAATGAATTTGGAAAAATTACGATTTATCCAGCGCATCGGTATCTGAATCCGTCTAATGAATTAATTTCCTCGAATCCCTTGGAATTGAATCTTATCACGATAAGCAAATAAGAAGCTTGTTTGGCAAGTCATTAGCTTAACATGAAAAGATATTGAATGAGAGGATTGCCAGATAGAAATGGGCGTATGATCCATGTTATCGTGCCTATTACACATTAAAGTGTTGCCGTGATAAATTAGCGGTCGGATCGTGTGTCCGATCGAGCTGCAGTCGCGCATGTACGAAGGGAAGTGTCGCAAAAACAAGACAAAACGTAAAAAAAATATAAAATAAAATAAAATAAAATAAAATAAAAGGATTAGTGGGCGACCGAAGGGGAATACAATGGATGTATGAAATATAAGGATTTGGATGACGCGGCCGAGCGTAAGATTTGCAAAATTTTAGCCCGGGAAGGAGAATAGCCGAAGCTGCGGGTGTTAATGTCTCTTGCGGTTGTTCACGCATGCGCTGCTCCGCTCGCACGTGGGCTCAGCGCGAAAGATTCCTGCGGTCGGCTCCATCCTCCGTCCTCCGTCCGCCGTCCACCACCTCCTCCTCCTCCTCCTCCACCTCGTGCCCCGGATGCTGCTCGTATGCACCGTGCACCCGAGTGCACACCTACGCGCGCAACTGTACGTGTAATGCGTAGCCAAGATTTACGAAGTGTCCCGTAAATCGTGACGCTTCCATCCTCTAACGTTATTCCTCTGCAGGCTCGTTTCCTTTTCCCGACTTGGACTATTCGACCTTCGGCGTAGGTTCCTCTCTCTCCGTTGCTCTCCGTTGCTCTCGGTGCAGCTTCCTGCACACATGCTCTTCCTGTACAATCCTTTGCCATTGAGCAGCTAGACAGAGGAGTCTGGAGAGAAAGAGGCCCGTAAGAATGTTGGCCGGCGGTGTGGGAAGGGGGCGGGGAGGAGGAGTGCATTCGCGGAGCTTGAGCCACGGAAATCGAAGAAGCTCCGAGCATCTCATTATTTATACAAGACCATCGAAGGAGGAAAACACGAGCGGAAGGGGGGGCGATGGGGATGGGGGGGGGCTTCGGAGCTATATACGTTATATCTCTTTTTAAGCCAATCCTTGGATTATCATATCAAGTCATTTCTTACGTAGCAGGTTACGTTACTTCGTTAATACAATCGTTAATATCGTTATTACCATAAGTACATTTTATCCCTGTATCAAAGCCATGGTGTCCCATGTTTCCCGTCCCGTAGGTTTCCTCGTTGCACCGGTCGTTGCGTTACATATAATAAATTTCAAAGTAAATGCATAATACAGCGAGCCTCGTAATAGGAAACAAAGTTTATTTATCCATTATTAGATATTATAATTCTTTTATTTCATCCCTCGGAAGGAAAGCCTCGGAGAATTATCGCGGCATGAAAAACTTTCACAAACAGCTCGGCCCGCCCCTTTAAAGATTCCCATCTTAATCAAAATTTAATTACATAAAGAATATTACTTAGTTTAGTTATTATATTTTTCTACTTGCCGACCTCGACATCCCGGCCAAGTTAATCTCCGGATCAAATCGAGGATAAGAGCGTATAATCAGTTACACTATCTATAATTGTTTGTATGCCCTATTATATTTACGGCACTATTGATCACGCGAGCTTAGTTACGATAATACTTTAATGGCTTAATTTAAAAATAAAAAAAACAATTATAATAAAACTGAAATTACAATATATTTTCAGAAATTCACAAAATGTATTTATTTCATAGTTTAATTTACACGAAAAGCGTTCGTTTGTTCGGCGTTTGCGTTTATTGTCATTACAACGACAGGTTCCCTCGAACTGCACGTAATTAAAAAAAACCTTTTGCAATTACTATCTCATTAGAACGGAGAATATTTTTCAATATCTTTCTTAACGTTTTATTAAAAGAAAATCTTAATTAATCTGGGTTTAAGTAGTAAGAGGGACGAACGATTTGAGGGAAAAAAAAATGCAATAAAATTAGCGGGCAAGGTATCCTTGTGCATTCCGCGTAGTTTTAATATTCCTCAGAGTGGAGTTAATTTACAATTTTCCTTAGGACACGCTACATGCAAAGCTACATGCAAAGCTACAGCAATAATTTTTTTCCAAACTATTTTTTATGCATTTATCGTTAAGCGGTATAATGCAATTAAGAGATTATCTCGGTGATTAATAATAATGAATTCATATATTTAATACTTAGGCTTCATTATTATCGCGGGATTTTTCACGCTTTCATGAAACTTCTCATGGCCGCGTTTCCATTAGCTTTGATTATGTCCCGTGTACCTCCCTTTCTCAACGACTACATTATCGTCGAATTTAACCCGGCCGATAAGTGTCAGACAAGCGCAAGCTCTTCTTTGAGCTATGACTTTCTGATGAGAGCTCAATGATGCGTCTCGCCACTTTGTTCAATGTCTCATTAATTCGAAATATGTTTATAACCTCCGCGCTACTCTCTAATCTAATATTCTAATATTCCGATTCGCTATTTAAAATGACCCATAAATTCCATTTATTTGATGTGATCTTATCAGAACTTTTTTCACTCGCGCGATTTTAATAATTGATCATGGTTTAATATTAATTACATTAGTCTGAAAATACAAAATTCTATTAATGCATGAGCGCAAAATACTTTATCCTATCAAAGTAACTTTGCTTATTACTCGGCTGATTAATAAAATACTCTTATTTTAAGTGTGTCACAACGCGTATGAATATCAGCATTTACTTACTATTAACAGATGCGTATAAAGCAAATTAATATATATATATATAAATTCATTGACTTGTGGTGCTTAATAGAAAATGTTCAGTTCCCATTAAGTAGTCGCTTGTCCGTGTAATCTATAATGTATTCTATAAAGATAAATATAAAAGTTGAATTTCTTCATATTTTATCTTTTACGTAATATGAAAGATTATTTTTACGTTTTTCAAATAGTCGGGGACTATTTTAAACTACGATATGAGACTCGTGATGAAAAGAAAATTCGAAAAAAGAACATTCGCCTCCAATAATGGTTACTCAACTCTTAAATGTTTTCCTTTACTATAAAAATATACATCGTTGGTGCTCTGTTATAATAAAAAAATTTATTTACATCTTTATAACCCCAAAAAACCTGGTCTACATTGTCGGTCAATATTTGTTTTTCAATATACAAATAAAATTCTTGAATATCATGTAAATCTGTAAAGTTGTGATATTTATAAAAATGAGCGCCTCTTCAATTAAAGGAATTTCATTGTTTTGCAGTGCACGCGTTCCATCTTAATTTTATGAATATTATTACAATACCTTTAACGAAGAGTCTTTAAACAAAAAAAAATATATATTATAATTATAGAACTGCAAATGCAGAAGGCCCGTCAGTATAGTATTTTTTAATTAATGTTATTTTTACATTTTTCTCATTTTCTCTTATTTTTCTCAGGGGTAAGATTTTTAATTCTTTAAGAAGATCTTATAAAGATAAAATATATTTTTCTAATAGGATTAAATTTAAAGCTGTACTTCATTTGCTAACTAATTTCCGATTGACTTAATATTATTTTCAACGAAGCATTAACATTAAGGAAAAAGCAAATAAATAAATAAATAAATTCAGTAGGGCGTACTACACGTACGCGCGTGTACACGTACACGTATCTTTTATCATTTAAAAGTTCCTATGATAAAAAAAAATAATAATCTTACAATCATTATAATAATGTTTTAATACTCATGTTAATTACTCATCTTATTATAACTTTAGATTCTTATTTAAAAAATAATAATATTCTTATATTGATTGATAAACATACAAGGATTATACTTTACTTAGTATTAATTTAGATTTTATTAGCTTCAAAACCTTTGACATTTATGAAAGATTTATTTAAAGTATTCCGGATAATAATTCTACTCATAAATAATTCGATAAATTTTTATGTAAAAACTGCTAATTTTAATTTTATTGCATCAACTACAATTTATTTAATACGCATACAATAAAATATCTGCTAAACTTATTAATCAGTGATTTTTCTATTTTTTTTCTACTCAGGCATTTGCCATTAAATTAATAATGGTTTCATTATATGCCCAGTTATTATTCTTATGTATTATAACATTTCAAATAAACTGCCATAGCCTCGAAACTCGTTTCATTTTCTAGGTTGACATACAGGTTCTTGTCCGGGAATGTCAAAGTTTTGTCACATTCTGAATTTCACTGGCCACTCCTCGTAATATTTATCAGGTCTATTAGAGATTTTTCGTTTTAGATTATTTTTATTCGTACATTTTTACATTTACATTAAACAGATATTATCTAATAATTCAGTTTTATCGCAGTGTCTCGATATTTCTATTATAAATTTTCACCTGTATAAAGTTTTCGAATTGACGGAAAAGATAAACAAACAATGATATCCAAAATATTTATACATTATAGCCTCATGTTCCATATAATAACATAACCTTAATATTCAAATGCTTTTCATTTTTTGTAACAAATAAAAACGATGTTTTAGTATTAGAATTAATATCTTAACATTTTTATTATGTACTAATATAAATTAACAAATGTTTAAATTGGATATTAATAAAAATGTAAATTAAATGTATATATTGAAAATTAAAAGTATAATACATTTAAATACCATAAAATTATGGTAAAATGCTTTACAGATTTGTATATGATAAAAATAAATAATATATTTATTTGCTATTAGTTATTTGCTATTATATTAAATAAATTGAACAACAAATATTTCATGATTATATGACTTTTATAAATAATTTGATAAATCTTTCATAATATGTATTTCGTTAAATATTTCTTATTCCAATATTTAAATTTACACAAAATATAGTTAATGCAAAGGAGAAATTTAAGTAAACTTCATATAAAAGATAATTTGTTATTGATCTTGCGCTATTTGCCTAATTATGACTTGTAATTACTTGTATCGCTTTATATTGAAGTTGATGAGTCTATGTTAAATGCAACTTCATTAAAATCGTATAGAAATTTTTATTTATAATAATAGACAATATTATTCATTGAGCTGTTTTGTAGCAGGAATTCAAATACTTTTCTAGGACGAAGTTCCTTATCCGTAAAACGAATAATAAATAAGACTTGAAATTATAATGGTTTAAATTTATTTAGTTTAAATTAATTGAAAACGAAATTCGTTTAATTTATTTTACAGCCTTATTCATAAAAAATACATCTGCAGATTTTGAGTATGAAAACGGAATCGATAAAAGTTACGAATAAAGAATTTTTTTTAACATAATACTTGCATTTTAGCAAATATCGATAAATAATATATACGCGTTTATAAGTGGAGTGCTTCGACACAAGAACGTAATTAATATTGATAATGTTTTCTAAGTTTTACAAGCTTATATGTAGAGAATGCGATTGTTATTGGAAAAATTTGTAACGAAATCCACGGTATGCATATAAAATACTTGCAAAATCCGATAATATTAACAATAAATGAATTTAGTCGGGATTTTACGAGTGGAGACGGCGCTGTCCGGTCGTAGAGGAGCATCTAGTACTTTGATCACATCGTACACACAATGACGTCAAGTATTTCATACTAGCACATACTATGATTTTCGGTTATAGCTACGGAGTACCGAAACTGGACATCCTCCTCCTCCTTACTACTACGTATATATACCGATTGCTATCATCATATAAAATTTGCACACTGGTTAAGTTGCACAGATTAATATGAACTTTGTTATTAATGACCTCGTATACTCAGTTCATTGTATAAACTGTGATGTGAACCAACATCGCAATGTCTCATCAAGAAGATATTACACGCGATTCAATTGCGTACGATCATGATCGAAATTATCTCCCCGATTCGTTTAAAAACGGATTTAATTTTTGTTTTCTTAATAATCTTCTTTGCGAATTTCTCTCGTTTTTTTTTTCCTTTTTGTTGTCACGATATATCAAAACGATAGTGCTCGTAAAATTTTGTAAATCTAATCACAAATACCATTTATTAGAGAAACCATTTATGAGAATATATCAGTTAGATCATCACGAAATATACGTTTCATTCCATACAAGTAAACCGCAATTTTATAAATTCTTCATTATTAAAATGTGCAAGAAAATGGTGCTGAACTCGAGATAGTCTTATTGAAAATAAAAGAAAAATTCGTATTAGAAAGAGTATCGAAACATGATCTATAAAAGAACATCGATGTTACTGCTTTATAATAAGTGATATGGTTATTGATTATTAAAATAAATGTTTAAGGATTTTCGAAAAATGTAAGAGAAAAAACTTATTGTTTGAAATACGTGAAATTTCATTAAAAAGCCGCTCGACGAACAGAGACGAGGCAGAGAAAATAAAATACTATTTTTACGTTCGAAAGGCCACAATATTTGTCTATTATAAGGGTAAATAACGTTAGCCAATAGAGTGCCGATTGCATATTAAAAGAAAAAAGTAGGTAATTAAAATTAGCTTGGGTTTGAGGCAAAACGTGCTCTTCGTAATTCTGATAGAGCTATGCAAATATCAGAAAATCATATACGGAATAAGTGACATTTCAATTTCAATTCGAGCATTATATTAAAAGAAGAAGTGCACGAAGTTTTTATTGTTTCGAATGGACGTATTTACTAAGACGTATCGTGTTCAAGTCAAGCAATGAAAAGTAAGACAAATTAAACTTCCTTATATTGTCGAGTTTTAAGTCGATCCTTGTCATGTACGTGGCCCGAACTTGTTCTGAATTCTTTATCCCCGCTCTAATGTCTTTAGATCGGTGATTTATTTATTTATTTATTTATTTATTTATTCGACTGGAAATAGACGAGTTGAAAGGAAGCTGGAAATTTTTAATTATTGAAACGACGTCTGGTCGAGGTTATTCGGGTAGATTTTCGGTAATTATTCCATCGTTCAAGTATTCACTTCTCAGACATAACAACTGCATTTCTTTATTTAACTATTTTTAGCTAAAGCCATCAAGTCCTCGTTATTTAATGCAGCTTCAATACGTAATGCAGGTAATTATCTCCATCCCTCGACGTTAGACCCGTACATATAGGTCGTATACATAGAAATCGCGCAGCCATCCCAATATCGGGATGCTATTTCTCGAACCGAGAGTCTCTTTAATAATTTGACAGCTTCCCTTCACGTACAAACGCTCGGGTCATTAATTTTTTATGAAACCATTGAATGCGCGCAATTATCTAACCTCATTGAATGTACGTATAATGTAATTGAAATTAAGTAAGCCTTATGTTTATTGATAAGAAAGGACGTGCGATATTGGACGTTTAAATGGATAGATAAAAATTTGAAGAGAAATGTCGAAGAAGCATCGCGTTGCATCGCATTAAATTTCTGATAAACTTATAAGATTATAATAAGGAAGGTGAAGCCGTAATGGTAAATTGTTCGGCTAACGTTGAGCGAAAAGCAATGGATTTAATAAATTAGGCCGAATAAGCCAAATAGAAAATCGGCGCGTAGCAATTAATTACATTGATGCGCGTGAGGTTATAAAATGCTTGTCGCCGCGCCTTTCTCGATCGCACGGCTTTGAAAATACGGGCCTACGGTACGAAGCCAAATGGCTTTGAGGTAAGTCGCGAGCGACTTGGTGACTTTGTTAAATGTGGAGGAGATCCGCACCGAGAATTTCCCTGGGATATGAGTGTCCTGGCCAAAGGAGAAGTCGCTCCGATATTTATAGGACGAGATAGGCAAACCGGATCGCGAATGCGTGCGAACGAGTGCGAGCGGGTGTGCGAGCGGGTGTGCGAGCGAGTGCTTCTGCCTATGAAGTTAAAACGAGAGTAGTCAGAGAAGTCGGGCGGGCTGCCAAGTATGAGAATAAAGCGAGGAGGAAGAATCCGGCCAGTAGTAGCGCGATATTTGTATCCTTGTATAGCATCCCCCGGGCAATATTTATCCTTTAGTCCGGGATTTTCAATCCCTCGGCTCGTAATACGCTCGCAGAAGCCGAAACGAGAATGTCTGATATATATATATAAATTGAGAAAAAGCCCATGAGCAATTTGCGTCTCCATTATTTCCTACGGCATTGCCGTCGATATGATTTACATAGTTTTAGCAATCGTTTATCAAAGCCGCGGAACCTAATGAGCTGAAATCGCCATTCCACTTTATACCCGGTGGACGCGCGCCCGTAATTTCGAGATTAAGAACGTATTAAGAACCTTGAATGTGTCTCGTTATTTTTCATGGAACAGGAGGATGATTAAGGGTAGAAGCGGCGGTCAGTAACGTACTCGGTAAGGTATCGACGGCCGGGGGAATTTTTTGCATTTTGTCGTTAGTACGTCATTTGAGGCGAGAGGCGAGAATTTTCACGGAATAAAAATGACGAATTTGAAAATTACCACGGGCACCGTAAGAAATTAGCGAGCCGTTTAAGCGAGGTCTGGAAGTAAGTAAGTAAGTAAGTAAGTAAGTAAGTACGTGAGCGGATAAGTGGCCGTTGAAGAGTAGTACCGTTCTCAACGAAAAAGTATCAGTACCTTAGCTTCCTTGCACTTCCTTAGACTCGCTGCTTCGGCTTCAGAAATCCATCTGAAAGCCTTCTCCTTCTATATTATTATTTCGAATTCCCTGGCTGAGCGTTAATTAAAACGTAGGCAAATAAGATTTTTATATCAGCTTTGTCGGTAAATACGATCATTCCGAGAAAGTTTACGAATCAAGGATCAACTCATTTTATCGAACGAATGCATAAAGTCGGTAAAAAGTTTCGAGAGCATCGACGGGGTCAGCAGGTGGTGCAGCGGGAATCCTGTAACGTATATAAATAAATATTTTTATCCCTTTCTCGGCAGAGAAGCATCGCGTTATTTATTCTTACGGAAATACACACGCCGAGCTCACGAGCTGGCTCCGCTTTTCGTTTTATTGCAGACAGCTTGGGGTTATTGGGGCGGGAGGAGGAGGTTGAGAGGGGGGGAGGGAGGAGAGAGGCTCGAGTGAAGCACGCAGTCAAAATTCTATCGAGTAAACGTCCCGAATGTCAGGAACGAGGAAACAATGGGATCTTCTCACTCGTATGAAGCGGACGAACGGTGAGTGATAAAGGAGCGTGGATACGAGCGGCTATGCCGCGGACAGAGCCAAAACACGAGAGGCGTTTAATAATTTGTATTAAACATCAGTCATCGGGAGTGGTAATATTATATTAAAAATCATTGAGCGAAGAAGTCGCGCGCGCGCGCGCGCGCGCCTAAGCGTTATGAAGGAATGAAAGGCCTTGTCAACGTTCCGGCTTCGGTAATACGGTATTGATTCAACATGCGCGCGCCCAGTTACCTCAAAAAGGCTTACGATGACACAGACAGATTGCATACCATTATAAATACGGGAGAGCTGGAACCTTTACGGAAGATCCCGTCGCGTCCGCAAACTTCAACTCCCTCCTCGCCAGGCAGACGCATACGCGAGCCAAGCATTTATATATACGTAGTAGGCGACTCATGCGGTTCAGGGGAACAAAGAAAGCAACGCGCGAGGCGTTGAAAGGAAGTTATCTCGCGATCGGTAAGAGAAACTACGGCTCTAATGGCCTTATTCATTTCATTATGTCACGGGTTTTCGTGGTAGCCGCCTAAGTAAATCCATAGCAATGACTATTCGTGTAGATAAAGAAACATTGTAATTGGGGCGGGGGGGGGCAAGTTATATTGTAGGGAACAATTGTGCGATCAATGATTTTTCGAACGCGAGGAAACTGAATACTTTAATTACTGTGACGTTGCATAATGGGATCTGCGTGGTATCCTTGTCATGTACTAGAAATGTTCAGCTTCGCTACGACGAAAGACGTTACGAGCGAAATAAGGTAAAATACACTCAGCATAAAAATATAGAAAAAAAGGGTATAATAGATTGCCATACGTATTGTCAATGAGAAGGAAAAGAAATTAAAGCCCGAAAGTACACTGTGTTGGTATTTAAGATAAGTAATATCGAATAATGAAGCTTTGACTGCAACTGCAGACTGATACGAAATTAATTGGATTTACGCTCGTAGCTCTCCGCAAGACGGTCTTTCGAGGACTTGAGAGCGAGAGGGAGAGAGCGCGAGAGAGAGACGGTGGGCGGGAGGGATGGGTAGGGGGGTACGGGGGAGGGAACGAGCACTTGACGGTTCAAGTGCGTGGGGAATGCCAGCATGTTGAAAAAGTGGTTACGCACTTAGTCAAACCCGAGTGCGTCCCTGCCACTGAAGATTCATTGTCCAACAACTACTAACGCCATTCCAACAAGCGTTTTTATTGATTTACTCGGCACGCGTATCTATCTCTACGTACCCATTGGAATCATTCGAGCCTCCGTACTCGTCCCTTATGGCCAACGAATACGCTTAAATCCGATCGATCCTACGATCTCGGAATCTTTATCCTCACAAACCATAGCTTCTTCAATGCAATTATTATTATTATTATTATTATTATTATATTAACCGGGGGCGCAGGTGCGCCACTGCACCGATTCCTCGGCTAATCCTTCGCTCGGAGCTAATGCATTCGGTACTCGAAAAGCCAACCTCGAACATTTACAATTTACAATTGACTCGGCTGAGGCAAAGAAAGATGTAAACTTTTAATTTTAATGACGAATGTACGAGGCGGCACGTTAACTTTTTCAAAATATCCTTTTCCCGCCAAATATTATATCCCCTTCACCTTTCCTTTCGCTTCTAAGATGCTCTCGCACGTACACATTGTATTCTTCATTTATTTTATTACCTTTTTTTTCTTTTAAGGCGCTCGTTAAGAGCGTTGGCTCAAATAAATTTATTAGAGAACAAAGGTAATTTCAACTTCTTCCTTCGTTATTTGTTGTTCTGAGCGCTGCTTTATCTCAGAAGTAAAATAATTAACCTACGTCTCGTTATTAGCCAATGTAAAGTTAATTTAAAAATTCTTACTGGTTTTAGGTATTTATTTTCCGACGTGAGAAAACACGCGACACATCTTCACTACAGTTTCTTCTTCCTCTTCTTCTTTTGCTTCTTCATCTTTCTTTGTGTTCTACACGAAGATGCGAAATTTCGTAAGACATTAACTCGAATGTAAAAAGACAATTTATTTTTTATTATGAAATTTTTTATTATTCAACAAGGAATAGGATACGTAGTTATTATTAATTAAATGTTTTCTAATGACTGAATATGTCGTAATGTCATGAATATGTTGTCGTTTCGTTAATAATTTATTAATAATTACAATGTAATTCTAAATCATTGAAAACGTTTCTTCAATTATTAAGAGCTAATATTTATTATACAAGAAATTCGCTCTCGGCAATTCCCACTCCGATGTCGATCAGAATGAATTTCGTATTTTATTTTAATAAAAAACGAACGCGCAATAAAAAAAAAAAAATAACTTCAGTATTACGAAGCATAAAGCAAAAACAAAAACGAAACAAAAAAACTTGTAAATTTTAAGAATCAACTTTGTGCTTTAGTGCTTTTTTGACCGAGTACTCTGTGAAAGAGGGAATTTCATGCCTTTATCCATCAAATAAAGAAAAGTAAAATGAGAAACTCTAGCGATGCAGAATTGTAACAGATTCGAGTAAGCTTTTATTACACTGTAAATGAAAATATTAACCCATCACTATTCCAATATCAATGGGTCATTCCAGTTTGCCCAGTCCTTGTCTTATATGTAAATTAATGCAAGTGTTTGCCATTATTTTATTTTCGCTATTGCAAAATAACGGGAAAAAAAGGAAGGCGAAAAAAAAGGAAGAAAAAAAAAAGAAAGAAAACAGTTTTTTTTTTTTTAAAAAAAGTCTGATGGGCTCGTCGGCCGAATAAAGCGGAATCTCAATTTGAAACGCGTTAGACAATTTCTGCTCCAACAGTTTTCAATAGATATGCGATACCTTTGTACCCACGCTCGGTTTCATTCGCACTCGGTAAGAGAATGGCATTAAATACATAGCCAATTAACTCGAATTAAATTCTAAAGTCAATAAATGTGAATGTCAAATTCAAGTAATTCATATCCATTGTACACACACCCGCCCGAAATCTTTTAAGTCTCAATTTTATCTTTTAATTAGAAAACAAAAAACAAAAAAAACAAAAAAAAACACTAATAATAATAATAATATTAATAATAAATGTTACTGTGAGATATTGTCGATAAATGAAGTGCGTAAAAAAGGGACGACGAAAAAGTAGTGAGGAAAGACCAATTTTACCAATTGTCCACAGCGTCAACGCTACCCCTACGCGATTAACTTAATGCCAGTTAAAATACACTGAAGTAGTACAAGTCAGTGGTCGTAACGTCCCATACGTATCCGTTTCCGGTTTCTGTCCACTTCTGTCGTCGAAGCAAAAGAAAATAAGATAATGCATTGCCGCGCCGTCAAAGGCCGATAATCAGCAAATACGTCGACAAATACGTCCTATTTTTGGGGATAATTATTGAATGGCTTTTTGGGCCCGTTCCCAAACGGGTCCAGTCGTCCTGAAAATTTTCGGCGGACGCTTCACCGACTCTCGTCCCGACGTCCTTACGTAACCTTTTGCATGCGTATGCCTTCCTTCCGACTGCCGTTTCACGCCCCAACTCCCAAACACGGAACAATACGTTCAAGCATAAGTAAAATAGTGTGAGTCAGCAGGGGCAGTAAATAATCCATAATCAGTCGATCATTCTCGGTAAGAAAGCTTCGTATTAGTTATTCGTATTAATATCTTATATAAACGTTGTCTTTGAAAGTGACTGTGGCCATAATGATTTAATCAGTAATTGAGACAAGGACTATAACATCAGTTCTCGTTCTAGTAGACTATTGGTAACAACGGTTCTATTCAATGCTTTACGATAACGTGATGTAAGCAAAATATTATTTACAATCGATGGCACGCTTTCAACAAGTATTCATTCGCTCCGTACATTATTAACATTAGATTTGTGTTTTACATGTTAATAGGTAAATCGACGTGTTGTCTCGGTAACAATCAATAATCACTGTAACTTTATTGAGAAGGGCATTTAAGTAACGAATCGTCCCGCTAAATAAATCATTATTATTACATAAGCTTATCGGCAAGTGACTCGTATCTAAGAATTTATCGCGAATAGAACGCCGAAACGGAATTCGATTTCAATTCAAGGAATGAATTAGGGAGAGTGTCCATAATAGTAAGCATACATTTACATGTAAAACTTGCAGCGCCTTAATTAATTAGACGATATGAGGTTTGGCGAATATTTCTCTTCGATAGAAAATTCCGTGACCAATAAAAAATTGGACATTCGTATTGGCAGGAGTTTTAATAGGCTTTGCGCAAAAGTACTTGTTCGAATAAACTGCTCCCGGCGACGTCGCGCTTAATTGTTAATAATAAAATAACGCGAGAACGGAAGGATAAAAGTGTTGGGAAGAGTTTTTCTCGGCCGCGCATTGAAATTCAGCGGGAGACTGTAATTTTGTATTTCTGTTTAAATTTTAATATTTATTGCGGACGGTGAGAAGGCCATTAAGGCCGGATGTAATGAGGAAGGAGGGCACTTGTATCTGAAAATTAGTATGTTACAAAATGTTAAGAAAATGTAAAGTGCATTTATTAGAAAAGGAAAAGCGGACTCGGCGGTAGGAAATGAATTGGTGGATTATATAAGAGCGGCGTAAGAGGGCGAGTGGCGCATGAAAGTGCTGAAATGCTTCGTATGTCCGTGTAATTTAGTTTTTAATAATGGTCCGAGTGCCCGTAGGTGTGGACCGTATTCATACGTGGGTAGATCGGTCCGAGGGAGCGAGAGGCGCGAGCATGTGGGTAGCACGAGAACAAGCGCTTAAGGAATGTGGGCAAACTCGTCGGCTCCTCGAGCCCTCCCTCCCACCCTCCTGCCGCAGCGCGCGGTCGGTTAGACTCTTATTTCACTGGCGCGCTCCCTCGATATCTCGCGGCTCACGGCTCGCTTTGAGCGCAATTTTGAGTCAATACTCGTAAAAGGATCCTCCGTCCTCGAGATCGACTCGATCCTCCTATCGCGTGAGGCGGATCGCGGACTCGTGCGCCGATCCAGAGGATATTCTTCAATTCAGGAGTGCGTGCGAACAAACGATGAAGCGCGCGCGCGCGCGCGCGGGATTCAACGGCTGGCGATGTGGGCGGGGGGGGAGGCGGGAGAGGGAGGCAGGTCAGTAATGGTTTCGTCGGGGCGCATCTCGCTTATTCGTTTCGGTATCGATCTTCATCTGCCCGGGTTATGTAGCGGGGCCTCGGCTGCCGATCTATCTAATCGATCAATCGGCGAAGGGCTCCTAGCCACCGCCGCCGCCACCGCCACCGCCTCCACCGCCGCGACTCCTATCTATCTCCTCATCTATGGCCGGCGTTATTATCGACTACTCGTAGCCGCGCTATTTTAACGGCCAGCCCCCGCCTGCCCCTACTACACCAGCCTATCAAGAGATAGGCCTCATTTTGTTCTTCCATCGGCAATATCGCCTGTAGTCTTCGCCCGGCAACGCCTCCGCCAGACAATTATTCCCGGCTATTTATTTTCGCGAAATCGGCAATCGACACGTATCGACAATTGCTTGTTATTATGCCAGATAGTTTTATGCTGGGCCATTCGTGCTTACCTACGACGAACACTGCCTTAACAATAATAATGGTCTTTCCATTCATTTTTGCAAAACTCAACTTTTATTATTCCACGCGGCTCGGCATCACTTTAATAAAAGAAAATAATAAGTACTGTATCAGCGGTCGATAATGCAGTATTTTTTTAGTAATTGAACCTCGCCTTTAACGATCATACTCGCCCCTAGAATAGAAAGTTTTTTTTTTTTAGAATTTTTATTCCATTCTAATTTGATTGGCGAACAGCACGTCTTACGTCTCTCGATCTAATGAATAATTGCCATTATTTTATAAAAGAAAAAGGAGCCTCATCAGCTCTCGTAGCTTCTAAATGTTATTTATCGTAACTATTAATGAATAATATACGAATTAGATTAATTAATGCGTTACTTTGCTTGACGCATTTTTCGTTAATATTAAGCGGGCATATTTGTCCGCAATGGAGAATGTACGAAGAGTAAGAGGGAATGACTTACAAAGTGCTATCTGCATTTACAAGTAAACTAATTGTATAAAAAAATGCAGATTCAATGGAAGAAATGCATTATTAGTCTTATTAGTCTTAGGAATATCCGGCAGGGGGGCGATTGAATTGTAAAATTTGTAATTTTATTGTTGCTCGCTTGAATGTTACATGACGCAGAAAGAAATCCCTTGTATATTCGATAATGCTGATGTATATACTTTTGTTGTATTTTTATAGTAAACCGCGGCGGATATCTTATCAGAATGTAATTTCAATTACTTCACGCTCGAGTTACTCCTGAGGTACGTGTAACGATGAGGGGCGGAGGGGTTAATCCCGGGACTATTATGATGAAGAGGGATTATTTTATTCCAGACGTATTACAGATGGAAAAAAAATGTATAATATAAAGGCGCCGTTTGCTCGGTTAACATCAATATCTACAATCAATTTCTCCCTAACCGTTGAATCTCGTGGGGAACACAATGGATAACTATGACGTCTGCACATAATAGATCGCGCGAATTCCAAAGCACATGAATAAACTTACGAGCGATTGCGCCGAGACAACCGCGAATCCGTCTGAATGCGAGGCCGCGCATTCAGGGGCATGCATACAGGCATACAGGCATACAGGCATACAGGTATACAGGTATACAGGCATACAGGCCACCTGTAAATACGCTGGCGTATTGGCGCGCACATGTGTTGATATTAAAGGAGCGGTGCCGTGCGTGGCTGGGATGAGGGCCGCAGAGACGAGGGGACCGGTCCGACTCGGTGAATAACGTAGCTCGGATTCCATCAAGACCCCATCAGGCCCAAGCCCGCAATCTACATAATTTCCTTAGCGAAATCATGACGTTCTGTGCATACAAGGCACGGTTCTGCCTATAGGCAGAACGCTACCACCACTGGCTGTCCCTTACCTCTCCTCTCTCTCCCCCCCCCCACCCCCCCCCCCCTACCCCCCCCCCCCCGCCCCCAACCCCCACCTCCCCACTCCCAGTACCGCTTCTACCCCACCCTACTCATCATCGTCATCGTCGTCATCATCGTTCTCATCATCATCATCATCATCGTCATCATCGTCATCATCATGCTCCTCCTCCTCCTCCTCCTCCTCCTCCTCCTCATTTTCCTCGTCCTCCTCTTCCACCGGCACCGCTGCCGACTGACTTCCTCTTACTCAGCTTATAGCCCCGAAGGCAGAGGTAGCTTCCATCTTTGACTGCGAAGGGAGAAAATTATTACCGAGTGGCGAATCGAGTGGGATCCCATTGGCTCGGCAAGTGGTAATGGCCGAGGCCGATTGCGGTCGGGGATCGTGACGTCGAGTCGAAGGACAAGGTCCCGAATTCGAGCCCCGGTGGAAGCTCGCGGCTGTTTCGGACCACAGGAACCGGCCAACATCTCGATTCCGCGCGCACCCGCTCGACTTGGAATATCCGTACATTGTAACATCGGCCGTTACGCTGAAATTATCAGTTTCCACCGTCGTTCCCAGATAAGCTAACCACCTCCACCCTCCACCCTCCTCCTCCTCCACCTCCTCCACCCTCCTCCTCCTACACTACCCGTCCCCGACGCCCTTTAGCCCGCGGCCCTTTTCGACTTTGCCCATTCGCTCTATTTAGCAATTTTCATGCTCCAGCTCTGACCACCAGCATCGCAGTTCGGGGCTCAAAATGATTAAACTTTGTTTGGAGCCCGCTCGGGATACCCCGGCTCCACCCCCCACTCACCACATCGACCCCATATCCCTCCACCGCCCTCTACCCTGTCTATTCCCTTGACGTGTCTAAGCATCGCATAATGTTCCTGACAAACTAATGGATCCGTGAACCGACAGAGGACTCGATAATTAAGAGATGCAGCTAAGTTGATTGGCTCGGTGAACTGGGGTGGGAGGGCAAGGGGAGGGGAGGAGGAGGGAGAGGGGCTGGGAGGGAAGGAGAATCGGATCAGCGGCTGCTTCCATTCGTTATAAATTTCAAACTCGAAATAAAGCGGACGTATCGGGCGGGGGGAGCGCTCGGCTGGAAATGCAACTTCTTGACTTCCGAGGTCGGCTCTGTCCCGATAACGATAGCTGACACCTCCGCCTCTCCTGCACAATAAGATCCTGGATGCACGAGGCCAATCGAACCGAACGTCGGCTTTTATCTCTCGTTTGCGCTTCGAAGGATCCCTCGGACCCCCGCACTTCCGCGGAAATTAGTCAACTGACCAACGACGTCCTTCGACACGTTGCTTGAGTGGGATGGCGAGGGGTGACGAGGGGGGCAGATTCGCGTGGAGCTTCAGCGTGTCTCTGGGAATTATTGTCCAGCCGTCCCGACTCCGCTTCTTTTCTCCTTCCTCTCGTCTGGTCAACTGTAACAGATGAAACATCCGCGTATCTCGCGGTCTCCCTCTCCCGCCCCTCGCCGTTCCTGGTTCTGCTAAATCCTGTACGCTCGGCGGCTCCAACGAAACTCACATTAATATTTCACGACGCGAGAGGAATCTTATCGTAAGTACTTCATTAACTCTCGTAGGATATGGACTTTACTTATTGTCCTTCTTTCATTCCTTACAACTCGCTCTTCTTTAATAATTTCCTGTTTTATTATATGCCGACACCTTTATCTCCGACACATTTCGTAGACTAATACTGTTATGAATGAAAAATATCTACAAGTTACAATTGAGTTTTATTATCAATATTTTATTATCTTCGCTGTTCTATACGCGTACACGTGTACATATACGTATATATATATATATACGTTTGCTTCCACGAAGATACATCCATCAGATACAACTTCGTACAATTTATTCTTGACTACGCGATCCAATTCGTTTAATTAATTAAGGCTTCATGTGTACTCAAATATATTTCGTACAAGATATCGAGCAAAAATATTGATGATTAGATGCGTATAATTGATTATTTTCTCATACGCTCACTTGATAAAAACTATGATTAATATAAAACTTTTATTGATCGTACATTATAAAATATCCTTAATTATTAAATAGTTATACGAGCGAAATTTATATATTTACGAAATTTATATATTACCCAATGGATTCACTGATATGCCGCTTAAAAATATTTCAGCGGAATCGATAACCTTACAATATTAATTCTTTCAAAACCGAAATAGAAGTAACGTATTGAAATAGATTTTATTATTGTCTTTAATATCTCTACAGACTTATTTTCAAAACTTTTTAACCTCGGCAATGTAAACAATTGTATGCGTTAATAATGAAAAATCGAAAAACTTAAATTTTTCATCACTTATATTATTTAAGTCGATGAATTGAGCTCCTTTTTATCCAAATTGTTTCAATGGTAATAACCGTTCGTGAAACGTCAATAAATTTATAAATTAAATAGAGGAAAAATAATTTCGTATTAATGATATCGGTATTCGTTTGAACAAGGGCGATTAAAATTTATAAGTCGACGCGCAATAAAGATTTTCCGTTGCAAATCGAAATTAACTACATTATACTCTGGTCCTAAATATTTATTTATTTATCATAATAATAAAATATATATACTATGAAATGAAAATGGGCACATTAGAATTTTTATTGATAACTAGTTTCTTATAATTTATGAGCTTTCCACGATCGACGATTAATTGTTTAATCTATATAGGCCGTGAGAAGGCAATGATTAATAATAATATTCAGTTAGGTAGGAGGAGAGCGATTTATAAATGAAGCTGAAGTGAATATCTATTGCTCCGTGAGATTTTTACTCTCGAAACTTCGCTAAAATTCAAAGGTAATTCGTAAAATTATAAATTTCTGCTTCCGAAATTAGGGGTCACGTTTTGTTTTTTGGGGTTAAATTATATTACGCGAAATAAAGGCAGATTAAGCAGATTAGGAAATATTTTTGGGATCCCGCGTAACAACGTGAGATGACGTGACTCGGATCCGTCATAATTATAAGCTACGGCTTAATCGGGCGATGACTTCTTTATCGTAAAATTATAATAAAAATCCAATGGAATATCTGTAGGAGGGATACTTGTAGATAAAATTTCCAGCTCTTTGAGATATATCGCCGGCAGAGAGGAATGAGAGCAAATGAAAAAAAGTATCGAAAGCATTATGGAAATTGAAATAGAAAATAGCGTTTGGCACCTTTGGCACCTTTGGCACCTTTGGCACCTTTGGCACCTTTGGCAAAGTGGTAAAGCCGAGCGCCAAAGAATTACGTTGCCTTTTTGTCAGGATAACTTTCTCAAAAGTATTGGAGATATTTATTTGACTGGAGTTGAAGGTCTGCGCGAACCGCCGAGAATCGCCTCCACGGTTTTCATATACAAATATATACCGTAAAATAAGAGCTCGAGACGATTTTTCAGGAGATTTCTTTAGAATGCCAGAAATTCGTATTATTTTTTTAATATACGCGTTGCGCGGGTGAAATAACGAGCTGGGCTATCTGCGAGGGCAGAGGAGGGCTGGTGCGGGTGCGGGCGCGGGCGCTTCGGCTTTCTTTTGGATTTCTTTTGTCGCCGTTGTCGCCGGTGACGCCGGGAAACGTCAAGCTTTGGCTGCGGAAAGGGCCGGGAGGCCGTAATAAGTTAATAACCCTTGCCGTGAAACGAGAGCGTCGCGCCGAGAGGTCGAAGGGGGGGTGGGGGCTGGCGTACCGCGCGATAAAGAAGGTGTCGTCTGGCAGAGACGGAGGGAAGGCGGAGGGTAGACTCGCGACCGCATTGCGGGAAAAGTGGTCGAACGCGAGTCGCGACAGCGGGAGGGAGGTAGGGAGGGGATTAATCGGTGGACTAGGACGATGTAATGCTTTCAACGCGAACGCGGTGGTCGTGTCGGCCGTGCTCGAGGACACGCGTCCTCTGCCCCACCGCTGAGCCTCTCGCGATCTCTATACTCCCAGCACGACCGCATTCCTCTAACCTTTTACGATTAGATGCTAAGTTTTTTTGTTGTTGTTTTTTTTTTGTCCCACCAGCCCTTCTTAATCTTAAGGCCCGTCTCCCAAGTCCCCTCGGTCCCGATCACCAGGGCTCCCACGTATTTCTCGACGAGTCTTCTCGCGGCCGCTATCGCTTACGACTTCCAGCGATTATTCGGCTCGCCACGCGATCCAATTTAACCTTACGTTATCATCCTCGGCTTAATATAAACTTCCAGACATAATTTGGCCGGAGCTCCAACTCCGGCGCCCTCCCAATTCCATCACAATTTGTCAAGAACGGAAAACAAATGGTGCTCCCAAGTAAATTAACGCTTCTCTCTCTCTCTCTCTCTCTCACTGAATTCTTATCTTAAATTTATACGTATTCGTTTGGTGGTTGTGCTGCGTTCAGAGGCAGAGGAGTGTTGCTCGGCTTCTGGGTCAACGTGCCGATACCCGGAAAACAGCCAGTCCGGCATATTTTCAATATTAAAAACCGGTAGCGGAGCGTAGATCGATTTGCCCCCTCAAAGCCGAGAGAGTCCCGCTCAATTGCTTGCTGTCTGCTGCTCAAATACTTTCTGCCTCAAAGAGGTAAAAAAGCCGGATATCCGTTAACTCGGTCACGGAGACTTTGTCTCTCGGGCAGAAAGTCGTTTGGAAAACTGTTGTTGCATTCGTTCCGTCTTAAGCGGCGAATTAATGATGCAAAAAAAAAAAAAAAAAAAAAACTCTATCCAAAATCGTCGTTGGCTACGCTCTTATGCGCCGACTCGCTAAATCTACGTAATATGACAGGTTATAAAGAAATTGCAAAATGCCAATACGCATAAAGTATTGATATTACGGGTATTGCATATAGAGAAGTTAATTTGAAAGATATAATTATTAATGAAAGTTTTACGATTCTTTCCTTACGACTCGACTTCTTGTGAGGCTTCTGCAGCTTCTCTGCACATGCTATTCAGTAAATATTCTTTAAAAACGTAATTATTAAAGCTAATTACGAAGAGGAACATATTTTCAGTGAATTTTCGTTTTTTTTTTTTTTTTTTTTTTTTTTTTTTGTTTTGTTTTTTTGTTTCGTAATAAAGACGTCGCGGAAAAACTGTGAAATATGAGTGCTAATGTTGAAAGAAGTAGCGAATCATGGAGTAGTGTGAGTATCAAATGAAAAACCATATGAGCATGTGAATCAAATTAAGAGTGATTTTATGTCGAAGGTAATGGTTTACTAACGTCATATTAATGTTATTTCTTATAATGCTCGTTACTGCTTCTAAATGATATGTCCATTAAGGCTTATAGTTCAATGGTTTAAAAATGATTCTTGATTTTCATACTTAATAACGTATGTAATAATAAGAATAAAGAAATATTTCGAATAATTATTTGAAAAACTTAGATCTCAAATGAGCTTATGATTCCATTATACTTTATTATTTCGCTTAATTTACAAATCCCATTGATTAACAATAACTTTTATAGCATCGCTTATGTTTATGGCGATATTAATTTACCATACCGAAATCCCTCATATAATTAATTAATTAATTAATTAATTAATTAATTAGTTATTTAATTAACGTAATTACAAATAATAATGTATTGCAATATCATGGTTGGCTTGATTGAAAAAAATTAATTTTTCGCCACAAATTAATTTTGTTCGCGTAGATTAATTATAAATTATGACGAAATTTATTTTGTAATAAAGATTTTATTTACATTATAAAATTTATCATATAAATTAGTCCGTAAATAATAAAATCAGATTCAGATCGTCTCAGCTAGTTTATATTATAAATTATTATTCCATTATAAAATTAAACTCCAAATAATTTACAAGAACTTGGAGGGACATTTTATTATTTAAAAAATATTATATTGCAAGACTCGAGCCAATAATAATTGAAATAACCATCATAAAAATAAATAGACTTAAACATTTATTTAATTATTCTCACGGTTTACGAATTGGCTTTACAGTTCTAATGATCGCACATCTTCGAAATAAAAAAATCTATCTCAAGCTTTATTATAATAAAATTATATTGAAATAAAAACACGTATTTATATAATTTTTTTTCTCTTCTTGTTCTAGGTAAGTCCGTTTCTAACAGTAAGAAAGTACGCTTCCGATTTGCAGTAAGTCTAATTAATATTGACATTAACGTTTGTCAAATTGTTATAAATTAATATTTTTTATCTTTAATGTCAACCTATATATTATTTAATGTACCTATTACTTACTACTGTCTCTAGAAGAAAAAAAAAATCAAGTATTACCGCTATTTTCTCGTAATATTTAATAGAATCTACTTTCTCTTTATTGAACTAGACCTGTTGCCACAGTTTTTTTTTTTTTTTTTTTAATATTTAAAGGTCCAAACTATTCGTGCGTTATACCTAATTTTTCTTGTACTTTATCTTTAAAGTTAATTAAAGATAAAGACAAAATGATTATTTTTCACATTAAGTATATTTATTACTTCTCACAAATATTAAATTCTTACAATATCTTATAAAATATTTAAGTTTATATAAAAAATCCTTTTCACCAACTTATTTGCTGATTTAAATATTTATGAATGTCAATTTATTAATGAATAATATAATACATTGCTTATTATTAATACAAGTATTAATAAGAAAATTTATTATTTTATTATTATATGGAGGTTATATTGTGGTTATATTATTTATCCGCATAAAATCCGTTAAAAAAACAACGTCGAAGGTTTATTAATTGTTTTCTTTTGGTTTGGATAAGTAAAAGTATTGTGTAAACTATTAGCGCATTTAGGATTGCGTGCAGGAGAAAAAGGATTTACAGGATAAACCGAACGACGGTATGGTCTTGCTTGAATTGAATATAAGGAAAAAAGGATTAATCGTTTTCAAAAAGTATTTTATACTCCATCATTATCGAGGATAAAAGGCAAAGAGTCGAAGTTTTTTGTAAATAATAATTTTCTTCACAAGTAATGAATTATTACTGTCAGATATTCAAAGGCTAATTTAATGTGAGTGTGAATAATTTAATCGATAACTGAGCTCTAATTGAATCCGCGCATGTGCCGAGTAAATAGACTTTATTAATAAATTACAAAATACGCCAGTCGTTCTGTAATCTTAACTCGATAATTTGTTAGTTTTAGCTGAGAATGAAGTTATCAGATTAAGAAAAGTTTATACACGCAGAAAGAGTAATGGGAACGTATTTTTCCTGCGAAGATGAATCATCGTTTTATGTTTGTAGGTAGTTGTGATAAAATTGAATAGCAATTATTGAGACGAGTACGCGGAGATCAATGGAGTGTCCGCGAGAGGACTGAGAAGTGAATTTATAAAGGTTGTCAAGCGCGCAGGCGAATCCCGGTTCGCACCTCTCTGTCCCCGCTCCTAATGCGAGGTGTGGATTATGTCTAGAGCTCGCGGACATCTTTTTCTCCGCGTGTGTATTATTTGTCAATGTCGGCTGAATTTTTTGCCCCCTCCGTCAACTCTGTCAAATGCGCAAAGCGAGTAAAATAACGAATTGAACGAAACGTACCGAGAGACGCAGAGAGACGCAGAGAGACACAGAGAGACACAGAGAGACAGAGAGAGACAGAGAGAGAGAGAGAGAGAGGCGAGAGGGTGGAAGAGAGGTAAAGTCGGCTCAAGGGGTTTACGATCTCGCCTGCATGACAGGCCGTCGTGTCTATGATTACTGCGCTCGGACACCAGTGTAAGTACTTGGAAAGCCGTGAGAGGGATGGAGAGGTGGAGGAGGAGGAGGGGGAGGAGGAGGAGGAGGAGGAGGTTCGTTAGCGCTCGACGAGGCGACGCAGCGCTTGAACAATTTGATCCTGGTTGAAGTTAAGGGGAGTCGGCCTCAAAGATAAACGGCGCCGGCAAGCGCATACCACCTGTTCGCGGGCTCGGGCAGCCGAGAGAGTCAGAGGAGCGCTACGGTGGCGGCAGCGGACGAGACCAGCAGGGGCAGCGAAGCAGCAAGGACAGAGTTACGTAGCTCTTTTGTGTTCGACAGATATTCCGGAGCATCGCGCGCTACTCTCCCGATATTTTAACGCTTAAAGCAAGCTGGATAATGGGATCCGCAATCTCTCCCTCTCTCTCTCTCTCTCTCTCTCTCTCTCTCTCCCGTGTGCATGCTCCCCAGGCCCCCACCCATCCTCGCCAACCATCTCCCCTACCCCGCCGAACCACTGCGGCGACGGACGCGCTGCGTGAACAGTCAAATTATAGAGCGCGGCGCAGTCATTTGTCCTCTCTCTGCGCGTTTTCAATGCGCAATGCTCAGACACCTTATCTTATTGCTCCTCTCTGCGGTATTAAGGCCGCCCCGATGGACAGTAATTTCATATAAGGCCGCGAAATTTATAGTTTCGGCGGATTAGGAGGATATACCGTTGCATTAGCCTCTATGATACTTTTGTCTCTACATCGAGCCGCCGCTGAGCCTATAAAATTATAAATACTTTACTTTACGGAAGCGATTTGGCTAGACTTTTTTTAAAAAAGTTTTATTATAATAATTATTATTATTATTATTAGCCACGGAAAATTATTGACGAATAACAGGATGCCTGCATTGCCTCCAAATCTTGTGATGATTATCATAATATTGTATTGGCATTTCATAAATTATCGAGATTTCTAAGCTACGCATCTCGCTATTCGATCCTTTCACCTGAAAATCCCTTTCCACAAAATCCCTATGCGCTCCTGTAAATTACCAACAATGCACAATGGAGAGTACGTTAATTAGTGCTGCTTTTACATGTAAATGACCAAGAATTTTTCGATCCTCATCGAGTACATCGACAAAGTAGAATATCGTAGAACGTGCGCGTTGATCGGTAAAGCAATCCGGCCAAATTAACCGATTTAGAGAAATACGTTCCCCTCAAAGTGTTAATCTCGTTAGGTTTTCTTGTATTCCGAGGCTCGAGGAGATCTCGGCGGAGGTATATCGCGACAGGATAATTAGGGTAAGGATAACAATAATGCCGGGAAGTGCAGAACAGAGCCGCCGTCTTTCAAACTTCATGGGAATATCTCTGGCCGTACTTTGGCCAAAACGAAACGTACATTTCTCAAGGTCGGCATTGCGTATCAGCAGGTAACAATTAATACGTGGAACCGGTAGCGGACTCCGTGTCAGTCATACCTACCATTCGCCGGTGCGCCGGAAATTGAATTCCGGAGTAACGCCTTCCACTACATCACCGCCTCATTACAATCCTCGATCCTCCTTATCGTGCAACGAAAAATTCATCTTTATTACGCGTCTTTTACGAGCTGCGTATAACTTCCTGGTGATTAAATCGCACTCTGTGCAACCCTTTTGACTTTGGTCCCAGGAAATTTGTCAATTTTTCAATTTTTTTTTTTTTTTTTTTTATTTTTTTACCCCTTTCTTTCGTTTCGCCCCATACCGAACGTCCACGTTATTTAATTAATAACTAACCAGGGCAGATCGTACCTTGTCATTTTAAACTTTCACTGTTCCGTTAAAGGGAATAAGATACGGGGAATAAGCAATAGGCTGCGACATAAACATTTTCAATGATTATTTCAACGGACACGTCAAAAACTAAACAACTTATGAGACGTCGATATTTATCTATAAACTCTAAACTGTATTGTACAGAGATTTTTACACTTTTTACAGAGATTACCCCGTGCGTTACGCAATGTTAATGTAAATTACGAATACGTAATATTGAGGTAGCGAGCGGCAAGAGAAAAAAATCTTACGAAATCGCTTAATCAATCAGGCTTTTATTAAAATGCGGATCGATAAGTACATAGGATAACCTGTCTTAATAAAAAATCCGATCTATCAAATTCATTTATAATTGACAAGGTTTCGGACCCATATAAGTCAAGGAGAGTAAATTTAAATATGACATCCACGTTAGCGCGAGCGTAAAAAATGAACGAGCGTAAAAACGAAGATTACGTTAAATCTTTATTGTTCGACAAAGAATAGTTTAGTTCAATTGAAGGAGGGCATTGAATTTAATGTAACATTATTTTTCATTGGTCATGCCATTAGACCATACGAGCATTTTTCTAAATTTATGAAACCATTTTATTCAACTTTAAGAATTTCATTTGCGTATTAGTTTTGGTTAAATAAATGAATAAATAAATCGATTAATAGGTAGAATAACGTATATCTAGATAGGGCAGAGAATGGCGGTGCAGGAGCGAGAGAAAGAGAGAGAGAGAGAGAGAGAGAGAGAGAGACTTTGCTACTTGATCAAAGCTTGAAAATTACGACCATTAGAAGTATACTACGATGCCTTCCACTCGGCCAACAAATTTGCTTTTAATTTGTTTCGATACTTTCAAACGAGTTTTTTTTTTTTTTATCCAAGCAAACCTTTGAGTTCAAGGTTATTTTATGACTCGATTATAATATATGGTGCTAACGATTTGTTTTTCCCGTAAAACCGTCTTTAAGCAGGCGTTCTAATCATTTACGATAAAATAGCTTCGACTCATTAGCGTTTTACTTACTTTATTTACTAATGATTGACGTACTAATGATGGGGGAGGGGAGAGAGAGAGAGAGAGAGAGAGAACGAAAAAAAGTTTCCGTATAAAGTTTCGGATATCGATTCCCGAATTCTAAGAAATGGAATGAACACGAAGAAGAAGAAGAAGAAGAAGAAGAAGAAGAAATATTTTCCAGCAGTAGATTCATTAGTGCACGTGATTTAATTTAATCGAACGGAGCAGAAGCACTCGAGGGTCGTTCGCACACTTCCGGAAGCCAACTCCTCGAGTTTCCGATGGATGCCGGTGGCTGCGATACGCCGAACGGGAATGACCGCACGAGCTCGCGTGGGCGGACATGACTAATACGAATCATACGGTCGCTTGTCCTTCCAGTGTGTACGAGCGAGTCGATCCGCGGGAATGCTCACGGCTCGGAGCTCACCCTCGACAGTTACGAATAACCCTTTAGTTACGATAAAACTCAATGTGCCGTTAATGCTGAAAGTTTAATAACTATTTTTTTTAGAAATTTTTTTCTTTTTTTTTTCTTTTTTCTTTTTTTTTTTTTTAACCTTCGCCCTCGCTCCAAGATTTCCTTCCCTTTGTATAATTTAATAGAATGAAATCCATTGAAATCCGTTGAGATCCGTTGAGATCCGTAGAAATCCGTAGAAATCCGTAGAAATCCTCGAGATTCGCTCGCTTCCGGTTCCCATCATCTCCCACTCGTCCCGACGTAAAAGAGATAATTACCCGCTGTAAACGAAAATATTTTTTTTTAATATACTTCCGACTTGACGATATGCCCATTGAGTTCAAATCAGATTTACATTTACATGCTCGCCCTTACCATCCACAACTACCAAATGGACACCAATGCTCTCTCTCTTTTTCTTTTCTTTCCTTTTTTTTTTGGTTCTTCTTTTTTTTAACTTCCATCCACTTTCATCCTCTTTCCCATGGTAATTTCCATTAAAAAGGGTGAAAAACCGCTACATACCACTTTTCCACCTTTTTGTAAGCACTCTAAATTTTTTAGACCACGACACCCAATACAAGCTAAAATATTATTCACGGGAGCTAAAATAAAATTACACTCGCTACTTTAGCCTTTCTGTATTTTTATTTTCTCGCTATTATCATTTAGTTGCCCAGTTCAGAAAAACTTCGCTTCTCAGCTCTGTAACCAGAGCATTTCGAGCCTCTGGCCAAATACAATATTTTTATTACGTATACAATATATACGTATCATACTCAAGCTCTGCCTTTTTATTCGTAAATCATATAAATCATATAAATCATATAAATCATATAGATGTAGGAAAATGTGATTTATGCACGGAACCGTAATAATGTTGGCAAAAGTATTCGAGTGGATGTATCGCACGAGTGTGGGGCTGAAAAAAATATCGTGAATCGGAAAATTCAAAAATTCACCTAGAGATTTTAAAATTTTCAAAGTACTTTTTAACTTTACCGAATATTCCGAAGTACCGAATCGAAGAAAAAAAAAAGCAGTTCGGGCTGATACCCGTACACGCATTGTCTTGCATCGAATAGGGAATCTCGTAAGGGGCTAAATTGCTAGAAATACAATTAGAATAATAAATTCTTGTCAAGATGTCGTCGTCGTTATCTCTATGCGCGATAATTTCCTTTTATCGCGTTAAGTAATTTGTGTTGAACGTTGAGCTTGTATGCCATTAAATTCTATTTTGCATACAATTAGCCGATACGCGTATAACAAATCTGGCTAAATTTTAAATGCGAATGCTTCAATAAGTTTTTAATCAATTTTCTTTACCGCGAGTCGAAAGGATATTATTTATTAATTAATTAATTAATTAATTAGTTAGTTAGTTAAAGCCACGGACTTTTGAATTCAGTTGAATATTGTATAGAGAGAAAGAGGAAAGAAGCGAACGGTTAGATATTATAAGGACTCGATTACAAATGAGCATAATAAAAGGAAATCCGCGACGTTACGGTCTCTTGTATAGGAATCTGCTGAATTCTGAATTTGCTGAAATTGGCTGAAAGGGTGGTAATGGAGACAATCGGTATTACGAAGGCGCGAGAGCATCTGTTCGCACCAGTTAAATATAAATTAATACCTCTTGGTGGTGCTCGGTCTCGAGCGCTAAGGCCACAGATAATAACTGGATAATCCGGACTGATTTCCCGTCTCGAGAATCAGCCGAGGTCGGAAGGAATTTCAGATTTCGGTGTCCGGGGGCATCTCTCAACAGGGGGAGCCAAGGAGCATCTGCCCGAGGGCGGCTCTCGAGCTATTAGCGACGGCAAACCTTTCACAGCAGCTACGGGGCCAGGAGCTCGGCTGCAACAACGCAACCCCGAGAATTTCATATTAATAGGCCCCAGCGTGGAGCGTGGAGCCGGTGCGTCGTCTCCGGGGCCCGCGGCCACGCGCTCACCCGGTTACCAGCGGCACGGGCTCCTTCGGTCTCCCTTGCGCCCGATCTTCTCCTTAATCGATCGACAAGCCAAACAGAGAATCGACGGAGCGAGAGAGATTTTTCTACTAATACAATTAACTAAATTGCAAAGGATCGCTCGGGATTCTGGGCGGGGTGGGGTGGGGGGGGGGACTTTGAGACAGCGGGACTACGATAATTTCACTGGCTTGTAACGATGGACTGGGAATCACTTGGAATTTCCTGGCTCAGCTAGAATCACGCGTGTCCGCGCGATTCTTCCATGTGAAACTAACCACGTCCACGTCCAGGAGGAGTCCAACGTTAGGCTGAAACTACACAGACGTTATAATAGCCGACGAAAGAAAAATTCAGATTACCAAGTCGGCCGGAAAATCTTATCTCGCCAAGGGATCTTGACAAGTTTTTTTTTTTTTTTTTTTATGTTGGTTTTTTTTTATTTTGTTTTGTTTTGTTTTTCATTTATTATTATTATTATTATTGTTATTATTATTATTGTTTACACGCGAAGTCTTCATTGATCCTCGATGATTCATCGTTACGAGACGCCTCGTTTCGTCTTTTCTTTTTCTTCTCGATCATTATATCGGCTTAATCTTAGAATGCGAGAGGCGTTTCTAATTTTACTCTTTTGAATACTTTGAAACTCTTCTGTTAAATTGACTAATGCATTTTCGTATGTATTTTTTTTTGTTCTCCTTCTTCTTTTACTTCTTCTACTTCTTCTGTTCTTTTCTTTTTACGCTCCGCGTGGAAGTTTAAAAGCATCTGTCCATTTTAATGCTACTTACGCAGCTACTATTCAATACTCTTTATTTCTCTAGTCCTTTTCCAGTTCTTTTTTTCTTCATCATCTTTTTCTTCTTCTTCTTCTTCTTCTTCTTCTTCTTCTTACCTTCCCTTTAGTAGAAGCTTTCCTTTTAGCGGAACATTATTAAGTTACTTTTAATGACGATAAATATTCTAATGGTGAGATAAGAGTATCGAGAATAGGGGCAGAGATCAAAGTAGAAGCATATTGAGCGACGGTATCAACCAACGGCGGTACCAACGGCGGTACCAACGGCGGTACCAACGGCGGTACCAAAGGCGGTACCAAAGGCGGTACCAAAGGCGAATTTTAAGATTCGCTGAGAGAGATCTTCTCTCTCCCAGGCAAATTTTCACACGTGTCCTGGCAGGAAATATAGCTGGTAACAATAACACGAATTAAGTTTTGAATTATTATCGAAGTAATGATTTTTTTTCCGCGGCTTCCGATTGCCTTAAAATTTCTGTATAATTAGACAGGCTCATTGGGATCGTCAAGTTTTTCGTCGACTCGGATTCTATGGCGCATAATCGTAATGCAGGAAGCCATTTATGTACTGCATTTAATTGTCTATTTAAAGGTAGCTTCTTTTAAAGGCCGGGGGGCAAGAAGTAGCCGGCTCGCATCCTATACGAATTCAGGTTACGTCGAACCTAATAACAAGTGCTCGTAATAAGACTTCAAAAACCAAAGTACTCCCCGACGTAAGAAGAAGAGAAGAATGAGGCCTCGGCGAGGAATTTAATATATATATATATATATAATATTTTCATCTGTTCCACTCTTATGGGATTAATAAAAATAAAAGTGATCGAAAGCTTGCAACGGTATTCACCACGAAGTCCATCCTTTAAAAATTAAAGGCGCTAGTTGTGTTTGCGTTGCCCTTGTTTACTGAATTAGATGAATGGGAGAAATGATTGGGCTTTCAATTTATTATTAGATTTCCGTATTTTAAGAGAAAACAATCAACAGATATGCCTAAAACATTTTGCTGAACCGTAGACTATGGGAAATGGAGACCTTTATTCTTTGCCATTGAAATAACGACGTTTTATAATAATCGATATGAGTAAATAGGTTTTATTAGCGATAAGCGTATAATAAATAATTGGCTGGACGTGACCGGATGATTGATTCTTCTTAATAAATAATATTTCTCCGTCAAAATTATCGAGCTTGTAGCTGTGTAATACAGAATACGTAATCTCAAAGACAATATTTTTTGATTGACTGCATTGAAAAAGGTAAAGACGAACTTTATAATTAAAAATGTTTTTACAAGAGAGAATGTAAGTCACCTTTCATATTCATATTGACTAATTAAATACACTGAAACTTTAATAAGAAGAGCTGAGTATTATTGAAGAAAATAATAAATAATGGTAGTCTCATTTTATCTTCATTAAAAGTACATTAATTTCGTTTGGAACGTAACTTGCGAACGTCAAGTGACCCTCGACTTCTAGCAATGGGATACGCAATTAAAAGCCTCAGTGGTTGTTAATATTGAAAAATAAATAAAGCCTGCTTATCTCTGAATCTTTTATCTCTCTTATATCTAGATCGTTGTAAGAATACTGTAAAACAGAAGGAAGAACCAAAGTCCTCGTTGCTCTGCTGATATCAAAATTATAACGACAATAGAAAGAATACCAACCGAACGAACGAATCTTCGTTCAAAAATAAAATACGAGACATTGATAAAAAATCATAAATAAGCTCGTTAAATCATATTAAATAGCCGTCGAAGTAATTTCGTCAAGTGGTGGTGGTGGCGGCGGCGGCGGGGGCGGCGGCGGCGGCGAACCAAAAAAAGAGATCATTTCTCGGCGAAAAGCCTGTGACGTATAGAGAATATCCTTTAGCTTCGCAGCGGGTAAGGCACTTAAAGTAACATTTAGCGCGCGTCCTCAATGGATGTGAGTGAGTGCGTGCGCGCGCGTGTGTTTGCTCGCGTGCGTGTGCATGTGGCCTCCGGTCGTTCGCAAACCGCGCTCGCTGGTTGGGCCCCGGGGCCCCTTGCATCCCCCACCCTACTCGCCCCGTAGGCCCGCCGATCTCTCTCTCTCTCTCTCTCTCTCTCTCTCTCTCTCTCTCTGTGTGTGTATGTTGAACACCGAGGCGGAGGTAGCAGCGAGGACTCGGCCTTTTCTCGTTTCTTCGACGCCGACCGCGAGTGCCGACGCTGCCGCTGCCGCTGCCGCTGCCGCCGTCGCCGCCGCCGTCACCGCCGCTGCGGCCACCGCCACCGCCGTCAGTACCGACTTTGGTTAGCCTCGGAACGGAACGAGATCAAAACTAGCGAGTGCGGTTCTGTCTCTCCATACGCTCATCCGTACAGTCTGGGCTTATACCGAGAGTACGGGGGTAGTAGAGAGAGTAGGTGAGGGGGTGAGAGGGAGAGGGTGATAATTAAAAACAAATTTTTCTTTCGAAACGTCATCATTATCCGAAGAATTGATGTTTTTGTGGTGTGTGTTGTTCTCGTGGACACGAGATTGTCCTTTATTTTCAGTGAGAGTGCCTTCAAGAATTTGTTAATTCGTCGTGAGGGTAATTTGGCCGTCCGGGCTACCCACCCATTATCATTATTATCATTATTATCATTATCATCATCATCATCATTATTATTATTATTATTATTATTATTATTACCCGATCTCGCATGCAATCGGCTCCCTTTGGCATTGTTAATTTCCAAAGCTGGAACCATTAGTATCGATGCCGTTCGTTATCAAGAACGAGTTCTATTAAAAAAAAAAAACCTCACTAATTTTACGTTCAACGTTTGCCTTAGCGTGCGGCCGTGACAATTTGCTCTACCAAGTAAGCAACTCTGCAAAGAAAAAGCGTCATTAAGTCGCGCACTGTATACAGTTTACAGGGATTTATGAGATGCCGTATTTGAATGGCTTATGTAAATAACAATTTGTACCTACGATCAGCCGTCTGTACCTGATACATAAATAATAAAAGAATAACGTGAAATGTAATGAGAGCATTCCATTAGCATAAGCCAATCTTCCGTTGAATTAGTGGTATTTCGATACGCGCGTACCGTTGGTACGTATTAGTGCGTATTAGTTACGTTATAAGGAAAGTAGGAATTTTTTAAAATCATAAGGATCGAAAAAGCTCGGTAGATACGGATACATCCGTATGTATCGTAGTTACCCTATAATTCGCAACAGCAATAATAATAATGATGATGATGATGATGATGGTGATAATAGCTTTAAATACAATATTAACGTTAATAGGCTCGTTGAGAATGAGCGTATTGTAATAGAGAATAGATAATGAACGGGAGCGCGTATCACGTTCATCGGTATGAACGATTCAATGCAATTAAAAGATGTGCCAAAGCGAATATGTTTGGTGGATAGTTAGGGATCAGGAAGGTGTTATCGGTAGGTGGGCTGCAGAATATACCGATACAGTATATCAAAATACAGCTAAAGCAAAGCCGAAGCTTGTGAGAAGCTTCAAGGACCGGATGAAGGGTAAAAAAAAAAAAAAAAAAAAAAAAAATAGGAAAGACGAACTCGAGGACACGAGACGGAGACTAGACGGTATCCGCGAAACCTGGGGAGATGGGAATAGGTTTTCAGGTAGTATCGGTGAACGATATCGATGATCGATCGACAGCCTCCTCGTGGATCGAGCGCGAGTCTCGGAGTGGCGCGTCGACGAGGAAGGGAAGGAAAGCTACGCCCGACGTCCTTCGGACGGAGATCGGCTGCACATGTCGCGATCGAGTTTTTCTCGGCCCACGTACGGTAAATGCCTCGGGAACGACCCACGCGCCTGGCTCCGGATATCCCCTCTAATAAATCACGGGGCAGCAGAAGCGTCGCGATAAAAATGGAAAAAAAAAAAAAAAAAAAAAAAAAAAAAGGAAAAGGAAAAGAAAATGCTGACGAGGATGACCTTGGACGGATAAATCGATCCATCGATCGATGATCCCGCGCAACGGAGGAATTATCTAGGCGATCGGGCGAGGCATCGGTAACGCTTGAACCTAGGGACATGCGCCGTGAGTAAAGCGGTTGACTCCCTCCCGCTCCACTTGACTCTCCGGCTCTATTTCTCGCTCTCTCTCTCTCTCTCTCTCTCTCCTCTCTCCCCCTCTCTGCCCCTCTCAGCTCCCGCTGTGTCTCGCCACTCAGACCTTTCCGTTTATCTGGAAACCGCTCCGGTTAGCCGATCGTCTATGCGTTCCCCGCCCCTTTCTATAATTATTACCCTGTACTACTCGCCGTAGCCGTAATCCTAGACTCGGACTCGGACTCGGACTCGGACTCGGACTCGGACACGGACACGGACTCGAACTTCCTCGGATTCCTTATCCAATTGACCGCTAGTCAGAATTCAGAATTTTTACTCCTTGATTTTTTATTATTGCTTTCTCCCCCCCCTCCCCACCCCTCTTCCGCGAGTTCGCTCTCCTGCTTATTAACCGACATTACGTACGTATTCCTTCGAGGAGCTCAATGTACGCTGTTGTTAACGAGCTTGGGAGTCGATAGATCTGAAATTGCTCGTGCTTCGGTAACGTAAAGAGTACATTTGGTAATCCGGAGTATATAGAAATTCGGGGTAATAATCGTGGGAGGTTAAAGCGAGGTGAAGTAAGGTCCTTTTGTGGTTTATTGTGTTATAAAAGGCTCGAGCGGCTGTAATACGGGAGAGTCGAAGGGCTCGTGGGGGGAATGTAGTCGCATCGGTCGCGCGAGCCCTCATCGAAAATGGCGTATGCGGAAAGCCAACAGCCGTCCGAGGCAGAGGATGAGCTTCATGGATGGGCGAATGGCGTGTGAAGCGCCTCGCAAGAAGAGGCTCGTCGGTCTCGTGGAGCCCCGCGGGAGGAAGGGTAGTCGAGAAGTGCTAGAACGGAAATGCAATTGCGTGCCTTACGCACCCGGTTTCTCATCCTCCCCGCTACGCCCTTTGCCCCCCGCCCCATCCTCCCCTCTAACGCTCTCGCTCTCTCCCGCTCTCTCCCGCGCTCTATCTCTCCCTCTCTCTCTCTCCCGCTCTCTCTCCCGCTCTCTCTCTCCCGCTCTCTCTCTCTCTCTGTCTGTTACATTGTCGAGTTTTGCCTGCGAATCGAGGCGAAAAAATCCCTGTGAAAATTAGAATGACGTTTACGCAAATGTTGTGCTGGAAACCGGGAAATAGTTAACCTTTTGTGAACACGTATCGCTTCTTAGAAAATCAAATCCGAGTATCCGGGACCTCCCTCCCCGCCCCATTCTCAATCATTAAATACGTATTAACGATCATTTTTCAAGGCTTACTTTTCCCCCCCATTATATTACTATGCTAATGATTACTTCTCCTGCATCATCGCAACTCCCGTCATTTCCTTATTTGTCTCAAAATATTTATTTCTAAGTTTTTGCCATGGGATCCCTTCCGATCACCATCAATAAGCGATCCTACGCTTTAGTTGCTCGATGTTTGGCGTACCATGAAAAGATTCTCTATCGTAAGCCCGTTCCGTCCCACTTTTTTTTTTTTTTTTTTTTTTTTTTTAGCTTGAGCCAAGATAATAGAGCAAAAGATAGGAAGAATGAAAAAAAACGATAAATAAATAAATAAATAAAATAAAACAAAATAAAAGAGGAGTTAAATGCTTGTCGATCGAAAACAAAAAAACAAAAACGTCTTAATGATAACTCACAAAATTACCAACTCCCTGCTGAATAATAATTTTTTAAAAAATGTAATATTATTTCAAAACATGCGCTTCTTGATCTCACAAGGAGATACGTGAATTATAAGTCCCTATAAGCCAGGATAAACCGTACTTTAATTGCGATATAATTATTTTAGGAATTAAAATACGGAAATGCCATGTTTCGGTACGTTTGCTATTAAAATTCTAATGGAATACTTTTTCAGCTGAACGGCAATTTAAATTCTTTTTAATATCCTTGTTAATTTCTTTTAATTTCTCAAGCAACGTTAAAATAAATCGCGATGAAGTAAAATAAAAATTCAATATTATCGTCAAAAACTGGTACAAATATAATAAAACGTAATACCCGTGCTATTAGACTTGTAAGGGCCATTTATTTAAGGACATATTAAACTCGATAATAAGTTGGCTATTAAAAAAAATTAAAAAGTAATGCCTCTCATTAAATGAAATCCTTTATTTTTAACATAAACTTGGCAGAACAAACAAAATACTATGTTGTTATTATATGTACTTTTAAATAATAAAAATGACTAAATTGGTGAAATGCATGAGCTGTAAAACTTGTGGCAAAATGTACTTGTGTAAGTATCCTCGGCGCATAATTTTCTTGCACCGTAACAGAAAATATTTTAATAATACTTCAACGATTTCGCTCTCTAAAAGCTTATTGACATTTTCATCAATTATCACTTATGAATTTCTAAGGCAAGACACAATCTAGTTTAGTAATTATATGGACTACCGGCAAATACTATCGATATCGGTATTATCCTTATTTATTTTACACATCGCCTTGCCCGTATAAATAAGAAATTTTTATAAATTAACGCTTGACAGATTAAATTTTCGAAATGATAGAATAAGAGCTCGGATGCTCATTATTCAGCACTTAAAAAAGTATTTCAACCGATGGCGACAAATATCTCGACTAAATGCCGAACCCAAGATTAATAGATCGAGGCTTCAATCGCTTAACCTTTTCTTTTATCTATAAATTTATTCGCCTGCGAAAAATAACGAACAAAGTGAATGAAAAAAACATCTAAAAGTCAATCTCATACGAGCGCGAAGATTTTATCTAACAGTTTTCTTTTGTTTTGTTTTGTTTTTGTTTAGTAGTATTATCGATTGCAAGAATCCAAATCGATCTGAGCTCTATCCATTTCTTTTTTTATTAGAAGTACGTTATGACCCCGAGAAATCGAGAGAGAGAGAGAGAGAGAGAGAGAGAGAGAGAGAATAAATAAAGTGAAGGAATGAGGGAGCGGGTAGATCAACGATAGATCAATGATAGTGCGTGTAGGACAAATGGGACGATTTTAATCGAGTATTGTGAATGTAGAATTGAAGTGACACCGTAATGAGAGCAATTGTATCATTCCATTAGCGATATTAGCTTGTAGCCGTGCGCTTTCTCCGCGAAATCCTTACGATAATGGGACTTGATTAATCGGAGGAAAGTTGGCAAATAGCCTGAATTGCAGAGGCTTGAGATTTCGCTGGGTTCGGGAAAACGTGTAAGGCCGTATCCTTTAGCCTGAATCCGCTAGAAAAATCATCCCGGCTCCCGTAGGCGCATTTCGAATGAAAATGTAGATAAAATACAGGAGGCAATTTAGTTATAGCTACCCGAGGCGATTTAGTTATAGCTACCGGGGAATGAAATCATCGGCATGGCGTGAGAGAAAATGTACGCAGCCGCTTCGTGGAAATGAGAAATACATATGGATGGCTTTCTGTATAAAAAACCGCCTGCTGGTGGAGCCTACCCGGAGAAACTTCCTCGAGTCACGGGTGCACGGGATTCCTTAATAGTTGGCCAGTTCGGCCCCGTCGCGAGCTCGTCGTCTGCGCTCTTAATCCATCCCCTCGAGCTGTCGATAAAGTGTCGTTGGATTTGTTCAAAGTCATTACCGGCGGATCTAGGCGATTTAATGATCTTCGAACGTCTTTTCGAATGTCTTTTCGAAGTCTGTCAATTTCAATTGCACAATCAACATTATTATTCTCCTATAGTTACGCACTCGCGTTAATTACGGGACATGTACAATTTAATCTACAAAGAAATTAATAACGTTTCCAAGTTGTAATCCGTTTCGAAAAAGCCCGTAATAAACCGAAGAAATTTATTCCTTTCCGATTCCATAAATCAAAGATTTATCATTTATAAATAACAAAAAGAGAGAGAGAGAGAGAGAGAGAGAGAGAGAGAGAAAGGAAGGAAGAAAAGCTAAACCTGAACCTTGAAAGCTTTAATGAAAAAACGTATCGAGACCACGTGATTAAAGAAAATGATGAAATGTTTGCCTCTTCCCAAGTCGCCTCTTGTAAATAAAAAGCCAATCAAAATTATTTATAATTTAATTATATAATTTATATTATAAATAATGCCTTGATTTATGGATCGTGATGTTTAATTTAGAATATGAGTTTATAACAAATGCTCGGGAGCCGTCGAATCGGATATTCGATTTCGATCCTTTGTAGCAGCGTAAGAATCGTAAAAATCTTTTGTAAAGCAATAAATCGAATCGACGGGATGCTTCAGTTTTAACAAATATAATCGAACCGGAATCGAGCCCCGTACCACCGGATCATATCTGCTCGACGTCCATTTACAAGTGTAAATTAGTGTAAATGCGAGAGCCGAAGTTTCAGTAGGATACGCGTGATTAGAAGTACTGTTAGGAGATAATGAGCGGCATAGAAGAGCAATTAACAATAAAAGTACGGCGAAACAAAAGCAATTGTTTAGAGAGAAAAAAAAAAAAAGGATCATCGGGCCTCTATGTAAAGGCCTCTATATCGGGAAAGTGGTATAGGATAGTAAAAGTGCCCAGGCGGTGGAATCGAGGCAGGTCCGCGTGCTCGTGGCGATGGCGCGGAGGAGCGTAAGGAGTCTGGGGAATGGAAGAGAGAGAAGAGAGAGAGAGAGAGAGAGAGAGCGGGAGGGGAGATGGAGATAATCGACGGGCACATCGTCGGCGGATTAAACAAGAATGTGCCTCGGAGAAACTCGGGGATAATCCGAGGCGAGGTTAATTAACCGACTCGGCCGTAGCCGCGATGGGCTCTGCATCTGGGCGCACTGCTCCCGTAACCGCCATCGCACGTGGAAATGAGCAGCGCCGAGTTTAAGGATACGGAAAACATCGCGAGGATGATGCCCCGGGATCCCGGGATCAATTACGCTCCCGCCAAAGTCGCAAAAGCACGGCTTTAGTAGATTCGGTCACTAATACAAATACATTCCCATTGCTACGAGGTAATAATCGAGCTTCGCTTTGGCCTTTCCGACCGTCCGCGGCTCTAAATACCCTAAGCATTCCAAAATTATCAGCATAAGGCCTCTCAATAAAGGTAGAAAGGAACGAAAGAAGGGAAAAACTTACAAAAGCCCGGTACCCTCGAGCACGGATCTCCTGGCCCTCAATTATTTTAGCTTCATTAAACTGCCAATAATATGACGAGAAATTCCCTTGAATGATCTCTGTCTTACGTAATTATCCCTTTCACATTTAAATTCTCATTTTTTTGTAGCTCTTGTTCTTGTTCTTGTTCTTGTTGTTATTGTTGTCGTTTTCTCTTTTCTTTTTTACAAAAATGAGCGCTCGCTCGGTTGATGGAACTTGCGGTTCACCAGTGCACTTCACCTTTACATAATCTGCTGACCGACGATTTAAATCAAGATGAATTCTTAACTCAAGCCACGGCCAATTACATTTACTAATGACAATTTGACTATTATATTGTCCGAGCCTCGATCCTCTTTCGCTCATTTCATTGCCACAATTTTCCATAATCGCTGCGCTTTAATGACCTGACTAAAAAACAAAAGTATACATTCACTCGCAAGTTGGTCGACTCGACTCTTTACTCGGCAGTCTAAACTATTTCGTATTTCGTAAAAAAAAAAAACTTTGAAGAATTTAGAAGGCCCAGAGTTAACTTATTAACTTACCCACCAACAATATCAACCGGTGACTCAACGTTACTTTTTTTTTTGTCTTCAGAAGTTTCTGATATTTTAATACACGATTGCATGAAGTGTCGAGCAAGCCTTCCATACGAAACCAATCGTTTTTACGAAAAATCCGAATATTTTATAAAAAAATCCAGTACCGTAACGGCATAGTGCATTTAATTTATTGCATAAAGATATTTTACTTGGTATTAGCAGAGTCGGTAACGTGTCCTTTTAAAATTTCGTACTTAATTACAGTAAATATTTTTAAAACTGTACGTACGCGTAAAGAAATAATAATAATAATAATAATGATGATGATGATAATAATAATAATGAAAAAAAACTACCGCTTCGTGCATTAAAAAGAGTATTGAATTTTTATTTCTAATAATGGCAGACGTATGAACAGTCGTCTTAACTTTATTCTCTAATACAGCCGAAATCCGAAAGCTTATGCTAATTGTCACACGTCGTATGATAAGTTAATGCGGTAGAATTGAAATTAATATTGGCGAGTATTGGGCAGGAAGTGACAATCGAATAATATATAATATAATATCGGGGCGTAGAATTCCGAAAGAAAGAAATGGATCAAGGGGCGTAATTACGGCAATTTCTTTGAAAAGTAATAAAGGCCGACAACCTTGATCCGTTTCCTCGTATTCGTGTGTCGGTCTCTTAATTTTTCATCTGCTCGCCGGCGAGAGCCCGCGCACGTGCATTTCGCGATAAAAGGAAATTGCAAACCAACGCAGAGATAATCGCCTCGTAATGATAGAGTCAAAGCCTCCAGTAAAAGTTCCAAGGTCGCGCCTCGAGCAACGCTATATTAGAGCACCGCTCTCTCTCTCTCTCTCCTCTCTCTCTCTCACGCGCTCTCTCACTCTCACGCGCTCTCTCACTCTCACGCGCTCTCTCACTCACTCTCTCGCCTACTCTCGCCTAATAAAAATACTCGAAAACGAAAGAGGCGCGGACGGTGGCTTAGAGACAAAGACAGTTGTGGTAGGGGGTAGGGGGTAGGGGGTGAGCGCTCGATGGTCTCGGCGCTCGGAATTTAAGCGGAAACGTAAGGGCTATTCGTAAAATAAATCGCAGTTATTCCGGGACATGGAACACAAACGGGAAGGATTCGATGATCATTATTGAGCTTCGATGGCGAACCTCGTTCTTTCCCCTCATTTATCGTTCGGCACTTTTCTTTGGTTTTTCCCAAAAGACAATATTTATGTTGAAAAATATTACATCTGATACTCATTTAACCATACGGTTCATACGTAATCTTGATACGCGAGCACATCCTCGCTCGAATCAACAAGGAATACGAGGGGAGGGGAGGAAGAACAGAATTTATATACTAATATCAAACGTTATTGAAGATAATTCCTTATAATTTGAACATGTCAATACTTTTTATTTACACGACATTTATTTGTATTTAATGAGAAGTAGGACTTGCATCGGGATCGAACAATTTCGGGATGTTCTTAAATACTAAGCTTAATTTTACGCTTCGTTCTAATAACTGTGCACAAAATCTATCATCTGATCCGCAGTATCGTTCTCTCTCTCTCTCTCTCTCTCTGTCTCTCTCTATTCTTCAACTTCCACGTTCCTCCCCCTCACTCTCCATCGCGTTCTATCTCTTTCGCCTTTGTTGATCTATCGATTGAACTATCTCGATGTATTCATCTCTGGGACTGTCTTGGCGACTGCGTGGCATGTCGATCTTCTGTTCGTAGAACGGTGACGCGGAATAAAATATCAGATTTAATAACAGTCCGGTGATCGCTACTCGCGAGTACGCCAGGCAAGAGGGAGACGTTATCTCGCGGTATGTGCAAGTGGCCATCTTTGAGTCCGAGGCTCTCTCCCGGCCGTATTAAAACGTTAATCTCCGCTCTCTCTACTACCGGTTATACATACAGATCGGCTCCTCCCTCTCGCTCCCTGTTCATCCCCCCCGTCCTCCCCCCTCCCTATCTCCCTCCCTCTCGCTCTCGCTCTATCTATCTATCTCCCTTTCGTTCACCCGTCCCGTTCCCTCGAGCGCGCCATTTCCGCCCATTCAGCCTCTCACTCCTCGTTTCGTCCGCATACACGCACGCACACACACCCTCCCGCCCGCCCGCCCGCCATCGCATGCGGCTACTTCACCTTACGTATGGATCGCGTGATCGAACCGATCGAAGTACCCGTGGCATCTGACGACTCCTCAACATTTCGCGACGAGCGCAACTCCAAATCCAACTCGGAACTCTTCTCCTCCGTATTCTCAATTAGTTTTGCTTCATCTATTTCCTTTGCTTCCAACATTAATACGTACTTTGCTTTGATTTACTCAATCTTGCTTAATTTATATGCGCGCGTGTACGTATCGACACCTTTTGCTTCATTCACCTTCCGTATGATCTCAAAATCCCAGCCTCTGGTCATTAGTCTAGTAATTAGGCATGGAATAAAAGCTATGAGCTTAGGAGTGGTAAAGTGGTAAAATCCATACGTGAGACAACATTGTAATCTTTTGCCATAATGGTCCGATCCCTCGTGATGCATAGCCTATGAAATAAGCCACACTTGCCAGTCACTTTACAAATGAGTCTTTAATGTAATAGTAATGCCACCAACGTGCAGCACTTGAGGTTTGAGGATTAGAGGAATTACTCGATAGTCATGGAAGGAGGGAGGGAGGGAGGGAGGTAGGGATGAAAGAAAAATAACTACCGACACAACACTTGCGGTAGCATGAATATTTTAAAATGACCTTAATTAGACGAAAAAATAGTAATTAATTTGTAGCCAAGGAGGTCTAGGCGAGAATTGCCTCGACGTTGAGAGGAGTATTGAAAAACTTGCAGCGCACCTTCCGCACCCAACAGCTATCGCCACGAGAATCCATCCTCTGATTAACTAACCTATCTTCTTTAAAGAGTGGCATCTCCCACTCCCACTCCCACTCCCACTCCCACTCCCACGAGCAGTGATGGCAGTACGAGATGGTACGAGCGGGACTCCCTACGATTTTTAAAAGCACCGAAATCCCTCGACTTTACATAGCAATGCTCCGTTATGTCCGCATCTCTGCACCCGTGACACTTTATTATCCCCTCACCTTTGAGAGAAAATTTTTTACGCGACCAGAATACTTATAGCTCCTTTACTTTATAAATTAGAAGCTCATGCTTCGTGTTGCTCGGATAATACTGCTCGGAAATTTTATCGCGTATGAATAAAAACTTAAGTATTGGAGCTCCGTATGAAGGGCAAATATCGTTAAAGTAATAGATTAATTAGGAATTGATCAGCATAGAATAATTATTTCTATGGCCGTACTGAGTATCAAGGAGGAGGAAATTAAATTTGGCCAGCAATTACAATAAACTTCTTTCAATCTTCATCTTAATCTTTATTACCATATACTCGTCTAATAGAATGCCGAATAGAGTGCAACAATTTACAGCATTTTCATCCGTTAGCTTCCAATTTAATTAAATATAAATACCTCCTTGTAGATAACATCGTTAAATTTTCATTAGTTCAAAGCCAGATGAAATACTGCATTTTGGAACGTTGAAATGCCATTCTTTAATAAGAAAACTTCGTAACCCAGAAACAAACTGGACTTTGAAATTACTTTTTCGAAAATCGAAACTCTGGATTAACCGAATGCATGGAACGGTAATAATAGGAGATGTTTTTGCGCCTTTTTATTCATTATTAAACAAAGAACAACTATAGAAAAGTTATTGGATCGTAATAGTTGGCTCGTACATACAGTAAATCAAATAAAACTTAAAGCGTAGAAATGTTGAACGAGGAGAACAAGAGCACTGCCGAGTGTTGTAAAAGAGTTATTACAAATAAAGGGCAGATATACAAATAGATAGATAGATAGATAGATAGATAGATAGATAGATACATGGATAGATGGATGGAGAGAGAGAGAGAGACAGAGAGAGAGAGAGAGAGAGAGAGAGAGAGATAAGGGAGGTGGAGTGAAACTACTCCGATGATATTAGTAGAATGCCGGAAGTTAGAAATCCGTACACTGGTAGAGAATACAGCAAAGTTAAAGATCTCTAAGATGGATTAAAACAGCGCATTAACAACTCGTGTAGGAAACACAAAATCGTGAAAGAAATTAGTTAGGATCTTCCGTGATTACGATCGACTCTAATTACACGATATCGATTAAAATGAAGAAAATAAGTAATGGCGAACAATTAAAAAAAGAAAAAGAAAAAAGAGGAGCACGCGATTCCATGATTCCTTTGGCTGAAAAGCATTAAATTATCATTATTTAATCATTTAGATTGAATTAAATACCATCACAATTACACTGGGGTATATTGTTCCGACTTACAATGTCTTCCTTTTACTCAGAACTTCCCGCTGCGACATAATTACTTTAATATATTAATTATTTTAATGCCTATGCTACGTGGAGAGTAGGCGAAGGGGATATAAAAATTATATATTTAATTATTAAAAGTCTCTTTATTAATGAAATACAATTTTCTTGGGTAAGAGATTTAAGTGAAAGCTAGGAAATGTCGCGAACCGATATTTCCCATAGTCTAGTGCGTGTTAGGCATTAAGGGATCGACATTGATGTCGATCCCTTAATGATCTTTAAATTTCATTCGCAGATGAATGGCTAAGAAAAGCTCCGAAAATCAGGAGCGAAAGTGCCAGTTCAAGTAGCCGGAATAATTCAATAGAACGAGCTCGAATTATCAAATTATCCTCATGACCTCGGAGTGATAGTGCACCAGTGCAAGAGTTTCGAGAACGAAAAGGGTGAACAAAAAGGGATTCGAGTGAGTGCGAAGCTTCGAGTTGTTTTCGTGGGACGGTAAGGGGGGAAGGAATAATGCGACTCGGGGAGCTGAGCTCGTCGGCGGCCAAACGAACTAGGAAGTGAAGAGTGCCCGAAGAGTGTCCCGGAGGTTCGCGGGCCAAGGGCGTCGACGAAATGACGGCCGAGGGCGGAAGCGTGAGCTCGGCCTCGGATAAGCCGGAAGAGGGCAGCGGCTGCACGGACTCGAAAAAGAAGAGCGGCAGCGCCAAGGCGATGGGGACGATAATGTCGAGCCTGGCCCTTAAGCGGCGCACCGCCGGGGTCTTCGGCTCGAAGCGCTGGTGGCAGCCGAGCTGCTGGGCCTCCCGGGGCCACCAGGAAGCCTACCTTCGGAAGCTCTACTCCCGCAAGTACAGCGCCGGCGTGGCCAATCCGGCCTGCACGGTCGAGGAGCAGCCGTCCCCGAAACAAGAAACCGCTGCCTGGAAGTCGCCCGGCTACGAGTTACCCACGACCGACGAGCACTACCTCGACGCCTTTCTCAGGACGCGCACGGAATCCGATTGTCCGGCTCTCTCGACGCCCCGGGCCAGTCCCACCGAGAAGTGCGTCGAGTACTTGAACAGGAACAACGTCGACTCCCGCAAGTGTCTCGACCAGGAGTCCCGGCTACAGCTACAGCAGCATCAGCAACAGCATCAGCTACAACAACAACAACAGCAGCAACAACAGCAACAGCAGCAGCAACCACAGCAGCAACCACAGCAACCACAGCAACAACAGCAACAGCAGCAGCAAGAGCAAAATGGACACGCTGTCGGGGAGAGCAGCTTCGACACGCTGCACGCTAAAACTCACTCGAATTGCTCCACTGCTGAGTAAGTCTTTATCTCGAGCATAAGATTTCTCCTTAAATCTGGAGTAGGACCAATTAAAATATTAAGTTATTCATTATAATTTCTTCCGCTTTCTTATCTTATCATACCGTTCATTCTTAAAGTTTTTACTTCCCTACACAAGCATGGAGATTTTAATTTCAATATAGACATTTAGCATCATAACATCGTTTTACAGATCTTGAAAAACAACTGTGATCCATAAACAAAATCTTGCAATTAATTTTATTATTCCTTATGATTATGTGTACATATATTTCTACAAGTTAATTAATTAGTCTCTCAATACACACGAAGACTCATTCTATCATTACTTGTTGAATATTCTCATAAAAATCTTATATTAATCATTATTATATTTCCTAGATTACTTTTTGTCTGATTAATCGTAAACTTTGTTGAGAAGAGTTCTCATTGTTACTTACCATTATTGTACACGTACTGAATATAAAGCTAAAAAGTACTGCGATGCAGTGGTACTATTTATTTTGAATGAAACTTAACGTCAGGAAAGGAGAAAATGTTTATGATTTAGTTATTTAACCATTATTATTTTGCTTGGCATTAGGAATCTCGTATGAATGTACATAAATAAAATTAATGTTTGCGCGTAAATACACGAATGAATAATCTCTTATGTGTAAGAAAACGGAGCGCGCGCATGTATTATGCAACGCATCTACTTTGATATAATTTCACATTAAAAGAAGAACAACAGAAATAAGAATAATTAATGGCATAGAAATATTTTATCAATCCGCATTGTAATTTTCTGCGGCGAAAAGTTTCTATATAGAAATAATAATAACAGCAACAACAATAACAACAATAACAATGATGATGATGATGATGATATTGTACGTTATGTTGTACGAATCTATGTGGCCATAATTATCGAGCTAAATCTGTTTATCTTCCGTATGTATAAGCTTTATCGAATAATAAAGCTATTTCGAATAATTTTCTAGAAAATTGCGCTAAGCATTCGATTACGTGAAATGAAATTGACTCGTAATGCATATATGGATACCGAAAGGAGACAGGTATTAAAAATATCAGCGATTACGATTACAAATAGGTTGAACTGTTTATGGCTCGTCGCTTTTAATTTAACTATTAATAAAACAACTGGGCAGAGTAAATACGCCCTTAAAATAATTCATCGCCTTAAGAGGCTTTGAAATCGAGGGGCCCGCGAGCTTCCCTTAAATAATAGTCATTTAAATGACGATAAAGTAAACATAAAGTGGCTCGGCTCCTCCAATATTCGGCATTATTGGCTGAATAAGTGTTTTTTTAAAGCCGCTGTATCTGCATAGCTGGTGAGAGCTTAAAAAGGGAATGCGAAAGCAAGTATTCGGAGTTATCTCGCGGAGCAGCGATCTTGAATCGATCTTGGGGAGGGATTGGTGGGGGGGGGGGGTCGGCGGCGGCGGCGGAAAAAAAAACATAATAAGGAACGAGGGAGATGGAACAAAGCTATGTGGCGTTGTGGTACTCGGTCGGTACGATCATTGACCATTCACGTGGCTCTTTCGTTGCAGGGAGCCAACGCGTAACCCGTTTAACATTCTCTTTTGTTCCACGCTTCCTCCTCCTCCTCCTCCTCCTCCTCCTCCTCCACCACCACCGCCACTACTTTCCATTAAGATTATCTAATTGGCTTCGAGTGATCGAGGATAAAAACTCACCGAATACTGAATAATTGCCACTTGTTGTGCCAGATGATTATCGGATCGCTAAAAATCCCTAAAAAGTCGGATTAGTCAGTCCGCCTAACAGATATAATTGAAGAAAAAAAATAAAATCACAAGTCCGGGCAATTCTTATTGCCAAAATTTCAAATTACAATCCTCATTGTTTTGTAATTTTAAATATATATTCGGCCATTTGCCGAGGCAGGCGCTTTAAATATTTCTTTCGACCCCCGGAGATAATTTCACAGCCACCGTTAATAAGTAAGTTCGATCTTCTTATCGTTTTCGCATCTATAAATTCCCCGCGTTTACTTAGTTATTTATAATAGTAAATTGTTAAATTGTTAGATATCCCATCCGTTGTTAAGGTATGCGCCACGGGAAATTGATCTTTATTAAAAATATTTTTTTATTTTCATTGGACGAAAAATAGACGATCATCAAAGAAAGTCAGAAAATATTTTTAATAAACATCAATATCCCGTAATATCGTAAGCGTACTATTTTTTTTCTCTTCTCCTCCTTCTTTTTTTTTCTGTTTTTGTTTTTTGTTTTTTGTTTTCTTTTACGCTCAAGAGTATGTTCTGCCAATAATAAAAGAAAATTTTTTGATTTCCCAAAGGGGAACAGAGACGCTTTGACGTTTAGTCCAAAACGCTTGTACATTAAATAAAAGAGTATTAAAAATGTTGATGTTGATTATAAGCTTGGCTGTATTACGATTCGATATTTATTTCCCTTGCCAATCCAATTAAAGCCTTCCTTTATTAAAAACCCGATAGCTTTTAAGGGCATTATCATTCATTAATATTGGATTCCGTCCCTCTGCGATACTCGGCATTGCATCGTCAACGTTAAATTTATGGCCTCGGAAAATTACATTTAAAAAGAAAAAAGTGTGTGCGCGCGTGTGTGTGTGTGTGAGAGAGAGAGAGAGAGAGAGACGTAATTGCTTGAAAACACAAACTTAATTCATCGGGACTCGTGACATTTTAAGAAATGGCTGTACAATTATAAATAATTGCACAAGAGGTGATAAAAATTCGGCCTAAACGCTCGTTTCTCAATGAAAATTCAACAACGAGAATTACATACGAATGCGCTTCAAATACAGTGTTAAATGGATAATTATTAAAAAAAAAATAGTGAGTTGAAGAGAAGTCGGTGCAGTGACGTCGGTGTTGTGACGTCGGTGCCGTGACGTCGGTGCCGTGACGTTATACAGACGAAATAGATGAGGAAATGCATAGATGGTAGAGTAGTCACAAGGTCTTCGTTGCAGTTTCTTGTAATCGTTACCCTTTGCGATTAATGACGCGTAAGGTGCACGTAAGGTAGCTCAATCGGAAGAATATTCACTCGGTAAGCGATATAAAGCGGGGCATCGCGTGCATTTCATTATTTATTACAAATTTATGCAGTTAATAAATGCGGCCAATAAATATTATTTAGCTGAGCGCGAGCGTTGCCGTAGGGGATGAAATACCAAAATATAATTTTTCCTCCGCGCATTATTTGCTTGTGTTGTAATCCTGAATATATTATATTAATGAATCGCATTACTCTTTGAATTCTATTCAAACTTCAATTAATCATACCTTTTGTGAAACCGGTTTACATTTCGCGAAGGAACACTTGTGTAATATCTTCAAAAATTCATTAAAACACTCTTTTATTCGGATATTTCATTGCAATTTGTTAATTATATTAATAGCTGATGGAGCGGAGGATTGAAACATTCCTAGGCAATAACGAACAATATTGTGCAAAGTAAATATTTCCCCGATCAAATGCATGGAAAAGTGGCTAATCGGTTCATTTATTACATGCCTTTATTACATGCCTGCAAAGAACATTTAATAATATTTAACTGTAATAATAACTTACGAATCATTGGTTATATTAGATTTGCGAATTACTTTGTAAATCCTGGCTGGTTCGGTACTGTAGTTTTAATTAAAATCTCAGAATATATGTAATAATAGTATTTTTATTCGTTAATAATTCTTACGGGGAAAGATCCGCTTCCCTTCCGAATCCATTGCCGCCTATCCGTTAGATAATTTTCTATTAAAAATAAGTAAAATACCCTAGACAATTAATAGAAATCCAATATTGATTTGCAGTACATTGAGCAGTAGTAGTGCGTATCCGAATAAATCGTACGTTTTATTTAAATAAAGTCGAACCAAGCAATATTGTGCATAAGAATATTTTAAATTTTTCGCTGCAAGTAATTTAACGAATTTCATTATAAGCATGTAAAAATAAATATGGTTTCAGAATTATTAAAATAATTGGGAAATTCTTGAATTATACGCTTTGTCGCGCTCAATTATCTACTGTAATAATGGCATGTATATGTAAATAATGAAACCAAATTAAAAATCCATCTCAATCGAAATGCCATTAAAATTATTAATCAATCACTGATGGAATGGAATATTTTTCTAATGATTATGAATTTTATCGTGCGATTAAGTATCAAATAATACCAAAGTAAATGTATTCATGTTGAATATTCGGTGCGAGGTAATTTATCAGTACCGGAAACTGCGACAAACGAACTAGATTGTCGTTGTTGTTGTTGTTGTTGTTGTTGTCGTTGTTGTTGTTATGGCGCTCTTAAATATCGCAGGAATGTTAAAAATAAGATGAACCGATGCTCGCAGACAGCAATTGAATTTAAATTTGACAGGGGGCGTCTATTGCATCTAGTTGTACGCTTACCTTTATACAATTTCGACGTAATGCGGATTAACCGTTTTTTGGAGAACTATATCCTGCCGAAATGTAACCTCGATTCGAAGGCACGAGATTCGGCCGATGCACGACTCGTATAATTAATTTCACTTTGCGTATTCCACTACATTTAGCAAATAAATTCCGGTCTGTTCTTAAAACGTCTGTATAATACAATAATTTGGAAGCGAGTGTCTGTTAGTATATTATACTCATTCGATTCTTGTCTTTTCCAAACGTGAATTTTCTCGTAAGCAAACGTAAAGGAAATGCATGATTTTACAGTACAGGATCATGTGATTATATGGACTTTGATGTCGGCATAAATTTTATTATTTTGTCAAAGAAAACAATTGTTTTATTCTCGACATAATATAAATACGCGAACGCGGCTGGTGTAAATTTTTTAAAAAGAATTATAAATTCAATAGAATTGTAAACGCACACGTACAATTTTAAAATGGAATTGTAAATATTATAATAATAAAAAAAAAACAGAGAAAAAAGAAAGCAGAGGTACAAAACTGTACAAAAAGACTATAATATAACGGTTCTGAAAAAGCTGTGAAACATGTTTCTATTCGACGTTTTATGTTTGTTTCTATTAAATATTTACGTCTGCCAGTGCTTTTCGCTATTTGACTTATAAGAATATGAAAATGAAGTTATAAACACTTTATGAGGTAGAAAAATAACTAAAATTTTAAAGACATCTACGTATGGTGTGTGTGGGTGTGTGTGCGTGTGTAAAAGTATTCATATAGGATGCGCTGCTATAAAGACTAAAGCGAAAAATGCATTAAAATTTCAATAAGCCGATTAAAACTACAGAAATGATGTAATAAAAATAAAGTAAAATGAACAGTGCCACGCAGAAGAAGAAGAAGAAGAAGAAGAAGAAGAAGAAGAGGAGAAGGAGGAGAAGGAGGAGAAGGAGGAGGAAGAAGAAGTATATAAGCAATTCAAAGGGTTGAGTGGGGGGCGGGGGGAGGGAAATTTTCTTTCAACTTCCCGAAGAACAATCGTGGCGAAGAAGGTCTTTGAGTAAATAGGGATCGTCGCGCGTCTAGCCGATGCCGAAGAGATCGGAGAGATCGAGGGAGGCCGGGAGCACGAGGTGCACCTGCATTCGCTAAATTATCGGGGCTAAGAAACACCTGAGCGGACCGAGTCGTCCGTTCTCTGCCCACGGGAGGGAGAAAATTATTCGGTCCGTTATGTCCGGCCAATGCCGTTATCGGATTTCGATATTTCCAATGCCCGCGATTTCTTTGTGCGCGGGAGCTGGTGCGTCCGTCGCCCTGGACTGGACGGAGCCTCTTAGCGCTCCGCTACCGAGAGTATGCTGCAATAGCCTCTCCTCGCCCTCCCCCCGGACATTGCCCGAACGCTCGGGAGTACTGCCGATGCGAATGCATCCCCAGAGATCCGATCTCGGATCCAGAGACCGAAAATAGCCGACGGACTCCACTCCCGCGCAGATCCTTTATAGACGACCCACACGATCTTAAGATTTTTCTCGACTTTGGCCAGTGGCAACTTCGCTCCAAAGAGTCGCCGGATAAATTCCAATTCGTACTCGCAGCTTCGACAAATGTATCGAGATCGTTAGATTCTTGCCGTTATTTACCCCTGGCTTTCTCCCATTGCACTGCAAACGCGTTATTAAATAGACCTCCATTAAGTATATACATATATATATGTATATATATATATTTGTCAACCTTTTTATCACGGAACCAATTCCGTTCTCCATTCGCTACATTGTCTTTGCAGTCTAAAAATTTCTAGTTCGCTTCTCCTTTAACATTCCAGGCCTATTTCATAATATCACTCACTGATGGACGCTCGTACACATGTAATCATTCATGTGCGGCGCACGTCGCTTACGCCAATACGCACAATTTCTCCTATTACTCTTCCATGTCTTATCGCGCTTTAGCTTATAAAAGCAAACATTTTTTAATCCCTACATTAAAAAAAAAAAAAAAAAAAAGAAAAAAAAGGTAATATAAATATCTCTCTTTCTCTTTAAAAAAACTTTACAAACAATTCTTTATTTATAACTATTTATAACTATTTATAGAACCGTTCCAATAAGTTTATCAAGGTTCATACTGCATCTGCATCTGACAAGATATCTTAATAATACACTACTACATCTAATCATAATTTATACTTATTCCTCAGTTACTAAACTGTATTATATATATATATATATATATAAACTATATACAAAACTATAAAATAGTTTTTAATGTATAATCTTATACGTAATGCCGTAATGGACAATCGAGCAACAATTGCATGATTGTCCGTTGGCATTTAAAGGAGCTGCTTCATGTAAAAAAAGTACATGTGATAAAACATATGTGCTGGTAGACTTAATTTTCCGATGATTTCTATTAATATCGGTGGCAAGCGATGAATTTATGGCTTAATTAAACAGTGTTCGCTACCGATGGTATTAGACGAGTTGGTCGCTCGTGCCACGCGTGCCAAGGTGATGTCTAGGGTTAAAAAATAAATTTCATCTATAACATTGAGAATTCGAGGGAGAAGGACAGGCGTAATTGACGAAGGAAAGAGGAGAATGCGATGGAAAGTTATAGGCATACATTAGCATTATCTAAGCATTGGAGTAATAAATCAAGTATAAAACATTCTAGGGAAGTCTGGCATGATATTGAGAAGGAGTAAAGTAGGGCCTCGTATGGTGTTTGGTAGGTAGGTAGGTAGGTAGGTAGGTAGGTAGGTAGGTAGGTAGGTAGGGTGGTAGGTGGTAGGTAGGTAGGTAGGTAGGTAGGTAGGTAGGTAGGTAGGTAGGTAGGTAGGCAGATAGGGTGCGATCGTATCTTTTCATCATTCACAGCTCGACAAAAGGAAAAGCAGAAGGCTCTAGCAATTTATCGACGTTACTTTCACATAGCCGCACGCTTATTGAGCCTCATTCACGAATATTCCAAAGCGAGGAGGGCACCTGCCACTCGACTCGACGAATTCCAAGTCACTCGAAAAGATCGCAAGGCGAATCTTAATTTCCTGGGGTCCTTTTTCCCCGGGGCGGAGGGGGTAGCGGAGCGGAGTGGAGCTGGCGCGCGCGCACGCGTTGCATGTAGCAATTTAGAGCGGCTGCCGTGCCGGGAGAAAAAGAAAAACCCCGTGGACGGAGATGACGGGGGAGGGGGGGGAGGCCCTAAAGACGCGGCTAGTAGTCTCTGGTCGACTCTAAGTTCGCTCGCGGATCACGAGAGAGTGAGAGAGGGGGGGGGCTCCGGATAAGGAAAGGGGATGGTGGGGCTGGAGGAGTTGGCGGGAGCGAGCGAGCGAGGAGCATAATTTATCGCGGCGCTTGAGCCCTCGCGCGTAATATATATATAAAAAAAGTAAGAGGAACAAGAAGAGGAACAAGAAGAAGAAGAAGAAGAAGAAGAAGACGAAGAAGGAGAAGAAGAAGAGGGAGAAGAAGAAGAGGGAGAAGAAGAAGAAGAGGGAGAAGAAGAGGAAGAAGAAGGAGAGGAAGGAGAAGAAGAAGGGGAACAAGAACAAGAAAAAGAAAAACAGAAAAAAGAAAATGTCCGACGGAACCGAAACTCAACTGACCGGTCGTAACGAGGCCTTGCGGTTTGTAAAAGAAGCCGAGCAGTGCCGATCCGAGCCGATGCAGCTCTAAGATTTCTTTGTTGCATCCTCCACTTGGACTTTAAACAGTCATCGCCTCTTATAAAAAAACAAACAAAAAAAAACAAAAACAAAAAAAATAGAGCATTTATTTTATTGATTTTTCTTATAAACGGTGCTCCGAATGCGTCTGTCTTGGAAAAAAAAAAAAAAAAAATTACTGAAGCCCGCGAGTCAGCCAGCGAAGCCATGCGACGTATTTTCACGAGATTTATGTAACGCGCGTGGGAAAACCACGGAAAGCTACGGAAAGCGACGGAAAGCGACGGAAAGCGACGGAAAGCCACGGAAAGCCACGGAAAGCCACGGTCGAAGATATTATTTTATTTCCGACCGATCGCCGAATAATTAAATATCATTTTCGTGCCGATAAATAATCCACTGTAATTTCTTGATTTATTACCGTAATTTTTTTTGTCATTCTTTCTTTTTTCTTTCTTCCTTCCTCATTCATCTTCGATTTTTTTTTATCGAAATTTCATCCAAATTACAAGCCTTGATTATGAATTATTGATAAACTTTTCCCGGACTTTTTTTATTATCTTATTGTCCGAATCGTGCAATCTTGAATCCTCGTGCAATAGTGTGCAATGGTAACGCGGCCGCTGAGCCGATCCATGTAATTAAAAAGTACTCGAGTGTGCGCATTGGGTACCGAGCTTAATGTTCTCCATATTCATTAAGCGTAGATCAGAAAAAGCGTTGCGGAATCATTTATGGTACGAAAAGAGTTTTGCGCTGAATGTATAATACCCAACATTAATCAATATCTCTTTGAAGCTCAGGATTTAAATAACTTTTATTTATTGCGCGCAGGTTAAAATGCACAGTGGCTCGGAGCTTAAAAACTTGCGTGCTTGTTAATGCAGAGCGAGATCGGGAAGTTTTGGAAAAATTACGGCCTTTTAAGAGGTAAAACGCTGGCGGTAATACTGACTGTAGCCGAGCCCCTGCAGGAATTTGAATTCCCACTATAAAGGATAAATAATTCAATATAGTTATATAGTCACTCGCTCGTGGCAGGCCAATAATAATAAATAATAAATAATAATAATAATAGTTTTACGTAAGAAAATCGCTAGGAAATCAGGATGAGGAGTGCCGAGGGTCGGGGGATAAAGGGAAAGTAGGAGCGAGGGTAGGGCTCGCTCGTCAAGGACGTTTTCCTTGCATTTATCTCCCGTCGGCGCGTCTCGTCAATACTCGTGGCCGAGAATGAGGCTGTAAATTGGAGTTATTATGCCAATGGCGGCATTCGCCTCGGAATTTGACGGGACACCGAGTTCCACGGTATTTCGAGGGCTGGAATTACAATGTGCGTCGTCGCCATTAGACTAATTAGAATGGACGAATTTTTTCTTATTACGTCTTTATAGCGACTTTAATGACCGCGCTCAGAGGCTTTTGTTGAATTTCTTTCTTCCTCCCCCCCCCACCTACGTAATTATCTGTATAATAGAAATGAGACTTTTGCCGACCTCAGAATTATTGAATCTATTTGGATTTTCGACGTCCGTTGTCTCTCTCTCTCTCTCTCTCCCTCTCCCTCTCTTCGTAGAATTTAATTACAATTTAAAATTTCATTAAAGCCGCTTCCGTAAGTCCGTACTATTCGACACATTTGCAGTTTATAATGTTCACTTTTAATAAAAAAAAAAAAAAAAAAAAAAAAAAAAAAAAGAAGAAGAAAAAGTCCTCTAGACGCTCGGTCAGCTCATAAAAATTTCATCCTAATTGCATGCTTCGTTATGCGCATCTGTACGAGTTTCAAAATTTTTACGCTTCTTTTTTATTATTCCCTTACACGCTGTTACTTATACATTTCATAAGCTGCCTGCGAGTTGTCAGATATTCACCACAATTCTCATACGCATGTGAAATAAGTAAATACGGGCTGATACTAACTGTATAAAATCCTTATACCCGCTTCGGCCTACTGTTCATTTTATCATTGAGAAGATGATAAAAACAGTTAAGAGAAAGCCTCGTTGCCTGTATTCCGATGTGCATGTGCGCAGTTCAGTGCCTTATGAAGATGAAGACTGTATTCCCATTATCCAATAGCATTAGCTTTTTTCGATAATAAATTAAAACGGCTTTTGTCACAGAAGAATATTAATAATAAGGAAATGTCGGAATTTTAGTTTTGCCGGGTAAAGAGGACTTCACTGGAATTGTCAAAGTCTAAATACAAATAAAAATAACTGGCGTGAGCCCGGTTTTTCTGTCCGTTGGTTCAATTCTCGGATAAAGCGCGCGTCTTCTTTCCGTCCCCATTATCACAAATTCCGTAGCGACAAAGCGTTATTCACCGGCCGGAAAAAGCTCTCGGCATGAAACTCGGTCCGGGCAAAAGCGCCAAAGCCACTCTGACTGACCCTCGCTCACACACGCGCACGCACGCGCCCATCCCCGCGTCCCCGCATCCGTGCATCCGCGCATCCGTGCATCCGTGCATTCATTCCGACAGTTTATCCCGGCACACGAGATTTTACGCTATAAACGCTCGCGTATATATATATATATATACATATACATACATATATATACGTACATATATTCAAACGAAATCGTATAATATTGCGTAGATAAATATCCGAACAAGGACATGGATATTTTATTAAATCCCCCGTGGTGGATCGCTATTCGAAAAATGTTAGGCACGCGATCGTCCCACGAACGAGGTGAGCCCGCAGCACAGGGTCCATCGTACACACGAGCGCCCGCGAGACTCTTAATATATTATTAATTTTATTAATTACTCGTTTTACGAGTGGCTTCTAGTCATTAATGCCTCGGTCGTTAATGAACCCCGAGTACGCAGAAAAGGTCATTCCGATTTTGTCTTATTTTCTTCTACGTATTTTGTTTTCTTTTCTTTTTTCTTGTTTTTCTTTTTCTTTTTTTTTTGTTTTAGCCATGCACATTCTGTCATTCCGCATTCGTTTTCTCGGCGGTCAACGGCAGTACTTAAATTTTCAACTCAATGAAGCCGATAATCATTATTTCGCTAATTTGCAGGAAGCGGCTTCGGATGTTTAATAATAACGTACATAAATTTATTATTTCCCCTCCCTTTTTCCACTCGCTCGATACGTTATTTCCTAGAAAAACCGCAAATAAATTAAAGCTAATATATTTATGTGCACGAGGCAGGCTCTTATCAATGTAGCGAGCTTTTAAAATATATTCTTTATTTCTCTATATAAAATATCTATACTTAGGGAGGAGAAATCGAATAGAATCAGCTTTTCTTTTCTGTAATTACCGCTAACGAACTCATCGTTTCTGTTAATGAGACCTCGTTTAATTTATTTAGTGAAAACATAGGGTAAAATCTTAGATATCATTCTCGATTCTGGATTTAATTATTAAAAATATTGTGAACTTTGTTTTTGTGGAAATCGTCACTCGAACGCGTTTGTTGACCCCAGCTCTTAATATCCCCAGCCAGATTTAAAATAAATTCATAATATAGATAGAAAATTAATCAATGATCTCAATTAATACTTATGAACGAAAAGGCCTTTCATTAACGATGGTACGATGGTATTATATTTTTCCCGAACAGTGGTAAAATACGCCATTAATATCGTCCACTATTATTGTTGTTCCATTGTTTGTTATTAAGGTTTTTCTGTATAAACACTGTTAAAAAATAAAATCAACGCTGCCCTCGATCCGTGAAAATATTAGAAAATCGAATATTGTGAACTTTGGCCCTCTATAAAAATTTATAGGGACGTTGAAATGAAATTTTGGCGAAAAGATATTTTTTTTTTTTTTTTATAAAAGCAACATTAACGTGAATTTTTCCGCGTGAATCCGTGATGGCGCATACGTTATTAAAGATGCCTGCGTTGCGAGTCGAGTATATAAGGCTATTTTCACAGCGATTCGTGTGTATACTGAAACGTTGAGTGGAATAGGAAGGCATTTAAAAACAAAGTAGAATTTCGCTTAGTTAAATAAGAATTTTACGAGGTGGTTTCGATGTATGAAGCACGTCTAGTTGAAAACTAATCCGAGTGAGAACCTGTTCCTTCCCCTATGGCTATGCAGGCGATTTACTCTTTACGGTTGAGCGTAATAAATTCGAAAACGTCTTTTGCAGTACCTTGTACCCAGACACCATTGACGCGATTCACAGTTTGTTTTCATCGACTTTGAATATCTTATTTTAGAGGTTCGTCAAAAGAAAAGAAAAGAAAAGAAAAGAAAAGAAAAGAAAAGAATAGAAAAGAGAAGAAAAAGAAAGAAAAAGAAAGACTGAAAAAAGAAAAGAACATAGGAAATGAGAGGCGTTTATAAGAAAACTTTGCTTCTAAAACCCGTGAATGATGTATCGGCTATGAAATATTGAAAATAGGGGCAACGATATCCTTACCGGAGATTCTTAATACAAGCGCTTAGGGTATTAATTATAAAATTCCTAGCATTAAAACGTCATAAGAATTCTGAATAATGGCAGTTCAAATAATTCAATAATAATTTATTAATTCATGAATAATTTATAGAATATATGGGAGCGTAATGAAAAAGGCTGAGGTTATAATGGTAAATGAAAAAATCTGATTGGGCTATAGCTGTGGAGAACGTTCAGGGACAATCGTAAAGCTAGTGATTTTTCAATCGACACATTATTTGACACATCGAGTAAAATTAATAGCCCTTTGAAAATATCGCGCAAGCACGCGCAATAAAATGACACTGATGCGCTTGTTAGTCCGGTAATGGCGGTGCCGGTGCCGGTGGCGGCGGGTAGATGGTGGCGAGGGGCCGGGGGGGGGCAAGGGGTAATAAAATTTTGAAGGAAATTAGCCGCGTCAATTTCCAGAAATAAATCAAACCGGTCAGTCGAGCAAATGAAATTACTTTATAGGCCCCGACGAGCTCCTTCTTGCCTCCGTCGTTCCCATAGACCTGTAGTGCCGCAATTATGCCCCCCCGCCCCCCTTCGACGTCTTTCGAACGCGCATAGCCGAGCGGAGCCGCTCGAATTTTGATCGGCGACGGGTGAAGGAGATCTAGTTGCGTTCGCGCTCGTTCGCCCGACGAAGAGGAAGAAAAACAAAGATAATAAAGAAAGGAAAACCCGTCGTAGAGCGACCGGAGGACCGAAGCTCTTGATCTACGTGGAACTCTCGCGTTTCCCACTCTCGGGGCTGGGAATCCGGCGCCGAGAACTTGAATTCGATCTTTTGATTTACACGCGATAGGACGCGATCGGCCGCTAATTAAAATTCGAGGCTTGCGTAAAAAGCGACACGGCGATGACGTCTCCTGACGCTTCCCTCGAGCACGAAACAAGACAACGAGAGAGATATTTATATATATATAAAAGAGAGAGAGAGAGAGAGAGAGAGAGAGAGAGAGAGAGAAAGGCAATGGAAGCTGCTGCTGCTGCTGCTGCTGCTGTTAAACGTCCTCGGCGCCTATCTAACCCCGACATCTCGTACCCCCGATTAAACTTTTAGTCCCTAATTTCCCTCCCACTGTAAGGATAAATGGAAGATCAATGGCGGAAATTCCAGTCGCCTCGGGCATCTTCGAGCCCCGGGATGGAGATCGGGATTTTCAAGCGGTGCTGCTTCGCCTCTCGGATGCCATCGCCGAAAAATGCCCATAAATTTTGTGCCTTTGTCCGAGGCGTAAATCATTTTGATAATAAAGACGCTTTGATGTTTTTCCGTTGTTGATGTTATTATAGGTAAACTCTCATTAGCGCTTAAACGCTCAAAATATTCGATAAGATATTTGATAGAAAATTTGAATGGCCTCAGCCCGACTGCGCTACGCTACCATCGGCTCTTTATTGCCTTCCTTTCCAGACGCCAGAGAAGCTCGAAAATATTTACCTCCATCCCCCCCCCCAATAACCTAAGTTATTCACTACTCGATTTACTGGCATGTACAACAACTTTTTCAACATGCCCATTTATACATTAATATCCCATATTATATTATATCCATTATTACCTTCTTAGTTAATTATTCACTAAATATCTATGACTATTAAAAGTACCCAAGTACCCCAAGAATTATTCATCCTTATTCATTCGTCTAAATCCAACTGCTGCCTAAGCATACGTTTTTCACATTTGATTCCGAAATCTGTTTTTTTTTTTTTTTTTTTTTTTTTTTTTTTTTATACTTTTTTTTTCACGTTTAATTTCAAACTCAATTTTCAAATATTCTGTTTTTTTTCCGTTCTCTGAAAAAAATGACTATAAACTTCAAAAAGATGATATACTAATGTGAATCTAATTTTTGATCTTGAATTAATTATAAAAGAAATTGGATATTTATCGTAATATTGGGAAACCGTAGAGCATTTCAGTCATTTGTATAATAATAATTTGGCATTTAATGCACACGTGCAAATGAATACTTGTACGACATCGGTTCTTCAATTTCCAAAGCGTTTGGAATTTTGAACGTGAATTACAAATTTCATTTTAATTGAAGATTTTAAAATGAGTAACCCGCCCGCATACATTTCCATAGGCATATAATTCCGATACCGATGCACCTATGGATTATATTAAATGTTTTATGAATATTATTATTATTATTAAATATCATCGTCCCGTTTTTATAGTTTTTATGGTAATTCCTTGTATAAAATTTAAAAAAAAAAATAAAAAAAAAAAAAATTATTTCGAAATAAATTTCTATAAAGAATTCAATCGTTTTACTATTGATATTAAAATTGCAAATTTAAAATGGCTTCAGAGAAACGATATTAAGCAGACGCTTAGTTTTTACAATGCACGATTATACGGTCCGTGTAAAAGGGAACGCTTTAATAACTCTTTTGTTAATAATTTCTGATACCTTGTTTTTTTTCTTTTAACTTGTTTGAAAGTTCGTTTTCCAAATTATTTTCTTCTTTTTTTTTTTTTTTTTTTCGTTTCTTTTTGCTGTTGTTTTTATTTGTTTTTTTTCCATGATGATTTAACGGTCTTTTGCTTGTGTATAAACGCATTGTCGGTTTGTGCGCCATCTTTCTTTTTACTGCATACGTACATATATATATATATATATATATAGATATATACGACCCATAAAGAGAAGATTTTACGATTATTGGTACCATCAGGTTCGTAGCATCGCTAGCCACACGAATAAGTTGATTAATTAAGACTCTTTCATTTCGTCTGAATTCGAGACGGCAGTATTCCACGAAGAATTCCGTCAGTTTACAAGTTTTTTCCATATGCCGCGCTGGCATTTTGAATATATATATATATATAATAAGATCTATAAAATAGCTAAGTTTCAATGCAGGGGCTAAAGTGCAATCGCCTGGTTAGGTCATTTTAATAATAACGATTAAATAAATTTTTTATCAACGAATTTTTTTTTCTTCGCTCGACGTAGATGACATGAGAATTTTAAGAACTTCTGCCAAGGAGTAAGAATTTATTCGACTCAAAACGAATAGGACTTGAATAAAGTCATGAATGAAGATAAGCTTAACGTATGAATAAATAAATAACATGAATAACTTTATAAAAGTTGGAGAATTAGATTAGGTCCTCGTTTATTCTTAGACCGAGTAATCCAATTATAAATTCATATTCGGAATATTCTCAATTTGCATCGGCCTCGATCTATTTGGCTCGCGAGTCTTATTGTAAAAATGTAATTAATGCACGTCGTAGTGCGTCGATACGTCGTGCTACGATTCGCCGCTCGGATTTCAAAGCCAAAACCACAAGCGCAAGCTGAGAATGACGGCTAATGACGGCTAATGACGGCTAACGACGGCTAACGACGACTAATGACGACTAATGACGGCCTTTCGTATTCGCAGAAAGGTGTGCAAGAGCTGCCGGTGCCCACGGGAGGAGCACCAGCGCAGTCCTTCGGAGGCGGGGGTGGGCGGCCGGATGGCGATGGCGATGGCCTTTCAAAACAGCCCGGGCAGTAGTCCGGGTGTCGGCCAGCAGCAGCCGCCACAACGTGGGGATAGTTTCGAGAGCCCGGTCCAGCCGCTCCCTGTCGGTGGTATCCCACCCGTAGTCCAGGACGCCCTGGTCCAGCAGCACCATCACCAACGGCACTCGCAGAGCGACGACGACAGTGGCTGCGCTCTCGAGGAGTACACCTGGGTGCCACCTGGCCTTAGGCCTGATCAGGTACCGAACAAACTTTTAACGCTTATCGTTTCATCGCCGTTTGATAAGAGGATAGAGGGCCCGATAACAATCATACCATACATTTCACTTAATCTTCAATTACTTACCGTTTTATTGTAAGTTATAATTGATTATATAGGCCATAAGTATTTCGGAAATAAGCGCGATGTCTTATAAAACGGTATTTAAAAGGCCAACGATAGACGGTGACGTTCACAGGTGTATTGTATTAAAAATTACATAATTACAGAAAATAAGTTCTCGTGATTTATTTTTAATAAAATTCTTTGAAATATTACGTGAAAATATTAAATTCCCTGCTTGGCGGGGAGAAACGTATGCACTTTTCTTATAAATTAATTGCAAAATCTAAGGAGTAAAGGATAGGTAAACTTTCATTATTAAAAACTCCTTTTAGAAAAATTATTTTATATTTATATGAAATATGCTGTATATATCTCAACGGACTTTAGTGCGAGTAACTTGATAAAATTATGCAAAAACGAAGAAATATACACTTGGGTTAAGAATAACTGAGTAATTATTTTTAAGTAACTGACAATTATGGTTGTTTAGAATTTTTATACCTCGTGAAAGACGCCTTAGTTTAAAATTACATGAAAACACGTTAAGCGTAATAATTTTTCATTTAAATATCGCGGAATAATAATATTCCTATGTTGCATGTTAATATAAATAAATGGTCTAAGGAAATATTTCCAGTAGAAGAATATAATAATAATGGGCTTAAAATAAAAGGGAATGGTTAAGTCGTCCGAGCGGCACAGGTAGGAATGTGTATAAAGTGTGTGCGTATACGTGGCATTGTGAAGAAAATTTATGTGAAATTCGTGAGTGTTTTTATTAAAGCGAAGTTTGCGGTCGCGTAGGCTTATGGCGGAGGCTGGATTACGGTGTTTAGGAATGCAATTCGAGTACGGTTGCACATCAAAGAGAACGGCGAGAGTAAGGAGACGAATTTCAATAAAGAGGGAGGAGAAAGGTTAATGCAACAGAAATCGAGAAATAATAATGAAAGTGGAACGAACGAATGAATGGATGGATGGGTGGATGGGTGGATGGGTGGATGGGTGGATGAAGGAACGAATGGACGAATGGACGAACGAACGAACGAATGAACGAACGAACGAACGAACGAACGAACGAATGAACGAATGAAAGGCCAGGACGGAATATCCTTAAAATGCCGAAAGGAAGTTTAGTTGAGTCGTATACGTATACGGACTTTGACAGAGCTGTAATCATTAAGTAGACGTACGTAATGGGACGATGGAGTCTGAATAAGAAGCGGTGCAGGAGCGCTCGGTAGGGGCCGAAGGAGCTCTCGAGCATACGTCAAAAAGATAATGATTAAAATTCGCTTGGGGAAACGGGATAATCACAGGGAGGAAAGGGGATGTATTATTAACGGCGCGATCGCGAGCTTGATTTTCTTTTAAAGGTCCTTTAATGGCGCTGCCAGAGTCGCGTTAAGCAAACATTATGCAGAGAGCATCGGGGAAGCACGGAAAAGGATACGGGATGTTAAAGGACGTCGTAGGTGCCCCTGACATTTGATAGGCCCCCGAGCGAATCCGGCGACCTCGTACAATCGACACGAGCGGAACGAGAGGAACGGGAGTCTCCTTCCTTCTCCTCCGCTCCCGGGCTTCCCTTCCTCGACACCCTCCCGCCCTCGCTACCTACCTACCTACTGGCGAAAACTTTGACGCTCTAAATATACGGCCCATGCGTAATTAACTGTCAAGAGGTCATCTCTTCTCCGAGGGAGGTGCGGAAGCTGCGTTCCTGCAATGCAAGTGCCATCACCACCTCCTCACGGGCCACGAAATATTATTATTACCATTTATTGCCTTTTCTTATTATCTGTCTTTCATATATATATATTTTTATTATTTATTTTTTTTTTTTTTTTATATATACTTCAAAAGGCATAAGTTTTCGAGAATGCCGACGGCTCCGTGAGGCCCGTAAAACTCGATATTTCTCTCGCGAGTTACGTATATTCCGTAATTATGCACGCATTCTTAAGAGGCGCGCGACAACGGTGCTCGCTCTCGGCTTTCTAAAGCTCATATCTGAGCGGCATCGAGGAATTTTCGTAATGTAAACCCGAGAACAAGGGGATGGGAGTTATGGCGTCGACGTCATAAAAAAATTGACGTGGAGATCGAAGGGAAGGGAGAGGTTGTAAATGAGTGTACTCGGGGATACGAAATGCTCGGATACAATTACAGATGCAATCGATCCTCGGGTCGTGGAACGAACGGGGCCGGTCGGAAAAGTTGGCTTGATGTATTAGAAGAGGGCGGGCGGGGGACGGGCGGGGGGCATAGGAAGGTTATTGGGCCGTTAAGAGTCGTCGGGGCGCGTAGAGGACGCGTAGAGGTAGATTGGAGACTTGGAGTTTAGTGCCTGCGAGAGCTCGGGCACTTGAAAAGGAAATGGAAAATAAAGGTCCAAGTCCATTTATTCGATCGGACAGGGTCAGGTGGGTCTCGTCTCGTCTGGACACCTGCGACCCGGTGCACTAGTCCGTCCCGCGATACACATACCGCTAGAGCGAAAGGCTATAATCATTCGGACATGGGCGTGAAGCTCGATGGGCGGAGGGAGGGGGCGGAGGAACATCGCTTACACGTGATTGACTGGAGCCCGGAGCCCCGAGCCCCGAGCCCCGACGGATTTTCATTTCTCTTTTAAGTAGGCCGAAACTTCTTTACTGCACACCACCACTTAATACCCGAGCCATCAGCACGTACTCAGAAAATTACCCGATTCTTTTTCTTTCGTATTAACCGTTAGCTTTCGAAATTAATTTATCACTCGACTCCGAGATCCCAGTGAAAATAACTCGAGCTTACGCCACTCATCTTATCGCGGTTATCCAAGCCAATTTAAATGCCTTGCCTACTTAAGCATTTCCCTTAAGCTTTTTAAACCGTATTACACATTCGCTATTGGGCGCACTTGTGCATGTCATTGTTAAGTAGCCCAAGTATTACGTATTACGGATTGTGTAAATTGTCGAAAGCGCCAGGTGGAGGCCATCGGTAATTATTTCTATTGCTAATAAGTACTTAGCTTTCCTTCGAAAATCCATCGATTTCAAATAACCTTGACGATCGGATTCGACGTTCCATTTGCACGTGATGTGTCCCCGAACCAGCGAGCCAACCGTTCCTCTTTAATTTATTTACCTCTAAGAACAACAACGACGACGACGACGACGACGACGACGACGACGATGAGAACAATAATGGTTCTCCATTAGTCGAAGCATATTTTTCGCAAAAAAGTCTTTCGGGAAATAGAACGTAAGAACGTTACGAGATGGAGGGAGGAGCCTGGGGCCCAAAGCTCGGTTAATGCAGCTCCATATCTCTTGGTCGGACGTAGTTGACCGTTCGCTTATTAGATAATGTTATACACAATTCCACGTGGAGATTCATTGCTCTTTGTGAACCGTAAAGCTATGGCGTTTCGCGTTGCGTCCATCGGGACGGGGAGTAGTAGTAGTAGGGATGCTGCGGATGGCGGCGGCTGGACTTTACCCATCGGGAGAATCGGATGGATTTTGCAGGTGGGGCTCGGGGCTTCCGGTGTCTTGTTGTCTCGTACGCATTGATAAACTCCGGCCTATCAATTGTAAAAGGCAAGGCCAACCGTAAGGGTTTCTATGGTATATTTGTTAATGGGCCTTGAGAGCCCGCGGTGTGGCATTTATATTATTAAGCCACGCAATTCGCTTCTCAAACGAGAACTATTATTAACCTTTAATTATTTGCCATTTCTGTAATATATTTTTTACTAAGTACATTGGCTATCGGTGATCAGTAATACTCCTTACTTATGGGAAATAAATGACAGGCATTTATATGACTCGAGATTAGATCGGATTCCCCCGCGCAGCTTTACCTACACATCCCGCGTAACAATAACGAATAAAGAAAGGGCTTTCTTCCTTCCTCCTGGCTACGAGCCATAAAAATTCTCATTTCTGTGGCCCTTGGTAAGGCTACGGCAATATGTTTAATACGTTTAACGACATTGAATCTACGTCGAAATCGAATAAAGCCAAAGTATTTAACTAATCAAAGTAATTATTAAGTATTTATTCGGATAATAAGTTATTTATCAATCGTAAAAGCCAAGGCAACGCTTCCATTATAATAAATAGTTGTCAATTGTCGGATTTTCTTCTTATGCAGCCCAGCACAGACAGAGATAAGTAAGGAAGTTGTTACCCGGCATTATTTATCGTAACAATTATTTGTATTAAGATATATTTCATCTTTTTTAATATGAATTTTATGAATGACAAAGACTCCGATTGTAAGGATATTGAAACGCGCGAAGAGAATATTTTAAATATTACACCGACTCATTTTCTGCTCATTTATAATTCTTACGTGAAAACATTATACTTTATTGGCATTGAAGTAACTGCAGCTTTTTATTTATCTTTTAAGTTTAGAAGGTACATGGCTCACTAGATGCTCATAGATAATGATGGCGCATTACTTATAATTTATATATTGTAAATATTCAAAAAAATGGCTATTAAAATACTTTGAAAAGTTTGCTGTGAACACCCTAGCCATTAAAATTTATGTTATTAGTATGTTAATTGATACGAATAAAATGTAGTGTAAATTTCTATTTCTACCGTTATGTTACGGTATCGGAGGTAGCCAAACAGCCAACACTAGTTTTTAAAAATATACAAAAAAAATTTCTACCCTGGCATTACTAGACTATGCGATGTATTTACATTTGATTTTAGAAAACTTTCCTCATTTAAATTAAACGAAAGAGAAGGATGGTTAAAAAAAAAAAAATAGTTGTAACATAGACGGGCGCATAAGCCGTATAAATTAGGGGGATTGGAGGTCAAGCTGGATTTATTTGAAAACGGTAAAAATCATTTGATTAAATTATTTTTAGTGCGCCGATGATAAGTAATAAATTAACTCGTTAGACGATTCATATTGGCGGTGAAAAAGAATGCCGTTAAAAATCATCGATACCGCTCAAATAGAAATTAAGAGGCTCGATGAATATATTAAGCAGCATTTATCTGCGATGCGCTCGAATAGCTTTTGACAGTAAATTTTAAAAGTCGAATGTAAAAAATGTCGACTGGTAAAGAGTTCTTTTTATTTTAGATAAAGGTGAGAGAGAGAGAGAGAGAGAGAGAGAGAGAGAGAGAGAGCTAACGACGCGACACGCGAAACAAGGACTGGACTTGTTTTTTAAGAAAATCCGATAAACGACGAATATACTTTCGTTCTGCGTTCAATCGATATTCCGGACGTTGGCGCCCGTGATGTTAAGTGAGTAAAGGAGAGCGAGATGAGGCGCGAGTAGGACAAATCGAAAAGTAGAAAAGGCGACGGAATAAATGACATAAAAAGCGAGGGGCTTACGGAGAGCAACGAGATAAGAGGCCGCGATTTCTTTTTTTTTTTTTTTTTTTTTAAAGAAGCATGAATCCAAAGAGGAAACAACAACAACAATAAGAACAAAAAAAAACGCAAGGGCCGACGTACTGATGTTTTTGCATACCCGCAGGTCCACCTGTACTTTAGCGGACTTCCCGAGGACAAGATCCCATACGTGGGTAGTGCCGGGGAACGGGACAGAGTGCGACAGCTGCTGCAGCAGTTGCCGCCCCACGACAACGAGGCGCGTTACTGCAGCGGCCTCAGCGAGGAGGAGAAGCGCGAGCTGCGCGTCTTCGCCGGGCAGAGGAAGCGCGAGGCCCTGGGCCGGGGACAAGCCAATCAGGTCAGTCTTTACGTCTTGCATTTTATCCTTTTCATTTTACACTCCGATCATCTATCCATTCCTTAGCTCTTACGACGGACCCTTTGACGTCCTCATCATTGCTCATTATAACTATCTATATCTATATAAATTTCTATATTCTACAAATATAGATGGTTGCTTATTAATTACTTAATCGTTTCTCTCGAGGCAATAATAACAAATATTAAGAAGAAAATTTCATAACGCCATCGCAACCTTTTATCTAGCGAATTCGTTTGATTTTTAAATTTTCAATCATTCGAACGACAAAGATTCTTATTCCTGTGGCTCGAATTAGCTGAAAACGTATTATGAATATATTCTGATCAAAGAGATTCATCCAATATTGTTTTCTTTTTTGTTTCTTTTTTACGTTTAAAAAAAAGTCAGACAACCATTATGAGTAAATGTTTTATCGATAGTGACATAAATTATTTATTAAATATTGGTTGGGGCAAAAATAATATTATGGATATAAATTTTAAATCCAAAGTCTTTTACATAGTGACTAGCGAATAAATCATATTTTTTGTTTATATATGATTGAATATATTTATAGCTATACTTGTTATTAAGGAAGTTTTGAAAGAATGTTATATGATCGGGAATTGACGTTTTCTTTTTTTTCATTGGAACGTCTTTTGGTGCGAAAAACCATTAAAACTTCCTTACTTACAGCGCCCCGATAAGATTTGTTGGTCTTTTTTCTTTTTTCTTTTTTCTTTTTTTTTTTTACTCACAAGATGCTTCCATATAAATAATTCAACGGCTTTTTTATTTACTTATTGAAGAATCGGCAAATAATTTGTCTCATATTGCATAAAAAGAAAATTGTATTTACAAATCCTACGTAAATTTCTTCAAAATTTATTATCGATTAATATAATTTTACGAATCCTTTTATAAGTATATAAGAAAAAAAAGAAAAAAGAAAAAAAAGTAACCTTTACATATTATAAGCTCTATTCGATTATTCACATACTACAAATATATTTCGCTATCATTAACTAAAATATTATTAATAGAAATAAGGTATTAGACTTTCTGTCGATTTTTCAAATTAACAATTTCCCTCAATAATGTATCAATAGTGTATTAATAGTTCATATATAATTAATCACAATTAGCGTACAAATACTTGATAGTTAATTTGAAAAATTTTAAGATAAAATAATTTCTCTGAAAATATGTTTATTCGACCAAAGCGCGAAATTTCTTCTAACTTGCAAAATTTTTTCCTGCCTTCCATTGAATGAATCCATTCCATTCTCTAATTCAAACAAGACAATGAACGTAAGCAATATTTATTGGTATTTGAACGTATGAAAATGATACGACGAATCGTATAGGGTAATTACGTAGAAAATAAATATATCTTATGAATTTCGTAAACATGTCTCATGAAATATAAACAGACTGAAGTGACGCTCTGCAGTTGAGTTACCCGACGAGTTTTTATTATCAAACATGAAAATCTGCACCTTTGAATTAATAATGTGGAAAAATCTCTCCCAGATAACATAATTACCACTTTATATAAATTTGTTTCTTAACGACTTGAGATAGAGCATTGGCTATTTATATTGATAAATAATGAATTCATAAAGTCAGAAAGGGTATAAAATTAGATAACAATGAGCGAAAATGTAGATTTATTTTGCATTCCTTTATGCAAGAATAATTTCTCAAGTCATTGTATTCACTCGATGATTCGAATTCTGTTACAAAAAAAAAAAAAATATATAATCCTTAAAATATTACGTGTTAAATAGTTGGGCTTGATCTGAAATTCACTTAATATTGTCAATTAAGGAAATACAGATAAAAATGATTTAAAATAATTAATACATATGTAGATGTAAATAAGACTAACTAACGCATTTAAGGCATAAAGCATAGTGACAGGATAACAGTATTTTAATCTTTTATCAATGAGATAAATAAGTATAAATAAGGAGCCATTAATGTGAAATCCTTGCCTCGCCCGAGATCTAAAAAAAAAACCGCTTTAATAAACATAAGATGGCCATGACATTCAATTAATAGGCATTTTATCTATATTTATTGCGTACGTTTGACGAATTCGTGAATCGATTAATGTTCCATGAACCTACTAGGACCTGAGCTTTAGATTTAGCATTTCTCAAATGCCGGCCCAATCAAATTATACTTCTTTTAAAACTTCTAAATCGTATAATAATGACTTTTAGAATATATTACGGATGTACGTTTATTTTAATGCGAAAGCCGAACGGATTACATTTTAACAATTTATATTCAAATTATAATGCCTTGGAACGATTCATGTTTTACCGTAGGTCACGATACCTTTGATTCCCATGGTAATGGATTAATTGGACCTTAAATAGCTCTCGGATAACCTAATATTAGCTTATACATATATTCAATCGTATAATTAGACATACTTTAATATTTGGATTGGATATTTGGATAAAATTGGCCAACTAACTCGTTCGGTCGATAGGATTAAGAATATTAAAAAAGCAGAATATATCTGTTAGGTTTCATTGGATTATCGATAATATATTTGCTTTTGATTTAGAATGATTGAATAGGAATTCGCATGGATTACGTAAAAAATGAAATTAGCGTCGTTAATCCGGTTGCACTAGCGATTATTAACGAGTGAACATTAATATTCGAAAGTCTCTAGTGTTAATGAACTATCGGAGGTGAGGGGGGCGGGGTGGGGGGGGGAGTTTTTTTTAGTGGCTCGGAGGGTGTGGAGAAATTATGGGGAAGTAAGAGTGAAATACGTTGCTTGGTGTGGTCTAACGTTGGTATATCGAATGCTATGGGAACAGGTGGAACGAGCGCACGGGAGCGGCTGCCGCGAGTGCGGAAGTTCGATCGGCCAGGGTGAGATCGCGGTGGGTGCGAGCCGAGCGGGACCCGCAGCCCTCTGGCATCCGGGCTGCTTCGTCTGCTGCATCTGCCGTCAACTGCTCGTCGATCTCATCTACTTCTGGCGGGACGGGAGGCTCTACTGCGGCCGGCATCACGCCGAGACCCTCAAGCCGAGATGCTGCGCCTGCGACGAGATCATCCTCGCGGACGAGTGCACGGAGGCCGAGGGCAGGGCCTGGCACATGCGCCACTTTGCCTGCCTCGAGTGCGACCGACAGGTGAGTCCCTGCTACCGGCAATCTACTACCGAGATTCCGATGCCAAGCCATTACATCTTACTCATTACCGCTATTTACCAAATTGACGTCACCTTACCGACCTTCATTGGCCAACCTACCCAATAAACCCACGAACTCTCTACTCCTGACGTAAATTTTTTTAACTTTCACGCAAATCACGTTGCCTTGGGATCCAAGGAATTTCCTCTAAAGTTTTCTCTTGAATAATTAATTCCTCTTTTTAACGAGTAAGAGCGCTCGGGGAGAAAAATAAATGAGAAAAGGAGCGTGTAAGTAAGGTTTTGCGTGAGGCTTGTATGGCTTTATGGTGCGGCCAGCACTTTATCGGCGCTATCAGCGCCCGGGGCTTCGTCCTTATCGAGAAGGAAACCGAACAAGAAGTGCCCTCGCGTTTATCTCGCCCGTGAAAGCTTTTCTTTTCCCCGTTGCTTTTGACGCTCCGATCGCTTCTTAACGCCACCAACTGCATTCGTTGCCCCCTTCAAAAACAAACAAACACACAAAGCAGAGCATTTATTAAGAAGAATTCTTACGCCTTTAATTGAGGAATTTTCCTGTCCTTTCCATAACAATTAACGGCAAAATGTCTTATTTATTTCAAGCTTAGCCAACGAAATTTTATATTAAAATATTATTCCCCGGCCATAACATTTCCTTAAATCCATGACTTTCGTGTCCAAATTCCTCCCTACGCTCTATTAATCTTTTATATTACGCATCAAACGATTTTTTATTACCTCCATATTACATATTTCCAAATTTATTATTTGCCGTATGAGTTATTATTCTCCTATTCGATGCCTCTTATTCTCTCTAAAATGCAATATAACATTTTTACTTGTGCAAATAGATACATTATTATTATTATTATTATTCCTTATTATTAATATTGTTGTTGTTGTTGTTGTTGTTGTTGTTATTGTTGTTATTTCGGATTTTATTTTTTTTACTTTCAACATTTTTCAGCAATAACGTGGACATTACTTATTTTTACGTAGTATTAAATTAAAGATAAATACAATAATCCATCGAGAAAATAAGTCCCAATGTTAAATATTTCGAATTTTTATTATTACATAATAATACCAATAACAACAACAACAATAATAATACTAATAATACTAATAATAATAATAATAATAATAATAATATAAGGTTAAGAGCCTGTAATATTCCAAGTTTTAGATCTAATATTAAAGATCAGAGAAAGTATTATTCGTAAATGCTTGACTTTAATGGCATTGGACATGAGTTTACATTATTAAAAATGTTAATATGAAAAGGAAGTGTTAAGTTAGTGGTCGATGTTAATTGTCTCTTATATTTCCATAATATTTTGAGTCTCCTGTTGATTTGGTATTGTCCGATAGTCAGGATTCATCGATGTTTGTCGATCGAAGACAAGAAGGACGGACAAGAATCGGCGCTCGCCGCCGCGCCTTTACGACTCGCCGCCGTGATCTTTATCTATGGCGCGCGCGTGTGAGCTCGTGATTTACGATTCTTCCTTGTTTTTTCCTTCTCTTTTTGTTTTTTCGATTTCAGGCTTCTCACTATCTCACTCTATCCTTCTTTATTTTCGTCTTTCATTCTTCTGCCCCTTCGAACTCCTTCGAACCCCATAGAACATTGCGATTCGCGATTCTCTCTCTCTCTCTCTCTCTCTCTCTCTCTCTCTCTCTCTCTTCTCTCAAGATTCACGACACTTTTAAAACGCCTGACTTTTATGATGGATTGCAGCATCTCGTATAAGCGTGCATCTGGCTGAAAAACGATCATTTGTTACATTTTAAGATAAGCGATGACTTCAGCTATACGTTAATACAGAGTTTTCGTGCTCGTGAGGCCTTAATTATTGATACACGGGATTCTACATTATCTCGATCGCAAAATGTTAATAAATATTCTTTCCCCAACCATAAATGATTTTATGAAGGTCATGTTTTTTTTTTTTTTTATTATTATTATTATTATTATTATTATTATTTTTAAAAAAGTAGCGGGAGCTATTAATCCATACTCAAGACAGTCATAACATACTGATTGTTCACGATTACGGAAAATCAAATGTAAATCGGTAGAAATGCTTAGTTTACAGCTGCATTTCAATCAATAGTAGATTAAATTTGCATTTTCTGATCGAATGTCCTCGACTACGGGGCGTAAAAAGGAATTTCTTTACATTTCAGGAAAAGAGATTGCATTCGGGTATATTATACGAGTGGGAGTTTCATTAAAATACTCGTCCACCGGAAATAACATTCTGATTCAAATAGACGGTGTGACAGTCAATTTGTTTTGAAATTACGAATGCTCGGTTTTTAAAAGTAGGAAAATTAAAAGTATTCGAAAATAGCGATAAAAAGTCCATATCTACCAGTATCAGTGAGAGATTTTTTTTGTTTTTTTTTTGTTTTTTTTTTCATTAATCGATTCGGAAATTGAATGATAAAAAAAACTTTGGGCAAAAAAGTTTCATTCGCTGTAGGGAGAAGAGGCTTCTCACGGAATCAGATCGCTTATCTTGTTCATTACATACGTCGGACGGAATACCGCAAATCCACGTGCCTTCTCGTTCCACGAGATTTTTCCCATCCCCTCCGCTTCGTGGATCCCGACGAACGTAGGCGACAAAATCCGTAAAAGTGGAATATCTCGCTTCCTGGCAAGCCGATTGCATTACGTGGTATTGGCGAGCCGCGGGCTAATGAATTTAATGGAATTACAGCTGGGCGGCCAAAGGTACGTAATGAGAGAAGGAAAGCCCTACTGCCTCCACTGCTTCGACGCCTCGTTCGCCGAGTACTGCGACAGCTGCAGCGAGCCCATCGGCGTCGACCAGGGCCAGATGTCTCACGAGGGCCAGCACTGGCACGCGAACGAGTGCTGCTTCTGCTGCGCGACCTGTCGGACCTCCCTCCTGGGCAGGCCCTTCCTACCCCGGCGAGGGGCCATCTACTGCAGCATCGCCTGCAGCAAGGGCGAGCCTCCGACTACGCCCAGCGACTCGTCCACGGGGCCGACCACGCCAGCGCCACCCTCCTATCATAGGTCAGCCAATACCCCTGCCCCTCTTTCAAAGTCTTTACGCTCTATTCTCGTCAAGCGATTCGAATCAAGGAAGCCCTAATTAAATCCCCTCAATCAGTATAATAACAATAATGCTGTTAACGACGAACTGCCACACACAATAAAACCGCGTATTAATGTAATTAAAGCACATAACACTTTCATCTCGCTCTGACAATAATTAATAATTTACTCGTACCGATATTCTCCGGTATTCCCCGTTATAATTATCGATAATCTATAATAGTTCGCGTACCCACCAATGAAGAAACTTCTTTAGCCAAGCTACATTTATACTTTTTCATTAACATGTCGTTAGTGGCCGTACAAATATTAACCGAAGCTCTAGTTAATTAAAGCTATTGCTAGGAATGTACAGCATGAAATAAAGATCGATTCTACGCATATCGAGTTAATTCAATGTGTTCTTTTGTTACAATGAGTAATTTCAGAAAAAAATTCCCAATGCCAGTAAAAATTGTCTCCGAGTTGATCTGGACAGTGAAATGCGTTCTATATTAAGCCAAAGTAGAAGTATTAGCTAGCGGGCGTAATTGATTGGTGGAAATCGTAATGAAAATTGTCCATTGGTAATAGGATTGGATAGGGGAAAAGAGATGGAAATATTGAGAGATTTAAGAGTACGGATTGTTTTCTTTTCGATAGAATGTCAAAGAGACACGGCACAGCGAAGACAGGCTCGTGCTCCTCCTCTCCCGCTCACGTGTCACCACGTCATGGCTTCGGCTCCCCGCGAAATTCCCCGCGGATGTCCAGGAAACACCATCAGCACCAGCATCAGCAGCAGCATCAGCAGCATCAGCAGCAACAGCAACAGCAGCAACAGCAGACACAGCAACCACAGCAACAGCAGCAACAGCAACCACAGCAGCAACAACAACCACAGCAGCAGCAACCACAGCAGCAACAACAACCACAACAGCAGCAACCACAACAGCAGCAACCACAGCAGCAGCAACAGCAGCACCACCAACACCACCATCAGCAGCAGGTTTCGGTCTCGCTCGGCGGTACGCCGACGTTCGCGGGGACGACGGGGAGCGACTTTGGTGGCAGCGCCGAGGCGGGTTCGCGCTCCGGAGGTCTCGATCGTGTCCTGCTCGAGAGGAACCTCGAAAGGCTGCTACAGGAGCGCGGCTCACAAGGGGAGGAATCCGCTACGGAGCTCGGCAGGTCAGTGACTCAACCCGGGCTCACGGCATCGTTTACTCCCGAACCCGAGCCGAGGAGTCACTCCGAAGCGAACCGATTCATATAGACTGCAGACTCTCCTCCTCCTCCTCCTCCTCCTCCTCCTCCTCCTGCTCTTCTCCTCATGTTAATTCGCGTATCCTCTTTCTCTCGGTATTAATCCCTTTCAAGCTTTCACTCCCATTGCGGGGCTTTAACGACTATTTTTAACTGCAACACCTGTATTAATTGCAATACTCTACTTTTAACATAATTTTTCAATATATATATATATATATATTATGTCATTCGTCAGTACAGCCGTCGTCATTAAAACAATATTATTATGCATGCCGCTGAGCCTTCATTAAGCGGAAGCTTTAATTGATCAAACCACTGTTATTTATACACGGTTATTTAGTCGCCGAGACAATAATACGGAGATTATTAAAAATTTTAATTGACACGCATCTCTCTCCGGTAATATTAACGATAATTTTTAAATTAAAACAATACGAGCCAAATGAAATCGATGTTTTATATTCCCTCGTTATTAAGTATCAATAGAATCTCTAAAGCCGCATTATATCAATACAAAATTTATTACGCTTTTAATACCTTTTCATTACCTTTGGTTAAGAGGTCAAATATTATTTTATCATTTTATCTTCATTGTACATATATCTTCATATCTTCTGATTATTATTTCGTATTAAACATTTTTTTCATATTAAATTAAAACATTTTCTGATCACTTATTAAAGTTAAAAAATAATAATAATAATAATGTCTAAACAATTACATTGTTATTGAATAATATTGCACGTTTGATTGTATATAAATAAATGATAATGCTAGTAAATAATGCACTTCCGAGTATATAATTATGAAAATATTTAGTAAAATAAAATTATACGAAGATAAATATGATTAAATAACGCAATTAGTTTCGCAAAAGGCATTTATTTAGAAAATAATTTACTTATTAACCAGACTTGCTATTTAAATGTAAAAGTATTTAGTTTTACAATTCGACTGATTACAACAATAAAAAGATCAATATTCTTTACTTTAAAATATAAATAAATGAATTAATTATTAGAAATCGCTAGTATTCGTATAGGTTGCGCTGAGCCCCTCTTTACATTTATAAATAAACTTTGTATATATTTACGAATGGGTGACATAAAAAATACCTGACTGCGGATGCTGTAGGTTGATGCAAGCACGCGATCGAGAACCACTGCGCTGCATCCCGAACTCGGCCAGTCCTTCGCACGCCTCTAGTATGCCGGAACTCCCGAACATCCTGGTCTGCACGAACGGCGGCACGACGACAGCAACGACCTCGCCCTCGACTTGCGTCCCCGAGTCTCCGATAACAGAAGACGGAGCCGCGGCCATACCCACCTGCTCGTCCAGCTCTGTCTCGCCCTCGACGCCGCCCGAGGACAAGCCCTCGCCTCCGCCTCCGGCGCCCGGACCCTCTCGCCACGAGCCCGTGACCCCGAGCTCCCGCCGCGTCAGGTTCCAGGAGGAGAATCTCTTGCACGAACCCTCGACCTCTACGGGTGGCCCGAGCCTACGACACCACGGCAGGCGTTCCCCACCCTCGCCCTGCCATCCCAAGAGACAAAGTGTACCCAGGTCAAGGAGCCTGCAACCCGAGGAAGTACCTGGCTGCTCCTCCTGGGGTAAGACGCCCCGACTTTCTTTCAAACGACTAATTCTTATTACATATATATATATATATATATAATATGAAGATTGCCGCGACGCGTACATTTACGAGTAGTGGTACACGTAGGAATTACAATATGCCAGGCCACTACTCTCGTTCCTCGGAACTACTAAATCTGACTCTCGGATTCTTGATTGGCACGAATATGCAATAAAAGATAACTTGGTGACGCTTTTCAATTATGAATCTAACATCGTTGATGTCAGAGTTGTTAAAAGCAAACAATACAAATTTCGACGCTTTTACGACATTTTCAATAACTGTCAAGTATTCGAAGAATTCGAATTTCCCTGCAATACCGTCTAAATATATATATATATATATATATGCTTCATTTTTATTATATTTGCGCATTTAAATACCTCGGAAAAACGGTATAAATAAATTCTTACAAATACATCAAATATCTAATTTTTAATCATTTTTCAAATTATACTTTATTTTTTAGCCATCGATCTTCAAGATTTATTGACGTATTGTTCGATTCGTTAGATTTCACGTAACATAATAAATTACACATACACATGCTCGGTGTTTTTAACGACGGATAAGAATTTTCTATTCTACAATTCACTTGGATAGAAAAAAAAAAAGAAAGAAAAAAAAAATAGACGTTAAAAGTACTTAATAAGTAATAATATTATTCCTTTCAGTATGAAATCAGAGCTGATATAATATTAAACTGCTAGTACAACATTTGTACGTTACTGTAAAATAGAATGTTTCAAGCTCAATAGGAACAATAAATAGTTAATATTTTCTGAATTAATTAAATTGAAATCAACGCAATAAACAAATTAATAATAATCTTAACGAGAATGAGTCATCCGAGATATTTTAAATTATTCCTTATTGACTTAGGAAATTAGTAAAAGAAATTCTTTCAGGCGAAATGAACCCTCGGTTACGAGCCGACGACGAGGACAGCTGTTGCTCCACCTGCAGTTCTTCCAGCAGCTCCGACGACGCGGAAGCTTACGCGTTACCACCTCGGCGCGCCTATGGCGGTGTGCGCCTGGCGTACGTGCCGAACGATGCGGTTGCCTGTGCAAGGCGCCGCGCTGCCACAGGTCCAGGATCGCCCGCCAATGGACCGACGCCCAACAAGGATTCGGACAAGTGCGTCGTGTCCTGATCGGGAGCGACGCAGCCCTTGGAACGCACCTTTCCCGCTTTGAGCACCAGCTGTTACCCGACACTTCGAAAGACCAAGACATGTTAAATATTCGGATGCTGGCTATCAGCTGTTCTTACTCGAACATGGAGACTGGCGATACCTAAGCCTATAAATTTAATCGATTTCACTAGCTAGCTATTAATCCTAGTTTTAAAATGAAACTGCGTTTCCTTGCGAAACCCCCGTTATCCCAGTGATGCTCCCTTCCACTAAACTAAGGATGGATACCTTCCTACCGTTTTATTCTATTTCATGGATACTACTCTAATGCTATTTCGACACCGTTATTACGTCATTCGAAGTATGGATTCCCATGGCACGGAAATAATACGAATCGGAGGATTTTTTTAAAAAAGATTTTTACATATCGTCGCGCAGAATCGTTTTACTGTCTGTCCTCGCTTTCGACGTTTTACAGTAAAACGAACGTTTTTGTATCTGCGGGACAAAAAAAAAAAAAAAGAAAAAAAGTAATAAAATTTCCCTATTACAAGCTTATATTTTCGCAACGGTAAAGCCACTTGAAAGCTTTCGTATTTATTTGCATCTTAAATTAAGGACAATTTTTTAATCGCGTATTTTTATTTTTTTTTTTTTTTTTTTCCAATTGGCTAATGCGTACTGAACTGTTGTTCCAAAGTAAAACAATTTACAGTCAAAATTAATTAATTAATTAATTAGTGTAAGAAATATTATAATAATACGTATCGACAAGTAAATATTTTAATGGGAATTCCTGCTGAAGAACCTTTACGTATGCGTGTATATATTCGTATACGTACGTATATGCGTACGTACGTATATATGTATGTAGGTATGTATTTATCATGTGGTAAATAGAAGGTATTTTTATTCCTAAAAAAATTATTTCTGAAAATAAAATGAATTATTTAAGAAGAAACACACACACACACAAAATGTAAAAAACAACAAGCTTCTCGAAATTAAAAGAAAAAATTATTAATATCCAAATAAATACGAGTAAATATTTTTAAATTTAATATTTAAATTTTGTTAATATTTACTATCTTAATACATAATTCATTTGTAAAAAAATTTTATTTTTACAATATTATTTTCCACTTTCACTGATATCTCGTTATCAAATTTACAAAACTTATGTTACAAATAAAAGATCAAACGTAGTTTCGTGTATAATTTACTTTTACATTTAAAAAATACAGTTCGGACAATAATAGGAATTATTTTACACCCAATTATGGATAATATTATACCAACTATTATCACATGATTTTATTTAATATGAAATACATTCGATATTTTTAATGTTAAAACTTTTCATATTGTGAACGAAGCTCTTATTAGAGGAAATGAGTTCTAAAGATTGAAAAAAAAAATACGTATAGTAATGTGTAATTAGTATTTAATTATATTTAATATTACTTCCTGGTGAGAACATTGATAACTGAAGTGACAAACAATTTAATACCAATAACCCGTCGTGTCTACCTCTTTTATCTAGACGCTTACTCATTAGTATCAATTAATAGAATAAATTACGAGTATTAAGATCCTATCACTACTAAAAAAACACAAAGCTTGCCTCATCTACTGTTATCAATATTAAATTTTACGTACAAATACATATCTATATATATATATATATATATGTATGTATAAATGTATTGTATAAACATATCATTGGATCAGATTTAAATTCATTTCCGAAATACGAATTTAAGAAGTATCATCGTCTATGAATATTTGAACTTGAAGCAAAATACAATATTTCATCGTATAATTTGAAAATGTCAATAGAACAAAAGTAAAACATAAATGATCTGCCTGTTATACGTGTTGACGGCAGTAAAATAAGTAATAATAACTGCCTAATAACACTTATAAATATCGAAAAACTGTACCTTATAATTATTATTCTGTTGTATTTCTGTTCCTACTGGTTGTAGGTCAAGGATAAAGTGATGCATATTTTTACTAAATTCGACATATCAAATATCGAAAGAACAAAAAAAAAAAAAAAAAAAGAAATAAAGAAAAGAAAAGAAAAAAAAGAAATTTACAATGAAACTCAAAGTACATAAAAGTTTATTGTTATTGTCAAAACACGGAACGATCTAACTTTTTCTAAATATCTATACAATAAGTAAAACCTGTTGCCAAGGAATATATTTGCCCACTAGTAAATGGTGCATGATAGCGTATATTAATTAAGTTTTTTATAACAATTCTGGATTACCAATTCAATGTAATCTATAATTAGGAATGATAAAAATGTAATTAAATATATGTATATGTATATGTATATGTATATATACATGACTACGATTCACGAAAGCCATATATTTATATATAGTTATATTCTATTTCAATAAATTCACGTATGTCTCACTATGTGTAAGATAAATGTATAATTCATAAGAAAGTTAACGAAAAATTAAAATCTTTAATTTAATTACAGTTCATTCATTCCTATAATCATGTGTACGATCTTCCATTAGGAATCATGGAGCACGAAACTGTCGATATTCTAACTATTTATTGTTTTGTTTAGCTATCACGTTTTATTTATTTTTATACGTTTACTTTAGGATAACTTACATTTTATAATAATAATATTAATAATAATAATAATACTTTCAAGTACAATTCGTTATCATAATGCATTTTAAAAAATAAATTACATTGAAAATAATAAATTTTTATTTACCTCTACAACGAAGAAAATTATTGTAATTATAGAGAATCAATTGTAGGACGTAGAGTACATACGATCGTATACATTTAATTCTAATTACATATAACTTTATTAAATAATTTGTTCGCATAACAAAAGACTGTTATAATATTAATTTCTTTTATGTTTTTGTACAAACTCCTACTCAATAAGAAATCGTGATTTCTAAGATCCAATAGCAACACAATTTAGCTAAACATAAGAAAAATGTAAATAATTTTGAATATTTTACGTATCAATTATAATAATAAGAATACTTTATGTAAATATAAAATATGGAATTAAGAATTTATAAATAACAAAAAAATTATTAATAATTAAATTGGTATTTTAAAAATATCTACCTGTTATTTATTTATTATTCCCTTTATTACCCTTTCCCCGTACACATTACGGAATATTTTATTCGCATGTTATTATTATTTGAATCACTGTACTTTCATATAAGGTTCCAAATAATGATAAATCAATCGAAATCTTTGTTCAGCATTAATAAAAAGTATTTCAGTAACATCTAGGATTTGGGATAAATTTAATGCTTCGAAATGGAGAAACCAAATGAACATAAACAAGTAATAGAACGGACTGAAACTAATGGTACTTTTAGATTTAATTGGACATATTAATCGTTAAGAGAAGTTATTAGAAATAAAAAGACTGTTTATTCCACATTCTCACTCTAAGCAACTCATCTTCATGAATTTCATTTATCAAAGGATGACAATTGTACGTATTCTTACATTGTAAAGCATTATACTGTTACGTATTGCGCTCTAACGAGTTCGATTTACTCGACGAGTACGTCAGGATAATTAATGTATGTACCAAGGGAATTGGTACTACAGCTAAACCCCACTTGGAACTTATGTTCTCGTGATACTGCCCCCCCCTCTCTCTCTCTCTCTCTCTCTTAACTTAAATTAATAAAAATTAATTAAAATTAATAATTAAACTTAACTCATTACCTCTATATCCGGTCAACATATTCACCGGACAGATCATAAGCTCGCAGAAATAAGACGTACTGCGATATCACTGCACGTGACAATACGAATTCGTAAAACTATAATCGACATAATATGATTTGATCATATTATTTGACTATAAACCTAGTCAGGTATTGTAATTAACTTGATTTTTAATTAAAAACAGTTTATTCAAAGTCAAAGAACACTTTTTGTCTATAAAATGTATTTTTTATAAGGAATATAAGAAACATTTAATGTGTTTAAATTATATTTTCCATGGATTTGATTACTGTTAATATTCAAAAAGATATAATAAGTTTTTAATCACAGTGTTCGTTATAGTAAATTAATATTAAACTCGTATAACGTTATGTACGATTCTGTATTATCTAACTAATTAAAAAATTGGATTCGTAGTACGTATAATAAATTTGTGTAATGTTAAATAAATATGTTCATATCCAAATTTAAAAAAATTATTTTCATACGTTTAATAAGTTATTTTAATTATTTAACATTCTATCTACTTGAATCATAATATTTATATTTAAAGTTAACAAATTCAATTAGAATTATGTTTTTACTCAATTTTTATTCAAATATATGTATCTCGTTATTGGATTTCTTTAATTCCAGTATATTAAAGCGATGCTTTGATTTGCCCATACGTATTTATTAGGGAAATATGATATGAAGTGAATAATTGAACAAAATTTTTAAATAATATATATATATATATACATGCAGTCATAAGAAAAATTATATTTAAAAAATCTGATCTAATTCTATAGTAATAATAAAAAACTTTGGCTCTGATAAATGCCTTTACGAGACAGAAAAAGCATTGTTTGAATTTGCTAAGAGTGTACAAATTTTAAATAGTTTCCAGATATTATAGTCTTCATGGTGCACATAATGATTTATGTTGAAGCTTCTTTTCGGGCCTCGAAGTTTTTAATGATAATGAATAAAATTGTTTTTGTATAACGTAAATTTTTCAAATAGTTCAAACAGTACAACTTTTACGTAATATTAAATGGAAGCAGGTAAATTTAAGTTATTTTACTAGTAGTTACTAGCTAATTGCTCACAATAGCAGAAAGCTTATTATAAGTAGTTTGGGAATACCAGACGACAGACAACTACTATATTTAGAACAAGTGTTACAATGTCTAAAGAAACTCACTTCGTTGATTTATAATAAAATTTTTAAATAGTGTTTTACAAGCAATATTAAGATTTTACAATGTCTACAATAATAAAAAGATCTCGTAGAATGAACCTTGTTTCTTTAACTCAATCCTTTTTAGGTTAGAATCAAATTACTCTACATTGTAATTTAGAATAATTTTCACTCTATGACATTTTATATAATTTTATATTTTTGTAATTGTAAAAAATTTGATTGTAAAAAATCTTTTATAGATCAGAGCAATTGTCTATCGAACCTTGGTTTTGTACCACAATGTGAGCCAGTTAAGCTAGAAGACGTAGAAGTACTGCAGCAGTTCATAAGCTCTTCTGAAAAAATATGCGTTGTTACGGGAGCTGGAATATCTACAGAAAGTGGTATTCCTGATTATCGTTCTGAAGGTGTTGGCTTGTATGCTACAAGCAATCGTCGTCCAGTTACTTATCAGGATTTTTGCAAAAGTTTTGATATTAGGAAAAGATATTGGGCAAGAAATTATGCAGCGTGGCCAAGGTAAAATTCTTAGTACAAAAATATATTAAATCATAAATTTATGTATTTTTTTATTTTATAGATGATTATGATTTTATAGATTTTCATTATTTGAACCTAATTTAACGCATAAATGGTTAAAAAGTATGGAAGATGCTGGGAAAGTCAGCTGTATTATCACGCAAAATGTTGATAATCTTCATTTGAAAGCCGGTAGTAAAAATGTTATTGAATTACATGGTACTGCTTTCAGAGTCATGTGTCTTCAATGTGATAATAAAATTGATAGATTTCATTTTCAAGAAGTCTTAAATAAATTGAATCCTAGTATGAAAAGTAATTATCAGTCAATGCGTCCAGATGGAGATGTGGATTTATCTCAGGTATTCATGATGTTTAATATTATTTTATTTTAATTATTAATAGCATCGAAAGTATTGAATTAGCATTGTAATATTAATTGTTTCATTGTATATTTATTAAAGGAACAGATAAATGATTTTAATGTACCAGCATGTGAAAATTGTGGTGGTATTCTAAAACCAGACATTGTTTTCTTTGGAGACAATGTACCTCGGCACGTTGTTGAGCATACAAAAACTGAAGTTATGAAAGCAAGTTCTCTCCTCGTTCTTGGAACTTCCCTAACTACCTACTCAGGATATAGAATCATACTTCAAGCTGATAAGGCCATGAAGCCCATAGCAATTCTAAATATTGGCAATACTAAAGGTGATAACCATGCTGAAATCAAAATTCATGGTAGATGCAGTGAGGTCCTGTCATTGATCAGAAAATGAATAACCAATTGTATATTGCAAATTCTTTATTATTTATTTAAACGTAAAAGAAATTATAAGCTAGATTACTAGAATCCAATATGTTTCTCTTATCTTAGGCATAGAAATTGTACATAAATTATAAATATTTTCAAAATGTTATTTATATTGTACATTTATGAATACATGTTAATAAAGCTTATTGTTAATAAATTATTATCTATTATTTGTATAACTAAGGATTTTATTATTTTTCTAACCAAATTATGCTTTAATAATTAATATATTACCGTTTTAGTCAGTTTACAAGAATCTTTATTATTATGAACAAAAAATATGTCATTTTTTCTGGAAATTCTCCTAAATAAGCCAGTCACTTCTTATGTGCATTTTATAAACATCCTACTTAAGATGATTCATGAATTACTTTTTTATTATTTTCAAATGCTTAATGTTAATTATACCATTCATAAAAACATAATGCAGGAGAAGGGATTAATAGAGATTGTGTTTTAAAAATAATTAACTATTATTATCTTGATTTCATGACATTTAATGATAACATGTACAATTTACAAGTATAGTTAACACAAATCTTTTCAACGGTATTATTATTAACCTAGGTAACACATTCAAATATCATTACTGATAAATCCTTAAGAAAAATTATTGATTATTTTTACTAAATTAATTGAAATTGTTCGATAATGATAAGCTGCTTAAATAAGAGCAAAAATTTTATTATTAAATTTAGAATAAAATATATGTGTAAAAAGAAGTGTATTCCTTTAGAGAGAGAGAGAGAGAGAGAGAGAGAGATTAATTAAAACACGTGTTTTAATTAATAATCTATATTTCGTATATTTAATGAATAAAAAAATAAAGTAATGAATTCATCTGTAGTAGTAAGACTGTAATCTCTATAATACGATTAAATTGTTATGTCACGTTCATTGTTTGAAGATTCAAGTATTTTGTGGTAAAAAAATATTTAAACAGATATTAAATTCTATTCTTCATTCTCATATGTTAGAACGTGTTGCTTCTTAGAGGACTACAATATATAATATTTTTATTATTTTTCTTTTTCAATGTGCACTTAGAATTAGCAATTAATTGTCGTTAATGCGTACTCTGCATTAAACTTCATGATGAATGTCTGAAACACCGTCAGCACAATGTTTCAGTTAATAATATTGTTTTAATTTAAATGTTCTACTTAGGCGTTCTCATCTATTTATGATATCGCTTTCGTCCATAGTCTTCTATGGACTTAAGGGCACGTGTATCACATAACGTGTATCTCGCCTTTACGTGTGAGGGCATTTTTTCCTAAATGTATCAATTATTAATTTTGACATTTATATATTCAAAAGGAATCCATCCTCTTCCTTCACAGCCGCTTATCTTAATTGACGCCGGGAAGGTGGGGTGCGAAGGGAGGCACGACCCAGTAAAGAGTTAAGCTCCCAGAAAAGAGATTCGAGTTCAAAACATTTACTATTTCATGAAATACGACATAAGCCTAATTAGGAGTGCTTTGTCATTGGTATATTTACGGAGCATGAGTGCGCTTGGGTCGGTATCGGTTATATGCCAAGGAGGAAGGTCATTCGGGAAATCGAGAGAGGAGCCGTCCACGGGAGTTCGCGGAGGCTCGAAGAATCCTTGCTCTAGCCGCTCGTTCAAATCTTCGGGCAGGGAAGAATAGGAGCTCGACCCTTACGTCTACCGGAAATACAACGCGAAGCTGCTGAGCTGACTTCGTGTCCACGGCAAGGAGATACTGCCAAGTGACGCCGCGGCCCAGAAATGAATCGCCGAGGATATTCTCGAGGAGTATTGAAAAGGCTTCGGCTACCCAATACGACGAAAATCTACTTTACGTAGTCTACAATCACGGCTTCCTGGCTCTTCTACACCATTTCCGGGGGGAGGGGGGGGTGAATCCCGACAAAGTCTGGCAGACCGTCGAGAATTCTATCCTGGGTAGGTTCACTGGACAACCGGAAACTGGCGTCGACTCGCCCAGTGTGCAGAATACGCTGTGTCTCGTTGAGAAAGGTCCGAATGCAGATACCGAATAAGCAGTACTTGGACGTCCATGTAAGATCGAGGCATAAACGACATAAAGTCTATGTCTATGTAAGTGGACAAGCCGTCCGAAGTAATTTACGCCCAATTAAACGTAAGGAAAGACGTAGCGCCCGAGCTCTCTGGAATCCGAGTTCGAGTTCATTGAATAATAATTAAATAATTATGATCCGGGGCACGAGTCCCCCAGCCGACAGTACTCGTATTGAAATACTACGACACTTTGAGGCCGCCGGCCTTAATGGCGAGGCATCCTTTAATTATTCACGCATCGCCTCGAACATCTCCAGCGATTGTTATTAATATTATTAGGCGATTGTCGATGGCTACCCACAACGAGGCCAAGCAACAGCACGTCCGCGCGGTGCTAGGGTCGCCCGTCCCGTCCCGCCCCGCCCTCGAAGGAGGACACCACCCACCCCCCGCGCGCGCGGTCCTGCTCACGCAGAACAAGGAGTTGAAATGATCAGCCGAGGAGCAGGAGGCCGCCGATAATGTGCAAACCAGAACCGGGAAGACGCTTCAAAGACGCTGTTCTTGTCCACCTTCGGAGCAAATACACGCCGGCCCTCTCTCCTCCCCCTATTCCCCAACCTACGTGTATAAACGACTACAAGCGCGAAATAAAAACCATATTTTTGCCCTCTCCTTACCGTCCGCCTACTTCAAAAGTTATGTTAAAAATATAAATTTAATTGATATATATGTATATGTATATGTATATGTATATGTATATGTATATGTATATGTATATGTATGCGTATGCGTATGCGTATGCGTATGCGTATGCGTATGCGTATGTATATATTCGTAGGTATACATTTATATGTTTATAGCAGAGACAATATAAAAGAAAATCACAGTTGTAAAAAATACTTTAATAAATTGAAAATATTGCTTAAATTAAACACCGAAATCTATAAGGTTCAATACCATTATTATTATAAATAATTATTTTAAAATGATTAAAGTCTACGATATGCAAAATACAAGCTATATTTTAAAATATCAATTATTACGTTCTATTATTAAAAATAGGTTGTTGTTTTTTTTTTCCACAATTACTACTAATCGTCAACTTAGTAGCCGCTCACTTACACAAATTCGTAAAATCGATCAAAGCTTTACTCATTCGGCTCTTTATAATTATATAAATTTACGACAGTATAAAAAAAAAAAAAAAAAAAAAAAATTAAAACTCATCGTTATAAAAAAGAAAACGTCATGATTTTCTTTCTAGAATCTACGCACTATCTACAGATTCGTTACAAATTCAACGGCATCAATGGCACATATTTATCGCTCGGTTGGAATTTGTATTGCGAACATAATCGAGCCCATTCTGATTCAGCGTATCCGTTCCTGAAAGTAAAACATTCCTATTACATTTTCGTATTTTACCTTTCAGATTTTAGGCAATGAAATTTTATTTCTAGCGGCCATCACCACTTTATCATCGAAACTGATATCCATAACCAATTAAATCGAATTTGATTAATTTTTTTTTTTTTTTCCCTTTTTTATATACATTTCTTTTAATTATTACATAGTACTTGCATGTAACCAAGCAAATAGATATTAATTGCAAAATTTTGCATTTTAATCATGTAAACTCAATAAAACCATTTATCGGGGCTTGATCGAGAAATTATGATTATTATGCAAAGATGGTGCAGGTATGTTAAATGCAAAGATAAAAGCTTATTGTGAGAGTAAATTCGTTTTTAAGTAAGATATGTATAATACAAACGTGTTTTAGTAGGTGAAATGTAAATATAAATAGTAAGAGATAAATAGTAAATTATATGAAGGATAAATTTTAAAAAGCATTGCCATTAATACATGTAAAAATTATAAGATTATTAAGGTAATGTAAACTTCGAAAAAGTTTAATAAAACAAAGCAAGCCAGGAAGATTTTGTACAAAATTAGTTTGAATCATCAAATTGTATTTTATAATTGTAATGTAAAAGAAAAAAGCTATAAATTATCTGTTATTTTAGTATTTATATGTTACTGAAAAAAAAAAAAAATAAATAAATAAATAAAAAATTGAATCCCTTAGAACGTAAATTATGAAGTAATTGCGTGAAAATGTATTATTTACCCAAACTACAAGTATGTTATTATAAAAAATATCGAAGAGTATTATTTGACCAATAAATTCTATGGTCGGATACAAGTAATATACAATATAGAGAAAAAATATGTAAATAAACGGCCACTTTTTTTTCCTAATGAAAGTAAATATCTCCTAAAAATAGGAAATAATGTTCGAGTATTATATTTCTTCTGCATATTAAGAAATTGTTTATCATTAAAATTATGTAAGGCTGTTAATTAAAAGTTCTAGAATTAATTATAGAGCCCCATCACCAGCATGTTTACATAATGAATTATTATAATTCTCTGAACCATTTGCTGCAGCTGCTGGAATCTCGTACGAAAACTTTGTATGTCGTGCATAACCCTTTTACTAATAGATTCAATAAGTGATTTAATCATTGCTGCTGGATTTTTCAGTGTTGATACTATTTTCCTTTTATGCGGTGAAACATATTTTGGATTTCTTCGCCATTCCAACGGACTAAAATATTCATAATCAAATTTCTATAAATCTTCACTCGTGTAGCTCATACTTTAAAAGCTTTTAAACAAACGGATTCCGCGTCTTTGCGCGACTCGTTCTCTTGTCAAATTCTCAGTTTTACGCACAAATCAATATCAGCCATAGGCCATTAAGACATTAAGAATACCAATAAATGATAACGCCTGGGAACAGTTAAGTTTAATTTTGTCGATTTGTCGCAAAAAAACTTTGAAAATTTGACCGAGCATTAGAAATCGAGACCTTGCATCGATCTCAATCAGTTCTCACCTCTATTACACCGTATAACGAGAGTTATACTGTTTCACAGTGAATTCACAGTGAAAAGAAACTCGCAGACATAGTAATTAGCTCAAAAGTATGTACAAAGTATCTGTCGCGGACGAGTTAACGGAAGTATAAGAAGTGGTGGTTGTGGATTCTATATGTATATAAATATATATATATATATGTACATGTGAGAAGGGACGGAGAGGAGGAGGAGTATCGGCTTTAGGGAAAGGAACTGACCTTTGCCACTGGGAGCAGGGGCGTCTTTCCTTGAAGCAGGTTACTTGTATGACGTTAAAAAACAAGGCACCGAGGGTATTGGCCACCTCGGTGTTGATCGTCTGCAGGCATCTGCGAAATTTGGCGTCGCAATCGCAGTGGGAGCGAGTGAACGGCGAGGTGTTGCATATGCCGTGGAGGCATTTGTGAGCCGGTATAATCTCCGGACAATGATCGTGCTCGCGACAGCAGGCATCCTCTGCCGCGTGGTGGCCCAGATCGTCGTAAGACTTTGCCCGGGTACCAGGACCGCACCACTTCGTCCCCGGGTACATTATACCGCCTCCGGGTCCCTGGTTCTGCAATGTTTCACGCTCTCCTTAATTTTAATGTCTTAATCTCTAATGGATTTCTAATGGATGCATTAAAGTTATCCCGGTTATCTGGATTCCCGAGGCGTTAATCGAAATACTAAGTTTGATTAAAAATATCTTTAAGTAAACTTTTTAAGTAAAGCATTTATCGAGTTTACATATGAACTTAAAAAAACAAAAAAACAAAAAAAGATTAAAAATAGCATTAACTTAATTGTATAAGAATGGCTTGTTGTCACGAATAACTTGCAATCATTAAATAATCATGTTATAACGCAAAATCTTATAAATAATATTTAATATGTTTATATTCAATGAGTAATATAAAAATTAATTCTTACTTTTTAACAGAGAAAACTAATGACACGAGTAATGAAAATGTTTAATGCCTGATTTAACGAACGGCGATGGTTAACTTTTTTTTTTTTTTAAATAGTGTAGTTTGGAATGCTTATTATCCATATTCAAATGCGCCTGCTTCGGTTCCTAACTTATAGGAATACATTAACAAATACTTAGTGACTTTATAAATATAATACGTAATTTATTTCAATAGAGATAAAGACATGCGGATGAAAGCTTGTTATTGTGCGTACACGTTGTATGAGGCTGCGTTTACGTTCATTAATTAATTGACTGTGAATGCTAAAGTCGGTGATGATAATGAAAAGTTTGCTTACGTGAATCTACGAATGGGAAAAGAGGAAAGCAGGTTTTTTAGGCGCGATGGAATAATAATAATAGAGGAGTTTAAACGCTGTCGTAAAACAATTGAGCGCTAAAGCGACGGGGAGCGTGCGCGCGGTGAAGATGCGTATGAAAATAAATGCAGGAGATAAAAGGAGGTAAAATGCACTTGGGCTCACCTTTCCTTTGATGCGGGAGGCCTTGCAGGTCTCCTCGAGATCGGCGACGAGATTGTTGGAGATTTGGCGGACTTTCTTGGGGTCCGAGCCGAGTACCATGCGCTGGATGACTCCACGGTCGTGGTAAAGTGCACAAAAGGGTGCGCCGGCGTTAAGCTCGACCATCCGAGTCATTGCCAAGTCGGCCACAAGGACGCTCGAACTGACGAAATGTACGCCCGAGGCTGAGAGCACCGCTGACACCAATAGAATACTCAGCATCTTGAACAGAGGACGTCGAGTGCGGTTAGGCCAATGTTTATTTATTTTTCACGCCCAGAGTACTCTGTCTAGGATGGGGCAGAATAGCTGCCGGAGATAGGCGTCCTTGTCGAAATGGTGAACCCGCGACCTTTCCGTCCGTAGCATTGAAAGGTAAATAAATTTTGCGCAATCGTTTCCAAGGTAGAAACCGACCTTAAAACGCCACTGTTCCAAACCTGGCTCGTTAACTCGTTAATCCAAACACCATCCTCCTGGCAAATCCACTCCTTACTATTTTTTCCGTAGTTTTACCGGTACCGACCATTACTGTTCCACACATTTATCCTCAAACGCCCTACAATTTTCATTTTATTACCTATCAAAAAATACTTTCAATAAATTAGATTGACGCAAAACCTAGAAATGCAAAGCGCAACGTTTGTTCTTTGGATTTCATAAATTTATGCTTTCTCGTCGCTTCCCAGATCGAGTAACGATTACTCATCTGAAGGTACGTTTTTTTTAAATTTACGTTGGCTCGGCCACGATCTTACGGCTAAGATCTAAATAAAGAAACCAACGAACGTTGAATCCCGTGACTTTCACTTTATTTACTGCCCTTACAATAATTACGTTTATAAATATTATTTTAAAAAAAAAATGAAAGAAATTTAAAATAGATAGAGGAATGGATCGATGATGATCATTTAAAATTATCGAAAAATTAATTTCAACAACATTATTAAATAATGCGTTAGACTGCACGATCAAACGATTGGTATTTAAATTTTAAAATTAATATAATTTCAAATATTTACACGGCTATTTTTATAATATTACAACGTATTGATAAATAATAATTCTGAGCAATTAATCTCGATAATTATAATATACGAAATTATAATATTCGATTGATCCGATTTCACTTGAAATGTAAATTTCTTAACAAGTACAATTAACGTAATAAATAATACTTTTGTTAATAGTTTATTATGATCGGCTAGGACTAAAATAAAAGAAGTGCTCAATGAAGCAATAGCAATTTAAATGACCCGATTAAATCATTAAATCTTGTTACACGTTCAATGATTACTGGTAAAGTCAATTTCATAATGGCTTAAGTAATGATAGCGAACAACTGTGTAATAATATTGTATCATAAATACGGATCAGATAGTTAAAAATAGTATATAGTTTTCTCACTGGTATTTAATGTACGGCTATCAATACGAATCAGGCTTTGTGAATTTGTATGAAAAAAATAATAATAGCAGCTGATTAAAGCGGTTGAAGAAAAAAGCAGCTCGGAATCGTTAGAGGATCGTTAGAGGATAAATCAGCCGACTCGGCTGAAAATTATGGGAAATAACTTTGGGGAATCCCGGGTCGAAGAGTCGGATTAGTTATAAATATATCATGGGAAATAATGGGCAGCGAGGGTAGATTGTTGACTATTGGTGAGAAGCGACGAAGTGAAAAAAAAAAAAAAAAAGGATAAAGAAAATATCGGATAGCGACGAGGCACGGGCGGCAATAGTGCACGTACGTGACACTGAAAATCATTGGCTCAAGAGCGCAGACTACACTTACGATTAGCCTTTAGAGTGATGATCGCCAAGATATATCTCGCCGGCTTCCGACTCACTTAAAATGAGAATCGCAGCAGCCGAAGTATCTGCCGGACGCGATTGAATAAATCTCCAAAGTACAGGCTGAAGGTGACTGGAGCTTTATTACGAGGCTTTTGCTCTTTTGCTCTTTTGCTCTTTTGCTCTTTTGCTCTTTTGCTTTTACGATGATTCAGAAATTAATTTACCCGGATCCAACGCTTTTTCACGCCCAAATCCATTACTTTGAATGGGCGTACGACAACGTCATGCCTATTTATGCGGTTTACATTTTTTTTTTTTTTTTTTTTTTTTATTATTTATTAACACACCCCACCATGCTGTACATTGCTACCGCCAATACTACCATACGCACTTACACCAACGGCAATACATTCCAATTATTAATAGTGCATTTAACATTAAGTATCGTTTTCTTTCTATAATTTTTATACTAAGATTCGACGCCATTTTTCTCGGTATTTAATAATAAACAGTTCGGGCGAAGATATCACACTCATTCTTAAAAAATTCATAATATTCATGGATGACTTTGCAGTAAGAAATTTGAGAATACTTTTATTCCATCCTGTTATTTAATGTACAGTGACATGTAACTACACTGTATACGACTACATTACAAGAAGCTTCTAACGAAAGCACAGCTACGTTGTTCTACGTACAACCCTTATCTTCTAATTTCTAACTGGCAATCCATTTTAAGTCGTATTTATTGAATAATTCCTTCTTAGAAGCAAATTAAACATATTGTTTACATAGTCCCGTTTTTCAGACATTAACAAACAGCTTCACACATTTTTAACTATTTCTAAACATCAAATTATTATTATTATTATTGTTGTTTTTATATTGTTATTATTGTTATTAATATTATTATTATTATTATTATTATTATTAAAGTATTGGAAATAAAAGCAATAAAAAATTCTTTGTGTTAGTATGATCAACAAAAGGTTATTGAAATTGACATCCTCTTGTACACTTGTAGAAATCGTTGTACTGCATCGATATCAATTTTGAATTTTAAAACCTTATTTCAATAAAACTTGATTAATTTGCTTGTGAAAATTACAGTTTTCAAATCCATAACTTCAAAAATATAAATAACATGTATATTCCATGCGCATAAAAAAAAAAAAAAGAATATGAATTCGCTATGAAATACAACACTTCTTTTCAATTTTTTACATTTAAATTAGATATAAATAATATATCTTAAAAGTTTATAGAATTACGTAAATCTATTGATTAATGTGTTTGTTAAACATTAATTGGAATTCAATTTAAACACGTTTTATTTATATATCAATTAAGCCTTATATATAATTCAAATCAGTCTTTAATGATCTACAACAAGAAAACGAATTCCTACAATATTTCAATCAGATAATTAAAATTTAAATTTAACTGCAACTTGAGAGAATTCAATTATTTTTATTTAAAATATTAACCAAGCTTTCGAATAATAATTACTTTTACACTACATAATATTAAATATAAAACATATTCTTATTATTATGTTTTTTCGCTTTTAAATTTTAATTTAAATGTTATATATAAGACAATCACGATTGTTTTTATGATATCGAGTACGGTTTACAAATAATTACAAGACTGGTCAAATGTTAATATTATTGTTTCCTTATTTTTTAAAGACGAGCAAAATATTAATATTAGCATATGGATAGTACACGTTATTCTATAACAATATTCTAAGAAACGTTCATTTACCTTTAATTAACTGCTAATTATATATCTGAATTAATTCTATATGAAATCCAGAGATTAATTTAGTTATCACGGTCTTATATAAAAGAAAATTATTACTTAATTTTTAATAACAATTAATACTATCAAATTAAAATTACAAAATACAACTTCCACATTGCATATATTAAAAGTAAACATTCATTAAGTTGCTTTGAGAAAATTAATTTGTGCGTGCCATTTAACAAAATAAAGTCCTATTATTACATTACATTGCAAAAATATTACATTTTTTCTGGATATATACATATAGTTTGTTGATTCTTTCATACGATAACTCGTTTTTTCATTTATTCTTATTGTATTATATTATTGATCTTTAATTTATATATATATATATGTAAATTAAGTATCAAATAAATTTATATTAAACACTGTACAGCAGATGCTAATTTAAAATTTAATTCTAGTACTATTTTAATAAAAACAGTAATTCGTTATTATGTAAAATTTAAAAATTTTTTAATATTCCTGAATATATGTAATGGATTAATTAATTTTCAAGTTCTCTATCTAATAATTTAATTCTGGATTCGCTCAACAATATTTTATATTTTTATGTTTACTAAGCCCCTGAAATAATTCATAATAATACAAAAATATATATTATTATTGTTGTTGTTATTATTGTTGTTGTTATTATTATTATTATTATCATTATTATTAAGTAGACTGAATTATTTTCTCTTACACGGAGGTCATGGAACTTTAACGGTAATATGTTTATTAAATTGTCAGTATTGTTTTACAGGTTTCGAGCGTTCCTTTTATAATTTTAATTATTTTAAATCCCCTTAAGTACGGAATAAAAACAAAAATGCTAATTGTTAATATTTTGTTATAAATACTTACTGAACGATGTTTATACACGCATTATACAAACATTTATTCTTATTTAATTTTGCATTTAACTGTACACTCACTGTTTCGTACCCCCCCCCGCCCCTTGTTTTCATCATAGAGAGATTTTTTAACTTTTTGTAGCTTCAGTGATTTAACGAAGCGCGTCGATAATGTATATGGAACTTAAGGAACAGATGGACGGTACTCACCATACAGGACTTACGAATAATTATTTTTCTCAAGTAAGTATCCTATTGATCTTTCGCGACTGTCGTAATGAAGAAGCAAAGGAAGAAAACCGTAGAGGTACTGGCGCAGTGTCGAGAATATCGTACTACTGAATTGCATTTCTTCTCTTTAATGCCGTCCGCGCTACGCTTGCTCTTTGTTATTTTTTTCGTCTCTCTTTTTCAGGGTTGCAAGGTTATACTACTTTTGCTGTTGCAACTATCGACGCCTCTCACGTATATGAGCTAAAAGATGTTTACAGAGAGAGAGATAGAGAGAGAGAGAGAGAGAGAGAGAGAGAGAGAGAGAGAGAGAGAGAGAGGGAGAGAGGTAGAGAGAGTTATAACGCGAGAAAGAGGGGGGACGGGAGGGGGAGAGGCAGGTAACCATTGACGTTGCTTCTTCATTAAATTCATTTTCGCACGTGCTTTTTAATGTGTTACATATATTTCTTTGCGGAAAAAAGTCCACGTGAATTTAATTCCAAAATTGTTTACAAATTCTTTGTTCGTTCTTTAGTTTCGTTGCCGGGATCCAACATCATCTGACAATGCGGGACCTAATGCGATTATAAATTCGGAAATGCATCACCGTTTATATTTCAAATAACAAGTTTTACCTTATTTCTTATTTTCTTATTTCAAAAATATATACTTAAGCAGTGCGATCATATTAATTCAATTAATGTAATGATTTCTTTTGGAATTCAATGCTTAGCAACACAATAATATATTTTTCATTTCAGATATATTATAAAACGAAAATTTCGATGGCCAATTTCATTATAACAATTTGCCAATAAAAATAAATATTTAAGTTAAAAGGTTTTTATAATAAAACGTGGATTAAAAGTATTAAATTGAACTGTATGCGGTTACAAAAAAAAGATATTTTAATATATTTAGAAATATCGGAAAAATCTTTTTATTACAATTGTATCCTGTGTTGCACAAAATTTTTAATAATATTTACTTTTTAATGGCAGAATATTATTAAACATTAATATGATAAATATATTTCTACTTTTATAATTAACATTATATGCAGGTATGAACGATAAAATATTAGTTTCGCTCGAGATAATTAGTTTAAAAAAATATTTATTACAATTTTTAATAATATAATTTAATCTTCGTTTCAATTAGTAATTATTAAATTTTTGATAAGAATTTTTATGACTAGACTAATAATTAAGAGAATAATCTCAGAGAAAACTTGCATTTCTACATTCAAATGAAAGAATAAATAAATTCATAATTTATATTTCTAAATAATGTTAAAATAAAAAAAAATTATGAATAATGCATGTATTTTATTGTTTAATGTGGCCGTAAATTTTTTAAACAGTTTATGTATTAATTTGACAATGAAAAAGAGTATGGTAATAATGTTAACAAATTATTTATAACAGGGGAGCTTACAGACGTACTGCAGTCCCCCTTATAAATTAAATATGTAGGTCAACTATTGATAGTTGGAGCCTCTATCCTTGACACTTGAACCTAAATGTCGAACGGTCATTATATCTTCGGAAAGAAAAATTGTACTTAATGATGTATCATTGAAAATAAAAGTAAAGGCACATTTCGTATTAAAATATAGGTGTCATTGTTAAAATATTTTTTTAAATTTAATAATTAATTCTGTCGCATTATATACAATACTATAAATAAAATATAAATAAAATAAAATACTCTTCGGGAGTCGGAATTATTATTAATTTTGTATGAAAAATTATTTTAAAAATGCATACTTCTTGATTATTAATTAAATAGAAAGACTTTACACTTTCTAAAAAAAATTAAAAAAAAAAAAAACATTAAAATTCATACTTGTAAACATGATATGTAATTTAAGCAAGTTTTATTGTATAGAACATTATTCTCGATAATAGTTCTGACAGTTTTTCAATTTCTTATAATCATCTTTAATTGCATACATAATCTTTTATGTATTATACTATAAATCTAGAATTTCTAAACAAATTTCTAATATATATATTTATATATTCTAATATATCTAATATATATTTTTTTTTTTTTTGATGTACCTAGAGTATCTTATGTTTCTGAATTTTATATTAAAATATGCGTCTCTCGGTTAAATTTTAATTAAACTTTATACTTGAAATATGTCCTTTTTCGATTCTGAAAGACATTATACTTCGTATGCTCTTCGTAATGCGTATTTATTTTTATTAAAAAAAAAAAAATTTTCTGGAATGTCAAAATAAATGTTGTCAAATTAACATTTCAATTTACTTCAACCGAATGTATCTTATCGAGAGTAAATTGTAAAAAGAAAATTAAAAAATTATTCTTACTATTTACAAATGTTATTTTTTTCGACGATTAAAAAATCAAAAATTCTTTGTATTCATTTTGTGTACATCATTAAGTATTTTCTTTGTATCGTGGATAAAAAAATATTGTAATATACGTAAGTATACATACGCGTTGAGATAACGCAAGAATTTGTTTGCTATATAACAGTTAATGTCATTAATTAATAATATAATTGATCTCTTTCAACAATTTAATTGAAAAACTAATATAATTGCAAATATATTTTATCAAATATGTATGCATACAGATTTATAAATTATTCACTCACATAAAATATTTACAAATTAAAACTTTTACAATTATTATTAAAAAAATACTGTGGTTAAAGAATAACTATGCCTTTAAATTTATAAAATTTGTCAAATATTTATTGACATCAGTATTTCTTATATAATTTAAAATTAAATATATATGATATTAAAATAATTGTTAATTAAAAACCATTGATGATATAAAAAAAACTTGTAACAAAATAATTCGGTATCAATGAAGACGAAAAAGTCTTTGAAACGAGTAATAGAAAATGCCATTGAAAAATTAATTAATTCTTTTTTCTTAAATGTCGATTGTAGTTTTAAATTTTTGAAGTTACTTTTAAATCTATTAATAAATTTTTTTGAAAAGCGCGAATGATATGTCAGAATTCTTGTTACTTTAATCAGATATGTTGCATAATGTTAGGTGATAATAATCTTTTAATATTACAAAATACTCCCTGATAGACATTTTTTTCCATTAAAATAAATGATAAAATCTTAACCAATATACGTAATATTTCAAAATTACTTAACATAAGTTATAATGTAAAATTTATACATTTATTATGTGCAATATTGCAATTGAACTATTTCCAAGTTCAAGGAATAAAGAATATATTCTAGAGACTTGATTCAGTAATTTTTAAATTTAGTATTCAATCGAAATAAGTGACTATATTACAGTTGTTGTATTTAAATTTTGGAAAAAGACTTTTATGAATTCCTGAACGTATGCAAAGTACTGCACGCTACTCGCTACAAAGGAATTTCATAAGCTAGTTTGTAATCAACATATAATGATACATGATTGATCATTCAATGATACATATCTTCGGTCCGATATCTTTCTCAATCATCGAATTTTCGAAGAACTCGTTGCATATCGGTCTAAGAAAGAAATTGGATTTCTTATAAGTCCATAAAATTACACATACAGAGCATATTTCTTCCTCTTAAAAATAAATTTGTAATAAAATGAAATTACAAAATAAAAACTATTCGTTAAAAATCTTATTTATTACGAAATTGCATTTTTCGTAAGTTTTAGATGCTTCGGTTAGTAATCGAAAAATCTAAATTCAACATTATATTGAGAGTTACATTAAAATTTAAGGCAATAGGGCATAATTAATGTAAATTATAAATGTCACTAGTAGGAGGGAGAATGATTTGATGACTACCTACCAATTAGTCAAATTTTCTATCTTAATGGAGAACCATTAAAAAATAAAATGTATTTTGGAATTCATGACCTCAAAGGGTAACACAGAATTAATTACTAATCAATTTTTTATACATTATTCATTGCGTTGTAGCGGTTAAATGCCTAACCGATACTTTCAATTATATGCTAAAAATAATTGTAAACATGCATTAGTGAAAACTGAAAGTTATATAATTAGTATGGAATAAAATTTATAAAATGTCCGTTATACATTGTAAATAATAAAAGTTGAAAACTATATTTATCTCAATAAATATAAGAAGAAATAACAAAAAAAGAAAATAGTAAATCTGTATGAGAGTTTATTAAATAATATGTATCATACGAATGAGAAGGATAGAAAATTACGAATGCGATAATCATGTATTTTAATATAAATGTTAAAAAAGAATAGAAAATTATCTTTTTAACTACGTGCCTCTAAATATAATATGTGATTGTTTTCTAATGAAAGAAAATTTTATGTTATGTGTGCTATGTACCTTGGAGGTATAACTGCAGTATCCCACATAGAGTCAACTTAATGATTTTCAAAACTAAAATATTATAATTAATAAAAGAAGAACTTTAATGGATATTGTTTATAAATAAAAATTGTGATCGATTATCAAGTTGTAACAAACGGCATATGTAATAATAATTATTTAAGTAACAAATTTTCTATAATTAAAATGATAAACATTATTGAATGATACATATAGTTATATGAATCATATAAGAGATCATTAGATAAGAGTTTACACTGTTTGAAGAGTTTTAAATAATTATATTAAATAATGTGAAACTGGCGAGTGGCCGAAACCGTAAAAAAAATTATTAAAATGAATGTAAAGCAAAGTATAAGAATAACGGCTAGCGTAACTAGAGTCTATGTATTAAGAACGATTTACGGTTGACATCGACGCGGACAGTAAAGATTTGACATTGATAAAAAAAAAAAAAAAAAAACCTTCGAAATACAAATACGAATCAAGCAATTATTCATTAGCACGATATTGTAATACAAGATAATGTACAAATACTGCAAGGAGCCTCTATACCCACATCCGCATTTACACTAATAAATTATTAATCCCAAAATTTAGAATATTCAATGCGTCATATACTGTATTATATTTTGCAGTAAATTTTCCACTGCGATTAAAATTATGCCACAATTAGTAATGCATTCAATATTTACTTACAACAATTCCAATAAATGAATCTTTTATGCACGACGAATTAAGAGTTTATTTATGGATTGAGGAACAAGGAAGTTTTATTAAAATTCTATGCAGTTATTATAGCCTTTAATCTATATAAATGTAATTAACTAATGATCAATAATGTGCTTTTGTTTATTCTTGCGCCAATATTTCTCTACAAAGTATTATATGCGCCTCCGTAAAATCATTTGATGATGAAAACTACTCAAGGGTAAAGACGAAATGCAATTGCATAAATTAACGAATGTTGAACGTCATTGGTTAAATGGGTAAACTGGAGTAACAAGATCCCGATAATAGTCTTACGACTAATTATAAAACTAATCGCTAAGAGTCACTAAAAGACTACCGGTTTTCTTTTGAGAGAAAAAAAATTCTGATTCACAAATTAAATGTATTTGAGAAAAATAAAAAAGTATATGAGTTTAGAATCGTAGCACGTGTTTACAAGTTGATTTCATAATTATTACTAAAAACATCGTTACAAATATGTTTATCCTCTTTTTCTAGTTAATCTAAGCAGTCAGACATTCGAGTATTCGAACCATTTCGTGCAAAGGTTATATAAATATATGATTTTAAAAACTTTTTCATCAATATACTTATGAGTTATTATGAGAGTAACGTACATCTTATTTGTATATTCTATGCATGCCGTAAAAATTATTTTAATATAAAATTTTTAACATTTAATTTACTGGTAATTGAGATTATAAAAGTCTCAAGTATTAAACAAAAATTTTATATTTTTACTTTTGAACAAAATTAGCACCAAGATCTACGCATGTAATTATTTATATGTTTAACTTTTTTAAATTTGTTCAGTTTTTTTGTTTTTTTTTTTGTTTTTTTGTTTTTTTTTCATAAAAAAATTATTCATGGTACACATGAAACTTATGAATAAATAAGAGAAAGAAATGAAAAAATGTGTGGTTGGCAAGGCTTATGTTCAAGACTTCGCATACTAAGTCTTTAATTTATGAATGCCATTGGTTATACTTTATTCGAAAGAAGATTAAAATAATTATTCAATGATACATAAAGATGCTGCGTTACGTTGACATCTCCGAATATAAATGTACTATTAATTAATTGCATAAATGAATTTTATAAGCACATTTTTATTACTAATTATTAAAAAATTGTATAGGAAGAAAAGAATTTAGAGAATTTCTATTATAAAGAGAGACAGAGAGAGAGAGAGAGAGAGAGAGATAAAAGTATTTAGTTAATGAATAAAAGGACTGAAAAATTCTTAAACTATTTGTTGAACGATGAAACATTTGTTTACATAATTTTCAGAAAATCCTAAGTACAATATATGAATAATATCATCAACTGATTTGAAATGTAAATAATATTATTTCTTATTCTCGTAGATAAAGAGTTAATTTTCAACATTGATACATAGTTGAAGTACGACGATATGCTGATTTCGTGTGCGAATGGTGCAATGTTTTAAATACTTTAATGAATGAAGCCGCGAATGCTGAAAGTTTATATGAGATTGCAAGTGCACAAGAATCGAATGTTAATATATAAAAACTGATTTGTTAATTGAAAAAAAAAAATAATAAAATATTTACAGTGCGACAAGATGCTTATTTGCAATAATTTTACAAAAAAAACGTTACCTTTTGTAGAGATGCGGAGACCGGAGCCGATTGAAATGCCGAGAATTAGTAAAAAAATTCTTATTGGATCTTCGCAGCCAATGTAGCAGAAATGAAAATTGAAAATCTAGACAAATGTTTATAGCTCGATGCCCCGACGTATGCACTAAAGAATTACATGTTAATGGGTAAAGGCATATTTAAAAGCTTATTTAAACGGCTGATTTTCGGTCGGACCTTGCCGAAGGAGCACGGAAATATTAAGAGAGCAATAAATAGCAGGAATGGGGACTATAGTCAGCCCTGGTGGTTGTGCTGACGGTGGTGGTTGTGCTGACGGTGGTGGTTGTGCTGATGGTGGTGGTGGTGGTGGTGGTGGTGGTGGTGGTGACGGTGGTGGTGGTGACGGTGGTTTTGACGTTGTAAAAGAAGGACTGGGAAAGTTTATTGGAAGAGGGAAGAGGGACGTCCAGATTGCGCAAGCATTAACGGGCCTCCGGCTTGGCCGACTTGGCCGACTTGGATAGACGGGCACGAGTCGAACAAGGATGCGCAATAGTCGAAAGCTCGCAAGCTGCGTCGCATTCAAACATCGCACTGCGCATTTTCGACTCCCCCAGATCGCGCCCTTTCCTTAATTACGCACGTACATACCGAGGAGCAACAAACGACCCACTGCTCCTTCATAAGCTTTAAACATTCTCCCTTTAGCAATGCCCTCTTTATTTATACGACGCCTTTATACCAAAGTCATTAAAAACCCTTCCCGATCCCTTGCCTACGTACCCAAACGCTTCTTTATGCGCATACAGTCCTCTCGGTGACATTTAATTCGAAACAAATTATTTAAAAAATTATTTAAAAAAGAAACTCTCTACTTTATTTATTAATTAGTTAATTATTATTGTCGTATAAGAATCCGTAAGATCAGGAACTAATTCGTGACTATAAGCTTCGTGATAATAAATAAATCATTAAACGAGTGTAGCTTTAATACAACCACAAAGTTCCGTAGTTATTGAAAAAATATACAAGTACTTTTTATTTGAAAATGTTCCATTTATAACGAAACGCTTTAAGTAAAGCTATGTATTTGTAAAATATAAATTGAGAAGTTATTTTTAATTAGTCGGCATATATCAATATTAAATAGCCAAGACTCTTTTCTGTGAATAATAAAGCTATTATCGACGTATATTCTCATACGTCCGCTATAATAAATATGTAAAGATTAAATGAATAAATAAGAAAGATTTTAGTAAGAAAAATTAATTCAAGGGGATTTTCAACTTTAGCGCTCAATATTTTATGAATTCATTTCACGTAGTTTAGTTATTGTTGTATTTATTATAAATAAGCATTGTATAGGATTACCTTAGCTACGTAGCTAGAGCTTCTCAAAAATTTGACAAGTTATAAATATATATATATATATCGAATATATTACCGATAGTCGATTAATTAGTTCAAATATATCGTCGGCTCTTCTATCGTAAATAGAAATAAATTAGATTCTTTCTAGTCTCATTCTGTTATTACAACGCATTCCATCATTGGGTTTGTTATTGCAACAACTCCTGACATTCAATGTTTCATCAATATGAATTGAGTAATTTTTTATTAATACCATACGATCGTTTATCTTATTGTTTGAGTTAATATTAATAATAACAATAACGTAAAGAAATTTGAGAAGCCCATGTGCAATGTAACCTATGATTTATAATAATTTATCTGTAATTGATTTTGTCATTTGTGTAACTTTGTTTTCATATTCCACAATTCATTGGAATGAAGTACATTGTCCAATACTTTAAATAGACGTACAATTGGTAATTTTCAAATTGTAAAATAAATAATGGCTGAAAATATCATAAAGCCAGTTATTTATACGAATATACTGTCATTTACAAATTTTCTTCTTATGCATAAAACTATATTATTACTATGTGAAATGTGGATAAATTCATTTTTATGCTCACCACTGTATTATTATTATTATTAATATTTTATTAATCAGTAACAATAATTGACAGCGAAATTTGTAATACTTTAATTTTTTGCATTGTAAAATTGTTTGTTTACACGGTTATTTATTTGTACATTAACTCTCCTTTGGAATTCATGTAATATGAAAATAACCAAAATAAAATAACAATTAAATCGTAATATAGAAAGATTATTTTGTGTTTTATGCAAGTGCAAAGGAGAATAAGTGGCTTCTTGATAATAAATTTAGACAGGGTAACATTATAATAATTGTGAGTCTAATAGATCTAATAGTCCTAAGGCAATGACAATTATGTACAAAAAAAAAAAAAAAAAAAAAAAAAAAAAAAAATAGGGTAACGAGTGTAATTAAATGTTAAAATCTTCAAAATATTCTTTGTCAGGTAGAGTTGTAGCCATTAATGGAAAAGTATTGTTTGAAAGTCGAAAATCCATTGGACGTGCGTAATATGTTCGAATGTGAATTCAAACTCATTAATGCATTACATGGACGAGAAGACTTGGCGTGAACTTGAAGGCGCAATACTGACTTGTAAGTAGGAGCGTATGTAAGAGCCGTGCAATACGAAATGTTTAAAAAACGTAAATGTAATGTAAGGCGAGGTAAGATATTTATAATGATTAGAGTAAATGAAAGGATCGGAGAAGGTTTTAAAGTAAATATTTGTCAAGTGTAGGTAAGAGTAGAGTAATGTAATGTAATGTAATGTAATGTAATAGGTAGGCTTGTGTGATTAATACTCACTGTAAATAATAATGACCTCCTGAGCGGTAAGTCGAAAGCTCGTTTGTCGAAAAAAGAGCCGATAGTACGGAATAGTACGGTGCCAGGAAGGAATGTGAGGCCCTCAACTCATTTGTCAGGCAGAATGTGAGAGTATGCCCGCCGATGCCGGTCTCGATCCTCGATCACTCGAGGAAGCTTGAGCACCTGCCTCGAGACTTGCACCGATAGCCGTCGTCTCGGAGGGAGAGTCGAGGAGGGCTCTCGTGTCCGGGTCTCGGTACTTCCTCGCTACTTCCTCGCTGCTTCCTCGCTACTTCCTCGCTACCACGACTCTCTCAGGAATGGCTTGGCAAATCGACGCTCGCTCGCCGACTGATCGCTTTAAACTAGCCGACGGGATGATTTATCCGTACGGGAGGTGTCTAGGCTTGTGTTGGTCGATCATCCGACGAATGGACGCGCGCTCGCGGGGCCTTTTATTAAAGGGGAGCCGCGCTCGGTCATGTGACACTGTTTTCCGCCGATGTATGCTATTTACGATCGAGCCTCGACGCCGCCGCCGAGCTTGCATCGCGGCTACTTTACGCCGCCGCCGCCGCCGCCGCCGCCACCGCCACCGCCACCGACTCGGCTCCGCCCGCGCACACCCTCCTCGTCCTCGTCCTCGTCCTCGTCCTCGTACCCATCGTACGCACCTGTACGCACCTGTACGCACAAGCACACCCGGCGTATACGTTTTTAAACCGTTTCACGCGCACAAAAGTCTCTGACGCGACGGACCTCTGACCTCCACCAACCGCTATTTTTGCCAGGTTTTCGTCTAGCTGCCCTACTCTTCCAACACTTCCTCTAAAGGCTTCCTCTCCCGCGCGCCAGCGGACTTTCAAATTTTTAATTTGCTGCTGCTGCTGTTGCTGCTGCTGCTACTGCTGCCGCTGCACTTACTTTCGAAGGACGCCTTTTTTATCCCGCCACTGCTTGTTAAGATAATCGCCCATACGGAATCTCAAAATTGTCGGCGCTCTTTTCTTTTCCGTTTTCTTTTCTTTCAAAAGCCAGGTAATAACAGAGCGATGGGCCTTATTAGAAGGATAGGCGAAGGAAAACGTTTTGGCTCTAATTCTTTACGAACCAGTGGCTGCAACAGCGGACTCTCGAAATTCTACCCGCCCAGCGAGTAATACCGATTCCTGTCTTCGCTCGCTCTTTTTCACAAACTAAAGCATTTCTTTATTGTCTCCATCCGATTCCTCGATTAGTCATCTATGTACACAGCATTGAAAATTATTACCAGAAGTATTATGACCAAATCAATATGATTTTGCAAATAACAATTTTTTCAATTCCGTAATTACCGAAATTCCGTATCGATTTTCATGCAACTTTTACAATACATTCACGAATTCTCTCTCGGAAGTTCAAGTTAAATTCATAGTCACATAAATCGATAGATTTTCATTTTTGCATTTATTTGTATTTTGTATTAAAAATGTATTTATTCCAAAAGACCTATTTAAATGCCTATTAAAATTGTCTGTTTCTTGAAAATTGAATTTCATTCGGTACTACGTGTACTGACAAGTCAAACGAGAAAAATATTTACTATTTCAAAAATATTTATAATTATAAATAATATTCTTCTTCGCGTGTATTCACATAAATCCATCGAGTGAAAAATACGAAAACAAATCAATTATCGGAAAAATATCTTGACCCTAAAGTTATTTTCTGTAATTACATTTACTTTATAAATTTACAAATACAATCAAACTTTAGCATTCAAGCTTATATTTTTATAATAAGTTTCATTCTTGCAATAGTTTCTTTACAAACAATATTAGAATTAATTTTTATTACACAAATAGATATTTTTTTAATACAGATTAATGATAAAATTATTTATAAATATAATCACTACAAGTAATAAAAAGGTAATTTAAATTTTAAATTAAAACAAGGAAATTCGTGTATTAAAAAGATAATTGTTTGTATTGAACGATATTTCAAAGGCTATTTTATTAGTCGCTTGTAAAATAGTTGAATTTCATTGGACGTGATATAGATTAAGAAAATTATTGATAAAATATCTATGTAATATTAAGTAAATTTGCGATTCCCGTTTGTAAAATAAATAAATACTTTTGAATAACTTAGTGAAAACGCAATTTTACATATAAAACAAACGTATATTACGAAATCATTAAAAACAAATTTTATGTAAAAAAAAAAAAAAAAAAAAAAAAAAAATATGATATTAAATTATGATTTTTCGATGACTGACTTAATGGTATATAAATCTTTTAAATAATGTCATTGGCATATAAAAATGACAAGTTTTATTGTATTGAGTGCTTGAGACGTACAATATAAATAGTAAAGAGTACTTCCACTCTCATTGCTCAATACTGCTAATATAGTGGCCTATCATTAGCGTTTTCCCAATACTATTAATTTCATCTTATATAAGTACATAAGTACATAAGTCGGCTCGATTTAGTCCTTTAGAATTTTTCTTACCTTTGTTTGACGTATTAAAATTTAATGCTGTACTTTGCGTAAAGTATCGCCTCTTCCCTGGAATTTTGAATAGCACATCCGCGATGATTTACGTTTACAATTTCTCAGGGAAATAATCTATGCGTTTAACCGTATCAATAATTTTTTCATGTTTATAGTTGAAAAATATCTTTACTACAATTGTCTTAATTTAAGTCTTAAGATCAGTGATTAATTATGTTAAGGAATTTATCAAAGAGTACGTGTTTTTATTTATCGTATCCTCATAATCCATAATCCATAAAATCAATTTGTTCGTTAAACGTCTTGGAATATAAATTGATGATTCCAAAATATTATATTAACTAAATCGTTAAATATATCAAATCCTTTATATTAAATTTATAAAATGTATTTGCCACAACAAGTAAATAACGATACGTAATATTCAGTTGAAATCGGTTCGAATAGTTTTTCAGTAGACTTAGAAATATTATATTGACTTGCATAAGGAAGAAGAGAGAACTTGGTACTTTTTTATTCCACATACTTACATAAGAACCAAGAAATCAAATAATTTTATAATTAAGTTCTGCATTTCCTTCAATATCTCTTGCAAAAGGAAAATGCATTCCTAATAATAATTTAGTAATTAATTATTAAACACCATAATATAAATACATAATAAAAGGACATTAACGAAAAATATTATAATCTCAAATATTAAAAAGGAAACGGGAGTAAGCGATGAACGATGCGATGTAAATTATAAATTCTATTTATAATATTTAAAAAAAGGCTTAGAAATAAAATTAGTATATACTAATTTTACGTAGTTTTAAAACAAAATAAAAATTTTCATTAAAAGTATTGTGATATTATCGTTAATGAATTCGAATGTAACAATGTTCTTTTTTTGTTTTTTTAATGTTTCTAAAAAATTGGTCCTGTTCTCTTAAGATTATAAGAAAATGATTTATCAATATAAAATAATAATTTATGATTATATTAATTCGAAAGATTAAATATGGATTTAACATCTGTTGTACCGTTTGAAGACTATGAATTGATTATGAATGTCAATAGAAGAAATGTGTCATATTGATAAATGACAAATGCAAACTAGATGTGACATCGTAATTGAATATTTATTGAAATCAAAAACTTGTTGGTGTACAGAATGAATCGGAGATTCATTCAACATTAAACAAGTACTTGAATCAAATAGCTCACTAATATCAATATAAAACTATTAATATTAATTCAACACAATACCAATCATAGATTGACGCATAAACACATCATTAAGTTGGATATCTTCTCAAATTATTTTTATTTTATTGTAATCATAAATTAACATCTAGTTAACATCCAGAGCTTCTTAAAAATCTTATAATGTATATTAATATTATATTTACGCGCTAAAAGAACTAAAAAAGTCATAACTTAAAAGGGTTTAATTTACTTCGAAAAAAAACTGTATATATCATAATTAATTTAAAGAATCAAATGTCGTTGTAAAAATAAAATTTGTAATAAAATTTTTTGTATTTATAAATTTAAGTGTAAAATGTTCGACGATCTCCTAACGATTGTATTTAACAGTTTATTACTTTCAAGTTCACTTTTATGATAGCGGATGAATAAGTCCGAGACTGTTCACGAGATGGCGCTTATAGTTTTACATAAATTAGTTTATTAAAATAAAACTATGGTCGTTCAAAAGCTATTTCATCCGTAATTTAAAAACTCATTAAATATTACCATTACAATTATTTGCTAAAAAGAAAATCTATTTTTCTTGTAATGCGTATGCCATAATTTTTTTGTATGGCAACCATCACAAATAATATTGGATATTAAGGTATCTTCATTGACTATTCATAATAATCTACGTTAAAAAAAAAAAAAAAAAAAAAAAAATTAACATATTCAGGCCATAAGAATTTATTTGCAAAATACATACTATTCTTATTCATAAATGTTTGAGAGTCTGTAACTTCAAAGCATCGTTTCAAATATGCGCTGTCGCGACACCTACAGGATATTTTCTAAAATTCTTCATTTAATAGAGCTCTGATTCATTGTCACACGTCGCACAGGTAATAATAACGATTGTTGTCTACTTATATTTCGCATACAAATATAATATCAAATTAGCACGTCGCAATTGCAATCTAATGGTTCCACTAAATGCATTTACAAAAGTCATTAAAATACTTTCATCTCTCTATAAGTATTGAAGTTAAATTTTCTACACGTATACGGATATTTTAAAAATAAGTAGGTACTTTGATGTAGTCTGAAAGTACCTTTAATTCTTAAACTACGTCTTAAATTAGTATTTTTAAAGAAGCTTGTATGTATTTTATAAGTGGCTTCTTTAAAAGCGAACTTATTTAAAGGACAGTAGTTTTTAATACTAAAAAAATTTATTTTCGAAATATCCGTAACTTTTATAAATAAGATTTTCAAGGAATGAATAAACTGAATGAAAGAAAAAAAAATCAAATCAAACAAGCCAAAAATATAAAATATGTTAGTGAACATCAATAAGGTTGTACAAGGATTTATTTTAAGAAATTTAAGAATCAAACGATACATAATTTACAAAATATCACTTCTTTTTTTACATAAAAATTAAAAATTATGAAATTTTTGCATCGTAATGTCAGTACTACATTAAATATAATTTTATATATGAAAACATGTATTAAATAAAAAGAAGGGAACGAATACTGACATTGTATACTCATTAGTGAAAACATTTTCTGAGATTTCCGATTGGAAAATACACTATTTAATTGAACGAATGAAATCTCAATTTACATTTTTTTTTTTACTACATTGTCAAGCATTATTACAGTAAAATCCAATATAGTATAAAAAAAAAAAAAAGATTTCAAGATTTTACAATATTCTAGATTTGTCTATGATAAGATCACTATAAACAGGAACATTATCATTAAATCAATGTTTACTTATTGTTATCCATTTGTTTACTATTATTGTATACATAATTGAAGAATTAAATTTTAAGATATCTTTTATTTGTATGCTAACGTCTGAATATTTAATAAAAGTATTTGAGCTTATTTTCACTAGATTTTTAAATTACTTTATCTTTATATTAAGAAAATTAAAATGATTAATAAGATCGGTGGATCACGTTGCAAGAAGTTTATATTTAAATAAATAATAATACAAAATTAATACATAATATAAATAAGTATAAAAAAAGTACATGATACAGAAATCGTTGGGTAATGGTTCGATGATTTTAAAAATAAGCGTTCATTAATAATTTTCTTATTTTTCTTGTTACAAATTATCTTTTACATCTTATTTTAAAATCTAATTTAAGTTTTCAATTTCAAAAAATTATATTTAATATTACTCTAAATAATGTATATTCAAGTAATATTATTTTCTTACTTACAAATACATCATTACAGTACACTAAAGTGGGAGTTCAAGATATTATAAGTAGACCTAATATTATAAAATTCAATGGTAAAACTTAAAAAATGTATACAGTAAAAAAAAATTAAATTATAATTGTAAATTAAAATTTGAATATTCTATGGTTTATAAAAACCACAAACTTTTAATCTCTGTAATTTTCAATACATTTTCATTTAATGATTTAATGATTAACATAATTTTCATTCAAGATTGAAATAAATTAATAAAACATTAAATTTAAAATATATTATTGTGAGAAAGAAATTACTAAATAATTATTCTTAATTTTCATAAGTATTTTATTGAAAAGGTCTTTTGACTTTAGCTGAAGAGGATTTTCTGTAATTATAAAAAAATATTTTATCAACTGAATATCCCACCTTTATTAATATATTTAATCCTTTTTTACTTCTATTATATTCATAAAAACTGGTTTTTCTTGTAAAAAAACTAGACAATATTATATTTCATCTAAGATTTTTGACGCTTATCGGCTAATTGCGCTAATATTGATACCGTTAATTATTGATTATACTACTTTTAGCTTGTTGCGTTTAGATTCTAATTTCAGATAAGTAAAAGAAATTCAGAATTTTAATAAAATTTTAATTTTATTCAAAAAAACCATTACATTTTGTATGAAAATTTAAAATACTATGATAATACATACATATTTGCTCAATTCTTATTGTCAATACATATAAAAGATATAATAAAATGAATTGATTGGCACGGAAGAATTTTTTGCGTTTTGTTTATTATATCTTAAGGTATTTGATAACATAATTAGTAGATTGAGTAATAGGTTAAATACAAATTTGATATACTGGAACAGTCGCCAGAAACATAATCAATACAAATAACATATCACAAATAAAAAATATAATTATTTAATATTAAAAAAAAAAAAAAATTACATAATCTATTAAAATTATTTCTGTAAGGTTGCTTGTCTTATCAAATATATCTTTCGTTATTTATAAACTTAGCATTAATATTAATGTTCAGTTTTTAATGTTAAAATAAGATTTACTATTTGAAAGAAAGAAGAAAAATAAAACAAGAAAAAAAAACGTAACTAAATTGGATTGAAACGTACGTATAATCTCATTGCATTGTCGTTAATTTTATAAAATCTCCTTGGCAAATGCTTAAAAAACACAGTCACATTTATAATAAGGAAATAGATCGTATGAAGTTTTTAAAATATCTTTGTATAAAAATTCTTTAAAAAAAAAAAAAAAACTAGGATAAATGTTTGTTTTCGATTGATATTGCTCGGGAAAGAAAAGAAAAATTGCAATTATTTACTTGCGTAGGGAGCATCGTTGATGCTTTACAATATTGTCTTAACAGGATTTGTTGGAACGTTCATTTCCTCTTTATTTATCATTAGAAATAATCGAGGCTAAAGGTAAACTAAGAAATTGTACATAAGAGCGGGTTATTAATTTGAAAGGGAATGAAGAAGCGCGTCGGTCTCTTATCACGATTCACAATATTATTTACAATGGATGAATAATAAGAATAATCGTATAAAAAGAGTAAATTGTACATCGGCGAATCATTAAGGGATCCATTCGACTTCGTTATTTTCATATTTTCCATTTCCAGGAGCGTCCTTGAGGAGAGGCGTGACCCTCGCGGGCACCGGGGCTTCGGTAGTGGGCTTGGATTCGCCCCCGGCGATCTGATGGTAAACCTTGCTGCCCTGGCTACCGATCCACTCGACGCCGTCGCCGATCTTCTCCCCGGCTTTGCGGACGACGTTGCCGATGTTCTGGGCGGTGAATGTCTGCGGGTCGATGCTGAGGTCGAAGCTATTGTTGCCGCGCGGGCAATTTTTCTGGCTAATTATGCTGAGATCGAAGGGATCGACGCCGTGCGTGGACAGCTTCTGACGGATCTTGTTGACGTAGGCGTTGTCGAGGTCGCGGCGACGGGACAGGATCGTCGCCGACTGCCGGTGAGCGAACGCGAGCTTCTGGCAAGTGAAGATACCTGCGTAATTATCGTAATCCGTGGCGAAGACAATGTGCGTCGCAGAGCCAGCTACGTCTGCAATTCAATTGACAGGCATAAATAAGCTGCTTCCTCTCCGACCGGCTCCCCGGCATCCCTTTTCGTACGAAAAATTATACGAATTACGCTGTACCTTGTCATTTTTAATAATAACTGCTATTTTACTCGAGTCTCTTCTGCAATTACCGATCGATCTAACGTCTTTTTTTTGTCTTTTTCTTTTTTTTTCTTTTTTTTTTCTTTTTTTGTAATTCGGACTATAAATCAATTTTTTTTTTACATTAAATGCTGAACTATCTAAATGAACCATTGATTATTCGAGCATATTATGCTCACAAACTTTTTATGAAAATTAATTTAGTGATTTTTAACTTAACGCTGGCCAAATTAAGTAAATTTCACATAAAATAAATGCACAACTTTCTATCGTAAATGCCGTGTCATTATTGGCTCAATTGACACAAATCAGGACAATTTACACAATTTTTATAATTATCTCTTCGATCGAGTCTTACGTCTGAGGGGAAAAATTATTGAGTTATATTGTATAGAGAATAATAATAATAATAATAATAATAATAATAATAATAAAAGCTAATTTGTAATAGGGTCGTACGTTGGGAGCGTGCTCGGACATAAACGAATGCGTTTAATGCTTGTTATATTCGCTCAAAGCTCTTAAAGTCCTTGTCGTACGAAAGGCTCGAATATTTTACAATTTACAGCCCTTAGATATTCTTCATCGGCAGAAGAAAGGAAGATTAAATGGAAAAGGTATGTTACGAGGACCCTTGAAGTAGAAAAAAAAAAGTCCTTTGGTCCTATGTGGAAGTATAGAGAATTTTCAATCAAGTGAGTAGTGTGTGTTGAGTGTGTGGTTGGCTGTAGTGGAAGAAACGCGTATCTTTAAATCTCCACGTATAAAAGGAAGGAAGGAAGGGAGGGAAGGGAGGAAGGGAGGAAGGAAGGAAGGAAGGAAGGAAGGTAGGTAGGTAGGTAGGTAGGTAGGTAGGTAGGAAGGATGGGTGGGGAGAGCTTCTGAAAACTCGGCTCTTAAATCTTTTAAACGACTGGAAGGAAGCCAGGCTGCTCGACAATAAGATTCAGCGGATTGCCATAAAAATGATGCTTTATACTCACTGAGAGGGAAGCTCACGGTCATGTGAGCAGGCATATTCGGTTCCGGGACGGTCAACGTACCCGTGTAATGGTATTCGTGTTTTAGCGACGTGAGACCTGGAATGAACAGAACGAAAGACGAATGTTATTATGGGTAGTGGAAAATCGTTTACGCTTCGGTATAACGCAACACGAGCCATATCGAAGCCATTTATATCAAAACAAGCTCGATTCCTAACACTCGATAGCTTGCTCGTTGAGGCCTCTCTCATTCATCATATAAATTAACCTTCGCACGAGCAGCAGTGATAATCGGAGCTAGCCAATGCGTATATTGTAGTTGCATTCAAGAGTAAAGATTTTTTGGGGAAAAAATAAAAAAAAAAATGAATCTCCGAGCTATTTAATATTTGGTAATATAATTAAGCGATTTTATTTTCCGATATTAAAATTAACGATTTACCGATGAATTGCCGCACGAATGGTTTAATATAAAATATTTTATTCGATACGACTTGTATTTTGCCTTATGATTTTAATGCTAAATTGTATTTAACGATAATGATTCATCGAGATAATCAATTATTCGACTAAGAAATCTGAGAAACTATACGCCGACAAAATTTTATATTAACACAAACGTCAGAACAAAATTATATCTCCAAGAATACTTTATCTTCTATTAAATTTACGCTTTTCTGCAAATTTATCATTCGATAATTCATTGAAAGTTGAAAATACTGTATTATGCGGCTTAAACAAGAATGTCCTATGCTTTTAATTGTAAAAAATATTTTATACATTGATCTATTGATACGGTCTTACCTAAAATTGGTATGTCAGAATCTTGTGAGATGAAATACTCGCCCGGCTCCTCGCCTCGCGTGTAATTGTAACTAATACATTTACTTGCGGTCGACGTTTTTTGGACGACAAACCATTCTCCAAGGAACTATAGGAATAACAAATATCCTGATTAATTAATAATATAATTACGCTCGTACCAAATTTATGTTCTCTCGTTGCAACGAGAGTATTCGAATGTCGTTATCAATTTTTTTTCTCTCAGTCCTGATAAGGTTATGAGAAAAATCTATTATTTTTATTTGTAATAAAATCGGAATTTATGCAATAGCTTCACAGCTACTCTTTCGTTCTATATAAATCAATTGATAAATGAACGTTCAGTAGCAGCGGCAGCGGTAGCGGTAGCGGTAGCAGTAGCAGTAGCAGTAGCAGTAGCAGTAGCAGTAGCAGTAGCAGTAGCAGTATAATAAATGAGTAAAAAAGAACTTATGGTGTCAACGATTACCTTATTCATTTGAAAGCCAGGCATCGGCTCGACAATTGGACAAGCGCCGAGATGGTAAGAATGACTCATCGCAAGTGCAATGCATCCTGCTAATGTGATACACAATGCCAGCGACCTCATCTAATAGGACAGCATACTTTTTAGTAAATTTAACACGTAAAAATAAAAACAGCAATGTTGTGGAATCAAAATAATATGTGTGACTTACAACCGTGCAACTCATTATATACCCTTACAGTTATACTAAAATCGTGCACTTTGACAGAATGCATCGTAAGGATCGTTAGAAACGCATTTCGTGCAAATGGAAAGACTTTGTTTTCTATTACATCCGAGCCCGGCCCCTCCCCATTTCTATTTTAATAAACCGTTAATAAAAATACTCAAGTGGCAAAATACGTCTTTGGCATTCGTTCCACATAATAATTCTTTAAGTAATATTCCTCATACAAAGTCCTTCTCTGTGCTTTAATAAGAATAATTTGTTTTAAAATATCTCAACCCACGATACTGTGGAATAAAAACGCTTTTATCATACCATTTTTTACAATAAGCACATTCAATTATTGCGTTCGTTGCTAAAGGGACCTTCTATGCATTGAGCAATAATTTGTTTGGTACTACAAATAATAGCGAATACATTGATTTTTAAAACAAATACTATTATTATTTAGAAAAAGAAGTTTTAATGAAAAACAGTTCCATCACTGTCGAATGAACTCGCGGATCATTAGTACTGGCAATGCAAACAGCTTTTAATTAAGTAAAAATAGTTGAAGGAAACGAAAAAAAAAAAAAAAAGAAGAGATACTTATTATAAGAAACATATAGAATTATATATAAAAAAAAAAAACATGTATTATCATGCGAATGTAGCCCATGCGAATTGGAATTCGTGTTGAATTGCCAAATCGGGATATGGATGCTCAGAGTATTATTCGTTTAGCTACAGTCCGTCTAATACAGACTAATTTAAGACTAAAATTGGCCTCATGAAAAGAAATGGTATTGAAATGTAACATAAATTTAATAAGTCCTTTATTCGAAAATTATTTTTTCATTTTAGATTGTTAAATTCTTCAGGAATTTCTATCGATCATCTTATCTATACATTTTTTGTATAGAAATAACATAAAATATTTTATTATAAAATTACATGTATTACAATCTTAGTATATTTTTCTAAACACTTTTATAATACGATGAAGAGCCCTTTGAACATTTAATTGGCGTGTAAATACCTGATCAATATCTTATTTGTAAATACAAATCTAATAACTGTATATTTTTGTAGAATATGAATTTTTTATATATTTTTATATATTTTATATATTTATATTTTTATATATTTTTATATATTTTCATCGCTTCATGTATTTAAAATTCTACTGTATCTTGCTATAAAAAATGTATAAAAATTCAACTACAGTGTATTATTATAATATTTTATATTTTCTTGATCATACTTGTATGCAATAATAATTTATCTAATAAAACAACTACATTAAAAATTTTTACATTTAATTATGCAAAAGAATTTTTTCCTCCCATTACTTGTATTCATCTACGGGATTTATTATCATATAAAAAAGATAACTCATCTACTTTTCGTACTATTGTTAGTAATTTTTAGAGAGACATAAAAATTCAGTGAACTGTAGACAAAGAACAAAAGAAAGAAGGAGGGGGAGTATATTGTAGCATTGGTCTGATAATAATTCTTATATTTAGTAATATTACATTTTTTTGCATAATTCCTTAAACAATAACAAATACAAAATTTCAACAATACATTTTTTAAAGAGAACATTTTTCCGTGCTTTATTGTTTGGAATATATGTGCCAGTGAAACGTATACTTCTCTTACAAAATACCATAGTATTACAGGATAAACATTATTTATCTTCCTATGTTTGTGATCTTTAACTTCTGCTTTTATTACTGGTAACTTTTATTATGAAATATTTATTGCATTAATTTTTTAAGATCGTGATAATGACAAGTGTTTACTGTTTTTGATAAAAAAAAATAAAAGAATAAAAAAAAATAATAATAATAATAATAGAATTATGAAATAATAAAGAAATCGGTATTCGATGCTTTACTTCTTATAAAAGTAAAAAACTTATCGAATATCTATAATAATGAGTGATGAAACATAACTGCGAATAATAAATTGTTACTCCATAATTTTATATTTAAATCAAAGAGTACTTGATAGATCAAGTATACACATACTTGGATTTCCATTGAATTCAGAACAATTCCAATGGAGTGCAACATGTAAGGGAACATACGCAGCATAAATAACTAACATAATTGAATATATTCAACTGAATATAATGAGCTATTGTGGTAAAACAATGTTTTCTATTTATTTTTATAATTGAAAAAGAATAAATAATATAAGTATAAAGAATCGATATTTTTGAAATGTGCAGAATAAATCATAACGGCATTCACTGTAATGCAATAATAATTTACCCATCAATTATTTTTAATCGTCTGATAATAACACTTTATTAATATTATATAATGTTAAAAAGAAAGAAAGAAAGAAAGAAAGAAAGAAAAAAGAAAGAAAGATTAGATTTAGTAATAAAAGAGTGTAATGACAGCCTACGAGTTAAAAAAATTGTTAATTCTATTTCTTAAGTCTAACCATATACGTAAACATAATTTTCGTCTTATGTAATGAGACACATTTTATTATTTAATAGAGTATTTTGTCCGATAAGATATGAAATGTCTAAAAACATAAGATTATAATTATGAATAAGAACTTAAACAAATAGAATTGCTATGCGTATAATAAATAAATGATGTCATTTGAGAGAGAGAAAAAAAAAACTGTAACAAAGATTTTAAATTTCGTTTTATAGGGAAGGGTGAATAAATACTAAGAGATGAATAAGGAGCGTGATAGCGTTATAGTATAATTGGGATCGTTTTATCGTAGTGGGACATGAATCATACTCGCCTTGGAAGTATAATAAACTGTGGAGCAAAGATCCCGTTATTTCTTTCTTTTTCTTTTTTGCTTTTTTTTTTTTTTTTTTTTTTTCTTTTTAAACGCACTTCTACAGTCAGTGGAGCGTGAGAAATATCTTGGATAATTTATAAGTAAATCTTTAAATGGTAAACAAAGAAAATCAATTCCGAGCTTTACTCGGAATATGAATGTATGAATTGTCATTTTTCAATAAAGTTCAAGTGATTTGTTATTCTATTAAATAACTGCAATATGTTAGTTATCCTTTACTCACTCTGAATGATTTCATAAATGAATTATTTACATTTAATTTACCTCTGTTTTTAAAAAAAATACCGAAATAAAATAATAATAATATAATACATCGCTAAAGGCCTTCTATAACTCATATATGTAATATTTTCATATCGATAAATAATAATTTTTCTTATCTCGTGCTCTGTATACATATTTTGCAAAAACCTTTTCTCTTCTAACTACAATTGCATTTATGCAATAATACATTTATGCAATATTACCAAGTAATATTTATATATGTGTGTGTGTGGGCGCGCGCGCGCGCGCGTGTGTATGTATTACTAGGAAGTGGTTTAAAGTGCGCGGGACGTGCATAGCCGCACACTTAGCCGCGCATACGAACACAATCGTATTTTTATAATTTGTTCTATTAAAAATTAATCAAGGATGTATAAATATGATTATTATTATGCGTGGCAAATGCTTTATTTGTCTAAGAGTTTCCTACTGATAATCCAAGATAATTTTATTACACGATCCCATCTTTAAGACAATAATAGCAGCGAGTACATTCCGAACTACGCTGAAATAATATAAAAAAAAAAAAAAGAAGAAGGGGGAAAAACCGTATATATATATATATATATATATCTAAGAAGAAAAATTCTTATTCGTTGCAAATGGCTGATCAATATAATCGATTGGTTTGCAATAATGTAATTTGGAATAACGCGAGGCACCTACTTCCGCATGAATAAGTTTCAAATGCAAAAGTGAGAGTAAAAAATATGGTAGCGTCGGTAGAAGGATGCTGTACGTGGAGGCAGGGCAATAACAATACGCTATTAAATCAATGAAAACGGATGAATTTTGAATTTTCAGGGATTAATTTCAATTATACACTGTTCCCCTTAGATTTTCGTACAAACGAAATAGAAAAATTAATTAATTAATTAATAAAAGAATTCAGATTGTTAAATAAAACCGTTCTTTATGCGTGACATTGTCTCCCTTTGTACGTCATGCCTCTTTATCTCAGAGTCTACTTACTCTATACAAAACTATCTTGAGCATTGGAGTAAACGTAGACAAAAGAATATACAAGTTTTTGCAGATCGTTATGAAGATTAAAGTAACGAGAAATAAAGGACTTACGTTGTATTAGAATTATCTACTAAATGTAATAATCCTCTGATGATGATGACGATGCTGCTGCTGATGATGATGATGATGCCGTTGCTACCGCTGCAGTATAAACAAACAATATTTTATTAAAAAAATTGAATACTCTTCTTGGTCTCTCCGAGTCCGCCTCCCGTGCACTGTAAACAGTTCTTTTAGTGCATTTGAGTTTTTATACGACTACCCCCACTCCCAGGCGCTACTGTCAGAGCTCCAGTAAGATCGGCTAACTATTTTCAAACCATGTATTCAAGGTTCCCACTTTCCGAGCTCGGCCCCTAACCAAACCTCTCTCGACAAGTCGCATCATCTGTCAAGCAAGAGCAGCAGCATCCTCCTATTGAATTCTATTGAATTATCGCTGTTTATGCGCTCGCACGCGATCTTTTCTCCGTGACAATTGAGCTGCAAGTGCCCTGAAACTCCCCTGCAGTGTCGCCCTGCCCTTTATATTTCCGAAAATACCCTGCGCAACCTTCGCCCGAGAGGTTAACGGCGCTATGCCTACGCATTTACAGGGCATTCGTTCCCTTAATTTTTAACCCCGCCCCCCCCCCAAGACTTTTAATTTCATTCAATTTATTATACACGTTAAACAATTGATTAAAGAGTGCGAATATAGCGAAAATTTTATATCATTCGGTAATTTTACATTTATCCGGATAAGCCGTTCGCTTCCTACTACTTATTCGTCCCGCCATTTATTTCTTCTCAATACGCTTTTTAACAAAATACTAAACAATTGAGCTTGTATAAGTTATTAAGAGTGCCTGAATTTTATTGTTAATATGTCATGCAGTATTACAATTAACATAATGTTAAGGTAAACATATTATTAAATGGCAGTTACAAACATCAAATTAATAACACAAATACTCAAGAAATATTTTCACAGCTAATAAATACAAAATATTCATTTTTTAAATAATGCACCTAAAGTTTAATTTAAATCATGGCTTACGTAAACTATCATAATTACAATTCACAATTTTGTGTTCATCTTAGTGCAAGATCAAATTTTCATTATTACATTAAAAGAGAAAGTACAATACAATGAAGATGTTCAATTGTTATTTAAACATTACTTATATAATCACATTATAAATTATAAATTTATAATTGCTGTCAATAACAACAGTAACGATAGTACTCAATGTTAAAAAAAAATTTTTTAATGTAGGCAAAAAACAATTTAAATAATTCTGTATTACAAAGCCAAATTTTCTTTTCTTACTTATTCTTATAGAAAAATGAAAAATTCAAAAATTAAAGTCTTTATACATCAAATTAGTTATTGTAAACGCAATTTATAATAAAAACATTTCGTTCAAGTAATTTTGCTCTAAAAATATTACATGTTTTATACTAAACAAAAAAGAAACATATATATATAAAAGAAAAAAACAATTAAGCAATATAGTAGTTGAATTACTTTATTTTGTTTTAATATGAAATAGAACTTATTTCTCAAAGAAATTGTAAATTAATTTGTATTGATAACACTAGATTCATAATAATATCGTTAAAATTTATGATGCAATATTTTTACAAATAAGTACTATTATTGATGTAATTAAATTTATATAAATTTGATTATAAAATTCGTAAAGTATATTTTTATTTTTTGCTTGAAGCAATAATTAAAACATTTAAAAATACATTTCTAAGTTCCAAACTTAATTTCAAAACATCAAATGATTGTCAATGAATAAAATTAATTTAAATAATGAATATGAATAGTATCATTTTTACTGTCTACATACAGAACAAAAATTTTCTGGTTTTTTTTTTTATGGTTTAATAATTATTTGTATACTTTTGTGGATAGTCATAATTTATCAAGAAAATAAAATTAAAAAAATAAGATGAAAATATTTTTGTACTTTCAAGAAAAATTATTTGGCCAGAAATTTCACGTCAATTTGGTTACTAAATTTAAATCAGAATATTTTACTTTTGAATTTAAACTTCAAAAAATCTTTTTAATTTTCTAAGTATATTTTTAAATACTTCACTTATTTCCTCAAGCAAAATACAAAAACTGGATTTTCTTACTGTGTAAATCAGATAATTTCTTAAGCACAAATTAAATTATAATTTTATAACTCTAATAACCGATTATATTTAATTTTAATTCATTCATTAACGCAATATATTTACACTTATGCATTTCTTTAACTTACATTATATTATAAGTATCAAAAACTTTCTATAATATAAATAGTATTCGCTGTTTATTGACCACTAAGTTAAATTTTTAATAATTTTGTTCCTACTACCTTTACTTACAGTTAAAGTTCGGAAATTTATTATGATAAAATAACAAACCTAAATTTCTGTAATACAGCTTGTGATAAAATATAATTGTTACAATTGAGTTTAATGTTTAAATGAGACTGTCAAAAATAAAATATGATAAAGACATTATTCATCGTAAGGTTTTAAAAATATAAATATTATACTAAAATCTAGTAATGTTTTACTCAAGGCTCTATTAAAATCCTTAAATTAATACTAAAAATAAAAATAAAAAAAAAAAAAAAAAAACAGAATAGTATGTGGATCTCAACTGAATAAAGTTTTATACAGGTGGCAATTTTCTCTTGTCTAAGTCGTCAAAATAAGAGTGCAACAACGCATCTCTAGCTATTATTCTTGCTGCCGGATCGTAGGTTAACATTGCGTCCAATAGATCTAATCCATTTTTATCTAAATTTTTTACTTGAAGCTGCAAATTATTTGTTATCCAATTTGGAAAGGTTGCTTTATAATCAGCTAATTGTGTAACACCTGGCCAAATTTCTTCAGTAGGTGTCTTTAAAACACTGAAAATCATGAAATTATTTTAGTTAAACTTCAATAATAGTTCTATTTTTTATAAGAAAAATTATTAAAATAATTCAAGACAATGTTAAATGGTAACAAAATTAATTAGATTAAATCAAAATTAATATTTATATGAAAAATTATTTACTAATATGACCATATTATTATTGGAAATAAAATATCTAATAAATTTAATCTACTATAATTTACAAACTTAATGTACCGAAATATTCTAAATAATTGATCAATTTCACTGTCTCCTTGAAACAAAGGCTTTCTGGTTGCCATTTCTGCAAAAATGCAACCAATACTCCACATATCAATACTACATGTATATCTATTTGCTCCCAAAAGAATTTCAGGTGCTCTGTACCACAGTGTTACAACTTCATGTGTATAAACACGTACTGGTATACCAAAAGCTCTTCCCAATCCAAAATCTGCAACTTTTATAACTCCTTTTTTGCCAATTAAAAGATTTTGTGGTTTCAAATCACGATGAAGAACTCTACGTTGATGACAAAACAGAATAGCTCTCGTTATCTAAAAAAATTATATTTGACCATTATTCTAAGTGTACATAAATTTTTAAATTTTTGTAAAATATTTCATTTTGAAAAAGTCTTTGAAGACTCAGCACAACCAAATTTTGTTTAATTTTATATCATAAAATAAAAAATATGCAAAAATTGTAAAAATATCAAAATTACTAATTTTTAATATTATAGGTACATAAGTTGAATAAAATAATTTTATGAATATAAAAATTAATAATATATAATAATTAATAGATAAGTAATTAAATTTTATTTATTTTATCAATAATTTGATTTTAAACTAAGTCATGGATACATATATGTGAAAAAAAATGAAAAAATTAGTAATATAATGAAATTTATTAAATTTTTGTTTAACTTTTTTTATCCTGCTTATTTTTGTATAGTAAATATTCTTTATTCAATTTTTTTTTTTTAAAACCAATTAATTTAATTTAAAATATAATGATTTTCTAAAATATATATACTTACTTGATATAAATATGATTTAACTAAAGCTGGGTCCATAAGTTTGTCAGTTCCCAAGTTATCCATGTATTTTTTAAGATCCATAGTGAGATATTCAAATATAAGATAGAGCTTGGATTCTTCCATTAATACATCCATAAGACTTACAATATTTGGATGCTTTAATTCCTTCAATAATGATACTTCTCTAATAGCTGTTGATGGAACTCCCTCATCTTCACTTTCTAAGCGAATCTTTTTCATGGCTACAATTTCACCAGTCTTTTTGTGTTTACCTTTATATACAACTCCATATGTACCTAAACATGTTAAAAAGAATTATATATATATCACTTAATGCTAAAATAAGTGACCAAGAATACTCTTTTAAAATAAAATTAATAAAATGAAAAAGAGAAGTAAGTACCTTCTCCGATCTTTTCGATTCTAATGAAATTATCCATTGAATTTACTTGTTTTATCGATGATTTAATAATAAAATCACGTATTGAGATGCCTATATGGTGTCCTGTTTTACTTGTTATTTATTTTCTTACGCGACCGTTAAAAGCGAAAGGTCCAACAGTATACAATGTGAAGAAGCTACAGCAGCAGTTAGCAGTTTCGATCACAACGGTTAAATTCAAAACTTTAATAAAAAGACGCCATATTGCAAAAGCGCCATTCATTTAAATGCAGAAATCTACAGACAATCGAGTCGACCAATCAGAATGCATTTTCAAACCGCCCAATGTTACTATTAGCAAATAAATTTTTATTCTTAAATTTGACCGATTTTTTTATACAAAAAGACTGGCTGAATACAGAATTTTTCCAAAACAAAATCAGATATGCTGATATATACAAATATTTATTATTACCTACTTTAAAACAAAGACAGTTATATTGTCTTACGATTGCAAATTACATATTATGACATTAGTAGTGTCAACATTTGACGTAAAAATGACAGTAAGTGACAATAGTTGGGAGGTACTTTTTTTTAAAATACGGCAGACTTACTAGTTCGAATATTCAAAACAATATTAATTGTAAGCTATTATAATTGTTTTACTACAAATAAAACTATAAATGAAAATATTAAAATGAAAAATATGTTCCTTATTTTTAAGTATTTAATTTAAAAACTTTTCAATAAATTTATAAAAATGACTCTGATTCAAATATTTTAATTGTAAATATGGAATGAATATTACGTTTTTAAAACTTATTAAATAAATATAATTCATATAATATTGTTCTATTTCTCAGTTCCGAAATGAATCCTTTGGAAAGTACAAAAAATATTTTGTCCTGTAGCATTTAAATAAATTTGAATTACTTCAATTAATGACAAAATATAAAAAAAGGAATAAAAATGATTTATTACCTAAGGATAATAAATTTATAAATTATAACAATAGGGACATTATATATAAATTTAATTAATGTATTAGATAATTAGATAAATGACTAATGTAATATACTAAAATTTAAATAATATGAATTCGCAAGAGTAGTGTTAGGATGTAATGAAATTCAAATTTCATTCAATGAATCATACACGGCTAATAAGAAAATATAAATTTATAAAATAAATATAAATCATATTGTTCCTCATTATTGAAATTTTAATATTATTTGCAGAATAGTTGTTAAACAAAGTTTAAATCAATATCTTATAGTCCATTAAAATATTTATTTTTAAAAATTATTTATTATCGTTTTCATTGTTTTTATCAGTTAATAGGACTTAATTCTATAATCCTATATTATAAATTAAATTTATTTTAAATTCGAATATTATTCCATAAAATTTTTGATTTAGTATATAAATAAATAATTTAATTCACGTATTTATAATTTTGTACTTCAATTTTTTTTTTATTTTTTTTTTATACATAATCAATATTTTCATTTTAGTTTATCATAAGGGATACTTTCGGAATTGAAAATTAAAATTTTAATAGAATTTTTTTAAGCTTTATAATTTTTATTTTGAAAGTATACGCCTCAGTGTTTATAAGTTTAAATAGTTAATACTATTCCATGTTTAATTAAGTATTATAAAATCATAGTTTTTTAATTTTTTATTCAGATTTATTATTTTTAATGCCATAAGCTTATTACAATTGGTAAAAAAATTGTTATTTAATTTCACTAATTTAAATCAAGTTACAAATTTCTTTGTATGTTAATGAGTTATAGGTTTAATTTAGTTGCATAAAATTTTTTTCTATAATAGATTTGGGATTTTAAATGTACAGAAAGAACTAAAAATACGAATACTGCCAACTTCTTTATTGGAAAATCTGTTAAATTACACTGGTTTATTTATACATTTAAACAAAGCTTACTTTGAACTCAATATCAAAGGAAATTTACTTATTTAATGTATAAATAATGTTTAGCACACTAGGAAATTTAATGAAATATTTTCTGACAAGTGCATAAACGACAATAAGTATTACTTGTGTATAAAATGAATACATTCAAGCCTTATTTTTCTGAAATTAATTATGCAAGATTAAATATTATTAATTTCTTTATAAAGGCTAATAACTGAAAATAGCCTTAATTTATAAGTGTTAAGAAAAAAAAAAATTTAGAAATTGATCTAAAAAATACTTTAGAAGTGCATCAAGTATAATTAAATTGAAAAAGTCTATACAATCCTTACAATTTAAAATATTTTAAATATTTTAGCCTATCGCGGAAACGAAAAACCGCCACTTGCATAACCAAGCCCTACGCCCCGCTGGGTATGTGTCGTTGCTCGAGCAACTTCATATTGCTGTTCCATGTTATTAAACATTTCTTCTTGCTTTTTCAGAATATCAGGTTTAGATCCAGATGTAAGATTTGATTGTACATCTTCTTTAATACCCATCAACCTCTTAAATTTGGCAGTCACTTTACCATCTTGATCGTGAGTAAATGTCGTGCCTACCCATGTATTTGCTGTGGATGCAGCAACAGTCGACGTTTTATTTTCATCTTGTTTCTAAAAAATATAATAAATCTAATTGACATCCTCAATATTAATATCTTATTCGTGATATATTTATTACTATTTAGTGTATATTCTTATATAGTGATTTGTTCAATTTTTCAACTGACCTTGTTTGCCCACAGCAATTTTCTTTTTTGAATTTGCTCGGCATATTTTCCTTGTGTTGCCGTTGCTAATGGATTGTAATAATTTTGTTCCTGCGAATTGTTAATTATATCACACTCTGTGGCTTTTATTTCTATACCTAATTTTTCTAATTGTGCCAATTTTGTTTTATTTCTTCCTTCGCGATAGCTGAAAGGTCTGTGAGATGAGCCTCGATCTCTTGACCTGGACCTCGACCTTGATCTTGATCGAACACGTTCTTTATCTCGAGAGTGCCTGTCATCTCTATGACGGTCTCGGGACTTCTCATCCTTTGAATGTCGCCTATCCCTATCCCTATCTCTATCTCTGCTTCTGTCTCTATCTTTGTCTCTACTTCTGTCTCTACTCTTATCTTTTACTCTATCCCGATCTCTATCTTTCTCTCTGTCGCGGTCTCTTCGCTTTTCTCTATCGTCCCTTCTATCTCTAAAAACCATAGAAATAAAATATTTAATTAGTACTTAGTATTGAAAAAATAAATAAATATATAAATATAATTATAATAATAAAAATAAGGTTAATGAACTCACCTGTCTCTCCGATCTTCGCGGTGGTGATCCCTATCATTCTTATCATCATTTTTGTCTTTATCCTTACGCCTATCATCATCCCGAGACTTCTTATCCTCCCGAGATTTCTTATCATCGTCTTTGTGTCTTTTTGAATCTTTACTGTCTTTGTAATCGTTCACACGCCTCTTATCATCACCTTTTCTGTCAGAACTGTGTCTACTATTTCTTTCATATTTGTCTAATTTACTTTGATCTGTCTTATCATTGTTTTTGTGATCATCGTGAGAACTTGAAGAACGATCTTCATGGTCTATTCGCCTGTAAAACGATTACGTTCTGCAGGGGTATACCACACAGATTCGAATTATTATATAGTTCAATTACGAATCGTGCAATAGGATGAATGCATAAGAATGCATAGATAATTTTTAAAAGTGGAATTTATGTGTATAGTTATATATTATTTTTGTAAATATGAAATTGCGCGCTGATCAAATCGATTTAAATGAGCTGTAACTACTTGTTCCATAATATAATAAAAATTTTAAAATAAAAACTCTTACAGTCGACCATTTATATATTAATTGCCTTACAATAAATAAATATAAATACATATAAATGTAACATAACTATATATGAAAAAATTATATTTAATAAAAGTTATTAAATAAAATTATTTATATATAATATATCTATCCACTTTTGAAAATTCTTGTTTAAGTTATCACTATTTTATTATTATAAATAAATAAAAGTATTAAACGGTAAAGTATAAACATATTAATACTATTTGTATGTAAAATCAACTAAATATTGAGTATTGATACATTATAATAATGTGTGAAATTCATTAACTTTATTTGATTATTATTAATTTAAAAACGTAATTATATTTAATTAATATTACCCCAAGTAAAATTTCTTAGAATTGTTTCCAATTTAATAAATCAGAAAATTGTTAATAATAGATTATATATTAATAAAATTTCAAATTAAAAGAATTCTGACATAAGTAATAATAATAAGCTATTAATAATAATATTTAAATATTCTTTCACATGATATAAACTGTTAATATTATTACGTTATAAACAAAACAAAATTATAAAACATAATTATTAATTAAAATGTTATAATTATAAATTTTTTTGTTGTAACTTTTAATTTCGTAGAAAACAAAATCGTTTAAGAAAGAATATTAACCTATTTATCTTAAGAATATTAAAAAACTTTAAAATGCATTCAATACACAATAAAAACTTTCGCAGTATTTAAAAATTTTTATATACGAATTTTCGTAAGCTTCGTATTAGTTATAAATTTTTTCATTATTTATTATTCATAAAACTTGTTATTCAATGTAATTTGAATTGACTGTTTTTAATTTAGATATTTGATAATCAAGTGACGAATTAAAAAAAGATTAAATAATATTTCAGATTATAGAAATTAAACAATTATTATTCAATATTATTGAAGCTATCAATTTTTATATAATTTAAGTTTAATATAATTCAAATTGAAAATTGATTTAAAATAGAGAATAACTTTGTAAAATACAAAGTAATGACTTGTTATGTAGTGAAGTAATGTCATACTCACCAGTAGAAAAATATATGTAAGATAATTTGAAATTATTTGTTAAAAATATGTTCAAAAATATAATAAACTAATGAAGTTTAAAACATGTCAAACGAATAAACAGTTATTGAAATATTATGATATTTTGAATTACTAATTGAAATTATAGTTGTAATTATAGTTATTGAAAATATTAAAATATCTATTAAGTTATTTCAAAATGTTATGATAATTTGTAATCAAGAATATAAGGTGCTAATTTTAATTTTGGTATTAACTTAAGAATTTTGTATATATTTTAAATATTTGAATCAATATAGATTATATAAATAGTATTTATGTTATAAAAAAAAAAGTAATTTATAATTATATTTTTCATCATAATTTTAATACTACCATATATATTTAAATGATTTTAATAATAAATAATTGATTGTTTATATACCTTTTATATATAAAAAAAAAATTATAAAAATTATAAAATGAAATCGACTGAGGATTATGTATATATGGATGTGTATATACGTATTGATATATATATAAATATATATATATATATACACAATAATAAACATATAATACAACATTTTTAAACTAATATTTAAATAGCAAACCAGTATACCTCTGGTCTGGAAGTGAGGAGGCATGTCTAGTAGAATCTGTTCGATGGGAATTCGATACAAGTGACCGGTGAGGACTTCTTTCACTTCCCGAATTGTCTGATGAATTGTTGTTGCTTTCCTACAGAAAAGATATATTTTTCATTATTGAAAAATGAAAAATTACTTGGTTTTCTTAATTAAATCCATTCCAAAACCAAATATTCCCTAGAATGTTTAAAGTCTAGTATAAATATTGATTACAAGATGAATATTTTTGTTTTTTAGTTAGTAGAATTTTTAAACATTTTCCTTCGATATAATAAATGGTTAATTTTAGATTGTTTTTAAAAAATAAACACTTTAAATTTTATCTTAACTATGAGATATATTTTAGGTGTAAGAGGAAATAAGAATTTATAAAAGCTACAAAATAATCTAGATGAATTATTTTCTGTTAAAAAATTCATAAACCATACCAAGAATACCTGCTTTCCAAATAGAATAGAATTTTATTGTTATGTATTTTTTAACACCGAATCCTTTCTTAATATATGTTTCTGTGATCATCATTTCGATTTTTTTGTAAGAGTTACCTTCTGGCAGCATCTTCTACTTACCTAAGTCTTCGTAATAGGACTTGGGGGTAGTCTTGAAAGACCCTCGCACAGCATTGACCTTGCCGAGGTGCGTAGATATTGTATCATGAATTACGAACAGAGCTACGTGTTAATATTATCTCACGAAATGGTACTAATCCCAATAATTTATATGTATTTTAATTTCTAAATAATACCTGATTTTTAATTAAGTTTTATAAAAAGTGTTCTATCGAAAAAGCTTGTAAATTGTAAACTTAAAATGTTAAATCCACCAATGTGTAACCAATAAAGCCTATAATAAGTCATATGCAAAATAATCTTTTGTGCTTTGATAAAAAGTTTTTTAAAAGAGGAGCATTAAAATGAAAAATGAAAGAAAAAAAAAAAGAATTTCGTTTTAGTGTTTAACAATATTCGTGAGTAATATGTGATAATTCCTACCCGATTATTATTTAAATGTTAAGTACTGTATAAAAATAAAATATTTATACCTCACTCATGTCCATTGGCACTGGATCATAAATGGCATCGTTGACCTTTCTAACAGTGACAGCAGTCTTGTTAACTACATTTGACAACTATAAAAAATTAATAATCATTAAAAATATGATAAAGAGAGTAGATGTAATTACATTTGGATAGATGGTAAAGAAAATTATTGAAACGAATGACAAAGTAGCATGAATTGGCGATTATTTGAAATCAATAGGCTGTAATGTTAATAAATATTTATAGAAATCTTGAATGACGGAAGAAAAAAAAGGCCGTAAGAGTAAGTAATAATCTGTAATAAGCAAGTAATAAATAGCGTTAGAAGGCGAAAATAAAGTCAATAAATTTGATATAGGATGCTTTAAGGGCTATGTATTTAGTTGGCCAGGGTGATTCACGAGGTGCCCTCGAATCACGAGGACGGAGCATTATAAAAATAAATAAATAAATATAAGAAAAGCTTAATAAGGTGTAAAGTTTTACCGAAATGAAAATCAATATGGCCGAAAATACGTAGGGGAAGCAGTACAAGGAGTATCGGGAAGCACTTGCTGGACCAAATGAAATCTCATGCTTCGGAGAGCAAGGGAAGCGATTATAAACAATGTCCTTATCGGCAATTGTTTATGATATCTGGAGGGAGAGGATGAGGGTGAGGTAGAGGTAGAGGTAGACGTAAAGGTAGAGGTAGAGGTAGAGCTAGAGGTAGAGGTAGAGGTAGAGGTAGAGAGAGAGAGAGAGAGAGAGAGAGAGAGAGAGAGAGAGAATTCCAACGAAATTACGTACCCCGTCATCGGAATCGTTACTGTTCTCGCCATCGCTGCCATAATTCATCAGCGAGTTCATGATGGCGGTCTATATCTGGTTCCGGGCGTAAAAATGGAGCTATTAATGCCAACGGATATAGCGATAACGCGCGACCCGTAGCGTTATTAGCACCCAAGTCGACTAACGAGCGTAACGCGTAAGTAGGAGCTTGCGAGGTATCATCGATCGGCTGAAAGAGACGCGCACGAAAAAAAGAAAATACTAATAATAATACTAATAATAACAACAACAACAGCAACAGCAACAGCAACAATAATAATAATAATAATAAATAATAATAATAGTAGTAGTAGTAGTAATAACGATGATATAATAAATATTTCGTTATCGTCGCGGTAAAAGGACTCGTGTATTGTTCGGAGTCGCGAGTCCGGGGCTGCGCCACTTAATACAGAAGAGTTGGAAGCCGAGCCGAGCCGAGCCGAATCGAGTCGAGTCGAGTCGAGTCGAGCCGAGGCTCGAGGAGTCGAGGAGTCGAGACGCCGCCGCCGCCGCCGTCGTCGTCGTCGCGTCGCGTCGCGTCGTCTTCACTGCCGTCGCCGATAATAAATACACATACAAACGCCCATAGCATTCGCCGCCAGCTTGGGAGAAATCAAAATTTCGTTGGCGTAGGTGATACGCGACTAGCCGAGTATCACCGATACTATAATAATACTCGTTGCAGCAGCAGTAGTAGTAGTAGTAGTAGTAGTAGTAGTAGTAGTAGTAGTAGTAGTAGTAGTAGTAGTAGTAGTAGTAGTAGTAGTAGTAGTAGTAGTAGTAGTAGTAGTAGTATACCCACACAATGCCTACATGCCTTCACGGATTTAACAATGCCTTCGATGGTTGGACTCTCGCCAACAGGAGTGAGAGTGAGAGAGAGAGAGAGAGAGGGAGAGAGAGTCGAACAAAACTTTTCTCTTCTCTGACAATTACGTTCCACTGGCAAAAGTCTACATTATACGCCTTTCAAACAACGTCCTATAAACAAAAAAAAAAACAAAGCAAACAATTCCCTGACACGTACACGGCCTCCTGAACGTACGATCGAGCCTTAATACGTGCGGAAACGTATGCGCTCGAGACGATCCAACTAACGGTGTCCAGCTCATAAACGCATGCGCACCTTCATGCATCGAATAACATTAAATATTACTTCAATAAACCTTATTATGTCGCAGGCCTACCCTATTTTGACCCCCCCCCTCCCTTCGCCTCCTGCCCAATTCACGACTAACGCAAAGACGAAAAGGCTGCGATCGAGCGACAATGTATTATTATTAATATTGTAGTTGTTGTTGTTGCTGTTGTTGTTGTTATTACTATATGCGACGGCGTAAGCTCGTCTTAGCTTTAATTTGCGTTATATTTACGAGAGCATAACACGAATTTCGTAAATAAAACTGCCTTTCTACATTCATTCGTTAAAGTAGAAAAGCCGACGATTGCAAGGAATTACAAATAAAGTAGATTAATATTATTTATAATACGAGAGAGAGAGAGAGAGAGAGAGAGAGAGAGAGATCATTGCCGTGGATAGATTGTTGTTTTGTTAAATTGTTTTGCGTCTTATGCGGGCGCGCAGCTCATCATTAGGAGACATAAATTATATTACGAAATTATCACCGACGCGTATGCGATTAATTTACGGTCTAAGAAAATCATTATTAATTACGTTTCGTTCGAGGCTTTTGCGGTCGCTGCGATCCAGTTACCTCGGTCACTTGGCTTCTTAACAGCTTAACTTGTCTAGATTTCTATAAATCCTTTTCCGTCTGCCCAGGTGACGTAATCCTTCGGCTCGGGTTTCATGTAAATTAGCCGGATCGGAAGGTTATGGCATTACCGTTATGGCCTTACTCCTTCATACGCTTCTTATGGAGACTCGATGATATTTATTTTCTCCTTTCTCGAAATCTTATTTCACGCATAAGCGATATTCTTCATTTTCAATTCAATTTACAGTCACTCTGTAATATAAAATCCTTACTAACCCCTGCGCCAACTCATGCATTCAAACACGAAGAGCTGAATATCTATACTGAATAAATATATTTAGAAATTATTAAAAATAACTTTTAATCCTCGGACTTGCAATGAATTTAATTCAATGTAGCCGTTTTATTCTCCCCTCCTCTTCGAATGTGTCAATATTTTACAATAAACCTAATTTCCCTATCATCAATAAACAATCTTCGATATACAATATAAACGACTGACGTTGTTTATTTTTCGCATCTTTAGCTCAACGTGTTTTTCTATTTTCAGTTTTCATAGAATTGAAGTTAAGGATTTTTTTTTTTAATTTATTTATTTTTTTTTTTTTTTTTCTTTTACAAATATTTTCTCCTACAAAACGAAATAAGTATATAAATCATATTGTATTATTGTCGCAGTCGTAATGAAAACCGTACGTGGGGATATGCAATAAAAAAGTGGAACTTAGATACGAGTAAAGTCGAAGAGAAAATGCAACGAAGTTCACTTTAACTTTAATTTTAAATTTTAATGTATTAAAAATACATTTGATAATACGAGGTAGGGTATTTTAAAAATAAATATATTCCAAAAAAACATTCATAAATAAAACGGCCATGCACTTTCTCTACGAGTTTTACATTTATTGCACGAATATTTCCTCTGTATTAAAAAAAAGTTTATGCTTTTTATGCATTTATAAATATTATTCACAAGGTACGCGATTCTTTGTACTTTAGTATTTTATAACATTTTGCTGTTAATCTTTGCAAGAAAGTTTTGTCCAAGTGAAAATTGACACAAACTATGCCAACACAGTGCGTTATTAATTTTGTTTTCGTTTTTTTTAATTGTGTGTGCGTGCGCGTGTGTATCTGTTTTTTTTTGTTTTTTGTTTTTGTTTTTGTTTTAACTGAAAATAAAATGCAACTCACTTTATTGGTTTAATGGTTATTACGTATTGTTTAAATTGTTAACGTTTGACAGGAATATGTATTGTAATAGTTAAAACGTTTGAGATACATTTAGATTCTGTTACAAGTACAGGTTCATTTGATAAGAGGCCGCTCTAAATAAATCCCATTAAATCAAATAATCTGCTTATTGGCTTTTAATACATAGAAGAGCTATTTCTTATCTAGAATTCAATACTTATATTTATACTAATAAATGCCATACGAAGTATGAGTTATTTAATGTGCCTACTCTATTTTATATTCGAGAAGCCTTTGAACTAAATTTCGCAGAACTATAGTGTCATTAAAGAAATCCCTGAATAGAATACGCATTAAATTTAATATAGAATTTATTATTTTAAAATAATTCTCCTTCAAAAAGTAGTCCATACGTCACAGCGGTAAATGCACTTCCCTCTTAGAGATATTTATCTTTAAATAGAACGTCATTGAACCTTAAAGCCATAGCTAAAAAGCGAATCGATACTACGATATTTGCGACAAAATGAAAAATATTTGTATAAATACGTTGTTGTCTGTTGTTTGTTGTTGTTGTTGTTGTTATTGTTATTATTATCATTATTACTACTGCTGCTGCTGCTGCTGCTGCTGCTGCTGCTGCTGCTGCTGCTACTATCGTCGTTTAGTATTTTCGTTTTTACGTTAGAAATGGAGGGCGTTTTGTTTAAAGCTTAAAATGTACAATGTTGCATTAAATTGAGCATTTTAAAATTGCTACATAGACTTCGTTTCATTATGATAACAGTCCGTTAACAGTTGGCTTTTATAGCTTTACGAAGCCCGTTTATTATTAGGCAGTACTTTGCGTCGCGGCTTTATGTCGGGCAAATAAAATCAGCTGTAAATGTACTATCGCGAAAGCCATTAGAAGAAACAAAGCACCAAGACGACTATCAGGATATTTTCTAATCAGAGAATTATTTAATCGCGAGAGTGAACGCCTGCTAGAGAAATACGTAGAATCTATACTCGGCTCGCAAATACAATTATTTAAAAATATTAAATTCTCAAATAGCACGAAAATCCGTAAGAACGTATACATTGATGATATAACTATATATTGATCTCGATAGGTTAGCGAATTGGCAGGTATTCGTCTGCGAAACATACGATCTTCGATTTTACAATAAATACACTTCGTCATTTGTCGCTGCTAATTGCGATATTATAATCTAGATTGAAATATCTATAGTAAAAAATTAGTCGCATACGCAAATGCACGCACGCACGCACGCACGCACGCACTAATGGCCCTCGTAAAAGAGTTAAAAATATCGGTATTGACATTGCCATATGCAAGCAACATAATGCTATAATTATAATTGAAAATTATAATTATCATTGCCATGTGGAATACTCGAATTACAAAATGCATTATAAAACTTCATAAATTGTTTGGGTCTGCAGTATATGTGGTTGAACCAAGCCAGGCCATTCCCATACCTTATTTTAAAAAAGAAAACGATAATCAGGCCATAACTAATTAAGTTTAATTGAAGAATTGAGAATTGAGTACAACGTAGCGAAGTCACATAAAAACTAGATACCAGTTGTTACCGTTAGAAGAAATTAATATACGTACTCTTGTTTTTCCTTTATTCTGCTCTCTGTTCGGTAGATTATGATTAGAAGAAAAAAAAAGTAACGCAAGATTAGAAATCGTGAAAGAAGATAGCGTTTGGTAATAAACCAATAACTGCAATCTGATATTTAACACTCGAGTTCGGCTGAAAAAAAATATGTTTTTTAAATACGTTTTTCAGTTTGATTTTTTAACGAATGCACAATAAAATTAAATGCTATCCTACCGGAATAATAATAATAATAATAATAATAATAATAATATTTAATAACAATATAATAATAACAAGAATAATACAAGACATTTCAACGATAAAATAACGAATAACCAATACTATCTGCCAGTATTTACTATGTATGTGAATAATAATTTTATTTAAAATTAGTTCGACTATAATTATAAACGTATAATTCAAGACGTCTTTATGTATAAATCTGTCGCGCTGCGTTTAGAAAGGATTCATGGGAAGCGCTTAAATGTTTTCAAAGTAAAAAGTAATTTAAATTGGTGCATGTAAAATTAAACTCGATATATTCTCAGGCATACATTTTATAAATTTAATGTACTCCATTCGAATTATTTCTGTATTGCAATGCAAAAAAAATTAAATGTCTAATAAACATATATTTTATTGTTACGTAAAATAATATAAAAATTGTATGAGATTTTTTTATATGTATTATGAAAAAAAAAAAAATTTAATTAAATGCTGAATTGTATTATAAAAAATATTAATAATATTTTTAAATACGTATAACTATATATTGCGTTTTTAAATTGATAATCAACAATTGTATCTGATAGGACATAAGATGATCACTGATTATGATTAATTATAAATAAAGCAATATTGACTGGGTTATTAATTTCTTAATAAGTTATTAATATATTATTATTGTTCCGCGATTATTTACCGGCGCCATTGTTTATTTAAACATAAAGCGAGAAACATAAAAGTTTTTCCATTGCTGTTAATAAAAAAATAATAAAATTTAATAATAATCGTTATTGGATGTCAGAAGCACGTATGGCCTAAATATAGAGGGGATATTATGTTTATTCATAATATTAATGTGTTACTTTAAAATTGTTATCTACCGTTGTTGATTAACAGTCCGAAACAGCTTGATTAATATTATGATATATTGCTTACCTAAGATAAAGCATATTATCTTATTTTCAATTATGTTATGCGCTCTATGGCCTGGTTCCAATACATTTACATTTCTTTATTAACTTAGCTGCTGTAGACTTGATTGTTTACTTTTTCTTATAATATATATATTCGAGATAGTTCTTACTTTACCAATCGGCGACAATTTCATCTAATTGACGATGATTTCAATGAACACTAAGAAAACTGATAAGAATATTTGAATTACGAAAATTGAATTTGAATTAACCGGCATACAATAGGTGTACAAAAATAACATTAAATAATAATGCAGCAATTTTATCGCAATATTAATATAATTAGTTTATTTACTTATTAACTATAATATATACAGTAAACTCTTCGGTATTATTCATGTCGCCATGATTTATGTTAGACTATATAATATAATAAATTATAAACACAGCTCACTATATTTATATATCTGCATGATGAATGATAATCGGAAACTTAAAAATCTTTACTGCTATAATAATTTTCTCGGCATGATGCTGTTGCGTTCTTTTCTTTACAATATGTTATTGTTTTCGTAAGGTTTAAGAACATTGGAAGTATGACGACTATTAGTAGTTCTACAATGTCCATAAATTCTCGCGCCATCATTATTTACATAATTGCACATAATAGTTTCAGATTGTACTTCACTAAACAAACATACTAGCGCATGCACGCGCACACGCACAACGATATACATGCACGTAAATATACATATATACGTGCCAGCCACTCTATTATGTCATGCAATTATAAAAACAAAATATTTTTTTCAAGAAATTTAAGATGAATAACGTAAATTGTTTTTTGCAACATGTATGTTTACTGTCATCAATATAAATTTTTTTCTCTCCCACAAGATGTAAATTTATTAAGCATCATAATTTCAAGCTTTTACCAAGACCATTTTTTAATTATAGTAGACAAAATTGAAAAACACATACAATTAGAATTGGCGCGAAGATTTTTAGACACTATACGTAATGTTTACGTAAAATTACACAATCACAATAGCGCTGATGTTACACGATAAAAATTCCGAGTTCGATCTGCTCTCTATACATTGTTTGAATTTTTTTATATTTCGTCAACTGCAATCAAGTGAGGATTCACTAAATTTACATAATTGCTTTTGTTAAAAAAAAAAAAAAAAAAATCATCGAAAAATAATGCTGTACAACATAATTCGATAGAATCTATCATCTTATCGCGGCAAAGTACTATTTAATTAATATTTCTTTACACACGCGCGCGCGCCCGCATACAAACACATATACACTTACGTACACACATACGCATACATTATTTATACATATATGTATACATACATACATACCTACATACATGCATATACATACATATATATATATATATATATATATATTTATATATACATGTATATATTTATGTATTCGCAAAAATTTTATTAAATCTAATTGTCATTTTTAAAAAATATATGTGCTTCGCTATCCTCAAAAGAGGTTCATATTGAATTTTTCTCGAGGCCCTGTGCAACGCGACAGTGTGCATAATAGCACGACACATACTATACAAAGAAAATGTAATTCTCATAATAGAAATATACAACGGTTAGTATTTGAAATGCAATATTTGTTTTGTCCAACACTGAACCCGTGGAGGAAGGCATCATTTCCATTAAAAACTAATTGATTTGAATGACTGAAAAGAAAACAAATTGAAGAAAAACTCGGTGATATTTGTAAAATTGCACAATTTCGTCGTGAAAGTAATGAATGAACAAATAATTTCATTAAGAAAATTAACGATATCGCAACTTTTATACATCTAATGTATTCCTAACGTACATCATTTCTTATGTATTACTAAATTTTCGCTTACTCCCCTCTTCGCCTCGTCATCCACCATTCATTTTATAATAAAGTAGTTAAAAAAATCATTTGCAGCAATATCACGCGACGATTACCTGACTTTCACCGATTAAATTCATTCTAGTCGAATGGATGAACGACGGCTGCGCCGACAAATCAAACCCAAATAAATATTTATTCAAGTATTATTATTCAAGGGCATATTTATTTACATATGCATTATTCGTCTCTCGTAAATTGATTATCATTGTCATTTTTCCACGTCCAATCAAATAAATACTTATTTGAATTATCCTGTACACGTATACGCACGCATACGCACGGACGAACGGACGAACGGACGAACGGACGCACGCGCGCACGCGTGCTCGGCCGGCCGGCCGGGGCCCCGCCGCATTTATTTCAATAGCAATAGTAGAATAAATGTCCGAGATGGCCTCTGGGCTATTATTGGTAAACGAAGACGAGCGAGCGGCTTCTCTGTTTCATTAAATACAGCATTACGAATCTCTCGGCCTGGCAAGATGAAGAGCACTAAGAATTGGCATTGGGCGGCGGACGCGGTCTATCGTAATCCCTCCGATAGTCCTTGTTCGGTCGCCAGTCCGCCTGATAGCCATCCCCTGGATAATTCCGGCTGCCCCCAGTGCCGCGGAAGTGCGACGGCGGCAAATCGGCGTTGTATCCGCTGCCGCTACTGCCACCGCCACCGCTGCCTCCGTAGTTTCCTGGACCTCCGTAGCCGTAGCCACCCGGGCCACTCGGATAACGATAGTAATCCCTAAAATTATAGCTCATCAATATCACCGCTGCTCCTTCCGTTTATTTCCATCATAATTTCCATAATTAGATCTCTTAACGAATGAACGGCGAAAAGATAAAGGCTTACCCTCCACCCCGCTTCTCGTTCATATGCATTCGGTCTCGATCCCTGTCTCTGTCCCGATATCCACCTGACATCCTGCTGTACGGATCAAATCTTTCGCGCTTGTGATCTCCAAATCTACAATAATTTAAAACTATATATCAGTGCATCACAAATGCTATTATGTCGAATATAAAATATTCTATTTAATTAGATTTAATAATTCACATGTGCACGCGCACAAGTGGACAAGGAGTATATTTTATCGTCTAAAAATTATCATGCCATTATACCTCGCGTCGCGCGGGTCTCTGTCTCTGGAGAGCCAATGCTCCTCGTCCCTTCCGCCACTATAATGGCCACCACCAGCATAGCCGCCACTGTCTCTTCTGACTCTCTCATCCTTGATCGCAGTCAATCGGTCCATATTCCTCTCACCGTGACTTCGGTCCCTGTCCCTGTCCCTGTCCCTGTCTCGGTCTCTATCTCTTCCCCTGTCTCTGTCCCTTTCCCGATCTCTTTTCGAATCTTTGTGCTTACTGGTGGCCATATCCTTCTGCTCTTTGTTGTGTCTTGCGCCCGAGTCGACGCTATTAGAATTCGATGTTGAATTCTGACTGGCCGTGACTGGCGTTATCGTTATGGCGCCAATCGTTACGGAAGACGAGGTACCGATATTTCCTAACGTTGATGCGGAAATCATATGCTTTTTCGACAGCACATTACTACTGTTGGAATTCTCCTCGACATCTTCCACGCGGCGCTTAGCCGCTCGTATCTCCTTGTTACAGCTCTCGTTTGAATTCTTAGAGTTGTGTTTGTCATCGTATTTCTAAAAACAGCATTTACAACGTCAGGATAATTATGCGAAAATTATGCGTCATTATAAAAACAATTATCATTATAAAAATTCAATGTAACCTTCGTCGTTGTAGTCTCGTCTTTTTTTTCTGGACTCGACGTTACGCTCCCTCCTCCATCCTTTTTTGTCGCGTGCTTGTACAACTTGTAAAGCTTTTTTGCATCGAATTCGGTGAACTTAGATACAAAGTACCATAGGTTACTACGCCATTCTTTTATTTGTTCCAGATCTTTGTATTCGGAAAGGCAGGTATTTATTTGATTACCAATTTGTACAAGACATTGGCGAGTATGAGCCACTTGCTCAGACTCGCTTAACGATTGATCTGGCCTGTCCAAAGCCTTCAAGGCCTTTTTAACGGGACGCATTTTTTCTTTGCACTGGAAAATTTATAAATGTCATATTATTAAAATCACTTAATACTTTGTACTCGGGTAAGGTAATAATTAATTCTTTTTAATTAATTTACCTCGTTAAATATAGAAGGATCTAAATCTCCCAAGACATCCAAAGCTCTCGGTTCATTATTCGCAGTGAAATGCATCGGCCCGGATTGCTTGGCTTTCTTATTTTTTTTACCCTCTTTCTTTTCCTTTTTTATTTTTTTCTCTTTCTTTTTATCGTCGACTGCTACGTCATTTTCTTCTTTAACCTCTTTTTTTACAATCACTACTTCATCTTCTTTTTTGACTGGCTGCTATAATTACGAACAAAAATTATCTATGCTTTATATCACGTACAATAACTACTATTCAACAACGCATAGAACATATTTTATTACTACCTTATCAATCTTTGGTTTATGTTTCTTTTCGTCGCCAGAACTTTCGTTTTCTTCAATTATTTCTTTTGTTATAGCGGTTTTCATGTCCTTTGCTTTTCTAGGCTTTCTTTGCTTTGCCTACAAAATATCGATTATTTTTATAAATAATATTATCTTTATTTTACATGCAAATTTCTTAAAAAATTTAAGAAACTTGTAATTTAAGGGGTTAAAGTCTTTTTTAAAAAAAATTTCGTGTATTTTATTCATTTAAAAATTTATTTAAAAGGTAAATAAATTTTTACGATATTTTTAATGTTCGAAAATTTAAAAATTTGTAGAAAACCTGTAAAATTAAGGTTTTAAAAGTTGCAGAGCATTTTATAAAAAACAATTTTTCACAAAAAATAAATGATTATTAATACGTTACGATAATCAGATCAGATTCAACGATTGTACGCTCATTTATTTAAAAGTTTTTTTTTTTTTTTGAAATTTATTTAAGTTCTTGCTCAAAGATGGTTTAACCCCTTAATAAAATCAAGGAAATAAAGGAACAATTAGCTTTACCTGGGATAGAAGGTCTAAGGAAAAATTATTATAAAGTTTGGTCTGCAAAAAAGGTTTATATTCTTTAGGAAAAACGAAAATAAATGTAAAAAAACATTAAATAAATAAAATCTTACCACCCCATGTTTTTGATCCATTTGCTTTTTCAAAATTTTTAAAAGATATTCTCCACGGGCCTGAATACGCTTAATTTGTGCCTTGCTACCATTAAGAAGTATTTTATCACCTAATTTTAAGCTCTCGTCCATTTTTATTGCTTCCCAAGAGCCCATACCATGTTGATAAATTCCCTTTAAAAGTCTCGTGTCATCATCTACTGTCCATTCACAATCAAAGTTGGCCGCTTTAACTCTGAATAATTAAGAAATATAGATATAATAAATCGTGTTAATTAAATTTATATTTTATTTCACGCATAAAATCATGAAGATTGTTTAAATAATTAATAAATTAAATCATACGAAAATAATTTAACGTTAAGATGTTTGCATACGTACTTGATGTCTAAATTCCAATTAGCTCTTTGCTCAGCATCCACAGGAAGTGCTTGATCAAGTGGCTCCAGTTCAGTAACAGCAGCACTGAAAGATTTTGCATTGACCATGACACCGCCTAATTTAAACGTAGGTCCTCTACGACGTTTACGCCCTGGTCCTTTACTTTCATCATCATCGGTCTTGTTTTCTTTGGCGACACTAGTTTCAGATTCAGCCAAACAAGATTCACACCGCGAACGTAATTGATCCGCTAAATACGAAAGCTCGGACATCGGCTTTTCATTGAGCTCTGCATCCGCAGCAATTTCATCCAGCCTTTTATCCGGTGCCGGGAATTTTTTATAACTTTTGATGAATCGTCTTATCTGCAATAAGAATAACGAATAAGAACACTTAGAATCGTTTAATCTGTAGGCTACTTAATTTATTTTATTTTTAAATATATATATATATTATATATACATGTATCTAAACGGTTAAAAACTAATTTATTTAATCTTCCTGATCCTTAATGATTTAATTATATAAATCGAAAGTATTTTTTAAAAAGTAAGTTATTACCTCAACGTCAGTGAAGCTTTTAACGTTTTCACGAGGTAACATTCGTGGTCTTCCTCTTTTTTTAGGTCTACCATCGTCGCTACCATCTTCATCGCTTCCTGAATCCTCGTCTTCTTCACTCTCATCGCCTGACTGATTTTTTCTTTTTTTTCTACCCTTATTTTCGCTTTCATTAATTTGTTGCAGAGTTTTTCTACTTCTAGGTGGCAGATATAAATCTTCCATTTCCTTAGATTTTTCTGCCTCTTCAACTTTAGCTCTGAAGTTTTCAGGAATAATTTCAGCCTAAAAAATAATAACATTGAGGTAAGCCTATGGCCGATTAGAAAATATAAAAATTATATAAATTATATAAAGACTTACCCAGTCTTTACTTTCATCGTCGTTTTCATTTACTTGAGTCGTCATTTCGGTTTCTTCTTCAAAAGCAGCAAAACTAGCTACTTTAAATGCTGACAGTAATTCGTCTCCAACTGTTGTAGGTCCTTCATCTCTTGTTTCAGCTCTTCTTAAGATCTCATCAATATCGCACTATAAAGTACAAAATACACAAACATTAAAAATAAATATTATTTGGTTGAAATGAGAATATCGTTGAAAAAATTTTTTACTGTAGGTTCCTCGTCGCCATCCTCTTCATCTTTAAATAACTCTTCAGCACCGAATTTCAAAATGGCACTTAAATCCTCTTTATTAAAAGGATTCGTATTAGAGTTTGAACCTTTTTTGTCCAGTACAGTTCGACCAGTAGTATCCATTCTTTGAATGACTAAATGATCGAGTACCATTTTCTGTTTAGCACGTTCAACAATTTCTTCTTCTACCGAACTTTTTGTTACTAATCTATAAATATTAACCTGAATAATAAAAAAAAAAAAGTATATATAAAATATTGTTTTTTAATAATTTTGGGATTTAATTAAATAAATAATTAAATTTAAATCACGGCATTACTTGATTTTTTTGACCAATTCTATGAGCTCTAGCTTGAGCTTGAAGGTCATTTTGAGGATTCCAATCAGAGTCAAATATGATAACTGTATCAGCAGTAGCTAAATTGATGCCAAGACCACCAGCTCTGGTGGATAGTAAAAAACAGAAGTCTTGAGAACCAATTGCATTAAAGTGATCTAAAGCTTGCTTTCTTAATTCCCCTTTAATGCTTCCATCAAGTCTTTGAAATGGAAAATGCCTCTTCTGCAGGTACTCACTGAGGATATCCAACATTCTAACCATTTGACTAAAAATTAATACACGATGTCCCGTTTCTTTAAGTCGAACTAAGAGTTTATCTAATAAGACTAGTTTTCCAGAACCACGAATCAGTTGTTGAAGGTAATCATCGTTATTGTCTTTCTTGTCATTTTCATTTGGTTTCGTTAAGAAAGCGTGATTGCAACACTTTTTTAATTCAATTACGATATTCAAAAATGTAGATGTCGAGCCCTTATTGCCTTTTCTCAAAGCATTAAAATTTTTAGTTAGGATCCATTTATAATATTGTTTTTGTAAAGAAGTCATTTCGACGCGCAATATTTGTTCTACTTTAGCCGGTAAAGATTTTTCAACGTCCTTTTTAACCCTTCGTAAAATGAAAGGCTCTAATTGTTTGTGTAATTTTGAATATCCTTTTTGAGCAGCATTATCGTGTTCTTTTTCAAAGTCTTCCCACGAATCGAACCTGCAAATTTCAAAATGTTAAAGATGTATAAGTACGGTACAATAAATCAATAAATAAATAATAATACTAAAAAAAATACTTACCTATGTGGCATAATAAAGTGCAATAAAGCCCATAGCTCTTTCAAACTATTTTGCAAAGGAGTTCCAGTAATAAGAAGTCGATGATTCGTATTGAATTCAGCCAATGCTTTATACAATAATGAATCGTCGTTTTTTAACCGATGAGCCTCGTCAACTAAAAGTACGGCCCAATTTAATACGCCTAAAAAAGCTTTGTCCTTGAGAACAATCTCATATGTCGTCAATATAGCATTAAATTTAAGTCTTTTTGAATCGTAACACCATTCATATTCCCTGATCTATTTAAAAATCATTAAAAAAATTTCTTTGAGAATTCATTTTCATTCATTTTCATTTTAGGAGACGTATGTTGTAATGAAAATCATCTATACCAACAATTTCTAAGGATTTCCAATATTAACTCTAATAGAAATTCTTTAAAAATAAGTTACAAACTTATAAAATTAACAATTTCAGTAGGACAATAAAATTATAGATACATCACATTAAAAATATAAATATTTTTAAACATTTTCATTTTAATAATGACAATACCTTAGGCTGTTATTATTTTTTTTTTTTTCAAAACTCAGAAATTAGGTAATTAAACAATTTATTCTTACAATATCGTTTCTCCTTAATAACATGAAGAATATTCATTAAAAATTAGAAAAAAAGGTCTTACCACATTTCGTGAATGAACATCTCCTAAATAAGTAACGAAATTCATGTCTGGAGCCCATTGGACCATTTCTCTCTGCCAGGATGTCATTGTTGATAGAGGAACGACCAATAAAAATGGACCATGAAGTTGCTGGGTATGAAATAGGTAGTAAAGGAAGCAAATAGTTTGAATAGTTTTACCAAGACCCATTTCATCAGCTAATATTACACTGTAACAAACAATTCGTGAATTTATTTTATTGAAATGCAATTAATGTAAAAGTTTAATTTTTATTATACAGATATTGTAATAATTAAATAAAATGATTTGAAATATAAATATAATGATCGATTAATGTAAAAAAAACTACAATACCTGTTTTCTTTACACCATGAATGAATCATCCAATTCAATCCATCCATTTGGTAATCTCTTAGTATACAATTCTCATCTTTACCCATGTAAGTCGGTTGTTCTTTCAACTGATGAAATTTAGGTCTATATTTTAAAACTTTACAATGTTTACTAGGTGTTCGTTTCGAATCCTCGCGATCGCGGAATTCTTGAATTTTCTCTGGCCATTTCTTAATTATTAAAGCACCATCTTCCCAAGTAGCTTCTGAATAAGGCAAACTTTCCCATTTACAATAATAGTCAGGATGATCTGAATCAGGCTTATCACCTTCGGCTAGACAATTATACAAATAATTTATAATATTCAATGATTTAAGAAATTATGTAATTAGATATGAAAATTAATTTTTTACCAATAATCCGCTCAACGTTATAGTAACTTTTTAAAAGATCTTGTTGCAATTCTAATTGACACTCAAAATAATCAATGTCCTCAGGACCGGCGTATTTTTTCCATTGCTTGATATCTTGTTCTCGTTTAATAAAGTTTTCTAATTTCTTTATTCCTTTGACCTGTAAAAAAAAAAAAGGCCGTTTTAAATATACCTTTTTAATATAAATGTATCCGTATTAATTGATAATATATAATATTTACTTTTTGAGTCGTTAAAGAATCTTTCGACTCCCATGTATTATGTATATATGACCAACCCTTCCATTTTATTAAATACTGGGTTTCAGTATCTTCACCATCCAAGTTTTCAGGATTTTGATCACCATTTTCTTCTATTGCATAAACCGTTGTAACATTTCCTACAACTAATAATTTACGAATATTACAAATATTATTATAGCACAATATTAATTATTTTTATATTCTAAATTATATACCTCCTTTTTTACCAACTCTTTGCCCAAGGATTCTTTCTATTGTTTCGGCATTATCAGGTTCTGTTGGTTCCACAGTTGTTTCATCTATTTCCATAATATCTTCACTGTCTGTTCCAGCTTCACTTTCCTCTTTGTAACTTACTTGTGCGCCCGTTCTTCTTGTTACTTGTCTATTTCAATAATAAACTTAATTAGTATACTCATCTTTATAAAATAATATATAACTCAGCACATTAAGACATTAAATTATATATATTTATCTATTAACTTTTTTTGTTTAAACAAAGAAAAGTACAAAAAGTGCAAATAAGATTAGAATAGAAAGAATAACAGGCGAACGATTTTATTTATTATTATTATTATTTAAAATAAAAATGTGTTTACGAATACTTGATTTATAAAGCGAAACAGATGTGAATTTATATAAAAATTTAAATAAGTTATGAGATAAATCGTCAAATAATCGAAATGTCCTGAGTTATTTTCATAATATGTATTTAAATAAAAATAAACCTTCTATCGTCGCTATCATAAGAAGAATTGTCAGAAGATTCAGAAATCTGTTTCTTTCGTGCTTTGGCTTTTTCTTTAGCCTTTTGTGCTGCTCGTCGATTAATTGATTTACTAGGTGGTGGTCTTTTAACATCTGTATCATCTGATTCCGATTCTGAACTTTCTGAATTCCATGTGTTACGTGCATTGCTAAAATGAATGTGGCGGATTAAAATACATTATCTATTTACTTTTCTTATTTTAAATTTTTTCATTATGAAATTTATTAGAATTATATATATATATATAAACAAAAACATCATGGATACTAATAAAACGTAATGAAATTGAATAAAATAAACAATATTATATCATATTTAATAACTTATAAAGCACAAATTTATTATTTAGTATTAATAGAACATTTAAATTTTTTGTATTACATATTTAATTATTATTATTCCTAATATATTGAAACATATTGATATAAAATAATTGATATAATTCTTTATTAAAAATTTAAAAAATCGACGATTATTAATATACTTCAGTATTTTGTGTTGCTATTACATGTTTAAATAATATGTTGAAAAGTATTTTTAAAAATCTTTTGGAACCAACATAAAATTCTTTTATTGACGTATAATGTATAGCAAGTATAGGAACAAACGTTAACAAATAATAAGAATTGAATATTTTGTTTTCCATAAAACATACGTATTTCAGAATTACCAATATTTTCTTTTTTTACCAAGAATTTTCACTAATTTTTTATGATTTAGATTATTCAAAAAATATTATATTAGAACAAATAAACGATTTTAATGTTTTCTATTACTTACAAAAAAATGACAGATTCCATGGTTTCCATTAAAATATAATTTTAATAAGAACATTCAAGTCATTTGATAAGATTTTTTTTACTCTTGGATAATTTCATAATAAAAATAAATTATTAATTAAGAAAAATGATGAATGTACTTAAAGATTTTTAATAAAATTCATTCATACTACGGTATTAAATGTTTTATATTAGAATGTAAAGCAAGTGTAAATTGTAATAATGTATTCAGAATACTTTTATTAAAACGTTAATTATAAATTATAAAATTATAATATATATTATACTTAAATATTATTATAATCCATTAAATATATGAAAAACTTGTTTTTAAATTATTAATATGACATTTCTAATACTGTTTTAATAACATAAAGAAATATATTCGTAAAAATTTAATGTAAAAAAGAGAAAATTCAGTTATCATATATATTAATATATATATATATATAATATTAATATAATATATAATTCAGTAAAATATGTTGAAAATAGTATTTTAATCGGTGATGATAATGGTAACGATATCCAACATACATAACATTAATATTTTTGAATATTCAAAATAGTTTAATTTTAATATTAAAAAAATTAAAAGTAAATGTAGACCAAGTTTGTGTAAAGCATCAAAATTTTGCAGAATTCGAATATAGAGAAAATTGAGTTAATAGACAGAAAAATTTGGTTTAAAAACTTATTATGTATACATATATATATTATTTGTTTGTACATATTTTTTTTGATTAGTTAAATTCGCATCAATGTCACAAACGAACGCGCGTATAAAGCAATGTTATGAATTTTATAATAAAGCCAAAGTATATGTTAAAATAAAATAGTGCACATAAAATATTGTAAATATAAAATAACTGAATACATTAAATTCCTCTGTAAGAAATTATTTTCTTTATTGTACTCATATTTTGACAAAGGACTATAATAATGACTGGTTTTAATTTATTACCATTTCAATAACCATTGCATTAAAAATTGTATTATACCTTTATTAATATTGCTCTAATTTAATGGTTTAATTTAAGAATAGTTAATAACAGCTATTATTTTTTTGATATATTGACACTTTCATATATTTGTAAATAAATATATTGAAATATAAGCAATCATTTATATGGGCAACTTTTTTCTATTCCTATATAAATACATAGCACGCTTGATAAAATATGCATACACATTAGTAAAATAAGAAAAATAATAACTTTTTAAATTATACAAATGTATTTAATGACAGAAAGGAATAATATATTTTAGTACTTATTTTTATTAATTAATTAATTAATTTCGGAAATAAAATATTTTAAAAAATAGACTTTAATTTGAGCAAACTAACCTATAATATATTTTATTAGTAAAATAATAAAAATAAAAATGTAAATATATTTTTGTATCCATGATGTCCGCGAATTCTTACCTTTTTTTCTTAAGTTTCTTACGGCCATCATTATCACTATCAGGTTGAATAGTTGTAAGTCTATCTGGCTCTTTTCTTGAACGAGCTGATCTCCTGATGCCATATATATCAGGATTTTCATCCCATTCGCGACTAGAATCGCTTTTATTTCTAATTTTTGTTTCTGTGCTGTGATTAGAACTTTTACTATGAATACTATCGCTTTGTGCAGGTGCATCTGACTTATCTGACTTATCAGAATCAGAGCCTGAGGCTGAACCGGACCCAGATGAGCTAGATTCACTGTTTTCGCAGTCATGTAATTCAAGTTTTATTCAACTTATTGAAGGAATTAATATAAATATTATATTATAAATATAGCTTATTACTTATATTTAACTTCTACAGATTTATAACTTTATCTAAATGGTGCAATTTAACATTCATATTATTGGATTTAAAAAAAAAAGAAAAATTTAATAAATTTCAATTCTAACCTTGTCTTGTTAAAATATATTAATTTATATTTAAATAGTTTTATTAAATTAACACAAAATTAAGCACCTTGAAATAATATTATTATAAAACAATATTAATGCCTAAAATGTTATAAGTTTTGTAAAAATTAAAATTCTTGAAAGAAATTTTTTATTAAAATTTATTATATTTTACTATTAAATAATAAAATATTTATTTAATGAAATTTTTGAATATTGCATTCTGAAAGAAAATTAATATTTGCAATACTCATTTTATCCATTAACTTCAGAAATACATGCACTTTAAAGAATATTTTATTTATCTATTATTATGTAAAAAAAAGGTAATAAAGCAATAAAATATTTGTTATAAATTTAAAAAAATTTGCAATTAAAATCAGGTGACTTTTATTTAAAAATTAAATGAAATTTACAAATATATTTACAAAAAGCTAAAAATGGCCAAATATTAGTTTTATGAACCTCATCATTAATTAAGAAATTTACTACTGATCTTTAATTATTGATCATTCAAGTCGATTAAGTAACACAAAAAGAAAAATTAATAGTAATAATAAAATTAAGCCTTATTCTACATATATTATTCATAAACTTCTAAATGACCAATTTCTGTTTACTTATACACACCTTTCTGATCCAGAACCAGATCCTGAATTACTTTCAGAGGAACTACTGTCGCTTTTACTCTCATTTTCAGAATCTGATACAGATTCTTTACCAGATTCAGTGTCTGTCTTCTGAAAGATAGTTATTATGAATGATCATGTCCTAAAATTCTTTAAGTCATAGTAGTTGAGGCATTGTTTGGAATAGTTGGTTTTAACTTAATTAAAAAATGTATAAATACATTTTGTTCTATTAAAGTTATTTAATAATTTTATCCTTTAATTATTCTTGTTTCATTCCCAATGAAATAGAAAATTTTTTAAAATAAATTAATAAATAAGTATATTTGATAAAAATAATTCACTTCCACCATTTTATGATATAAATCCACCATTTTGAGATGCATTTCAAAGGTAGAAGACAAACTTTGAGAAATAACTAGAAATAATATGCAAAATATAGACTTCAATAATTGCTCATTCAGAATACGTTATTGAAGCTTGTAGTTACCCATTTATAGGTTCAGTAGCAATAAAAATTGTAACAGTAATATTGATATATACAATAATATTAATTGATAATATGATGATAATAATAATAATAATAATAATAATAATAATAATAAATAATAATAGTTGGGATACAATAGAAGCAATAGAATAGGAAACAAGAAATACTTTAAATATTAAATTTATTTATTATAAATTTATTCGTACATTTTCTTATAAGAAAACTTCATTAATACAGTTTTTAAATTTGTGATATTCTATAATAACTTTTAACAAAATTATCATTGTCTGTTCATTACTAAGCTATTTTAATAATCCAACAAAATACAACATTTTTTCTTTTGTCACACCCTTACAATTTATAATATAATATATAATACAACTTAAAATATGAATCATACATTACAATAAAAACAAATTTTTCATTTGAACAGAGACAAAATGTATTATTGTTATTTGCTTTGATGTAATTTAAGTATTTGAGTACATGTTAATTAAATATTTATATTACAATTTTTATAAAGTTATAAAATATTTGAGGAATCGTATTATAAGAAACTGAATAATACACATATTTCATAAATGTATAATGAGTAATCTGTGCATTAAAAAAAAATAATACATATTCATGATTTCAATTAAATTGGAGATAATGTGTTGATAAAAATAAGACTAACTGTGGATTACAATTTTATTTTAATAAGAAGTGACTTCTGATTTAAATTTATAAAGGATAATTTGTCGAATTTTTAAAAATTTAATTGTAATAAAATTGAAAGAAATATTTTTTATATAAAAAACAAAAAACTCAACAGCAAACTTTTTTGAAACTAAATTAGGTAATATCAAATTGTATAGATATTACGATAACATTACACCATAATACAATAATTCAATCTTAGCAGTTCAACAAATATCATTACAATTATTCAATACTAAAGACATTCTCACTTGAACGTCTATAGTTCTATTCTTTATAATGAATATTGTTAAATATTCTATGGTAAGGCTTAATGATTTTAGTTCTACGGAGAATGCTTTCATCACCTTGCATGAGATTAGTTCTTTGATTAATATATGGACAAGAATTTAGAATATTTGACAAGCTTTAGCTTAAAAATCACTTTCGCTAAATAAAAATAGGACAAGAGTAATAATCGATGTCCATTGTATGATTGCACAGAGCAAACTTTGAACTGAATTTGCAAAAATGGGTCTGTAAAGAATTTTCAAATAAGTACATTCCTGAGGAATCTAAAATTGTAAAGAAATATTTGGGCAGAAAATTGGGATGGAACACTAGATTTTAAGGGGTTTAATGTCCCCGTAAAGGTATGTAAACAAACTTTTAGGTTATTACGAAGATAGAAACTTTGAGAAAGAACGAAAAATCTAAGTATATGAGCATGTTGTCTTTGGACTTTGTTGGATAAGGAGCCAACGCCCAGTCTTTGAAATGTCGGATAGAATAATTTTCGAGATTATTTGTATGTTTTAAAACACTTTTCTGAAGGTAGAAGCCGGCTAAACGCCAATGTCCCAAAGTTTTAGCCACTATTCCAAACCAACACCAACAACCAAATGAGAAATAATTATGCCCTATGATCTGATATAACATAAGGCCTAACAAAATCTGAAAATATCCGGTAAAAAAGTGGTCGAAACGTAGGTAAGAGCTAAAAAGCCATCGGCATATCCATGCACACTCACCTGCATCGTACCCCCGTGTACGCGTCACAGAGTTGTGGATCCAACGCGCGTCTCACGTCCGCGATGAGAAAATTCCTATTACAAGAGCAATCTAGGTAATCGATAGAGTCGGACTGGTAATATTCAAATATTCACGGCAACGCGGCTTCGCGACATACCGCGAAATATCTCCAATTTTCGCGCACTATATGCTCACGAGCGCGAGCTTGGCCGCCATTTTGTGCCAGTCGACTCGTTCTCGTCTTCTCGTTCTTTCTCTCTTTCTCGCTCACTCCCTCTCCTTCCTGCCGCCGCGTTCGCCACGCACTCTACGAGAAGTTGTCGTCATCCCATCATGCAATGCGTCCGCCGCCCGTATGTTCCTCATATTCTCATTTTCCTTTCCCTCGCGTCCCACGAAAGCCCAACAGCTATCATTTTCGACAGGCTCTCGTTCTTCGACCGACCCTCCCCGACACCCCCGGCTCCTCAACCGCGACTCCCATTTATAATTCGCCCCCTATGCAACTACTACCCTAGCCTCCCTCCTCCCCGACGGCAGGCAGCACGGCACCCTTTAAATATCCTTAAATCATCCCGGGTACCGTAAGTATCGACCCCTCGCCGCTCCTCGGCCCTACTCCCTCATTATTTTATTGACCTTACCCCTAATATCTTCGCCGTCGGCGTTCATTACTTTTACTTGGACCAATCGCGCTTTCGTGCACACGCACGAGGAGATATACAGAGAGAGAGAGAGAGAGAGAGAGAAAGAGATTAGAGATCGTTGGACGGATGGACGGATGGACGGACGAGACGAACAGAGCCCCGAGCGTATATTACTTTATTGTGTATTCAACTTAAAGAATGACTGTACGAAATGTGCGGCATTAGCGGTTAGTGACCGTCAGCCGTCGGCATACATTATCATTCTATGAGCCCAGAAGCCGCGAAAAACACGAGACTTAGTGTTTCTTCCTCCTCGTTGCTATTTATTCTAAGCGATTAACTGGAGAGACTGAGAGACTGAGAGAGAGAGAGAGAGAGAGAGAGAGACGCGCCGGGATTTCGAGATTTTAGAGCGGCGCCGAGCTCGCCTTTATCCTTTCCGACCATTAATAACGAGGGCATTTACACCGATGCTAGAAAACGGTTACCCGATTACTCGATTCCGTTCCATGCAACGGATCCGTAAAATATATATTATTAAAGGACGAACCGATGATACGGATACGGTTGACTTCCCTCGCCATGCCCCCGCCCCCGCCCCCGCCGGCGCGAACGTACGATCGTAATATTTCTTTTTTCTCCGTGCAAAGCAATTTTAGACGCGTCAAATTTATCATGCATTGAAATTAATTATATACATATGTATATATACATATGTATATATATATATATATATACATACAATCATTTCTCGTTTAATAAAGCAATATTGTTGTTAGTAGTGCGCAATGAGAGCTATCGTTAATGACGAACAAAGCACTTAATAATAGTATCATAAATTAAGCGGACCCTTATCAAAGGCAATGTCAGTAGTGGTCCCGACTCCTGCCAACAATTACTCGGAAACAATTATTCAGAAAGATTTCGCTTGGCAACGTTGCCCCAGCACTTTCACTATGTCCTCAAAGATGAGAAAGAGGTTTGCCGCCGCCGCCTCCGCCTCCGCCTCCGCCACCGCCTCCGTCGCCGCCTTCGTTCCTTCCTTCCTCTTACGGGAGTCCCATGATATTTTGGAGACAAATTTTACAAGCTCCAGCGCCTAAAACCTTTGCCATAAAACAATCGATAAAGTTGGATTGGGCCTTTATACGGCAAATCTCTATTCCAATGAAATCGATAAATTAACGACTAACCAATTTAAATTCGATACATTTATTCGATTCGATACCCCTGTAAGAGAAAGACATTTAACAGCCATAATATCAGAGGAGGATTATATATATATATATATATATATATATGTTGCCCCGCTATCACGATTTCTTCACATTGTAATTTTTACTTAAGCAAACCATCACGTGCTTATGCTATTTTAATATACTTATGTAAAACTGCGATCTTATACAACTTTTTAATAATATCCGATAAAAAGGAAATGCGATTGAATTTACACATTTATCTAACCGATCGCGTAAAATATTTACATAAGTATAGATGATCGACAGAGAAAATTAATTAATTTGTATGTAAAAGCTATTTTCACAAGTCTTGTATGTTATTTTAAAAAGAAGCTCCGTTACGTAATGTTTTCATTAGTTAACGAAAAATTAAAACTAGCTAAGATTTATTATTTATTTGTAAATGTAATAGGATTATTGGCTATAAAATTTAATAGGAATTATACATACTAACCTTCAAAACATGTATTTTTAGAATTCGCAGTCAAAAACAAATTTCTTGTATTACAATGTGCTTGTACATTAGAAAATATATCAAAGTCATCGAATTATTCTTACTACGGAGCAACGTTTTAAATACTAAACCGTTCATTTTCAACTAAAGAAAATAAAAATATTAAGGAATTTAAAATAACAGAACTCTATTATTAAAACTATTTTTTTATTCAACCAACCTTGTGTTCGGTAACCTTCTGAAAATATCACATATTAAATATAATGTCGAACTGAATAATAGAAAAATAAAGCCTTTTTTTCGTGCATTTTAAAAAGAGATGCGATTTAATATACAATGAATAAATAAATAACCTACTATTAATTAATTAAACAAACGAATGGAGAAAAACCAGTGAGAATGTGCTAAAGATTTTGGAATTCGAACTTGTGAGAAAAAAAAAGAATAAAAATATATATATATATATATATATAAATATAAAAATATAAAAAGTGCTGCTTTGGTAAATGTAAGGAACATTTGAGGCAAAGTAGCTGAATTTGATTTATTTGCTGGGCGTGTAAAATGAGCTCGCTCACGAACACAATAATAATGCCTATGTCAATGATCGGAAACGAAGCCGAATTGCAGTACGAAACGATGTAATATGACAATTCGAAATGGATGCTACCAAGTGACAAGAGTAGCCGTTATTACAGGACCATGTTGATGATCGCGATAACGATAATAATAATAATAACAACACAAACCGCTTACGAGCGAATAGGTGTATGAAAATTTCGAAATACTGTAAATAATAGCAATAAAATAGTAAATAGCAAAATGAGAGACGGAGAGAGAGAGAGAGAGAGAGAGAGAGAGCGAGGGTGGGAGGAAGGGAGGGATGAAGAGAGAGAGAGATAAACAGAGCCCGTAAAATGATTTTATCGAGGTGGCTGAAATAACGGCCAACTGTTGTATGACAAAATAACAGTAGAGATTATTTAACATTGGATTTCGAGTAAAAATTTTAAAGGTATATAGAATGGTGCGGTCTGAAAACGTCGACGAAAGCATTTACCTGCCCGACAGGCTTGTAGAACTAGGTATAGTGTGTGGGTGTGGCTTCTTTCTTCTTTGTGCAAAGTTCGCCAGAGCAGCAGCGTAAGAGAAGACAGTGCGATGATAAATCGTGTCTAGGATGTTCCGAGCTCTCGGTCGGAGACTGGTATTTAGTTTAAGCGAGTCTCCAATCCGGTGAGGTCGGCCCATTTTGTTGGGTTGCCCCGTAGAGTGGATTCCCATCGCCGCAGGCTTTTCCTCGCCTCGACACCGCTACTACGAACTGCACAATCAGGACGTGAATGATAGACGAAAAATATTGCCCTGAGAAGCCGTGGCAAGTCCCTACCGGAAGAGAAAGAGTGGCGCTGCGCTCGGCTTTAATATCGCTTACCTAGGACAACATCGATTATCGAACCTCGAGGGAGAATTTCAATCCGACCTGGACGTGTCCGTTCCGTTCCCGCGACGCCCTCTTCGCCGCTTACGAACTAACTCATCTTCGAAGCAGCTTAAATTATTTATAAACCATTACCTCAACGTCTTTTACGGCTTTATGCGGCATTTTATACATTTTATACATTTATTCTTCCGTTAATTTATACTTCCCGCACATTTAATCTTCCTCTCGACGAGTTCTTTTTTTTTTTTTTTTTTGTTTTGTTTCGTAATCCTTGCTCAGGAAAAGATGGTTTTCCAGCTTCGCCATATTATTCGATTTATTTTATTTATTTACTTATTCCGTAAATGTTGATTCACCGTTCATCAAATTATCCGAGCATGTTATCCTACTCGTAATTAAAATTTATACAAAACTTTTATAAATACGATGGCTTTTACGACCTTTTTAGTCATTTCATTACACACCCGATCGCATAATGATTAATTTACTACACGTGATTACATAAACGAAATGTTCTATAAATTTAACCCTTTCTTTGGCTTAGTTAAAATCAGATATTATACAGATTTATATGCCTTTGAACCTTTATGTATTTACGAATATTCTGGTGATAATTTTAAATATAAAAAGAATTATATTTAATTTAACTTACCTACCCATACTTTTGGAGTTAAAATAAAAACTATGATTCGATTTTAATTATCATTAAAGCTATAAATTTTAAAGAATTTTAAATTCTCAGATGGCTAGATTTTTAAAAATAACATTAATAACAAAATACGTATTCTACTCTTCCAAAATATTATATATTTATTATTTATAAAAAAGGAAACTCATTATTTTCAAAATATAATTTATCCAATCTGCATATGACATTAATTCGCCGTTTATTTTAATTATTAGTATTTCAAAAAATCAAAATCATTAAAAGTTAAACTATTAGGCAATTATATGATTTTTACGAAAAAAAACTAATAATTAATATGAAAAAAGTTTATTAAAATCAATTATTAATTATTTCATACACAAATTAAGTAACAATACTTTCAGTGTTTTAATTTTAGATTAAATGTAAATAAAACTTTACCTCATCTTATAAAACTGGTAAGACGACGTGGCTGTCATTTAAGTACATTTTATTTGAAAATTATTATTTAAATTTAATTAAAAATAAATTTTAAATACTTTGTGTGTAATTAAAATTAAGTGACATGTAGGTATGCAATATTTTTGTGACATAATATTTATCATTATAAGGTAATTTTTACAAATTATTTTGTAACTTGATAAATTTATTTTTTAGTAAACGAAATAAGAAATGTTAAACATTAAAAAAAAAAATATATTTACATTGAAAATTATTTAGCATTAAACAGTATTGAAATTTTAATTATGTACAATTTTAATGTTAATATTATGGTTGATTAAAAATTGACACAAACAATGAAGAAGCAAAATATTACAACTATAATTTCAAAAATAAAAATATTTTAAAATATTTTTTATAAAATATACAGTTATTTTGTAAGAATGTTCATTAAAATAAATAGATCCAGCCCATTCATAATTTTACATCATTTAGTAAGATAATTCGGTATTATATCCATAAACAATAGTTTGTATTTATTTGCTTAATATAAACTGGTGTGTCTCATCTTTAATCAAGAGTATTTAAGTAAAAAATACTCTCTTATATGCAGCATGTGTACTTTCAGTCTTAGAATTCATTTACAAGTATATAATAAGAAGTTATTAATTGTTAAGTTTCATATAACTAATAATAATGCAGAACATGGAAAACAAAAGCACAATATTTCATTTTAATATAATTTGATACAAGTTGGCTGAAAAAAAAAATTGTATAAATTACTTAAGCCTGAGACTGAAACGGATAATTTTGTTTTAATCAAGGCTATTCAGGATCAGGAGTATCAGACAATTTTTCGTCCACTACATCTTCTGGCAGATCATCTTTTTCTTTGGCTTTAGCATCGGGTACCCAAAGACCACTATCAATACATCTTTTTATATGGTACCGTGCTTCTTCTTCTGGCATTCCTGCAATTGTTTTTTGCAATAAGGGAATATCTTGAGCTTCAAAACATTTTTGTAAAGGCTGCAAAATAAAATTGATCCATTTGTTACCATGACAATAATACAACTTAAATAATAATAAACAACTATAACAATATGGAACTAATTTACATAGAAATATTAATTTTTTTTACAAAGAAACTTGTTTTTAAACTATTTTGATAAAAAGGTTATTAATTTAAAGCACTTTTTGTATATATAAAAATTCATTTTTCATCAATTTTTCCTAGGAAATGATAAAATTTTTTAAAAATAAAAGATAAGTAATATTTTTTACAATTAATGTACATATTTATAAATTTTAAAAAACTGTTTATATTATGAGTTTTTTATACTCTATTTTTATAGAAAGTAAAGCTTTATGGATTGAAATAAAAATAAAAATAATATCGTTAAAATATTTTTAATTCTTCCGATCAGCAAAATATAAATTGAATATAAAATTCCATCCATAAAAACTTATTTCAATAAATATTTTGATGCATTAATTTTAATATCAAATAATAATTATTATTTAGTTCTTATTCATTGAATTATTTAATTTTATTATAAAATATAAAATTGTTTTATTGTAAAATATACCTCAGGGAGACTATCAAACACCTCGACTGGATCAAGACCTCCTGGACCTAAACGAGCTTTCTTTTCTTCTTCCTCTACTTCTTTCATAGCTTCAGCAATTTTTTCAGCAGCCCGTTTACGAATTCGTTCTTTGAATGATCTTAATTCATCGTCAAATGAATTTTTATATTCGACCTCAGCTATTTGAATACGACTAAAGAATGAACCAACGCATGCTCTTGGATCGACATCAAATTGCTTTGAAAGTTCTAAAATATATTGCATGCATATACATTGATGGGCGACATGTTCCATTAGGTCGTGTTTCTGTAATAATTAATAATAATATTATAAAAGCAATAATTAATCAGAAATATTATTATTTCAAACATTAAAATTAACTACCTCTTCCATTTCTAAATTTATACACCATATAACTAAATAATTAGCTGTATTTTCACAGACTAAATCTAGATTTTCTTGTAAGTATGCTTTACTGTCATCATATCTTCTTAACATTCCAAATTTTTTTAACTTTCTCTCATTCTCTTTAACAAATACTTTCATTCTTCTTTCCTTTTCTTCATCTGGCAACAAGGAGTCATCTTCTCTTCTTGCTAATTTTGTATTTATAATTGTTTTAGTAAAACCATCTTGTGCTATTGTATCTACATTCCAAGGTGTAAGTTTTTCTTTTTTCTTTAAATTCTCTTCTTCATCTTTAATACTTTGTTCTTCCTTTTCTAGGTCATGTAGTGCTTTCTTTAATGTATCTAAATCTGGAGTATTTATGTTTTTACTTTCTAATTCGGCTACCTTCTCCTTGGCCTCTTTTAATTTTTTTGTAGTCCTATCAGTAAAAATTATCATTAAGTTCTGCGTAAGTATTTAAATAAAAATAAAAGTTATTAACGCATTATAATATTTATTTACTCTTCTTTTCTTCTAATATGTTCTTCTCTCTCTTTTTCCCTTTCCTCCATTCTTTCAATTCTTGCTTGATGTCGCCATCTAAATAATGATGGAGTATCAATATTGGGATGTGTGTCATCTTCATCATCTGAAATCTATTTGAAATTAAATAAAATATATTACATTGTGAACAAGAGTATAATTCATATTGACAAATATGACATGGTTTAAAATATTAATTTTGAATCAATCTTGCACGTATTTTAATAAGTATTTTAATAAAAAAGTTATGTCAAATTTCGAATACACATTAATAATAACAATAACAATAACAATAATAACAATAACAACAACAATAATAATAATAGTAGTAATAATTTATACGAATAATCGGATAGTGTTGGTAAATTAAAAAGAATCGAAAAATGATTAAAAGGGTAAAAATTGACACGATAAAGAAGCTGATCCGTCGTAATTATACGAATTAACGTTAAAAAATTTAAATAAACGATTATGAAATATGTCAATTATCTCATGTCAAGTCAAGTCTCATTTGATTCTAGAAGTTTCTGTAGGAATTGTTACACCAGGTGTGTATATACGCGGAGCTCCTTACCTCGATATCCTTCCATTTACTGTAGTCGACCATCTTTACTTAATTGAAAGTAATAATAGCCCGATCCCGTATAATATAAATGATAAAAATTGTTAAAAGTACCGGCTACTTTCCACTGGCACGTATTTTCGAAAGTACTGTTATTATTACCAAGAAAATCAGCTTGTTCGTACTTTATTATATCATTTAACAATTAAATTAAGAATCGGCCCTCCGAAAAGTCTTTTAGCCGTAACTTTTTTCAACGACTAAATTGAACCGTTCAATATAATTGGATTGGACTCAACGATAATTGATAACCTTTACGGTCGCCAGTCGGCCCTATTCCCAATGCGCTATTATACACTGTGCATCGTGTGTCAAAGAAATAAAAGATGAGATGAAAAGGGAGATGCACTTGATTGAGAGACGAAATATTGTTTTTGCGATTCTGCGCAGAGATACGCCGGCCCCGATTGGTTATCATTTACGCGCACTAATAAAAATATCGATCCCACTAATATATTGTCTCAAGAAAGAAACTAAACAAATGGTAAAAATAAAACAAATATTGTATAAGAGAGAGAGAGAGAGAGAGAGAGAGAGAGAGAGCGCGCTTTCGACTTTTTTTCTTCCCTCCTCCGTACTTAGCCAAACATTTCTGCCCTACCATTACTTATTTGTTTTTAAATATCATCATTATTCCATCTTCATGCCGTTGCAGTCAATTCCAAACGTACTTTCGATACTTTTAATCCGAGGATACATTAATTATTATTACCCCTATCATACAATATCAATCAATAGCATCAGAATATTTACCAATTAACTTAATACGACTCTGCAGTATCATCCAATCGCGTTCCATTAAATATTAAAGAGACTCCAAATACGACCAAGTACGATTAAATTCATATTTTAATTCTCAGTATTATTAGTAAAGCCATAAATTTTTAATATATTTTCAATTAAACAAAAGTGATAACAATGCTATAAAAATTTATTTAATAATACTTCGGTCAGTTTTATTGCGACAAGTCATTTCCCATTTTCAAAAATTGACTTTACATCAAATGATAACGCAACATTAAATATTGTTTGTTGTGCTCTTGCCAGTGTTGAAGGTATTTTTATATAATTACAATATATGTGTGTGTGTATATATATATATATATATATTTAAGGTTGTAAATTCTAATGGAAGCCGAGAACGTGTTGAGAATTGAAAGAAAATCTCCAGGTAGGAATTAAGGTCGATAAAAGATCGAAATTTAAAGAATGTAAAGATAATGATGTAGAAGATATATTGAGGCGAACAAACGTGAACGTATGCTGTATGGTCTGAAGAATAGCTGAGTTTAAAACATTATATACAATAGGGTGCTTTTTAGTACGTAATAGGCATTAAATCATAGGGATATTCGAATGTAAAGGATATTAAAAGATTATTTGAAAAGTGGGCTAAAACATTACATCTTCATACCTCGGGACGTTTAACAGCAAGCAGAAATAATATGAAACGAGCATAATTAAAGATATTTGCCCCCAATATATAAATTCTTTTATTTTCATACACGCGCTTTTTTTTATTCATTCATTGGAATAAATGTTTCGTTTATTTTATACCTCCCTGAACTCTTCTTGGCTTTACTAATACCATCTTGATTGTCTTATTATTATCATTATAATATTGGTTTTGGTTGTTTTTTTTGTCCACTTCAAAAGTAAATCGTAGGTTCGATTTGATTTTTGTCGCTCGAACGTCGATATAAAATAATAATTGTATGTTAAATGAAAATACGAGCTTTTCATTTTACATTTACTTTTATGAAAGAAACAAAAAAACAATGGAATAAATTAAAAATTATCTTCATTAGAATGAATAGTAGTTTAAATATAAAAAAATCCTTGAATTTTCTTGATACTTTCTTTTTTATTTAAATGACATTTTTTTATGGTATTCACATTGAATACCATAAAATCAGGTCGTTCAATCATTTCGATTGTAAATAATGCTGGTATAATTGAAATAACCGGCACTGTATTATGAGTTGCGTAAATTATAATGAGATTGTTAATGTAATTACGAAGTCGTCGTATAATAATTCGGCAACTAAGCGACGATCACCTGATGATGCCGAGAGGGGAAACATCGAATGTCAATAATCTTTCGAAATATCGATAATACTGAGTGAAATCAATAAAAGCCGAAGCATATTTGCGATCGTGCGGCATTCGTGATTAGGATTCGGCCGGGGACATCTGCCATTAGACCTAATCGCTCACCGGTGTCTTTAATTTAAAACAAATTAATTAATGTTTTACGGGTCCGTTAATATCAGCGGCTATTTTTAAATTTAAAGTTCCGCGTGGCAGGGATTACTTATACTTTAATGTATCAGGATCTGTTGGAGCGCTGAGATGAATCTGGCCTCTCGTACGTAAGAATGACGCACACAAGCAACAATGACGTGCCGATGCTCGGTAAGTAATGTCACGAAAGCAATAAACGTCTGCTAGAGAATGTAGTGAAATGTCCATTCATGCATTGTAATGGTATCTTCTCGAGAAGGAGGGGATAAAAGCCAATGAACTTATAACATATCATGCAACTCCATTAGGGTTACACATAACGCGGATAAATATACAAATATCGCAGGGCGAACAGCTGTGCTCGGTTTCTTTTTACCTTCAGAGCCAAAGCAAAGCTGCCGGAAAGATTTTTCCAATTAATCATGGCTTCTGAAAAATTTAGCCCATTAGAAGGATACGTTCCTTAAACAATGTCACTAATAAACATAAATATTGTACATATATTATTTATATAATTATTTAAGGTTCACAATATCGTAAAAATGTGCCAATAAATTATTACAGTAAGTCCTTTTTTTCTTCTTTTTTTATTATTCCCTATTATTAGTTTAATTACATAGTAATTACTGATAAAAATTATTTTATATCAACTTGTCTAGATGATATCGACAAAATATATATCATTCTTTTATGGAATGGTGATAGCTTCCATTACATGGGCTTTCAGTTTGTATCTTTACTCAAGAATATCTCAAAATGCTAATAATATTAATCCTACAACGCTCACAGTTGATTCACCTAATCATAATAAGGGAATCATTTTTGAACAATTTCTTAAGCAGGGAAGTCAAAACAATAACTACATTTACAGGAGAAATAATGAATTAACTGATAATAAAAAACAGTATAACTTTATATCGAAGGGACAGTATAAAAATAGTGAAAAACTTTTGCAACAGCTGAAACCTATTCCAGTCAAGACATCTTTTACAATAGGTCAAGGTAGTTATTCAATATATTATAATTATTAATATTAAGTTTATTTGTATTTCTTATAGTTATATTTTTTAATAATAAATCTTTTAGGATTAGATGAATTAGGAATGGTAAAGAATATTAAGGAACAAAAGAAACGAGAAGAGGGTTATAAGGATTTTGCATTTAATATTCTTGTTTCTGATAATCTTAGTTTACAAAGAGAGATACCTGATACAAGACATAAGTTATGCCAAAATCAGACTTATGACATCCATCTGCTAAACGCTAGTGTTGTAATATGTTTTTATAATGAACATTACAGCACTCTATTGAGATCTTTATATTCTATTATTAATAAAACGCCAAATCATTTATTACATGAGATTATATTAATTAACGATTATAGTGATACTGAGCATTTACATGAACGATTACAAAATATAACACTTAACAAAGACTTTTATAATAAAGTTAAATACTTCAAGACTGAGGAAAGGAAAGGCCTTATAAGAGCAAGAATATATGGAGCAAAAAAGGCTACTGGAGATGTGTTGATATTTTTAGATAGCCATATTGAAGTTAATAAAATGTGGATTGAGCCTCTATTGGCAAGAATAGCTTATTCAAAAATTATTGTTCCAGTACCTGTCATAGATATTATAAATGCTGATACATTCCAATATGTTGCAAGTCCACTTGTAAGAGGAGGTTTTAACTGGGGTTTACACTTCAAGTGGGATAGTTTGCCAGTTAATACATTATCTACAGAACAGGATTTCATAAAACCTATCAAGTAAGTACAAAACATATAACTGTTAATTTAAATTTAAATGACTTTAATAAAATTTAATTTATACAATAGATCACCAACTATGGCTGGTGGTTTATTCGCAATGCATCGTGAATATTTTTTTGAACTTGGAGAATATGATCCTGGGATGGATATTTGGGGTGGTGAAAACTTAGAAATATCTTTCAGAGTGAGTATTATGTATTCAATAACATTTTTAGAATAATATATTATATAATTATAAGTCAATAATTACAAAGAAATGAAATATTTATAGATTTGGATGTGTGGTGGCAGCATAGAATTAATTCCATGTTCCAGAGTAGGTCATATCTTTAGAAGAAGAAGGCCTTATGGAGGAAACGAACCACAAGATACTATGCTAAAAAACTCTTTAAGAGTCGCTCATGTTTGGATGGATAAATACAAAAATTATTTTACTAATAACGTTAGAAAAATAGATTATGGTGACATTTCAGATAGACAACTTCTTCGTGAAAAACTGCAATGTAAAGATTTTGATTGGTATTTAAAATTCGTTTACCCAGAATTAACTTTGCCCGATGATAATGCAGAACTTTTAAAAAGTAAATGGAGCAAAGTTGACAGAAAAATAATTCAGCCTTGGCATTCTCGGAAAAGAAATTATACGGATGAGTATCAAATAAGACTTAGCAATACAGCACTTTGTATTCAAAGTGAGAAAGATATTAAAACAAAAGGATCAAAATTAATTTTGGCCCCGTGTATGAGGATTAAAACTCAGGTAATAATTAATACTGTTACTTATTGTTAGAATTAGAAAAAGTAAATATATTTATCAATATGAATTGTACTTTAGATGTGGTATGAAACAGATAAACATGAACTAGTACTTGGGCAAATGCTTTGTTTAGAGGGAAGTGAAAAATTACCAAGACTTGGAAAGTGCCATGAAATGGGTGGCACCCAAGAATGGAAACATAATGGACTAGTTAGTATAAAGAATTTTGTATTATGATTATACTGCTTTTTAATTAAATTTTTAAAAATAAATATTTAATTTTTGTATTTCAGAGCCAAATACCAATTTACAATTTAGCAACAGGCACATGCTTAGGAGTCTTACATTCCCAAAAAAATAACCATATCACTATGGATTTATGCTATAAAGAAAATAAATCTACTTTAAAGTGGGATCTTGTGAGATCGAAATTACCACTAAAAAATGGAAGATGATATATAAACTAAAAATTTTGTTGACATAAATAATAATTTTTGAATGACAATTTTTTTTTATACAAATAAAAACTAATTTTGAAATAGCTATAGTATTTAATATTGGGTTGTGCTTGTAGCTGAAACAACTGAAATATATAACATGCGATCACTTTAATTTAATAAGAAAAAGTTTTATTTTACAAACTGCAACACTTATATTCAGTTTTATTTAGATAAACTCTTTTTTTTTTTTAGTATTACGTTATGTTAAAGTTTATGCATAAATTATACAAAAGTAATTTTCATTGTAAAAAGAAAATTTTTGAAAAAACAAAATTAAGAATTGCTGAACAGTTGACTGTACATAAATTATATTAAAAATATACTCTTAATTATGTATATATTATGCAAATTACTTTTTTACACATTGAATGTAATGTATAATATATACATTCCTATGCTTTATTACGTAGGTTACACTTATAAATAATGTTATAAATAATTAATTGCAATCAATGTGTTTAAGACATTTATGTTGTTTTATTTCAAATGAGATTTATTATTGTGCATTAATTTTTAAGTATCTTATTTTATAATTGTTGCTTAATTTATTAAAAGAATTGAAATGCAAAGTAAAAATTAAATTGTAATATAATATAATGGCTAATAATTAACATTGTTATTCAATAAATTGTATGCAATATTTCTAAATAATTTTATTGTTTGGTCATAAATTATAATATCACTATGTATAGTGTAATTATAAAACTGTGATATTAATACTTTATTTACTATGTAATAAATTATATTTATTTAATATAATTAATATAAAAGAAGTACTATTAAATAAGTATAAATATTTTTCTTGTTTACATCTTTCTTTTGTTATATTGTTTGAATGAAAATATCAATTTATGAAAGTAAAATATTTTTTAATATAATGAATGCTATGGTAGCTCTAATAACTCTATTACTATAACAATCCATTTCAAAATTGATATTTTTATAATATAATTTATGTATTTTAGTTTAATTGATTAACTAAAAAAGATTTGTGGATACATTTCGTGTATATAAACAAGCGCTTACTAATACATAAAATCGTTTCGTCTTCATTGTATGAAACTAAACACTACCTTATAATTTTCTTTTATTTATATTAGTTATAGTTAATACCGTATTTAATTAACTTCTTCAATTAAAGATTTATGCAGTACATTTATAATAATATATATTATATAATGGCTAACAGAGCTCGATCATTAAAAATTAATTTTTTTCTCTAAATTTAAAATTTGTATTCAAAAGGAGGTACGATTTTTAGTAAGATTTAGCGAATTGCCATTCTGTAAAAAACTCTGTCCTTAGATTAGTTATAAGGATGACCTTTACTCTGAAAGGATATGCGGAACAAGTAAAAATACGGCGTTTTTCAGAGAAATAGACGCCAATTAAAAGCTGAAAAAGCTGAAATTTTGATGAAAATTTATTTCGTATATATGCAATCTTCATATACAAGAATTTTTCGTATATCCAAGTTTTTTTTTATTCATCATGAAAAGAAAATCAATATTTATCTTCTTTTGTTTATTTATTTTGGAAGCGAATAAATGAAAAAGATGAAGGTATATTTAAAATATCAATTCAAAGAATGTGATATTTTAAATTTCATCATTTATACGGGACAAATTGTTTTATTATTGACATTTCTAGTAAACTGTAGAACCGATTACATCTCTTAAATAGTATATTAAATAATAATAACGCCTTTATCATACAACGAGAACCATTATTATTATAGAAAAATAATTGATAAATACAAACATTTATAAATGAACCTTATAGCCTGTCTAAATGAATTTCTGCTGACAGTAGTGAATAAGTTTTTATCTTTATTAAAAATATTCTATTAATCTAAATTAATATTTTTAATAAGCAAAAAGCATCTTATGTTTGTATACATCATATGCATTCATTTCCTAATTTTGATAGTAATAGTTTATACAGTGTTGAATTAAACGATAATACGATTGATAATATACAAGAGAGTGTCTTGGGCCTTTTTGTAAAATTTTAAGCTGCTTAGTCGAATATAATTTATAATAGTAATAATATTCCGTACATATTGCAGTTGTTTTTGCCGTTTATTTAAATGCGAAAGTACGGAATAATCGGTTACTTTGGTTTTGAAATGCGCAGAATCGATAAACTGTAAAAGAAGTAAAAGCTAATCTCAAAGTCATTGAATAATCACTTGTATTAACCAATAGCTTACAATAATATAAGTTAAAGACGTCATAGACGATCTGTAAATTTTGTACTTTGCAGTTTTACGGATTGTCAAGACAAATATCATATTTTTAATTGCATTTTAACATTTTACAGTGACAATCAGATTGTCAAGCGTATTATTACGTAAACGACAAATTTCTATGAAAAAAGAATAAAACTGTAAGTATTATTATTATTTTTTTTTTTTGTTACTTGTTATTTGCAAGGCAATCAAATCTAATGATAAATTCTTATTTCGTAGTAATGTATATATAAATATATCAATATATACAAATTTCTTCGTACTAAATAGTGAATAAAGATACACGTATTATTAATATTTTTTTATTTACTAATAATATAAATACCCTACTACAATTTATCAATTATTTTATTACAGATATAGCAGATACAAAACATATGTACCATTACGATATAATAAGTAAAGAGGCATATTTATATAAACCTTTGTTATTAAGTAATATTAGTTTAATAATATACCATGGACTCTGAACTAAATAATGATAATTCTTTCGATGGTCCTGAAGGTTATATGAATATGGATTATTTAAGTAGTTCAAATACAAATGATGGTTTGCCACAATTTAAAATCAATGAGGCTGTTCATCCAATGTTTCAACCGAATGATACATTCGAAGAGGATTCAGAAGAATCATTTATTGTTTTGCGGCAAACGTCTTTAAAATCAATTAGAGAAGCATCTTTAGAAAAATTTTTAGAAATAAAAGAAACAATAAATAATGTTGTAAGCATTAAAAAATTAAATTATTTAAATATTGTTCTTCTGTAAGGTTTTAAATTATAAATGTTTTAAAGGATCATAATTCTTCAATACCATTAATGAGTCCATCAAACGAAAAAGAAAATTTGAAAAAAGTTATCGAAGAAAATGTTAAGTTAAAACAATTATGAAACGAGAATAATAATGCCACAAAACAGCTATATAATATAATAGCAAAGTGGCAAAAAGAAGTCATTACAGTATGCGATAATCATAAACAAAAATTTTTAGAAACTAAGGAATTAATAAATCATTTAAAAAAAGAAAATGATCTATTGCGGGTAAGATGAAATGTATAAATATTATAATATATTGATGTAATATTATTTATAAGTTTAATTTTTCATAGGAAAAAGTTTCTTGGAACAGTAGTGGTAATGAATTTTTATTACCATCAAAGTCTTATAATATGTTATCAGGTTTTAGTTTAACAAGTGTTTGTACGGATAAGACAGAGAATCTTCAATCAAATGCTGAATGCCAGAAACTTGATCAATTAGCACAAGAGGAGGTTTTGGAAAAGATTAGTAACTCATTACAAAATTCAACTTTAGAATTAAAGAATTACTGTACTGAAAATATCGATGTATCTAGTAAATCGCTTGAAGAATCCAAAGAGGAAGTAAAAGTCTGCAGTCAGCAATCTGATTTAATATTTTCTTCAGAATTAGAAAATCTTGTTAGCAAATGTTGTGAGAAGGATATAAAAATAAAGTACTTGAAAGAAATAATTACAATTTTAGAACTAAAAATAAGAAAACTATCGGAAAACGTATGTAAAATTAAAAATATCTTTTTAACATGTTTTATAAATTGTAAATGAAAATCAAATCGTTTTTTATTTTCAGGTCCTCCTACAATCAGATTTAGTAGTTGATAAATCTGTATCTAATTCTGAAGATAAACATTTACTTGAAAAAAATATTGAATTTTACAATAAAAACTTAGCAGAACTTAACAAATGTTTATTTTCCCAATCTTATCGTTATATGAATATACAAAAATTGTTGAAAGAGTGTGTTGGTATTATTAATATTTTTGAAAAATCAGAAGTATTACCTAATAGTACAATATCAGACGATAAAATTAAAAATTGTAAAGATAAGTTATGCGCTTATCGTAAAGGTTTAATTGACGAAGAATTGGAAATTATTAGCGATAGACAAAAGACTGTACAATTACAAAAACAATTTCAAAAAATATTATCAGATTATAAATCTAATCTTTATGATTTAGAAATTTTAAAAGATGAGAATTCAAGACTAGTAATAATGCAAGGTAAATTAACAGAAGAATGTTCACAAAAATTATTTGAAATGGAAAAGAAAATTAATGAAGAACAGAAAATTTTGGAAAACGAAAAAAAGGATTTATTGGTTAATCAATTAAATCTTCAGGCAGAAAAGAAAATTATTGTTGAAGAAAAAGAAAAAAATTCAGCAGAATCTCATGCTTTGTTATTAGAAAAACAAAAACTTTTAGAAGAGAGACAAAATTTATTAGAAGAAAAAACGTCATTTGATTTTCAAAGTAGAATGTATGAAGCTGAGAAAGGAACATTACAAAAAGAAAAGAAATTTTTAGAAGTTAAATGTGAAAATTTATCAACTGAAATAAACGTTTTGACAGAAAAACTGTTGCACGCTGATAAAATAAAGGAGCAGCAGTTAATTGAAAGCGTAAATTTTATTTTTCCCATGTAAATTATTTAAAGATATATTATCAATATTATTATAAAATTGTCTTATTTTTGGTACAGGAAAACATAGTTGATGCTTACAAGCTTCAAATGGAAATACATAAGAAAGAATTTGATGAGATGATGATTATGGAAACAAATTTACAGGAACGAATACAAGAACTTTCAATAAAATATCTAGATCTAGAAATGAGTATAAATATTGATCGAAGTTAAAGAAACTAAATTTATATTTACTATTTATTCTTAATTATAACTGTTTGTTTAGAAGATTAATGAAATTTAGACGTTTAAAATTTAGTTTTAGTGACTACAAATATGAAATTTTATGACATAAGCGAATTTAATTAAATTATATGCATATAATAAGGATATAAAAAAAAAATATATTTTTAATTCCAACTTTCATAATAGAGTTTGCAATACATAATTATATTTTAAAATAGACATAGTATAATTAATACTTTATTTGGTTAATTAATTTTATGAAGCTCAAAGAATTAGTAATAAACTCAAAGTAGTAATAAATGTAATTATTAAACAAAATATCTACGAAAGAGATTAAATTGCTTATTTAGTGTAATAATGTGTGAACTCTAATATTTTATTTTTCTTGATAATAGAATGAAATTAAAGTTTGGCGAAAGGAATTTATGTTATTTAATTTTATTTTACTTAAAGTGTTTAATATAATTATATTTCGTTTGTATAAAAAGTTTATACATTAACTAATTTGCTGTAAACGACGAAACTGGTATCACAGAAAATAAAAATATTATTAGGCGCGCAACTTTGATGCAGCCGTTTATTGGATTAGACGGTTGCAGCGGTAAGCGAAGATAAGCCGGTTGAAAAAATAGGCAGATAAAAAAATTTCATACACTACGGTTAGACGTCTGTCTAACTATACAATGATATAATCACATTAGTGAATTCTCGATTGAAGATGACAGTTTGCGGGAAGCGTTGATCTTCTGCTTTCGTTGGACGAAAACTCCGACCAACGAATCAATCCGATATCTCCGATATCAACGAATGCTCTAAAGTGCTTACGGCGAGACCGTTCTTAGCGAAAGAACGTGCAGTGAATGGTTTTAACGATTTAAGAGCGGTGATCTTGATGTCGAGGACCGGCGGGGCGGTGGAAGGGTTCGAAAAATGTTCGAAGACTCCGAACTGGAGGCATTACTTGCCACAGACTCGCTCCAAATGCGATAAGAATTAGCAGAATCGTTGAGAGTCACTCGACAACCAATTTCGAGTCGCTTCAAAGCCATGGGAATGAGTCAGAAGCAAGGAAAGTGGTTTCCGCACAAGCTGAAGCCGAAAAGTTGACAAAAAAAAAAAAAAGAAAGAAAGAAAGAAAGAAAGAAAAGAAAAAAGAAGAAGAAAAGTTGCGCACTTAATAGATATTAAAATACATGTTATATTATAAAAACCAAAAACATTAATGTACATTTTGAAATTACTAAAGTTTTTCAATAATGATTTTTTAATAGGATTATCTAATATATTATAATGTATAATGTTATATATATATTATAATGGGTATAAAATTTAATACCAGTTTATATAAATTAAGATAAACAAACTTAACACGAGTAGAATGTTTCCAAATAATATAAAAAATATTATTTGAAGCGCTTTATTTTATTTCATTGATATTTTTATTTACTCGCGTATTGGCACGAATACAAATTATTTTTATAAAAGTTATAGTACAATTCATACAGCATTTGTAATTTGCATTGATAATAAATTCGTTGAATTTGCAATTATGCAATAAATAAAGATGTAGCAGTCCTACTTCATATTCAGGTTATTTACAAAAACGTAATTGCAGACAAAAGAATCGTCTACCTACGCAGTCAGTGTGTACGTAGTACGTAGTGTCAGCTGAGATTGTTAATAACGGTAGTATTGGCAATTAGAACAACGAAAGTCGAAAAACTCGAGATGTAAACAACACAATAATCCTCTGTCCAGACATATAAGCAGAGAATGTAATGTATTTGTTGAACATTATATCCTTTTATTTTTATAGATTGTAGAGTGTAATTTTTTTTTAGAAAATGCAGTTTATATGTATTAATCGATTACCCTTTTAAGACAAAATCAATTACGTCAACTTTTTTTTTTAGCAATAATTTGAATATTCTTTGCTACAAATACTACTTTAATATTATACGAATTCTAATTAAATTGGACCGTTCATTCAATGATCTAGAATTCGATAATATGGTTTACTTTTATTAAATTGGTTTTTTTTTTCTTTCGCCGATAACACTACTTACTAGGCGTATGTTTTTATGTATATTGATGTAACTTATTCATTATTAATAGCACGATAATTAATATAAAATTGTTGATTTGTTAATTAGGAATCTTGTATATTATTTAATAAATGTAATTCACAATTAAACTGATACAACACTTTTATTTTATACATTATAAATATAAAAATATTTCCACGATAAAATTTATGTGCAAAGTTAAAATTTATTTGAATCGTCTCTATTAATAAGTTTCTTTAAACTCTCAACAATATTAAAAAATATTTAATTATATATAAATAATAAGTAGAAATGTATAAATTGATTCATCAAGCGAACGTTTTTCACTCGATGACTTTTTTCAGAATGTAATAAAAGATGTGAGATATCTTTTATAAAATATTAAGAATTATTTTCCTATTTTTCGTATCTAAGTAGAAAAACTTATGATATTCGATGAAATTTGATAAATTTATTTTGTCCATTAATATTATTTTGCTTATATAAAAATTATACATATTTATAATTATAAATCCAATACATTCGTAACTATACTTATTATAAAAAGTAAATGTAATTAAAATATTAAACTATTTACTAAATAGAAATTGAATAGTATCCTTAATATCTTCTATTTAACTTTGTATAAATACGTGTGAATGATAAACATTGAATTTCAAATGCCTATCAAGGTTATATACACTACTGAAATTAAAAAACGCAAATTACATGATATTACGATAAAGGAAGATATATATATATATAATAATTATTATTATTATAATTTCAAGAATTGCATGTTTCTAATTTTAATTTCGGTTGGTACGATGAAATAGATACTTTACAGTTACGAACGTAATAAATATAATAGACAAAACTTTACAAAAAGAATAATATGTTAAAAGAACAATCAAATAAGTTTTTTTTAATTTTAATTTTTAATGTATTAATTTGAAATTATTTTTTTCATTTTTTTAAATTGATTTTTTTTTTCAATTCAATCACTCTAGACAATAATATTTTTAAGTACTTAATTAATATCTCAAGAAAAAAACTTTTTGTCCCATCATATAGAAGCAAAAATTGAAAATTCTATAATTTTTAGGTGCTGTTTCATAATAAAAGTAAATAAAGGATTAATCGATTTATCCTTCCTTATTTAATACTTTTTATAATTAAAATTTCAATAGAATTTTTTCGGTTTCATTAACTTATAGTTTTTATGTACGATTGTAATGGAATATAAATTTTTTTTATATAAAATTTATTGGAAGTTCTTTTAAGGGCGTTTTATTAATTCGATTCTATTTTTATTGATAATTTTCATAAGAGAATTGATAACAATTATAATTTTCTTATACACTATCAATATTATTATAATTTTCTTAATTAATAAACAAACAACATTTGTGAATTATAAATTATAAGAATATATTTCTTTATTTTTATGAATTAAAATTGAATAATTATTATTGTTTAAATTCATCATTAAAAATAATGTCCCATTTTGTTTTAATGCTACAGCGTACTTGAATGAATAAGACGTTTCCGGAAATAAATGTATTGTAGCTATAAAAATGTAAATGTTTAGAGTCATTGCTTCAGCAATGCACGAGAGCAGAATTCACGAGATTTTTGTTAGTGTCATTACGAGTTTCATTGTAAACACTTATTTGTTTTCTTTATATAATTTTCCTATATTAAGACTTCAATGCAATTCTTATTAATTGATACATCATTTAATTTGATAGTAATTAAAAATATTATTTATTTAAAAGATGTCTGCTGTACATGTATACGACAATGCTTAGCTTCTAAACATTAAAGTAATAATAAATTCTTATATATGCATATAAATAAATGCAACAAGTCCCAAGTTACATCGTTTCTAGGTTAAATATTTTCAAAATAAATAAATTTAATAATATTGATGCAAGTAATTAAATTCTTGAAAAAGACGTTCGCATTGTATATAAGTTCATATAATTTTTAGTTTACCAGGTCATTTATCGCTTCTAGTGGAGCGTCATTGAATATTTAGCAAGCTCTCATTTGACGTCAATCTTTTGTATAAATACTACTCGTAGCCGCTACCTGGCTATGCACTTGCGTAAAAACCACCCCAAGAACAGTGCACACTATTTATTACTAATAAAAAAGTGTGAATATTTAAAAAGACAACTGACACTGGAAGCTTTGTAAAACGTCGTCTTAAATAGTTCCGTAACATTGAAATGGTATTTATTTACATTAAACTTTACATTTAATTGCAATTACAAGTAAATGCGAGCATAATCGTGTACATTTATTAAATTTAAATTAATCTCTAATACTAAATTTATAACATGTCATCGAGAACTGCATCAATAAAATCAAAATATAATTTATATCTACGTAACTTTACATAAGAGATTTAAAGACCCAAATATTGTTTATACGATACTTAATAAAAGATAGATTAGAAAAATAAAGTAATCGTCTCATTATAAAATCTTTTGGTAATAAAAATGCTTCTACAAATATTTAATATTCTTTGTTTAGGAGATTATCTACAAAACCATCGTCGTATCTGTCCTTCTGGTGTCGACTGCCTATACGATGCCAGTTTCTTCGATCATGGATAAGATAGACGATGGATCAATGGATAACATAAAGGTATCACAGAGCTCAGATTCAAATCCCATTGTCATCAAGCCTTCGACTGAATACAAGAAGGATCTTGGTAATTACGGAGCTAATTCATTGGTAACATCTTCTGCCAATGATGGTGGGATAAAGAAACGAAATATTGATGAAATCGATGACCTTGAAATGGCGGCTGGTACCAATGTTCTTCGGCCTCTATTCGTATACAGACAACAATTGGCGTATCGGGATCGCGTAAAAAAAGGAGCGGCTAGACGCCCTAGTATAGGACCTATATTTTAATTCTCACGTATTTATATACAAGCTTAAGCATTTAAAAAAAATTTACGATAAAGTGTTATACGAAAGGACCCGTTATTTAAAGATAATATTTTACAATATAAAACGAGGTTAGTTACTACACCCTACGAATTGTTCTAAATATACATATATATATATATACATCCCAGTGTAAATAAAGTTTAAGGGGTTTATCATTTTAAATTATTACATTTTATAGTAAAAGCTTTTATGTCGATATTTAGAAATATAGAAATATTTTAAATTATTGAATATAATAAGATTTTATTAATAGCATTAGCAAACTGAAATCATCTCATTTTCTGTATAAAATTCTACAATTAAATGAGTGAACGTTATATGCGTTATATGAAATGTGGCATTCCACTACAGTCACATTTGCACAAAATTATATTGCTTAAGATTTCCATGTTAACTATAATCTTATATTTCAACAAAATATATTATCAAACGTAATTTTATTATATTTGTTAAAATATTGTGCAATAGTTGCACTAAAAAGTGTTGAAGACTGATATGTAAAGATTTTCCGTAGTTATTTACAAACTATAAATATCCATTACAAATAGATTTAAATTATTTATAATATATGAGACCAAATAAAAAGTATTTTAAATAATCAAGAAACTAAATCAGAAATCATAATCAGTAAAATAACAATTACTTATTAAATTATTGACTTTTTTTTTTGCTACATATTGTATTTATTACATATAGAATCATAATCGTATATTTTATATTTGATCTCATTTATTAATATCCCATGTACTTGTAAATTATAGGAATAGTAAAAAATTAGCTATTTACCAAAGTACGTAAATTATTAAATTTATAGAACTTGTACAACGTATAATAAATGTTAGCTTTTTAAATAAAGTATTACAATCATATGTATCTACAAATAATTCACTTACGTACAATAATTTATTAAACAAATTTTTTATTTAATAATTATTAATAAAAATTTATAACTTAATTTTTTCATTTATTAATGTTTATACGTAATTTATCAATCAATTAAAATAATTAATGTATAAATTAATATGAATGTTTATATCTGAATTAATAAATTTACGTCAATTTTAAAACGTTACAGATTTATAAAAGATATATTTTTATGAAATATTTTTCAATTTACAGAAGTTTTTTATAGATTTGGAAAAATAAAATATTTATTGTCTTTATCTTAGTGATTAATTTTGTTTGAAATTCAAGCGAAAAATGCGATATGTTTGGAAACACGAGTTGCAAATTTTATTAACGTGTTCCTTTTAATAGAAAGAAGGGATTATTTCTTATTTATTATAAATAATTCGTGTTTTAACTTACATAACTTAATAGTCACAAGGTATTTTTTCTTTGTACACTTATATTTATAAACCTTCAACTACAATATTACATATGAGGTGTATTATAATTATTATCTTATTTAATAATAGTGACTTAAGATTCTTAGTTATACGTTTTATTAGGATCTCTTAATAAATATCATTCAATTATTAAATTATTTTTAAGAATGAATTTGACAATTAGAGGCGAAACGTATAAATACATAAAATTTTGAAAGAACCAATCTGTTACAATAGAGATCTTCCTTCGTTTTCTGCTCATAAAAAGCTTCGAATGTTTATGATGATTAAGAAGATTAAATAAAGTTACGTAAATAAATATAAATTTGTAGATTGAAAATGTTTTCAAAATTTTTTGTATAAAAATAAATTAATTTAAATACATCTGTCAAATGATTTTTTTTACATATTATTAAAATTAAAAAATTCAATATTTAATTATCTTGCAGAGAAAATATAAAAATGTTAATCTTGCAGTTTTGAAATGCGTAATGTAATATTGAAAATACCGAAATAACATTCACGTATATTACGACAACGTATATGAAAAAACATAAAAATTTACGTGTATTTAAACTTTTTTTTAATTACAAGAAATTTATACTATTCGTAAAACATTATTAAGTTTCTGACTATAATAAAAAAAACTTATTTTATTTGTAATTAATTATAATTCACTCGCAGTGAAATTGACAAGCTGTGCTGTAAAACTAGGCAACACCACCATCTACAGTCACATCTTTGCAGCTCCTGTTTAAATAAATTAATGAGGATTCCAAGAATCATTTCCTTACCGTAATATTTTCGTTTTTTCAAAATTCGTGTTTAAAATTGTTAAAACTTACTTAGAATGCTTAATTCTAAATCATCGGAGTTATTTCAAATTTGATTAAATTGATACCAAGAGTGATCAGAAAAGTTTAATAAATTTATATCCGGAGTTGCGAGAATTATGTACATGCATTTATATATATATATATATATTTATACATATGAATCTTATATGTATAATACTTTTGTACACGATCGTTTAAATATGTAACATAAATGCACACATGCCAGCCTTGTCATTTTAATGATTTTGTATGCAGGTTGACAATAATTTTATTTCTTAAGAGGAAAGAGGAGGAGACGAGTTAAGTCGAAAAAAAAGTATACGTTTGAATCTTTGAAGCTTGTCCTTATATCGATGATCGAAATAGTAATTACGAATTCAAAATTAATTATCCACCCCAGCTATTACGTTACATTTAATGTTCTTTTAACATTGTGATCATAGTTATCCAATAAATTCTGAATTAAAAAAAATTAAATTATAATTTTAAAAGGTAAATTTTACGTTATAATATATACAGAAATATTAATTATTCATTAACGTCATTAAACTTTTAAATGATAAGTATAAGTATAATTAACGAAACGAATAATATTGATTATTAAATTCGTTTTCTCTAATTAAATTCTCTATTCGTTAAGGAATACATTAGAAATGAACAAATTATTTGAATATACACAGTCTATATTTATTTCCATAATATCTTTTTATTATTATAAAGTACAATCGATTGATATAAATTTATTAAAAAGCCACTTTCAATATTTTATAAATAAATTTGCAGTAAATGTGAAAATTAATTATAAATTTGTATTGTATAAGTTATTGGTCGCAATAACATTAATTTTACATTTGAGGAATAAATAGTTTAGTCTAATAAATTAATAAGAGAATGAGTATAAGTATTGTATATAATTATAATTATCCAGGAAATACTGGATACACTTTGAATGGCTTTTTAGTATACTCGTTTGTTCGGACGTTGCTGATTCTTCTTACTTTGGTCGGTCTTACAGGTCTGTATGACTCATAATGCCTCTGCTCAACAAATGGTTGCCTATCGAATGATTTTCTGAATTCCGGCGGCTGGTTCCAATCGTTATAAGTATCACGGGCGAATCTAGCAAGAACGATGCTCGGGTCGAATAAAGCTTCGTTAGAAATTTGCGGATCTATTGGTATCTGGTCAGAATTTTTTGTCTCGACAATTTTCGGCGATAATGACGATGTTTTTAACATCGTCGTTGTATCTGAGGAATGTATAGCATCTGAAATAGACTCCGTTTTCATAGTCGACGTTAAATGTTCAAACGCTGTGGAAGTCCATACAAGACAGAAAATTAGATAAACTTTTGTCAGGTGATTCATTATCACTTTATAAATAAATTTGATAACACAAGCCTATTCAAATTATTAATAGTTAGTTAAAGAATCACAACAAATACGATAAATGCAACTTAAATGGATGAATTTTATTCTCCGTCACGGATTGTTTTAATGTGCCGTATTAACCTTCATGATAAATGTTGAGATACTAACATATCAAGAACTACGAAAGAAGACGAAGTTAAAAGGTCGAATGATTTATATAGCTTCTTAAGGTCTACACTCTGAAATACTAATGAATCATAATTACTATTAAATCAAGTGCAAATCACTTAGCAAGCAATATATTCCTTGAAGTATTCGCATTTTTAAATTGCTATTTCTTCCTTTTACGCTGCGAGGTGCAAAATCTTTTATTTTGAATTTGTAAAGAAAAAAAAGCTGAACTTTATTAAGTTCAAAAGTAATTAAAAGAATTATATTGTAACACATATTTATTAAATATCATATTGATTTATACTGCAAATTGTTTTATGCTTGATATATTTATATTTGAAAAGAATTTTTATTATAGCGCTTGTGATCAAAATATTTTTCAATATTTTATACAAAACTTTTATAATAATAAAAGTATTAATTCCACACATAACAAATTTATTTATTCATTCCAAATATCTGTATATCGTTTCTTATATTCTGGCTATTTATTAGTACTGAAAATTTTTTTAAATAGGCATCCGTTCAGTTTTACGACAAGTTACACACGCACACACGCACGCGCGCACACGCGACCCACACAGGATAGTGCTTTTAAAATTTTAATGTAGGTCAAATTTTATATTATTACACTAAATATGTTTGTATAGTCGATTATCGTTTATGTATTACATACATCTGATTTTTTTAGCTTTAAACGATTATATTATAAAAAATCAGGCCCACGTATTTATTAATTATTGCCGCGTGTAAATGCTTACGTGTATGCGCTTAAACACATGCCTGCATATAGGTACTTCACCTTTTTAGCATTAGAGTGTTAATTCATTGTTGAATATAAAAAACCGGTGATTCACAGTTATGAGTGACCAAAGACGTGCCGTCCTACTATTAAAATTGATTTAAAAAAATAATAAATATTATTATCTTATATTGGGTAAATTTAAAAATTTCAATTGGTTTAAAAAAAAAAAAAAAAATAATGAGAATTATTAATCGAGTAAGTTTCTATGTATTAATTATCATTGAATAATAATAATAATAATATAAATGTTACAGTAGAATTAATATATTTTTAAGCAATATATTGAAGATTTTTTCTTTTTCAAAATTGAAATTTCTTTTACATTAAAAAAAAAAAAAAAATTGAAATATACGTAGTGTAAATAAAATAAATTAAATTTGCCATTAATTTTGAACGCTTTTGAAATTACAGCTGATCTTTCTTTTTTACTTTATTCATACAATCGTTAACTCTGAAGAAGTAATGAAGGAAAATAATACCGAAACTAAAAATATACAAGATTCGAACCTTGATGGTACGATAAAATCAGCATTAGACAATGGATTATTGTCAGACGTGGTTGTTAAAAAAGATGTGTTGCTTTTTCCGGTCAACGAACCCAATTTGGTATGTACAGTTACTATAAAAATTTTATGTTTCGTAATAATAAAAACAAACAAGTGTAAATTTATTATTATAAATAATTTTAATGAAACCAGAAACTCTGTTATCGATTATTGTATATTCATTACTAATAGATTCAAACTATATAATATAATATGAAATAGTATTTATTTATTTATTTATTTATTTATTTATTTATTTATTTATTTATTTATTTATTTATTTATTTATTTATTTATTTATTTATTTATTTATTTATTTATTTATTTATTTATTTATTTATTTATTTATTTATTTACAAGGTGATCACACATTCACAAGAAATTCATGGTACGCCAATAATAAATGATACTAATGAAATAGGTGGAAAACAAACGGTGGAAAATGCAATTAGGGAAACCAATGAATTTACTTTATCTCATTTAAATTCAACACTTGATTCCAATAATTTTAAAAACAATGTAAGTTACGTAATTTATAAATTTATTATATTTTTATATTTTGTATAGTTAAATTTAGAAATCGCCACTTATTTTTTAAACGTTATAGTGAATAATTATTAACATATTTACAAATTAAGAGTAGTAATGTATCCTTAAAAAATGTTGTATAATGTAATAATTTATTACATAAAAACTAAGCATCCTAATTACAATAAAAAGAATATAATCAGTATATTTCTTCAAAAGTCGAAATTAAATGTAAACAGATATATTATTATAATAATATTGTTACGTATAATATATGTATACGCATATTTTCTCTATGAACATATATTTTCTACTATAATAATATATATTTTAATATTCTGTTTAATTTATTCTGTAATTAAGAAAAATGTAATTAATAAAGTGGATTGTCATTTTCAGGCAAGTGACGTTATATTGAATTCAACAGCAATACTAACAGATGACTCGCAAAATAATTTGCTACTAAAACCCAACAAACCTGTAGATATTGTTTCGGATTTTAATCTCATGGATGGACTGACTTTTGAAAAAGCTTCTCTTCCTAAAGAAATTCACAATTCTAGTCGTCACAATCATCTTATAGATTCATTATCTAAAATATTTCAGCAGCCTAATACATCCGTAACAACAATACCACTTTAATTTATAACCAAAAGAAACATGTCAATAATGTTAGAACATAAAATTATTATTGATTAATTTATATACCGCATAAAAATGATTTGTAATTTCAAATAAATGGACAATAATATTAATAATTTAAACAAAATGAAATTGGTAAAAGTTTATTTATGATTTCGAAGAATAACAATTCAAAGTTATATCAGTAATATAATGCTGGCTATTTTGCAACATTAACGAAAGATTTTGTTTATTTGAAATTTGTAAGGACAAAAAAAGGTAGCTTCAAATCTATTGATAAATTATACAAGAACTAACGAATTATAAGATAAAAGTTTATAAAGTTTCAATGTTGTTTTTTAAGTGCTCAAAGATGCATCCAATATTTATTTAGAGAATATTATGAAATTTTGAAGTACACATACGTTAAAAATAAAATGTATGTAATAAAAAGTTCTTAACGTAAGGTATAAAAAAAATTTCTGTATTAAATAGAAATTTGCTAATTTTTTTTAGGAATTTCAGGATAGGGAGCGAAGGTTAAGCAGGAGTCGAAGAGCTCCGGCTCCGGATTTCCGCTATTGAGCTTGCACGTGTGCTTGTACACTTACCAGTATATAATTTTATTTTTTACTTATAAATGAAAATAAAAAAATGAAGAAATGTTTCTTGAAACCTTATAAACTAATCAAATTTTAAATGAGTTGCATAATTTCTTGGCGGTTTAAATAATAAATATTTATATTACGGCTTTTTAAAGCCAAAAGTTTTTGGCATAAAAACATAAAAGATAATAACTTACAAAGTTAACGTATTCGATTACGAGACGATTCTGAACGGTCTATCGCTTTAATATAGTGAGAATTTTGAATATTAAACGTTTTCTTTTTATTTTATTTATTATTTTAGGAATTATTATCACGAAGCTTTTCTAATTCTAACAAAAGGTTGTATAAATTTTATAATATAGTAAAAAAACAAAAAAAAAAAAAAATTAAATGAAGGTAATGAATATGTATTTAGGGGCTAATCACAGTAAATTGTTGTATAAAATCCATTAAATTATGTCTCTTTATTTTCAAATCATATTTAACATATAAAGGAAGTAATTCCTGACTTCAAATTTTGTTGTACAATTGCCATGCACCGAATGAAAATTTTTTAATAATCATATTTCCATGGCGTAAAATACACTTATGTTTAAATAATTTATTATCCAAGGAAACCACACCATGATCTGCACGCCCGTCTCCAGCCTGTCTTAAAGTGTCTTCCCCAATGTCCGTAACTTTGTTTGCCAAAGCCATTATTAAAGGTATCTCCTGGATAGTAATTGGGTATACCCCAAAGATTGTCATTTCTAGAAAATCAAAAGTTAGAAATTTAAGAAATAACAACGACAATACGGTTATAATATATTACGTTGTTTTAAAACGAAATCGGAGTATAAATAAAATATAGTAATTTTAATAAAAATTAGAAATGTAATGCTTTACCGTTATTAGATTTATGTAAGAATAATTAAGTAACAGCTGTTTATCTGACAAATTTATAATGAATATTATAAATAATATGGCGACGAATCGAGAGTTTTTATGAGGAAGTCTTTAAAATTGATATTACTTGAAATTAGTTAACCATTATGATTGATGATCACATAGCTTGACCACGAATTGCTAAAATGCACAATCAAGCCTCGCTAATGACGATGTTACTCTTATATATTTATTACGTATGCATTTATACCATCAAATTTTCTATATTCCTACTGATTATACTTATGTATTATCATTGATAATAACATAATACATTCAATAGTCATTATTTTAATTTTATGTAAAAGTACTTTCTATGTTATATAAAAACGCTTTAGTAATGGAAAATAACAATAAAAATGTATAAAATATTACATAAAATTTCTTTTAGTAAGATTTACTATATTATATATGTTTTATAATGAGAAATATTTAGACTATAGAATTTAAATAGAAAAATGCGATACAACACCGTTAAATCCATTTTGCTACGAATAATCATTGAGATTCGTTATAATAAAAATATTCTACTTTTAATATTCTAATTTAATTAGATTAAATCCCAAATTTCATTTTGTTTCGATAAATATTTATTTTTCTAGTAAAATAATATTATCAATAGTGTTGGGTTAACATTATTATTTATATGTGAATAATATGTAAATAAAGTTTTTTACGCTTACATTTAAATTGTTTTATTAATAAATTTTTAAATTTATTTATATTTTTTTATATCATCATACAATTTATATGCAGTTACAATATTGTATACTTAATTATAAATAATTAATTATAACATACCTCCAATATGTGTTATCGGTTTGTAAATCATCAGGTTCATTATTTGCAAAGTTTTCAAATTGTAAATTTGCAAATGATTTCACATCCGATGATGGTAGTACACAAATTACAGTAGCACAGAGAACTAACAAAGTGATGCGCATCTAAAAAGGTTTTGAAATTTATATTACAATTAAAATAATAAAATACTTGAAAATTTTTCCCTCAAAATACTAGAAATGTTTTTTACATTGAATTTATTATATTTTTGTTAATCTTTTAATCTGATACTTAATTGAGTAATTGAATCATAAACATTTTTATATAATATTATACAAAAAGTATATGTACATTTGTACATATTAAAAAGTGTTTAATAAATATATTTCAAAATCTTAGTGTGCATTTAATAAAAAAATTTATAATAAATAATAAGTTAATTATTTATTGAATTAGTGGTAACTGAATTCAAAGCAAAAATGTTACTTCACAATTAAGAGAGTAATAAAATTAGATATTGGATATAAAGGTAATAATATTTTAAATATAAATTATTGACACATAGCTATTATAAAATATATAATTCTATTATACATTAATATAAAATTATAAATATAGTGTTAATAAATACTTAAGGGTCGAAGAATTTTTTCAATTTTGCACTAATATAATAATGTAAATAATGATATGTACATAAATTACTTAAAATTTATGTTTTAATAAAAACGTCAAAAAGCGTTTATTTAAAAGGCTATTTATAATAAAGTTATTGAGAAAAAAAAATGAAAGCTTTAAGTCTTCCTTATATTCTTTTAAACAAAATACAATTTTTTATAAATAATTAAATAAATACGCTGAAATAAATGTATTGTTATTAGTTAGATCCGAAACTATAACCGCATTGTCGTAACAATATTATTTAAATAATATATAAATTCATGCGAGAAAGTTAATATTTCATATAAAGATAAAACTTCATTATATGCTAAACCTTTTTGTTTTCATAAAACAATTGACTTTTTAAAAACACTTTTATATTTACATTCAAAATTTTATCTTGGTATTCATAACTATTAAAGAAAAATCGAATACTTATTTATAAAAGATTTACAATATAAAAATTAATGCTAATGTCTTTGTATTAAACTAAGTATAAAAGATATAAAAAGGTTATTAACACATAAGAAAGTTTATTATACTGATCGGACGTGCATAAAAAAATTAAATACGTTTCTAGGTATAAATTAATTTTATGTTTAAAATGATCTACTTTTGAAATATTGAATCATACTTATACTATTAATATCTTGCTGCACCAAATAAGAATGGACGCCTTATATACTTGGCCAACTTGAATAAAGTAAGGAAGTCTCCCACCACATTCATATGTTCTCGTAAAATCAGGAATATGAATTTTGCCAATGAAAAGATTATGGAGATACTTGCTTCTCAATACGAATGAATTTATTTTACAATTTTTTATATTATATTACAAACATTTCATACATTTAAACAATATTTAATATTAATAATTATAATAATATTTTTTTATATTTAATAAACTTTAATACATTTTAATCATTTAAATACATAATTAAATTAATTACAAATACAGCAAATAGAAAAATCCTTAATTATCAATACACAATTTTTATATATCAATTCAATATCAATACATGCAAGACTCGGATTTTGTATTTATTTTTAATTTCTTTTTTTTTTTTTTTTCAATTCCTAATAAAATTAAGATATACTTACCAAAAACAGTTGTTATATTCATTTAAATGAGTTAATTATATTGAATTAACTTTCATTTAATGTTTTAGTTCATATTAATAATAGAAATTCATTTAATATTAATTATTTTTCTATACTTACTATAATTCTTTTTTATAATTTAATTCAGCAGAACTTATTAAATTTATTTAAAAATTAATCCAATTATAAGAATATTGTATTGGAGAGTATTTAAATTTCTTATTTTGCATTCTCAGTATCTGTCAGTTCTAGTGAAAAATTATAACTGAACTTATATTTTTCCATTCTAATTTTTATATATAATTTTATGAAATACTATGATTCAAGATTTTTGTTTAATGTAATTAATGTAGATATCAAAGGGAAATATCAATTACCTGAAGAAGTGATGCATGTAGCATTATCCTGTTTTCTACAACACAATTTGTCGACATTGGAATTGTTGCGTAGCTATTGCTTTTCCCAATGGAGTACGAGTATGGAATAAGTAAATATTCTGCATTTTATAAAACTCATAAGCTTTTTTAATAAAATAAAGCATAAAATCTTGATCTCGAAGATTTAAAAAATACACGAGAGCTTAAGTTAAGGGTTTCGTTTTAAATCCACTGTTATGTTTAAAAGAATCGTATTTAAAAATAAAGGAAAATAAAAAGTAAGTTTATTTGAAATATGTTAAAAATATTTGTATCAATATTTTTAATAAAATAATTAATTTTTATAAATTCGAGTAAATAATTTTTTAAATTAAATAATGAAATAATGTTCATATTAATCGAAAATAATTTAAATAATTTTGGAAGTTCTGTTACTTATTTATAAATATGAAGAGCAAGAAAAAACAACCGTATGTTAATATACAAATAAATGGTGAAGTAAATATTTACAAACATTTTTTGATGTTTTCAGTTCAATAATTTATTAAAGAAATTATATTTATTAAAATCAAAATTAAATGATGTCAATATGAAAAATTCACTAATACTTTCGTCTGAAGTAGAAAATAATAGTCACTTTCGTGATGAAGATGTTAATTTTTATCGACCGATAGTTAGGTTAGTTTAAAAAATTATAATATCATTTTTCATTTTAATTATATTGAATAAAAATATTGTACATAAGTCATTTTCAATCATACTATGAATGGAACAAAATAATAATATACATTTAAAAGAGAAAAAATTATTCAAATTTAAATTAAAAAAAAAATTACATATATTACTAAAATACATCTTAATCGTCAAATTGTTTAATTAATAATTCTTGAGTAATAATTTCGAAATAATGAAACTAATATTATAAATAGAATATACGTGAAAATTGATCTGATGCCTTTTCATTACATTTCCATTCATTTAATGTTAAAAAACTTGAAACATTTTTTTTTAATAATCAACAGGGAACGGGGACTCAGCCTCTTTCGGAAATTTCTAACAAATGCCATCATTTATGCTTTGGATATATCACTAATTACTTTATTATCACCTTTTATTATGTGGCGATGGTTATTAAAGCATGATCATTTGCTGTTCGTTATGAAAGTTATTTTACAGGTAATAATTTCAATAAACTTTTGTTTTATAAAATTTTAATTTCAATTTTACAATTTAAATAAATAATTACTTAAATAAATTAATTATTTAATTAAGTTTAAGAGTTTTAATTAGCTTGTATTAAAAATACTTTATGAAATATGAAATTAAATTTTAAATACCAATATTATTAAATAGAAAAAATTTATAAAATACATTATAAATGTCAAATAATTGTAAATAATATTTCAATATTTAAATAATTATAATAATTAAAGTTTGGAATTGTAAAGAATATAACCTTTATAAGCAATATAACATATTATAAGCTTATATAACCAATATAAGCAATAACCTTAAACCAAATAGTTTCCATATTAAATTCGCTGATTATGTTAAATAAAATTATTACAATTTTCGGTCGGAAAAAAATTTCTTGAATAGCTTTTCGTGTATTACCTGAAGTTCTTAACCTAATTCTTATCATTTTAAGTTTTTTTTCTTTTTTTTTTTTAAAGGAATGAAATATTTTCTATTAATATTACAGAATGTTAATACAGAATAACATATTACAGAAAATATTTTATACATTCTCGATTATGAGAGACTTTCTTTTGCATTAATGGTCATTAGGTTAACACTTTTCTAATTTGTTTTAATTAATTTATTACATAATATTAACGACTCATTTTAAAACGTTTGCTAAATCGTATAAAACATTTTAATTATAATGAAGTCTTTATTAATTGTGTAACTAAATATTTAATTCAAATAAGAAATAAAAAATTGACTTTGTTTCATTTGAAAATAGTAATAAGTTATTTTTAGCTCAATTTTCGTTGATACTTTAAAAATAAAAAATCAAGCGTTCCAAAGTCCCATTGTCAATAGTGCAAATAATATATCCTCGTTTTTTCAATTTGCATTTAAATTTTTCACCATAACGTAAAGTATTGGAATATCTATGAGAATATCAAATTATTCCATAACCTTATTAGTTAAGGCTTCTTTAATCCATTCAAATAAGGTTCTTCCTTTTCATTTTTTTTTTTTTTTTTTTTTTGTAAAGTTCTTATAATTTTTAATGCACCTTGGAGGTGGCAGTTTCTTTTATCTCTTTGAGTGCTCGTTACCAGTAAATGCTTATGGGAGTGTCATTCCAGAGCAATTCGAGGAGGATGGATGCAGCTCAGGCTTAAAAATTTTCCTATCAAAAGTTTCCTATCTCCTATTACTCTTCACATCTTGTAATTATACAACTAATTTCAGTAAATCCATATCGATTATATTTAAGTTATTTATCATTGGATTCTTTGAAATCGTTAATTGCATTTCGTTAATGCGTTTCCTTCAAACTGCTTTATACATGCTTTTCAATTTATTTTGATGTTGTAATGTATTTAAGCTTTTGTCAACTCCTAGAAAAACTTTATTTCGTTCTTATATTTTTTTTTTGTAATCTGATAGCTATGAAATTTGCAATTTTATTCATAGAGAATCATCTAAAAATATTTTCTTATTATCAATTTATCCTATTTTACTATACCACGTTCAAAGTTATTAATTAAATTAATTATTGATTTTTATGTCTACTCATTATGATTAATATTTTTGATCATTGTTTTGAATTCATTTTTTATTTTTTTTTTTCATGGATTTTTAGACTCATTGGTGACCTCAGGATGTTAAATAATTAGACTATTAAATTTCATTGTGTAAATGCGGCGTTAATAATAAATTAATGATCTACTAAATATTAATTTAAAAATTAAACTTACAGGACGTTTTATTGTACATAATTTATAAATAGATAAAATATCATTTAATTAGGAATATTGTTTTAAAAAAATATAAATGAAATAAGGTTTCTATAAAAGATTACATCTGCTTATTTACATCTATAATTATTGAGATTAAAAATATCATGATCCAAAAGTTGCCCTCCGCTTTCATTAAATTAAATTATATTAAGTATCGAGAACTTGTCGACTTTTCTGCTCTCGTATCTACTCTCATCGTACGATAAATATTATATATAAAATACCGGCTATATTTCTCTCCCTGTCCTATACAGTCTGTTTGTAAATTGAAAATCAATTTAATGCAATTGCATATGTAAATGATTGCGTTCTCGTTTATTTAAGACACGTTTTTATGAATTTCCTATGAATTACATTCCAATCCTTGTATGTCTATTCAGAACCCTGTCCTTAAATTTTCTCTATATAGATGAGAAGATTACGTTGAAAAGATTGTTAATATTTTTTCTCAAATCGAATCAACGAGCTTTATTTGTATAGAATGCATTGAAGACATGTCGGATTCGGTTCCGATAGGGAAGAGCTTACGCTACAATTCGCGAACACTTTTCTACCAATTACATTTATATTATATTTGGCAAGGAAGACGACCTCAGGAAGGAAGATTTATCCAGGTAATCAGGATAAGGAGAGCGAACAGAGTAAAACGAGATATCAGCAGAACGTCTGTAGTAGAAGTCTACAGAGAGAGAGAGAGAGAGAGAGAGAGAGAGAGAGAGAGAGGAAGCGTGACTCCGGCAATGCCATATCGCAAATCGTCAAACAGAGGCGAAGGGAAAATAGGGAAACGGGGGGAGGTAATTAGGTATGGCGAGATGAAAGTAATTCTGAAAGGATTTCCAATAGTTCTCAGTTCCTATCAGGATGCAGACATTGAGCCCCGACAAAACTTGCATAAGATGCACTTACATGTATACTTTGCTTGGAAGTTTTCCAAAGCAGCGTAATTAGTGACTAGATTCGACTAGGATTCGATTCGATTAAAAAAACTATTATAATAAATGAAAAAATAATATTTATTGGTCATATTTCATATTTGTATTTATATATATTTTAATATATAATAATTGAATATACAGTGCATTATACTTACGTATATAAATGTATGTAGAAAATAATTCTTAAAGTAAGTATTGATAACAAATTTGCATAAAATTTTATGCAGGTTACTTTAGAATTGATAATGTTGATAATCATTGCCGGGGTTTCCATCTGCACTGCCACATTTATGGAACTTGACGCTTTTTACAATAAGAAACAAGAAAAGAACGAAGCAATAAAAACAAATGACGAAGCTATAAAACAGGACTTCAATAAAAATTCATAACAGTTAAAATGTATAAACTTAATTCGACTAAAAATTGTCTATTATTTTCACCTACTAAATAAAAAATACAAGTTAAAAAATATTATATTGATTGTAATAATAGTTTCGACCTAAGAATTTAAAGTATAATGTTTCGGTTGTGTTTGAGTCGAAAAACAATTAAATTAAGCATGTATCGGAATTAATATGAATTGTTTATAGTTTATTCAAAATGTATGAATAACCTTTTTTTAACTAATGTACATTATAATTTATTAAAAAAAATTTATACTATATATATATATATTTATTTTCTTTTTAATCGGCTACAAATTAATTTAATCCTGTAATATACAAACATGTGTCGATACAAAAAAAAATAAAGTTATTTTTTAATACTATCATATATATATACAAATTTTTCAAAAAGATTTCATGCGGTTTGAAAAAGATTTTAAAATCTATGTGTTTAAGTTTATAAATTAATTGATTGTAACTGCTGTTTTAGGAATTTTCTAAATTTATAATATTATAACATTATAAGAAAGTTATAAGAACATTGTAAGAAACATTATAAGAATTTATAATCCGCAGTTATTTTTTATTTAATATTATTATTAATAAAATTATAGAATCAACAATTTGAACTCGCCGAAAAATTCATATTTTAAATTATGTATGTGGACATGTATTTGAAAATATAAAAAAAATGAACAATTTTTATAAAAATATGGATTATTATACAGCGTTTTTACAATTAAAATTTTATTTATATCAACATTAATAACAATAATAACATAGAAATAATAATTAAATTAATTTTTATAAATAATTTTCAAGCAAATACTGATCTTTTATAAAGAAATGTAGAAAATATTTCTAATTTCAATAAAGTCGGCATATTTCATCAATGTATTTACGTATAATTAAACTTTTCGATCTATACGTTAGGATAATTAAAGACGCTTTTTTAAATGATTGTATTGATGAATTTTACTGATTGAAATATCGTTGTTATATAATATATAAATATGAATCATAGGTATTTTTTAGATCTAATATATATATATAATACTTACTATAGCCAATAGATAATTTTAGTGATATTGTTGACAAAGTTTTAAAATGTTTTTATACCTCGATATTTTGATTTGAAAACCATTTTGTAATCTTGGATTATAAGAATTGACGATTTTATTAAGACAGCGGTGGTGGTATATATATATATATATATATATATCCCGATCATGAAAATAGTATTATTATTGCGCAAGAGAAGTAGTCGGATAGCGGCAATCGTGGTTACGTTAATTTTATCATAATTGTAAAAATAATATTTAAGCACATTTACCCGTAGAATCCGAAGAATGAGTTTTCCTTATCATCGGAGGAAAATGATGTGAAAGCAAGGTAAGGTATGTCAAATGTTGATATATATCTTCGGGCCCGGAATGACTTCTGGCTATTGCAATCATTTAACATAGCGACAATCGCCGAAAATGCGTGAAAGTAAATTCTTATAAAAGATTTCAACTGCCGAAAGTATAAAAGCTAGTGCGGTTAATTTTCTTAGTCAAACTAGTTATCGTTCTTGGGATCAACCGTTTATAGAAAAGCCTTCAAAGATGAAACATTTAACGGCGCTTCTTGCTTTGGTAAGTGAATCCGAACAAAATCGCCTAACAACACAACGACTTCTTTTGTTTTCTGCATGAAATTCCAAATTTCAATATTAAATTTATATCCTTATATATGTATATCGAATATCGAATATCGATTTAAGAAGTTGTCAGTGTAAATTAAAAGCCTCCCTTGTCCTCCTACGTATACTCGTAGAGCTACGGCAATACCTCGTATAATTAATTCTCTCGGGTAATTCATAAACAGCGATTCGTTGATAATGAAATGTAAAAACTTTCAGAGCTTGTGCTTGGCAAGTAGCCAGGGAGCGCCTCTGAAGGACTCCTTGGATCCCTTGTCGAAAATCACGGATACGAAGGAGACGCTCGTGAAGGGGGCGGAGGGCATTGTCAGCGATGGGAAGGGAGCCATTAAGAATTTAAAGAGCTCGGCGGCACTGAAGAAGGAAGCGATTGTCGGGGGCGTGAAGGCGGCGGCTAAGAGTAAGCTCGGCGTCATCAGCAACGTCAAGGCGACGAAGTTATCTATCCTGAAAGGAGCGGCGGCTTCGAAGGTGGCCAAGCTCGCGGCTGTCCAGGCTGCAAAGACGGCCCTCGTGGGCGGCTACCTAGCCACTAAAAAGGCTCATTTGACTAAAATTGCTGGCAAGCTATTTGCTAAACCGAAGGGTCTCTTCGAGCATAAACTGCCTATCAAGGGTGAATAGAATCTTATTTAACGGATTACTTTCTGTAAAGAAATTATTATATAAATATCTATGGAGTAACTTTTTACATCGAATAAAATAATTCTTTTTTCTCTATAACAACTACAATTATTCTTTTATTTTACTTTAACGCTTAGAGGCTAATTTTATTTTAGTACTTTTGGCAATATATATATATAATCGGCATTAATAATCGGCAATATAAACAAACGTATAGTTAAAGATATTATAGATTTGTAGATTTGTAATAATAACTAAATCACAAATATTTACGTTACAAAAATGCCATCCCTCTATTTTTTTTTTTTTTTTTTTTTTTTATACCTTAAAATTATCTCTTAAACAGCCAATGAATTTCGATTAATGCGTTAATTAATCGTAAAATTTAAATGAAATATTATTGGTGAGGTGGCTTATTATTAAAAGTACAATTAAATAATAACACGTTGCATACTTTAATTAATTTACTATTGTTTGATATAACAAAATTAAACGTAATTATCTAGAGTTCATTTTGTTTCGTATTAATATTATTTATAATTTTAGTAAAATTAGTTTCTTAACGAATACGTGACAAATTGATATATATATATATATATAAACTTTTTGAATAAAAAACTTGTTTGTGTAAGTAATTAATTTTTTGAATATATTTTTCGAGAAAAGGATCTAATAATTTATTTTCTCCTTCACGTCTCTCAGTATAATCAATCTTATATTATCGAGATAATAATAAAATCAATTGAATTAAACAGTATTTTAATTTGGAATAAAGCTTGTAATGAATTTTTTTTTTTTTTTTTTTAATTATTCTAGACTAAGCAGGCAATAAACGCTTTCGATCTCGATGCGATCTAATCGATAAATGCCGTTGTTATTAGTTTTAGTAGAAGATATGTCAGATACGTAAGATTGTCAAAGAGAAGTATCGTTGAATATAGTATATTTACTTTTAACAGATACGGTGACAGCTTTATTTAGTGGTACAACGAGTAAAGGCGAGAGCGATTTAAGGAAAAAAGCGATCCTCTCATTGCTTAAAAGTCCAGTAAAGGCCGAAAATGCAATACTTCTCCCAACTTCGACGGAAGGCTCGGCGCAGAAGCTGCACACGTACATAAGCCTCGAAAAGCCCGTTATTGGCAAAATTTTCGTCCACGAGACGCCTGTACATAGCAGTACCCAGCCGCCAGTGGTCACATCGACGAATTCTCCGTCAATAAATACCTACGGACCACCTTCCGTTACTTACGGCCCATCGTTTAATACTTACGGACCACCTTCTAACTCCTATGGTCCGCCCGCTAATTCTTATGGCCCACCTGCTAATACTTACGGATCACCAGTCATTACTGCTTAAGCAGCTTACAAAGAACTAGATTATTGAAATATAAAGTTATTTTCATATTCTGAGAATATTTATTACCGAATAAATTATCAAAAATGCTTTAAGAAAAACAATGTGGTTATTTACTATTATGCTTTAAGATTTTAATTCTATTTTTTAAAAAATTTGTAACCCAACGATACCAATATATATATATATATATATGTATTTTTCCTTTTTTTTTTACAATAGAAATTATTTTTTATTCACAAATCTGTCATTTCATCTGATCTTGTTTCTATTTAAATTTAAATTCGCAACGTAAGCGTATTATCGTTAAAACATTTACTGCAATATTATATATAATAAAAACTGCTTAATAAATTTGAACAATCAATTTTATTTCCATACATGCAATCGAATTAATATATATTTTTTATTTTACCTGCAATCTATTGATGATGCCTTAATACAGCTTTAGGTAAATGTATATATATATATATATATATAATGACAAATCCAACAAATGATACAGAATTTGATTTTTTTTAATGCTCCATTTTACATTAACAACTGTTAACGAGATGAGAATTATTATTTACAATTAAAATAAAACTATGCTCCTTATGCTGTATGTGATATAATAACTTTGTAACAATTTCAGTAATGAGTTTAAAATAATGATTTTTTACATATGTAAACATTAATTTATGTATTGAGTAATAATTATAATAAGATTTATATATTTTGTGTGTATTTTAAATATTCTTTATAAATATTTTGAAATGAACGAAATAAATAACTTATTTTAACATATTTAAATTTTATTACATTTTTATATTATTTTTAGAATAATATTTTAAAGAACCTTATAAGAAGAAGACGTTTTATACAATAAACTATAATGTAATTACTACTTTGGTATTGCAACATTGAAAAAAATAAAATATCATTAATCATTAATAACGAAAAAAATGTTCCTCACTTATTTTGAAATATTTAATATGGATTTAATGACTGACGGCGTAATAACAATTAGATGATCAAATCATTAATTAGTCATTTGTAAACAACTAGTGGCATAATTGACTATTTTTTCAATAAAATAATAATATTTTAATAGCTTTATTTGAATTTTGTAGCCTTCATGTGTCAAGATAATGTAATTGCATGTGCAGGATATGTAATTAAAATTACGTATCTGAAAGGGAATTAATTATTTTAATTAAGTTAACTAAAAATTGAGCTACATTGCTTAAATACATCAAAATACGATCATAATATTGACAATAAATTTTTATTAAACTTTTGCAGTTTCTATATCACACATTCTATATCACACTCTATATCACATACAAGAATGTAAATGAGTCCAGAAATAAATAAAAATAGTAAATACCTAAAATAATAAATGGTATGATGTATTTATAGAATAATTTATAGAATAATTAAATTTTTATTGACACACACACACACACACACACACATATATATATATATATATGTATATGCATTGAAAATATGTAGGCATGACTTAATTTATACATTAATTTCACGAAAGGTTTAAAACAGATAATACAGTTTTTAAATAATTCCGCAATTATTAATAATTATGATTAAACATTTTATTTGAAAAATTCTTGTAATAATAATAATAATAATAATAATAATGTATGACCGTTCATTTAGAGCTGTTAACGATTTTTAAAAGCTACGCCTGCAAGTCTTTGATAAGATTAATAAATTATAATTATTAAAATATAGTGCACGTGCAAAGAGTAAAATAGTATCCGTCTTTATTTTTTGAATATTAATTTGTGAGATTAAAAAAAAAAATTTCTTCGCACGCTTGTTTTCAAGAAAAGCAGTCGAGTCTTCTTGAGACCTTGGCCTAAGCAGAAGGTGAGCCTTTTTCCTCGTTCGATACAGAATCGAATATGCGAGGCAAAAAAAAAAAAAAAAAAGAAAAAAAATCGGATGACTTACAATATTTACACACCCTCCTATGAAGCATAATTATTGTTATGATATTTTATAACTAATAACAAACAAAAAAACAGATTTATGATAAAGCGGGTTATATCGATAACCTTTGAGCTAGTATTTAGTAATTTTCTGGGTATATAAGATGAAAATGCTCAATTTGTAAATTCGTTACAGACGGTTCAACGATTCGTTTTATCAACATGTTTAAGAAATTGGTGAGCTTTAACAGCAATTTAGGCTTTATCTTACAATTTTACAATTATCATAAGTACCATTTTTCATTATACCAATATTATATTCCTTTTATCAATGCAATATATTAATTTTTTTTTCTTCATATATTTATTATTAATTAATTACTTTAATTATCTTTACTTTTCGAACTTATTTAAGGCCTTAGTAGTTACTTAATGTACTATAATTACTTACAAAATAAAAAAAAACAATAATAAGTATATTCTGAAAGTTATAATAATAATTAAACACTTATTATTCGATGAACTTTTTATTAAGATTGATTTTAAAAAATTTAATAAAATTAAATTTCTAATTATAAAGATTTTATAAAATGCAAGTCTTCATTGTTTACGATGGAAAATGAAAATAGACAATTCGTAGTGCTTACTTTATTTAGACATTAACAACACTAGTATGTAGTTCCTTTTTTTCTTTTCTTTTTTTTTTTTCGAACTCTCTATTGTACATCATGTAGTAAAATTTATAAGTTCTTATCGATATAAAAAGATCTCTTAAGCATTATATGTAATATATGTAATAGGTATTTTGCACTTTGGTGGTGCTTGTCGCCATTGCGATGGCCGACCATGAGGTGTACAAACGCCACACTGGTGGTTACGGTGGCGGACACGGTGGTGGCTATGGAGGCCAAGGAGGTTTTGGTGGCGGCAATAGCGGCTTTGGTGGCAATAATGGCGGTTATGGCAGCGGAAGCAGTGGTATCGGTGGTGGACACGGCGGTATGGGCGGTGGACACAGCGGATTCGGTGGTGGACACGGCGGTATGGGCGGTGGACACGGTGGTTTTGGCAGTGGACAGGGTGGCTTCGGCGGTGGACAGGGTGGTTATGGCGGTGGACAGGGCGGTTATGGCGGCAGACAAGGTGGTCATGGTGGCGGATATTAGATAAATGATCTGTATTCACGAAATCTTCATTTGTTGATTTTTTGTTTTTAATATTTTTGTCTTACGATGTATATACTTTATTTTTAATGTCCAGGTGAGCGATTAATGTAAAAAGAGAGCATTATGATGTTAAGTATATATTAAAATGTATAATATATGAAACAGATGATAAATAAGATTAGCTTTTTATATTAAAAAAAGAAAAATCCTAATATTAATGTGAATAATTTATTTACTTTTACATCAATATCCACTATGTATAATATTATAATGTTTCATTGAAAATGGTGTACATGTAATGTGTATAAAGAAATATTCTTCTTTTTACATATAATCTATACAGATGAACAGCTTATTTTATTGATCAACTACTTATAATGACTACCATTTTATGTGTTTGTTAAAATTTGATTCTCAAATTTCTTTGCTTTAATCCTAATAGGATTAAATAGTTACAATAATAATTCGTATTGAAATATTTAATATTGCGCGTTATATATGGTGCAGCTACGGGCAGAAATTATGAAAATTTTTAAGCGCTTTTACACGTTTGATTATTATAAAAAATCGCTAGTAATTGTCTCTGTAATAAATTCAATGAATATTAAAATTTAGAAATTACAAATATGTTGTCAAAAATTTCTTATAATAAAAGTTTCAGAATCATATGTAACGATACAAAAAAATTTTAATGCCTTAATTTCATTAAGGAATCAAAAAATATTTTAAATAAAACTATGTTTATAGAGATCTAATTAATCTCAACACGAATAGCGTTTTTTGTACGATATCCTTGCAAAAGGTAATTTATACTTCTTAAGTTAATATAAGGTACTGAAAATTTAAATTCTATTACTTACAATGTATTACTTCATTACGTATGATTAATTTGAACTGAAATATGCTTTTGATTCACGCCCATTATTTAGGAATTTCCTAATCTTTGAAATTCTCCGAATATTTATATTCAATTTACATTAACGATATTTGTTGAAATATATACATTTTTAAATATTTTAGATTTTTAATTTGTGATTATTTTTTTTTAAGAAGAATATGAATTAAATAATAAATAATTATATATATATTATGATACTAGTTTATAGTGAAATTAATTAAATGTAGGAAAATAATAATTCAGTATAAATATAGAATATACAGAATCATATTTTTTTAATGTATGAAAATTATGGTAAGAAGATACAAAAATATATATGATCAAAAATGAAAAAAAAAAAAAAAAACAAAAAACAAAAAAAATTCATTCCTTACTTGATGAATATGACATATTGTACTTGTTTTTGGATGCCGAGAAAATTGTTGTTTACTCGGTCTTTATTTTTATTAGTCTCTCTCGATTTTTAAGTAACGATAACTTTTAAAAATATTCATTAAAGAAAGTCTAATTGAAACTCATTATATTAGAATCAGTTTACACATCTTCATGTTACGTGCAACAATATTAAATATTTATGTGGAAATGGAAAAAATGGTCGTAAGATTATTTTTTGACGTCAAAAGATTGTAGCGCCACTTCAAAGACTATCTAACGTCTAAAATAAAAAATTGGTACAATACAATCTTAAGAAATAGTCAATTGTTATAAAAGTGTAATGTGGAAAGTATTCGTGTATATTTAACTCTTGTCTTTACTAGAAATATTTTACGGTTTCTATTTTATTAGGTTCTCCGTGCAAAGGACTTTAATTCTAATTCAATCGCAGAAAAAATTCGTTATTGTAAATTAATGGTATTAATGCCGGAAAAATTAAAGAAATATGAAAAACATTTACAGTTAAAGATAACGTTAGAAAGATAAATTGTCGTTACTTGGTTATTATCTAACATGAGAATTATTTCTAAGAAAAATTTTAAGGTCGCTTGTCTCACGCAGATACGCATGTACAATCAATCATCATTGTGCATTGCTGGTACGAGATACAAATAACTAAGATCGACGCATGGATCATCGTGATCTCGCAGATCGAAGACAATGCGTCATCTATGTAGTTTTTTAACAATAAATTCACTCGAGGAATTATAATGACGATGATGATGATGGGACATATTCGGAGCTCCATCAGTATTCGGTATTTTAAAAGAAAATGGTCGTATAAAGCAAAGGAATGACAAATCAACAGTCGTTTCGTAAAACGTGTTTTTAACGATGAAAAAAGAAAATAAGAAAAATTGATCTGTTAAAATAAGACAAACCACAATGGAATATGGGCTCGAAGATAAATTTCTCATCTGCTTATGGTATTTGTGGTTGTGATGTACGCGTGATGTATGTACGCGAACGAGAGACATTTCACATTCAATGAGAATCTTCGATTTCGTACGGCGCTCGGATACGTAACTTGGATTCGGATATATAAAGTCTGTTTTATAGTTAACGCGATGCAGAACCTCTGCAAATGCTTGCTAAGTAAGAATAACAAGTTATTCTGCAGAACGCTGATCTTTGAACGATAATAACGATGACGAGAGTGTGTGCATTTGGCATTGTGATCTTTGTGTTTGCTTTTTTAACTGAGAGTTCGTCCCAAATTTGGGGACAACCGAATAGGTATTCGTATCCACCGCGTCCCGGGCCACAATATCCCCAAAATTATTATCAGCCAAGGAGACAATCGGTATATACGCCGCAGAACGATTTCCCGAATAATTTCCAGATACCACCCGGTGTCTCGGTCGCGGAGGCCGAATGGGTTTGCAAAAACTCTAAAACTGGCGACATGGTGAGTAGACAAATATAATAAACTAATAATACCTTCCTCGTCCTTTAATTTTAATGGAATTTTCTAAAAACGAGGCTCCTTCGTTGCTAGAGATAATAATAGCGACAGAATAATAAGCATTCGGCTATTAGTTTTTACAAAAGTATAAGAATCAACCATTACTATTAATAATACTGTGTAGAGTAATCAATCATATTAGCAGGACTTTTCTTAGGCTGTTATTTTTTTTTCTTTTATAAGCCTTATAGAATTACTTTTTAAATTTCTACTATTCAATTCTGCGTTGATATTGATTGAATGTAAATAATTCACGATTATAAAGAGTACATACTCCATGATTATGTAAGCACGCTGATTTATTGGATAATGAAATTGCAATTGCAAACAACATTCCCAGAATACAAATATTACAATCAATCGTATGACCTAATGAAATTATTTAATTATTATATCGAAAGCAATAATTAAAAAATACATTTTTTTATGATTTTTTTTCTTTTTTCTTTCTTCTAATATTTGTTAATACATTGTTTTCAAATGAATAGTTATTATTTTTGTTCATATGAAAAATGTCAATGTTAATGATTAATAATTTAAATTTTTTTTTATAGAATATTCTGTTTCGCATATAAAACATAAAAATTTTTCACGACATTAAACGGATAATGAAATATTTATTTTGACAGAATAAAAACTACTTCTTTCTTTCTTAAAACAATAAAACCATTAATTTTAATAATTTAAACATTTTTATCGCGGACTTTATTACATAGAAACAGTGTTAAAACTATAATTGAAACGTATTTGAATTTTTTTTTTCATACGTATTTATTATCCGCAATATCCGTATTAAAAAAAGTTCGTTATTTTACTTTGTATTTTTTATTTGTAGTTCATTTTTTATTATTTTTTTTTATTTTTATAATAAGAAATTTTAGAAATAATAATTAAAATTTTGTAGAAAACAGTTAAATAAAATTCAAGACATTTTATTTTTACTATAATATTATAATTATTATAATTTGAGGAAAATCCTTGAAATCGTTTGTACAAAATTCATTATAAAGTATTTACTTATTCATTAATATTGATATCTCCTAGATGATTGTTACATCCGAAGATGGTCCTGCACCAAATAATAATGGAATTAATAATCAAAATCCATTTTTTACGCAACAACCGCCAACTACTCAGCCAATTCCCCCTCCAACACAGGCACCAACCACTACGACTACAGAAGGTAATTTCAATTTATAAATCATTTTTGTCAAAAGAAGATTATTTCTTATACATTATCTATACAGTATATAAGATATCAAGTAATTATTGATGGACTTTAAGTATTTTATACTAATTGTATGGAGTAAAAATAATTTTGAATATATTTATTATTCTTTTAGTTATAAACGAAACTGGCGAGGACCTTATAGAAATCAGATTAGGAAATCGAAAAGCCCCAAAGGATAGCAGAAGAGCTTAATATGGACATTATAAATACTTATACGTATTAGCTCTATTGTTCCCGTTAATAAATTATTACTGACATTTAAGTAATAAAAAATATGAACAACAATATGATGGAATATATCAAATATATATAATAATTACTATAAGCAGCACTAAAAAAATAGTATTTGTATTTGTTTTATTTCCTTATTTATATCAAGGATATCAGTTTACATAATATACAATTATTGCACATTCCGTATAGATAAATTGAACGTGCATAATCATCTTATTCATATAAATTAATCTGAAATATAAATATTCGGACACCTCGGTCATTAGATTATTTTAAGTCGACAAAGTTATTTTTCTATTTACCTGATTTTATTTTATTTATAATAAAATTTTTTTTAAAATTAATTAAGGATGTGGCTATAAAAGGTAATTACAAGATCATCAACATTGATGTATTATTATCATTAACCAAATGTAATACTGGTACAATAATAAGTAATTAATTTTTTTTTTTAATATAGAACCGTTTCTTAAAATTGCATAAATACTAAAATACTAATATTTTAATAATAAATATAAATTATATATGCTTGAGTACCGGCATAATTTTATCGCTTCTCAGAAAGTAAGTATAGTAGTACGTGATGTATATTGAAAAAAGTCATATAAATAACGCACCCTAACAATCTCGCAACGTAATTAATCATAAAGCCGGATTTGTGTGATTTAATCAAGGTCAACAAAACAAATTTTTCACGATAGTTACAATTTATAATAAGTAATACATACGTTTTTATACGCTTATGTATCTATTTTTTTTTTTTTTTTTTAAGTACATGTATCTATTTCTATTGAAAAATAGGAAAGAAAAGCAAATTCATCGAACAAATCGAAATTCCGGTTCGATAAACAATGTGACAAGTCGCTAATTAAAAAGCGAAACAGTTTACTTATATAATTCTAAAGTTATTGACAGTAACACTAACTTTTTAAGTTTTCACATATTAAAAATAATGTAAAATGCTAAATACAATATTTGTTACATATGTAACATGTATATATATAAAAGAAGGCTCGGTTATGTGACAGAGTATGATTACATCTAAAACATTTATTAAAATTTGTATTTCTTTATTTTTAATTGTGGTTCCTATTTAAAACTTATTCAAAGCTATGCAATTTCTTTTTATTTAAATAATAATTTTTAACATTCGGCTACAAATATTTTCAAAATAATCTTTATATTATAATTTCTTTATAATATACACACAGAGAAGGATATCTAGGCAAATCTCATATTTATAAGATGGATAATAGAATTTTGATAATAACGAATTATTATTTCCGAACTAAAATCTTTAGACTTTAGGGCCGTGGAAACAAAGAGTAAAAGAAGTAGATAAATGAGAAGGTAAAACTAAATTTAACTCATCAAAGGATTTTTAATTTATACGATCATAAACATTAAGCTGTTTGATTCGTAAAAACTTCTTTTCTTAAACACATTAATTTCTTCTGTATTCATAATATATTTAAAATTAGAGCCAATAAAAGAGTTAATTAACGTAATGCAGAGCGAACGCAAGGATTTGTTCATTATTGAAGAGTTCTGAATTATTGATGAGGATTTGTTACGTCTGTCAACGGACTTGTATAATGCATCTCGTACACATCCACACACACACACACACACACACACGTCCTGTATTACCAATATTTATATTTGTATTTATATATAATATTAATTTTAGTGAAATTGCAGAATGATATCCGTATGTATTATTGTGAAAGAGAAAGAATTTTCTTTGTCTAAAATTTATATACGCACGCCACCTCCAAGAAAGTCCAAGTTTTTAAAGGTCATTGTAAACTCTTTTAAAACTTATACGTCATTGAGACTTTGTATTTAAATTTGACTTTCAAATCAGATATTTACCGATTTATTGATAATAAACAAGTTTTGAAATTATAATATTCCTTTTGCTGTTTTATTCATTCGAGAATACAAAAAGTAACGTAATATCGAAAAACTATAGCGCGATTTGATTCGAAACATTATTGAGTTTATTTTCAGCTCTAATTAACAAATCTACACTAAATCGCAGAATATTTATTTTATGTAAATGATTATCTATCTTTGTTCATGGTGATAATACATGTTTAGCGTGCTCCTTGTCTCGTAGACCGAAGTGAGTGCGAGGGGGATGAGGAGGGGGAGACGAGGATCAGGAAGGCGAAAGAAATAAGTGCGGTTACTATTTTGTTTAGTGTTTATTAGGCGAAGTACATAGCCGGGCGCCTCCTGGCTTACTGATTTTTTTGTGTTGGCCGAGCATCCATTTCGGGAGGGCAAAGGTCGCTTTTCCTTCCGATGACCCGAACTGGGAAGATGCGGCCTTCGAGTGCGTTTACAGTTACAGTGCGCGTGCACTGCGAGTAATTAGATCCTAAAACTATTTATCGTTGTTGAGCGCACGCATATTTTGGGTTAGCTGGGGAAGTTATATTTCCCCGCTTCGTCCGCCACACATGTATATTCAGTATCGGTATCGTATCGCGGTTCTATAGGTTACGAGGTTGAGAGTAACGGGTATTTAAGCGTTTTATGGTGCTTCATTTGTTGATGAAGCAATAAGTCGAAATAATATCTTTGACGGAGGCGAAAGCATCACAGTCAGAACATCGTATATTCCAGGGGTTCTGGTTCCAGTAAGGGCCGGTGCGGCCTGTAGTGTCCGTGTTTGTTCTGAGAATCTGCATATCTCTATAGTCAATTAGAGTGTTGATTGAGGCGTACAAGTTCATGAGCTGGAAACGTTGGGGAATGGTTAGTTCGTAAGATCTAGCGTCGTAAATCAATTTGAACGGGTAGGCTTCAGGAAACGCGAAGTTCATCGTTCGAATTTGATTATCCTGAGCATTCTGGGTATTTAAGGTGGTAAGCTTAGTGCTTATTAGACCGGTTGGTGGTCCAAAGGGGCTACATTCTCCTAGAGTAGCTGACTCTTCAAAGTGAGAGCAGTACTCGGACATGGTTGGGATGAGGTTTTCAAACCATGGGGATGTCGTAATTATGCCCATGTCTATGGAAATTGTCAACAATATCTTATGATACCATCGGTCGATGGATCATGCCAGGCTGGTTTAGAACGACACGAAATTGGTCGGTCCAAGGGGCTGGGACTGGGGTCCCGTTGATGTCGGGCAAGGCGAGGGAACTGCAGGTGTTAGGGTCGTCATAGTCAGGGACATCGTTGATTGGTCTAATGATGGAGTTAGCCATGCCAATGAGGAAGGGAATGTTTGGTAAACAATGGAGGCCTTCGTTCACGTAGTGACAGTTTGCGCACTCGGTAGTCATCGTCTCAGGGATGAGAGGGCATACCATTCCCAAGAGTGGGTCACTTGGCTGAGTAGTAGCGCAGATACTTTGGAAAGCGGGTAGCAAAGGACCAGGAATGGGCAGTCTTTCGGGTGGGATGTCTTTAAGCAGATGTTCAAACCAGATGCGTGTAGATCTAGTTCCTTGTCGTACATATAGCATGCTTCGAAGAGTCTGGTAATAAACCAGGATGCCGAAGTAAATCGACGAGATGAACGGGTGCCAAGGGAAGCCGGTGTTAACGAGACTCATGTCTTCAGCGATTAAGTTATCCATAAAGTGGACGACCTCAAAAATGTTGAAAGCAGTTGGAGTAAACGTCGAGACCTGTGGTCTATAAATGGGCCGGAGGAGGAATCTTAGCAAAACAAGTTTGTTAATATTTTCTTGAATAAATTTTTCTAACGTTGGTTTTGTATTGTCTGTATTTTCTACAAATTCTCTCAAAAATGTTGGATCAGCATCAAGAAATGTTTCTAAGAGATATTTATACTATTCAGGAATACGTAACATAGTAACTGCTTCTTGGTCTAAATTAATATGCATTATATGCAATCTATTATTTAAGAGATGATCAATCTATTTATTCAATATTTGTTCTGTTTTATAATAATTTATAGAAACAGGTGGATTTAAGCAAATTTTTTTTATATACAACGCATTTACATTCGGAAAAATAGCTCTTAATTTATTATAAATAATAAGGTCAAACGACGTAGTTGAAGCTAAAGAGAAATTATAGTCTACCTCTGCTATTGTGAGTTCTGCAGCTGTAATTAAGTTTTCAATATGCAATTATGATTAAATATAAAAACAAATTTTTATAAACATAATTTATTTACAAACATACAATTTCAAAATAAATAAGTATAAAATAAATATATTAAAAAATTATTGTTAATTAATTCTTGATGTTACCTTTTCTTACGGTCGAATTATGTTTTAAAAACGCTTCTGATCTTTCTTTTCGGATTATATTTACTCTACCTATGTTGTTTTCATTTAAATTGTTCTTATGCTCTATTTGATACATCTAACGTATTCGCGGATCGTTATATAAAAAAATTATTAGGTAGTGGAGAAAAAATATTTTTATGAATTACTTCATCAGTTTAATAATTATAATGTTCATTTAAAGAACTACTTATAACTGTTTCATTTTTTTTCTTTTTGATTTGAAATGGATCGTTAATAATTTTATTACTAGAATTTTGTGAACTATCGAATAATTATTGATCTTTTAAGTTTACCGGCAATAAATGTGTACTTTCATCTGGTACTATATGCGTTGTTTCATTATCTACAAATTGATTTTTTACATCAACAGAATTACTATCTGGACTCTTTAACCCTGTTTTATTTACAAGCTTTACTTTAATATCTTCAGATGCGTGGCCCTTTTGATTTTGATTTGTAGCTTCTACCTTAAATTCAGATACTTTGGAAGACATTAAATCCCATAATGTTAATTGTTTTCTGTTTGATGAATCACTAACTTTTTTAAAAATAGAATATATTGTCTCAAAGTTAGCCCAAGGTACAATTTCTTGAATACAGATTGCATCCTTTTGAATTGATTCATTACGCTTAGTAGATGATACATAATTATTTGAGTCGTAAAAGTCCTTGCTACATCCCGGAGTTGGATTTAAAGGCTGATGAACTGACATAGATAGCAGAGATTCTTTACTGACATTACGTATACTCGTACTTGTCTCCAAATAAAACGATTTATACATTTTGTTACGCACGGGTGTGGGAGGTGGGAATGTGTAGGATGAAGAAATATATTCTGCGTTCGTTCAATTAATTCTTTATTATCGGAGTTCCCGTGTCGTCGTCCCTTTCCTCGATTTCTACCCTTTCCGTGTGTCGCCACTGGCCGCAGTCCACTAATTAAGCGTTTAAATTTCCCTCTAGCTCTGTTGATACGAAGGCTCCCGCCCTTACCGACATCGCCACGTGCCTTGAGGGCTAGGCCCACTTGGCGCCAAACTCCGCCAGCTTGGCGGAGGCCTGATCCCTTGCGCTGTGACTGCGCTCCCACCTTCCCTTCAGGCTCTTGGCTGTCGCTGAATGCGACGTTGCCTCCTGGCTCCTCCCGGCTACGTTCAGCTACGCTCCCACCTGATCACCTGCCGGATCGTGGCAGCGTCGCTTGTCGTGTAGGTGGTTGGTTTGAACGACAAACCTGTCGACTCGTGCTCGTGCCGCTGCGGCTCGTTGTCTCACACTCCGGGTACTCTTGCCTTCCTGATTCGGTCCTTTTGTAACCTTCTCGTCGATCTCCGTCCGGTTCTCTTCGATTCGATTATATATATTTTTCTTCCTCTCATTCAGCCTGCTGACCGTTCTGACTCGGGGTTCGAACGATCGTCTCCCGCCGTCGACCTCCTGTTTCTCCTCTTTCTTTCATTCTTTCGATCCCTCTCGCGGTCCTAATTACTTCCTATATTTGTCCCCTCCCCGCCTCCGGTGCCTGGCGCGTTTTCATCTTGCCTTTTTCGTGTTACCGTAGCCGTCGGTAACACATATATTTTATCAATAATAAAAATTTCATGTATTTCAATATTTAAATGAAATGATATATAGGTGATTTTATATTCTACAATAATTAGTATCACAAAGTGCGATTCCTTAAAAAAGAAAAAAAATCGTTCAAAATACTTAATTTATTTCTCAATTTTATAATTAACTATTTAAAATTTTTAATATACCTTTATCTTTACTGCATCCGGCTACAGGATAAAATACAGAATCGATAACCGAGTCAGGTCGATTTAAATTTGAATCATCGTTTATTTCTGGTGCATTGTTAATACTCGTTGCTTCTTCAAAAGTTATGCCATCCAAATTGTTATTGGGATCATTATTCTTTTCTTCCAGCATTTGCGAAACTTCAGCTATACCAGAATTACTTTGATCAACTTCAAAATTATTTGATTTATGAGGCTCATCAGTTCGTATTAAACATTCCAATATTGGAGATTCATTATTAAATCCGACTACATCTGTAGACGTACTATCCCAATAATCACAGAAAGGTTTCCAATTATCAGAATCATTAAATTCATTATAATCATTATCACTTGTAACGGAATCATGATTTTTGGTATCAAAATCCACATCACTTTCGACCTTGGTATCTAAATTTTCATTGCTAGATGGTTCAATAAGAATTTCACTTATTTCAGAGGATTCATTTGTTAAATCTATAAAAGGATATACTTTTTCAGGTACTTCTACTTCAATAATGTCATCATCATTTGATTCATCACTCTTTAAACTAGATTCAGTTCGAGTCTCTTTAAAATCGCTTATTGTTTGAGCATCTAACATCTCTATAATTATTTGTACTGCCTCTGACGATCCATATTGAGGAAAAAGATTTTCCAATAATTCAAAAACAGCTGATTCCTCAAATCTAATATTACCATTCTTTTGGCAATGAATTTTAATAATCTTAAAATCATTAAATATTCCATCGTACATTTTACTATTGACACTAAAATAGAAAATAACTTGTAAAACTAAAAGTATATAAATATAAAAATATTTTATTATAATCCTTCAAATATTTGGTCAATATTATATTAGGTTTATAACAATAATTTTTATATAAAATAAATAATGAACAGTAAATAAAAATTAATACTTCTTTCAAAATAATTGAAAAAAAAATGAATATCAACATAGGTTATTACAAGATAAAGAATTAATTTAATACGATAATAAAATTAAAGTATTTGAGGGAAATTATTTTTTATATTTTTAGAAAATTAGATATTACATAAAAGTGTTTGTTGTATTTATTAAAAATTTATTTAATAAATTATAAATACATAATTTGAACACATGAATGTATATATTTATTTATTTGTTTAAATACTCAAGAAAAAGGAATGTGAAAAAACTACACGCTATTAGTCTATAAAATTCGTCAATTTAATTAAAATTTACAATTTATGTCTTCATGATATAATTACAAGCAATTACTTACAGAATACTTATTTATTTGAATGTATGTAGTTAAGGTCTTTTCACACTCTTATTGAATGACAAAATCACTTATGCTTTTTCTTTCTTTTTTTTATGAACCAAACAAATTGTTATAATTTATCTATTAGTTGAAATAAAGAATATATGCCTACGTAAAATGTGTAACCAAGGACGCAAATAATGTTCCTTTTACTCTTTTATTATTGGCATAGACAATTTTTTGTTTTATAAATTGCAAATTATCGTACATAGATATTATATTTAATTTGTACATTTAGGGAATATAATTTTTAAATTATTTGCCAGAAATTAATAAAAATTTATGAAAAAACTACAGTCGGAGAAGCCACATGCGTACCTATATTTATAAAATGTATACTAAACTATGAAGTACGAATAATTGTATTGTAGAAACAAGTGGAATTTCATTTTTTTCACAATGTTTAAGAATTGTATAAGAAAAAGAAAGATTTGTGTTTGAGAAATTAGATTTTGAAACAGAGGTAATTGATTTAATTCACTGGGATAGATAATGGTTTTAAACTGTATATAGTTGATGCAATTAATTCTGTAGTCAGAAGATTTCAAGAGAATTGACATTTTAATATTATTAAAAAAGCTATATATATTATTAATTAATAATCCAGAACACCTTTGTTGTTAATTATCATTATTAGTATAGTATTTTTTATGTGAACTATAAGTGAATAATACTAATAGTTACACTAAATAAAATAAAAATACAATGATTCCTCTTTATTTATTTAAAATATTATAGGATTGGTTAATCAGTAGGGTTAAGTATATGTATTCTATTTAACAATTTCATTAGAAATGTAGAGATATTTAGATATAATTAGAGGATGAGCAACTGGTTAATAAAGTCAGTACATGTTTACAAAAATACACAAAGTATAATAAAACTTTTCCTATTCTCCATAAACTTTCCCTTTCGCATATTCCGTTCATATTCCTTGCTTTATACGTATTCATCAACAATACAAATATTTCGTATGGTAAAATAGCACAAAACATACGAAACGGTCCTGCAGGAAATTAACGGATATGAAACTTTTTTCTCTTTATTATTATTTATTCACTATTTTATTCAAATAATTAATTAATTCTGTATTCTGTGTTATGAAAAAATTTGTTCAATACAAAAGTAAAGATGAAAGGAAACCAAATGACTGACGCAAAGAATTTAAATTTAAATTGATTTAGAATGAAAGTATAAATTAAAAGCTCTTGGAAATGGCATGTAAGTAAATGTAATTATACATTCATATCTTCATTCAAAGAAGAAGTGTTGAAATGCAACTACGGCTCTCGGATTTCTTCTCGAAGTCTTCGTTTCGTAAAATAGGACCGATTAGAAATTTCTTTTCTTTTGTTCTTATGTTCACGAATTGTTCATTAAGCATCAAACTATTTTATTTGGCTGAAAGCTTAAAAAAAAAAATTGGTGCGTTTAATTTAATAAAATTGTGCAATTGATATTCACGAATTTACTTTCTTATGACTACTTTCATTACAGTCCGTTTACTCGGTATAATCTTATTGGTCAACGCGCTGATTGTTATTAATGGTTTTATAAAAAACAAACTTGTGCTTGAAAAATACCGAAACTCAAAAGCAAGTATATATGTTAATTTAATTGCACTTACGGTGCGATATGACTTTTCGAAACACAAGTAAAGTCCAAAATATATATAAAAAAAAAAAAAAAAAAAAAAAAAGCAAAAGAGCTGTAGATAAGCGAATAAAATATTTCGTGATAAGCTCAAGCTCATGCGATACGAAAAACAATCTTCTAATCTATTAAATTGTACTTCTCACTGCATTTCCGTTTCAGTTAATAATTTATCATGGGAAATTTTTAACTAGTTATAAAGTAACAAAAGTTAATCGTACAATAGCAGCAGTTGCATTTTACATGAGCTGATACGCATAATTTTGGAGACCATATAAACATGAGGTCTGATGATGTCTTATCAGTCGTCTTGACTATATGAAATAACGTATTAAGTGGATCGTAACCTTCTCGCCATTCTAATGCTAGTTTCGTGTAAATGAGCTTTTACATTCCGAGTAATGCAACTTTTATAGTATTTAATAATATAAATGATTGGATCCCGCCATCTTCTCAAATCAACTAGGAAAACGTACATTTCTGTTAATATACATACATATAATACAATACATATTTCTTTTACATTTTAGAAATTTCTATATGTAACGATATACCATATACTCCTACTATTGAATTTTTAAATTTATTTTATATAATTTTTTTGTATAAAATCATATATAAATATATAAAGTATATATAAAATCAATCAATATAAATATATATATATATATACGTTTAATGTCACTTACATTAGTAAGTTTATTACTATATTTTAAGCTCTTCAATAATAAATTCTTAAAATCTAATAATATTCAAAAATAGAATTTCTAGAAAAACTCATTTAAAATTCTAAGAACACTTTCTAGTAATAACTAATAATATATATATATATTTTTTTTAAAATTGTATTAGCTAATAATATTAATAAGTAGGAATTAATTGTATCATTGAATATAAATTCAATTTTAAAAGTCATTGTAAGAAAGAAAAATGATATATAACCACCATCGTCGAATATTTTTTTGTATATAAATCATTATTATTAGAGATTGCAGAATTATTATTATTATATGATCTACAAGTACTATTAGCTTCGATTTCGTATACAAATTATAGATATTGAATTATAAAGAGTATACCCTACCAGTATGTGTGTGTAGATATATACATATATATATATAAATCTATACTTATATGTTTTTTTCCGCAAATTTTTCATTAGCAAACTTTGGCATGAGAACTTTACATTCAACTGAATTATTCATGCACATTAATTTGACGTTTAGTATTATTTTTTGAAAAATTATTTTGAAAACTAACTTTACATTCTTCTTTTAAATTATTATGCGTAACAAGCTACGTACAATAGAAAAAAAATAATGAAATACAAAACGAGATCTGTGCAATATTTGGATGTAAATTAACCGAAGCTGCTTTTTAATTAGCCTTTCGATGTCTTTTCCTGATATCAATGAAGACAAATTTTTAATACAACACTAATTTCATAAAGTAAGATAATTTGTTCGAATACGAATGCGATTAAAGTACTTTACTTTGTTCTAAATCTCCTTGCTATCGTTCATTTAATATTAATACGTATAATAAATATGAAAATAAATTTGGTATCCAGCTAGCAATGAAACATAAAAACACGTTAAAGATTCTACATTGCTCACGTCGTTTATATAATACTATCCCATACACTTTTTTTTTTTTTTTCGTTTTGTTCTTGTTTGTATAAATGCGACTGAATATTGCGCGTTCGAGCGCAGGAAGTAACGCTTGCAAGAGTGTATATGCAATGTAATTTCTGAAGCAAGTCGTTCCGATTATCAGTACATAGACGAGTGCAGCAGCTATAATAATATATGCCCATGCATATGCATCGGCCATATTGCTCGTACATTTGCTTTTGAACCCCTGGATGCAAAAATGGCGGAACTGTGTTATTGCAAGGATAGGGTGCCGTCGGTACATAAAGAATCGCTTTAAATGTCCGATGACTTTGTAATTGAGCATTAGAATAAACAGGGGGAGAATTCGCGTCGATTAATAAGCACATTAACTTGAAAGCCTTTTGATTTTAATCGCCTCCTCCTCGGCCGAAGAGGCGCAAATACCAAAAAGTTTATTCTACATGAGATTAGTGACCACGGAAGTTTCTCTCTACCGTCGTCACCGTCGTCATCGTAATTGCGCCTTCCTGCACAAATTATTCGGCTTCGACTTAAAGAAGAAGCTCGCAGCCTCTACTGGGCTTCCAGGCGGTACTTAAGGCCCAGGCGCTTTTTCATTAGATGGCATCTCATCTCTGAGGTTCTGGCGAGATGTGAACCGAACAGAGTACGTTCTTATTCTAACCTATAAAGGGTTCTTTTAATCCGCGCGCGCCGACACCTTCGTCGACGCAGGTAACCTATAAAACTCTCGAGTCCGAGCAAATATTTATAAATGTGCTACTGAGATTTTTATGATGTTATCGACAGTTCTTTTAAAGCAAGATAATAAACGCTACTGGGGCTTTTAAATCCAGTCATGAAGTGTCTTTGAAAATCATTCTGCTTCGCAGTGTTTTGAAGGTTCTGTTTTGTTTTATAAGTACCGTCTAAGCATAATTTCTCCGTCGTCCTTTCGTGCCCATGACTTCTTACTTAAGCTGCAATTATTGTCAATTCAGCTCACTTGGGCATTATATTGTCATTAAATAATATGTACATTACGTATATTCTCTATTTATTTATAACTGATAATTAGCGCAGTTATCTTTAATGCCACATGACGAATTAATTATTTTCTTGGCGTTTTGATCGTTAAGCTTCTTCACCTTTTATTCTTTTTTTTTATTTTTTATTTTTTTTGCTTTTTTAATTAACATTTGTAAGCGGTGAATTTATGTAAGTCAATTGTAATAAAACTGCAAATAATGTACAATACATGAGGGCGGCGCTGAATAGGAGTAAACAAAAAAATGGCCGTCTGAAATACAAGAACAGGTCATTCCGTTACGATCGATTAAATATTTTTAAACAAATTTCTGTGCCCGTAAATAATTATAAAATTAATAGATTCCTTGGATATGAAATACTTTATGTAAAAACCATCTTTTTCTATATTATAGTGTTTATTATAATATCGTTACATTAACATCTTCCCGATGTTGTCTTCTCAATTATTTACGGCTTTTTCGTATTTGATATTATTTATAGGTATATGAAATTAGACATTAAATACAAATTTTAAATTTTGGTTAATTTTACATTTTCTGTATTAACAATTTCTAAGTTATTCCAACTGTTTGTATATCAGTTGAATATTTTTTTCTTTTTTTTTTTTTTTCTTTTTCTTTCCATTTTAACTTATATTCAATACTGTCAAATTAATACTACATAAATTAACATTAAAAATATTGCATTGTAAAACTTATGTACTTTGTTCTTTTTCTTGCAGATTTTTGAGTCTATAAAGGACCTAAAATCGGTATAAATTGGACAACACTTAATCATGGTTTCTAATGATTTTGATACGGAGCAATTTGAACGGAGACTCCAGTCATTAAAAGATTCTCAGGAATCTATTCAGAGTCTTTCAGCATGGTGTCTCGAAAGACGGCAACATCACAAAAAAATAGTTGCTACTTGGTTACAAGTTCTAAAAAAAGGTTAGAAATAGATAAATTTTTAAATATTTAATGTTTATATAATAATGTAACAAGTAGTTAAAAATAAATATAAATTTTTATTTTCAGTCAAAGTAGAGCATCGTCTGACACTTTTCTATTTAGCAAATGATGTTATTCAGTATTCAAAACGTAAGAATTTTGAATTTGTGGAATCATGGGGTACTACATTACAACGAGCTACGACAATGGTTAGAGATGAAAAAGTGAAGCATCGTATTTTAAGGATTTTTAAAATTTGGGATCAACGACAAGTTTACGATGAAGAATTTCTTGCCGATTTATCAGGACTTATTTCTGCAGCTCCTAAGAAGAAAGTGGAACCTCAATCTGTTCAACAGCCTGAAGAATTTCAAGCAGCTCTGTTGATTTCTACAATGAGATCTTGTGCCACTCTTGAACAAGCAACGGATGCAAGATTAAGAGATTTGAGAGATGGCAATGTAGATATTGATAATGCTGAGGAATTATGCTCATCCTTGAAGGATCGGAGAAGAGTTGAAGATGCTGAAAAAGAAGTTGATAATGCTGCAAGGAACATTGAAAATTATGTACGTGCACTTGAAGCAGAAATTAGAGAAAGAAAGCAAGTTCTTGAACTTCTTGAACAAGCCGATCAATTTTACGAAACACAAAGAGGAGAAGTAAAAATTGTAGTTAATGTGAGTATTTTATAATGAAATATTTTTGTCTGATATATTATATTAAGTAGAATTATTACATTGAATTTTTATTACTTAATTACAGGCATATCGAAATTTCGGAAGTAGAGTAAAAAATTTGAAAAAGAAGTTGGACGAACTTTTGCCAATGTTAGCATCGCCAATTCCATCACCAGATGTAAACGCTCCATCTCCAAGTCCCGATAGTGATATTGAACTTCCAGGAGAAGAAGGTCAAATTAACCAATCTTCTTTAATAAATATAGCTCCACCGTCAATGTATGGATCATACGGACAAGATTATAGTCCAGTCACTGCACCATTAAATAATACAACGTCAGATTTTAGTAATAATTTTCCATCTTTTATTGGAGGAAATTTAGATTTTGACACTGTAAGATAAATAAAGTTTGCACATTAATTTCAATTTTGTAAAATTATGAAATTTAATGTTTACATATCATTACAGAGAAATATATTTAATGATGGCTCTGTAACATCTGGTAATAGTCAACAATATGATTCTTTAGAGGTATATAGCATACATTAAAGTTAATAATTTAATAAATTTTAAAACAAATATATTACTGTTGTATTATTGAATCTGATGAAATATTGATTAAGAAAGTTGTGTAATAAATTCAATAAAATTATAAATATATTTAATTATATAAATTGAATTATTGTTTTATTGTAGAATAAATCAAGTGAAGTTATTGACATACATCCTTCTTTAGTGGAATCGAGTAATGATGAACCAGTTTCAAGCTTTTTAAAAACAGTACTACCATCATCAGATACATCATCTGATTTATGTGGTATTCCTGGACTTGGCTTAGATGCTACTGATGCTATGCCTGATAATATACAGTGCAATGATTATAGACCTATAATAGGGCAAATATCAACTCCATTAATGGGGCGAATGATGAACGCCCCTACGACCCCGATAGGAAATTTAAATCATATTCAAATTAGTCACAGTACACCTTTGCAAAACAGGAATTTAAATGGAGATTCCCATACTCCATCACCTTATTCCAGTGAAAATAGTCAAAATAATACTGCTGTGCCTGTAAATTCGTTTGATGGAAATCCACCTTCAATTAATCCTCTACAACCTCCTCCTATGCCTCCAATAGAATTCTTAGATGATAATAATTGCTATAATAAACTACCTTCGAAATTTCCTACGTGGACGTTTGCTAATGAAACACCAAAAGAACCCAAAAAATGGGAAGACAAAGGTGTGCATAAATTGACTATTATACTTAATATCAACATTTTTATCAAATTTTTATCAAAGATAACGATTATATTAGATCATTATTGTTACGGGGTAATTATTACATTCTTATTATTATTAGTTGTTTTTCCAGTAATCAATGATACAAATCCAATTTGGCCGGTGAATGATAAAATAAAAAACCAATGGAATGAATCTAACGATGAACAATGGGAAGTTGGAAATGATTCCATTTGGTCAGAAGACGTTAGAATTAAAGATGAAATTTTATCTGAAACACCAGAATCTCCGCCTATGTATGAAAAAGCAGGTTTTAATGAACCGGTTGAGTATAATGATTCACAGTCGCAAGAACCAATTCTTAGTAGTGTTGGAGATGTTGATCACAGGTCAATATCAATTGTTTCATTATGACTTTAATAGTTTTAATTATTTTAATAATTGAATATTAATCGAGGATAATTTGGATAAAAAATCTTTTACAGGGTGTTACCAATGCCAATGTCTGCAGATAAGCAATTATCACATCGTCTTATGAAAGGAGCCGATGTTGATCATCGTAATCTTATTAGCTTGACGGGAAGTCCGGCTAACAATAGTAACGATGCGCCATCTACTCCTCTTCCTAATAATAGCTTATGGACCAATATGGATCAAGATTATAGGTATAATATTATTTTATTGTACATATTAATAATCTGTACAGTAAATTCAAGTGCTCAATGCAATAGTAATTATAATTATAAAGAAAATTACTCTCGTCACTCGTTATGTAAATGCTGTTTAAAGAATCGGTTTTTCGTACCAAATGAAATTGTACGTACCTTATTAAAAATATCATAATTTTTACTATGTAGGAGGTCAAATGTACAAGCCGGAGATATTGTTGAAAGTGTTGATATGGAAATGTCTGATGAAGAGAGTGAGAATAAACAAAAAGGAAATCGAGTATTAGTAGACGTACGCTCGCAGGATAGAGATATGCGAGTATCTAATATTATTCCTGTCTCGTCTTCTGGGTCACATCATCATGCAGCTGACATGGATATGAGATTGATGTCAACTGGAGGCAGTAGTATGAATAACATGGTACAAATATTTTGTAAAAATTTTCATTTTCTGAGTAATTGAATAGTTGCTGGGAACGCTAAAATTTTAAAGCGTTGTTAAAAGTAATTAATGCTATAACTTATTAATATTCCAAGTAAGTTTTTTTTTTATTTTTTTTTACTTTTTTATCTTTTAAATAAAAATAAACGTTTTTATAAAGTATTTAAAAATATATATTTGCATTGTTCGAATTTTCTATAATTGAGAATGAACTTCTCAAGATATGTTTTATTAATATAATAAACATTATTGATAAATTTAAATTATAAGTATTAAGTGTATTTTAATTTTAATTGAATTTTAATTTTTATTTATTTCAATTGAAATGTCATTTCTATTAATAAGTTGGTAAACGTAGGATTAAAATATTGATTATACATTTAGTATCATTTGGATAAGCTAGCTATTGACTTTTATGAAATGTGTTTGAGTTATAAATTAAAAAAAGACACGAATAATGAAAATGTTCAGTTGATTGGGATATAGTTTTAAAAAGGAATTTAAATACATGAGTGAATCTACTAATATCAATAATTTCAAAAGGGTTCTCAAAGAAGTGGAAACATTGGATCGGAATTGCGCGGAGTGGACACGAGGCCACCACCACCACCTCCATTACCTCAGTTTCATCAATCTGACTTTCGGCACAGTAAATCCGGCGATTTTCGATCTAATCAATCTTTTCATCAGAATCAGCAAGATTTCAGAGTCAATCAGAATTATGGTTCTGGTCAGCCAATGCAAGACTTTCACCCAGGTCCACAAGATTTCGATTTTTACGACAATCAACACGGAAAGTAAATATTAATTTATTATTCTAATAATACATAGGATTTTTAAATGACAGTAAGATAAACACGACGATCTAGCTATTTAAGAGCTATTGTTTTATCGATATTATTTTCTTATGACATTCTTATTATTTAGAATTATTATTAGTTACATATTTTATTGTATAAAGTATTTGCATTCTATGCATTTTTTAAAAATAATATACGTATATTTTTTTACGCTATACAGATTCTACTGATTGATATTTAAATCTTACTTTTTTTTTTAAATTTTATAGTAAATTGAACAAATTCATACAATATTATAAAATTTATAAAACTTTAATCATAAGTTATATTTGAAAAATGTGAAGCAGTTTTTTTTTTTTTTTTTTCATTACTTAAAATATTAATAGTTATATTTTCGGTATATACTATTACAGAAACTATGATATAAATTAGTAATAACAACAACAACAACAATAAGTAATATCAATATTATTTTCTAAAAATGATTATATTTTCGCAAGTATAAATGATTTTATAAGCACATTTATTTTTACGATAGTTAATAATTTATTGTAAAGGATGAATTAATAATATATTTGTATTATATTATATTTCAGCAGACTGTAGTATTTTTCTTCATAATAATTGTATTTATGTAGTTATAAAATTAAATGAAATTAATAGAATCGAAGATGTACGATTAATACAACTTTTGTAAAGATATAAAGTTAAAAGAAAAATATTAAACTTCAAGATTTAGTTCCAGAGTTTCGCCGATGCAAAGGGGCGGAGGCGGTCGCGGTGGTGGAGGTACCAGTGGCATAGTGTTTCGTGGTGGTAGTGGACCAAGGCCACCTTGGATAGATCGAGGTGGTCATGGCGGGCGAGTAATGGTAATGGGCGGATTCCCACCGCCAGGGCCACCAAGAGGCATGAAACCTCGCGGTTGTGTTTTTCGCGGAGCTCCAGTTTTCCGCGGTAGAGGTCGAGGAGGCAACGGCTGGTAGAGGGCTTTCAACAGAATTAAACTCAATGGACAAAAACATATAGTTGCATATTTGTAAGGATGACTTGATACAGTCCTTCGATCATGCTCCTGTATATATTTTTATTTTTTGCTATTTATCTATACTGTGTATAAACTTCTTCGTCTATTAAACACACACAACACACACACACACACACACACCATACATCCTTATATACGTATGTATACGCGCAGTTAATACATACATACGTGCTTATGTGTATATATATATATATATATATATATATGTATATATGTATGTATTCACGTATGTATGTATGCGTGCATGTATATAGGTATGCATATGTATATATTGATACGATTGTGTATACATACGTATATGTATATGCGTGTCCATACGAATGTATTGAACGCACCTGTACATACATATATGCACTTATGCACTCGAATGCGCGGGTGGGTCTCCTGTGCACGTCCTCCTGCGTTTTCATGCGCACGTAGCATATTCAAACAAGTTCGCACGTGCCTGTTCTAATGTATATACAGATCAAAAGAAAGACTACGGCATGTCAAGAAATCATTCGAAAGAATCAAAATGAAAAGCCAAGTATGACTTGGTTTTAGCGAAAACTTTGTTAATTAAAATTACAAATTCGTTCTCATACATTAAATAACATCGTTTATATTTATCGCTGGTATTTATAGTTTTGCTTGACTTCGTTAATACTGTTAAAAGAAAAATCACGTCATTTTTTATTTTGTAAAATGTTTCAATTAATTATTTAGTAAATAGTATTAAATATGTATACATTTTACTTTCTTTATTTTCACGTGAATTGTGATGAGTTTTTTAATTAAGTAATTATTCTTTCATTAAAATAATGAAATCTAAACCAATCTGAATTTATCATTAATAAATTGTGATTTTCTTTTCTTTTTTTTTTCTTTTTTTTAACAAATCATTTTCGCACATGGAAGACATTTTTTATTATCAAGAACTACAAATATAAAATGTATGTATATAGATGTTTGTTCTTTTAATTTTTGGCCTATTGTAAATTTAATTTATAATTTCGTTCGTAAAAATCCTTGTAATATTGTATACATGTGAAATGACGATTTCATTCGTTAAATTACTAAGAAAACGAAACACAGATATACATGCAAAATATGTAAATTTCATAATATTCTTAATGAATAGCGAGTAAGAGGTAATAAAATAACTACTTATTTGATGCTTTGTAGCGCTCGTAAGGATAAAAGAAAAAATAACTCTTTGTAAATAAATAATATCGACGAAGAATATGTAGCACTTTGAATAGATCTTTGATGTGCTCCAGATGATGTTTAAATATTATTATTATACATTTGAAGCATTTACAAATGTAAGATTATTCAAAATGCTTGCACCCTAAATAATTGTATCAACATTGTAGTCATTAGCTTACACCGTAGCATTACACTCCTTATCGAGTGAATAATGTTTCTCAAAGTATGAACATATGTCTTAATTTTTTTTTTAATTTCGAACAATGTATTAATAAAATACAATGTTTATCGTTTTGATTTACGTTTATGCATTTCCTTCTTGTTGATTTGAAATGCAATAGATAAGATTTGTACAGAGTGAACTTTATCTTTTGAAATACAATAAAAATATAATTCCTCTTATTGCTTGATTTTTTTAATTGAGAATGGGTGAGATTATTTAAATGCATACATACATACATACATACATACATACATACATACATACATACTTGCATATATGTACATACATACATATGTATGTATATATATATATATATATATATATACACACACACGCACGCACACGTTATCTTGAGTTTAAAAATATTTAAGATTTTTATTAAATTTCCCTTATGGAAAAATTGCCCGTATAACCTCTTGCATAGTTTAGAAAAATAAGCATTATATTTTTATTGTATTTCTGGTAGATTATTTATATATAAAAAAAAAAAAAAAAAAAAAAAAAAAAATAGGCAATAGATAAACGACATAAGCAAAAATTCTTTGTTTATAGTATTTTATATTTTCGGTAACCTTTATATTTCGCACCTCACAAACGAAGTGATCTTTCCTTTATTAGAAGAAAAAGTAATACTTTTAATAAAATAATAGTTATTACTAGGATTCATATTAGCATTGGATAGCAATGATCATTTATTAAAAAGCATAAGTTTTTATATATTGGTCCGTGGTATTTATGAAAATTAAAACTATTGTAAGTTTTTAAACTTCTGAAGTGAAGTGCGAAGTACATTAAGTTTTACTAAATGGCCTGTGTATATTTTTTATTTTTTAATTTTCATACATTTTATAATTTACGATTGGGTTAAAGAGAATAATAAATTGCGGCGATTTCAGTACAGACTGTGATAAACGCGATTCATTTCGTACGTGAAGCTATAAAATGAAATTTAGTACAAATTTAAAACATATTTTTGAGTCCGAGGAAATGATCTTATATAAAAACTATCTATATAATTTTATATTGCACTGTTATTTTATTTAATTTTTTAATTTAGAAATGTAATTCAGAAATTGATTCCTCACGGATAACCGTTGATTATTATTAACCCTTTTCAAATAGAATTAAAATTAACGTATATGTATATATTATATGTATATATATATATATATATAATATTTTCTTCTATCTAACAATGAATTTATAATGCATATATAAACAGTTTAGTAGAACTATGAAAAGAATTAAATGAAATAATAAAAAAGTTATTATTTGTGTAATTCGGTAAGGTAACGAAAATTTATTATGAACTTAAGAATTATTATCTTTATATGGGTGTATAGATAAATAATTATTATGAAAAGGCTGATGATCGTAATCAGCAATAAAAGGTTTATCAAAGCATAAAAAATATAGATAAATAATTAAATATAAAATTACAGTTTGTGACTTATTAAAGCTGTTGAGTTTAAAAGAAACATTAATTATTACTATTCTTAATTTTAATCGAAAAATCTTTGTTTTATTTTATTTTTTTTTTTTTCAATCACTAACAGTTACAGTATTTTTTAATTATGCTCGTATTTAAATTTATCACCACTTTATTACTATTGTAAAATGATTTTAAATATTTTTGTCAATGTACTAATTAGAATTGTAGAGTAAACAAAACTTTTAATTCGTAAAATTTAGGAATATTAGTTTATTTTTTAAAAACGCTGCCAAAGATAATGAACGTACTAAGCGTATATCATACAAATTAAAGAATTATAATTATACCCAAAAACGATATTCTAATTGCTACTTGTTATTATATTTTTATCAATTATATAACATAATATTTCATTTACATGATCCATATATATATATATATATATATATAATTTCATAAACTTCAATCCTTATAAGCAATTGTTTAAAACTTATTAGTTATTTTGTCAGAAAAGCAGTTTATTTATTTTAAATTGAAATTATATTTAAATTTAATTAATTAAATATATAATAATTAAATGTTATTGTTGATTTTGAAATTTTTTTACAAAAAATTTTCATTGTGACCTTTATTAATATGTAAGTTTCATTAATAATAAAAGAAATTGATTACACAACTATTAATAGAAAAACAGGTTTATATAAATGTATTATAATTTATATATATTATAAGATATATTTATATAAATATAGGAACGTATAAATTTAAAAATTTTTTTTATATTGCTTTTAATCACCAAAAATAAATATATTGAATTAGTTAATACATACATGTCATAGTTAGCAATAATAAAAAAGTTTTTTTTTTAATTTCATCCTTTTTCTATTTTTTAAGTAATAAAATTCTTATATGATTAAATTGCAGAAGAAATTAACATTTCTATGAATATTTATTAGTTTCATTTTTTTTTTTTATAATTAACGCATACTTAAAGTATGCGAATAAAAGAATGTATATAGAAAATAGTTCAAATTATATAAGAATTAAAATGAATGTTTGCATTTTTATTGAACAAAAACAAATTATTATACTAGCAATAAAATTTAATTTAAAAATATTTAAAATTTCAATATTTTACAAGACGATATTTGTAAAATATTTCTACTCACTTGATTGTATTTGATTTTAACCAAAATATTTATCATGAATAAAAAATATAATTAAATTTTTTATAAGAGCAGATTGAATTATTTACAGTAATTCAATAACTATTAATTTTTAGTCGTTGAAAAGTTTTATTTTATTAGTAAATTATTGTATTAGCAAAATTTTCTTTATTACTATTCTTATGACTTATAATTTTATACGCCAACATTGGTAATTTTGCAATGTATTGTTGGTAAGTATATTAAAATATGATTTAATATAATGGTTAAAATCAAATTCAAGATTCAACTTTGATACTATTTTATAAAAAAAGATTGCATTTATTAGATTGAATGTAGTTGAAGTTCTTTGACTTAATAAGTAGTATTTAAAAATTATTTTGTTACTGAATATAAATAATCTTACCTTTAATTGTTTAAATTTACAAAACACAATGTTAAATATACAATGGTTAAAAAATCTGTGGTTTTTTTTCAAATAGAAATTATATAATTTACCATTAATCGTTCTTACATTGGAAATTAAATTTAAGATTGTATATAGAAGACTAGAAATTAATTATATAATATTTATTTAAAAGTTTCAGATTATAGATTCTGAATGAAAATTTTAATTGTTGAAAATATTATTTTTTGGGAAGTCGTACACATTTTTTCTTTAAAATCGATATATATAATTATTACTCTCATTTTGTTGAAATATAAAATTAATACTTTAAAAGACTTTTAAAATTGATATTGATCATGATATTCAAGTTAAAATAATTCTTTGAAATATCTGTATACATTCTTATATCTTTGATAACATCGATTCTAATTTTTCTTACTTTTTAATATTCTACTTTTAAGCTTGATTAATAATATAAAGGGAAGAGGACAATATTAAAATTCTAATTTTAATTAGAATGTTAATTTTTATTCTAGTGTAAAAGATATAAATTCAGAATTGTGTTTAATTTTGGTTTAATAAATCAATAGCAACTATTTTCATGTTATATAATGTTTTAAAAATTGAAATCGATTAATTCAAAGGTTTGTTTTCCTTCGTTAACTTAGAATATGAATTTTAATTAATAAGTTTTTGTTTTTATACAATGAGACTTATATCATGTACATTTGAATTCTAAAATATAATATAATATAAGATAATATAATATAATATACATGTATTAGAATTCTCTGATTCTGGTCTATTTTTATCTTTTATATTTGATTTATTATACAAAATTATGAAAATTTTACAACTTTATTCAGAATATTAATATTTTAATTAATATTGATATTAAATTTTCTTTCAAACAATCATTCAAAACTTTATAATAAATAGTATTATAAAGAGATTTAAATTTTTTTAGTGTATGATATTTATACTGATAATAATAAATAAAATAATAAAAATGATAACAACTGGAGAAAAAACTTGAGCAAAAACTGTTAATCACTCACAATATAACATCAATAATAATAATAGAAGTTTCTAATAATAGTAATAATAAGAAAAAGACCTTTCTCGGACTCATCTTTATGTTTGTATGTACATATGTGTATGTTTGTTTATGTATTTAAGTGTATATATCTAATATATCTATATATATATACTTATAAAAATCATGTCGAATTGAATTTGCATTTGGTAGTTTTTAAGACGAAAATCCCGTATTCATTTATTTTTCTAAGTTTCAATGTATTTGTGCATCATTTTTATACTTATAAATTTGTAGTATAAATAACGATAGAGAAGATATGGAATCTTAGCAGACAATGTATCATTGTAAATATTATTGTAAATATATAAATATATATAAAGAAAAAAAAAAGAAAGAAAGAAGCGTATGAATGCATACTGTGTATGTAGAACATTTTTTTTTTTTATAAAACAGAATAAAAAACTATTGTGATGAGTAATTTTTAAGCTTTCCAATCATTTAAAATTGATTATTTGTATTATGACAATCTTAATTTATATTATGCGTATGAATTTCTAAGCGGTCATTGACTTGAGTAAAAACAAAAAAAAAACAAAAAAACAATTGAAACACGTCCGAGAAAGAATTTAGTATTTTTTGAGGATAACAATGTATCGCTAAAATATATATATATATATTTTATTCTTATTATTATAAACAATTCGCGAACATTCTCATTTATATATAAGTTATTTATGAAAATTAAAGTGGGCAGGTCCCTCATTTGTCTTTCTGTAATTTCGATCATTTAAATTTTTATTGTAGATTTTTTCCCTAGATTTTCATTTATTAATTATGACTGGTTGTAATTATAAATAAACTATGAACACATCTTTTATTTTATTCAATTAATTTATTTCGTATTTTATAAACTGCGTCTATTCTGATATTTTTTATTATCAACCATTTTATTTATTTTTTAAGTTTATTTTTATTTATTTTATTAGTTTTGAAAGGATTTAAGATTTTTCTCTCCTATTTTTCACGTAGAATGATTTAACAAAGCTATTTATTTAAGTTACTTTTTGCTTATTAAAAATAAAATAAAAATACTTGTTAACAATTTTCTTAGTAGAAAGAAAATAAATTTTTATTTTACGTTTCCAGCAATGTATTCTTTAACTGTTTTTATTCTACGCTCGTAACTTGAATTTCAACTGTTTTTCTAATATAAATGAATGTTTGACAATATTTAAACGTAATTTTTTTTTTTTTTTTTTTTTTTTAATTTTAAACGATATCTTTATTATTTGATGTTTTTTTTCTCGTAAACTATGTTTTGTTTTAAATATGTTTATAAATACGTTTAAATTTTGTTTTGGTGCTCTTAAACATATAGAAAATTAAGATCTAATTGATTTATGCTCTACTTCCTCGCATAAAGAGCTTAAGATCGAATTAGAATTTATTAGGGGAAAAATTATTACGTTAGGGTTTATAAATGAATAGTATTTATAGTGAGAAGCGAATGGCGTATTTTATAAAACCGGAAATTCAAAAATTTCATCTTAACTTTGGCCAAAAACTTATGTTGAAAATTTATACGTACAATTTGTTATCGGTATAGTCTATCTATAACGAACTCTTAAGTTTACTGCTCAGGTTTTATTAGACTATCTGCCGTTGTGACCGACCTAACTTTGGTTTATTGGCCAAATCGGAATAATGCGCCATATAATATATTCTTAATGTGGATGAATAAAGGCGTTGAAATATGTTTTGGCTCGAGCTTTGTTAAGAACGATCCCTTATTTTAGTTTTAATATTTATTTTCGATTTAAATAAGTCTTGTGCTTTCAACATCGAACCGTAATTTCTATCTAATGGATGGCTTCGGATAGTTTCGAACGATCGTTGCGCTTTTATAATTAATTGTCCGTTTAAAAACATGTACGCATTCGCATCTTATGTTACATTAATATGCAAATGTGTCAGTTGACAGCTGTATTCTATAAGACTTATACTATTTAAGTATCTCAATCAGGATCTTCCTAGAAATGCCTTAAACGATGAGTCTAGTTGCCAGATTTGAATGTCTATTTATACGTTATTAAATGGTTTTACCAATACTTTTCAAAGATTACAAATGAATATACAAAATGGATATACAGATAGTTATATTAAACTACTCAATTAAGTATATTTATTAACGCTAAATTATTTCACCCCCACTTCTCCATAGCATTTATTCTTTTTAATATTTATCATTTATCATTTTAGTTGATCATTGTTCTTTTAAGGAATTAGAAAAACCAATCGATGACGTTTTCCTTTCCAGCATTTTCATTTAACGTGTAAATGTAATTTTTATTTGAGACAAAAGTATTAAGAAACCGCAGCTAATGACGCAGTTAATGAAAATCATTTTATGTAAATCCTTGTATAACGATGTATAATTAATTTCTTTGTTTAAAGTATTGTTTAAAGTATGACGAAAAACTCATTAACGTATAAGCATGAACAAAAATAATCAAGACAAAAATTATAATAAATGCATTAGATTAACCTGAAGGGTTTTTATAATTATTAAAATTGCATGTAAATGAAGGCAGAAACATGTATTTAATGTTCGACAGTGAATTTTCACCAAAGTCCGCTTCTATTTGTATAACGAAGCCGAAAAACGTTTAGTTTTAGTCTCTAAATGTACGAAATAGTATTAGAGAATTTTATAAGAAGTATTATAAATTTTAATTATAATTAATGTATACCTGTACAACACTGTAAACTAAATATATGTGATAATGTGTATAGAAATCAATTATATTGTTGACGAAGTGAATTGTTGCGGTGTAAGAAAAATTTTATACGATTTGAAAAGTAATATGTATGCATATTTTTTAAATAAATATATTTTTTTGCGATTTTGTGTTTTCAGATTTGTCTGAATTTTGTGTTTCACATATGCATGGTCACGTCAATTAATTTAATACCAACAAAACAACATTCTTAAATCAATAAGTTATAATTGTAACAACGTTATAACAACACGAACTACATTGTTTTGTTGTTGTTGTTGTTGTTGTTGTTATTATTATTATTTGAATGTATTTGAATGTATTTGAATGTAAGTAAATGTACTTTTTACGTAAAGTTTTTTTTTTTTTTTTTTTTTTTTAACAATTTACATTCTTAATTATCAGAAATGAATCGTAAGAATAATTGATTGATTTTTAATTTATTTAGTTTTCTCCGTGACTAATTTGTCGTGTACGTTAAAATTGAATCTCGTAGCTCGTCGGTATCTGACAATTATAATCTTTGCGCAGGTATTAATAATTTTCTGGATGTTTAAGTGAAAAATTAGTGCCGATAGAAATGCGACTTGTGCCGACTTATCGTAAACCGCATTCGCAAATCGTATTATTTTATCATCCAAAGCTCACGCCTGCGCGTAGACTTATTCTAACGCATGCGCGCGCCATCTAAAATGACTCACTCGGTACTTTATTGTTTCAATATTTCTTTTCCATGAGAAACTTTGAGCTTTCACTCGTCTCGTCTCGTCTCGGAAAGTAACCCTCCTCGCCTCGCGCATCCACATGCCGAGCGGATCGACGACGACGACGACGACGACGACGACTCTTTACGATTTTTCCCCTGTACGCACGCATAGTGCCCACGCGTGTGCACGAGCGCGCAGCACTTTGCATAATGTGCACCCACACAGACACCCGCACAAGCCGCAGCTTGCAAGGGTGTATATAATAGTACAACGCGCGCCACCGTTCCTCCCGTTGGATCGACTTCGGTCGATAGAGCTTCCTCACCTCTGACCTAACGTTTCCCATACTCCTTCATTTCCTCTCTTTGACTTCTCTTGCGCATTACTTTTCTTTTCTTTTCTTTCTTTCTTTCTTTCTTTCTCTTCCCCGCCCCCCGCCCCCTTTCTATTTCTTAAGCAATATTTTATTTTCCCCCGAATTTCCCTTATTTCCTCGGAGTTCCGAATCGGCCGCGTCTCTCTCCGTTTCACGCATTTAATATTTTCTATCCTCCAATTACGAATCTGCGATATACTTTTTACTTCTTTCGAAATTCTCCTCGTCTTTATTTTCCACTTTTTCTTCGTTTTTTTTTTTTTTTTTTTTTTTTTTACAATAAATACAATAAAATACATTCAATTTACTCGTCTTGATTTTCAATTTTTACTCTCTTATCTTAGACATCGTTTTCCCATGGTCGTCGTTTAACGATTTTACTTCTTTTTACATAATAAATTCGTAATTGTTTGAAATATATTGTGCATGCTTAAAAATAATTGAGCGTCTCGAGCCTGTGAACGATGATACTTGTGAACGTAATTATATTTTTTTCCATCATAACGTAATTACGTAATTATGATATTCCATCGAAAAGCCAATAAATTCTTAATTATATCATTAGTTATAAATAAGCGTTTTGCATTTGTAATATTATTATTATTAGAATTTTTATATTTCTTGCGATTATTCGCGATTCCCCTTCAGTTAATGTTTCTACCCTCTCTTCTATTCGCTTCATAACTCCCCTCCAGTTAGCGTTTCCACCCTTTCTCGCTATTTCTCTTTCTTTCCTACACATGTAACACTAGCGAGAGTAAATGCTCGGAAGCTTTGCCAGTGGTCTTTCGAGTGCACAAACAGCAAGTTCCCTTTAAGAGTAAAAGAGCTTCCTATACAGATATTTAGTGTTTTACCATGTTGTGTATTGATAAATTAATTCATTGTATGAGTACGGTTTCTCGTATTTGTATACGAAAGTCTAATTTGTGTCGAAATTAGCAGTCATCTTGTCAGTGATGCCCGTGATTGTCAAGAAAATGTAAAATATTTATTTCCAGTGTTTGAAAACAGACTTTCAAGATGAAATCAAAGAAGATGAATGGGGTCGTGGCAACAGCATATCATTCACAAACGATGTTTAATTAATCAAAACGACTGCTTATGATCTTTAGCTAGAATGTTTATAATGATACACGTTTCGAGGCTGATTCATTCCTGTAGGTCTGACTTCTATGTATTAATATTTTTATTTCATATTTTTTGCCTAGATAATGTAAAATAGTACAATTTTGTTTTTATCGAACGGATACGAAAATTTAAAAGATCAGGCATTACATATTCTAATGATATTTTATAAGCTACGTTTGAGAAATAAATCTTTTTAAACGCGTTTCCTTATACATAAAAAAAAGGGGCGAGGGGTAATAAATTATATATTTCATAACAAGATAACTTAGTTTATTACATTCTAAATATGTGTATCAAATTTTTTTGCAGTCTTACTTCAAATGTAGTATTTGAATCTGAAAACTTATTTGATTTTCAAAATTATGTGTCTATTAACAGTGAAATATTTTGATCGAAACTTATATGGTTTGATTTTTATTATTCATAAATGTTAAATATTAAATTAAAGTGAAGCTTGTAAAACTTAAAAGGTTTCTTTATTAAGGTATACTTAGATTTGTTTGCTATTTTTATAAACTTATTCGCTTAAATGCCGGAAATTGTAGGTAAAAATCTTTTCTTTTTAAAATGCATTTATTTATTTTTGCATTTATACAGTGCAGTAACATTTTATATAAAATTAATGCTAATTTTAGTATATCGACCATATCGAACAATTTTAATCATTAGGGTGTTATATCGATGATTTTTTAAAAAAAAAAAAAAAAAAAACAACGATAAAAGTAATATCATTATTGTAAATAATGAAGCTTTAGCCCCAAGGATCGATAATTTAGCTTAATTTTAATTATAATCTAATTATAAGTTAATAAAAAATAGTATTTGACTTGATATTCTAATTGTACAGTACGATGATCGCGAAATATTGGTCTTGTGAGATATGAATCTTAAAACGTTTCGTATTGTTTCCCGCTTTTTCGCTATTACTGTTCATACTACGGTCGGCGAATACGCAATTTTAAGAATAATGATACATTCGTGCAAACATTCACAAATTTCTTTTATTTTTGAATAATAATTTAATAATAAAAGGATACTGGTATTATTATGATTTAATAATTGCAGAAATAGTCTTATGTTTAAATGATATACAATATATAATATTATAATATATTTACTATTTGAGGAAGATATTGTTTCTTCAAATTATTAGATTAATCTTTCACAAGTTTTTCTAGATGTCGAATGAGACAATGGATGTAGATATATATATATATAATATTTTTTAGGCTTCGTAGTTGAGAAAATGTATTTCCTGCCATATTATTATTCTCTTAAAGAGAACCTACTATAATTTTAATAACAGCTTAGACATTCTTTTTCATAATGATAGTAAGAAGAGCTTCAATTATTGTTGGCAACCACGCGCACATAAGCCTTAAGGCAATTATTCACTAACACCTACAATTATTCGTATCAATAAAATTTATTGTAATGAAGTATAAGAATAATACGTAAGTTTATACGTGAGTTTACTCGATATATCTGATAAATTTTTATCTACAAGTTCTTCGCTTTCAATTTTTACTAGGAATTACATATATTTAATAATTCATGTATGTGCACATGATGTACAAAATTTATAATATACCTAAAAAAATACAATTGAGGGGGGTTTATTTATAAGGTATTATACCGTTTGGATAGTCTGCAATTAATTTCGTTTTATATTTTTCTTTATTTTCTTAATACGGTCATATTTGAACTGGGAGGGTAAAAAAGGCAAAGAAAAAGAAGCGTTGACTTTGTTTCAATTAAATTTCTTGCTACCGTATGTAATTTTTGAGTCGATAGTAATTGATATGGCTTACTGATTCACTTGATATTTATACCTTTAACGTCTTCTATGCTCCATTTGCAATTACGTTCTTTAGGAATAAAAATATGAAAATGAATAATCAATAAATAAAATGATTTTAACCGTAATAAAGAATCGATTCATTAAAATAATTGTCCTTCCTATGAATTTTTTAATAGTAAGGCATCGAATTTTGACTTTTTCCCTCGAACTCAGGTCTTCTTGTTGTTTCGCTCATTCGTGTCGTTTTCACGAACCGTTTGAGCGAAACAATATATTTATCTTGTTTTAAACTTGATTATTAACAAATTTTCAATAGAATATTTATTTTTAATACGACTTTGATCGTGGACGACAATTTGTATAATATAGACATCCTCCTTATCTTTATAAACAATGATTTTGTTTCATTTGCTTTTTGTAGTTTTACTAAAAACTTTAGAAGATCTTACATCTCATTCTATAAATATTTACTAGCACATCTATTTAATCCATTATATTTTAATTTACATTATTTACGTTACATCAAAGCATATAATCAAGTTTTTTTTTAACGAAAGCAGATTATATCCAGTTATATACATCATATCTAGAATTTCTTTTTACATTGTTTCTGATTAAATGATTGAAAACGCACCTATAACTCTAACTATAATACCTAGAAACACGAATCCTGTTTTTAAACTTCAGTTTTTCAACTTTGAGTGTTGTAATTTTCGTGTATATTTAGCAGATAAGGTCAGAACGTTATTGAAGATTATTTTTTTTTTTTATCATTATTAATCGGAATATTTCATTACAACGCATTCTCATTAATATATCATATTTTAAACGATTGTAATATCGTTCATCTTATTATAAAAGTAAAATTTTATCAATACACACGTATTATTAGTTTTCGTATATAGATTAAGCTGTAGGTCGTATTGTAGACTTCATGCAATGAGGATTAAAATTAGAAATTTTAAGCATACGTCCTTCCTTGTCAATCAATTAATACGTAATTACTTAGATTCTAACACAATTTGCGTTCATTTCAACCGTTTATCTACATTTTTATCACGAATGGAGAATTATAGTAATTATATGATTTTAAAGTATACTCGTAAATACAATTTTTCAATAATTAAATTAAAATGTCAGAAAATAGCACAAGCAGTAGAGCCTTTATACAACGTAAGCCGTTCATTTAGCATCGATGGTAAAAAGAAAGATTTATAATAACGTTTTATAGCTATTTTTTGCATCTGAATGGATTTACTTCAAGATCTATAGTATATCTTTAGTAATTATAAAAGGATTTTTAAAATGAAGAGATGTAAGAAAACAGAAATGTTAATTTAAAATATCAAAAGTAATTTTCTCTATTCATCGTTTTTCTAATTCCCATGAACCATACTTCTTCAATTTCCTCATGAATCACCATAATGAAGTATAATATTTGATAATTTGATGTTTGAATATACAAAGAAGCTTATAATCTACATGGTCCGTTAAAATATCAGGAGTATATTCTATTTATATTATATATATATATATATGTATATATCAGTTATTTATTAGAATTTTATATTCAGTAAATTAGAGACGATTCATTTTACCTTTTTATTCGATGTTTCAACGTTACATGTACCAATATGCTGAAACACTTGAACCATGTTGAGGTATATTTTGTTGAATTATAGGCGAGTTTTGTTTGAATAAAAATTCGATGTATCATTGCTTCATTTAATATTACACTTACATATTTGCCGCTTCTACAAGCAACTAATTTATATGACTTTTCACTCTTTCGTGAATCTACGTTTTATCTGTTTTCTATCAACTACACTAATTTTTTGAACGTATAAATAATATGCTCGTCATCTCTCAAGTATCTATTATTAGTAAAAAAACAAAAACAAAAAAAACAAAAAATTTCCTCCGATATAAATAATAATAATAATACAAATAATTTAAGGTTTTATTTTTAGTTAGAACTGTTTGTAGAAAATTAAGATAATTCACTTGTACAATTCATTATAACGTTCATGTTTTTCTCTTAAAACTACTTTAATAAATATTTATCTGTGAAATTCTATATGAATGTTCCCATTTTTATATGCAATCATTATATTATATGTAATAGCGTCATCAAATAACTGAGTTCTTTTTATTTGAATTATTTGGATCATGGGTGATGTTATTGCATAGGCATGCATACAAATATACTCAGGTATCAATATATATACATGATAATACGCTCATGAATACATATAGTAAATAATCATTATAAAGTTCTATAATTTTATATGTAGAAGAACGATATTTTCTTTTGACAACTATACATAATAATCGAATACAAATATCATTAAATTGCATAAAGATCTGTGAGTATAGGCACGTAACTATAAGCTAGAGTCATCGTGAGCACTTTTGCGTTAATACATTAACGCAAAGTCGGTTAAGAGTCGAGCGTATATGATGATCTTAATTATAAAGAGCATTATAAAGTTGCTCAAGCCAAATTCATAACAGAATTCCATATATTTTTTTTTTCAATAGCTTTATTGAACAAAATGATACGTAATCGGAGAGAAAATGATAAAACAGCCACCTTAATGGTTCCTATCGAAAGTCACGGAAGAAATAAAAAATTTCATTAGATCACGGCGATGATCCGATCAATGCCAAAGCAATTCCAGGGCAGGAAATACATGCAATACGGGTAGAGAAGTTGTGTGTTTCAGCGGAGCATAATATTACATTTGCAGTTCTGTGCAGAATAATATCGTCTCGCGGTGTATACAGTATTAAGAGGTTTCAAATATAATATTTCAAAAATAATATTTCTAATACAAATTCTTAATGATTATTTTGCGCCAGCGAATAGCCTATTTCTCCCGCATAAATGTTATTATTGTAAGAAAGAAACTTTTTTTTTTAAAAAAAAAAAAAAAAAAAACCCCTATAAAGAAACTTAAGAGATGAAAATAATATTGTAAGAAATAAAACTTTTTTACTTTTTTTCATAGCTTATTAGTGAGTTAAGAGGAGCTGCGAGCGAATATTCGGGGATAAAAGAACGGCCAGAAGTTAATTATATAAAAATATCTCATCTGTTTTTCAGTGCATTTTCTTTATTATTTTTTTATTATTATGAAAGGAGAAGTATTATAATAAGGGTTAAGAATATTTTCGTTATAATAACGAGTATATATTGGGCGAGGGAAAGCCAAATTCTTCGAATCCCCGACTTCTTAGCTATAAAAATTTTTGTGAAGTCAACCGATTTCATAAATTGGCCAATTCACACTCATATCACACAGCCAATACTACCCAATACCTATACACGTCCTCGAAAAATATCGATTTTTTTCGATGAATTTCTCATACGTTTTTCTATATTTAACGCAACAATTCGTTCGGCACACACACACACACACGCGCGCGCGCGCGCATATACATTTATTCTTTTAAACAAATTCTGTATATCGTATTACTTATTACCGTTACAATTACTATTATTATTATTATTATTATTATTGTTGTTGTTGTTATTGTTGTTATTATTATTATTATTATTATTATTATTATTATTATTATATAATTTTATTCCTACAACGTCTAGAAAGACGATTTTCTTTTACTTTCGCTATAATTTTAACGCTCTCGACCTCACAAGTTAAAGTTCTATAATTTTTAACATTTTTTTGTTTGTTTTTTTTTTTGTTTTTTTACAAGGTGACAGGCTTTCTCAGCTTGACAAACTCGCCTTTCATACGGCTGGACTTACCCACTTTTCTACCTAACTGGCTTTTCCGGCTTATTCCGGTGGTTTTCGTTACTTATATAGAGGCCTTCCGATATTCTAATATTATTTATGCTCCTTCGGAAGCCTCCCCTTGATCTTATTTTACTCCGTATATCAATTTTGACCGTTCGATTCATTTCCACTCGTTTCCTGTCCTCCCGTTTTACAACGTTTTATAATAATTCTCTCTTTCAAGGAGTCTAATTATCTCGTGAAAAGAGAATTACTGCAACCCCTTTAAAATTATTCTATAAAATAAATATTTGTTTAATTTTAATAATGCAACAGGGAAGTATTTTATTATTTTGCAGATTTAAGAAGAAAGATCGAACCCAAGGGGAAATCAAAATCAACAAATTACCATTGCATGTTCGAAACTGATTATTTCATAATAGAATTTAATAAAACTACATTAAGGGGGCGAGCGTTAGAAAGTGCTCGGTATCAAGATTTGACAGCATTTAGAGTTCAGCCGTACAGAAGGCCTTGCAGTTAAAGCAATATAAAGAATATGATAATAATATTAAGCCCCATCAATCTCCTATTTGAAGAAAGTTTTCCTCAACGTCCGCATTATCCTAGACATCCGTAAAGAATGAGTAAGAGTGTTGAGCTCCTCGCAAGCTCTGAGGATATTGGAACCGTAGAAGGTGAATATGAATTTCTAAATCTCAGATTAATATCATACGTGAGCCAAATATTTTCCGATTAACGAACGCTCATAATTGTTTCTTCTTATAATATAAAAACGTGTCTGTTAAACGATTATAGATTACGATACTATACGTAGACATTAATTTTTTTTTAATGATTCGCATGCATTTGCATGCATTCGATAAGCTATTTACAAAGGAATAATTTATCTAATAATACTTAAGTGATTTTTCGTTTCAAGAGATGAAAATTTAAGTATTTAAAAATAAGTATGGATTTATACATTATTTATTATTAAAAGATGCATGGAACGGTAAAATTTGGCTTTCATTTATTGAATGGCATAAATGGCCAATTTAGTAAAAAAAAAAGAAACTTTCACCTATACCTTTTACAAATAGAATATAAAAATAATTTTCAACTGCAAACATTATAAAAATATATTTTCATAAAAGTATAATCGATACTGATTACTTCTTCTTCTTCTTCTTCTTTTTTTCTTGAAATTCTGAATAAATATATAAAAACCTGGATAAGTTTTATTTTTAGGATGATTGTGTATTGCGTATTTTTCTAAAAATGATTTTAATTACCTGTCAATCTGTCAATAGTTAACAATATTCAATAATAATATTAAATTGTCTTAATTATTATTATTATTATTTATTATCGGACGTGAAATATAGTATAAATTATTATATAATTTTTTCGTTCGAATGGTTTTTGTTTGTATATTTAATTTGCGTTGTATGTATCTAAGTATATTATTTTATGAATAAAGTTTTTCCTTACGATTCAATTTCTTTTACACTTACTTCAGTAAACGATGATTTAGCATTTTATACTTTCTAAAAGCCTGCTCTATTAGATTTCTCATGATTTTTATTTGCCTTAATAATAAACTGCTATTTCTATAAAAATTTCATTTCTTATAGATGATTGTTTATTCTAATTCTCATCTCCTTCTATAATTGTAACAATTTATCGTGATTATTATTATTATTATTAGTAGTAGTAGTAGTAGTAAGTATAGTAGTAGTAGTAGTAGTAGTAGTAGCTGTAGTATCTATATTTAAGGGATTGGATTTTAAATAGATTTAAGTAAAAGAGTAAGTTAGAAACAACATGCAAACTGCAAAGTAATGTATTCAGAATTTATTTTTATAATAATATTAAACTTCGTGTATATTTATTAGAATAATCACGTTGTAAGGGCTTTTAGCTTTCATTACAAATTTCTTTCTAAATCATTGATCGATAAATACTGTTTTATTATTATTATTATTGTTGTTGTTGTTGTTGTCGTTGTTGTTGTTGCTGTTGCTGTTGCTGTTGCTGTTGCTGTTGTTGCTATTTTAATATTATTTTAAGTAGAGAGTATCGTCTTAGCTGCCCAAGCACGTTTATCTGGAATTATTTTTAGCTACCGTTTTAGTTTTATTACGAGTATTTTTTATTTATTTTCCACTTTCTTACTCAAGTGACTACTTGATTTACTGTCGTTTTCTGAAATATTACTCCCGGCATTTCTTTTCCCACTTACACTTACGAAACGATAATGATACAATTTAATTTAAATACTAAACATATCGGTGCCAACAATACTTGGTATTAAACGCTATTAAAGAAATCCTTATTGAGTCTTTATTTACATAAGAGATTAAATAAAACTTGAAAGTTAAACTTAAAAGTGAGATACAAATTTACAATAACTCGAAGATACAAATTAATTTTCGGCTTTCCAGAGCAAATCATTTCGGAAGATTGTTCCCGACTAAATCTCAACGGGAGCCGTCAGCTGTCACGCAGCGCTACCGAACTCCGTGAATGTACAAACGAGGTGAAGAGTCCGTCTGCTGGCCCATCTCCGAAGCATCGGGCGGCTCGCATAGGCGTCAGCGACGTCGTCCAGCATTTCAGGCATCAGAATCGTCACATATCCGTGGCCCAACGCACCCACACCTTCTTCGCGACTCTTAAGTCACGGTGGGCGAGAAGTCACAGCAAAGAGCGCAAGAAGTGCAAGGATCCAGCCGGGATCTATGATTCCCATGGGAATAAACATACAGGAACCGGTGGAAATCAAGAATCGGATTACGCAGCCGATTATTCGTCGGAGCACAGCAGAAGTTCATCGGCTACTCAGAGTCCAGCCAGGCACTACCTTAATCATTTCGGTATGATTTGTTTTATCAATAATTTACTGACATTACTGACATATCAAATGCTCCCCATTGTGTTCTGTGTTTCCACTTTGTTTTTCTTACGTACGCGCTACTTTCATTTATTCAAAGCACGATACTGACTCTACGATCTTATACGAGCCATTAAAATTTATTAAGATTAAATCCGGCTAAATATATATATATATATATATCTACGCGCGTATGTGTTTGTGTATGAAAGAGAGAGAGAGAGAGAGAGAGAGAGAGAAGCTTTTTAAAAAGCCTGTTATTAATATTAAGGAACATTTGACAACTGGTTGACAATAAAATACTAAATTAATAAGGTGCGAGACGTTCTTCTCTACCAAAAACGTATTTCCTCACGTGTAAAATATATATATATATATATACATATGCACAATCAAATTTACGACAAGCTTTTTAGAATAAATAACTTCTAACGATTTCGTTTAATCTATCAACATTAATAATTTTATATTATAAAAATAAATATTTATTATCTTATTCCTATTAATATTATACACTTTTTAAAATATATTTTTGAAACATATCTTTATATGTATATGTACAACCATGTTTAGATTTAAATATTAGTTAATAGATAATCTCTCTTAGAAAATAGATGGTTTTTTCGAATCAATTACTATTCTACGTAATAAAAATCAGTTACTACTATTGCTGCATGATATTTTCTATTACTAATGACATGCGAAACCGCTTTTTAATGATTGTGTTAAATTTATTAACATGAGTATTTAAATAATTTGAAATTTATGATCGTTATTAAAATTATTAAAATTCTCTCCGCTACTCATTATCTTGAGAATATTGTTTAGATGCGATATAGTTAAAGGCCGCATTTACTCCCAATACAATTATCGCGTAAAAACACGGGACTCATTCACAATGATTTCGATAATAAGGTGCACGCACAGATTTAATAATTAGGTAATATTATATTTAACGGTATTGGAAATATAACTGAAAAATAGAAATTCCTAGCGATTCCGGGAAAGTACTTATTTAAAAGTAATAAAGAATCACTAGAATGATGGGATACTATGAGATCTTAAAAGTGTGCAGAAACAGAGGTTTAATTAGAATTGTAAAATTTATTTAAGTGACTTCGTTGAAAAATTGAATACAGTGCTTACTAGATAATTTAGCAGTTACTATACTACAAACGAAAATGTAAACGGTTCAAAATAATAGTTTGTCTATTATGATATGTATATATATATATATTGTGATAAATCAAAAAATAAATTATCAAGTATAGAGTATTGATTATCATTTTGTACTTTTAAATCTAATTGACTAGGTCAAACAAACAATAAAAAAATTTTTTTTTATATATATATATAAAGTTCTAAGGACAATAAAAATTTTTTTCGTAAAAAAAAGAGAATATTTTTTTACGGTTAAGCGTTTTTGAAATAAATATTTCAACATTGCATTAGGAATAAAATAAAATAAAATAATAAGAAAATAAACATATCTTTTATTAAATGCCAGATTCGTTTATGTGAAATACTTAATTACTTTACTTAATTTTTATCTTTTTTTATTTTGCAATATTTTCATCATGCTTCAATTTCTAGATTTTAATTAAATCTTGATTACGAAAAACATAAATATTTTCTACAATAATAAAATTTTCAACAATTATTGCGAGATCTTTTTAAGACCTTTTCTTTTACACACATACGCGCGCACACACACACACATATATATATAAAATACTTAATTTTAAGTATGGGGGCATAAGTTTATGTGTAATCCATGTTTTATATTCGATACTGTTCCTTACGATAAAGTACAATTTTTCATCAAATGTTAATTTTAATAATTAATTTTCTTTCTGATTATTATATTATTTTCTAATTTTTTATAATAAGATCATAAATTTTTATCTACATAAATGTATTTGTAATACATAGTTATACATTCAGATGCTATATTAGCGATTCGTTGTGTAGTATACAAGCCCATATAAATTATCTAGGCTAATTTTTTTGTCTCGAGATTTCGTTTGCATAATTCATATTATATAATATTTTAAGTTTTTATAATAATAATAATAGTAATAGTTATGAATCAATCTCTTTATATTTTGTTAAATTATGCATTTACGAAAGAAAATTTTAGTCCTTAGCTAACTTATATTATTTAAAATAAATTATTTATCTAATTTAGCATTAAAATTGTATTATCTTATTAACAATAGGACAACGGTTTGACAATATTTGTTGAATTTTTCAAGAATTTCTAGTAAATTAAAATTTTATTATACATTACCATACATAGAAAATTCTAATTAGTAAAAAATGAAGCTATTGAATCAGAAGAATTAACTTGCTCCTTCGTTATTTACGTACATTTTTCGTTTTTCGATAAATCATTTTAAGTAGCTATTTTCTTTAAAAATTTAAAGCTTTTAAATTTTATTATAGGAGCTTACATTTTAATTTTATCTGCTCGTAATTAAGTTTCGAGAATGCTGTTCCGGTTCACTATAATGATGATGAGTATAAATATATATATATAGAATCTTATTTAAAGAACTAATTTAATTATTATATCATAATTTCATTGCACTAATACTGAGTAAACAATATTCCATCATATGAATTTAGTACGTTTTATTTTAAAAAAATATTGCAGCACAAGTGAACGAGAATTTTCAATCTGCAAACTACACGAGTATTCAATAAATTACATATTTTAGAGTTCTCTAGTAGAATTCTCTAGTCAATTACAGCTGCTCAATGGCGTCATTTTTCTTTTAAAAACTCCATGCCTTCTTCTAAAAACGTTCTCTTCATATTTTTATAAAAATTCTACGGTTACAAAAGAGCCAATAAATAGTCTTTACGTTAATTTAAGAAACAATATTTTTCTTATCTCTATCTGAATAATTTGCACTCCAAAGTGATATCTGAAAAGTTCCCTTAAACAATTCCCTTAAATCCATTAACTCTTTTTTCTTAATAAATAGCCTCCGACAATACTTTATCGATAATATAATATTATTTTATTAAAAGACTTGTATCCGGCCGCTCATTTTTACATTGAGGTTATTATGTGGTGGATATAATTTTATACGCCAATTTTATAGAAGCCTATAAAAAGCAGATACTTTTGTAGATATAAATGCATAGTGGGTTAATAACCCACATAATTTGATTACATGTCCACGGGTCAACACTAATAATATCATTGATTCGAAAGATTGGACTTTTTTCAATTTTTATCTTGTTTTTGTGTCAATTATTATTGTGCACTTAAAAATTCAGTGTGAAAATTGAATTTTTTTCGCTTTAACGACTAAAATAATCTGTAAAATATATTTATATACCTTATTCCGAGCCATACAGTATACAAAAATGAATTTTTTAAACTTTATCATTCGGACGCCACGTGCGTCTAAGCCCTCCCTCCCCTCCGCATCTGCGCGAAAATGAGGGGGTTCGGAGGTTTCCCGCGTCCGCACGAATCCTGCGAAGAGCCAGAGTTCCGATGCGAGAGGGATCCCATTGGCTCAAAGTGGGGTTATCCCCAGTGGTCTAGAGTCTCGAGTTGTCTTGCCACCCGGCCACCCGGAGATCACAGGGTGGCCAGTGCGTATTCGTAAGTCGAACCACGTCGTTCCACGCGTAGAGTCGCGTACTCCGGTACATCGAGAACATCGCCAAGAGTGTCCCTATACCCGAGGGACCTCCGTCCACCAGAATTTTTCTAGGATCCGACGACGCCTCCGGATTGGTCACGATCCTTGTCACGATACAAATGGCGATAAACTGGAAGACGCTCGAGTCAGGATTCGGGGGAAAGACGAGGACGTGGTGACGCACCTCGAGCAACGGCAGCTTCATCTTGGATCCGAAAATTAGAGGGAGCAAGATAGTGCGAATTGACCGAGTGAGCCAAGTTCGACGAGCCGATGGCAGCTTACGGTCTCAACCCGACGACCCCCAGGGTCAACGGTAGAAGGTATCTCGGAGCCGGTGAGCATCGGCGGACACGCGACAGTCTCGGAAGGCAAAACAGGGAATCCGTTTCAGTAACATTAACGTTATATAATACTTCAGATTCCTTTTATAAGAGAATTTCGGTTCTCCTTCCTTTTTTATTCTTATTTTTACCATAATTAGTAGTTTGTTCCCTTTTATAGAATATCATAAATAAAATAAAATAAAATATATTGCTTGTCTTGTGATGGAGTATAACGCAAATTATTGTATTAATATCATAAAAACTCTCAAATCGGCTTCAACTATCCGAGCGTCCGTATCACATTCTTTATTCGAGAGGTAAAATAACTCGGAAATATTTATTATGCCCGTAAACAGCCTGGCTGAGGTATTCGTATAAGTGCAAATTATTTACTGGATATAGAGTGAATGCCGAGTTGAAACTCTGATGTTTTAAGCCTTAATAAGAGATTACGGATTATGATATTTATGGACGCTGCTCTACTCCCTACCTTTATAAATTCACTAAAACCACGCTGATGATTAATATCTGAATTAAATAAATATTTACGTTATATAATAAATAAAATTCGTCGTAACGAGTTCGTTTTGGTCTGGAAGTCCATCTTTCCCGACGGACGTTACAATGTTGACTTGGCCATGAAATAAAACGATCCATTCCAAGGGTTACATATACAATTTGAATTTTTTTAACCCAATTTTTAATGCTCCCGTTAGATGAGCCCGAAAGATCAAATGCGATGTAGGCGGTCGGGCCACGGCGAACCGCCGCACTTCGGTATATTCGAGAGAGCGCGAGAGAAAGCAAAGTCAATGTAGAATTCATTTACCATTGCTTCGTGAACGTTGCTTATTCGGCTGTTGAATAAATACATGCACTGGAATCGGTTCAATCACGATAATGAATATATATAGGAAATAAGTTGATCTCATTGATCCTTTAGTACGTAGTAGCGAATGAGGAGGAAGTTATACGTCACGTATGAAACCGATTATTTTCAATTTATTCTGTAGATTATTATTTATTCGTTTACAATTATAATCCTAGCTTAAATATTCTCAAAGGAGAGAGAGAGAGAGAGAGAGAATAATTGCATCGCAATGGAATGATGAAAGGGATCGGAGATAACTGAAGGAGTTGGAGATAAAGTGACGACAAAAAAGCCAATATAACGTATTATTGATGTTATAAAAATGGCAATGATCGCCAATGAAAAATTGAAGAGACGATATAAATGGACTTTAATGAATTGAGAGAGTTAATACGAGTTCGATAAATTATAATGGCCAGTAAATAGGATCATTGTAAAAGTCAGTGTTAGTAAGTGAGAAAAGGTATTATTGGCAGCCATAAGTCATAACGAGTCATTTAGAATTCGCAGTTGAATAAATGAATAGGCAGTGCAAAATAGCAGAAAACGCAGCTTTCCATACCTCGATATTCAATATTTCATATATATTTTTCAGGTTCTCCACTATTACGTTCTAAAATAGATGAAAAAATTAGAAACTTACAGGATGATAGTTCAGGTGGATGCAGCGACGGCTCGTCAAAAGTACAAAATCCCTGTAATTCTTCGGTCCCGGGGCTCCCGGATAGTTCTGGGGTCATCGAGTCAGCCGAGCACAAGGCCGATAATGGAGTTGACGCTTCCAACGGAATGGTCCAGGATGAAAACGAGAGACGCCGGGAGCTTGCGCTTCGTCAACATGCTTTTTTTCAACTACGTCTGCACTTACGTAGAGGTGCTAATCTTGTGGCAATGGACAGATGCGGTATGTTTACATTTATTCAACATTCACATACGATATTAGTCTTTTAAATTATTGTTTACGTAAGCTGTATAAATTTTGTATTGATTTATTGAAAAACATCTACGTTCCCCCCCCCTCCTCAAGTTGTTTCATTTTATTGAAACATTACTAGCTATTTTTGCTAAAAATGACGTCAAACTAAAGCATATATATATATATATATATGTGTTTTTAATTCGGTTACGCCACTTATCGTCTTACGGACACATTTGCACATGAATCTTAACTTATAATCTTGTCTTACGCATTTCCTATTCCGATGATTATTTTCAATTGTTTGTACGTGTAGAATATTTTACTATTACTAAGTAACTTATTTTACAAAATAATCTTATCAACTATCGGATAAAATTAACGTTAAGTAGCGCGAACATTTCTAAGGCATATTCCAACACTATTTTGCATTATTTTATTATGATTTATTAAAACAATACTGTAATAATAAGTTTTTAATATTTCGTATAACGTGTAATTGCTTGAATTTGTAAATAAAAATATTTAATTTTAATTAACATGTAATATACTGTATATTAGTATGTGGTTATGGTTAATTTATTTTAATAATCGTATAATTTCGAGTAGTTTTTTACTTACGCTTAATGAAAACGTTTTAATTATTATTTTTATTTACAAAAGGTATTAAATAAAAAGACGATTTTTTATTTAACGATATATGTTGTTTTTATAAAAAAAATTATAAATATACAGTTGATAGTCAAGTAACACAAAAAAAATTCTTATTCGTGGTTAAGAAATTAAATGAATTAAATCGCATAGATTACTATTTTGTAATAGAAAAATTTATGTTTTAATACCCATTTAATCGTAAACGTTATATACCGACAAGTCAAATGTTATTTAATTTTTATATAATTGCCATATTGGAAGAAATAAAATTTACAATTATTTACGCAATACGTACTATTGTTTTAATTAAATTTTACAGACATTTTATTTAATTAAATTTAATTTTAATACGACATGTACAAATGTGCTTACGTGTAGGCATATACGTACGTGTGTACGAGAAAGAAATTGGCTAAACAGAAGACTTAAATAACGTTAAATTACCAGAATTATTTGAATCGCTATTAATTTACTATTATTTAAGGTTAAGCTTAACGTTAAAATAATGTCTAGTAAATATGAAAATGATTAAATCTAATGCAGTTCAATGGGTAGGGCTTTTGTTCATAATTTATAGTTGAAACATAAGTCGGAAAGAGTATTTAAATTATAATAGAACAATGGCTGCGACTTTACGCTGAGAAACAATTATAAGAACATAAATGACCTCTTAGATAGTTTCTCCCTGTATCAGATCCTCGGATTCTCACACTTGAACTTTCACTTCTCAGAGCGAATACTTGTTGACGTCATTGTTTCTAAATTTACACGTAGAATAGTCGCCCAGGTAGGAAACTACCGAGGCAAGATTTGCGGAAGTATCTGTAGGCGCTAAGCAAAAAGAAATTAAAATTCGAAAGAAAGTATCAACTAGCGGAGAAATGTATCTCGATTTCAGTCTGCGACGTCACGATATTTGCTTCATTACAAGGAAGCTTTTATTATTTGACAATTATTCTACAGCATGTATATGAAGAAAAAAGAAATTAACGTGTACGGTGCGTTAGAGTCGGTGACATCTAACGAAACAGTGAAAATGAAAAAAAAAAAAAAAAAAAAAAGAAAAGAAAGAAAAAAAGAAAAAGAAACACGTAATGGAAAGTTAGCATGAAACAAGTATTTACGAAGTTAGGGGAAATTACGTTGCCGATGAGCCAGGGTACTGATGACTCTCGGTACATATCTATCAATCCGATTTGCACCGAATCGTATTATACGTGTTATTATTTTATGACATTCATTAACTTTCGCTACTTGCATTTTTAGTTTCACCATGCATATATATATATATAAAGACTATAAGACAATGGACATATTTAAAGACTGTTTTAAAAAATATTTTGCTTTTAAATTTAACTTTGTAGATTATATATATATATATATATTTTTTATAATAAATGTTTGAATTTTCGAATTAAATTATTGTATTATATGATATTGAAATAAAACATAAAGCATTATTAAAATTATTTATTTACACCAGCATTAGAAATATTTTAAGAATGGCGTTAAATATTTAATTGATAACAAAATGCTTGGTTGTGTATTTGTAGGAACATTACGGAAATATATGTTTTTTCGGAAATACATATACTTATGAATGATACACTTATCGTCGTCCGTACTCGATCAGCTGTTTGCTTTGCAAATGTTTATTATCTGCTTATTTATAGTATTTGTATTTATATTCATATGGATATTTATAACTTTATACCTCATAATAAAATAGGCCATGATAATATAATTCCTTTAATTTAAAGGTTCCAGTGATCCTTATGTAAAAATTAAATCTTCTGGTCGATTATTACACAAGTCACGTACGGTTTATAGAGAATTAAATCCAGTATGGGATGAGAGCGTAACATTACCCATCGAAGATCCATTTCAACCAATAAATTTTAAGGTACGGTGACATTATTGAATAATTAGTAAAAATGTGATTACTGAAAATTATATTCTAACATTTCCCTATATAAAACATACGTTTAGTATATTAATAGCAAAGATAAAAAAGTTTCGGGAATGTTAAAATTTTTTCATTTTCCTTTTTTTTTTCTTCAACATTATTAATTTCATGTAAAACATTTGCAATAATTAATAAACGCACCACTACGATTTCTTTTGCCGTTCGCTTAGGTATTCGATTACGATTGGGGCCTGCAAGATGATTTTATGGGCTCGGCTTTGTTAGATTTAAGGGTACTGGATTTAGGGCAGTCTCAAGATATTACCTTGGAACTGAAAGATCCTCTGAGACCACGGCAGCATCTCGGGGAAATTTATATAACTGCTACATTGTGGCCGAGAAATCAACAGGAAAAAGAGCAGGTACGAGCATAAATCATGTCTCTCCAATAACGAAGGTTTAACATTCATTGGCATTTATTTAGAAAAATTTATTTATTTTATGTTATTTCTAAAGTTTCTATAACAAACTCAATAAGCAACGGCCATTTTATGAAGAATATTAAATATCTGATATATTTATTATATTTATTATACTTATTGTTTTAAAACGAGTTGCAAAATACTCGTTTTCATTCAATGATAACATTTTTTTTTTTTATTTTTTCGTACTCGAGATAAAGGGTAATAATACTATATTTTACCCTATTTATTTGGAGAAGAGTATCGTTACAGGAAGTAACATAGTTCATTGCATATATCTTAATCCTATCGAAAAAACAAAAAAACAAAAAAAAAAAAAAAAAAATCAGATCGGTATATATTTACGTTTGGAATAAAAAGAAAAGCTCTTTTCATTATATAAGAACAATTTTATTATGAATTAAGTTAAATGTTAGTACTTGTCGCGGATATAATTAAAGAGCCATATCGCCATTGTCATTACTCCGTTGCGTAAGAATAATTGTCCGGAATAAAATACTCTTTTTATACGAAGAAGTACGTACGGATAGGAATTTAAAAACGCATCCTTGTTTCCTTAAAAGACATAATAATGCTTTCTACAGGTTCCTCGTGCGAGCTTTTAACATTACACCTCTTAAACTTTTAGCCACGCATTATTCTTTCGTTTTATAGATAATAAAAAAATTTCTCAATATTCTAAGTCTTAGGATATTTTGCTTTTCTCTCGTTTTTATTGATACTTTACATAAATTGACATGTATTATAAAATAAGAAGAGTACCCCATCAAATTTATCTATTTACAATATAAGAAACAATAATACTAAAATATATAAAAAATAAATAAATAAATAAATAAATAAATAAATAATACATAAAACATAAATACAACTTTCTTTATGAAGGTATAAAAATGTTGTGAGAATACTCATAAAAGCCGTTCTATAAATACGCTACGCGAAATAAGATTAATAGCGCTCGTTTACTATTTATAATTATTGTCACTTATAAAACAAATATAACAAATACAATAAAGACATAATTTTATCTTAAAATATTATTCCATGGATTTTCCCTTGGGATTGTATAGTACGATGACGTAAGAGCCCATATTTTTCAATACTTTTCCTAGGTCCACTTAATATTTGCCAAACGCACTTCCCTCTTATTGTGCTTTCGATGTATTAAATGTTTATGTGGTACGTATGCTGTTCTCTGGACATGGTGTTAAATGTACGTTTAGTCATAGCCTCGATCGTCCTTCAACTATGACGTAATCCATCTTATCGTCGCTACGAGCAACTTCGTCACTTTATTCCCACGTGGATGTATACAAACGAATCAAATATCCGAGTCGCACAATATGAATCATTTATCACAATATTCATATTTTCATGCCCGACTTTCTATTTCGGTTCATTTCATTCAATACCGTCTATCATTTAATTTTGTTTTTCTTTTCTTTTCAAACGATTTTCTGTATTTTCCAACTTATATTCGTAATTATTCTGATAATAATATTATATTTTCCATTAGGAATCAGATCGATTCAAAAACTCATTTCTGTTTACAAAGAAAACACTCGAATGTCCGAATCCGTTAACCTTAGGAACATTTAGGACCGAATGATTTTCAGATATTGTAACGTGTATTGCATGACTGTGCATGTCATGTATAAATATGTGTAAATATTTGTACCCTAATCATGTATAACTAAAAAATATATAATTATTAAATTTATATTAAACGAAAATTGTACAGTGGAGAAAATTTTGTAAATTAAATTGAAGTCTAGGTGCGCGACGTTATAATTATAAACGCACAATCGATATATTCTGATATTGTAATTAAGCAAGAATTTTATAATACATATATTATAAACAATTCTTTAAATTTGGAAATTAAATTGATCTTTTGAAATGCTTCGAAGAATTTTAAGTGGTTTCGATAAGTTATAGTAACGACAATATTAAATAAGACTCGAACCTTCATTTTCAGTATACAAGACGTTGTCTTATTTTCATGCTCTTACTCGATATTATAAATATTTGGTATCAAACATTTTATAACTGTCCCACTTTAAATTATCGATAATTTAAATTTAGAGAGTTATTTTTAGTTAATATTCAACTATTACTACTACTATTTATTACTTATTGCTTCTTTCTGCTTGTGTAATCTGATTGAAATCCTCACTATACCTCGTAAATATAGGATATTTACATTAAGGATATAATCACAGGATAAAACAAAAAAGCAACGATAGTTATGCGCCTTTACTTTTTCCTCATTATTATGCTACTTTTTCTTAAGTATAATTATACTTTTTCCACCTAATTATAAAATTAATACAATGTTATTAAAATTGGCAAAATATGTTTTTATCTTATTCGCAAGTCGGCATCTCCTTTGTTAATGTTTTTCAATTCAATGTGAAATAAACATAGGTTATCGTATTAAGAATAACGTCAAGTACGCGTAGATAAATCAAAGCTGAGAATATGCTTTCCGTTCTATCCGAACAATGAGATTTATACAAAATACGTATATTCATAATAGCAATCCTAGGTCGTTTTTAAAGTAGGCATTCCTCTTTATCTTTTTAGCAAATTAATTTCTTATGAAATAAAAATATAAAAATAGAAATTTCTATAGATATATTATATAAAATTTTAATCGGTATTACTCACAAAAGTATCGTGCAATAAATATATCAAGTTCGTAAGGACTTACATTCACGATATTGTGATTATGAAAATTTATGAATAGTTTGATAAGATGGACAATAAAAAGCGATTGAACTTTAATTAATTTATTGATTTTATAATTCCTCAATCAATTAATTTCTAGAATAATTTGTCTCGAATAAAGTCATTGATCTATTCACGATACGGATTATGAAATTAATATTAAAAAATAAAAAAAAAGAAAAAAAGAACGATCGAGTATTGATATAATTTGTTTTTAGAAGTATTTCGTATATTTATGAATATTTATATACGTAAAAAGAACGTGTAATTGTAAGAAAATTTGCTTTCGACTAGTGATCTCGAAACAAAAGCGCACCATTAAAATAAATGTCCTTTTTATGAAACATGTTATGTACACAAACACGCGCGCTCCCACACAATATGTAACAACACAACGACGACGACGACACGACGACGACGACGACGACGACGACACGACCACGACGACGACGATAATAATAATAGATAACGACATCCGACATGTAAAAATATTATTTTAACTAAATTAAATTACACAAAATTTGTTATTGACACAAAGTTGTGATTGTTTAATTTTTTATTTAACAAAAATATCTTAGACTTTCATATATATATAAAAAAAAAAAAAAAAAAAAAAAAAAAAACGTATTATCGAAATTGTTTAATTGTGCATAATGATCTTACGTCATAATATAGAAAGTATTGAATCATATGAGGACGTAAATTTCTTGAACTCTTTTTTTATAAGTACATAAATATAATTGAGTAATATTGAATAAAAGTATCATCGTATATGGAATATAACCGGCGATCACTCGGATGTTATTGATATACTGTGTAAAATATAAATGCTTCTGCGTTCCTCATTTATAATAAAAGTGCCGAGAGTTCTGAGTGGATTCACTACTTAGATTTAAGAGTAGGAGGGGAAGAAAACATATACGTAAGAGGCTTAGAGGAAACGATAGCACCAACTGGAATTAAACGATAACGGCAGTATTGAGTCGGACAAGCTCTCGAGCACCTCTATGTGCTTATTGCGTATAACTTACGATTCTTCTATTTTAAATCATTAGAAAAGTAAATCAAAAAATAAACCGTTTCATTACAAAAGTCTCCGCCGATTATTTATATTGTGATACTAATCCCCCGCCCCCTTCGACATTTTATTCACCGTCGTATTCCAAAATAGTACATATAAATAATTTTTAATTTTAATTTTTGTTCTTATCATCGCTGTATTTGTTTATTTATATAAGGAGTAGATTTATTGATCAGCCGTATAAATAGCAAGGAAAATATCAGTTGAGATTGACATTGCTGTTCGAACTCGGACGTAGGGGAATATAATAAACTCACACGGATTAAAGACTAATACTCGATACAATAAACAAAATTCATTCGAATGAACGTGTCTTATATGTATTTGTGCCTTTTGTCTTTTGACAATTATTGCCAATCGCCGTAGTGGGAGAGAAAAGTGTTGATTAATAAATTATTTTATTTTATATTTATATTAAAATTTTTGTTTGTATTTCTAGTTTCGACAAACGAATTTTTAATTTATTAATTACTTATCTAACTTACTGACTTACTTAATTTAGTAATTCAATGCTCAATAATTTTTATAACTTCATTTTCGTAATAGAGTATAAGGTATAGAAAAATTAAACTACTTACATTTAAGTGATATGTTACAGTTCTTTAATTGTTGTCGTATCCTTTATTTACGTTTCCACATTAATTTACTTATTAACAAAAGACAGTTTAATCTAAAATATATGCAAATATATTAGTATTAGTATAATCAATATTTACAATAATAGCAATATTTTTAATTACGATAGTACAGCAATGATAATGATTTATAGTTAATTCAATAAGTACTTGTAACTAATTTATAATATTATAATAATAATATATAACATTACAATAATATTATAAATGATTAAATTAATTTTGTTGTTTGCAAATAACATTTAAATACTTTTTATCTTTTTTTTATGTATCTGAATTTTTTACCTTGAAATATTTTAGATAAAACAATAAGATATCATATTGTAAAATAGATAAAATTGTTTATTACGTTCCTTTAAAGTAATATTTAACATATCAATTTTCAAATTTATCTTTATAGGTTTAAATTATTTAAAAAATTACACAATATGATTATACAAAATAAATTTTACGTTACGTTTTGACATTCGCACTAATCGATTTCTTAAGCTTAATATTTTTCTTATTGAATTAAACATTAGAAATAATTTATATATATTATATAGACACTAAATTTTTTAAAAGATACACGTAATTCACGTACTATTTTCATTTAGATTCAGAAATTTTTGAGTCACATACTAATGTCATTATGACAATTTGATCTTAATAAATAAATATAATTTTATTTTGACGATGTAAAAGAAAATCGTTTCAAAATCTATTACGTGTTTCAACATAATAATAATCATTGCTATTGAGAGGTTAATGAATTTTTTTAGAAGTCTCTATAAAATGTAAGGGTTTCGTAATACGGGTATAAATATTGGTAATAAAGCTGGATGAGCTTTTTATTAGAGAATAAAAATGTTGAAGTTATTAAAATAGCTTATTAATATACAAGGTATTGTAGTAAAGATCTCCTGTATTCGATAATTCTACGAATGAACATTAAGAAACTGCTTTGGACTCGAAGTTGTAAAATAATTGGAGAGGGAGATGAATCAAGAGTCGGAGGAGGTCGATGGGCAGTCAAAAATTTCGGAAAATCAGGCTGAAGAAAAGTCTGTAATGATGGATGAGGGATCAATCGAGGGATCAATCGAGGGATCAATCGAGGGATCAATCGAGCGATCAATCGAGCGATCAGTCGAACGATTTGCTACTGAAACGGAGAGTAAGAAGTACTTTGAAAGTATTGCTCGAGCATAGGATAGCATTGGTCGAAAAGCTATTGGAATCAAGACTAGAAGGCGTTTTGGGAGACTGTTTTGAAAAAAAGTCCTGCGTTCAACCTCTAAAAAGCTGGATGTTTCCGAAATTTAAAACAAACGATCAGGCTACCGTTGAATGTAATAGAGGTTACAGCTCCGATAGTGAAATCGACAATTCCTTTAAAAAGAAAGCCGTATGCGAAGTGAGAATTCAATCATTATATTATCTTGTACTTGTATGGAATTATTATTACTTTAAAATAATCCTCGCCCCTCCCCTCCCCTCTCTCTCTCTCTCTCTCTCTCTCACACGCGAAGATAAATTATTCAACCTGTGCTTATTCTTCCTTCATCTTAATTTTTCATAGCTTACATTTCAGACTAATAAACTGTAAGCCTAAGCAAATGAATGTTATTTATTGTGATGTAGACCACAAACAAAGATTTCACTCGGCTTTAAAAAATATATATAGTACATCATTACTCTTGCTTTGATCATTTTCTGAATTCATCATTGAATAATATTTCCTAATATCATTGAAAGTACTAACGCAATCTGTATAACTAAAAATCTGTATAAATAACAAAAGCATAATTTAATTATAAATGTGATAGTTAGAAAGGAATTATAAAAATTATAAAACCTCACGTTTAATTACAAAGGGATTTCCAACTTCGAATGATAGTGGAATCGAAAATAGCGAGCCTAATGAGAAACAAATGCATGAATTCAGAAATTCCTATAAATCAACATGTACTGTGAAAAATCTGACGACATCATTGATTGTAAAAGCGACAGATATTATATTACCATCATCAGTATCGCCTTTCGCTGAAATTCTGGATATACCGACAATAGCCGATGAAATTATTACGAAAAAATCCGAGTTTCCGGATTTCTTTGACAAAATCAAGGAAAACTTTCGAGATAAAATCGAAGACTTTCATAGGGTATATGCTATTAAAAATTAAAAGTTTTCTCAAAAATACATTTCCTTTTTAATTAAAATAATTAACATATATATATATATATATATATATGCCTTAACGTGCTCTTTATTTCGAATTTTGTTCTATACTAATATATAATAGATATATAATAAGGGAATTAAAAAAAAAAAAAAAAAATCATCAAAAAAATAATAATATAATAACTATAATAAATTCTTCTTATAAATTACTATGAATTCATTTGCCTTACTAAACGAATTACTTTCACATATATTAATCGAATGTTGTTTTTGCACGTTTCTTAAGTATTTTCAACGAAGTACTCGTCTGGCAGACGTCAATCGGAAGCTGAAATCTCAAATATGGAGTTCCGTTGTTACGATCGTTCTCGTCGAGGCGAAAAATTTACTGCCAATGGATATCGACGGTCTTTCGGATCCTTACGTCAAGTTCCGGTAAGACATTTAACCAATGGGTAAGACGAATTCTTACCCATTGATTCTTATTGTTTATTTTTTATTGCAGAATGGCTTAAAGATATCATAATTTTTCATTACATTACGATACCGTTGTTATTATTATTATTATTATTATTATTATTATTATTATTATTATTAAAAAGTAAATTTTTACGTTCCAATAAATAATATTCTAACTTGTCGTTAGCTTGGGGACAGAGAAATATAAATCAAAGGTATCAAATAAGACATTAAACCCCATCTGGCTGGAACAATTCGATCTCCACCTTTACGAGGACCCGTACCTCGGCCAGGAGCTCGAGGTCACCGTCTGGGATCGTGATCGTAGTCATCAGGATGATTTAATGGGGCGCGTTGTCATTGACCTTGCAACCTTGGAACGCGAGACGACCCATCGATTGCGGCGAGACCTCGAAGACGGGGCAGGGAACATCTTCTTGTTACTCACGATTAGTGGTACGACGGCCAGTGAAACCATCAGTGACCTGGCAGTGCACGAGGAGACGAAGCAGGAAAAAACACAAATTATTAAAAAATATTCTATAGCCAATACGCTTCATAGGCTCAGAGATGTCGGCCACTTGACAGTAAAGGTGCGTTTTACAGGTCACGTTTACTCCTTATGCTTCTTAGGATACGATTTTAGTGGACAAATCTTTATTTATTTATTTATTTATTTATTACGTACCTGAACATTTATTTGAATCCCTACATCGAGAATAATAAAAAGTTTTTTTTATACATTAATTATTCAGGATGCAAAGTCAAGATTAAAATAACAACAATTGAGTATATTAAAGATTAATAATTAATTTCGTCACTGCATTGAATCAAGAATCTGACGAAATGTTATATAATAATACGCAAATTATATGGCAATACGAGCTTTAGTATTTAAAATGAATTTCATATCGAAAGACGGTGCAAAAAAATCTAATGCTCAGCATTTTTAGGTCTACCGGGCTCAAGGTTTAGCCGCAGCCGATTTGGGTGGTAAAAGTGACCCTTTTTGTGTTCTTGAGCTGGTGAATTCAAGACTGCAAACTCAAACCGAGTATAAAACATTAGCTCCCGTGTGGCAAAAAATATTTACATTGTAAGTAATAATAAAAGATTCTTTTTACCCTCGAATCCATTAATTTAATAATATTAGTGAGTGGATTCTGAAGTTGTTGAAATTACGTTTTCAGCAATGTGAAGGATATAAATTCGGTACTCGAAGTGACGGTTTACGACGAGGACCGCGACCACAAGGTCGAGTTCCTCGGGAAGGTTGCAATTCCATTGTTGAAAATACGAAATGGGGAGAAGCGATGGTATGCTTTAAAAGATAAGAAGTTACGTTGTCGGGCAAAGGGCAATAATCCACAAATTCTAATCGAGCTTAATGTCATTTGGAATGTTTTACGTGCTTGCATAAGAACGTTGAACCCAAAGGAGAAGAAATATATGGAACCGGAGTTAAAATTCAAAAGACAAGTCTTCCTTAGAAATGTTCTTAGACTCAAGGCAATCATTGTTATTTTCATCGATTTGGGCAAATACATACAGTAAGACTCAATCAATATTCCTTACTACATTCTTTTCATTTATAACGTTACGTATCAACACGAGGAATAACATATTATATTTTCAATATTTACTCATTTTCATGCACGTACTATTTTACTAACGAATGGATTTTTTGCAACATAAAACGTCTAACACTATTAATGTTAAGAAAAAGGGATTTACGTTATATTCAATTCAATGAATATTAATATCATTATTTTTTACCCAAAAAAACGAAACTTAGTATTAAAACTATTATTAATAAAAAATAAATAATCAAAATCTAGTATATGAACGTGTTCTAGAATAAAAGACTTCCGAAGAACAATTGCATTTTGTGTAAAGTATGTAAAAGTGTTTTTAAGGCTTAAGTGTAAAACAGCTCGAATACTTATAAGATTTACCGATTTGAAAGCAGTTTCCAATTTAAAAGTATAAACGTCTTGAATTTCGCTAAAAAATGAAAGTCTTATGTTAATATTTCTCTAATAATAATAATAATAATAATAATAAAAATAAGTGTAAATTAATATTTACATTATTGTACTGAATATTATAGAGAAAATATTTCTTTCATTAAGTTTTCAATGATATATTACTTTAAATTTTTCTTATACTTTTATATTCTTTAATTTTAATGATTTACGAGTCAATAACATTAGAATTTTAAAGATGTCATAAATATACTTGGCTTAAGAGAATTTTTCATACATAATGTTATGGATCGAACATATTCCCTGCGAAGGTCAGAGATCCCTTGAATCATATTGACAGGTTAAAAAAATACAAGGTTGAAAAATCCTATTCTTCTTTGGCCTTTGTTTACACTCGCCCTGCACCTAAAGAAATGCAACCTTTTAGTCTGAAGACACTGGTGTATAATTCGTTGCATTTCGGTATAAGTTAACAAATTTTTTGCCAACATTTATTTTTAATCTATTTTCAAGATTAATTTAAAATTCCAATTGAGTTACATTAAAATTAAAATTATTACATTAGAAAATTACGTCTGATATACAGGAAATAATTATTTTTCGAAAAGCTTCGTCGATTTTATTTGGATTACTGGTTACCATGACTTAATGTATTATTTGAATTTTTAACTTTTCTCATTCTCTCTCTCTCTCTCTCTCTCTCTCTCTCACACACACACACGCGCGTACGCGTACGCACACACACTACCTAATCAATTATTTATGCATTGTCCAAAGATAAAATTTCTTTCGTTATTTAAATTAATAATTAATTTTCATTAGAATTATAAATAGCCAGAGCATTGTAATATTGTTCTTTGTTGCTCTTCATTTCTCATTACGGCATGGAACAGTCTTGTCGTCTGGTTCACGTACTTAATCTGAACCCCGTACTTATTTTCAGCTTTATGTTATTCCAATAGCGAACGGCTGCGTTATAGTCGTATACTTAAATTTAAATAAAAATAAAAGTACACGCAGCGAATGTGAATAGGGAAGAGAGTGAAAATATATAATAATATAATTCGATAATAACTTCAATTTTATGCTCGTAAATCATAAAAATTGCATTGATAAAATTGAAAGTAATGAAGTACATAAAAAAAAAAAAAATAAATAAAAAAAAAAAGAATAGATGTTTATGCGCTTTAAAAATATTGTTTACTTATTCTGTGAATACAATGAATAAATAGCAATTGAATCCAAATGAATAATATATATTATGATAAATGTTAAATTCTTAAATATAAAAATTTATACGTTTTCTTTTAATAATCTGTAACGTGTCATTTTATTCATAGCCAAGTAGTTAGTGAAATCTAAGCATTTTAAACCTTCGGATGTTTATGCGGATGTACATTTTTAATGTCTCTTGTTTCTAATTAGAAGTTGCTGGGAATGGGAAAGTAAAATTCGAAGCGTAACGGCACTTATATTTTTTATGATTGTCGTTTATTACTTTGAACCTTATATGATACCGACTGGAGCGCTCATTATCTTATTCAAGTATTACGTGGTAAGATATAATTTTGTTTATTTTACAAAGCTTATGCCTTAATCCCTTCTGCTACTAATATTCATATAAGTAAACTGTTTCTCTTAAGTTGTACAAAGCATAATTTATTTTATACATACGTTAAATTAAATATCAATAACCAATTGATTAGTAATTAATATAATACAGAAGCCTTAAAATGGTAATTTTATTTCATTCAGAGATCATAAAGAATTTAGATTAGAGCTTAATATACCTCTGCATGTATGTATACCTCTGCCTTGGTAGATTCTTTTATTTCACCACTATTTTACAATTATTTTGTAGAAACTGTTGTTCGATTCGCGTCTTTTAATTTAGAAAATCTATATAATATTATATATATATATATAAGAATATAGTTTTTACAATTAATCGATTTTAGAAAGTTGCATGTCAAGGTATTTAATGAGAGAATAAGTGAAAAATTATGCTTTTCTTTAAGCCCAAGAAATTGATGAAAGAATCCAAATCAAGCTAATTTACTAATTACTCGAGGTTTCCTGATATAAGTAATTATAATTTCAACGACTCTATAAGAAATTTAATAATCGATTATTGAATCCCGTGCTTAATAGGACAGGAATCTCGTATGTTCCGCGACATTGCTTAGAAAATAATACAATCGCGAGTATATATGTAATTATAAAATCATTATATTAATACGTTAATAATAAAAGCAGACGAAGTGGCTGATTTGAAAGACTTTTAAAAAGACTTTACTTTGAATTAGTTTGAAAATTCAAGTTAATGTGACGATTGAGAGAAATAGCGATACTTGCTTGAATCCTTGCTGTGCAAACAGGTAGCGGTTTTGACCGGAGCTCCTCTTCCTCATCAGATCACCGTTCAAATTCATGACTCTTTGGACTCGAATACAGAGGATGGTCAGTTGACACCGGGTGACGACGAAGAGGACGAGGACGATAAGGATAAGGTAGTGGCTACGCTTTCCTTTTTCGTGGGCTCATCATTAAACCGACTAATCTCTCTCTCTCTCTCTCTCTCTCTCTCTCTCTCTCTCTCTCTCTCTCTCTCTCCCATTGCCTTTTAACAGGAAGAGAAAAAAAGTTTAAAAGAGCGGCTGCAAGCGATTCAAGAGGTAACGCAAACTGTACAGAATTCGATCGGCTACATAGCGAGTCTCTGCGAGAGGGTGAAAAACTTGTTCAACTTTACTGTCCCTTACCTTAGCTACTTCGCGATGCTGTTGTCAATTTTCGGCTTGGTCGTCTTATACTTTATTCCCGTCCGTTACTTGATACTTGCTTGGGGTGTTAATAAATTTGCTAGAAAAATTATCAGGCCTCACACCGTACCGAATAACGAGATGCTGGACTTGATATCCAGGGTGCCGGACGACGAGGAATTACTGAATTACAGGTAGGTTTCCTTATATATATATATATATTTACGTACCGGTGGCCGGATATAATTATATCGGGGATTCAAGCTCTTATGTTTTTAACTTCGATTGGCCAGGGAGTTGAAATCCATTCCGACGGCCGACTGCGAGGGTCGATCCTTCGCGAGTTTAACAACGGGCCTAAGTCCATCGGCGACAGGAGGTGCTGGCACCACGTCGCGCCGGGAGCTACGGAAACGTCACAAGACGGCATCGGCGTAACAGCAGCACGTCCCGCGGCTCGACGTCGCGGGTCTTCGAGCGCACGGCATGCTCAAGAGGTCCTTGTTGCGCCAAAAATTCGAGTATCTAAGACAGCGGATGGGCTCCACCGAGAAACAAGACGTGCCTGACATAGAGTAACCAGAGGTACCCAGAAGAATAATAGACTTATTAAATTCTATAAGCATCGACCGTTATTATACTGGTTTAATGGTTCTGTGAGACCTACTACTAGTTAGAGAATAGGATTTTTACGATATTCTACCATCGAGAGTATTACTATTATTATTACCATTATTACTATTATTAATATTATTGCTATTACTATTATTATTATTAATATTATTGCTATTACTATTGTCACTGTTACTGTTGAAATCGAAGCAGGCGTGAATTCATCATTTTTAATCCTCTCCGCTTCTTTGATTTTGAAATTTTTTAAAAATCACATTCGAGCGATCAATGTATAATGAATAAAATAGTCTAAATAATAGTTTATATAATAAATCTAATCTCCTAAACGATTACTTACGAGGTTCGACTGTAAAGAATACAATTCGTATTAATATCTTCAAGTCAATTGATAATTATGTCAATTTCGTAATAGAAAGTCTACCACTACTTTAGATTTTGTCGTGACTCCTTTAATATACCACCACCGAAGAATTATTTTAAAATTATACTTGCAGTGAATTTATACCTTAAGAAGACTATAACTGATTTTTAAAAAAGAACGTGGCACGTTCGTGTTTTATTGGTAAAAAAAAAAAAAATGATGATGTAAAATATTTACTCCTAACCAACAATAGTTTTGCTAAATAATATTATTCCTTAAATAGTAAGTATTAAAAAGGATTTTAAAAAGTCAATTTTCAAATATTATTTTTAAACTAATTTGAATTTAATGTCGCAGTATCGTATTTATTATACTTAATTTTTTGGAGACAAATAGTGATTAAATTTATGATACACATATTTATCAATCAATTTATAAAATAATTTAAAAGTTGTGTTATTCACTAACTTGTACCAGTTATGAGGCGTTTCTTTGTCACGATAAGTCAATATGAACAAATATTCCTACTCGTCGGGTAAATAAGTACGAATAATACGTAAGATATTAAAATTTTTAAAATTGTGATAAAAATAATTTATATGATTTTGCTAAACCTGATATAATTAGATTTCAGATATAAGTATTTCGAAAATTTATTTAACCCGAAATTTTTATATGTTTCAACCATTTTCTTTTATTTTACTCATACTTTACATTTAAATAGCTTATAACAATTTATATCAATTCTTGTTACGATTAATCAATAGATGGAATTTATTTGTTCGTACATTAGGAATAATAGTAAATTTTTCTTATTTATTATCAAAGCTATAGATTTTGTAAGTCATAGTTAAAAAAAATTCATGTCCGCATCGAAGAAATCACGTGTTTAGAGTGAGTACGATCGCCCGAAAATATTAATATTTGCCTTATTAATATAAAAATAAGAATTAAGAAAAAGCTTAATAATAATTTTATAAAATTATATGTGATTATTATAATTTTAAGCTATCGGCTGCAGAAAATTGTCATTTAATTTTCCTAAAATAATATTTTCTCAAACGTGAAATTATAAATTTTACTCCTTAAATAAAGTGCATCTTCAAGAATTATAATTAACACATATAAAATTGTAAACTATATTTGTTTAATTCATTATTCGTGTACATTTGTTTGATTAAAATAAGAGTAAAATGCTATATTACATTTATAATCAAATAAAAGTTATTTAGTAAATTAAAAATTAATGGAAAAGTAATTAAAATAAATTGTCAAGATAATATTTAAATTTAAAGAATATATTATACTATTTCATATTAAAAATATTTTAAATCTAATCATATTTTTCGTGGACAGAATGTCAGGAAAAAATTCTGTTACTTCAATTAATAATTTAATCGTGTAATGGCTTTAATATTGTCTTATAGTACTACGATTGTTATATTTTAATGTTACAATATTTATACAATACAAAATGAACTTAACAAAACAAATATCATATTCATAACACTTAGTTTAATTAGAAGATGTCGTATAGTTTTACATTACGTTTATTAAGAATAACGTTCGTAATACTGAAATGAAGAATTTTTTTATAAAAACGTTACGTCTATATGAACTTTCAAATCTTAACGGTCAATTTAAGCATTTACTTCTATTCACAATGGAATGAATATTTGTGCGATCGCAGTCTTCGAAAGAAAATTTATAAATAATCTGGAGCCGTTTTCTAGGAGAAAAATGTTGACTATCGAATTGTTTAAACATTAAGGGGATATACCACTATTTTAAAAAATTAACTCATGCAAACGTACATACATACATACATATATGTGCATATATATATATATATATATGTATACGGTTTTATGATTCTTATATTTATTATTCTTGTTATTGTTATTGTTATTATTATTATTATTATTATTATTAAAAAATTAATTGATTGTGCGGGTGGCAGTTATAAATCGATTTATCTATAATAAGATGAAATGAATAAAAAGATTTAAATACTCGTCCGATTGAATCGGTTACATATTTGAAGAAACTTTAAAGTTAAAATTGAAATAAATCTAGACATTTATTGATGAAAGATATTTATGTCTTTTAACAAAAATACGATATAATAGCTTTAATGACTTTGAAGTGGATTTTACGTGAATTACATAGATATTGATAGCACATCTAGTAAATGAAGTAAATTTCTCTAAATTTCTGACAATTCGCCCGAAAGGTACATTGACAAAATGAGTTTAAAATATATCTATCGACATAAAGAATTTAATAACAATAAACGTAAATATACCATAGCTTTTAGAGTTTAAACATTTCGTTTCTATAAAATAATAAATTTTAAAATAAAAAAACTTTTAAAATAATAGTTGGATATATAATTTTTTGGTAATATTTCTAATAAAATATAATAAATAACATCAATCAATTAAAAATCAATTGATAGAGTAAGTGAAATATCTGTGGTGATATAACCCCTTAAGTCCATTTATTAATTAACGATTGTATTTGCAATTAGCGCGTGTGATTTTGCCGACCAAATACTAAGACTAAATACTTCGAAGGATATAGAGATTCATTTATATCCTGAAATACTCTTATTCTTATAAAATGGGATTTTCGTTCTTGTCTTCCTATAAATTTTCAAATCTACAACTTCCAAAATATAATATTTAAGTTAATAGAAATAAAGTTTACGCAGATTTAAAAAAAATGTTAATGTAACGAAGTTTTTCTAGATTATTTCTTAATGTAAATGATTTGATTTCTTACATTATATCATGGATAAGGAATCTTAGTAGTTATTGAACAACGCGTTAGTTGAGATTCGCATAATGAAATCGACTTAATAATTTATAGTAATAAAAGTCTAGTAATAGCTAATTACAAATATGATTTTTAATTAAACATCTTCATAAAATTAAGGTTTTAATCTAATGGTCTACTTAAATCTAAAATTAATGTTATTAGTCGCACGATATTTAAAATGCCATTTCTAGAAGTAACGTGTAAAACACATGAAACATTTTAATTAAACTCACATAGCATATCCGTTAACACTGACAAGTCTTATAATCTTTTAAACTCTGCACTTTTAAAGTACTAATAGTCGTATGAAATTTATATATATATAAAAAAAAAAAAAAAAAGTAAGTAATTAGTAAGAATATTACTATAAAGTTTTAGATAAGCTTTTATGCGAGTTTATCTATTATTTCGTCCATTAATGTTATCGACATTGTTGTCGTAGTTACTACATAATAATACTATGATGGTAATATTCAATTACAAAATTTCGTACATAATTAAATTTTAGAAATTTTCGATACTCTTAAAGCAATCGTAAGTTTTTCATAATTAAATTTATATTTAAACATCTTTATATATTTTTAAAATCGCATTTTTTAATTACTATTTATTAACTTTAAGCAATAGAAAAAGAAATTACTTATATATATATATAGGAAATGGACTACATATTAAGGGAATAATTTACATATTCCAATATTTCTGCTTCTACTTCAACATAAGTTCCTCGACTTAATTATTAATTTTTATTAAATTTCCTTTAATTAGCAATAGCAATGTTATGATAACGAATAGAGTATGGTTTTACTTAAAATAATTTTACAATACTTTATGAATTTTGTTGTAATTTTAAGAAATGGAACCACGTTCACTTATCGCTACGTGAAAGTTACTATTGTAATTTTCCTCGACTATGGAAGGCTTAAAACTATCTATTTATATCTATTTGTTTGAATGCATTTACCGATGAATTAATTTGGCATGGATATTAAAAATAAGTAATACATATGTGATTGGCGACAAAAAATATATATTACATATTAGTTAATGCTCAGTACAAATGTGTTGTGATGTTCAAAACTTGTTAAACAATTATGATAAATTTATTAATGTAAATGTGTAACGGAATCATACGAATTAGTTCCTTACTTTCAAAATCAAGGACATAGAATACAAATATTGTGATCTATTTTTACTAATTGCCAGTAAAATAAAACCTTTTATAAGTTTAACAACTAACAAGGATACTAAGGTCTTAGAAATTATTTATAAAAATTAGAATATAAATATATTAACGTAAAATGTTCTTTTGTATTGTTTAGCACAGTATTCCAATGCTGCAATTTTTATCATTTATTAAAATTAAACAAATAGTCTTTATATTATTATTCGAAATTGCAAAGCCATTAGTCAATAATTTATATAAAAATGTCTTAGAGTGTTAAAACAAAAGTGTTAAAGTTGCTCACCAAATTTACGTCAATTCAAACGAAACTTTATGAAATTTACGTTAAAATATTTATTATTATTTATAATGACTGTAACGTTATTTGTATATTTTCTATAACACGAAATTGCATTTCGATCACATTATATCATATATTATTTAAAAACAATTAGATGTTAAAATATTTAAAATCGTTATAATGTAAATAAAATATTTATGAATAATTTATAACTTGCTGGATTGAAATTAATGAAGTTTTATATTAAAATTTGCGTTTATTATAATGACAGTTATGTTAATACAGTAAGAAATTGAATGAATAAAGATTTTATTAAAAAAACTCATTTCCTTAATCATATTTGAAACAATTTCGTTAGTAATACATACGATTGATACTGTAATGATTATTTATCCGTCTTGCAATATTATGAAAATGTTATGTTTATCTATATATATATAAATATATATACATGTATAGTTTAAATGAAAAATATAGTCGTGGTAGCACTGCCGTATAAATTTGATTGAAGTATAATTTACTATGAAATTCAGAAGTCGCGGTAATTAAATAAATTGATCCTGACGATAATAAAACTTAAATTTCAAGAGTTATTGAGGTATTGAATACAAAAGCAGACAATTACAATAACGGCAGTAGCTAGAGAGCTATTTTTTTTTTCTTCTCCCCCCCCCCGCCAACTTCAAGAAATGACAAACGACAGAGAAGTAGCGATTTTACTGAGGACTAGTATTACTAAGTAGAGGTACAGTATCTGCTTGAAGGAAAGGTAAGTAAGTGAGCCGAGTCAGCTCGACGAACGACTGCGCACGATGGCCCAATCTCGTAAATACTGCTATTCCGAATGGATGAATTTAAAATTGCGATGCTGCTTAAGACGCGCAACCGATTTGCCACTAATGACTTCTCAGAATGACTATAATAACAACGAATGGCGACATTGCTTATAAGCCACTTTGAACGCTTATTTTTAGCAATGACCTTTTACTATTGTATTTTATTATTTTATTTTTTTCTCCATTTCTAATGAACGCGACTGTGAAATTGCCGAACTTATGACGTGCACCGTTATAAGCATTCAAACCGTTTATCCCAGACGTAACCAATTTATCGAACATTGTATATCCTTTTGTTTATTTAGTTTTGTCAATAATTGAACGTTTCACACGCGCTGCTGAGAGCAAGTCTGTGAAAATGACAAGGTGTGCGGGATACATATTAAAACGACGAGAAGCTTTCTCTCAGAGTTTTAACGTTTTTATTTATTGCAAGTTGTATTGTAATCAACGTAATATTCCATCGTAAAGCTTAAGCATTAACAAACTTTATAAATTTCAACGAACAAACAAAAAGTTACTTTCTATCATTACTGTTGTTGTTGTTGTTGTTGTTGTTGTTGTTGTTGTTGTTGTTGTTGTTATTATTAAAGCGTTTCCAGGGTAATTGAGTCTAGAATAAATTTAAGAACTGGAAACGTAAGTGAGTTGTGGTCGATGCCTTAAAGAAACTTGAACGATATATCATAGTCGGAATATTTACAGCAAAAGACTTCCTTCTTGTGCTCGGCATTAATAGCGACCACGAGACATTACATTGACCCGTCGACCGCCTCATCATTTCACGACACTCACTATTATTTATTATAATGAATTTTTCCTCGCAGATAAATTAAACGCCATCCCTCCTATTCACTTACTTATCCCACAGTTTTCATTATCTTTGAACCCGAACTAATCCACTGTCAATTTAGATATATATATATATATATAAATACATATATATTGAAATTACGGAAATTGTAAAAACACCCTTGACTTTTATATTCAAAATGCAATTATATATTAAATTTAATAATTTTTAAAACTTTCGTACATAAATACGTAATAGAATCTTTTTAATATTCAATGCATTTAATAAGGCTTTTTTAATATATATATATATATATATATCCGTAGTCAAAAACTGCTAGCTGAATATTTAAATATTTTTTACCTTTCCTCGATTTTGCAATGTTGCATTTTTTATATTTATTATTAGATTCGCTTCTTTTGAAAGTCGGCAAAAGTTCCTTTATACTTTCGTGATTTTAAACTTTCTGCTGATCTTAAAAAGAAATACTAGGAATATTTGTAATAAAGGAATATTTGAAAAATTGTAAAATAAATTTATTTACTTGGAAAACTTATTAGATTATATGCCCATTTACATTTACACGGTTACTTAGGAACTTGTATTTGTATTGTCGAAAAATGTATATAAGCGTAGTTTTTCGATTCTGTATCGCTCGTATCTATCTAATTTAAATGTCGATTCTTTAACTGACCTTGAAATACATCGATCGATGAGATAAGTATACAATTTAAAAAAGGATAAATAACTTTCTCTGTCGACGGTAAACTCGAATTCACTGCCTATTTTAAGCTTTTTAAAATATTTAGCCTACAAAATCATCTTGAGATCATAAACACCTATACATATCCACAGGCTTTAGATTCATTTCTGAGATAGTCGAAGCAACATGAAAATTATACTATCTTTGATCGTTAGATGTTAATAAAAATCGAAATCACGTATCATACAACCTGAGGTAAGTTAAAATTTCTTAAAAAAAAAAAAAAAAAGCTTGATTTTATAATTATCAAATTATCAAGTGCCAGAGTTAGCAATTATTTGTTTCCTCGTACGTTAAATGAAAAATGTCAAATATTTTAAATTAAATGTAAACACCGGAAGACTTAATTAACAACGAAGAAAGGGTAATCGATGATTAAATAATTTACCTTTGTTGCTATATAAATTTTATAAATTGAAAGCCCGAGAAGATGGGTAATATTGATTTTTTTTTCCCTCAAATTAAATTACAGATGCCTTTGAAACATAAAATTAAGGGAATAAAATGTTCATAGAGTTCGGTATAACTACTCCAGCATTCAAGAGAAGCACGAATAATTGAATTCCAGCATTCATCTCCAAAGTATAAAATAAATCTTACCGTAACTGAAATTTTAATCCAGAATTTAGGCATCAGTCGACAATATTACAATAAATTCATCGAGTGAAAGTACATATATCGGCATCTCTGTTCCACTGTACGATATTCCAAACTATATACCTACATATATAATACGCACGTGTATATATTTATATATATAAAGTCGTGTATGTATACGTATAAGCCAATGTTTTTCCTTAAACTGTTCTCTCTGGACAATTTCACTTTTCATCTATTCATCGATTCATCTTGTATCGCAGGTAGATGGAAAAAATTTCAGAATTCTGTTATCTAATTGATTTTATCGAACCATTACTGGTGCATAAATGCTTGTTTTAATAGTTGACTCGCGTGCCGATAGATCAAAATACCAAATGTCTCCTATTGATCTCATGATGATGATAGCTCTTGTTGATCGGCGCTTGTGGTTTTGTTTTTTTTTTATTTTTTTTTTTTATATATACATTTACCGCTTAAATTAATGTCTTCTGCAATCACGATTTCAATTAACCGGATTGGGCTTATGGAAATCTAGTTTGGCTCTGATATTTTAGATACATAAATTACTTTCCTCTTATAATTAAAACATTTATATAATAAAGAAATTCTATGAAGCTATAGCCATTATAGTCATTATAGTCATTATATCAGTTTAATGTATATAATATAATTTAACAGATACATAGTATTATCTGTTATATTTCCATAATATAGATTATCATTTTAAATATTATTATTTTTAAATCATTTTTGTTATAAATTCAACAGTAAGTTAAAGTAATTCTATTTTAGTTTGGCTTAACAAGTATGTTAAAAACATAAGAAAATTTCTATCATTCATAATGAGAAAATATATTAATATAAAATTACTTAACCTATAATTATAATTAGATTAATGATAAGGTAATTGGCATTTCAAATGTTTTATCGGCTTATTATTTGTAACTGAATTTACTGTAATTATACACACGCGTGTGTACTGAAAAGTAATAAACTGAAAAATTATATTGTATACTTTCTATTGTATAAATAAAAAATTTGATAAAAAAATTGTATTAGTTTTTTTATCAGTTTATCAAGTAAAATGAAACAATAATGAATGACAATTGTTGGGAATGAAATGAGTTCTTCCTTCACGGGATGATATTATTTCGGTATCTCAGTCGTGAATCTATAGTACTTCTACAATATCTGTTTGACTTATGGGGCTTCTTCACTTTTCTACCAGGAAATATATAAATTCATTATTTGTATTCGTTATTCTTGCACAAATATATATATTGGCGAAAGTATCCGTTACAAAAGCTTATACGTTGATCAATATTTAAAAAAAATAAAAATTACTTTATTTACATTATTCCATAGCATTCTATTTTTAATTATATAAGTAATAATAATAATAATTAAAAAAAAAAAGAACCATTTCCTAATTTATTTACAACTTGCCATTGTCGTTTGTAAAAATCCGAAAGTCTCGTAAGTAATGTATTATGAAATTTATAATCAAATATTCTGTATATTTTCTCAACTTGTATTAATTATTCGTAAACATTAATTTACATAAATTATAGTTGTATATTTTCTATTTGAAGTTTTAACTTATAAATTCTTAACCTCTTTCTCTCGCTCCGGCGATATTTCTCTAACTCTTTCACTGTCTCCTTCAATCTACATATACATTTATAATTTTACCTACCTCATCACGTGTTCACCTACAAGCATCTGCACATACGCGTTATATATATACACACACACACACACACATATATATATATATATATATATAAATATTTTTCTCGCTTTCACTTCTGTTTCTGTTTATATGACTGTCTATACACGAACACCTCTCTCCCTCTCTCTGTCTCTCTCGCAATCTCTCTTTCTCTTTGAAGTCGAGAAGAGTTAGTGCCACCGTGACCTACTTCCGGTCAAGTTCATTGCTCATCCAGCAAGGCCTCGGAGTTACACGACTTGTATTATATTTAATATCCGCATCTCACGATAACCACGCACCAAGCTCAAATATTATTTTAATATTACCTTGCAAACTCATTAGCTTAGACACTATTTGAAGTTTTTTGTAATTGACAGATCTAGTATTATAATAAAGGCTATTTCATTAAAGACTCGCTTTGAGATTCTCGATGTTATTACTTTAAATTGATAGAACCTGTAGCGTCCCATGCAGTCTTCTTACTTTATCACTAAATCTTAATTATTTTAATAACCTATAATAATCATTAGTATTCGTCTCGTATAAATTTATAAAATCGGTCAACTATCCATTCAAGAGAGTCCGTACCTTCAATTTTTATTGCAGCTTCGAAATTATTAATTCCTTAGTTAATAAAAATTCATATTATTTTGAAATATCTTGAGAACATTTTGACTCGCGTCTCCTGTTTTATTTTAATAAAGCTTCTAAGCACTCACATTATTAGATTTTTCAATTCCTTATAGGAATAAGTAGACTTTTCAAGTGAAAAGTACTTATAATAAAATTCTTCGAATTCAATTTATTTAATTAGATATAAATAAATAAATAAATAAATAAATAAGTAGATAAATAAACGTAGGTATTTGGTACAACAATGTCACGTCGACCTTATATTCTAATTAAACCTTTAATTATCTTGGGTAAGGTTGAATTGGTCATGTATGAAAGAGTTGCGTTTTAACTGTACAGTTAAGACGTATCGACGCATATTAGTCCATTTCCAAATTTAAGCGTAAGTGAAAATAATTTTTAGTCAAATCGTATTAAGGACGATCGTACGAAGTTAATCATGCCTACGACTATTTCATCGGGTGACCAAAGGAATTTCTTTATCCCGCTCGCATGCGATTCTTGCGCAAAACTTGCGTATCTCGTAGAGCATTAGAAAAAACGATTAAAATTTAATGGACGCTTAAATTACTTAGCAGTCAATATGCAAGTATTAATTTTTACCGCTTATTATAATACGTGCCTCGCGTGTTTTTATTTTTTGTTTTTTTTTTTTTTTTTTATAACGCATTTGAGTCACGAGCAGAAGTTTTTTGTCACAATGCTCGTTCGCATTTTTCATTATTCATCTTTTATAAGTATAAATTAATTTAACCATATAATGTGACATTCTAGTTTTCTTATTTTTCATTTAATCGTCCATGTTTTAATCATTCGTACGATTTTAATAATCGTATTTATATAAACTTGATTAAAAATAGTTTAAAGCTAACGTTAAGACACAAGGCTATGGAAAAACAAACAAAAAATCTTTATTCGTTGCCATTCCCAATCACTATTGATTTAATATAATGTATAATAAAGGTATATGCCAGGCAGCCTATACAGGTAGACGTATATAATATTATAATAAAACGAGTAAGGTATGGCCAGAAGCTAAAGAGCGTATTTGATGTAAAAAAGGAAAAATAAGGAAGTATGGGAATAACTTGGAGGCTAACACATGTTTAAGCTTACATAAATTGTAATAAAGTTACGGCTAGTGATGAATTGAAGGAACTTCGGGCAGGTTAAAGACATTCAGAGTTAACAGGAGAATCCATTCCCATAAGTTTAGTATAAAAAAAAAAAAAAAAAAGAAAAAAAAAGGTAGTAGTTGGAGGAAAGTAAAATTGTTGCTCATTAGAATCTCAATTAGAAGTAAGTAAGTTGCAAACTGCTTGTAATTGTTTAAGCGAGCAGAGCAAAGGTATTTCCAGGAGAGGCCGAGTGTCGTTGTCGCTGTTGTGGCACTGCGCGAGGAGATGGAATGCACTTGGTCGAGGAGGAGAGGCCTGCTTTCTCCTCTGCCGAGTGAAAGATGACGACGATCATAATGCATTATTTCGATCGCCGCAGTCACGTGGACCAATTAGGACGTCTCCTTGCTAGCCTGCTAACAGTCAGCGGGGGCTTTTTTTCTTTCTCCTCTCCCCGAACTCGACTTACGGAAGAACGGAAAAACCGCTCGAGACGAAAGTTTTGCTTTTGCTTTTCATCGCGTTTCAAGAACGGGTCGCGGGGCAGGGGGTGGGGCAGGGGGAGGGGGCTAAGAGGCAGAGGTGGACGAGGAGGAGGAGGAGGAGGAGGAGGAGGACGAGGGGTTGGAGGAGACATAAACAATGCCAAGCGAATTTCTTTCAAGAGGACTTCGCGTCAATGATGATTTTGCGGTTTAGAGAAACTCGCTCACTTATTAGTGGATAGTGACAGGAAGTCGCTTAAAATTCTCTTATTGCATAATAACTAGGATCTCTTACGTCTTTCGCAGGCCCCTAATAATTTTAAAGAACTTCTTTAATTAACTATTTTTATCATAATGAATTCCTCTACCTATACGTCTGCATACCTATCTTATAATTTATATCATACACGTTTCATTAAAAAAAAAAAAAAATAATAATAAATAAATAAAATAAAAAAAAACACTACTCGTTAAACTATTACCACCGGTTTCATATTACCTCGTCACTTTTTATTATTTTTCTTATTCTTATACATACATTCTTATACATACGAGAAAATAATATTCATCTCAAATTTCAATAATAATTATGAATAATTAAGACACTTGTGTTCTTCGTTCCTCTTTTCAATTACATTTTATCACGTAAATACGAAATCGGCGTATTATTGCGATACACGACCCAATGCCTTAATCATACAAATTGGCCGCATTATCGTATGCATTGGTTAATATTGCCTCCTAGATCGTGGATACTCTTTAATTACATTCTTATAACTTGTTAGTAGGGACCTTAATGTTAAATAACTAATTATCGTCGTAATTCATATTTAAAAGAAATATTTATTACATATCGTAAAAGGGTTACAATTTTATGGTTGCTTTGATACCTCATATCCGAGCGCATATTCATTCTATCCAAGGTATTTTATTTTTGCATAATTTATCCGAACGATGTAAAAACTATTAAAGTATTTATGAGCTCGGTTTCGATCAAAATAGTCTTAAATTAATATTGCACATTGCATTACAAAATTATATAGATTGTTTGTGTAGTGGTAATGCTATTTCATTTAAAGCGCTTGGAAACTTGAAGTCAATTAAAAATCATAATAATTAACTCTGACACGGAGAAAAAATAAAGTATGTGTAACACACCAGCTTACACGACTGCTACAAGCATCGGATTATGTTTATTCAATTAAGAGTTAAGAATGAAAATTATTTCAAAGACTTCAGATTAGATGTTAGATAATTCTCGATCCATTATGTATGAGTTTATCTTGTTTGTTGTTGACATTGTTTCCACTTGTTGCCCTTTCTTTCCTTTATCCGATTAGTGATTTACGAAAAACAAGCATAAACATTATCCAGAAATTTACGGACAAAGGAATTTTGAATAGTTTATACAATTTTAATTTAAATAAAACATAATCAACATATTAGGCAATCCGTAATTTATGGCATATTGTAATGAAATAAAGTAAAATGTATGCATTTTCTACTTTTTTTACAAATATAATATTATAAAGAAAAATTACCACGAATCTAAACAATTGCATTCACCAAACAGGAATCTAAGAAATGTTAAAAATTTATTTTCGTAATTGATTGTGTTTGTTAATAGCATTATAATAAATAATTGTGACTAATACTCATGGAAATGAAAAGATTTTCTTAAACTATTTTCGCAATATGCGTATGCAATGAAATTCTAACGAACGAATTCTAAAGGCTCACCGGAATTTCATGGATTTTCCCAACTTATGATTACAGCTATCGTCCTATCATTTGTTTTCCCTCGCTCTGTCTTTCGCTATTGAGAGCGGCGAGCCTCTCGAGCCCCTCCCCTCCCCGCCCAACCAACCAACACCTCTCGGCCATTGTCCAGCAACAGAGTACTCGGTGCGACTGGTTGCACCTTCCGGTTAATCTGATCAATCTTTCGCATTCTTATTCCGGAAAGTCCGCATTGAAGCGTGGCATATACAGGGATAAGTATAACATGGATATGTACGCTGATAGAAAAAAGAAAAGTGAGAGGTGTTCGATACGCTTGCCTGCTTATGCAATTGCGCTGACCTCACTTACACACCTATTCTTTGACACGTGCAACTTATAGACAAGCAGATATATGCGAGCCCTAAAGGTTATCTTGACCCGCGATCATTCGAGCTCGTAAAGACGGAACTTTGAAGAAAATTTGAGCATATTTCATAGATTTTATGTACCTTCTGTGAATTTAAAAGTCTCCGAGCTAAACAATTTGTTATCCGCAGAACTGGAATGGCCGTCAATGTCTTCAATGCTTGTATTAGAATATGGAAAAGAAGTGGCATTCATCTCGGTATGTGCAATATTCGATATCGAGGATTTTACAATCGCAAGTACTTCGACATCGATGAGAAAAAAAAAATAAATAAAAATAAATAAATAAATAAATACAAAAAAAAATAGCATTACATTTATTTATTACGAATAAATGGAAGAAAGCGAATAGACGTGCAAACAAAAAAAGAGAGTGAGAGAGAGAGAGAGAGAGAGAGAGAGAGAAAACAAGGTCATGCCGAGAGCCACAAATTAAATAGGATAGAGAACACCGGTAATCTTAGACTATTACACGGATGCTTAAGTGTACTCAAGTAGTTTTCTATTTGGCTTGGAAATAAGCTTGGGAGGATGGAAGAAATAGAAAAAAGCAAATCTGATCACGCGATTGCCCAACGAAGATAATCGCATTACTAATGCAAGACCAAGCAAGCCTATATACGTATTTGATGTATAAGAAACAACGCTTTAGAACGAGCGAATTAAGGACTCGAAGAACGGCTAAAGAAATTCTTGCAATTTTTATGAAATCAGATCGTTATAATACTGCATTTAATAATTTTGAAGGCCGAATCGGCCCGTCTATACATTTGAAACAATAATTAGACGGTTGAATTTGAGCAGGACTTTGAAGCAGCCTGTAATGAATATACGGCAACGATTATTGGATCATTGAAAGCGGAGGTGCAAAATGATTGACGATAATCGTGGCAAAAATTTTGTATAAAGAAGAGAAGCGATCGAGGCGATACTGCAGACCAGAGCGTACCTATTTTAAAGTGAAACTGTCGTGAAAGCAGCAAAATATCTGCAAATCTGCAATATAAAACAACAGCGAGTGGATTTATTGTTCTATATATATATATATATTGTCGAACGTTTGTATATAAAGCGCGCGAAATAGGTCTCGCGATTATTGCCGAGACAATAATTAATTACTTGGTATTAATTAATTATGGCCGCGAAAATCTTCAATTAAAGACGCGAGACGTGAAATAATTTTAATGCTAAGACGTCGATGAAATTGGCTGGGAAATACAAATTTCAAACTCTATTATTCGTAAGCGACCAAATGTAAATAAAATTATCTCGTAAATTATCTCGTATTCGTTTTGCGTTAAAATTAAATTTTATAAAATTTTATTTCTAACGTTTCTGCCTTTCTTAATAAAACTAAGCAGTTACAATTATGAGATTTTTGCATTTCTCAATTTCACTTACAAAGTCATTTTACAGCATTTTCTATATACACACACATATATATATATATATAAATTACTATTTTGTCTATGTTAAATAAATCTAACTTTCTATAAGTAAAATTTTTTTAATTCTTTCACCTCGTGGAAATCTAATCTAACTTCGGTAAACGCTCTCACGGCTTTGTGCCTATTTAAAACCCATTCATACGTTAATAAGTTTTCGCCCTAAGCCTATGTTCATATTAGTCATTATATTATTACTAAAAGGATATTTTTAAGTAAGTACAATTATAAAAAATATCCTTAATCTTCAGAATTAAATTTAATACGCCTTTTTTTCTATGTAATAAATAATTTTTTCTTTCCTTATACGTTAATGCTGTCCTCCATGCATCCATCTTTCATTTATTTATTTACATTACACACTTACTAGTTTAACAACTAATTTATTTATTTCTTACATATATTTGATTTAAGAAATATCGAATACGATAATGAAAAGGAAACAATAATTACGAAACGTCAGTCCTTTTAAACGTCTAGGCATTTCTTAATTACAAAAATATTACGAGTAGCAGTAGATTTTGCACGAATCCTATGTATTTTGCGTATTAGAAAACCTACAGTATTCATTCGCATGTAGTAAGAATCCAACTACATAATTACAGTAATAATTTATTAATTGAAAGTACTACTACTATGCATCATTGCATATGTGATATTATTGCACGCGATAAATGTGTTTAAACACAAGCATCTGGTGCAAATCTTCATAAATAATTATTAAAAAGTTATTCATCATAACGTAACAGGTTTTTTTTTTAATTAATAAATACTTGCGAAGTATATCTGAGATTCAGACGTCTCTTGAATGACAATATAAAATAAAGTAATCTCTCTCTCGCTCTCTCTCTCTCTCTCTCTCTGTCGATAAACATACACATTGACATAAAGCAGAATAGAATCATAGATTAAATAGACTATAGAAAAGTATTTATATAAATTCTTCAATAAGTTAATAGATGTTAAAAGCCGCTATTTTATTATCTGCAGACATTTATTGTTCTGTGTATGTAAACAATCAGAATGCACAGGAATGTTGACATTTTAGCCACCTGAACCTTTCCCATTTAATATTTAGACTTACAACCGATTGTCTTTTTATTCGTATTTACATGCGAGTTTCCGTAGGTTCAAAAAGTTGCACTTTGTTATTTAAACCAATGAAATTTGGTTCACATTTATGTTCACATTTATAACTGAAGAACTAACTGACCGCGTAAATTGTTATTTAGAAGAAACTTCCTATTTTACAAGGAATTGCGTATAAAATAATAACGACAGGGTGATATTCATATTATTAAAATAGTATATGTGTGAATTAAATCTGAAAATTGATAGTGTTAAACGAAACTAAGATTTTACCACGAATTGTGTATTCGTTAGCAGTCTGTCGGAGTACGTGTAAGGACATACATTCGAGTAATTAATTATGTGATTTGAAGAGCATGATAGTAGAGATTGTAGTTAAATAGCATTTGACTATGACAAGAGAGGGATTTTACGGCCTTTGAAACTATGAATAAAAAATTAATTAAATATTCGTATTCGGAGGAGCGATTAATTGTAAATCAACAAAGCTACTTATATCATGAGATATAGGCGAAGAAAGATGTTGGGAGCGATGACGTTTAAAACAAGGCTTGCATCCGGTCATTGAAATCGTCCGTATAATGTACATTATAGTACTCGGCGCAGCCTCCTTCTTTTTCTCACTGATTCCTCCGCGTTCGTATGCTTTCGTAAGAGAATCGTTACTGCAGTTGTAGCGATGCATGGCTACGGCAAGCCCTCGAACTCCATCATTACATGAAATTAATTTCTTCTTTTTCTCTCTCACTCTCTCTCTCTCTCTCTCTCTCTCTCTTTCCTTTTCTTCTTTTTTTTTTCTTTCATTCGTAACGCGCAATATCCGCTATTAAAAGGGGAAAAAAAGAAGAAGAAGAAGAAGAAGAAAAAACACGTCAAACGTAGCTTTTTACTATTTAAATTACTTATAATATTACGCTTAATAATGCTAGACGGATAAAGTTATTGGCAATTTTTTATTCCGATTTCGCGTATAGGAAGCTACTTTCAATTAGAAATAATAAATAGAAGCGGCCTTCATTCGCGACGTCTTACTTGTTTAACAATCAATTATCCGAAGCGTTAGCGAGTCGTAATTAATACATCGATAATTATTAATTTTAAAATCCTAAAAATGATATTTGGTGCACAATTACGATTTCACGTTCTTATGCAATGATTTCGTATTGGCTTCTTGGGAGGATTGGCGGGTAGGTAGAAAAATAAATCTATGGAACCTAATTTCTTTCCCGACGTAATATATTTATTATTCTGCATTTTTACAACGTTCTTCTACATTTTACGAAAACGAATCACCAATATATATATATATATATATATATATATTATACGTGAGTAAATCACGAGTAAATCATGAGTAATAGTTTTGAGGTTTAGTAATATTTAAAGATTATTTACATATAAATATATTATCTGTAATGATATATATTGCTCTAAGGAGGTAATATTTTTCAAATACAAGGTATTCATTAGATGTTAGGAAATTTATAGAAAATCAATTTGGATTGTAGCGAATGAATTAAAATGACTGGACAACACAAGTATTTTAATAATTTCCTTTCTGCTCTTATAGGAACTTGGCACTATATAATCATCCCATTATTTTTATTATTTAAAAAGAAATAATATATTCGGATTGTAGATTTTATGCGGTAGAAATTATTTTATACAATAGAATTGTGGGAATAGCGTCGAAGGGGTAATTTAGAGAACACGAATTAAAATAAAGGAGAGCTTAATAAGTAGTAGTAAATCGAAGTAGTAAAGTGAAAAGTAATAATTTATAGTTAAATATTTAAAGGAGTCAATGAGCATAAAAGTACGACGGTCCGATTGAAATTAATGGTAAAAAAGAAAAGGAAAAAAAACTCGTTATCGAAATTCTATGAATCATAATATAAAAGTGAAATATATGAATGTATAATGAGGGCATTGTAGGCCATGAACACATACACATATAAAATCACTCAAATATGCAGCCGAGTCTCAGTGAAAGGGAAGTACTGCAGCTGCTATGCAGCAGCAGCAGCAGCAGCAGCAGCAGCAGCAGCAGCAATAGCAACAGCAACAACATTCGAGGATCTTTGGTGGGTACACTCACGCCCATACTACTTTTCTTTTCGTATGTTTCCTCTGTGGTATGTCTGGGAGAGATCTTTCACGGCCTCCAAATACGTATACTACATCGCGGCCTCGAAAGGCTGCGTTTACTTTGTTGTCGGATTTCTTGAATCCCGCTCGAATCTTGTTCCTATGCTCCTTAACCGCATTGCTCTTATTCTAATAAGCCACTCCTAATGGCATTTCGGCATTTTGGCATTTCGGCATTTCGGCATTTCGGCATTTCGGCATTTCGGCATTTTGCCATTTTAAAGGATTTAATCGATCTCAATACAATAACCAAATTTAAATATTGGCTACACGTGTACATGGAATTAAAGATATCTCGGTCTATTACATCTGTTGCACAAATTCAAAGGCTATTTTTATAATATTCGCATCCATCAGAGGCATAATACGTACAATTTATCCAAAAACAAATAATTAGGTCTAATGAAAAAATAAATTCCTTCCAATACTATATAGTTTTCCTTACCTTAATCCTCATTTCTAGTAAACCGTTCGGATAATCGAACAAATTTTTTCAATAATATTACGTGTACGAGTAAACGCGTGTCATTATTTAGAATAATAATACTTTCTAATCTATCGGTTGCAAGCACTATGTATATTCGCATTTATAATTTCTTATCGTCCACGCGTTTTTTCAAACTCAAAATGTAAAATACCAAGTTCTGTATGATATATGAAGATATTTACCGCATAATTATGGTTTTTACTTAGGATACATTATTACAACTGGCATTGTTTTTCACATATTTTCCACTATATTCTCGCATTCTCTTCCATTATGTGAAATGAACGCGAATATACTGTAATATACCGTAACATCAATGTAATAATTATACTATGATGTAATAACCCAAGTACTTGTCTAAAATACTACGTATTATTCATCACTTGCCAGCATTGCAAGCACTATCATATATCATAAGATCGTAAAGTATTATTTAATTCGCAATAATAAATAATAATTTTAATAAGTATACCCGTAATAGGAGCAAATAAATCATGCTTATCAATAATATATTTGGAAAATATAATTTTAAAAAATCAAAGCAAAATCTAAGAGAAAAAAAATTATGCAATTTTTGCGTTTTAATTAAAGTAATTAGAATTTCACGTATTTTATTATTCTATCCGCAATGGGATAGGGAATAATGGCATTCTGAATAATAATTTGCCTTGTAATTCAATTCAATTTTATTGAATAAATCCTAAATTAAGGGTAGAATTTTTTTGTCTATAATTGAATTCCATAATTGTTATGATTAATTGCTTGTGAAGCGACGTTCGATTTCATTAGGATTAGAATTTCAATTACTGAGAGTCTGTAGGGACACGTTTTCGACGAAGTACATCGAGGCTCCCGATATGCGTAGATGCGCGGTAAATTCTTATCTCATTTCGCGAAGACGAGCTACTTCGGCATCCTTTGGTCAAGGAAGCTCATGTTTTTGCAATCCTTTTTTCGCATTTACATTTCTAAAAGTAGAGTCGGCCGAGGATAATAAAAGTTTAATGACATAGACAAAGATTCGATTCGTTAACTGTAAATTGGCCCATCAAGATCTTGAAAAACTTTTATTGAAATACCTTGAGCATTAAAATTGACGGGACGCAGCCGAGCACGATTAATTTCCAGATAACTAATTATCCTATATTCTACTGATACACTTGAAGCATCTTTTTCTTTTAGAATTCCAAGATCTCGCGCGTCGAGTGTTAATTCGCACTAGCGGCACGACCATTGTATACTGCTTTTCTATTGAATCTGTTTAGAATTTCTTTCATTGAAAGACTTGCATCGTTGTGGCTAATGTCAAAAGCGGGTAAGAAGTTTTACTTGCCTTTGAAAATCTATGCGGCCGTCGAGCTTTGGGACAAAGCAATAAATAATTAATTAAATTTTAATGACGACCGGCAAAGCTTTGTGAGTCTAGGCATTTCATTTGTGAAACAATGCAGAAATATTGTCTACGCTTATTGGCCCAATACATTCCAATGCGTGCTTGAAACCCAAAGAAATTTGGAAGAACGTTCCATCCGAAGCGCCGAATTAAGTAAAAGGGCTCATCCTTCGTCGATTCGTCAACAACTTTTCTTTTATTCCCCATTGATTGGCTACACTCGTCCACATGATTAAAGGTCATTATTATTATTATTAAAGATTTCTCGCAGATTGAAGTTATCGCTGAATTTTTGTAATCGAAAATGCATTATTTGAAGGATAGAAAAAAGCTACAACTTAATTAGAAGGTGTAGGGAAAGCAAGGAGAGAAATCTTTGGGAAGGTACATAAAAGTGGAGTAAATTTTATTTTTAAAAACTAACAACAAGTCGTTGCTTGGAAGGACTTCAAAACTAGTACTTTCAAGTACTCTTTTATCGATTGCGTAATGCTGGTTCTCTTTCAATCGACGGTTTATTGACAAAAAGTATAATTTGAATATTTATTCCCATAAAATTGCTTATTAATATTCATTGCCTAACTCGTCATGGACCTATGCAGTGCTCTGCTTAGGTAATTGCATAAAATCAATTGTTCTTTCCGATTGTGGTTTTTATTGCTGAGTGGAGATAGTTATATCAACATTGAGACGTTGATCTCGCCGAGTTATTAATAGCTTTTAGTTAGAGTGCTTGAGCCTTCGTAACAATACGTATACGAGCAAACGGATTCCGCCCAGGAATTACTTAGTCTACCTCCATTCTGCACACATTATCTTCATTATGCTATTTAAAGTGCTTTATTTCATTTTGATTTGTAATTAAGGATTTTTAAGATAACGGACTGAACTATAATAACTCTATAATATAATAACCCTATAATACCTACGGACATTTATGAAAAATAAAATATAAATTCGTATATTGAGGAGCAGTGGTTTTAATATAACATAAACAATTACATTTGCGTATAAGTTATTCGGCATAAAATCATTGTATAAAACGTGTTATTGTAATATCGTAAAATGTATACTGTAAAAATGTATGAAAAAGAGCTCATAGTACTTCGCGGTCGCAATTAGATGCGCATGAGTTCTTTGTCACACTATAAATATATTTACAGAGTTTCAAATAAGAAATTTTTGCATTACAATAACGCACTTAAGTCTACTAGATTGTCATAAAATTTATTTAATACTCTATAAAAGTTTCTATTAAAAAGTACTACCAAGTGTTGGATATCTAATAAGTAGGAGATATTATAAATTATATAAGAAATCAAATCAAGATACGCAAAGATAATTATTCATTTATATATATATATATATATTTAAAATATCTTTTATAAATAATAAGTAATTTTTATTCAGAGACCCCAAGACATAGCTACGGCCTATATATTTTTTTTTCTCTATATTTTCAGTAATAAATAATCGTAAAAACGTTTTACCCATTTTATCTGCGTTATTTAATATTGTCGCTATTCACTACATACTTGTACATCAACTTTTTCCGTTCATTAATTTTTTGTATTGGCACATAATATTCCCTACTCGAGATAATATTTCACCTACAATAATAAATCCTCCGGACGATTAAAATATTATCGTATTAAATAAACATAATTCACTCGTTTACGTGGTTATTTAAGATGAAAGCAAAAATGGCGACGAAATATTTCCTTAAGATATTTGAAAAAAAAACAAAAAACAAAAAAAAAACAAAACAAAAAAAAGAGGAACAAGAAAATTTTATCCCAAGGATCCGGTCAGGAAGACACATGTTTCTGAATGATTTCAAAGTTATTTTAATTAACATCGTAAGAGACGCACGACTTTTCGTTATAGTCAAGACGTCTAATAATTTTGTATTTATTACGAGGTATGAAAGCTTTGAGGATAAACTCTTCGTGTTCATCAGAGATAAGTTACGATCTAACAAAACCTGTTGGCGTTTATTCGGAAAATCTCTATGGAGATTATGTGTACGCAAAGTAAGCACATTAACAAAGTAAATAATACGTGCAGGTCGGAATGTTTGGTTTTTGCAAAGATTATCCTAATAGGTAAAGTAAAGTTGTGTGTTCTCGGTTGGCGATAAGTTTGAGAGAGAGAGAGAGAGAGAGAGAGAGAGAGAAATGGAGCGATCTTCGAGTACAACAATGTAAACAATGTCAACGTAGAGCAGCACGTAGATGGTTAAAAGGCTAGAACGAGGCGGAAGCGAAATCGACATTGTGCAGTACGACGTACGCAAAAAGAAAGATGGAGAAAAAGCAAAGGGAGAGGCTTTCTCTTGATATACACTAGCGAAGTACGTTCTCGAAATAATGGCTGAGGAAAGGGGGGAGAGGAACTACGGCGCGGCGGGCATGAGGGGAAGGGGCGAAGAGAGAAAGAGAGAGTAAGTGTGAAAGGGAGAGAGGTGGCGAGTCCTGGAGGGGGGTCCTATAAAGAGACTTCCTTACTCCCAGAGCGGACTGAAACAGTCCAACACCGGATCTTACAGCTCCGATAGAGTTCGAATACATACAAAAGATCAGCAGGGCATATATATCTATCCCAAGTTTTTCGTACATCGCGCCGGGATATAACATTTTTCTTCTATTTCCGTTTTTTCCTTCTTCTCTCTCTCTCTCTCTCTCTGTCTCTGTCTATTTGTACTTCCTTCGTCAAATCTTAAATCTTCTTTTTATCGACGACTACCTGCGCTTGATCGTTTTTTTTTGTTTTTGTTATTTTTTTGTCTCTCTCTCTCTCTCTCTCTCTCTCTCTCTTGATATACGACAAAGAGTGCTAATTGTGCAGTCCATAAGCGATGGATCAGTGATGGGGAGTGCTTCAGTGAAAAAGGAGAGGCGAATAATTAAAGTAGAACAAATTTATTTTATAGAGGAGCGATAAAAAGCAGAATCGGGCAATAGTGAAAAAAAAGCTAGTAGATCACCGCGTGCTTGTGTCAGGCGCATTCATCGTATATCGAGGACTGGCGCCAGTGGCTCGTCCTATCTGCATTTATTCCATCCTCAATCGATTTCATTTCCATCTATCACAATGGTGAGTTTATTTTATGATTTTACTTTCAGCATTTACTACCTCCAATCATCATGTATTCCTCTCATCCCCCTACTTTTCAATAATCATTTATCTTTCAATCCTCATTTCACGACAGCTTATTCAAACAAATTCCAATATTACTTACTCAAATAATTAATGTCATAGCTATTTCAATACTATAGTACGCAGTGAGGTTTAAATTTTATTTTTATGCTTATTTAAAAGATTCTGTCAAACGTTGTTTTTTAAACATTGTACCTTTGATTATCATGAATTATATCCTTCTGATAAAAATCACAGGATCGAATGAATATCGATTTTGAAATCATTCGGAAAATATTGTTAAATTTCTTTAAATAAATAAAATTTATAATACAACTAAATAATTTAATTCCTCATACGTGACTACAATTTAATCTAAAATGATGCTAAAGAAGTTACGGATATGCGTGTAATTAAACTTAATCATTCTTTTAATGGTGAATCCTTATAAAAACCTCACCTATATAAATAACATCTGATTTCTTATTTCTATTTAAAAGCTCCAAGTCTTATACTATAAACATAAAATATAAATAATTGAATTTTAATTAAAACCACTTTAATATTCTCAAAACAATTGTTTATGAATTAAGAATATCATTTTTGCAAATGATTCCTTCGTATTATAAATCCAAGTAAATTAGTAAACTATTCGAAATGTTTTAAGCAAATTTGCATAAATTAATATCAATATTTAGTAATGTATATATATATATAGAGAGAGAGAGATATGTTTTTAATAATAATTGAAATTATATCTATCAGAAAGCTTATGCCTTATACAAATTATTCGAGAAATCAGCTTTTGCAATAGAAACTTTTAACAAAAATTAGGGATAAAATTGAATATTTTATATAAAAAAATCGTTTAAAATTTATTTTACGGAACTATTTTTTTATGCAAAGTACAAAAAAAAAAAAAAAAATTTTCATTAGTTTTGTCATCAATATTTTATTTTGATCTATATTATCCAAAGATAGGGATTTTATTATATTGAAAATTTTAACCTACGAATGTTATATAAAAGAGTTAAATTGTTCTTAAATTAATTTCACAATAATTGCAAAGCCTTCTAATTTATTAGGGGTAATTAATTATTCCTCTTTTGAATCTGAAATTCCTGAGTAATTCATTCCAAATTCTGTCTTCTCAACATTTTTCTGCAGATGCAAGAACACTGTCATTACTATTTTTAATGATTCGACTATCTAAAGTTGTTTCACCATATTAAGTGCATATCAGGACACTGTAATTTTTATGAAAACGTGAAATTTCAATTAAATATTGCAGGACATTTGTCACACTTTTCATTATCATCTAGCCTATTAAAGATTTCTTAAGCTTTCCATTATATACTTAATTTCTTTTAAATATTGCATAATGCATAAACCAGAAATAATTTAAACTGCGCTTAAAGTAACGAAGATGGTCAGCTGAAAAATTATTTATGACCGTATAAAATGTAATGGAAGCACGATGAGAAACCATAGATTTTGATTAGATGTCAACATACTTATAAGATACTATACTGTCATTATTAACATTGAGTTCTAAGCTTGTATATGTGAATTTGAATAAATATTATTGACAATAATTTAAAAAAAAAAAAAAAAAAGAAAAAAAACATTTAATTAGATTAAATAAATAAAATATTTTATTTAATTGAGAGGGTATACATTTACTTTCATGTAAATAAAAATAAAGTTAATTTATACAATTTAATAAATTTTAATTTTGTTAATTCTTTTTTTCTTCTGAAACCTCGACTGCTTGAATTTAAATTCCTTATCAAATTTGCCTATACAGAACAATGGTCTTATCAAATAAAATAGCCGTTTTATCATTAGTGAAAAAGTAAAAAGCCAATATAAGGAGGTTCGAAAGTTTATTGATACTATGACCTATCGTAAGTGACATATTTTTTTATAGTTTACACAAAATTCCAAATAAACTTGTGTCTACATGATAGTTTATAATTAAAAAGACTGGCCGTGCCGTTAATGAAATTTACAGCAGCGAATCTTCAACTTTCATTAACACCTGATCTTATCAGATTGATTTAAAGTCTAGGAATAATTAATAAAGCGTAGTCGTTATAGAGGAGCGTAAAGTTGCATTTATCCAGCCTTGGTAAAGGAAATGTGCGAGCTCTATATAATGCTCCTACTTACAGCGGAAAATGGGGGTCAGTGTGTGAACAACTTCGCCTTTTATGTATATCCTATGCTTTAGTATAAAAAGAAAAGAAGCCACTTAAAAAGGTTAGTGACCTGTAAAGTCTAGAGTTGCTTAGTCTTGCGAAATTTCTTACATGCTTTTATCGTTTATCATTATTATCTCTCTTATTCAGATGGCAAGATGAATTTTACCTTCTTCCTTTATATGAAATTCACTTTTTTTCTCCTTTTCCTCCTCTTCCTCCTCCTCCTCCTTCTTCATCTTCTTCTTCTTAGTATCAATGACAGGAAATATTGTTTTGACATTTACTTAAAAGTACTTATAAATTGCACTATAATCAATTTCTTTTTTATTGGGCACTAGTTGTAGTTAAATACAACTTTTATTTATTACATACGGTATATCTAAAGCTCTTAAATTTACAAATAATAATTATTAGTTGCAAAAAAGCTAATAATAAATTAGATAAAAAAAATACAATTTTTTATTTTACAACCAGTAATGATGTTAAAAATATCACTCATTAAAATTATACCGATTAATATAATATTCTAAACTGTCAAAATAACTGCAAAAGATTAACAATTTTATTTAGCGTTTATCATACGCATGTGCAATTGATTATAATGTCCAAGGAATAACAATAATAATATACATAAAACTAATTTAATTTTAAGCGTATGAATTCCATTATAGAAAAAATTCTTTTGTAAAGACCGAAACAATGAATAATAAAAAAAAACAAACAAAGATATTTATTTTTATTATATTTAGCTAAAATCAAGAACCTTGACTTTCATTAGTTTTAAAAGAAAATACTACAACTCTTTCTATCTTTCCATTACATTTATTCAAGATATTTAGTCATACTCTACTTCTTTTGGATAGCTCAATCCTATTTTTCCAGCTTTGATCTAGATAAAATTTTTATGTAATTTAATTCGTTTTCTATATACTGTATTGCTCTATATATAACTCGAAATTCATGCGTAATTGGCTTTATATCAAGTAATTGAATTTTTTTATTTCTTTCTTTCTTTCTTTCTATCTTTTTTTTTTTTTTTTTTTGCTAAGCAAATAGAAAAACGTAGGCAAATAGAAAAGTAGTAGAAATACGTATAATATTGTGAAATTTACTATATCTTATTCGATTCGAACATTTTTAAATAATTGATTTTTTTCTTCTACTAACAAATTATTTATTTATTTTTATTAAAAATATAATTTAAAGTAATTTCAAAAAAATATTCTCTTCAGTTATCATAATTACGGATTAAGTATCAACCCTCTAATAAATGTATACAACCGTTGATCTATGAATTTATAATAAATGCATCTGTTAAATAAATTGTTTTAAAAATTACGTATAAAGATTGAAATCGTTCTATTTCGCCGTATTCTAAAAATACAGCTTGCAGTTTTTTATTTGATTGATGATACGCTTCATCGATTTATAGTATATGGATAATCTTAAGCATTATTGAAATAAATTTATATATTTTGTATTGAACATATATAAATAACGATAGATTAGTTTATTTCAGTATGGTTGAATAATTTCTTACTATTCCTGCGAACAAGTGGTCAAGGTATTTTCTTAAATTTCTTATATATTGTGTAAATATAATAATAATATTATATTTAAGTACAATACATTATAATTTTATGCAATAATAATTCATTCTAATGTACAAGGAAGTACGCAGTTTTATAAATCTTCGATATTTAATAAGATTGTTTGATAATAATTCATAAAAAATGGTCTAGTAGAGAAAGGCAATGTGTTAAAATTTTATTGTTAAGGCTTAGCCATAAAATTGTCTATAAATAATCATGCTCTTATTTATGATAAAATACTTAGTTAAAAATTACGTTTAGCTTTCTTCGGTTCAGTGATGATTAATATCTTTGTAAGATTTATTAAGTAAAAGTACTACTCTATTACGAAATCTATTGTGAGTAATGTTTCATTATTTAATAAGTCAATCAATTCGATTATAAATTAAATACTCACTAAAGGAAAACTATTAATTTTCAAAAAATCTTAGGCGTTGCTTTAAATAATTAAATGACATGTTTATATAAACATTTATTATTATTTATATAACATTGGTGAGATTATTGTTCGAAATGGAAAAATCGAATTTTTCGATTCAGCGTAAGACGCTGAGGTAACGAATAAGATCTAGATAATGCGGATCCTCGTCGGAGGATCTAATCACCTGCTCGAATTAATTAGACAATTAATATAAGCTTTTCTTTTTTAGTAATTCTCGCGCAGTAGAAAGCACTCGCCATTTTGCGTATAATTAATTGTATTTATTTATTGCCAAGAGCTTAGGCGGATCTGACTTTATATGTAGCATATTTTTTTTTTTTTTTTTGCGCATCGGTCGATTCGATCCACAAGTGCAATAATAAGATTTAGCGATTAATAAAATAATCTCATCTATATACTCATGGGGCAGTATGGCAGTAACTCAGATATACTCATCTATATACTCTGGTAAGTGAAATTTTCGTATTACTTTAATAATATTCGAGAAGAAAAAAATGTATTAATTCCCGTTTCGATCATCAGCTATTAATGTCAATAATTTATTCATAAAAACGGGATCTTTTATTTATACTTTTATTTTATCATAAATGTCGTATTGATTCCTTATTTATTAATCAATTTTACGTTAAAATGCATTCGTATTATTTTGAACGCATTGGCTCGATCATCGTTCGCTCGAAACAAAAATTATACTTTAGAAAGCATTTTTCTCTTCTAATCCGTAAAGAGAAACGTCGTTATTAAATAGAATAGCCGCACTCGGCAATGGAACTAGATTATTATTAAATAATTAAATAAGCAAGGAGGGAAATGAAAAGGCACTCCCGGGTTAGCGTTGTCCAGGGAGGAGCTAGACAGAGGTTCTAACCGCCCTCGTATCGATGGGACACATAACAACGAGGGCATCCTTATATTAACCACAAGGTCGTCTGTGCCGGCTAACGCGGTGGGCAGTAAAGGAGGAGCTCAAGGAGTAAAATGAATCAAGTAAGGAAAATCAACATAAATTGACTAGACGGCGAGACACGAGAAGAGGTCTGGAGTCGTATAACTCCGGTGAAGGACGTAGCATACGTAGCCGGTCCGTAGGATTTACACATTCAGGCTGACCAACGATCCCTATCTTTGCGAACTCACAAAGAAAATAAACCGATAACCTTTAACCACAAGATTAAATTATAATCATTTGCATTGTAATCGTAATTTGATAACTTATGTTATGTTGTGATAGTAATAGCGGTAATAAAATTTGGAAGAAGTGACGCTGCGGTGAAAAAAGCACTATAATTTGTAAATAAATGTTTTATATTAATAAAATAAAAGTTGTCCAACATTTGACATATTTTAAAGAGTTTTCAAGTAATCATTACATACAAAAAAAAAAAAAAAAAAAAAAAAAAGAAATCTGTATTGTATTTTAATTTGAATTTTTATATTTCCATATGCATTTATAATACATATGGTATTAACGTATAATAAGTTTTACTTATGAATGCGAATACACGTTATTATATTTTTTTTCAACCTATAACTGCTTAAAAATTGAAGAAAAGCTGTATGCTTTTAAAGAGTCGGGAAACTACTTTCTTACCTTAAATGGCTGGTCATTTTATATATTTTTGAATCTCACCAAACCGTTAAATTTCTCTCTCTCTCTCTCTTTCTCTTTTTTCATGGAAATACTTTTTCGGTACAAATAACAAAGAACAAATGCAATTTTTTTATGAATAATATTCCTGTAATAAGGTACTCCAAGAGTTTTATATTACAGAAAAGAAGAGAAGCATCTTAATGATAGTCTGCTGCTATAGTGATTTATAATAAGACTTCAAACTACAAGAAATAATATAAATATAAATAAAATCATCATTTCATAAGAATAACGCATGCCACGTATATATTAATTATGCGATACGAAAAATTGCATACGAAATACTTATTATCTATTTAAATTGTAATAAAATTATTTCATTATTTAATAACGTTTGAATGAAATGCCCGAATGAAAATTGTCATCGTTATAAATATAAATATAAATAATAAATAAGATAAATATAAATAATGCATAATAGTTGAAAATCTGCTAAATCGAGCTTTTCGACCATCGATAAACATTCATGGTTAAGTTATTCGTCTCTATGAATTTTCTAATTATATAGAATTATATTATTGTCATGTCCACTGAATGAAAAATTCAACGATGATTTGACATTTGGATAGCTTTTGCATTACATTCGATTGGATTCTCTTTATTGGTTTGAAATTATTTTTTACGGAGTCTAAGAGGAAAAGTAAACAAGCTTTTCTTAAACTCAATTCCTTGCCTAATAATACAAAATGTGAAAACTGCTTGTTTGTCATTAAAACCTTCCTCGTGCAAAGTTTATTACCATTAATAGCTAAGCTATATTAATTGATATAGTCAATCGATGAAAATCGATCGAACATGATGAGATGAAGTACAACAGCGAGTTTACTTAACATATCGTCTACGTTAATACACTAAAGCTTAATTCATACGTCGTTTACTAAAAGGCGTAATTCGCTTATATTTCATACTACTAATGGCTTTCTACTTTGAAACAATGACAAGTATTTACATATAATCTGTCATAAGCTCCAAGCAGTTCTCACTTTCTATGATACAAGTTTCGTTACAAGTATTGGTTAATGGGTGAATTTATTATCTTTAAAAGTATTTAGAAGAGATTTTCCAAACGTCTTATTATGCATTCTGAATGGATTTATGCGAATGCTTTTCCTTATAGAGATCCGTAGAATCTTAATGGATTCTCAATAGAATTTTTTCGATCGAGAAAGTTCCCGATATAAAAGAATCTAAGAGTCGGCTCGGCTCGTGATGTAATTTAATTACATTGGCGAACGATAAAATCTACTGAGAATAATAATTACAAATGCGCGAATAAAATGTGCGTTGGAAATAGGCCCGTAAATGGATTTCCCGCGATTCCTTTACAAAACCTTCCTCAAGCCTAAAGTTTTTCTACAAATTCCTTTGCTCAAGCTCATTGTATAATAGTAGTGGTCCATTGAGTCCCGTTTCATTAATGCCTAATTCTCTGAAGCTGAATATATTAATATTTTATGTAAGAAGGCCGGCTGCAAGAGAATAGCGAGAGAAGAATAGCAAGAGAATAAATAGCTCGGGAGTTATTATTCTCAGATTTTATTGAACCTCTGTTATTGTTATTAATATTATGAATATCGCGTATTCCCTCGGTGATACAATATCCGTCTGCAGTCGAATTGTTTCGTGATCTTAACTGCTTTACTCAAGGAGATTACAACATTTTATGACCGCAAGATCTATACTAATAAGTGAATTTGTAATCATTTCACTAGAAATTTTTTCTTATATTTAACTTATTATACAGAAGTAGCTGTTACGTGGGAGTGTGAACTATATCTCGCTTTTATTAATCGATGCCTACATTATTAAGGATATGGGGGAAACATTTTATTTCTAAAAGGTAAGGTCAGCCGAGACTTGCACGAGACGGAAGATACAAATATCATACATACATATATATATATATATTTATTTCATAATGAATTGCTGTGAAAAATTTACCATTTGTTTATTATTTTCTCGTTAAAGTGGTTGTAAACATTGCTACGTAAACGCTGATTTAAATTTTACAAATAACTGGATCTCTTAACAAAATACGCATCTACGTAGTTTAAAAATTTCATCTACTACAAATAAACATTAGCTCTTGAAAATTCCAGTATGCGTAATAAATTCTTTAATAACTAGCTGTATTATTGTAATAATGGCTTTTTTCTCTCTCTTCGAGTACCACTCGATTGATATTTTGTATCATAAAGTTTCTAATATTAGGCTCCAATGCCACTATTTCACGCCTTTAAGAAGTTTTATGGTAAAGAAAAAAAAAAAGCTTCTTGCACGGATGAATATAGTATTAGAAAAGCGAGACTTAACGCCTTTTCATTACCATGCAAGTCGAGAATTAAACAATAACTTATTCGGAGACATAATAATAATCTATTCGCTTAGCAGATTATACATTATATATATATATATATATCCATATTTGTTGATTGTTCTGACTTTTCAAAAATTGAATATTTTTATAACAATACGTGGATTAGATGAAAATGGATGAATTGAAACGTAATTTCGTGTATTCTAAAAAGAATTTTTTCATAAATTTACACGTGTTTTGAGGAAATTACAAATTACAAATTAAAATTAAAATTTGTTCGTATTGTTAATGATTCAAAAGTTCAATTAATTTAATATGAAATATTGTAAATCTTTAATTCTTTTATTAGATTGTTTCAAATGAATATTGAGGCCTGAAAAATGTTTCAAAATGTTATTATACAATGTTATTTTTATCTACAGCTCGTATTTATACAAAATACTAAATTAATTGAAATATATTTATAACTTTTTATTTTTTACTTAAGCCCATATAGAGAATACTAATATATTTATCTCACGGATACATAAAGAGAGAAGGTTTTTAAATTATCTGTTAAATAAAATTTTTGTATTCATATATTTTGTGCGAATATATATATATATGCAATTTATATAAAATATAAACAATTAATTTAACTGAATAATATATTTAATTGGGCATGGATAAATTTTAAATTGTATAAATCGAAATATAATAATAAATAATTTTTGCGAACATAATAATGTATACTAAGATATATATATATATAATTTTTATAGAACGTAAGTAGGTAAATGACATGTAAAATATTTAGGGCATTAGAAGTCGATTTAATCTTGAAGCCGAGTATCTCTTTCTCTTGCTTATATTTCTAGAGAAGAAGAAGGAAAAAAAAAATAGATTCGCCGGGAGAATAACTTTCTCTCTTGACGCAAACATATAGGTGTGCCGAATTATTACCAAAAGGAAAAGTTAGGCCTTTTGGTCGGTTATACGGTCCATTGATGCACTATCGTGGTTTCTGTAGTTATTGCGCGTATAAGTAATTATATCGGGATAGATGGGCTATAAAAAGTCGAAGGAGAAGGAAAGGTAATGAAAAATAAAGAAGTTCCCCAAAATCGGGTCAACATACCTTTCTCTCTTCTTTCTCTTCAAACTTGGAGGAAATGGTGGTATTTCTCTTTTTCTTACTCTCTGGCTTTAGAATATCACTCTTTTCGTATACGAGCGTAAGGCGCGGCTAAAAACGGAAGAGAAGAGACACGAGTCTCTACTACATGACAGACAGAATTGGAAGAGAAATCCATTATGAATCCCGAACGTCAAAGTCTACATGTCTGCTGATGTCCAGATAAACACGTGATCTAAATGGTATTTGGCAAATGATTAATATTACTTATTAACGTAATGCGTTTTATTTTTCAAAAGGATCTAATCAGTTTAGGAATTGTAAAAGAAAGTCCAACCGAGACGTGTAATTACCTTGCCAATAAAAACTCATTCTCATTGATTTAAAATTACGAGTTATAAAATAAAGAAGAAAAAAAAAAATAATAAAAGCCGTTGAAAATAAATATTCGCATCAATATTCGCCGAGAAAATTTTATAAAAACATAACAAACGTATTTAGTTATACAAATAGTACAAATTATTTTAGACATACGCATTCAATTACGCATGAGAATTACAATTTAAACTAATTGATATCTTTAATTAATAGCTGAGAAAATTTTTGCCCTCATTTTTTAGTAAAACTTTATAAAGTTTTTACGATGTAGAAATTTTTAATTTTTCAGAAACGTTGCTTTACACGCGAATATTAATGAAGTTTCAAGGAAGGAACACCTTTTACGTTTTATTTGCATCCTTACAAATTAATATAATTACGGTTTAGGGCGAAATTGACAACCGAACCCTGTTATTTATACTGAAAGTTATTATTATTATTTCTAAGAAACTAATGAATTAAAAAGTTTATATTTATGCTCGTGGGATTTAGTGCAAAGTATTCTTCATATCGCATTTATAGAGAAACTAAACTAAATGCGTGAAAAGAGAAAAAAATCCGTAAATATAATACCACCACTACTGCTGCTGCTATTACTACTACTACTACTACTACTACTACTACTACTACTACTACTGCTACTACTGCTACTACTACTACTACTATTACTACCCATTCAATATGCGAGATTTCCATGCTCTACTTAGAAGGATCGCATGATGATCGACAAACCACATAAGCTGCTAGGAATCTGAATATGAGATCTAAGGCAAATTGCAATTTTAATAAAGTTAGATTTTTTCAAAATTCCGTACTACAATTTCTCTATTCATGATAAAAAAAAAAAAAAAAAAAAAAAAAAAAAATTAATGAATTTTGTTTGAATCGCCGCATACGTTAATTATTATACGCATTTGTTCTTTAAATGTATTTAAATGCAGTAATTTTTCTAAGAAATGTACGCGATTGGCAATAATTTTGTCTAAGACAACATATTTATTAGTTTAATATAATCGTTAATTTATAGAAGCTTCGGCTCAGTTATTTATGCTCATATACAAGCAAACAGTCTCAATAAATTATTTTAATAATAATAAATAGGATATTTAGAAATTAGTTATGGTCTAGAGGGCATTAAGATTTTCAGTAAAACGTTTTTGGTAAAACTATGTATTTGGTGGAGAAAAAAGTAAATAATATTGGGTTACGAGCCACGTAAATTGCTCACAACAACGTCATAATTAATTTACAGTATTTTTTTCAACTTGAAATTATAAAATAAATGTAATTTATAAGATTGATGAAGATGCAGCGCCTATATTTTGATTCTATTGAATTATCCGAGTAGGGGATTAACAAACAGTATTGAGAAAATTTATGAACGAAGAAACTTGCTGTAAGACTCGGCTCGTAAATGTAAATGTAAAAGTTATCTCGAGCTATAGTGCACGTATAATGCCTATCGTTTCCACGAGCAGCCTTAATCAATTTCGAAGCAATTAGGCGAAAAATGAACGGGAGAAGGCGGCAAGTGCGTATTTTTTATTATACTCGAAATAAGTTGTGGGAGTCGGTACATCGGTATCTCTCCGTAGGATTACATCGGACCTATTTCTACGGAATAATATGATTCGAGAGAGAAAAAAGAAAAGGAAAAACAAAAAAAAAAGAAGAAGAAGAAGAAGGATTATTAGAAAATTATTGAATATTCAGAGAGCGATATAACGTGAAATCGAATACCTCTCAATAATTAATTCGACAAAATAGCTTAATTTTCATATCCTGATTTCTCTGATTAATTGTCGATTTATTACAGTCGATGACTTCATTTAGAATGACGACCTCCATCATTCTAAATTATCTTTTTTTCTTCTTCTTCTTCTTCTTCTTCTTCTTCTTTTTTTAGTAATTCTTTTACGATCGGTATGACCGTTGCCATACATTCTGCCATACATTCTGCCATACATTCTGCCATACATTCTGACATCGGAGATATGCGCGCGCCGGTCAAGAGGAATTCTTCCCAGATTTTAAACCGCGGAAATTCTTTCTCCAGTCATCATATACATTGTATTATATATTTATTCCTTCCGGTGACTGCCTCCAATGTGAGCTATAAAAATTTTTTTATTATCATAATTCACGTTAAATCTTTAATGTAATTTTTAAACAATATATCTCGAAAATTTCTAATCATTCCAAAGTAGAAAACCCTTTGCGTCGGCAATGAAGGAGAGTAAATTTTTCATTTATTTTACCTAATATTAATATGATTTAACAGGGTTATATACGGGGACGTATTACATTTTTCTAATAAATGCAATAATTAAAATCAAAAATGAAAATATCCTTTAAAACTTTCAATTGAATTCATTGTAATGTGTAATAAACATTTAAACAGGTTTGAGCTCACGTTAATAACAATTGCAATTTATATAATAAAATAATTCGATGTATAAATAAAATTTATTAAATATAATGGTATTTGCAACAATTAGAATTATATGGCTGTATTACTGATTCACTGCTTATGGGATTATTAGTTGTATTCCTTATTGGACTCTTAATGAAAAAAATATAATATTGTCTTTTAGTTCTGTTGAAATGACTTGCAATTTCTAAAGTCTATTTAAATATAAATATTTAAATCTCTAAATTTATTAAAATTAATATGCGATTTTTAAGCATATAATTTGTCTTTAATTTTGTTTTTTTTTTACTTTAAAGCTATTTTTAAATTTTAAAACACATATAAAAATTAATTATATTGGTAATTGTAAAAAAATTAAACCGAAAGAATAATAATAGGTAAAAGCATGCAAGATTTTACGGATTTCTTCATAAATAATGACGGTACGATTATTTTAAATAATTTTCTAAACAGGTAAATAAAACGTATTTGTTCCTTATCTTCTCTTAGGAATTAAATTTTTTAATATATAAATAACATAATATGTATTAACTTTCTTTGTGGATAAAAATAGAGTGAACGTTGAATTTCTTTTAGGTGCATAGTGAGTTATAAAAATTTCCTAACGATATCGTCACTCGAATACAAATATTACAACTGTAATTATGTAAATCAAAGAGAGCATTAACAAAAAAAAAAAAAAAAAAAAATTAAGGTAATTAAAAAAAAGAAAAAAAGAAAAAGAATTCTGCTCTATCAACTTAATTGTTGAAATATTCATTAGCCGTATTAACTTTTCACTTGAATAATATAAAGTACATGTAAGTAATTATTTCAATAATAACATTCTAGAGCAGAATATTATTATAAAATTTTCTTTCATATAATTTATAGTAGATTAAAAAATTAGTAAATCCCTTTTATATTCTTTTTAATAATTTTTAATTTTAATTAATACGTTTTTAATTCTTAAATAGGATTATTTTGTATATGATAATTTATTTGTAATTAATCAATAATGTTCAAGAATATTTTATAATAATAATGATAAATAACTTTTAATCAGAAAGGAAATAAAAAGCGAACCGAAAATAAAATGATTTAGTGGTCTAAAGTGTAGTCTCGCGGTACGTATTTATATATGTAAATGAATGTAAATAAGAATGATAATTTTCTTAGAAGGATAAGTTATTTGGAAAAAAGATAATATTGTTTCGGAAGCAAAGTCGTTTGTAAAATTAAAGAATAATTTCATTTCGGGTAAGGAACGGTTTCCCTATTTAGTAACTGTGTGAATACCTCAGAAAGAAATAGAAATCACGGCAATAAACGTGACTTTTCCTTATATCTTTCTCTGGAAACGGATTCAGGCAAATTCAGTTGAATTCTTCGCGATTGTAGAAAAAGAATAAAAGAAACTCACACCGAATCTCGTTACTTTCTTAACGCACGCAAGATTTAAGTTCCGGCATGGAGAGATCCGGTATCGGGACGACAACATCTTTTATGTGTGCGTTGAGGAAACCTTTCCCGATAGACTTCACTTCAATATTCAAATGGACTCTTTTGCAATAAGTTAGTTTCGCTATTATAATCCGTGTTTGTCGTCCACGGCATTCGCATAGGAATAATAATAATAATAATAATAATAATAATTACTATACGTGCAGAGTTCGGATGCTTTGGTTACAATTGGCGCGATTCCGCTTATCCTAATAACCAAGAGATCCTTTTCCAAGCACGAACTTAACATTTATCATTTAAATTTTAAATCTTTTCCTAATTACTAAATCGTATTGTCCTATTAATTAGCCTGTAAATTACAAATTTATTTAACACTATCCAAAACTTTCCTACCTTTCGTCTACTTAGCTCTGCGTATCACATTTTTTTGTTCTTATAAACAATACGATTCACAAATAAGTATTTATACAATTGTTATAGCGTCATAATAAATCGTTTTGACCGTGTTTTATAAGCGATTATCCACTACATGTAATACTTGGCCATTGAATTATAAGTATACATAAACTATGATTTAATATGCTCATTATATAAATATTACTTTATTGGAATACGGAATATTTCGTGTTCTTTGATTCTAATTTTACATAATCATATTACTTGGTAGTAATCTTTTGATATACGTTATATATCAATTAATTTGGGTTTAATAGAAGATTAAGGTAAAGGCATTTAAACGAATATAAAAACATACGCGAAGAATTTACGAGAATTACATAATAAAATTATTTTAATCGTAACTCGTAAATTGTCTTATATTGAATTATTGAAATTATTTATATAGTTTGGCTCCAGCTGGAATTGCAACTAGTTTACGCCGAACTGAAATGATTTAAATAATTAACGCAGAAAAAGTATGATTTTCAAAAGAAAGTGAAAATCCGTAGAGTATAAAATTTCACGAAAAATTTATTAAATTGAGGAAAATAAAAATGTAATGTAGAAATATTTTCATTATAAGTAGAGAACATTCCGTTGCATTACATTCATTTTCTCAATTAGCTCAACACAATGTAAAATAATACTTTATTTTTTTAAACAATGACCTCCTTTACGTATTAAACATCACTTTCCATTCTCACAAAATTATTGTGCTATTACAAAAATGAATCGCTGCCGGCTTCTCTGTCCTTAATTTGCCCATCACGTGCCCGTTCTCAGATTTTGATCTCCGAAACGAAACTACTGATAATCAAACAGGTTTATTCGTACTAATAACGTAAATGAAATATTTTACATTATATTTAATTTAATTTAATTTAATTTAAATTCATCTGCAATTTTCAATGTTTGCGAAGGCCCGTACGTATATAATAAATGCCTTTTTTCTTTTTCTTTTTCTTCTTTTAACCTTCTCCACGTATAACCTTCTCAAGTTTATACAATTAAATCGGTTACTCATTTGTACTGAAATTTCACTGCAAAATTAGCATAAGAAGTACATTACGTTAAAAAGAATTAAAGCTCCTTCTCGTGAGAATGTTAAGGAACGAAATATAGGTAAGAAGATTTTCGATAAGTGGGCGTGACATTGTGAGTCGTATTCATTGTGAATGATTTATAATTAACACCGATCGATTTCTGGATTCGAATAAAAAAAAACTTTCATTAATTATTGGAAACAAGATATTTATTCTACTAATTTTACAAAGGTTATTGGGGTTATCGTGAGGAAAATAAAAATCATAAAGAGGAGATCTTGACGAAAGAAGAGTTATTCTCCAAGTTCTTCTTATCCTCAATCATAAAATAAGTAATGTCTCAAGTCTCGAGTCTCAAGTCTCAAGTCTACTGTCCTTTGACGTTTTGTAGTGGCTACTGTCGGCAATAATAATTACGCAAATAAATGTGAAAAGGGCAAATTGCTTTGTATCAAAGAAATTAATTCTAGTGTCTGCTTTGATGGAAGTTTTTTCTTCTTCGATCGTTTCTTATTTTTACAGATAAAATCAGAAAGCACCAATGAAATTTTATTTTATCCTACTTTTTCATTTTCTCCTCCATTTATCTCTCGCAGTAATCGTTTTTTCCTTGAGATGTGATGTTTTATACCACACCTGGATTTTACTGTAGCTACAGGTGAATACGAGATAAAAGAAAAGTTAATGCGTGTCAGCCGTTCCCTGGGACACTTAAACTTATTTCATTTATCCTGGAACGATCCAATTGTTATTCAAATGATGCATTTCGATTATACATACATACATACATACGTACATACATACATACGTATTTATCAAGTATAAATTAGTTAAAGTACGTTGAAGCGTATATATTGTTATTTTTAATAGATTTCTCCTCCTCGTAGAGAATGATAGATAATAACTGAATTTAAACAATTTTATATTGGAATATATTTGAATATATTTTTTAAACAATATTACACGGAATCGTAGCATGAATATAAAATGGATATTTATTAACGTAACGAATATCGATTGCATAAATAATGTCGTTATTATTTGAATGATGTGATGATGATTTCATTGCCGATATTTCTTTCCGCATGTTTAGATCGTACGGAAAATAGTGACGTGGGTCATACTCATGGTGATCCCGTATATAGTAGAAGGGGAGAGGGAAAGGTGGTCTCGTCAAACGTCAAAAAGCGAATGGATCCCATTGGCGAATCCTCGTAGTAATCAAAAGAGCCAAATTCTACCATCGTTATCGTTAGCTGACAGCAGTATTCAAGGGGCCGGCCAAGTACCGGTTTTATCATTACCCCCGACACTGCAGCAACAGTACCAAGACCAGCTTTTGCAATTGCAAAAGACGCAGGAGAGCATTCAGAGACTATTGTTGCTTCAGCAGCAGCTTAAAGCCCAGCAGCAGATCTTGCAGGTCATTTAAACATTCTTTTACAGCCTTTTAAATTGTTGAAAATAGTTGAAAATGTGATGTCGAGCATAATAGAATATAACGAATTTACAAATTCGTTATCTGTATAAAAAAATTACCGTCATATAGAATATAATAATAATTATGCCTTTCAATAGTCACACGCTTATCAGCCAAACGGTTTCACGGACGATGAGAAGCAAGCCCTTCATCAGAGCACAATTAGGAATCTTCAGACTCTTCCGGTATTGGCACCCGAGGTCCTCATACCATCGACTCCGTCTTCAAAAGCTCTGCCCCCATTATTTCAATCGCAGAATTTTCATCCATTCAACGGGGCCCCCCAGAATCAAGAAGTAGTCGTAAATTCACCGGCGAGCCCCGAACAAGCTTACCGTCCGACTCAGGAGGAGCTCATAACTCAAAATCATCGTGAAAATGGCGAGCAGGAAAATGAGGGGAGTCAAAAGAGTCATTACGAGTCTACCCAGAGATTCAAAGACCAGCTGTCTCATGCTAATTTTGTAACTCCAGCTTCAAATCCGTCCTTTGATTCCAACGATAAGCGCCACCAGCAGCACCAGCAGCACCAGCAGCACCAGCAGCAACAGCAAGAGGCAAGCTCATTCATTACATTTCTTTTATATATCATCCCCATTACATTTTACTTCGCCTCATTCGGCGGCCATTAATTAAAACTTTAAATGCAAATTAATTTTTTTACAACAAAAGTTTCTAATAAATCGAAAAATACGCCACAGAAATCCTTCATTTATTTGGTCAATTCGTTAAAGTTAATAATTTTGTTTTTACATATTTTTTCAAATAAACAAGTCATATAAGTAAACTAATTCTATATTAACTTATTCAATTTTATTTTATTTTATTCGAAGCGAATGCCGATGCTGTTTTCTTCTTCTTTTTTCTTTCTTTTTCTTAACTTATGTCTGCAAGGATTATTTATGCGTGCGTGCGTGCGTGCGTGTGTATATCTATATCTAATATATCTATATATCTATATATCTATATATCTATATATCTATATATCTATATATCTATATATCTATATATCTATATATCTATATATATATATATATAGATTCAGTTAGTGTACGTACCGGCTGAGACCCTAGCACAGCGAGGGCAAGTGAAGCTGCAGAGATCGCAGTCAAGGAAGCAGCATCCGATGAAATATAATAAGAATCAGATGGAAGTGCCGTCGACTGCGCTGCCAGTCCATGACGCGTACGCGCGTGAAATTCTTCATGAGCTGCAACGGCAGCACGAGGAGAAGAGCCGATTCCTAAACGCCGAGAGGCAAAAGGAGATAGCGAGATTACACGCGGAGCAGAGGGAATTGGAGAAACAGGCACGCTTGCGCGAGGAGATGGTGAGAAAGGAGCAGGAGCTAATGAGGCTGAGGGAAGCCGAGAAGAAGAGAAAGGAGCTGAGTAAGATCGAGGAAGCCTCGAGACAGCAGGAGTTACGTAGATTGCAGGAAATAAGGGAAAAGGAGCGGGACGAGGAGAGGAGAGACTTGGACGAGCTTAAAGGGAAGGGGGACGAGGCGCCGATCGAGTTCTCGAAGTTGTCTAGTTTTGAGAAGAAAAAGGAAGTGCCGCATAAACAGAAATACGACGAGAGCAACGAGGGCAAGGCCGCAACGAGGACCGAGAGCGTCCCAAGTCAAAGATTGAATGGCGGGGATACGGGAAGTTTGGATGACGAACGGCCGGAAGCGCAATCGTTGGTTCGAGACTCCCTTCTGCACCATCATCAGCATTTGACAGAAGTGACGAATAAGAATACGAAGGCCTCCAGGTCTAGGTCGAAGCCGAGGAATAAACTGAGCTATTATCATCAGGAGGATGTGGCGGAGCCAACGGAATCAGAGCCGAGCGCACCCTCGCCGAATCAGCCGCCCGCTTTCCATTTACGTCAGCGCGAACGTATCGAATTATCATCAGGTTGAGCTGATGGACGTTCTGAAAACGTTAAGGAGCGCAAGATCGATCGACGTTATCGACAGCTTCGGCGCGGACATGCCCAACTTGTTCGTCGGGCCGAGGTACTTGGACCCACCCACGGGTTACACGAAATTTGATCTGCCGTATTTATCGTCGATCGAGAACAGTCGGGTCGAGAGAAAAGTCGACAAGCTGCCATTCTTCGTCGCGCCGCTGAGCTTCGATCCGCCATCTGGATTCTCGAAAATTTCTTTCCCTGCCCCACATATCGGATCGGTGATCATCAATAGCCTGGAAAACGTAGAGACGAAATTAAAGGACCGGCACAGTAAGCCTTTGGTGGGATCGGGCTCCTACTTAGTCGGCGATCCGCCGGCAGCGATGCCGAATTACGAGACAGCCGCTCCCCTCACGTCGTATTTACATAAATCGTCGAGTACGTCGAGGTACGACGTATCGACCCTGCCACCGAGCCAATCCACCGGCAATTGGAGATTTAAGGAATTCTACGAGAGCAAGCCTTCCACGGAGGTACCGGCGGCTTATAATGGAGAACCGGCACCGAGTATATCCAACTTCGAGTACGATCCGTCCACTTTGGACAAAAGTTATTACAACGCGAGGGAGGAAACGACGACCCGGGGATACTTTAGTCCGAAAACTGTGTCGATATACTCGTTCGAACAGCCCGGCCCGCAGACGACGCCCGCCTACCGCGACCAATCGACGAGAACGTCTGCGAGCACCGAGCCACGGTATTATACCTCGGACGTCGATCCCAATCAGCAGGATATAAAAACTTACCAGGAAGCCGAACAGTACCAACAGGCACAGCTGACGTTCCCGCGCGACCCCAATGGCCGTGCCGTAACCAATGCCTATATTCTAAGCTCGTCGCCCCCGGCTTATGAAGAAGACGCGCAGTACAATCTGTCGGCCCAGTTGCCGGCCATTTCGCCGCAGCTTCCCGGTTTGGTTAACGCGCTGGTCGAGAAGGCCGAAGCCTCGAGTGCGACTCAACCGGCCACGAGCAGCCCCCTAACGACCGCGACAAATGCAACGGAAACCCCAACGACCTACAGGTCGCGGACCCGTCACAGGTAATTCATCCACCGTTCCCTTCCATTTCCTGTCCTTAAATCTATATATTACGCAGGTTATAAAGTTTGTAAAAGATTTTTTAAAACTGTACTCGTAATTGCGAACCGTTCGTAGAGGTAGAGCTACGACAGCGAGGACGGTGACGTCAACTACGTCCGCTTACGTGAGAGGAGGCTCCGACAGAGGAGGGAGGAAGCAGCCGGTGAACAGGTCGAGATCAAAGTACACGACGACAACCGAGCAATATTCCGATTCGCCTTATGACCCTACGAGACGGAATTCTGCCACGACCTCGTCGTATAACGAGCAGGAGAGTCGCGTGAGAAAACCGACGGTTGACGGTCACAAGTACAAGCCCGACGACGAAAAATCGAGAGATTCGGCGGAGGCTCAGGTTTCGTACTCTCGCCACTTATTACTCTTTCCTTACGAATAACTAAAGCGCATTAACGATAATTGTGTCTTATTCGATTTACAGGCCGTGGGGTCGTATAACGATAACGAGCGGCTTCGATATGACGGTATTTTAAAAAGCATCGAGTTACCATTGTTCGAGTCGTCGCAGGTGGTGAGCTCACAGAATGATGATGATGATCCTCGATCGGCCGCGAACCATACATCTTACAAATCCAACGACTACGCCGGCCCCACGATTACGCCTACCGACAATATATCTCATGACTTTGGTATTTCCGATGCCTTGTTATTGCGCGGATTGGAATACGGCCAGGGATCGACTCCTGCCCCGAATTCCCAGTCGTCCGTCGCCTACGAACAACAAGGCGTTGACGTGGAAGAGCAACCGGCGAATCGATTCAGCTACAAGCCGGAGGAGCCATACAGCGGCTTCGGCTCGCAAAGTACCAAGGATACGTCTTATTATAAAATTGGAGGGACGGAGAGTATTCTGTTCGAGCCGATAGCCACCACCCAGTTGCCCAACGTGCAAAAATCCGAGCTCCAGGATTATTCGCCGGTCTACCACTCTGTGTCTGTCCACGGCCAATACGAGGACGGCGAGACTCCGAGGCCAGTTTATCGCAAGCCCGGTACTCTCAACAACAACAACAACAAGGAGCAATCGCCCTTCTTCTTACCCGTTCCCGAAAACAAACAGGACGAGTTCGTTTATCAGACGTCGGTCACCGAAGCCGTTGCTGAGGTAACCGCAAGAAAATACATGAGTCCCAAGCCGATAGATTATTCCTCTATTCTTTCTGTTAATTAAATGCTTTCCTTGAGTTTTCGTAATTGTCCGTTCGTTCGCAGGCTTCGAGTGCGGCAATTGACACGACAACGACATCGGCGGTGACGACGGCAGCGACGACGACGACGACGCCGATGACGACGACGACTACGACGACGACGACGACTACGGAAATGCCGGTGACGATACGCGCCCGCGGACGTACTCGCTTGGGCGGACTAGCGGACCAGCACACGGATTCACCGATACAGACGAAGTCGCACAAGGCTCAGGACGAGTACGTGCGGTTCAGTGCCGTTAACGCGGACCCGGCCAAGCCGACTCCCAGACAACGAACGAGATCGAGGACAAGGGCCCAGCAACATCGAAATTCACCGATTCAGACTACTGGTCAAGAGTACGTGAGAATTCAATCGGCACCCACGCAACAGCGCAAATCTCCGAGCGGTGCCATAACTCAGTCCTCGGCCAAGTCCCCCGAAGAATACGTAAGTTAAACGCGGCTATCTATTTCAAGGCTATAATTCATCGAAATTGTTCCGCGGCATCCGCAGCTTTGATTTATCCCCAAAATTTAAGGATACAACCGCTCATTTACGAATACGGAATACATTTGTCACCTTGCTTTATCTCGTAATATTTATTTTACATTACTTGTACAAAATAAAAAAAATAAAATAAAAAAAAAACATTAGTCAATTTAATATTGGAGATAATGCACGTGGATAAAGTCATTATTTATTCAGTCAATAATATACAATCTATAATATTACATAGTAGCCAAGCCAATTTGTTGTCGGGTGCACATACTGCTTCCAAGATATTCGATCGATAAGTAATTTTATTGTAGATTGAATAAGCGTTAGCCTAAAATAAATGGTACTTTCTTATATATATATATGTATATGTATATGTATATGTATATGTATCACATGAATTCAGTACTTTCTAAGAATAGTTCGAAAGAAAAATTACAATAAAAATGAATTATAGGCATATTTTAAATGAGTAATTTTATTTGCCCTCGTAACAATGTAATTGTTACAGTTTCGAGCAAAGTTTGAAAATAGTTGAGAAATGAAAAAAAACAAAAAACAAAAAGGGAAAAAAAAAACAGAAAAGAAAATTGAACATTTCAGAATCCTGCCTCGTCGGACAGTTCGGGAGGTAACGAATCGAATCAGCCACAGAGCCAAGTAGTAAAAAGTCGGCAAAAGATATATTCCGGAACGCGTCGGCCAATCAGTGCCCGAGTTACAACAACGCCTCCGCCAGAGAATCTTCATTACACGATACGTTCGCGAAACAACGCTAATCAGCCGGAGGAAATAAAGTCAACGAAAATTCGCACGAGGCTGCGCCGACCCAATAGTAAGAGACGCACAACCACAACGACAGCCGCCACGCTCGATACCAACAACGAATTGCCACTGGATGAGCAATACTCTAGGACGGGGTCCCGTGGACCGCAAGAGGATACGCCCAATGGGCAGAATGGCTCTTACGACGACAGGAATCCCCTCGAGTACGAGAACAGTCAAGGAAACAGCCAAGCCAAGAAACACGAGGAAGATTTGACTAATGAAAATGTGAGCTTTCCAAGTCCTTTTTCTTGACGTTGTCGCTGTTGTTGTTGTTGTTTCTTTTTTTGTTTATATATATAGAAAACTAATAAAAGTATTGTAGTAAGGCATGGAAAAATAAAAGGATATGATATTAACTTGTAGCTCAGAGTCGTTGATAATTGATAATTTGTAAAATTATAACCCGACGCTCGATATTACTTTACTCGATATTTTATTTGCTGCAGTATCCCCAGGAATTCTTGCTGAATCACGGAGGCGGGAAAAATTTTCACCGCGATATCTACGATCAAGCGCAATTAGCCAGTAGTGATTTGCCACGCCGGCATTACTCCGTATCACGTGTAGGGCCGACTACCACCACTCGCTCGATATCCGATATTTATGGAGCGGAAAGTCAGTGGTCGACTAAGCTCACAGACAACTCCTTTCAGCCGAGCAGCAGCTACACTCTCAATCGAGCTACGGGCGAATCAAGAAAGTCCTCGGACATTATTATAGGCAAGGAGAAAGCCGACGATTTACCAGAAATTATAACCGTGGCCTCGAATCTCCCTTCTTCAATTACCGTTTTCGTGGCGTCTAATGACGACGACGACGACGACGACGACGACGACGGCGGCGGCGGGGTTCTGCAAAATCAAGAGCTGCTCTCACATTCCGGCGATTCTCTAATGGATACCCTCCCCGCTGCTAAGATCACGAATAACGGCCAACAAATTAACAACGAAGAGGACCAAAGGAATAATAATAATAATAATAATAATAATACTGCTGCTGCTGCTGCTGCCTTAAGCGCGGCTCCGAACGTCCTTGCCGAGCGTCGAAGGACTACCGAGCCCGAGCTCAATAAGAATATCGGCTCAATGCACAAGAAGGTAAACATACGTAAATAAATAAATTAATTAAATAAATAAATAAATAAATAAATAAATAAAACAAATAGCCTTTCGTTTACTAATTTGACTGAATTGGATCGATACGAATCGACAGGGAGGATTGAAGAGGAGACGAGTTCGAGTTCGGGTGAGGCCAGCGGGATCGAGCTCGGAGGACTTTGTCACAGCCGAATCCCAAAGTTACGACTCGTCGTTCAATAATTTGGCACACGGACCGAAGCGTTTCCGTAAGACCTACATTGCCAGTGAACCGACTACCACGCAACAAGCTATAGTTTATCCGGCGACGACCGCGACAGAGATCCCTCGAGCCGAGAATCTAGAGGCGCAAACATCCTATGAAAAATTATTGGACAAAGTAGAGAGGGATATCGCCCTGAGCACCACTGAAGCCTTCGCCCCGACGAATACTCCCACCATGGTTACCGACAAAATGGCCTGGACTACGCCAGCAACCGTTTTGCCCGAAAGCCAAACCGAAATGGAACCGCTGACCACGTTTTCCGAGGAAAAAAGTACGATCCCAAGCACCACCGAGACAATTAACAAAGCTAAGGAATCCTCGACGATCTTACCTACCACCGTCGACGGTATAGACGGCATTGGTGGCATGGGCGGCATTGACGGTATTGACGGTACTTCTTCTGCCAGCGGTGACGCAATGAAACCGGCGACGAGCCAGAAATTACAGGAGCTCCGAAATAACAAGGACGACAATGTGATCCAGCTGTTGAACTCTGAAAATTCACTGAGGTACTTCGTTACAAAGAGCCCAGCCTTCAACGAGTATTTAAAAAGTCAAGAGAAATCAAAGAACTCCGAGTCCGAGGAAAGCGAGAACGAAGATTACCCGAAGAATCATCGGAGCAAGTGGAGCGAGGTGCACCAGCCGTCGGACAAGACGATCTTCAATTTCATTAAATGGGACGAGAGGAATCAGAATGAAAGCGAGGATGAGAGCCAATCGAGCGGCAAGGGTCGGAGTTACGAGAAGGACAATGCAACGGTGACCGATTACGTCAAGGCTATCTTCGAGAGCATAAAGAGTGCTGGCGAGGAGGAGGAGGAGCAGCACCAGAGTGCCAAATTAGACGTCGGAACAAGATCGAAGCTTAACGAGGCTGATAACAGCGGCGTCTCCGTATTACCCGGAGATAGCCAGGCGTCGAATTCTGGTACGGTTATATCGCGACTGCAAGTCAGTTACAGCTCGAAGCAGGATGGCGATCCAACAACGGCGGGGCCGACGACGACGACGACGACGACGACGACGGCTGGAACAACGACGACGGCTGGAACAACGACGACGAGTCCCTTTGTACCGTCGATGATGTCCGACAGAGCGGTCGGGACGTCGAAAAAGACACCATTCGAGACCAACTTAGGCAAGATCCTTAAAACAACGACTACGACGAAGGTATCGCACATGACTGAGATCTGCTATCGCGGCCGATGCGTCATGTCGAAGCCAAAAAAAGATGGATTAGTGAGATGATTCTCTGACTGTGCGCGAAGATGTAAAAGCTCAAAGTATTATACTTGTTCATTGACTACGACCCTTAAGGTTAATGAATATTCTCCGTATAACGCAAAGTTTCGCTTTACTTATAATATACAATAATTGGCTTCTTTTACTTATTAATCCGTTATTAAGATAATGAAAATGCGTTGTTAGAGCATCGCCCGAAAACAGCGGTAATAATTACGTGTCGATTTGTAGCTCTTGTAACAAGAAAAATCAAATGTCTTGAATTGATACATTTACGTAGGAGTAGCGCAAGCTACGGTAGACGCAATTTCAGTAGATAAAGCTAACGATGAAGCATTCACGAAGCAGGAAAGTACTCTTAAATTTTTTTTACAATCATTCCCTTCAACGACATTCGAGACTGGCTTTGTGCAATTCTAATTTATTTCAATTTATTATCAATAAATTAAAATAGTGCTAGAATTAGTTTTTTTTTGTACATTCCTAATGGAAATGTTCCCTCGAAAAGATAAAACTAGTACGGCGTAGTATTGGTGAAATTATGACCGACCGAACAGCAGCATCTCAAAACAATTTCTCTATTACGCATGTAAATGATTAAAAATTTTGACTGAACAATCATTGAATGAATGCGACGGTTCGTTACGTATGAATTCTTATGGTATATAAAAAACATAATTTTGCATAATAAAACATATTTTTTCATTCAACGTTTCATCTCGAATCTCAAAGAAATCCACTTGCCTTTTATAAATCGTGCAATTCAATTGAAAGAATTTTTATTATGCCATTATAATACTTATTGTTTTGATACATTTTATATATATATATATATATATGTATGTATATATATATATATATATAGATTAATATTATATCGCGATTACTACGTACTTGTCAGTAGTATTCAAAGAAAGGTATTTTGGAGACAATAGCAGCATACAATACTTGTTATATTTATATATTTAAAAGTATTCGTGCATGCATGGATTGTATGTATATTTATATGTGTATTTTTTGATATAACTTATTAAATTGTAAATGTATTTAATAATAAGAACATAATAAATTATAATTATTATTCGTGTGATAATAAAGGTGAGCAATAATTATTTTAATTAAAATAATAGAGTTTTTTTTTCTTCTCTTCTATACGTCAACTTTCTTATATTTCTCCTTAATGTTAATTAATAACATTAATGACGCTATGTACGTAATACCTTGTACCCTAAAATCTTCTTTTAAGAAACAGTAAAAAAAAAAAAAAAATGTAATCAATCGAAATAAGGCTCATTTAAATATACGGGAAGGTATATAAAATTATATAGACGTACAAGTCTGGCGTATTTACGATAAATGCATTCCTTAAAAAGAAAACTTCAATTAAAAATGGAAGTAAAAAAAAAAAAAAAAAAAAAAAAAAAAAAAAAAAAAAAAAAAAAAAAACGAGAAGAAAAAGCCGTATAATTTTTATGAATAAACTTTCCCTCTTCGCATTACATATCTGGTTATGAAGGTACATTCGCGTAATCACGTTCGCCTCACGTACACGGCTGCATCCGCGTGCTACGAAGGTTGGAAGATACGTAAGGGCGTCGGGTGGGCTGGCGTTTCCATTCGACAGTGGGTGAAGAAAGAGCTTAAAGACGAAAGGCAGCAAAGAAGAGAGGCCAAAGGTATGTGTGTAAGTGTGCGCCCGGGCGTGTTGAGAAAAGCGATTAGTATCGGGCCGAGGCAAATCGGGCTTTATCGCGCTTCGCCGTCTTTTCAGAGACTTATCGAACGAATCTTCTTTCGAGTGCGAGCATTTTGCATAAGTTCCTAGACATCAGATCGCGACGGCCACTAGACGATAGCCACTAGACGATAATCGCGCATCGCAGCAGGAGAAGCAAAGAGTCTAAAAGTGGGCATCATCATCCTACATATTCATTCAAGATGAAATCCACCCGGATTACAAGTAAGTCTCAGCGTTATGTCGGTACATTTGTCGGGCGTGGATGATAAAATTTTACTCGCAAATATGACATAAGCAACTCTTACTTATTCTTCTTCGGCAAAGACGTTTAAATCGTTTCTTTATTATTTTCATACTCAAATTCAAGTTAACAATTCACGTTGTATTAAAATTCACGTTGAAGTTGCATGTAAAACAAATTTCTTCTCATTCGCGAACTCTTTATCAATCATTTTCATTATTCGTTAATATGATTTATTATCTATCTGCAAACTATTTTTCTCATCTTACGTTTAAAGATTCATCGACCCCGAATTTCAAAAGATTATAGAATGATTCATGCTCATCATTATTTGAATTACCAAAGAATGAAGTTGTAACTTTAAGTTAATGCGTATAATAATGAGAGATTTTTAATTTATTATATATTTATTCATAAATTCTTATTAAATGATTAATGTTTTTTAGTTTTGATAATTATTGGTAACGCTCGACAAATGTTTTATTCGTAAAATCAATAAGCCGACTTATAAGTGTTATAAACAACAATTGTTATAAAAATATTACAAATATATTTTTTAAACAAATGTTTTAATTTATAAGAATTCTTATGTAGCAATATTAAAGAAATGTTTTGTGCAAACTATAAATTTATAAAGGTATGAAGTTTTTTTATAGGTATCGTGGGGTCGTTAAATCCTTCATTCTATGTATATACAGTGGCTCGATATTTTTTATTTGATTAATAGACCAAATGAACATGTATACTTTATTTGAAAATCTTTAAAAAATATTTAGTTTTATTTAGCAATAATTAAATGAAAATCGTCAAAATAATTCGTGAATTTAAAATCTAACTTAAACTCTTAAATCTAATGTGAATATAAAATTGATTCTTATAAAATATATTCCTTATTATTAAATTACCAATCGATATGATGAGAAAAACTGAAAATTCTAATGAATTAGGACACGTATTAGGAATATTTTAATGCCGAAAATATATTCCTCGTAACTATCTGAGCACAACAACAACAACAACAACAACAACAACAACAACAACAACAACAAACGACGACGACGACGACGACGACGACGACGACGACGACAATAACGAAAGTTATGAAAAGTGGGAGTATATTTTTCTATTGCATTTTTCAAGATTGACGGAAAAGTAAAATATTATAAAATTTTTACTACTTCGTCCGAATATATAGAGATAATTTATTTTCAACAGTGAAACGTAGCGATTTATTTGCAGAATTTTTTAAAAATACAAAGCAAATACATAAATCCCCGTTGTACGGCTTTTTTGTATGATAAAAAATTATAAGCTTGCAGCTTTTATTTGTGCAGGATAATTAATTGACTGAAAATTAATAAACAAAATATTTAAATACGTGAATTCCATTTAATCTTATGTCATTTCTTTTTCGGATTTTCGCGATTTTATTCGCAAGCGATTTCAACATCGATTGAAAATTATTCAGAGTTCTAATTAGGAAATATTCGTTTACGTGTCTTTTCATATACATCGAAGATGAGCTTTTTTTAATGCCGGTTTTCTTAGAAAACATTGTATTCCTAATGAATTACGTTAGTTCTTTATTTTATATTCTTTCATGCACAGAATAATACGAAGTTATTGACAAGCTAATTATTAATGAAGTTCAATAAAATACGAAGGAAACAATGCAATTTGTTAATTGGAATAAATTAAAATTTTAATTTCTCTCTCAATTTCTATATTTTATTCTTAGAAAAATATTCCATTGATTATTTTGAGAAATATATAAGGATTAAAAACTATAATGTGCATAGGTATATATATCTGTATATATATATATATATATATATGCATAAAATGATTAAATAGTATGTTTTTACCAATAATACACGTATAAAAAGAGTGTTGTATAAAAAAATTAATAATAAATTATTTGCGTAGGTATTTAAGGATAAATAATTAAATAATAATTTTACAATTTGTTAGAAATTATTGTATAATATTATTTTATAATAAATTCAATTTTCATGGATCAATAATGAAAAATATTTAATAAATTTTCTTTATTCGACGGACTTTATAATTACCCAATAATGAATACAATTTTTAATTTTAAGTTATTCATAATTATAAAGAATGGAATGAAATATGCTGAAGAATTATGTATTCGCGCCGAGAACGAATAGTGTTGATATAAAATTTGAATTATCTGCACTACATAAGCTTAGCAATTTATAGAACTGCACTTGATATTATTGATAACGAACGTCAATATAACTGGCAAACGTTTGTATATAAAAGACAAGAAAAATTCGTTTAAAATAATATTTTTTAATGTTGAAAAAAAAAAAAATAAATAAATAAATAAAAATAAAAAATCGAAGGTGGAATGGGATTATTGGGGAATGAAAACTAAAATAAGTGATACGTAATTTCAGTAATGAAGTTGTAATAATGAAAATTAATATCATTAGAACGTTCTAAAAAGCACATTTTTAAGCACCTTGATGATGAAAAAAAAAAAAAAAGTATTTTATGAAAAAAATTGCCTCGCTTCTGTAGGACTGAATTTCGTAGAATAGGCTAAACACGTAAAATAAAGGGTAAAAAGTAAAAACGAAAGAGAAAACGTAATTTTAATAAAACGGACGGGGTAAAGTATATAAATGGGAATATTACGATAAAATTACGTAGGCGTAGTATATTGCAAGGGCGACAAGTAGAATGAAGAAAAGCAGCCGAAGGATAGAATGAATAAGATCGGGGGTGGGGATAAGGGTTACGCACATAGGTAGGCATGCATAAAGGGGGTGGGGGAGGGCGGCGGGGGTGTCAGGGATGTATAGAGAATGTATAGAGAAGAATATTGGGTTGGCGGGTAGGGGGCATGGGAGGCAGGGAGGTGGTCGAGGCTAACGCGACGTCGCAACGTTGCTACTGATACTTTTGGTGCTGCGAGGCATGCGCTGTGGTAAGCGATCGTCGGGAGTCGGCGCTATATTGCATAAATTCCTATATGCGTGTCTCTATTAGTGGAGTGGCGAGTAGTATAAGGACGGAAGTCCAGGGCGAGCGCAGTTTTTAGGGCTCCTTGTCCCCATCGTCGGGACAACTATGCCTGGCGGCGGCGAGGGGTTGGCTGCACCCGCGGACCCGATCAATCGCGTCACATCCGAGTATAGTTCGACGGCTGGAGCCGAAAGCGAGGACTACGAGAGCACGCATGTCGAAAGAACACCAGCTGCCCTTGCGACCGAGGGCCTCCGGAGGAGGAAGGTCATATACGCAGCCAAAGAAACCCTGGACAAGGGTGAGTAATTCCACTAGACTTTCAAGCCTCTCATCTCTGTTCGCTCTATCTTCTTCTTCTTCTTCTTCTTCTTCTTCTTCTTCTTCTTTTTCATCTCCTCTCTATCTCTCTGTAATAATGGGACAAAGTAAATCCCATGTGTTTGTATGCCGTAAACGTTATTCAAGATTATGAATTTCTTATCTCATAAATTCATCGACAAATCGTTTTAGTCACTCGTTCTCAAATAAGTTTTTGTTACCTAATTTTCCAGATATGCGACCACTCAATCAATATATTTAACATATACGTTACACACGACATTACAAATTTTGAAATAATTACAAATCTGAATATTACGACGTTTTTTAAAACTTCTCATTTTAAAACATTCTCTTTTTCCGATGTAAACAATTAAAATAACTATATTTCATTTAAATTTTATGTAATAAATACCTCTTTTCATTCGGTTCCTAAAATTCGTATTTATTTATTATTTTTCTTTAATTTACTCTGTAGTGGCAACAACAAAACTAGTTTAAAAATAATTCCCTTCTTATACACTTAATTCATGAATACTACGATTTATTTGCGTGAGTGTCGTGAATTAAAAATTCTGTAAAAATATTGAATTTTGTTGACCGAATACTTGTCAGTCCCAAATTACTAATTTACAATCAATTATTTTTAATAAATACATAGTATTTATGACATTAATTTTTGTTTCATCTCACTTAATTCTAATCGTTACATTTAATATTATTCACAACAGCGGTAAATTTTATCTGTTATGATTATAGAATGAATAATTGTCTTTTAAATATAATGAGGATAATAATAAAAAAAAAAAAAAAAAATAATGCAAAATAATTCATTTTGCATACAACGGCAATATTTTCATTGTTCGGATTTTACAGGGATTATTGTTTACTCTGGTGGAGCTCACGAAATATAAGGGTTGCTTGCTTATATTTGTATGACATGTGTGAGGGAAGGGGAATGAGAAAGTAAAGGAGATGGATATTCTTTAGGAAAAAGTAATAGCTAAGGAGCGTTGTAATGGCTTGTAAACGGGTATTTAAAACTTTCGCTAAATATCATTAAAGGATTTAAAAATAGCCGACTTATTGTTCAATGTACAATGTAAAATGTTTTCCCAGAGAAGTGCAGAGGAGAGTCGTAAAAGTGGAAGGCGAACAACGTCGCGTTTATCACATGAGCAGGATCTCGTGTGGAGTAGAATGGGGCCACTGGATCGCGGAAATGTCGGGTGGCGCTCGCGATAAGCGTCCCTAGGAGGATTATCGGGGTTGGGGTTGCGGGGTCACGGGGACGGGAGACAGGATGGAAGAGTTGAAGAGTTGAAGAGTCTCGTTAGCACCAGCCCGGGGCGTCACGGGGAACGAAGGAAAGCGGGGGAGCAGCGGCCCGGGTTCGGATGATCGGTTCGGATCATCCACGAATTAGTCGGTACACGCCATTTTCAAGGCTCGGTTGGCTTCTCCCACCCTGGGATAACAGTAGCAGCAGCAGCAGCAGCAGCAGCATCAGAAGCAGCGTTGGCGGCTTGCGATTGCGCGAAAAAGCCCAGGACAAAGAAGAGTATTGTTCGGCTGAACGGCACCGAGGAAGACAGTGTTTAGTCCCGGCATACAGACGAAATAGTGAGTGAGAGAGAGAGAGAGATTGGTATGGCAAGGCTAGTGGGTTACGAGCCAGAGTAAGTGAGTAGAGTAAATGAACGCGTAAATATAGTCATGTGGCGTACACCTTGCGTACGCCTACACGTGAATGAGTCAATTGCGGACTAAAGAGGACGTCGACTCGTCCCCTGTCTCTTTCTACCTCCAGTTCTTATGGTATTCTATGATGCAGATGAGTCGCGTCACGAGTCACGAGTCACGAGTCACGGATACCGACGGCAAATAAACTCTGTCCATTCAGGATCATTGCGGGTAAAATTAAGTACTTCTGGACGATCTCCTATCGGACTATTCATTCGCTTACTTGTCCCGAGCTCTGTTGTAGGGCTCGTAGCGCAGCTGGGCACATTAACGTTTAAGTCGAGGACATGGAGGACGGCAATATCCTTATTACATGAATACGGGCGCAGAGATACGCGCCGGGCGAGTAATCAGTATTTTCGTTTGAAAAAGAGCCGCGTTGGTAAAATTACTATTTTTTTACTGGGTTAGCCGTTGAATATGAAAAATTAATCGGTGGACCGGTTAGGGGGACGTCGACCTCGGGACATTTTCTCCTCTATTACTCCCATTCCTCGAATTTATTATTATTAAAGACGAGGTGGCATTCGATGCGGATGATAAAGCTCATTTTTAAGATCAACAAGTATATCTATTTCCGGGCGAGATCGACGAGGAAGAGGATGGTCCTTCGCATCTCGTATCTTCTTGGCTCCTTTTTTTATTTCAAAAAATACGTCGTAAAAATCTTGTAGAGTTAACGGCGCGTCAATAACCCCAATAGCCCCGTCTATATTATTACCCAGTAGTATTACCCAGTAGCTTGTACTATACGTACAAAGGATTATATTACGATTGGAGGGCGAGATTTTAATTATTACCTGCTTAAGGATACACTTAATAATTCTTAAATAAAACGAATCCTTTAAAACGTGCGGGGATAGCACCGAGCTCCGGCTAATCCAATATTTATGATAAATTCATGGAATAATTACGATGGATGAAAGCCCAATGCACAACGGACCAATTTCTCCTTATTTTTAATTCTATTGGCGTTCGTCTTTCCTAAGGATTAATTCTGTTAACATATATGCCAGCATCGGTAGAAGTACTATTAAGTCTTTAATAATACTTGAAATTTTCTTTTGAGCACGTCCTATGAGAATGTATAGGAATAGACTATAGACGACGTGGAAGCAATGCAGTTTTAAAACTTGTAAATACATTAAAGCGCGCAGCTGGATATCAAGAGATCGATCACAAACCCCGAAAAAACGATCAACGGCTACTCTTCGATATTCAATATTAAAAGCCAAATAATGTCTTTTGCTGTAAAACTGAATGTCCGGCTTAATTTTATGCTGCATTAGTAATAAGTCCGTAACGTAGTGGGACTTGAGTTTCTTTGATGAATTTTTATTCCGCTATAATTGACTATAATTGAATGAATGCGCGAAGAAACTCTTGGATTACGTAGATTAACGGGATAACTAATGCACAAAATCATTTTAAAAAAATACTCCATTTCGTACTATAAAGAAAATTTCGCTTTACATTTTCTTTGGGTAGTTGCATTTCATGGATAATAGGGATAAGAGCAGCGGACCATGTCTTAAAATAGTACTTTAAAATAGTATTTTAAAATAAATGCTCAGCTAATTCATTAAGAAATCCTACTTATAATTACAAGACGAGCTGCTCATCTCAAGCCATTCAAGTCTTATCTACACGATAATTATTGTTCGATATACTTTTTATACGAAAAAAATAAGAATCCACTCGCTTAAACGTATATTATTACGTATATTATATATTCTCATTAATTATGTTATTCTACGTTTACGTTATATTTGTCAAATATTTATAGATTTACAGTATAATAATGGTTATCCTATATAAATACATATAAGATCCCTTTTAATGCCCTTGTAAAATATACATCTTAACAATTCGTTTATTAACATAAAACAAATTCTTTAAAACAAATAATAGTTAATAAATAAAACTAATAATAATATAAAATCAAAAGTATTACTTTTACAATTACATTTTTTTAATACAATGTTTTTATTGTTGTTACAGCATCCCGCCTTTTAAGAAGGAAAATACCATGTACTGGACATTTAATGACCCCCCGCCGCCTGTGGATTCAAAAAGTTCCAACACAAGTAAATTTCATTGTTCAAACTTTTATTTAACATGCTGATTTTAATTCGTACTCAATCGAATCGATATCGATATCGAACAGAAATTATCCTTATAATTTAGTTTCATAACGTATTAAGGATTCCAACGAAATTTTCAATAAACTGGTCTTTCATTAAAAGAGTGAAGCTTTTCATATACATATATGACAAATATAATTAATAACATACAATTATCGTTATCGTTGAAATTGATGTTGCAATTGGTATTATAAATATAAATATAAGCATAAGCAATACGCTTGCTTCAAAAATATTACATTGAAATATTTGACAATTTTATATTAATTTTATGTCATTTTCATGTTCCTAGCAGTAGATACATTTTGTAAAGTCGTAAAACATATTAAGTGTATTTATTTTAGACTTGAATAGTTTAAAGATTATAGATTTAAAGGTTTGAAAAGAGCAAAACGCGAAACAGATTTAAACGAAAATAAAATATCATTTTATTATTTGATACTTGAAACTTATAACATTTTCGATAAATACAAAAGTTTTCTTTTCAGTCATCCCTCCTCCCCCTCCCCCGCGCTTTCTCTCGCTCTTTCAAATAATGCCTATTTATGGATCATTCTATAGCTATATTTTTCTCTTTCCAAGCCTCTATTGGTCCATTAAAAATGTACGTTCTAAAGAACAAGTAATTATTGTCGGTACGAATCTTGAAAAATTGTGGTATTTGCTTTGACAGGATAATTTGAAGTTTGAAAAATTAATGTTCTAAGGAGACGCAACAGTGATTATTAGAGAATGTCCGACATTCATTCATCGATTCAAACATTCACGGTTTTATCATAAATAAGCATTGACGATCACAATAAAGTTCGATGATTTTGTTAAATATCACCGAATGATCGAATGCCAGGAAATAATAAATACTCCCATTATTTCTCATATCAGAGTTTCTCAGTTTCAAGCATACAATTGAGATGAAGAGTATAGGACTAGTTATTAAGTGTCTAATCAATCTTTCATGGGCAGGGATTGAATAGCTTAGAGATAACTATTTCCGTACATATAACAAATTTAATTATTTTTCAAAACAAAGTATAAAACGAATTCTGTTGGCAATAAAGATTCTATTAATTTCACTTACAATAGAAGACAATAAGTTTTAGCGATACTACTGATAGTATTTAAGCAATATTGATATTTACGAATACGAATGTTGTTAAATTATTACTGGCATTATATAGACTTCGTGTTTTATATGAGGCAATACAACAAATTATATCGATTTACTGTAGGCTAATATTAACTAAATAGCATAAAAGAAAAGAATGCCTACTTCAGTCTATAAATAAACGTTATATTTTTTTTAGATGAATGGATATAAATGTTACTTGTACTTGTCTTATGCGTTATCAAAAAGCTTATGAGTATTGAAGTATTTTTGTATGAAAATATATACAACGAATCAAACGTACATTCACCAGAATTATTATTTATTTATAATTCTTGTTTTTTATTCATCGTTTTAATTAAGGAAATTTTTAACTTCAAATGTGCATTACATATTTAAAAAACTACTGTTTAGAATAGAAGCTTATAGTAAAGTACGGCTTACTCTGTAATACATTAATAATTATTTGTACATTGTCATGCCACATTTATTTCGATAATACATGTGTATGTATTTATACATGAATATCAAAGGATTTTTAATTCATCCGTATTTCTTTTTCCTTAATCTTACGTGAACGAATATTTATTTAGTCTCCTCTTATCCGAGTAATTACATCTTTATCATTTAAATTAAATTACTTGTCTTAGACAAAATGAACAAAAGTAAACAAAGACAAGAGAAACCTTATTAAGCTTTCTAATACCCAAGAGATGAAATATTTTTTGTTAATTTTTTCTTTTTGGTATTTTTTTAAAAATATTTTAATATATTACAATTAACTGTACGAATTTATTTATTTATTTATTTTTTTTTTATTCATTACACTGTCCTTGCGGTTCTCGTGTACGTACTAATTTTTTAATGAGCTCTTATACACTAAACTTTAATATTATATATTATATATAGCTTTCGATAATTATATTTACACTGTTCATATTCGTTTATAAAATTAATTCGAAGCTTTATATAGACGAATAATATTATGCTTGCGCTTATGTAATAATGAAAAAATAATTAATATACGTAAATCGGCTGAATTCGTAAAATTTAAAATAAGACACTTTTACACTTATTAATAGACATTATTAAAATATCTCGTATTATATTTTATAAGAATACAAAAATTTAATAATATAAATTTATTCTTATTCGTTGTACTTTTATGTAGGAATGCGATGTCGTAATGACGTTTCCGAGTGGCAGCAACGAAGAAACCTTAATGTGGCTTTTAGGACGACTAAGAGCAGGAATCCCAGGACTCGTTGTACACGTACGACATCATGCTTCGTCAGATAGCTACGGATTTTATTTAACAGCACCTTTTTCTGTGTAAGTATAGTCTCTGTCTGTCTGTCTGTCTGTCTGTCTCTCTCTCTCTCTCTCTCTCTCTCTCGCTGTCTCTTTTATAGCACATTATATATAAATATATAATTTATAACATACTGTATATATGTATAATTTGAGAATCCCATCGTTTAAATTGTTCTCTTATTTAAAATTATTACGAAATACAAATTCCATTTTACAATTGCAAAAAGTTTATTATAATTACGATTATTTTATAAAATTATATAATTTATTTAATTTCTATAACAATTATTATTATTATTATTATTATTATTAATAATCCATTGCATTTAGAATTAATTGTAAAGTTTTAAATATTTTATAATACGTATGGAGCTTAATGCCGTGGATAATAATTTATTTCACAATTATTTGTAATTTTAATTAGATATACGTAGTATTAGAAAATGTCTAACTACGAATGTCATAGTTTATTGAAAGTCGCGGAAGAGATTCATTTACCAAAACGATTGCATCAAGAGTACGGCGGAGGCCTTAAGGAATTTGTTGGCGCTGAAGCTATGTATTTCGAAGGGAATAACGACGAGACACATTTTTTCACGAGCCAAGAACGTCAATCTCTTGTCCTTCATCTTTTGCATACATTAAGAGCAGGTCCACACGATCTCAATAGCTTAGCGGGCTTGAAATTCGTCGAGGGCCAAGCTATTGTTCCAAAATGCCTTTCCGCAGGAGTAATTTTACAGGTTTGTCAACTATCACAATATATTTGCGGATATTGCATTGAAACATATGCGATCCTCCATCAAAGTAAATAATAGAATATTACACTGTACAGACAAGCTACGGGGATATAAAATATTACAATTCGGAGACAATTAAAATTTGGAGAGATAAAACTGTATTATACAAGAACTACGACTTTGCGAATATATAAATTAGTATAACGGGAAAACGCTTTGATGGATTAATTAAAAAGCAAACGTAAAATACATAAGTATAAAAAGAATATTAGAGCGGCAATTTAATTCCATTTCTCAGATAAAACTCAACATAAAATTCAACATAAATTTTAAAATTGAAAACTTAAATTCGAAACTTAAAAGCTTTAATGAAAGTCTAGAAAGAAATATGGCAGCCTTGGAGCCTCGCACCATCTTCGTTGACAGTATTAAATAAAATTAAATTTACTTCATATTCAAATTCTTAGTTATTGATTTTGAATCTCCGGTAATGTACATAAATATATAAAGCCGTGCGAGCACGAGCGAGCGCGTGTGCATTGCCCGTATACGTGTGGATAGTACACGAAGCTAACAATTAATAAACAAGAAAATGATTTTTTCAAATGAATATAAAAATCTTTGGTTTTAAAGGAGAAATTCTTTATTTATGCATACAATGAAGGAGTTAAGTTACATTTACGTGAAATTAAAAATATCATAATCAATATTGATGAAATTTTATTATAAATATTACGAATACATTGAAATTAATTTTATATTCATATGTAAACTTGATTTCTTGATTTCTTGATTCTTGATTCTTTAAACTTTTGACTTGATTAAAATGTAGATGTAACAGTCACTCGAACAATAGTCGAACGATAAATACAATTTAAATTATTTACAATAGTCTTATTTGTATAAAATTATTGAGCCTTTGGCCTCTTGTTGGCTCGACTAATCTAGAATATTATGAGAAGGTCAACAATACTTTGATTTTCTTTGTTTTAATTGTAAAAAAAAATTAAGGTCTTCCCACTTCATGAATTACCTGCATTGGAAAAACTGCAACGATCGTGGGTTCGAGCGTTTTTAAATCCACAACCCCTAGATGATATTTCCAGGTACTTTGGAGTCAAGATCACAATGTACTTTGCATGGCTTGGACACTACACAACAGCCCTTATTGTTCCAGCAGCAGTGGGTGTCATATACTGGGTAAGTGACCATTGAAAGTCCGATTCATCGATTCTCTACTTAAAAACTCACAATACCACTTTCGCACTACGAATCAATGATAGATTTCTTGAATTAACTTAACATGAATATTCCCTGTTATAATAAATTAGATAAAAAATATCGAAACAAGTTATTGCGGATACGTATTTTATAAACAAGCACATTTTTAATCCACGATTACTAATAAATAATATTAAATTATTTTGTTAGAAATGATTTTTTTTACAATTTCACAATTGTAAAATTGTTTGTTACAAATTCAATAAGTAATGGACGAGTAGAGCCATTGGATTATATTTTATTTACAATATTTAATATTTACAATATCTTTTACATTTGCAATATAAGTTCTTGTTAAGTAAACTGTCGAAAATCTCACGGAGATAAGAAATTTCATACTTTAATGCAGCATTTAAGTTTCCCAGCAATTCTTCTGTTAATGTATATATAACAAAATTTTAAGTAAAACCATTAAATTATATTCGAATTTACATTCTTTAGTTTATTTTTGAAATTAATTTATGCATGAAAATTAAAAGTATCCGTAATAAAGATGCATTAAATGTATATTTGTTTATAAAACCTCCAACTTTCGAGGAATTAAAATATTATCGTTCCAATCATAAATTCCAAAAATAATTTACCGTTATTACGTTTTCTTCTGATTTTTCTAGTTAATAGTATATTGTTCGCCTAAAGTTTCCTAATGAGCTTTGTATTTTGTAATAAATAAGAGCCAATTACCAAGTGATAAAGTCATATTAGCACGAAATATTCAATTAATCATAATATTTATTAAGCCAGTTGGTAACCTACTTTCTAGAGTTTATTCAATTTGTTTATAAGTACATCAGTTAAAGAGCGTGAATTGTAAAATTTTTTTATATATTTATTACGAATATACAAGTGACTACTTTTGTATGACGTAGCCAATCGATTTTTAATGTAGGTGGGCATCATTGGTAGGAATCAAGCGCTGGAAGATGTAGCTTACGTGCTATTCTCAGTATTTAATGTGATATGGGCAACTATTTACCTGGAAACGTGGAAGCGAAGGGGTGCCGAACTTGCATATAGATGGGGGACTCTGGATCAAAGGGATGATTTATTAGTTGAGCCGAGGCCTCTTTTTACCGTGAGTTATGCCTTTTATTTATCGATTCATTTTATCATTCGTAAAAATTGCAACGATTACATACAAGAAGTCTCTTTTCTAAATAATAAAACACGATCTTTACAAAAAAAAAAAAAAAAAAAACCTAACTAACTCCATTACCCGCACTGTGGAATCGATGTAACCTTACAATTACGTAAATTCAGTGGGTGTTTTTTTTTTATATATATAAAAGCTGAAACAAAAATAAATAAATAAATACATAAATAAATAAGTAAAAGAACGAAATAATTATATTCTAGGGAAGGTTAGAAATTTCGCCAGTCACGGGGAGACTGGAGCCAAATTATCCCAAGTGGAAAAGGAACGTTTTTCGTTACTTTGTTAGCGTGCCGATAGTCGCCGTTTGTTTGTTCTTTGTCTTCGTCGTAATGATTCTGAGCTTTCAAATTCAGGTAAAAAATAACGAACGGTTCGAGAAAGACGAATAATGCGCCATGGATGCGTCACGAATGCGTAACTAATGCGTATTAATTGCGTCCGGGACGATTGCCTAATCGCAAAAACTGGATATTTATTTTTTTTTTTATCAAGGATTGGTGGGACGCACAGCTGCAAGCCACGACTTATGGTTTTTGGCTGAGTTACGTACCAAAGGTGCTACTTGCCGTTGTTATTGCCATTATGGACGAAGCCTATTTTAAAGTCGCTGTCTGGTTAAATGATTTAGGTACGTTTATTTTATTCATTGGTCTAATTTTAAATTGACAAAAAAAAATAAATAAATAAATAAAAAAAAAGAATACGCCTTCTCATTATTTTATAACCATTACATTATGATATTACATTACGAATCCAATTTTAATACGTAATCGTACGTTTTTTGTTTAATTCCTGTAGAGAATTATCGTTTGGATACCGAGTACGAGAATCATCTTATCTACAAAGTAGCTCTGGTAATAAATATTTTTACGATTCTTACAACAACTAAATTGATTATGAAATTGATTGATTCAATTCTATAGAGCTTTTTACTTTATTAAATAGAAAATTAGAAAATAGAATAAATCCTTAATGAAAACGATGGTTCAACCGTTCAGTCAACAAGATTTGTGATTATATATAAACAATACATATATAATAATCACATAACTGATACATAAATAATTTTATCTTTATTTTTCGTCTGTATTGTAATATTCATATGTCATACCGGTAATTTGTTTTATAATTTATCATATTAAAAACGTATTGAAAACAATATTGAAAAGTAGTTTAAATACGGTAAAAATAATGGAAAATAATAATATATAATAGATATATGTATATATGGTTTAAATATGTTATAATAAGATATAATAGATATATATGGTTTAAATAATAGAAAAACTAAAGTATATAGGTATTGGAATAAAAATGTTCTTTTACCAATAAAATTTCTTGTGCATTTTAGTTTCAGTTCGTCAACTCCTTCTTATCATTGTTTTATATTGCATTTTACATTCAAGATCAAGAAAAACTTAAAGAGGTGAGAAAATAATTTCAAGTCATTTTTGTTTCGTTTTGTTAAAGAAACAATTATATATACTCAGATCTACGTGTATATTTATAAATATTTTATAAGATGCATTACATAAATTTCATATAATCTTCAAAAAGGAGCTAATATTAAAAAATTAATTTTTATATATTTAATATATTTTGTTTTCTAATATCTTTAACTTTATTTTCTTTATTTACTCGTTCTTTTTTTTTCATGCTTGACATAATCTTAGTACATTCAATAACATTGTCCTAATATTTTTACACATATTTTTAATTATATGGATATTTCATGTAAATGCATAGCTCTTAATATTTTCATATATTTATGACATCAGTATTTTAGGCTTTAACTATAAACTTAGGTAAGTATTTTATCATTACTGTAATGAGTTACATAAATCAGAGTCTGAATAATTTGTTAATAAGAGCGGAAGGGTTCGAAAAGAATTATAAAACTTTTAGAAAGTGTGATTTCGTAGATTTCACGCTCTATTAAGATAATGGACAAAATGGATTTTGAAAATTAAATAGATAGTTTGATCGAAATAAGTAGATGAGAATGTAAATAGACGTAAAGTGTTACGGGAAAGCTTAACTAATTTGATGATTGGACGGCAGACGAAAATTGATTAAATAGATAATATAGGCTTATCGCGATGCATCCTCGTACTTAGATTGGCAATTAGTTACATGTAGTTAGTATATCGTGTTATTGAATTTTGACAATGAAATAAGAGAAGGGGGAGGAGAGAGAGAGAGAGAGAGTGAAAATGTGAAGCAAGGAACGTGGATTATATTGTAAAACGTAATAATAATAAAGCCTTTGAAGCTAAATTAGTTATTTCGAGGAACTCGAATGGGTTACTTTTGACGCATGTGGCTCGCGGAAAATAGCCTTCGTGTAGGAAATACAAGCTAAAACAAGGGATTGAATTAGTCGTAAGAGGAATAAACGAGCGAAAATAAAGCAGTTCTGAATTGGATAGGCCTATCGACGGATAGGCGAAGGACCCGTAAATCTACCATAAAACCATACCTAACAGAACATAAAATCGCTATAACAATTAACGTGTAGAAATTGTATGAGTAATGCGAATCACTTGATTGGAGGAAGGAAAAATTGGGATTTACGTGTTATAGCAATTAGCGGCTTTACTGCTCGCGCGACAAGTTATCAGCAATCTTAAAGAATCGGCAATACCGTACGTAATAGAGCAGCTTAGATTGGCCCGATTGAGCTTTGAGCTGTTTGGAGCCCTGAGCCCGAGCGAGGCCCGCTCCCTTCCCGATGAGCTCGCCAAGGCCGAAGCCGAGGAAGCCTCGGCGTCGGGGTCCGCGACGGAGGAGGACAAGGAGCTGAAGGGAAGGCAGCCCAGGACCGTCAGCCAAGCCGAACTGGAGAGCTCACTTTATAGAGTACGGCATCTAATTTTATTTATTTAAATTTTCGTTTCATTTATTAGAAATGGCTAATCTTTAAGCTTCGGTCCGGTGTTAGATAAAAGAAAAAAAAAAAAATCATCAGCTCAGACAGTTTTTGACATTATTTTTCACTACTTTGATAATACATTTAGAAATCCTCATAAGCTATTCTTTATATCGTAATTGATAAACGATTGAGCGCTCAGCAAGCAATCGTTTAACGTCATTTATAAAATAATACTTACGTTCACACCTTGACCGCCAAATAGCTTCAATAGACAATCTATTCATATATATATATATATACACATACGTTAAATAAAATTAATTATTTGTTTTTATCGATACGTAACAAGTTTGTAGTGTCGTTATTATTAGTTTATTAAATACATCAATGATGCATCATACAATAATCATATATCGATAGACACTTCAGTACTATTATGCATTATAAATGTTTTCTTTTCAATTTATTATTAAAACTTATGTTTCAAATTATGCCTTTTGTTTTTTACACTTGTGCTGCGATACAGAAACATGAATAATACAATCATATTATTTTGAAATTCTATCTGCCGATGATAAGTGCATGCGATAAGACGTAAGAAGCTTTTTCCATTTAGGCCTCTATTCAAAATTCCTAGCCAAATATACATACGCATTTAACGAACCGTCTTTCTTGCGCGATTCTTAGTAGTTTAAAGAACATTTATTATCGTCGTTTTTGCGTGATTGTTGTCTTGTGTTTTGATCGATCCTTTTTACAGATTAAAATAGTTTTTTTCCGTTTTTCATCGACTCCACCGACGAAGCACAGGTACCACCAAAGAAGGTAATATTATCTTCATCCAAGTTTAAAGAGATTTTATTTATTTATTTATTTATTTATTCATTTATTATAATAAATAACTCGTGAAATACAAGTTCTTAAATTATTATTATTATTATTATTATTATTATTATTATTATTGTGTATAAAAATAAATTCATTGTACGTAAACGAACATCGAAATAACGTTCCCTTTTATTCATTGCCTCTTTTTTTTTCTGTTCGCTTTCTGCATAGATGATCTTTAATTGTGCATGAGCTCAACATAATATACATTATCGAACATTCGAACATTCAAATAAATATCTCGACTTGATTTATACAATTTTGATTTACGATCGACAAATGAAATTATCGCTATAATTGACGATGATGATGATGATGATTATGATTATGATTATGATTATGATTATGATAATAATAACAGTAATGATACAAAAGGGCAATACGTTTATGATTTTAAGAGAGAGAGAGAGAGAGAGAGAGATGAAAATTGTATAATTTCAAGACCTCGGCTTTATTAATAATAGCCCGAGGGAAATGATTTACTTGTACAGATAGAAAATGTTCCAAATTATAGTACGATGGTGCGTTCTCCGAGCATTTGGAAATGTTATCTCAACTTGGCTACGTTTGCCTATTTTCGTCCGCATTCCCATTAGCAGCTTTTGCAGCTCTTCTAGGAAACCTCCTGGAATTACGGGGTGATGCTTTTAAATTGTGCTTCGTCTTGCAACGACCCTTCGGTAGACGAGTCTCTAACATTGGGACATGGCAGGTGAGGCCCCGTAAAAACCCAATAACCCCATTAACCCCAATGACCCCCAATGATCCCAATAATCCTTTAAAACCTTAAGAAATACGAAACTGATTGGTTTCGCTGCTTTTATTCGATTATTCTGCTATCTAATGAAATAATACCAATACCTGTAAAAGCATATATTTATATGATGAAGAACGCACGTGTTGCTTTAGAACGCCATGGAAGCTATGGGGCTGGTGGCGATAATAGTCAACTGCGCTCTCATAGGGCTCAGTGGACAAGTGCAACGAATGTTTCCTGAAATGTCAGCGACTCAAACGATATTATTGATAGTAGCCTTGGAGCACATAATGCTGGCTATACGTTTCGTTATTAACTGCGTTATTCCTGATCTTCCGAGCTGGGTGGCCACTGAAATGGCCAAGGTCGAGTTTCTGCGCAGGGAGGCCGTCCGGAGATTATCGTCAACGCCATCTCCATCGGAACAGCAACCGACAACTGTAATAGGTATGTCAATATACATACTACTGTATTTACTACTCGTACCTTATTTATGTCTCATTTCATTTTATTGTATGAGAAGTACCGGAGCAAAACCTCTTTTGTAGATTTACAATTATCGCGACATTCCCTTTTATATTCTTTTAATAATGATATTTCAATCTAACGAAGGGATTATTTTCTTTTACCTAATTGTTTGTGCGCTTGTATAAAGTTTTTTATAAGCGATACAACATTTATTTTATATTTGCTCTTACATGTTTGAGTCTTCGTAATTTTGTAAATCATTCTTCGTAATTTATTTGTAAATCATTTATTAATTTTATTATACTTCATTAATAATGTAGTTACAATAGTTTTTTTTTTTTTTTTAAATATTAGTTTAATTCCATTATATTCTTATACTTCCTTTTGCTTCTCCCAATATTCATCTTCTTGCGCATTCCAATCTCTCTCTTTCTCTCTCTCTCTCTCTCTCTCTCTCATATTCACCGATTCTGAATCTGACGTACCTGTATCTAATAATACTCCCTTGGCTGAGAAATGAAATCAGTTTTTCAGCAATCAAATAACGAAATAATTTTACATTTACAAGAGACGGTAATAATTATAAAGAGATTGAAATCACTTTATAATTAATATTACATGCTAGACTTTCAGATATATATATATATATATATTAGGTCAGGCGAAAGGTTAAAGGGATGAGTAGTGAGATGAAGCAACTCAGCATAAAGTATTATTTACAAAATTATCTTTACTCCGAGCTAGACGGTTCATTCGCTTTTTCTTTTTCTTTTCTCTCTCTCTCTCTAAAGATTATCGAGTACTTATAGGCTTTCTTTGTCGGCACTGACTACCGCAGACTTTTAAGCCCTCTTCCGCCGATTATTTCCGTCTCTCGGGGTCGTTGCGCAGCAATACTATTACAAGGGGGAAATCCACTTACTCTGAGACCGTGAACCGCCGCTATTTCCATAAGAATAACTTGCACGTAATTACGACTTCCTACGTTATTCCAGCTTATCAAAAGCTGGCACTCATAAATGGTTGAATATTTTAATTAAACTTCAAAAATAAAAATAAAAAAAAAAATTCCTCAGAAGTTACGTTACATATTTTGACAATTGTATCCGCGTAAAATGGGAAGAATAATTAATATCAAATTTATATGAAACGGCTCGATAAACTGCCGGAGAATTTAACTAGACATGAAATGTAATACAAAATTCGACGATTAAGCTTGATGTTCAAGAATAATGTGCTTGATTGAAGTAGGTTCGCGATTTAGGCGATTAAACGATTATGCTTTGACGAGGGGATGGGGCGGGGGTGGGATGGGGGAAGATTAAATTCCCCCAGATTTCAATTAGTTTTAATGGGAAAATAATTAAAAATCAATGTATTACTGGGTCAGCGAATAACATGACGTGGTGTCGGCCGTACGTCACTCATACTCGCAATCGATTAGTTTACCCTTTTTTTACTGCGGCGTTGACAAGCTCGAGCTTGTAATAAGCGTTGAAATCCATCCGGATTATGTCTTCGGTACACACATCCTCTGGGAAATTACGACAGAGTGTCGAATCGAGCGCTGACCTCAAATAAAATCGCCTTCTCCCGAGGCGATAATTAAATAAGAGGCAAAAGCAATCCCAGTCGTCATTCCATCGATAAGTTTCTACAATCTCGGTGCATCGACTCAACGATGCCGAATCGTCGAACGCGCGCACGCAAGTGCCGCTTACAGTTGACCCGGCTGAATGATAACAGTCGGGTAGGTAGGTAGGTAGGTGGGTGGGTGGGTGGATAGAGGAAGCCCGGGACGTCCGTTTCCTAAATGCGAGATATACTCGGCTTATTATTGTGGCCAACCTCGTCCGCCTACCGAGTCGCGCAAAACTTATTCTTCTCGATTGCTCGATAGATCATCACGTTCTTCCGAGCCTTTGTTCCTTGTCAGCTTGTAATTGCTCGTGCGTGATCGCGAATAAGCAGCATTGGCGCGGATGGTCACGGACTTGCCCCTTATAATGTAACGGGAAGACGTCAGAATAAATGTTCGAGTGCGCGCAGAGTTGAGTTGCGAGAGCCACGTTACGTAGTTGAGCCGGCTAAGACCCTGAGCATACAGAGGAAATCATGGGAAAGACATATCATTCGTTCATCATCGAAAACGTACGATCCCCGGTGAATGATCCTAATCCTCCTACCCATTCTATTTACTCTTGCTCGAATACTCAGGGAGATTCGTCGTGAGTCCAGCAGACGCTGCCTCCGCGAGAGAAGAGGAGTTTAAGAAGAGGCAGCAGCGCGCTACCGAGGAATTGGCCAGCGCTCGCTCGAGTTTCCACGGACGAAGCCAGCAGAGCACCCCGACGATGCCCTCGTCGAACGCTCAGACCCCGAGCGTTCCGGGGACCCCGAGCAGTGCGGCCGGGTTCCACGGCTCGATGGCGATACCGAAAATCGCCGAAACCCCGACCGTAGGGCCCGAGACACCCAGCAGTACCGGGAGCGGGAGCGACAACAGCAGTAGCGCTTTCCTGGCCGATGGAGTTTCCGGGAGCTCGAAGAATCTCAGTTCGTTGCCGAGGGGAAGCATTCCCGGAGGGGAAAAGGGTGAGATTCAATGTACTCGAACAAAACACATTGATAATTAATTCGCAATTAGAATGCAGTCGATCGTGCGAATTATCGTTCACAGAGATCCCTTTGAATTTATCCCATTGTTCCCCTGGATCGCCTTAACCAATTAAACGAATGGCCTGAAATCGTTAATGATTTTTATCGCAGCTCGAAGATCGAGGGAATGGCTAGCGAGTGAGCAGGAATCATCGGGCAGTGGGGATTACAGTCATCATTTAACAATCGGCCCGCACGGCGGCATCGATTGGGTCCGGCGTCTGGGCCTGGAGGGCGGCGGCAGAAAATCAAGCGATTCTGAAATCAGTGGCGTCGGGAGTAACAGCGGCGACGAAATGGCTTTACACAAGTCAACTGACTGTATTTCTAAAGACTACGCGGCCTCGTCGGACACTGATTTTCTTCGGTGAGTCACTTGCCACTTGATTTACATTGAACCGATCCTTTCGACTGACGTGCTTGATAATGACGTGCTTGATGCCCAGGTCGATTCCCCCATGGTCGCCTTCGCCCAGAAATCAAAAGTTCCACGTAACTCCCGAGAAAGATAAGAATCGCGATAAGCACGACAAGCATCAGTATCATCAGCAATTGCAGCAGATGCAACAGTACCAGCATCACCAGGATTCTATACAAGAGCATCGGGATCGGCAATTGGATCAGACCGAAAAGGAGAAGGAGCGCAGCGTTTCTTATGACTCGAGCAAAACGGCGTCTAGCCAAGAGGATGAGAAATCTTTGAAGGAGGAACGGGAGGCGAAGAAAACCAGAGTTAAGCAGAGTTTGATGAAGAGAGCTCGGTCTGTTGCGATATTTTCACTTAAGTTGAAGGTCCGTATTGATTTTCGCATCGGCCGCATTTGCCAGAAATTAATTTTTTGTTTTTGTTTTTGTTTTTTGTTTTTTTTTTTTGGTTTTTTTTTATTATACAGGAACGAAGAGCACGAGAAGCCGAAGTTAAAGCGAAAGAGGCCGAGAGGGAAGCTCGATGGCAACAGCCGCAATCTTGCGTAGGCGGCGAGCTTTCCTGCATCCCCATAGAAAAGCTTATATCGGTAGATGATATTGCAGCCATGGAAATACGCAGAGTGAACCATTAGTTATAAAATGTACATTTCATTTTTTTTTTTTTTTTAATACCGTTATTTTAGACATTAAAGTTTACTAAACTTATTTATGATGTCATAGACATTTTAACAAGAAGACCGTGGAAATGCTTTTTCTTCTTCTTCTTCTTCTTCTTCTTTTTCTTTCTTCAATTTATTAATTTTCTCAAATTCACATTATCGCTATATTATAAAGATGTAAAATATTTATATATACGTATACCGATTTTCTTCTTTTTTTTTTTTTAATAAATTATTTCATGTACTAATTCTTTGGTTCCTTAAATATTGAATTGTGCTAAATACTGTTGTGATTCGATTGTTAAGAATGTTTAAAATATATCATTTAAGGCATTTTTAATAAAACTGGTATTTTATGAAAGATTATCGATTATTTATACAAAAAATTTATGTAAAAACGTCTGTTGCCATGATTTTATGCATAATGGTAAGTAGAAATTAATTTGGTGACAAAAACATTAGTAGTTCATAAAAATTCAGTGTACCGTTTTTATTTTAAAAGCTATTAAGATCATAAGTCCGCGAATTTTAAGACAAACCCTAAGGCAATAAGCTCATATTAGAAATTTTCGTTTCGTGCTACTACAGTGTTCCGTATGTAACGTTAGTTCGTGTATGGGCCTCTGCTCCTTTAGATTCTATAAATAAAAGAATTATTTAATGCAGATGAAATTTATTTTGCATAGGCCCATTTAAATAGTTTCACGATGAATTTATTGAAATGAAACAATACATAAAGGTAACGCATACAAAAAAATACTAGTTATATAATAATGGGCTTAAAAGTAAGGAAATGCGCTTAAAAAATATTTTTTATTAGTTTTCAGGACATTGAATAGTAATAATTTATTAACGTTTAATTTCAATTTAATTTATAGTTACAATATAATTGTTAATATCGATTATTGTTAAGTTGAGCTCTTGATAATAAATCTCTGGCACAAAGTATGTATATTTATAATTTTTATTAAATTCACAGCACGGGGTTGAGATTAATAAAACGATACTTCTTGTAATTTATTAGAATTTCAAGTATTAGCTTCTTTTCGTAATTACTCAAGTCTTGAAGATTCTTTTTATTTATCGATTATCATATGATATGTTATGAATATTCTTTAAATAATAACTTATTTCAGCTTCATTATTATTTTTAATACTAAGTAATTAAGTATACGTTATACATGTTGTAAAACGATCCGTTATAAATAGCAATAAATAAATACATTCATTGTTTATATAATATATAAGATTCTAAGCAATTAAATTAATCTAGATAATTTAACGAAGTTGTGTATATTTATAATAATATTATTTTCTTAAATAACGTATTATTATATGTCACTGCAATAATAAAGAAAAATATATTTTAATTCTGTTTCATAAAATTTTTAATATTATTTTTTTTTTATATAAATATATCATGTACTACAGTATTTATTAGTTAATTGTGTTTCAATTATATTTATTTAAGTATATAGCCTTTTAAATTTCAATCTATTTAGGTCTACTGTATTTTATTTCATACAATACATAAAATAATTTATTAGAGTAAATAATGTGTTTTAATATAAAAAGAAAGTAAATAAATTAAATAATTCCAAATTTTTCATTAAAATGCCTTTCTTGTTTTATATAAAAATTCGTAATTTTAATAAACTTAAAGCCTTGACGGCAGGAGGACCTGATATTACGAAAATCAAATATTTTCATTATATAACAATATTGTTTTTTACGTAGACTTTTCCTGTAAGAAGAAAAATATTTTTTTAATATACCTTTTCCACATACACATATTTTTATTAAATATTTCGAATGATGAACATTTTCAATTTTATCAATATTTACTTCAATTTCCATCTATTATTGTTGTGTTTTGAATATTGTTTTATACTCTATGCATGTATTCAATTTTTATTTATAAAGTTTGTGTTTTTATTATTTTAAAGATAAATAATAAATTACTTTATGCATTGCAAAATATTCTGATAAATTTATTCTGCTTAGCTTCGTAAATAAAAAAAATTAATACATAAATTTTAATAACTTAGAATATTTCTAAATTTGATGTATTATCATATAAAAGTACTGTTGTTTGGATCTTCATTATTCAATTTAAGTTTTTACTTTAACTTTAATGAAAAGGACGGAAAAGCTGTTATCTTTACAACTTACAGTTTACGTTTATTTATTGGTATATACTTCTCAAATGAATCTTAAGGATATATTGTTTTTATCAAACTTGTATAAAGTTTATAGTATAATGAATATTTTGCAATTAAAAATCTTTTCTAAAGGTCAATAAATTACTAAAATGAACTATAAAAGCAAAAAATGTTTTCTCCGACAAAATATCAAATACGATCCGATAAGTAAGTGCAGATAATAAAAAAACTTGTAATAGTATAGAGTCATAGACAGGTAAGCAACGCGATTAATTAAATTTTTTTAATTAAAAAAGTAATTTTTTAAAATTTAAAACTTCTATTTTATTTATTTAAGTAAAGGTTTCTTTCATACCCCGAACAAAAGATTTTTACATTTTTCAAATCTGCTAAACTAAACTTTATTGTTATCGATATTGTGAAACTGTGTACCAGAAAAATTCAGTATGTGTATTTATACAACTGTCCTTTACTTCATAAAACAAATACAACCATCTCACAAGTGTGAGTTTGAAAAATGAGTTGAAATTACACGTATGCTTACTTGTCCTAACAAAATCTTTAACTCAAGGATAAGAGCACACATGACTCAAATATCACAATAAATTATATGGAAAGAAATTAATATTACAAGCTACTTTTAACTTATTTATTTCGAGTATAAATTTAAAAATTAAAAATTAATTTTTTTAATATTAATAACTTATAAAATACAAATGCTTATAATAATCCATAAATTTCATTAGTTATTTAATGATTAAGTTGATACTTCAAAGTAAATTTACGGACTAATTATTGAATGATTTTACATTTACGTGTAAAATGCATTTATTACAGATTTTAAAGGATTACAAAATTGGTTAAAAAAATTTTTTTTAATTAAACATGTTTATTATATTAACAAAACAATAATATTTGTTTAATATCTTCTTTGCTAAGGTAAGTGATTACAAATATTCATTTAACTAATACCTAGTTACTAAATTGATTTTTTACAAGCAATGTAACGCCTGCAAATATTTTTAACAAATCTCATGACCAATAAAAAATTGTAGCTAAGAAGTTCATGAAATTATCTGACAAAATTATAATCCAAAAATGTTTACTCAGTTAACTGATTTTAATAAAAAATGAAAAAAATTATTATAAACAAAAGGACTTATTCAATTGTTAAAAAATTATACTTACATGTTCACATACATGTATCCGTATTAAAAAATATGAACGTGATAATAGTATTTTCAAACAAAATTTTATTGTTATTATTAATATTTTATTGTATTTAATGAGAGACTTAGTGAGGAAAACAATATCCAATAAAATGTATTCCCTTTTAATTGTTATTCTGCTTGATATTAAATTCTTCATTATTTGCAAAAGTTCTTGAATTTATTACCGGATTGTAAAATATTTTATATAAAATGTAATTCTAATTTTGTCCCTTAAATTTATGATTTTCAAATACGAAGTATTCGATTGATACTGCACGATTCGATGTACACATTTGTGAGCTTCTAATCAATATTTCATTTGATTACATATAGAAGAGAACGCGATACAACGTAGATTCGTGATATGATTTAGTTTTTTTTTTCTTTTAGGCAATATATTCGTAATGTTTAAATATATGTGTATATGTTTTCGAAATTATTAAAGATAAATAATATAATATATTCTTCAATTAAAATTATTATGTAAATAAAATATTGTATTTAGACGTAATACTATTCCATATATAAATTCATTTTCATACTTGATGAAATATCATTATTATGAATTTAATTTCTATCAATTTGTATCAATGCCTGTAGTTGTGTATAATTATAATAAGTCATAGTTACTTTTTATTTCAATAAATGAGATTTTAATATCAACTTGCAGATTAATTAAGAAAAATACAGAACGTTTTACAGTTTTTCTTGGATTATTTACATTTATATGACAAAAAACAATCAAATAAGTTATTTTCAATTACATAAAGAAAAGCAACAAATGATGATTGTTAGTCTCTTACGTAAAGCAAAATTAAATTTGGAATTTAAAATGGAATGAACTATGATTATAGTTAAAGTAAATATTTAATTAGGGAAAGCCATTTAATTTTGTTTATCGTATACTATTAATTCCAATGAAATTCTTTGAATATTTAAATTAAACAAAGAAAAAGAAATATGAATTGAATTCTTAATAATTAGTTATCGCAACTTCAAATGGGGAATTATTTTAATTATTTTAGCATTGTATTAAAAATTATAAGTCGTTGAAAGAGCTTAAAATATAAAAATTAAATTTAATATAAATGATTGATTAATTGCCAAAGCAAAAATCACGTACTAAATGCAGTAAGAAATATAATGAAAAACGATTATTTTTTTAAAACCTAACGGTATTCGTGAAAAATGCATTAATATCATTAATATTTGATTATTCCTCCGCAAAGGTAACGGAACCTTTAGTTATAGATTAGGCATGTTCTTAGTCAATACTGAGTATCATGTAAATTGCCTATTATTTATATTGCTATTGAATATTTCTTAATAGTACCAGTCGGTGCCTATTTTCGATATATATCCGCTATGTATATTCTATTTGCATTGAATTTTCCATATTATACAATCAGTTATCGATATCAAGGCTGAAATAAATTTAAAAAATATTTATTATTATTTTCTCTGTCATTACGATTCTTGTATTAAAAATATAATATTATAAACATTTTTCTTTTTCTGTTATTACTGTGCCTTATTTTTTACATCAATGAATTTAATTTTTATGATAATTTATTTAATCCATTATATTACGTACGATCGAAAAGTAAGGCTATCGAGTGAATTCAGAAATGATAAGATTTTCCTAAATACAAGCTTTGTTATAGCATTTAAAAATGATATATATATATAGCATGCATAAGTAATGACTTATGTATTCGATTTAGAAATTAATATGAAAAATGGCTTTCAAATAATTATATACTATTGATTTACAGAAAAAATATATTATATATTTTCAATTAGTAAAGATAAGAATTAATGTCCGTTTACTTTTAGTCGAAAAAAATAATTTTAAATACGGCTCGTTCGTATAAATAGAAAGAAATTCATGAATAATATTTAGTCGGACATTTATAGCTTATCGTGAAATAACTAATTAAAATTGCTTAAAATGAAAACTCTATTAATTCTTTTTTCAATGCTTTTACAAAATTTACGTAAGTTTTGACATGAATTTATTTGTATTACTCATCAAAAAAAATAATATAAATATACATATATATACATATACATATACATATACATATACATATATATATATATATATATTTGCATCTATGTATATTAAGAAATTTTGTTAATATATTCTTTTATTTTTTTTAAATATTTAAAAACATTTGTAATCTTGAAGTATTTAATGGAAATTATATATTTTAGTTTGAAAAATTGTTTACCATATGAGCATTACTCTATATACACATGAACTTAATAATATACTTCTATAAACTTCGCACATGAAATAAAATTTTAATCTTTTAAATAAACAATATTTAAATAAATCATTTTTTAAGTACTTGGTTATATTATTATAAATGTGACATATACAATATTGAAATTTGGAAATGCATTATTAATTAATTACGATTAATTTAGGCATTGTAAAATTATATATTAAATATTTTCTTTAATTAAACCCAAGTTATACTACATAACAATCTCTGAAAAATAAAAGTATTTCTAATAGAATCGTGAAATAATAACTATCATTTTTGTATCTATGAACTAATTAAGGAGTATCAAAAATATTATATTCATACATGTTTCAGTAACTTATAAAAATTGTTTAATCAACGATTAAATATGGTGATAAGTTTATTAATTACATTGAAACATTTTTTAAATAAGTATTCAATAATTAATTATTTTCATACTGCGACTCAATTATTAAATCATTATTTCTATTTGGCATGGGTTTCACGTTTTTTAGTATAAACATTACAGAAGTCTATTAAATATAATTGAAACTAAACAATGAGTTTTTAACTTCACAAATATGATTTTAATAGTACGACCATATTTAAAAATATATTATTACATGTATCGAATTTTCTGTTTGTTCAGCAATAGCTTTCGTAGTATTATATGTACGGCTTAACATGCGATACATTTTTAACAAATTTTTTTTACTAAATTGTTACTAAAATTAATTAATGTTATGTTGCATTGCATTGGATTAAATCGATTAAATTATTTTTTATAACAGCTCTGTCGATAAATGAATAGATGACACTATTAAATCTATGAAATATAACACAAGTTTTTTCAAAATCTTTTTAACAACATTAGATATTAATTTACTTGTTCCTTAGAAATTAATAATATTGAAAATTTTAGTCTTAACAATAAAAATGATTTTGAGAGGCAGTTAAGTTGCATCGCCTTTTTAAAAAAATTCTATAATAATTTGTGATAGTTAGCTAATTAAATATTGATAAATAAACAGTATTTCATGTATTTCAAATGAGTCAATAAAGCTCTATTTTGAGAAAAGTATGAGTTATCGGTATAAATACATAATATTTTAAACAATGAATTTCTTATTTTGCAATACAAATAAAAGAATATTATCTTCATGAACTTTGCGTATATTAATCGTGAACATATACTGGTATTTATGTTGTATTTTATACATTAGATTTCACAACTGCTTATGACGACGAAGCTAATATTATTGGCGGAGAAGATGTCTTGATCAATGATTTTCCTTATCAAGTATCTATTAGGTCTTACGGAATGCATATTTGTGGAGGATCAATTATTAGTGTTAAACATATTTTAACTGCCGCCCATTGCATTAACGATAAAATTAGGCCACCTTTCAGTTATTTAAAAATTGTAACGAGTGCAAGTTCAACGTCCATGGGTGGAGAGTTTCATAATATTCGGCGAATCGATGTACATCCCGAGTACTCGGAAGGAAATACATTCGTTAATGATATTGCTATTATTACGGTAAATGACAAAAAAAAAATAAATTTTTTTAAAGCTGTACTAACTTTATACAACCGATTTTAAGGCTTAGAAAAAAATAATATAATAATCTGAAAAATTAATTTTTGGGAAAAACAGTTTTCATTACGCGTTTATCAAATAACTGTAACCAATTTATTAATGTTTATAATAGTTCTCGCATATTACGTAATGTGAAAAATCACTGAAAACTACTGTAATATTCACACCTTCATAATCAATATCGAGAATTAAAATAGTTATTAAGTAATTGCAAACAAGTTTGATATTCACAATATTTGTTTTTTACGACGGGATTAAAAATAATATTTGTAATTGACTTAATTATAATGTTTGCAAACTATTTTTCTACACTGCTTAAAAACAACAAATATAATACAAAAAAAAACATCATTTTATTAATAATATAATTACTTATGTTACAAATACTTTCACTGAATTAATATAAACAAAGGATTTATGAATGTATTGTAAATTATATTATATAAGCTCTATAAGTACCTACATTTCCTTATAAACTTATATAGTTTATAAAAGATTACTTATTATTAGTCTTATTTTGTGACATATATTATTACAAATAATTTATGCATATGATATATACATGATTCATTAGATAAATACGCGTAAGTTTGTTGCAGATTTATTATTAGCTTCGAGATATGTATGAAGGTAGATATAATTGTACGGGTGTAAAAATTATTCATATCCTAAAAAAACTGTTAGACGTTATGTTCTATGCGTAATACATGTTCCTTCAATATAATTGACGCAATTTCCTAATTACTTAATTCATTGTAATTTCTTAACATTTAAGTATTCTCTATAAAGATTATCTACGAAACATACTTACTGTCGAATATAATTAAATTTTCCAAAAATTAATTAATCATTTGCTTAACGTGTCATTAATATTGTATACTAACAAATTTTATTAACAATATTTTTTATGTTTTAGCTATTCAAATCAATGACATTTAATAATCTCCAACGGTCAGTGGAACTTCCTTCTAACAAAACCTATGATTTCTCAAACGGAATTGTGACAGGTTGGGGCACAATAAGTTTTCCCGGTCATATTTTACCGCATACTTTGCAAAAATTAAATGTAACGGTTCTTGCCAATGAAATATGTCAGGAACATTATAATGATTACATCGATCCTGTGCATCTATGCGGTTACAGTGGCACAGAAAAAGGCATTTGTTTAGTAAACATTATTACAATTCTTTTAAATATAATAAATAATAGACTCGGATTGAATGAGAAAATATACGCGTAACAATAGTATTTAACTGAAAGGTTTATAATTTGCAGGGTGACAGTGGCAGCCCGCTAGTAATAAATGAAAAATTAGTGGCAATCGCTTCGTCGGTGACTCCGTGTGCATTAGGGAAGCCAGATGTTTACACAAGAGTATTTGATTACTTGGATTTCATTCAAACAATAACGGCTAGCTAAATATTTTTTGAAATTTTGATCTCATATGACCAAATAAGATAAAAACCAAATAAGATCCAGAAAATGTAAATTCTAAAATAAATAAGATTCTTAAAAGTATTTCAAAACGAATCCACAGGATTTTAACAGATCGCGACATCAAGATAAGTATATGGAGATCGATTTTACATTTAGAATATGTAAAATTACAATAGCGTATTGTGCATGATCTTGTACGTGAGTAGGCGTATGTAAATTAATTGTAAATTAGATAGATAGATCATTACGTTTTTTAATCATTGATTTTATGTACATTTAAGCATGTTTTTTTTAATAAAGTTTTCATCAAATCAAATCCTTTTTAAAATTATGTATCCATATTCTTACAAATTACAGTCAAAAATATTTTATAAATTTAAATCAAGAGCCTTGTAAAATAACACTAACTTTTACAAAATTACCATCATCCGTAAATCACTTTTAAAACAATTTTTTTTTATTATTTTTAATATTTTTGAACATAAAATATTATACTTCATGTATGTCAAATATCGACATTAAAATACTTTACATCATATTTTATTTGTTATATTATACGAAAATTCATAATTAATACTTTAAATGATAATACTTTAAATTTGTTTTTTATATAGAATAATATTTAAAATTTTCTCTACTTTTATATTTTTATTAATTGTTATTAATTTTTTTAAATATTAAACTTATTATTATTTTTACGAAAAATTGTTATATCAGGCCATAAATCATTCTAATTTAGTATATACACGGAATACGTATATTAGTATCTAATTAATAATAACCGAAAATTATGTCAGAGAAGAATAAAATTAATTAATTGCATACAAGACCACACAGAATAAGCCGTTTATATATAAATTCCGCTTGAAATAGCAAGTTTAAATTAGCTCACTGTCCTATACTTGAGTAATTTTAAGACTTAGTCACAAAATAAACTATCTCCATAACTTATATATATTTATTATAATCTATATATTACGTGAACCATCGAAAAAGCTTGTACATACTAATTATATTGCAAGAAAACTTTTATGAACAACTGATCTAGATAAATTTTTATTGAAATGTAATTAAAATAACTTGCGATTACATATAATAGAAATAATAAGAATTAAAAATTATAATTAAAATATTCTGGATACAATTAAACACGTTGTGAATATCAAAAGTTTGTAGTACGACCTCTGGCGACGTAATATAGCACTAGTAATAATATAAGACTTCTTTACCTTCATCCATCCAGATTATACAATTAACCTTTTGAAATATTAAAATATGAACTATGATTTACATAATACAAAAGTGTTTGACAACGTTCAAACCCAGAATAATAACTCAAATTCAAATTCAAAATTTTCTTCAATTAAGTTCATATAAAAGTGCTTATTGTTTAGAAAATTTACACCCAAAAAGTAATTTAAATTTGTACACTCCAACTTTTGTAAGTTTATTGTCAAATTATCACTTATTTTACTTTAACATTTTTTATATGCATTGTTGCCATTTTGTTCTTAGTATACATACATTTTGTATTGATTATTTATATTATACTAATTAAAAAATTGAATTATTTTGTTTTTAAACAAAAAGTCTTCATTATGTGTTACGTTGAATGTTTAGGTACCGGAAGATCCAACTCTAAAGTTCAATGGATACATTCCGATAAAAGAAATTGATATAACATATAGCTCTAGCAGTGGTCCAGGTGGCCAAAATGTTAATAAAGTCAGTACCAAAGTGGATGTAAGATTTAATATAAAGAATGCTTCATGGCTAAGCGATGAAATAAAGGAAAAAATACCAAAAAAGGTTATAATATTTAATTTAACATATATTATATTTTAATTATTATTGAAACTGAAATCTGTTACAAATAAATAGTATTTTTGGATTCTAAAAAACATAAAATGTTATGTTATTGTATTAATTTATAAATATCATCATTATCTATACAATTTTAAATAATTCTTCTATGTAATATTTTAAAAATGTCTCTAAAAAATTATTTTATGATTTAAAGTTATATTATAGAATTATTTAGAATTATTTTACATAAATAAAAGTAAAATTATTAAAGAAAGTTATATTTGAATCTTTTTTTATGATCATTTAAATTTCTTTCAATACTTAAAGATTTTGAAAAAAATATAATTCCATCAATTAATAAATATACACAAATTTCATTTAAATTTATTAAAATCTAATATAGTATCAAAATCATATCAACAAAGAAGGCTACCTGATAGTAAAATCAGATTTAACGAGATCTCAGCAGCTGAATTTAGCAGATGCATTACAGAAACTTAGGAAAATGATAAGAGAGCTTAATTCGCCTAGCAAAAAGCTATCATTTTATGCACAAGAAAAACATAGGCAAAGGAAAATTTATGCAGCACAAGAAAGGGTATATGCTAAAAGAAGACGATCAGAAATAAAAAATAATAGACAAGCACTTTGTCATATTGATTAATTGTTGTATAAATATTTTCTCTATAAATAAATAAATAAATAAATAATGTGTATTTATAAAAATTGATTAACTTTTGTGTTATTATTATTGCTCTGTAGAATACCCTTTATTACAGGTTATAATTACTTATATGTCACTATGACAACATTTGGTAATAAGAAATATAAACAGAGAATATAAGTATCATACTAGTAATATTATTTAAAGAAGTTATGCAAATTACTTATAAAAATGTCCTACCATGACTTAAGAAGTATGTTTTTATTTATTATAATTAAACAGTAATTACATTTAATACAGCATAATAAAATTTTTATTACAATAGACTTTACAGAAATGATGCGAGTTTTGGGTTATCCAAGATTAATTTCTCTTTCTAATTTCCAACATCCAAATTTTCCTTTAGTGGCAGAAATACTTTTATGGTTGGTCAAAAGATTTGATGGCAATACTGATATACAGAGTAATTATGATACTGAAGAAGAAAGAATAGCCCTTATTTATTACGTTGCAGAATTTATGGTTTGTATTCTATGAATGATTATAAATTACAATAGTTGATGAAAAAAAAAAACTTGAATATCTTAATAGTTTTGTACTAAGCTTATTTTGTACCTACAATATTCTATAATCAATATTAAATTCTATATTAAATTAAATAATTGATTGAAATTTTTTATGTACTTTATCCACATTAGATTAAAACAGTAAATATAAAACTTAACATTAAGCAACTTTACGTAGCTGATGCTAATGCTGTGAAAGAATTATTGAAAATGATATCCTTACTTTATGAGGCCCAATTACAAAATACCAAAGATCTGCTTGAGTCAGAGAGTCAGCCAACAATAAGTTTTGACGTGTCTGACAAATTAAGCGATTTAAAAACGACGAAAGCATTATCAAGTCAATTGACAACCATTGGCGCAAGTCTGTTCGATCTTCTTGGAAGAGAAGTGAAGCTACGCGAAATCCGAACATCTAAAGTTACAACCCAATACGATACTTCAGAAATTGAAATTTCTCTTAAAGAAGTTATATCAAATATTAAAAAAGAAATTGAAGAGACGAAGAGCCAAATTGAGAATGTCAAGGTTTATAAAGAAATGGATATATTTCATAATAATAGTGACTAACATTCTTCCTCCTTTCAGAACTAATTTCAGAATTATAATTATCCTATTAATATTTTTTTTTATATTTAAACTAAACTGAAGTGCATTTTTATATATACTTAGAGCACGGAACAAAATTTGGACGTACGGATCGAAAGACGTAAATCCGAATTGGAACGAAATCAAAAAAGGCTTCAAACCTTACGTAAAGTTCGGCCCGCGTTTATGGAGGAATTCGAAAAGCTTGAAGTCGAATTGAAAGAGTTGTACGACGATTATATCCAAAAATTTCGTTACTTAGCATACCTAGAGCACCTTTATGAGGATGCAGCTAAAGTAGAACAAGAGAGATTTGAAAGAAGGTAGTATTTATTATAAGACATCAGATTTCATTTATTATTATAATCAGTTCATTTGTTATTGCATCAGTCCCAACACTGTATTGATCTGTATTGATATGTCCTATAATTATTTATTAACTTTTCTCAACAGACAAGCAGCTACTAAAAAACAGCTTGAGAAATTACATATCGATGATGCAAATATTGAAAGTATAATAGACGATCGAAATTCTTTATTTTCAACGAATATGCAAAACTCCCTTGTTCTTGGAAAAGGAGAGAACCCTGCAGAAGTTGCTAATCAAGGTAAATACGAAATTATTAAAAATAAAATACGTTTAAAAAAAATAGGTCGGGTAGTAAGATTTTAAGAAATATTTATCTTAATAATAAATTGATTATAAATAAATGATTTTATTACAAAATAAACTTAAAACAATAACGATTCTGAAATTATTCACATAGCATTGATTATTCAATAATTATTTTTATCATTGTTTCATGAATTATAAAATACTATTTAATACTTTTTTTATCCAATGAGCTGCATAAACCAGAATGTTTTAATCAGAGTATAAATAAAGTATTTAATAAATCAGGACCAATTTTAATATTCGCAATATTCATAGTACAAATTATATGAAATTAAGCTATAATAAATTTTTAATTATTGAAATTTCAAATAATATTATTGCATTATTGCAATTTAAATAATAATAATTTAAATGCAAATTAATTTCAATATTTAGATATGAAGAAATCAGCAAGAGTCAATTTAAATCAACGTAGATTATACGGTAGTATGTCTGGACGTCATAGAGGCGGCAGCAACGAACCTAATAGGAATAACGAATTATCGGATTCAGATAGTGATTTATTAATCGATAATATAGATGATGATGACGATGATGACGATGACGATGATGATGATTTATTGACTTCAGTTGATCCAGATGTAAAAGAACATATTCAAGAAAAACGAGCTATGAGTAAGATAGACAACACGGATGATGAATTTTAAATAAAATATTGTTAAGTAGTCAGTTTTTTAGAATAATGATGTGGTTATTATTTACTCTGTGCAAAAATAACTTATTTCATATTATTTGATACTTTATTATTCTACCCACATTAATATTAAATAAATACTTGAATTTTGTAAAATATTGATTAAATTGAATTATAAAATGAATTCAATTTTTTCTTTTAAATTCTTTGTTAATTATCAGAAGTTTACTTAATGTATAAAGTTTTCTTAAATATATATACTTAATTACCTTTAAAATTGTATACAATTTGTACGTTCAAAGTGAAATTGTACAAAATATATTACGTAAAATATGTCAAAAGAAAATCTTATGTTATTTTGATTAGCTCACTATTACAGTGTTTTTATTTACATTTATATAAAGTAAAAATACAGCATACTAATTGGTATTTAAATAAAAAAACAGTAAAACGTAAAAGTAAATAATTTAATTAAAAAAGAGAAAGAGAAAAAAAGAAAAGAAGAAGCATGTGATTAAGAAAATAAATTAATATATATCAGAAACAAATGAATAAAACTTTAGTCTAGAATATCCGAATAAATAACTCCATTTTTAATGTTTTTCTTCAAAAATTTAAAGAATTGCAATTTATTTTAATTTTAAAAACAATCACAGAACAAGAATACGTCTTAATCTCGTGATACGATACGATAGCCAAGTTTTATTACAGATAGGACGAATTTTTTAAATCATGCTATTGTAAAGCGAACGCACGTATACTAGATTACAAAATTTACAAGATCGAATTTAATTTAATCTATAGTTGCGCTCTACTGTGTACGTATTTCCATTTGATCCCCACAACTTTAAAAGCTTAGAATGCAACAATCAGCCAGTGTAAATAGAGTATCTTTCCAAGCATGCGCCTCACTTATTATTACTTTTACTGAATCTTCGAATTTGTAAAACGTCGAAATATGCTTTTATAATTAGTAATTAGTAATTAATAATTAATAATTAGTTCGGCATCCAACTCAATAGAAATATGCGAATAAACAATGTAACTATATTTTTTCAATTAAAAGTAACAAATTTTCATTATAACTGCGCTTAATGAATAAATTTAAAGAATTTACCATTAAATATAATTGTATCACTTAAATTCATGTGTCCTTAATTTGATTAATCTTAACAAGTATTGTTTTTCTTTATTGCGAAATATCATACATTCATTATTAGTACATTAGGATATGTGTTTGATGCTCATTAAATGTAATATATTCTTTCATGGATATGAATGATTTTTCAATAAAAACATATCGTTAAAATTATATGTATTAGGTTATCGATTTTATTATTAATGTCTTTTAATATATTACATGTTCTATTAGTCATTTAACTATTTTAATTACTTATTAAACTATCTGTCTTAGGTAATAATAATAATGAGATAATGCTTTGATGTAAGCCAGAATTTTTATATATATATATATATATATATACTTTTTTACAATATACTTATATTACATAAGTGATGCAGTCTTTAATTACATTTTTCAATATGAAACTAGTAAATAAATAATTTTACATTATAATATATTGAAAAAGCAATTGAGTTATTGACGGATTATAAGTGGATGTACAGTAATGTTGTTTTGATACAAAACAAAACATTTTTTATCTAACAAAGTTTTTGCAATTACATGTAATTTAATAAAAATCTTAATATTAATGCACCTATTTTCTGTACTTTTTAAATACAGAGCGAATTGTTTTTTAGAAAATAATTATGCGTAAGCTTTATTAGTCGTTAAAAGTTAATAATCTTTCTGGGCGTAAAAAAATGTTTTTTGTAGCTGAGAGGACAAAAATAATGACTGAAGATTGAACTTGAGATTGAATTGTGAAAATCGGCAGACGGCAAAGAAAGAAAAAAAGAAAAAAAGAAAAAAAGAAAGAAAAAAAGACTATTCGATGGACGAAAAAAAGGCGAGAGCTCGAGACTAAAAAGACTTGGAAATGTATGTGAGGAACGTCTTTATTAGGCGGTGTTGTAAAAGTAGGTTCGAGCGATTGTTGGTTTGCCGGTAAAATCAGTAACGGAGAGTCCAATGTCCCTCGGAACCAGTTCCCCCGGCTGTATTTCCTGCTACCTCGTCCTGTCCTTAATGCTAGATTTACTACTACTGCGTGAGCTGCTCTTCGAACTTGGATGTTTGACGGTCACGGGCTTTAAATTCAGCAGACCCGGGCAGAGTTTCATGAGTTCGAGCCAGGTAGCCTCGACCCGCTCCGACAATTTGTCCAGGTACTTGTATGCCGTGCGGTCGACGACCGAGGCTGTCTTGACGCAGTCGTCGCCCCCGAACTCGCAGACTCGGTAATGATGGAGGATCGCCGCGTCCGCGGGGACGTTCGCCGTCCCGTGGCCTGGCACGAACTCCCAAATAAAATGATTACCGGTTTCGACGACGTCCCGCGGCCGGCACACGTACTTGCTGCGCTGCTTGTGCGGGTGGAGTTTCGAGCGGCGCCGGGTCTTCCGCAGGGTCACGAGACTGGCCTCGGTACTTCCGTGTGACGTCGCTACGTAAGGATCGTCCGGCCACTGGAGGTAGAAGAAGGCATTTTGGAAGGAATAGGCGCTCGTTGTCTTACTACTTGTCCGTCGACCCATCCATCTGAAAGCAAATTAGTAACTCTGGTAAGTGAATTCCCTTAAGATTATTTGCTTGTTTATAAAGAAGAAAAGAAAAAAAAAAAAAAAAAAAAAAAAAGAAGAAGAAGAGAAAAAAAAGAAAAAAGAAGAGAAAGCTGCGTGAAACCTTATGAGATCGAGTATCGTCTCCTCGTGGCGAGGTATGATGAATTCATCGAGATCGAGTAAAGCGACGTATTCGGTCGTATACATGGATCGATAAAGGCAATCGTTGAGAGCGGCAAAAAGTCCTTCGGTGCGAATTTCACGTTGAGATACCATGTCCAAATGGTGCCAAGGCAGCAGGGTTACTTCTCCCTTGCTTTCGTAATACTTGAGAGCGCAACCGGCATCGCCGCCAAGCGAGTCGTTGTAAAGAGTCACGTGAGTCGCGCCCAGGATCTTGTGAAGCTCGATGAATTCTACTAACTGAAGCACCTGCACACGCGCATTTGTCTTATTTGTCTTATTTAGTGAATTGTCTTTCTTTGCAATTATGACGATTACTCATCTAATTCTAATGGGTGTAAACGTATTTAAAAACAAGAAAAACAAGAAAAACAAGAAAAAAAAAAAACAAGAAAAGAAGAATTGGCATTGGAATCGGAGGAGAGCTTGACTCACTCTGTTGTAATCGTAATGCAATGGCTTGACGCAAACGGCGAGTGGTTGACGTTCCTTGGGCCTGTCGACGGGTCGATTCTGGACGAGGATCCTGTTGGTCGGCGACGCCCTGAGCCGAGCGACGATACTCACGGCTTCTGGCATTCGTTCTGGCGACGAGGAAGGCGACTCCTTCGGCAAAGGGCAGATTACGAAGCAGGCGCTGTACTTCAGATTCCAATTTTCTCGTATGACCTAAGGGTATCGTCACCAGTCTCTCAATTTTAAATCTCCATCTTATTTATAATATCTCGTTTACATCTCACAAATCGTCCCGCGGCTTTAGTCTTTTCAATACTTTTAGCGACGTTTCATGCGAATAATTAGTTTGTTTGTTTGTTTGTTTTTTTTTTTTTTTTTGTCAATGTAATTTAACTTATAATTTTAAATAGTCGAACAGTCGTAATCGCCGAAACATTTCTATACAACGAATACAACGAAGCTTAGTCGAATGATTTAATATTTCTTAAGCTCTAACGAATTAAAAAAGATTTATTCAATTCATAAAACCGTTTAATTAAGCGGTTTTTAATTGTTTAACATTATATTTGATTCTCAAATGGAATACAATATTAGATCGTCTATACGTATACGTATGCGTTGAAAGAAGCACATTGAGCACATTGAATACACTTGTGGTCGCATGTCGTTCAATCAACACACGTTATCATAACGCATTATACGATTTATGAAGGATAATAAAGTATTGGCATTATATTGATAACCAATAATATCCCTACGTCATTTTGACAAATAAAGTTAATTGAACATTGTAATATTATTACGAATGATAAAGCCAATATAAACAAATATAAATTTTGTATTGTAATAAAAATAAAAAATAGTATTGAATGAGTGTATCTTTAGTATAGCGTATACGTAGCGTATAAATGTAAAAGAATATCTCACCTTAACTTTAGCAGCAACTGTTATTGAAGTTGTGACATTGTTTGTGTTCTGCAAATACCATAATCTACACCAAACCTTTTCTGGTCCTCTTGTTTTCGTAGCACCGATAACCCGTATAACGCCAGCGTTAGAACCACGTATTCCGGACATTCCCCCTGCCGCTCTTTCATCATAATAAGCTGAATACACGAAGAATTTAAATCTATAATAATAAAAAGTTTATTATTGGTATTATTCCATTTTTGTAAAATTTTCTCATTTACAATGTTTATGTCCGTAAACGCGAGCCTTGCTGACAACAATTAATTTTTTATTTCAAGATACCATTTAGTGGCAGTAAAAGTTTTCTTTAATAAAATCACTAGCATAGAACGTGTCATATTCCACGTTATTTATTTCCTTAGTGCGTTTATACAAATACTTTCTCGATACAAAGTTAAAATAACTTGATAAACGTGTATTATAAATTTTCATAAATCTTCTAAATAGATTTCTACGAGTAATATATATATATATATATACATAATTTGCATTGATTTATTTGTTCAAATCCTTATTTTCAGTTTTACCTGTATTTTTGCAGTTCAATTTATTGTTATCAATATTTTACTGAAAATACATCGAGAACTTGAAATTCTCAAATTTTATATGGAATAACATAACAATCGTCTTTTAACAATATATAATTATAAGCTAATATCTAACATCAGATAATATATCGCAAATAAAAGATATTTGTCCAATAATTTATAACTAAAACCACACCATTACCGTGTCCTTTTATAATATTATAAGTTTTTTAACTAAGGTTTGTATATTTAATGCAACGTAACGACGAGTGCATATTTAACTTTGCATAAACAAACAGAAAGCGTTCAACAATCGTCCGTACTAATGGCATAGTCAAGATATTTAAGAAAATTATTTTTCTGCCATATTGCATTATCTATGTAATTGGTTCCTGTTTGTTTAATAATTATGTTATTGATTAAATCGCCTATAATGACAGTTGATGTATGGTTTAGTTCGCCGATAAGAAGAAGTTATGCTTCGTTCCATATATATGTATGTATATATATATATATATATATAGATATATTTTTAACAAAGCATTTTTCACGACTCTTTATGAATGTTTTCATTGTACAATTTGTGTGGCACATCGTACAAGGTTATGCAACCTAAAATTCTAAAGATTTTTTTTTTGTTTTATCAAGAAATTCTAAAACGTCGAAGAATGGTATTGCGTTAGGACTGATGATCCTTCTATTTTTACGCCTTTATATTTTACATGATTGCAGTCGTACTTGTTGATACTATATTTCTAGATTACTATAGTTCTAAATCCCTGTTTATTAGAAATGAAAGAGTAAATGACTTTCGAGCGATGGTCGAGTAAATATACTCCCGTGACGACGTTAACTGATGAATCAAAATTACAGCTAGAGTCGAACATATAATACAATTATAATTATAATTATAATATAATTCCTGCGAGCAACAATCTGTGCAATAAATCCTCTAATCCTGAATGCGCGTGTATACGTTAATGCAGCGAAGGTACCTTGTGTTTGTAACAGGCAGCCACTCGGCGTGCGTGAGTCGCAAGCCTTGATCGAGCTGAGGTAGACGAGCTTCGAGGCTCGTTGGAAGACTTGAGAGACCCCTGGAACTGGCAGGCACGGCAGCTGATAGAGCTTCTTTAAAATCGGCTCCGTGGGTCAGAAAGCCGAAATGCTCTTCGACGCCGCCTTTCAAACTTGCGTAGTCTTCAAGCTATACGCAATAATAGATATTGTTTTATCCTAACTTTATAACAACGGCGGATTATTTTTTATTAATTATCATTTATTATTAACAAAAACTTTGCGTACAAAAATTTATCGCGCGGTACCGGTACCGTAAGTGAATTGAAATTATTATAATTGCTTAAACTACGAGCCATTCATCTTCCTTAATACGTGTAATAAAAACAAAGCATTGATTTTTTCAAAACATTTAAACTGATTTAAAGTATTAAGCGAAGGAAACGATAGGTTTTATTGTTCACGGACATTATCGACAAGTAACTTCTTACAATGCATAGTCCAAGGCTGCCTATAAGTTATTAACCATTTACATCACTATAAAATTGTATTATGAATTATTTATATAACACTTCTCCTGAACTATTATTATATATTGATATATATATATATATAGAGAGAGAGAGAGAGAGGTATATTTTCGTATCAGCGTTTACTAATAATTAAGTCTGAAATTAGGGTTAACGATTTATTACCAAGTTTAAAAACTTTTCAGCAAAAAGTATTGGCTACAGAATTAAATTTTGATTTACTGATACGATACCTGTTATACACTACTTCCTTCACGCTTAGCTTCATAAATATTCCACAAATATCTTCATATACCAATAATTATGTTCTTTTTTACTTTTCTTTTCTTTTTTAATTATTATATTATTTATATTTTTTGTTAACTTTTCGAAAACTGATTAAGTATTAATATTATTATAACTATATTTTTAAATTTATATTGCAAGTAAAGATAGCTCGTATCTCATATATTTATGTATAACTATTTTTTTTATTATTAGCAAAAACGAAAATAACGTTAATTCTGTTTATATACATTCATTGATATTCATATAAAGCTGTATGTATTAAAAGCGATTCTGATGAATACGTATTTAAATTGCTAGAAACTTTTCGTTCAAGTGTAAATAGAATAACAGGGATTTCGAAAAACCGAAGATAAGCAGAAGCAACAATTTTTAAGTATAATAATTTAGATTATTTAGTTACTAAAATGATTTGTGAGGATTTTATATTTTTATTTAATTACACAAAATTTATATATAGTATATTTTATAATATCGTATAACGATAACAAGAAGATGTAACAGTAACAGTTTTATAACTATTATTAGCGAGATTAGAGTTATAAAAATTCATAAGTCAATTTTGTAGAAAATTATATAAGAATATATATATATATATATGTAACTAATGTGATAGAAAAGTACATGTCCTTTATTATTTATAAAACGTGTGATTTCATAAACGCCTACGTGATGTTTTTGGTCATTATATAGCGTCGAAAGAAGTACTACGCTTTTTCTAATACTGCAGCTTCAGTAGAAATCATAGCTTTCAATCATTGTGTAATACTGGTAAGTTCAAGTAAACAACGTAAGTCTTAAAATCATTTCAAGCAGCTCGTTCGCTTATATTTAATTTACTGATTGAATTTCATGATTATATATGTTCTAATTTTAGAAATAATCTTGATCCTCACTTCAGTGAAATAATTTTCTTCTTCTTTTTTTTTTTTTTTTTTTTTTTTTTATTATTAAAGCTTTACATTTGCCGATTTCAAACGAATTCTTATGAATTTAATTTTTTTCTATCGTTTTATCAATATTCTACTTGGGGTTGTTTTCTCTCAATCTTGCATCGCTTATTGTTAGTATTTACTTCAACCTTTTCAGTTTTACCAATGCACTTAAATTTATAAAATAGCATTAAAGAAGAGTATAAGAAACTTATAAGCTTTTTAGGAATCGAGGAGTTCTTTTGTATTTTGACGCGTGGCCCCAACTAATTTGTTATGAAACTAATATATTGTGTATTCGATTAATAATCTTTATTCTAAGAATGCAATCTCTGAGCTTTTTAGTACTCCAATGAAGAGTAAATATCGGTAACATGTACATGTAACTACTTACACCAACTTCTTCATAATCTGGACGGTCAGGGGCCGATGATAGTCTATGGCTATTACGATGGACGTTTAAACCACCTGTGACACTACTAGTGCGTCTATCATCGATCAGGAATATTTCTGTCAGGACGATCAAGCCAAATACAGCGAAGAACATTACGACAAGCATAAAGGACATATTTGCTCGTTCTTTGAGGATGCTGGTGTTGCCGCGGACCCAACTAGATCCGGAACGACGTCCACCCATCCTCCTGGCACTCTGAAATCATCAATACTACCTCAATAACATACTATAATTATTACCGTATATTGCTGAAATAAATAATAAAAAATCTCATGTCTTTTTTTTTTTTTTCATGTGCAAGTTCGGTAAATGGATTACACTAATATCTATTATACAAAACAGTAAAAAGTTTTTTGTAACTAGTTGTTGATCCGTGCAAATTATCATTTTAAATATTGAAATTCATTGTTGTGCACGATTTTTTTTACGATTTCCGTTACGATAAAATAACAAACGTATAAACAAATGATAAATATTTATGCCACAATATAAACATTAGGTTAAGTGTATTATTAATAATAATTATTATGTAAGCATTGAAAATGCTCTTAATTAAAAAATTAAAAAATGTATAACAGAGAATAAATTAAATAATAAAAAATCGTAAAACAAAGATATCAAAATTTATTCTACACGATCATGTATATTGTACACGGATAATAACCACAAAGGAATAAATAACGAATAATAAATTTATCCGATTCAATTTGATCGGTATGTTGGCTCTAAATTATATTTTACTCCTAAGTAATTATCTACAATACTATAGATGAATAATCCTAAGTAAGTATATTTTATTTGCTCAGATATATATTCGGTCGGATATTTTATTTAAAATATATAATAATAGTGGACTTGTTATCTCGTCTTTTGGAGATAAAATCATGTTTCGGGTGACTACCTGTTCCTGACCCGCCATCCCCATCATAAACAATCCTGACGAATAAAAAGCACATTATTTCTTAAGACATTATGTGCTCGCCGAATCGAATGATATATAATAACAACTAGTTCCGGCATTTTGCTCAATTCCCTTCGCAAATGTAAATAAGGACGCCAAGATTTTTTTAACACGCGTTTACTCGTTTACCTGCAATTTTTTGTTTTTACAATTTCAAGTGTACATTTCACGTATGACCTTATACCTCCTCCCTAGAATTGCCGATATCTCACTCGCTTGTTTCCTATTCCCCTGCTATTGTCTCATACCTGATGATATGTACAGTTTGGATTTCTTTTTCCACATTGTTTTTTTTTTTTTTTTTTCAAAACTTTTATGACGTCTTTATCATATGATTTCGGTTTATTATTGCCCTAGCTTGCCCAGCTTGCCTATATTTTGACTAAAACTATTGAACGAATATTGTATAATGATTTTTGAATAATTCAGATATTCATTGAAACCATTAAATGGCAGTCAAAGTAAGAATTAATTAGGCGAATTACAAAATTTATTTTGCAATACATTTTCTTATTTTTAATTGAACTCCTTAAAATTATAAATCATATTGATCGTATTTTTGTAGAAAAATAAAATGTTATGGTATATATTGACTATTCGAAATATACACTTATAAAATGCACCCGCGCGATGCAAGAAATATATAAAATGAATTATATAATGAGGACGAAAAGCGCCAGAAAAATACTTTTAAAACATAGACTGAAGTGAATTCACTTACGACCGATACAATAACACAAGTCATTTGAAATGAAAATTGAATGCAAGGCATCGAGTAAATAATAGTCGCATTTAATTAATAAATTATTGACTTGTTATAAACCTTTTTGTTACGAAGAAATAGTTATTTTTTAAATAAATAAAATCTTTACTCTTTCATGAAGTATTTATACTTTTTAAATAACCCGTAAATAAATGTATAATTTATTTAACTAAATCCTACTATTTTCATACATTTAATTTATTAAAGTAAATTAATATGGAATGAAAAAGAACTAAGTATAAACATATATATATGATCTGTAAGAAAAAAAAATCATCTTAGCATCTATATTTATATTATAATAAACCCGTAAAAAAAAAGAAAGAAAGAAAGAAAGAAATAACTTAAGGTATTTCGAATCAGTTGCATGCTATGCATTAAATAAACGCAGTGAAGAGCTTTAATAGTTTGGGATTGTTCAACGGCGCGGATCCTTTTGTGCTTGACACACAGAAGATACGTGTAATTATTTCGAGACGTTGCGAAACTACTTGAACAATTCAAGAGCAAGAATATGAAATTGTGTCGAGCTTAATTGGATACGTGAATTATATTTACGAGAGCTCAGGAAATTCTCTACTAATACACCCTCCTTTGTCTACGTGTTAACCTGTGCGTGCGAGCTTTATTATCGACAAGCTATTTTTTTTTTTTTTTTTAAACAGCGATCGATTATACGAGATTTTTATGAACGCGAAATCTAAACGCGTTTTCACGTCTCTGTCGAAAATCTCAGACAGATATAGTTATATATATATATATATAGCATCGTTTTACCGATTGAACGTCACTTTGAAAACAATGAGTCTTGTGCAGGGCAAAAGCTATAATTCAAGTAAACCGATATTGATTTCGCCTCAGCCGACAATCGACTTACAGTCCTACCTCTTTCCTATTCTGGGATAATTATAATCCCTTTAAGATTAATCTCTTTGTTTGTGCAGCGGTTCGGATTACTAATATCTCTAGTAAGACGAACCGATATTAAGGCCATAATTTTTAATGAATCCAATTTCTTATATTTATCTTACTTCGGGCAGAGTATTTGTTGCAAATAAAAAGATTCAGAAAATTACAATTTTTTTAATTCAGATCGAGAAATTTAAATGATTTCAAATTCAAACTAATAATTTGATATTCTATACACGCGGTTTACTCCTTTGTCAAATTGGAGGCCTTAGTACAAGTAAAGTACATAAAATACTTTGGGATTTTAAATCACGATTAATGGCTAAGAGGATATTTTAATTAAAGTTGGCTAACTTTAAAAAATATATGAATGTGTGAAGATGCAACTTCGACAGAAATCGGTTAACTTACTTACTCAAAGAATTCGTGATGGACGGACTACCGTGCATGGAGGTGGAAGGTTGTTCTGAAATAAAAGAAATTATTCAATCATTTTATGATGAAATAATATAATACAGCTAATTTTAAAAAATATTCGTCGTAAAATTTTACGATGCCCATTCGTAGCTGAGGTTACGAATATGTATTTTGTTCTATTAAAGACAACTTATTTGCAATACACGTATAATACGTATACTTGCACGTTTAAAGAATATAGACGGAATTTAATAATCTCGTTCCTTGGGTTTGCTAACGTTTCTAAATTTTTAATTTCAAATTTTTTAAAATAATAATCCACGTCCTCGGAATACACGCGCATATAGACTTTGTGTAAGAGACGTTCCTCGCTCGCCTTATCCCCTTCAGATTTAAAAAAAAAAAAAATAAAAAAAATAAAAAAAAAATATTAACCGTACTTTTCATCCAATTTTTTTTTCTTCTAAAAATCCGCTGCGGGCACTGCAAATACTTGAAACCGCTCTCTTAACCGACTCAACGGTTCCTTTACAGAACGGCAAACCTTAAACGTAAGAAGCGAACAGAAGCGATAAGGGCTTCTTTTTTTTCTTTCTTTCTTTTTTTTACTTATATTACTCATCTATTGAAGCTTCGTTCTACAAACAAAAGGAATACGTGCCAAAGTAATACTGTGAAATTAAAACCACCATATGCATAAAAAAGATTCTCCAATGTCGTTTCATTTAATTCACGGATACTTTATATTTATTATAGAAATCCACAGATATAACTTCTTTTATAATATTAAATATTACCGACGGAAAGAAAAGTTTTAAAAAAAAATAAATTTAATAATTACTTTAATTCCCGACATCTACTGTTAAATGCAGATTTTTACCTAACTCTGCAATAGCAATGGCAACTTATATATTACGTTTTTTCTTTTTTCTTTTTTTTTCCCCTCTAAGCCTTTCGTTTTAAATACCATTATTGGAATTATACTTCAGTTCCTTGGAGCTTAGCTATCTTCAATCTTATCATTTTAATATGAATTATATACAAATTTGAAACAATGAAAACTTCGAAATATATATATTTTCAATAACGCAAACTATTACTTATTTACAATATAAGAGTAGGTAATGCTAATTGAATGGAAATCGAAATAAGAAATACAACAATCAATAAAAAGATGTATTAAAGATCAATTCTTCCTTAAAATACGTTAAGTAGATATTCAAAATATAAATAGATTTTATTTCAATAGAACGCTTTTATTTATTAAAAAGTAAAAAAATATATCATTATTCAAACGACCTAATTATATTAACTTTTCACAATTAATAAATATCAGGATAATAATGTTAATATCCTCAGAGGTAGCAAAAAAGTAAAAAAAATGTTTACTATATTTTATATTTGTCGTCAATATTCTTGATGCTTGATGTATTCTCGTAATATTTAGATTTTTTTATATAATAATATCACATGATATGAAATTAAACATTTGCAAAGATTTGCGCTTAGTATATAAATAAGGATATTTTGAGTTATTTTAGATAAGCTTAGAAATATATATATATATATAAAAAAAAAACTTAAACAAATGCCGTTTGGAATCCCGATTTTTTGATAAATATAATATCCGTAATTAAATATTAAGATTTACGTAACGTGAGAAGTATTTGATATTAAATATAATATTGAGATCATAAAAATTCTGAAGCACATAAAATACCTATGTTATTCAATTACGATAATTTTGAAAGATTATAATACTATTTCTCATTCCGATTTAAATATCATACTTCCTAATTAAATTCTTTAACTCAATGTCGAGTTATCAGAAAAAAAAAAAAATACTAATGAACGATTATACGTTTCTCCGATTTCTATCGTGATATACAGTAAATAAAAACTATGTGCCTATAGAAGTACTGTAAAGTAATATGGTTTAATTAAGGTAAAGCGCATAAAAAATGAAATACAATGCAATTCGATGAAATTATACCGCCGAGAAGGTGCTAAGTAAGTATTATAAAGCGGTGTATGTTTATTAATGAAAAAATTTTAATTTATACATTAGCTGATATTGGTACTTACGAATTTCTAGCATAATTAATATCTATATAAATTTTATAAATTAAAATTAATTATTGAATTGTTGAATATTAATTAGAGCTACTCAAAAACAATCTCCATGAAGTGCAAAGCAATTTATACATTAAATTGTTAATGTAAATATTATTTTTATTTAGTTCAGGGATAAGTTTTTCTTTCGTCATGTACAATTACAGAATTATTAAAATTCACATCTATCTCGTATAGATAATGAATAGTAAATTTGAATTAGATAATTATTCAAATTTAATTGTAGCTTTATAACATAAGTTATAAGTTCGTGTAATTGAAATATATGTATTAAACTGTTTTTATACATTTCATACATATAATCGACTTGAGACTTTTTAAAAGGGATATTACTTAATCTTGTACTTGATATTTTTCTATTACAATTAGCCTATCTGATATAAATTAAAATACCTCGAATAACGAAATAGCATATTGATTTTTAAAATAAGTGAATTAATTTTTTTACAGTGTCTACGAAAAAGTATTTTTTTTTTTTTTTTTTTTTTTTTAGAATCAACTAGGATTATTATCTGCTAATAATATTGTACGAATAAGCTATTTTAATATTACATTAATTAATATCGATATAACCGACGGTTTTCCGTACCGAATTATAATTTATTATTGAAAAATCATTTGTCACTGAGCTTATTTGTAATAATTAAACGTATGTTTTTAAAGAGACTCGCTTTTAATTACGAATTAACTTAATTTTAAACTGTATAAGTTCATGTTACATTGGTACTTACGTTGACGGAGAAGGTACGACCTTTCGTAAAGGACGCACCAGCTGTATTATAATCGGTCTTACACTGTCCAGTAGTAATAGAAGTGGTTGCGATCACTAGGGAAGTTGCTACTTCCCGAGCCGGCGACATCATATTTACTGTTAGCGCAGTTTGAAAAACAAAATATAGGTGTATGTGACTATAATAACAGGTATGTGCGTCAATACGCGCAATGCTTTTACAAATTATCACAAGTGTTTGGAATATTTTCGCTTAACTATTATCTGTTACTCTCTCTCTCTCTCCGTCTCACTCTCTGTCAATCTTTATGTGTACTTCTTTCTATACACATATAAATATGTTTAAATTCCTTGCTGATATTGTACAACGACTTTATCAAGTAGTTCTAATTTTAAAATTACAAGCCCAAAACATCCAGTCTTCCAGTGCGATTAACATATATTTGCATACGATTGTTATTCCTAAAATTCTATTTAAATTCTATTCGAACGACGGAGTGACACAATTTTAGTTTGGTTAAGTTTTATTATCCTTTATTTAATGCTTCCATGTCAGGCTTCCCTGGTCCCAGTGAAATTAGATAAAATATTATGTCGATAGAATAACGCAAATTATCGAGGCATCCGCGTTACGCTTAAAATACAAATAACGACTAGAGAGTACGTCGCGAAGATCGACCAAGAGCAAAATGGTTATACAAGAAGGACTTGCTAGGCAACGAGGGCGCGCGCACCTCCGCTCACTAAAATACGGGGTGAAACGGAGCAGGGGTGGAAGATAGCCCGAGAGAGAGAGAGAGAGAGAGAGAGAGAGGGCAACGGAGCTCCGTTTCACACACACACACACACACCCCGCCCCCTACCCCCGTAACCCATCACCCATCCCGCCACGCCGTACCGTCCAATAAAGTGCGCCGGCGCTTTCAATGCTCATCGATCCCAAGACCTGCCTCCAACAGGCCAGGGATAGCAATATTTTAGTAAGCAACAGCGCACCCTAGACCATTCCTGCGGATCTTCCTCGTCGCTGAATCTGCATATTATGAACGGAAAGATGAAAAGTTACGGAAACTGCTCCTTTCCAGAGGAATGATCTAATATTACGGCATCGTTGAAATATCAAATTTATCCCATGGCATTATTACCACAATAATTTGCAATTCCTTTCCAATTGCATGGGCATTAATTTTTATTAATAATCGACATTACGTGCGAAGACAATTAGCCCCATTAAGCATCAATGGGCTTAATTATAATAATAAAATTTATCTTCATCTATTAAAAGTAAACCTGCTTCCAGAAAAAATAATCGCTCTGTGAATTTAACCCGTAAATTTATTTATGTTTACAGTAGTTAGTTAAGCATTCAAAATTTATTACTATAAAAAATCGTAAACGTATGCGTCAGTCTAAAAATAACATATTCTTATACTACGATTACATTCCTAAAATGTCTCTAATGGTAAAAAATCATTTGAGTGCTCGTATACCATGTTTTATGTACAATATTCTTCTGTTTGTCTTTACAAAAGCTCGTTCTCTCGTTCTCGTTCGCTTTTACAAAAGAAATCCTCCGTAGAGGCGAAAATTTAATATAACGTTTTGTATATTACACATTCGGCCGATAAAAGGGTCTTTATTCATATTTTTTTAATATTTTTCTTGTAAGTCGCGTAACCGATCAAATCCGTTTTTTTCCCCATAAAGACTAAAAATATTAAAGGCCAATATCTCGATATCGGCTGGATATCTCTCCAGTAGTTCCACTATACGCGCTTTAGTATTTTAATAATGCTACATTATTGCGATCTTGAGCTTCCTCTTGCCAGTTAATTAAATTACTACGCGTATTAAATGCCCATGTGCTTCAACATTTCACTAGCGATGATATTATTAATTCATAAACCTTCATCAGAGTCTTTTATGTTGTATATATATATATATATATAAATTTTTAAGAATGTAAGTCTGTAGGACAAGTTTTCGAATAAAAGGTTATGAAGATTAAAGAAATTAATATCGTAATTGGAATTTTCGGAAATTACATGATGTAATTGGACATTTCGGAAACCCTAAAAACTCCGTAAATACGTTATTTCAACTGAATCTCTGAGTTCAATTATTCATTTATTCACTCAATATTTGTTCACCCAAAATTATGTTAATTTATTCACTAAGAAAACAAAGGGTGAATAATATCATACATCGAGTATTTAATATTACGTAATGTTATTATAGTTATTGGCAACGTTAATTTAATTAGATTATCAAATAAAAATTTTTGTATTGATTTTATTAAAATAATTATTCCTTATTTAAAAATGTGTTAACGTAATGTAGCGAAATATTTACAAGTATAATAACTTATCAATTAAGTACATATTTCTTCTTCTCCTTCTCCTTCTCCTTTTTTTTTTATTATTCTATTTTCTATTAAAATTCATTGGACCATAATAATATACGTAAAATTTATTTTTAATTTACTTATTCAACTCCTCGTCCAGCTGAACTTACATTACTCACATGTTACTTTGTTCAAAAGATAAATAAAAAAAAAATAATTTATAATATTTCCAAGAACGATTCCTGTCATCAATATCATAATTTATTTTATAAATTTCTGAGTTCACCAATTACAAGTAAATTTGCATGAAAGTACGCATAATATAAAATTATTATACAGTATTTAGTATTATAATTGGTATCGTATAAAAATGTTTATTATAAAATAAATAAATGACTTGTTCAGCTAAAAATATTCTATTGTTTGGTTTTTGTTGTTGTTAAATTGTATATTTTTCTTTTTAAAGATCCATTTGAATATTAAATTAATTTAGTTAGAAAAAAGAAAAAAAAAATCCGCAGTCGGTAGGACTCGAACCTACGCTCCCAGAGGGAATCTGATTTCTAGTCAGACGCCTTAACCACTCGGCCACGACTGCAAAACTTTCTTGTTTATAATTAAAATTCGTATATAAAGAAATAATATCATAAGTAACTTTAAATTATTAATAATAAATCATAATTTACGTTGTTTATATTTTATATAAAGAAAATTATTATAAATATATATAGTCTCTCTTGTTAGTTTTTTATGTATATTACGCTTATGTAAGATTTTTTATATTTACATCGAATATTTGTCGATTAGGTAGAAAAAATTATTATTATTTGATTAACATTAAGAAAGAAAAATCAATCATATACTATAAAATTCGTTTACTATGTCTGTTCTTGTTGATAATTGTATTATTCTTCAAATTATTTGCACTTTAGTAATAAAATTACATATTTAGTATGTTATTATAAATTATATGTTAAAAGCTACTTTCAGAAATAGAACTGACTGATATATGTTATTGTACAAATATTAGTATTATAATAGATACCTTGTATGCGAAGCGGTGGAGTAAAAGATATTGTTATTCATGATGCTACTTCAGGCTTTTAATACTTTTTATCCTATAGGCTCATCATAAATTCATCTTCGGTGACTTTTACCACGACTTCACGACTAGTCAAATAATTGAGAATTATCGTACTAGACTCTGCTTCGGATAGCTCAAATCGTCTTCGTGAAGGAATTTAATTCTTCTCTTTAACAAAGAAATCATCTTTTCATTATCAGGTTTATTTGTACAAGGAAATCCTTTAGAGAGAGAGAGAGAGAGAGAGAGAAAGTTTTAATTATTTTTCACGTTAAAGTTGAGCGTCGATTAATTAATTGCTTTACTGCTCTATAGATTTTGTTTTTTTTTTCACGTATTCAACATTCCCACGAACGAATTGCTTTCGTAATTTTTACGCTCAGCATTATTACACTTTGGCTTAGGTGGGACATAGCCCTATTGCTATTGAGTACAAAGTTTGTAAGAAGTTCGTCGAGCAGATTTATTATATATAACTAATAATGACTGAACTTTATTTGCTGGATCTCCTTACCCCGAAGGATATAAATAACCGATTTATTGAAAGTGCACGTTGTTGGACCGTGGCTTATACGCGGCTTATACGTGGCTGCTATAGCCAACCTGTCATCCACGCTCTATCGCTCTGGAAGCCTCTTATACTTCCTGGAGAAGTCGTTCGCCTGGAGAAGTCCCTTACTTCTGCGTCCTGCAACTCGCAACACAGAAGCCCCTCGCTCAGCAAAAGTCGTCCAGCAAGAGTCGAATAGTCTGCTTCCGTTTGCATGTACCCTTCCGCACCCCACCTCACCCACCCTAGTACTGCCTACCTTAGAGGCACCGCGCACCTTTTCGCGGCTTGTCACGCTATTCCCTATTACGCTCCGCGGTAACTAGACAAATGACTACCTTGCCACAGCTGTTTCCACTTGCGGGCTCTTATTATCAAGTTCCCCGAACCTGGGACCGTCGACCGATGCCGCTATTTACTTGTTTGCCACATTACCCAAACCAACAGCGACTAATAGCTAACAGACTCCCCTACTTCGTCTTCTTCGAGCTCTATATCCCGTCCTGTCGCACACTAAATAATGTAAAAAAAGTTTGTGTAGGTTTTTATATAGATTTAGGTTCAAATATTAGGTCAACTACTGCTGAATTATTATTATATTTATACTTTTATGACAACGAGTATAGTATGCAATTTAAATTTTACGTGCTCTCCGACGCCAGGTCGATCAATTCTAGTGGGCGCTAATGGAAGGGTCGCGTAAATAAAAAGCAACGGTTTCGTCTAAACAAATATAGATAATTTATTTACAAACGCGTGGGCGTGTAAAAAAAGGAATCTTGAGAAAAACACTTTTACAGACGAATTATTATATTATTTTTAATTAAGCTAACTAACAGGATCGCGAATAGGATCCTTGGGCGCATACGTAGAGAGCTCTCGTACCTCATATTAATTGTCGGCGAGGTGTAGTAAGTAGTGAGCCTTGTGGCAAGATCTTTCGTTCCTTATTTGCTATTTCGCAAGTGATGGAGATCCCTCCCTAGATGGGCAGAATTATAGTGCTCCTTAATTACCCGGATAGGTAAGCACCAATACCAGGAGCAATTATACCTGAGTGGTTTGGGTCGCCGAGATCCATAATGAGCCAGGTATGAGAACTCCAAGTGGCACGAGTGGATCTGCCGGGTGATCTAGATAGCACGATTACACTTTATCCAATGAATTGAGTAGGAAAAGCTCCACGTGACACACGCGACATTTGCGACGATTCCCAGAGGTTAAACTTTTTTCTCCATGGTCTCAGTAAAACTGACTCTCTATCTTTGAGCTTGTCCGTCGTTTCGAACCCCCCCCCAACCCCTTCCCACCGTTCAATTCAATTGTTTATGTTTCTTCTTTATACTTACACCCAATGTAATCACGCTCTAGGAAAAGAAGCTAGGAAGTAAAGGACCTCGGTCCCGAACATTTTCAAATGACAATTGTATTTACATTTAGTAAAGATAAAAGTACGGAAACGTGATACTTTTTTTCTTTCATTATTGATATTTTGTTACTAAATTTCAGACATACTTACATTGCGCCTTAATATGACTTGATACGCCTTAAATTTGTTAAACATCCATTTTAACCAGGTATTTTAAAATATAAGAATATATAGTAAAATACTCGAATATCATTAATGTCAAATGACATTATGTTGATTTTTTAAATATTCTTCCTTAACTTATTCTTCTTAAAATCTTAGAAATTGAAATGTTCTTTAAATTTTCAAAATGCGTGCATGGAATGTATTTTATGTTTTTTGGAATAGATCATTAATGATACGACAATGATAAATTTGATTGGTTTATTGAAAGGTTTTATTCTCATATCATTAAATCAGATAAGTTCATCTATTAATAAAAATAGAATTTTACTTAATTTATTAAAGTTTACGATTTTTATTGTACTTCAGTATTTGGGATTTATATTATGCGTATATCTACAACGCCACGTTACAACCTGTCAATCAATAATTGTTCTATACAATTAGAATCTCCCAATATATAACTTAATTACAAGTTTTCGAAATAAAGCATCTGCTAGTTAAACAATATTTTAACTGGAATTTTTAGTTCTATACTTAACAATGTGCTATATTTTATTAATAATATAAAAATATTGAAATTATCTTAAGCTTTAAGTAAATTATATCTTTAAATTGTCAAAAATATATGGATAAAATTTCCCATTAAAGTACTGTATTGACTTTAATATACGAATGTACTATAAAGATATATTTACAAATAAACATACAGAAAAAAGTTAGAAGTATATTTTTCAATTTATTTTTGCACTAGCAAAAATATATGATATATAATATTGTATTAATATTTTTTAGTATTAATACTTTATATACTTTAATTAAATAATGCAGAATAAAAGAAAATGTTATTTTTACTACATAAATCGATTTATGCAAATTGATAAAGTCTAGTCAATCGATTTTTAAACCAACTTGTAAATACTATTTAAAATTATTTATAATAATTTAAAATTAATATTGATAAATTTATTAACTTTTAATTATGGTTAAAATTGCAATTTTCATTAATAGTAAACTCAGACTTTTCAAATATTTTATACTATTCTTTGTTTGAATTTCCTTTATATTTGCTCTCCACTAATATTTCTTTAGAGGAGGATTAAATAGATCTTATTAATGTTTGCTTTTCTGAATATTCAAAATTTTATAACTTGTTCAAAATTAACTGTTTTAAGAGCAACCTCCTTAAGACTGACTCTGACTTTATATTTTTCGTCCATTGTATTTTGAAAATTATTTATTTAAAAGGATGAATCCATTTAATACTTTTAATAATTTTCAGTTTCCTGCAAAATGTATCCATTCGGCAAAAATAATTATTTTTGTACTTAATCAATATAAATTAAAGAAAGTTGCCGGCCTTGTTCCTATTATTTATCTACTCTAAATAGTAGAATTTTTTATTCGCCCTTATCCTTTTTACAATAATATTATTTTTAATTATTGATCTTTTTCTAATAATATATATTAAATAAATTTACATATTCAAATCAATTATAAATAAAAAGTTTTGATACATACGAAAACGATTTAAAATTTTATTCTTTTTAATTTATAACTTTCATTAAAATCAATTGTCTAATATGCATAAACAAATGGGCTTTCGCCAAGGATCTTGAACATTGTCATTACAAACTCCGTACGATTGGACGTTATCATTCCTACATTTGGAATTGCAATTATTTATATCACAAGCGTCATTGATACCTGTAAAAAATTATTAGTATCATTATACAAAAAAAATATAAATAATCAAATTTTATTATTGTAAATGTTATTGCAGAGGTAATAATTTAAGATATAATAATAAATTTAGTAAAAAAATCAAGATCTAACAATTTTATCAAAGGACTTTTTAGGAGCCTTTTTTGTTAGTATTAGTCGTTTCCTTAATATTTACAAAACTCTTAAAATCACTTAATTTTAGGTATATTAAAATTATTTTATATTACTTAAGCACTGTTACGTAAGCAATTAGAAAGCTTTCATTCATTAAAATTTTATATATTTCTAGCTTCTAACCACCTAATGTTATTATAGTAGGTATAGTTTGATAATCACAATCACGTAAAAATAATAAATAAGTGTTAATTATGCAATTTATTTATATCTTTATTTTAGTGTAAACAAATAAAATATTACACGTTATGATAATCTTTACTAATTAATACTTTCACTTAATTAATTAGTTGAATCTATCTGCTACATTAAAAATAATAATAACTCTCTAAGTACATTAAATAAAAAATTAGAATAAAGAAAAGTTTGACAAACTCTTTTCCTCAAATGTTTCATATTTTCAATATGAACATTCATGATTTTGTAATAAAAGAATATTAGAAATAAAAGAAAAGCAGAATCAAAATTTTAATTCAATAAAAAATAGAAATACGTACAGAATATATCTTTAAAAAAAGTTATCCACCAAAATATTTCATATAACATTGTATTTATTTTATTTGCGATATATTTCTTCTTTTGCAAAATCCCGACTGGTAGTTTCGGCAATATTTGTTATTTTTAGCCTTTTACGTTTCAAAAATACATTTATATTCCTTTCATTGTGTTATTAAGAAATATTAATGACAGAAAATTATCTTCTTATATAAATTCTCATAAACTTTAATTATAAATAATAAGGTATTATTTAAAATATAATTAACTTTTTGTTATTCTCCTTAGTTCTATTTATTTATTATGATTTCAGGCAATAATTATCAAGAATATTGTATTTAAATGATAATAACTAAAAAAAACAAAAACAACAACAAAAATCAAATACTAATAACAATATTATGTAAATGAAAGGCTACATGTATAGGAATATAAATACAATTAATAGTCAAGAAATAATAATGATCGGGATGAACGAAATTTATTTTTAAGATGCTTAAAAATATATTTTGTCCAGCAATTGGTATAAAAGTCTATTTCTGTTATATTAATTATGCGTTTAAAATTAAAAAAGAAAAACATGACGGACATTGTGCTCATCATAAGATTCTAATAAAGATTGCATAATTTTAAAGTTTTCTTGTTCAACGATGATAAATTAGTATACTCATGAAGTTTTTATTTTAATAAATTATTCAATACAGTTCAATCGTAATGTTTAAAAATTAAATTATATAAAAATCGAATAAAAGTTTTTACTGTATATCTTTTCCGAAATTCAGTAAATATGCTTTTAATACTTAATTTTATTATTCAGTCGTAAAAGACACACATATTCTAATTAAAAATTTTGATTTCAAAATAATAAGTTTGAAAATGATAAGGATCTTGATAGTTAAAAGGAACAATTTTGTTTCGTGAGGTAAAATTAACTTTAATATGAAATAAAATAAAGAAAATATTGTAGTAAATATTGTTTAGTTGTACAATTTGTTCATCGTTACCGATGAAACATGTCCATATTGCAGCATATCATTAATTACTAAAGAGTATATTTATATAATGTTGCACCTTTTACAATAAAATACATAATAAAAGTGCAAATCTTAGTCGAAACCTATGGGTATTTTGAGCGCAAAATGTACATTTTATTATTATAAAAGTTATCGATAAAGGAAGGAAGAATGAAATAAATTATTACTGTTATTTCAAAAAGATGATTACGTGGAGCAGGAATAACGATTTCTTTATTGAAAATGAGGTTAAGATATATATATACGTATGTATGTATTCTACTGAAATAAATTTATGCTAATGGATTTTGTTGATTTAATAAAAAAGTCAAAGATGTCAATACTATGTCGGTTCTAACTTTTCATACATTAATTAGAATAAAATCGTCTGTAGGGATGGACGCGTATTATTATACGTTAGTGCATACTCGAATTAAGGAATCGTATATAATGAGTACGTCGATCGTTCAGAGTTAAAAATATAAATTTTCCGTAATATTATAGACGTAATTTATATAAGTTTAAAAGGTACGTTTTCAGAATTTTATGAAAAGCATCATTAATATATTTTAATCATTTTAAAGAAGCGATAAAGTCTATTAGCACTTTCATTTTCACATTGTAGTTCTTACAATACTTCTATTATAAATAAAAATATTTTGGAGAATTAGAAATTTTTACTAATAATATTGAAAATCAAATTATAATTTGAATATTGCAGATTAAATGAAAATAATTACAACGCGACCACGTGTAAACTGTTATTGTATCTTAGCTAAAGTTGGCTATGCATGTATAAACAGCATGTATAAATAGAACTATTCTATTATATGTATAAGTATATGTACATTATTAAATTTATTCGTAAATAACATAAAAGACGAAGAGAAAGACAAGCAGAGTTTAACCAGCTCATGAACTTTTTGCTCGTCTCTCTTTCTCTCCTCAAATGTTAAATAAAATATCACAAGCAAAACTGTTTAGTTTTTTGCCCTTCACCATATGCGATCATCTCTTGATATGCGAACGGAAAGGTTATTTTGATACTCCCATGGTAGCATTTTCAAGGAATATGTAAATCCAATGATAATGGTATTACTGTAGCTTTAGCATAATGATGATCCTTAAAAAATTATGAGCTATTACTTGGATTCATTTAATAAGCATATTAAATTCCCTTAATCAATCTATTTTAAATATATATTAACGTTTTATGAAATCGAAATGAATAAATTACACCGTTATTTTAAGTATGTATATTGGTATTTTTGTTCTTTCCGGAGCCTTTTAAACCAAAAATTTATTTGGATACTTTATATTTTGAAGTTTTTTGATCAAAGTATTCAAAGGCTTTCAAGTGCTATTTATTTAGTCAAATTAAAATTGTATATCTACAGGTCTGTGGCCTATAGAAATGTTATTGGTTTTTCTCTTTCTCTCTCTGCCCGGCCTCCCCCTCCAATCCCTTACTCCATCTGTCTCATGCACATCAAACACATCCTGTTTCACTTTTGCAATGGACAACATTAGCAAAACAGTCAAGCTCGGAATATTTTATCAGCGTACAATATTATTTTTCATCTCTATTATAAAATTGTGTGTGTATGTATGTGTGGGTATATATATATATATACGTGGAAATTAGATATGAAAATAAAAACATACATATGCGAACTTTTTATTGGTTAATCTCATCCTTATTGGCTATACAAATTTTTTAAATAATCGTATAAACAAATACTGTTCGATTCAATATTTTAAATAGCTATGTTTAAATAAAAACTACATTCTTCAATTGTTATTCCTTACTCGTTGCTTTTTGTATTTTTAATTTTTACAAAGATACAAGTCTTCATTCTTATTGTAAATTTATGTCATATTATTGTATAAACTGATTATCTTTGGGTTTGCGGTTCAATTCTTACAGTATGCTCCGACGATAAAGCCTCATCTGCAAGAAAATTAAAAATATTTATAATCATTAAATAACTCTATCAGCTAATATATCACGTATTATTTACTTTTTCATTTTAACATTATTATAAGTAAAAGACTATGAAAATATTTTTAAGGAAAGAATATAAATTATAAAAAAGTAAAAATAAACGAGTAGGAATAATGGTTTCGAAATTGAAAATAAATCAATCTAATTTCTGAAATGACTTCTAAAATTATCTTATTACTTACGAAAATATATTTACTGACAAAAATATAATACGTTCAATTATATTTTTAACATTACAAGTGTAATTATAATGTTAGTATTATATTCATTTTCGAAAGTATGATATATTAATTTACATATTTATCGAATAATTAATGGGTAAATTACATTATGCAGTTAGTTCATAATATTATTGATTTATTTATTAAAATAATTAAATTAAATTGCTGAATGAATTATTATCAAGTATTATGATTTATTTTACACAAATGTTAAAATATAAGATAAATTACAAATTCGTATATAACTATCGAAAGAAATCAATTTTCCGAACATTTTATAATAGTTAAATCTCAGTTTTAACTAAAATAATTGCAGGTTATTGCATTATTTTAATGAAATATAGGTATTTCTGAAAGTTGGGAAGTTAATGAGCAGCTAATACGAAGTACAAGTGCCAGAGTCGTATTTATGTACGGTTAATTAACTTTTCACTTATATACTGTAATTATACGCCAGAATGTGACGTAGGATACGACTGTTCCTCCAAAATATTCTGAATTGCTTGCTAGAATTCTACAAACCCCTTGGAAAGTCTCTATAAAGCAAATTTGAATTATTTTACGACAGGATAGTATTATTCAACAACCTTTTTTGATGTTATAATGATAGAGCTGTCGATAAAAACCGATTAATTTAACAGACAATCGTAAGAAAATGATATTTTATATTAATTTTATATAAATCGTGTATCATAATATCATGAATATTTAAGAAAATCAAAACTTTACAATAATGTAACATATTCATTTAACTTTTTTTAAATAAAAGACTTTAAAGCGGAAATAATCGATTGGAAAAATATATCTCATTGGAAATATGAAAGAAAAAAGATTATTGTGGTTTGTAAAAAAACTTTTCTTCTCTTGTTAAAAAAACAAAAATGCATATTGTAAATATACATATGTAAATATGCATATACGTAAATGTATACTGTATATAATGTACAACTGGAGATGGTACTGGTATTCTCGTAAAATATAGGTTTTGTTATTATTTGAAAAAGAGAAAGATAGTTATAATTAGACGATTGAGTAGTTATGATAATATTCTGACTAGTCTTAATAAATTACTTATAAATTCTAGTCTAGCGAATACGAAGTTGAATTATCGTTTTGTTAATTTAAACGAGTTTATCTAATCCGCGTTTCCAAGTAGTCATGTCCTTTTTTTTTAGAGAATCAGGGCGTTTAATCTCGTTGTAATTGCTTTCGCGCGCAAATCGAATATAAAATTCGATTAGCGAACTGCCCAGTCAATACTATGTGCCTTTCGTCACGATTTACAGGGACTATACGTATGAAAAGAAATGACACACATGCAATGTAATGTAGAATATGACTCAACGAAACTGTTGAGTAGCGAACGCACGTTTGCTAATCATACGGAACATTTATTAATACATATTAGATAAAATATTTCAAAGACAATCAAACAAAACAAAAATGTTTAACAAGTGAAATAAAATTTTTATAAAAATACATAAAATATTTTATAATAAAAATAACTTCTTAATTATATGAATAATATGATTTTTCTCTTATATATATAAATTGTATAAAGTTTTTATATTGTCGATCATATCTTACGTTATAAATGAAGATTCAGGGTTTAAAAAATGTACTCTCGTGTAATTTACTCACCATTAACAAGTTGCGAGATACTAGAACATGTCTTAAAATGACCTTCCAAACATACGTCAAAAGCAACAAGTGTTTTATGTGTATTCTCGTACCAGTTCCAGAATATGAGTTTTTGATTACGTAAATTCAAGTCCGAAAATAATAGGGACAGATTTTTAGCAACTGTTGAATCAATACTATTAATATTCCTTCCGTCAATAATTATCAGATTTATATTATTTTTTGAACCGATCCTGGAATAATAATTTTAAGATTAAAATATTATAAACTCGAAACAAATAGATAAGTAAAATAATAAGCATTGAGCGAGTTTATGTTTTGATACAAATACCTAAACGTAATATAAACTACTTAACAAACTTCAAAGAATAAATTAAGAGATAAATAAAGATTTTTTCCTTCTCATTATTAGCTTAATTATTAATAGATACATTATTTTGAATAAAATAAAATATTTTAAATTACGTATTTTTAAATCTAAAACAAATTTTTTTTTTTTTTTTATGATAAAGATATTACCAAATACTGATAGATATATATTTCGATTGGAAATTATTGAATAATCCAAGATGTAAGCATGACTTAAGTATTAATACTATACTATAATACTTCCAAATTTTCTCTCGAATAGCATAGTAAATACTGTGAACGACAAATTTTCCAAATATAACATTTAGAAAAGCCGAATAGAATTTAATTATTAAGTAATGTTTAAAAAAAGTATAATTTAAATATAATTACGTTGTCTATAACACAAACTTACAATTAGTTTGAATAGAGCAATTACAACTTTATTAACGTGATTTTATTCAACTTACAAAGACATAATACGATGTCGTAAGTGTTCGGCGGACGGGAAAGTAATTGATTGTTGCGGAGATACGAAGAGAATCGATCTGTCACCGACATTGCGTTCTTCTATTAAAAAGCCTGGACGTGCATTGCCATAGAGAAGCATCATTATACTTAAGGAAATACCAATTAGCATCCCAATGTCTAAGCCAAATGCTAGGCAGCTTATTAATGTTACCGTTAGCGCCAATAGGTCAAATTCTGCAAGATAATATAAATTAAATGTTATTGCTTTTATATTAGATTCTATTCTAGACATTATATAGTTTTATTTTTAATTTAGATTTATTAGAAAAGAATATTATGCTGAAACAAGCATTCAAAGTTTCAAATCAATGTATTTCACAATGGATTTATTAAATATATTAATTACGTTAAATAAATTATATAATAATAATGCAATGATGTGTTTCGTCAATTTGCATTAATTGGGACACTTGTTGTAAAGAAGACCGACTAGTTATCATGGCGAGATCAAGCATGGGAAAATCACCAAAGGATTCAATGTGCGTGTACGTGTGCGTATTATAATGATATATGAATTTATTTTATGAAATAAAATGTATGTGTATCAAGCATATTAATTTTTAAAGGAATAAATATTATTCTTTTGAAAGCTTATGAGTTGTATGACAGCGGTTCTTATTTAACAAAATATTAAATTCCGAAAATTAGAGTAATACGAGACCGTGGATATTTAAATATGTTAAAAAATTGCAATGTATCCATTGCGCTTGAAATACTGCATATACAAACAATAAAATTGAGTTATAATTTTTAATAAGTAAGTAATGACTATGAAAAGCGAAAGGAAATGAATGATGAAACGAATTATAAAGCAAACATTAAAATGTTATAAATTATATCATACGTACGTACGGTATAAGGATTAAGTGATTTTATTTATATAGAATTACATTACATATCGAATTGAAAAGAGAATTTGCTTTGCATCGCGTAAATGATGGCGGGAAAACTTAATAATTATTATTAAAATAAATTTTCTTTTTAAGAACAATAGTTGAAAATAATAAAACCATTAGAAGATTAGTATGCTTTAAAAATGTATACAGAATAGAGAATAAATGAATATAATAAGCTGGTCAATAATATTGACTAAAATGAGTTAACTTACTTTTAGTTTTCCAAAGTATTTGGAATGTCTTAATGTCGAGCATGTTATACATAGCAACAATAATGATGGCGGCTAACGTAGCTTTCGGTATAAACTTAAAAGCTTTAGTCAGGAAAGTACATACAATAAGTACGAGACAACCAGTCACGAGTCCACCCATTGGAGTTTGAACGCCCGATACATTATTCACAGCCGTGCGTGTGAAGCTCCCTGTGATGGGCATAGAACGGACGAAACTACCAAAAAAATTGCATAATCCGACGGCTATCATCTCTTGATTGGCATCCAGTGTTTTACCTTTTGCTGTACACGAAATATTAAACTAATTATTTAATTAATGACAGAAAAGCAATTTTAATACACGCGCCCAGTGTAACTGAATCGAGTACGTTAACGATACAAATTATAATTTAATTATACAAATACATATTAATTTGCATTAAAAAATTTTATACTTTTAAAATTGTCTATTTGTAAAGTTATGACGAACCTTGATTTTTTTTTTTTTTTTTTATTTTGTAAATTATCATAACTCCATTGCAATTACCGTTTTTCTAAACAATCAACAATAGCGTAAACTTATATAATAATTACTAGCAATAAATTCCTTTTTATGTATATATTTCTATCAATATATGCATCTATATGTGCATTCTGTACATGCACTTTCCTTATTTTTTACAATCAATATTTAATTTCGTATCCTACGCGAATTAAATTAGGATTTCATTTCTACGCAATAAAAAGTATTACATTAATAATACAGTTATTAAGACATAAACTTTTTATTCGCATATTTTTAATTTAGTAACTTGAAACTGAATCGGTTCGAAATTTTTTTAATTAAAATACGCGCGTACTTTTATTATCTAGTTGATATTAAAGTTTCGAAGTTACTATTTTTTCCATAAAGAAAATATTAAAAAACGTTGAATATATTAGTCTCTATACTATATACAACTCCTTTTTATGATTGGTTTATTTTTTTATTTATTTTTTTTTTTTTTTTAAGAGATAATAAAGTATCTATTTTAGCTAAATTAATTTTATTAAGAATATATAATAAGCAATGCTTAATTATAAATAATCTTACTATCTATATTGGTTTTAAATATAAGATAATATTAAACCTAAGAAATATAAAAAAAATATGGCATTATTCTAATTTTTGTTTTTTAAGGATTATGTACAAAATTACAGCAATGCCCACAAAATTTATTGATTAATGAGCTGGTTTATAAATACAGTTTATTTATATCGTAAGTATGTGCAGCAGGAACTTTTAAAGCAGAGAATATTCATATCACGATCTAAGAAAATACCCCTTCGTGTAATGAATAATAAATATTTCAGACAGTCGAAATGGTAATAAATAAGAAAAATAAATTCATTCTCTAAATCAAATTCTCTATTAAGAATAATAAAATGTTCAAAGTACGTGAAGTTATATTGTCTAGAATATTTTTTATATTGAAATACGAAAAATTACAAGTTAACTACTAATTATACTAATTATACGAGTTACGTGTAAATAAATAAGAAAAAAAATTTCGCTGCAATATGTCTAGTTATAAAGGTATAAATTAATGGTATTTTTTTTTATTTCTGTTATCTGAATTTAATTGTAATAATGTACTTTCACGTAGCTTATAAATCCAAGTTATTTTTTTATGTAATAAGCTTTAATGTATAATATGCTTTAAAAATATGCTGTTCTGGTAGTTTTATAAATATTTACCACCGACAAAGATAAATAACTATAGATTATACATTGACTATAGTTTATTCGAATGAAATTTAATTATGAGAAATGAGTTTGAGTGAGGAATTTTATTGTTCTATCTAAGACTATAAAATGCTTTGGAAATATAAAAGAATGATAAGTTTACCGAATGCCTTAGCGATGGCAATGCTCTCAAGTAAAGCAATCAATGGTACTGATGCAATGCTACTCCCGAAGATGTTCACCATATCTTGAAATTGATACGTTTGATTGTTATGTGTGGTGGAGAAGGGTGGTAACGAGAAACTCGGCAAGCCTTCATTTATCATTCCTATAATTTGAAAGGGATGGTAGTCGAATAATGAAAAACAGTAGGCCAATAACATGCCCGCTACTACTACAATAGCATTCCGAGCTAATGAGATTAACCACATACACCTTCGAAAACCACTGCCGGATCTATTACCTGGAAGATTCTAGACACGTTATAATATATTATTTGATTAAACAAAGTTTAAACTAAACAAAATATAATATGTGCAAACAAGTTTATTAATTTTTTTTTAATAATAATTATGCATAAATAATTATGTCTGATCAGATAATCAACTGTAGAATGAGCTTAAACTAATTTTGACTTTTAAACATTTATTGACTTAAAATACCTTTATTAAAATAATTAAAAAATTTTATTCCGATGTATGGGAAAATACGAAATTTTTTATAAAAAATAATTCGTGTCTTCATTCGCGGTGCAACGCCAAAGAAAACTTGACCGCGATTGCGTGAAATTATGTTAAAATCCGCAACATCTACAGTTATCAGTCGTTTGAAATAATATCTTAAAACCTTTGTTATTTAAAGTCATATATATATATATAAGCTTATACTAAAGCACGCGTTGAAGTTATTTCAAATTCGATGAATCCGTCATCTAGAGTTTTGACATTAAAAAATAAATTTACTGTAACAATGCCTGAAGTTCTAAAGGGATTACAACGAAATCGGTCAACAATGTCAGAGAGATTTTTAAAACGTGGATAATATTTTGAAGAATGACACGATCGTATCTTTCAAAACAACAGAACAGATTACACTATCCATTAAGCGTTTTTATCCTTTAAAAATTTCTCATTTATTTATACAAAGGTGATATTTTGCTGCTTTTCAATATACATACTTGAATATAAAAAAAATACTAATTTCATTCGGTTTCAGATTATTAAAAATTGTAATTAACAATTGAAACGATAAATTTCCTGTAAATTGATTATCATAATTACAAAACCGCTTCATACTCATACAAATTTAAATAAGAAATATTCCTAATACTTTTTATGTAGGAAATCAGCTTACGTGTCTTTGAAACTCACCGTATCTACTGTAAAATATATGGTAAACTATTAGAATAAATAGAAGTATCGATAAAACATTATATTTAGAGTTACGGCTTTTCCTTTAATAAAGCAATGGAAGAATAATTCATAAAGGATATTATTACGTATAAGAATGATATCATAAATTGATTATAACGAATTTCTTACATACGTTCGAGCATAAATATAAAATCGCCCATTTGACTAATGAACTATCAAAACCTCTATTTATTCAAGTAATATATATTACGAATAATGCAGTTGTGCGACGAAATATAATATTTATGTTTAAAAATAAAAGGTAACGAAAAACAAATGTTCATACTTTTAATCCAATGAGAATTATCATCGAAAAGAATCCAAGCAAGGTATCGAAAAGCTGAATCTTATTAAAATTTTTGAATAGTTTTGTCATACTGTCGATGAAGGAATCGCTGCGCCCTTTCAGACCTAATATAGGACCAATCTGGGATGATCCTATTATGACAGCCGCGGCATTAGTGAATCCACATATTATTGGCATGCTGATAAAATCCACTAAAAAGCCAAGGTATAGTACGCCCATCATAGTTATCACGCATCCCGTAAGAAATGTCAGTACTATCTACATATCAATGTAGTACAAAATAATAAAAAATTAATAATAATTGACATCGATATAAACGTATCGGTAATTTATTATTGAAATTTTATGTAAAATCTAATATATAAAGATGAACTTACCGCAAAGTCGTCGCCGTAATTTAAAACGAATGGTCGTGTGAGTAAACCCATTATCGCTGTTGGACCTACTGTCACGTAATTCGTACTGCCAAAAATTATGTATACGAAGCATCCCATAAAGCTACTGTATAATCCATACTGAAAAAATATATACTTTGAAGTATTGAAGGTGTACGAAAGCTCTTTCGAATAAAATTCTTCAAGCAAATATTGTAAAGCATTATTGTAGAGAAACCGTTAATTGCGTTGAAAAATTCATTCTATTCAGACTAAAGTGATGATAGATTAAAAAAAAACAAAACAAAAAAAAACAATTAATCTAACTTGAATTCCAAATTCTAATTGACTTGGGAAAAAAAAAAAAAAAAAAAAAAAAACAAAAGTATGCATCAAACTTTGTCTTTCATGATTCCACGACTCGATTCTTTTCCCCTTTGATTTACTAATTGTATACACTTATAATAGACTAGCTATTTAAATAATTTGTATGCTATTTTTCCCTACAAATTATTCGTTCCCAAGATCTTTCTTTTTTCCATTCTTAATAATATAATACGTGTTACATTCGTTTTCCTGTATTAAAAAAAAAAAAAAAAAAATTAAAAAATCTTATTAATAAAAAAAATGATAAATGATTGTACTTGGTAAGTAAGATATAACTATGGGTTATGATTAAATTTTTGGATTATATTCGAACGTATGGCAGGTTAAATCGATTTAGCCTTAGTTACGTTATTCCAAATTCCAAGCACACGCACTTTCCTCAACTATTTACATAACGAAGATCAGCATCTCTTTTAAAAGCATGTTTTATATTAGCGTAGACATCGTTCAGAATTTAAAGTATCCGCGGTATCCAAAGAATCCCAGAATTGTTTTCTATTATTCAGAAGCTGTTTATAGACTTCATGAATATAAATAAAAGCAGCTTCTTTCGTAATTGATTTTCCCGCCTTAATTATTCGCTTGTTTTCAACTCAAGTACGGCAAGGAGTGTTGAAACGTCTTGGCCGACCAATATGATAATTGGAATTTACATTGGTCACCCAACGTTACTTCAGAACGAAATACATTAGTGGAAATGCCGATGAGCATGCGCGCGATGCATCTGCACACCCAGCACTCGGTGCGCAAAGTAAAGAAAGAAAGGTCAATGCTGAATATGATGACGGAGCTTAAAAGCTACATTTATTTTCGGTAAAAGTAATACGATTCTAAATGAGCATGAAATTATAGATTCTTTCGTTTAAAGCTCAAATCAGTTGCGAGTCTATTATGGTTAGGTAAATACGTACCCTCGCTTTAATAATCGTTCGAATAGTTCTTTTCAAAAATAATTCAGGCAAAAATAAATATTACGCGCTATTAAGCTCTCTGTGCAAGTATCCGGTGTCCTATCGAGTACTTTCGAAAATACCGTATATTCCTCATCTTATATGATCAACTACAAAACATTTTATAATAAACGTAATTGTTTTATAGTTTGCATTTTCTTCATTACAATGATCACTGCCAAAATTAATCATATCTAAAAAATATTTATTAAAATATATTATATTTTAAAAGAGATTGTCAAGTTTATTTCATAATTTGAAATATTTTAAATAATTTCGTATTTATTCATAATCTTTAAATCGTATACGTTTAATACAATATTGTTTATTTTGGCAATTTTATTTAAATTTCACGAAGAGTATTATTAAAATTTTGTATTATTAACGGTAATATTACATTATCATATTCTTAATGAATATTATTAAATGACGCACATTATTATTGTTTACGAATATTATTAAATACACAGATTGATAAAATTAATTAATTAATTAATTAATTAATTAGTTTATTTATTTATTTATTTATTTTATAAATCGAATGTTATAATAATAATAATATTTTTTATTCATTATTAATTCACTTTTAATACACAATAAGTAAACCAATAATGCCTAATTTAACTTGAAAAAAAACAAAACAAAAAAAAACATTCCCTTACGTAGTAATCAAAGTTATACAATATCTCCATATCGATGTTATTTAATTGTATTTCTTATATCGGTATGCAATTTTATATAATAAATTTTATAATATTTTTTAAAAATCCATATGTGATTATAAATATTCATTTTTATCTTTAGCACGATAATAAAGTAAGTTATAAATGTATATCTTTATGAACTGTAAAGGTAAATAAATAGTGTTAAATAATTATATTATTAATGTATTATTAAAATTAATAAATGCTAGAATAGATTAATAACAATATAAAACAATAAATGTAAAATAAATTTTGTTTATTCATTATAATTTGAAACAATGATTAAAAATTAATTTACATTAATTTATTTTTCTATAATAACAACGGTTGACTGCATTTACTGATATTACTTTTTCACGTATTTACTTATTATTATTTAATTTATAAACAGTTACTGATATCAATAGAAAAGTTTAAAATGAAGATAAAATTAAATAACAGATATTGCACATTTTTCTTATATAAAATGTATACTTTTTGTGCTAATGCATATATTATTTAATCTTAGAGCAAATGTAAACACTAAGTTGAGCGAAGTATGAGTATATTATAAGTATTCGCAGAAAATAAAACTTAATAGATAAGAAATTTCAAATATTTTATTAATAATATCTACGTGCGGTGGTAATCCAGCTACAACGGCGTACGCGATCCCTTGTGGTACAACAGTGAGACCGACCGTCGTTCCTGCCAGAGCGTCCTGGAGAAATTTGATCCATGAATATTGTGGAAGCCACTTGATTATGGGAAGCCTGAGATAAAGAAGTTCCTTGATGACATGATACTTTGACCGCTCCTTCATATTATCCTCTATGCTTATGTGTTATAAACAAAAAAGAAAAGAAAAGATAATAATATAAGATAATAAAATTACAAAGTATGGATATTTTAATATAATATTGATATAAATATTTTATTAATATACGTGGTAAGTAAAAATCATGTATTTTATATATAAACGTTGCATTTTAATTTAAATTAATTCTTTTAACGAACACCTTTCGTACATGAAGTTCAATGCTCATTTAGTAAACTTATATATTGCGTAAAGATTAAAGAAATTGTCGTTAAATAATTATTATTGAAATTGCTCTAATTATTTTTCTACTTTGATTGATAGATTTTTTTCACTATTAAATTACGTGACTTCTGCATTGTAATTTTGATTTATACTCATACGCTAGTGTATGAGGCTTATTGCCATTGTAAAAAACCAATACATGTTCTCCAATACTCTTAATACTCAATTATTAAGTTACAAAATAAACGATATTTTATGCGCGTGTTATGTGGAAATAATTGATCAATTTTCAGAGATCTAACTGACTTTTTTCGTAGCAAGGATTTTATTACTTTTAGATTTAGTTGATGAGCATTGTTCTAGAGGAAAAATAAAGTTCCTGCTTTACAGCTAATTATATCTACAATTACATTATTATTATTTACGTTTCAGGGATAAAAAATCATTTAATTCTTAAGTAAGATTTAATTTGAGAATCAAATATATGTATTGCCCTGTCGTTCGTAACTATTTGAATTTATTTTTAACTTTTATAATAAAAATACAATTTTGTTAATTATTAAAAATTTTTAAAAATTTTCAATTCAAATCAATAATCAAACGTATTTTAAATTAAAATATATTCTTTTATGCTTCCGTAGTGTCGAAATACCGATCTATTTAGCTTTAATTTTAATGAATATGTATAAATCGTAATTTTCAACTAATTCAAAATATATTGAAGATAAGAAAACTTATTAATTAATTAATAGGCTATTTCAACAGATGATTTCATCTTATTGTTAAATTTTCATGAATAAATTTATTTTAATAGATCTATTACTAATAGGTTACCTATTCCTTCCACTAATGATAAAGCAGTGTTAGCTACTGTACACGTATACGGTGTATTAATAATTGCTTACAATCTCAGACGTATATGTATTATATATAATATAACTATATAATCATTAGAATAAAATATTTTAACAACGGTTGAAATTATGCTTAATATTATTAATTTATTGGTATTAATATATCAGTTTCTTGAAAAGCAGTTGTATAATAGTTAGTAATTAATAAGAATTTCAGTATTTGTAATTCAATTTTATACATCATAACATTGTATAGATAAAATGCAGCATAAAAATAAAATAAAACACGTAAAGAATTATAATTGCCGTAAAAAATGCAGTATTAATGCTATTTGGTAGTAAAAATTTATTATCAGTATATAACACACTATAAATAATGTCTTATTTAAAATTAAAAGTTTATTAAATAATTAAATGAAGTTATTGTTAAGTTTATTATTATAAATTTTTTATATTCATATAACTATAATATAAATACTTCAGGTGGAATATATTATCTTCTCGACTTATATATTAATTACAAAAAGTTAGATGCACTTAACATTTATTGTCAAAAGTATTTTTTAATTTACTTGATAAATAATTTCTTACATAATATACATTCAAGTTCAATCCTTTCATTAGATCTTATTTTTAAAAATTAATTAGATACAGATTTAATAATTTATTTGAATAAATCAATATATTTCTAAATTAACTTTATAAATACTTCAAATGTGCTATCATCGGTATTAAGGCTAAAATAAAAAATACATTTAAGATTTTTAGAAAAATAATTTAAATTAAATTTAATAATACTTTATTATTATCCATAATCTGTATTAATAATATTATTACTTAAATGTTCCCTGATACATAAATTTAGATATCTATATCTTTTAATATTTGATGAATAACAAGTTTGAGTTTAAAATACACGTTATCATTTTCGATAATGAAGAAAAGTTAATTAATAATTAATAAAAAATTATTTGAAATATCGTGTAACGTTTAAGATAAATTCAGATATTTTTGTTTATTTAATAATACTAATTAAATATTTTTGCTTGTAAATAAACTAAAAATGTATTCAAATGTTCATTTATACTTTTTTCGAAATGAAAGTACATAAATACTAGAGGAAACTAGTCGAAACGAATGTTTAGTACATTTATAAATTAAGTATATATTTATCAATATATAATAGCATTAACGTTCTCATAATAATTTTCTTTACTAAATAATTAATTTTACCATTGTGAATTCTCTAGTTAATATTCAATCGTTATTAGTACATCAGAAATACACTGTTTTATACAAAAATAGTACTTCTAAGAATTATAAATAAATAGCTAATTTAGCTAATTAATCAAGCGATTTTATTGCGTACGCAATAATTTTTTATAATAAGAAAAACATAATTCAAGAATTTATCAGCATTTAAAAAAGATAAAATTTGGTCATATTTCTAGGGATTAAAATTCCTACACAATAACAAGCAGTGAAAAGCATCAATTTTATTATTCAATTAATATTAATGAAATTGTTTTCTCGTCATCGTTAGTTTACAAACATTAATAAACACTTACCAGATAAAATATAAACAAGTTATCTACAACACTAGAAGAAGGTATAATGAATGATTCGTGATGAAAACAGCCACAAGACTATTTTATACACTCTTCATTGTACTTCAGTTTTGTTTCTTTTACGTAATAAATTATGATAATAATCTAACGTTAATGGGTAACATTATTTTTATAAATATTTGTATTTACTGTGTTAACAATGGAGCGGTACAGAATTATTAATTTTTTGCTAATGGTAATATAATTGCTCGAGTATTAAAAATAATTAAATATTGTCTCATTTTTCATATACATTTAAAAATGACTTAAATGATGTTGTTTAAGAAAAAAAACTTCTTTACTTGTATAACGTTTTATACAAAGGTTGGAACAAGTCATAATATATACTTTTCAAAGCTGTCTATTTTTCTTTAACGTTACAATGGATAATTCATCCAATAAAATTCACGAATATCATAATTTATACGAAAGATAAAATATTTTTATCATTGAAAGGGTTGTCAATTTTGACAATTTCTCTTCAAATTATCTCTTGCACTTCGATCTGTATATATGTATATATATGTGTATGAAATTTTTTTAACAACAAAACAAACACTTACACTGCAAATACACTCATTGATGATCTCTAAACATTATTACTACGCTATGCGTTATATTTAAATTTGGCAATACTTCAAACTAATTGTCAATGTAAAAAAAATTAACGACTAAACAACATTGTCGGTCATCTTGTAATTCCGAATAGAGCACGTTATTAACTAATCTCGTAAATGACTTGCGACACAGCGTTATCCGTGGCGCACGTATGTCAATGTAAAAATGAGAGAGCGTGTGCGAGCGTAGGTTTTTAGTCTAAGATCGGACGTCAAATGCAGCGGCGAGTAGACGTTTGACAGGGTCTTGCCCCTGCCTTCGCCTCCCCGTACGGCATTAACCAAGGATAAATGCGCTCGTTTTCCCTCCATAATTCGTATTGCCGGTACAAGTTACTCTCGGGCCAAAGTATATGTTTCGCCTCAACCTCCCACCGCGTCATTAACGAGATTTCCGCGCAAGCGCGATCTCCTACCACGACCCCGGGCCCGATCTGCAAAAGCAAATGTGGGGGGATGATAAAAGAGCGGACATAAAGGTCACCCAACCCTCGAGCTGAGCTTCCTTTCCCCCTCGACAGAGTCCCACCCGTAGTAGCGGCCCCTCCCACACTTCCCGATGCGAGGGACGGTCTGCTGAGTCCCGAACCGCGATTTACCGGTTCCGGTAAACTTTTACTCTCCGAGACTTCGTCAATTTACGACTGCCGCGACAGCACAGCACAGCACAGCACAGCACAGCACAGCACAGCACGCGTTCTTTTAATATTTCTTTTCTTTTGCTTTTTCCTTTTCTTTTTCTTTTTTTTTCTTTTCTTTTTTAATCTCCACCCCCCCCTCTCTCACCTCTCCCACCCATTTCTCGATATTTATACTCGTTGTGTCGTTGTTTCTGGAATCTTTTAATATTTAGATTTAAATGTAATTTATAAATTTCGACAGTTCCTATTTACACGAAATTCATACACGAGGCATGCCTGTATCAATGTTTGCAATGTTATCCGGCAATCGAAATAAAATATTATGACATTAAATCTCACGCGAGGCTCACATTCACTGACGGTCTACAATTATTACTATCTTTTTATGCGATTGCAAAGGTGATGGTCCGTAAACAAGACGAATCTTTCATAAATTACCCCTAGATGTGTCACAACGTACGTTTAACTCGCTGCGATTTTCATTTTCATCACACGCTACATTCAGATTCTGTCTGAAATTATCTTATCGGATACTATATTTACGAGAAAAAGTTAAGCATTTCGTTGAAGTGTACAGCGGTTTGCCGGATTTTATGAAACCCAGAATTCACTTTATTCGAGTTAAATTTTACGTTTTTTAATAATCCACGCTGTAAAAGTTTTTTTTCCTCCTTTCTTTGTTTTTTTTTTTTTTTTTTTTTTTTTTTTTTTTATCTTCTTAGCTAGAAAGTAAAAATTCTATAATTCAGTTCGAAATTAAAAGAGTTTTGTAAAATCGCTAATATTACGATTCTAGGTCGTTGTACTCGTTTCTTTCTTAATTGATTTATTTTGGCATTAAATGATATATAATTTCTTATTAGCTCGGTAAATAGAAAGACAGGAATTTTGGTTAACTTCTTTACAAACGAATCCATATTTATACAAGCAGCTATCTTACAAATATATCAGCTATCACATATGACGTGTATATCCCGTTTTTAAATGAGATTTTGTTTCAAATCATATTTCTTTTAAAAACGGCAATAACAAATAAATATTCTTTTAAATTGCAGCAAATTTAATAAGAGAGCGACCCATGCAGTATTTAACAAGTAAATCATTATTATTATTATAACTATTGTGTTTTTGGCTAATATAATAATATATCGTTACAGTGCTTAGAATTTAGGACTTATTACCTTAGTGCCCAATAGTTCGAATTCATGGCTAGATTTAGAATAGCCTACCGCGTCACATATTCTGGATCGAGGTATTAAAATTGTCTAAAAAATAGAATGAAAGGAAATTATAACATAGACAAGATTACATCACAAAATTAAGCATCACATTAAGTATCACGCGCACAAAATTCATAATAATAATAATAATAATAAATATGTTTATATAAGCAATGCTTCAGATAAAATTATTAACTCCGACGGTAAAGTAGATCCAACACATAGATCGAAATCATTAACTTATTAATTTGTGTAGAATATCAAAAAAATATGAACAAAAATAGATTAAATTTTTTATAGATTCGTATTTGTACTACTCTATAGATTTTCTATGCTTTCCATAAGTTCATAATTAAAATTGCTTAAAAATTATTTATAAGATGTTTCAGTTATGATTTAAGATGTTAATTATAAATTGATAAGAAATCACCAGTATAGATAAAAAATATTGGGTGAATAAACTTATTCAATAATAATATATAGGTAAAATTCTAAATAATATAGCATGACATTTTCAAAGCTTTCAAAGTACAATAAAGTTAATTTTATTAATATATCTCTATTTAGTAATTAACTTGTATTACCCATTAGCTTAAAAATAAAGACTTTTTATTATTATTATTAATTAAAATGTTGATAATATTGAAATAAGTTTATTGTAATATTAAATATTATATGATTGTAAAATAAACAGTATATAATACTTACAGGTAAAGATAGAAACCTAAATCCCAGTGATTGCATAATTACGATATATATTAAAAAATAAATGAAAAATATAATTAGTGAAAACAAGAAAAATAACATTATTTAAAATTAATCATTTTATCAAAACAGTATGTAATTGTTCAGAGTTATATAATATCAAGCGCAATGTTGTAAGTCATTTATATAATTTAACATTTTAATATATTTTACAGAACGAATTTAAAAATAATTATACATTAAAAAGCTATTTATAATTTTTATTAAGATTATAAGCTTCTTATTATATTAAATAAATATTAGTTTTTTTGGCAAAAAATGTAGAAATAAAATGAATATTGACAAAAAAATTTTTATATTAAAATCGATAATAACAATAATAACAACGATAATAACAACAACAACAAGAATAACAATAATAATAATAATATGAATAGTTTACAGAAATTGATATTGTAAAAAGTTACAATTTTAAAAGTTACTGAAAATAAAAAATAGATGAAACGATAAGCTTGACGTTACAATACTTTCAACTCGAAATTCCTATATCTCTTGAAACTTCAAGATGTCGACGAAGACAATTAATTGTGTAAATTTTAAGAAATAATCGTCATTTAGATGATAAATACAACATAGTTACTCGCTCGTCGCACGGAATACGCGTGAATCAAAAGACAATTTGCCAACGAATTGACATAATCCTCAAAGAAAGCGTGAAAAAGCTAATGAAAACATGCTTAAACGAGTAAAACAAAAAAAAAAAAAAAAAAAAAAAAATGTCCACGTATCGTCGTGGTGTATCGTGATGTATCGTGTACGATGTAATGTATCAGGTGAGCGCACTACCTCCGAGTATTAATGAATAAATCCCAGCAATGAAGAATTGTATTAACAAATTACGGATGTAAAACATTGACTCGTTAACAATTAATTCTCTATTTTACTTCACTAAATATCTTGCCTGGCACTGCGTACAGATAATATTCAGAGGAGTGGTCTTATATCATATTTGATATATTAAACAAACGAAAGCCGTATTTATCTATTTATCGTGTACCTATGAGTTTAATGCAGGAATTAGAAGAATCCGTCTCGTTAAATCGAGGAAGACTGAATTAACGGTTGCAAGTTGCAAGTTGCAAGCTGCTTAGTAAAAATATAACGATAAATTGTTAAAAAAATCAATCTGTAATCGGGCCAATCAAACCAATCGAAATAATTCTCAATTTCGATTTCCAATAGAATGATCGACGGTAAAATATTATTCACCTTAATATAATCTAAGTAATAATTATTGAGAAGCAATGAAAATCGTACCCAAGTGCAATAAAAGAATAATATTACTATTATTTACTCAAAATATACTATTTTGCTTATGGTAGGTTTACTAATAATAATTTTCATTTTTGAAAATTCTCCGTTGCAAAGTACTGCCCTCGAATCCCTAACGATAACGTACTTTAATCATTTTAATCACTTTAATACTTTAATCGATAGCATAGAAATTCATTTTAAGGTTATATTTTGATTATTTTGATTATTTTTATTATTTTTTTTTTTTGATAACGAGGTGAAATTGTAAGAACGAGCCCGTTGTTACGGAACCGTCGCCGCACGTCGACGAAATCTACAAAATGTCCAAAATTTAAATTTATGGAATCAAGCGATCCACGGAAAATCACGCAATAAGACTCTGGGCACATTGGCATTATCGGCGAGGAAAATGCTTAACGAGTATTAATTAGTAGTAAATAATGAGAATAATGGCTAGAGGCACAGAGACATACATGGTCAATTATTGTAGGAGCCGAGAAGTCGAGTCGAGTCCGACAGCTCGCGCAACCCGACCACATGACTATCCTAAGACTATTATTATTAATCATTTGAAACATTTCCACCAATTATATCAATTGATTATATTAATTAGAATTGATAATCCTCGTCTACGGATGTAATTACGCGGGATATAGTTATGACGAAAACTCACAGGCCTGTCCCAATCGGCTTTTCTTCAAATATTTTCTATTTTTAAACAATTAATTCAAACCTTTCGGCTCAAGCCGCTACTAATTACACATTATCCGCGACATTAATTATTCGAGATTAGCACACGTAATGGACGTGCCGTTGAAACTTTGTCCTTCCTCAACACGTACAGAGCCGCAGAGGAGGTAAAGATTAATCGTTTAGCGTAAAGCCCCGAGGAAACGGCATGCGCGAATACATAAATAGTATATGATAAATAATAAATAATAAATAATACAGAGGCGGGGGATGGGTGGGGGTCGTAAAGGCATCGGGACCCTAAACTGTCCTAATCCTAAATATTTCGAGCTACAACGAGTCATTCGAATTATTTTTTTTTTTTTTTTTTTTTGCGATAAACGTTGTTTTTTGCTGCCGCGCGTTTATTTCTGTCTGTCGAAGATTTGCGAAACTTTTCATAATCAGTAGCGATAATGATGCGACGAATAATCCTATTTTTTTTTTTTTTTCTGTCGCCGGCTCGGATAAACGGTTTCTTCTTCTGCTTCTTCTTCTTCTTCTTCTTATTATTATTATTATTATTAATTAATTAATTAGTTTATTATTATGCCCCTCTCAACTGGCCCGCACCTCCCATCGACAATACAATACAATACAATGCAATACAATGCAATACAATACGGTACAATAAAATACAATACAATACAAAACAATACGGTACAATACGGTACAATACGGTACAATACGGTACAATGCGGTGCAATGAAATACAATAAAATACGTTGACTGGGTAATAATAACGAGCGTCGGCTCGGATCGCTACATTGGATGTAAGAAAAAAAAAATCCTCTCCTCTGTGCGCGCCCTCGGGAGTAAGAAGCAGCGCTCGCCCAACGACATTCGATGTATCAGTTCCCCTCAAGTTTATTATTGATCGAGATTAATTCTTACGAACGTATACGTATTCTTTAAATTGTCCTCGCTTTATTAATCCGATTGCTTTTGTAATTGCCAATGCAAGTGTGCGAATTACTTGTATTCTTTTGAAATTGACTTTATTTATAATATTGACAATTCCATCGTACGTTTTATTTTAATTATTAGAAAGAAACGGGGACGAGATTTCAATAAAATATAATGGCAAAAAGAGAATTTTTATTTTTGCTTCGATTTTATTACTCTACGGCTTATTATTTATTTTATTACCACCACCAACCACCACCAACCACCACCAACTCTACTCTCTTTGCTGATACTCGTCGTTGCGCGCTATTGTTCGTTCTTGTTGTCATCAATAACAACACACCATATCATCGCTCACTCACTACTCACTCTTTCTATACAATTATTTGCTGGTGGTGGTTGTGTGCTGCTGCTGCTGCTCTGCTGCTGCTACTCGCATTGCAAATACAGAAGTAAAAAATAAATATGCAGATATATATATATATATTATATATATACATATATATATATATGATGATACCATCACAATTTATTGCCGTATGCTCATCACATCAGCGACCTAGACGGTAGCTCTATACATGGTGGGATCCATGGTCGGGCACTGGGCTTATGGCGTTTGGACTCGCCATGTATCCCCCCCCAGCACGTTCCCTTGTCTTGGACCGCCTCCTTATGCGGGTGAACGTCCTCCATTGGGCCCATGCATTCACCTATAAGTCATGGGCCCCTAGACAACCAGTTACATGACTTTTCCTTCCGCATCGAGGCAGGTGCATTCGCTAGTGCCCCCCGCTGGCCCAACAATGGTTTGTCGGCTCGGCGCAAGAGACGCACCTCGACAAGACTTGGGGATGGGGTCTGAAGACCCACATTAAGTTATGGGAGCGTGGAGGTTATCGTGGAGGTAAGGCTGGGTCGACGCCAGAGGATGCCGCCCGATCGCTCGACCATCGGGGCTGCGACGGATGCGCTCTGAGCGTGGTCACTACTCCCGAGTGGCGTAGTACGGCCAAACTCGACCCTGAGTTCAGCTGGAGCTGGCCTCGAATGGTCAACGAGCTCGGTCAACGTGTCATAGGTTGGTGGGAGAATGGGTTGCCCAGTGGGTGGTGGAGGTGGACGGCACTCATGGACACACTAATCAGTATGGCGAGCTTCAGGGTCGTGCGTGCACTCAGCCACATGCGTGTGCGTTCTAACGTCTCGACATACTGTGAGAAATTTCAGGGCGATGACATTCAATTTGCCTGCGCCGATCTCGACTTCGTGTCTACGATAGTCGACAACACTTATTCCAGGCTTGGTTACGAGGTAAATCCCCAGAAAACATAATAAAAAAAAAAGCTCTACGCGGTCGGAGTTCCTCAGGAGGAGCTATGAATTGTTCGGTGTCACAGGCTACACAAACAGGACTCTCGTGAGCATCCCCGCCGCTTCCGCAACCCCATCCTTGCGCCCCCCGTATGTAGGGCCGAGCGGTTGTATTCACGGCTTGCCACCTGGCACCTGGGAGTCTTGAGGGGGTGCGCGATGCTATGCGTTGCGCGGAGATGTACCTTGAGATGCCAGGCAACTTGGCGTTACAACATCTGACGCGGCTGACTTCGCCCTTACCCCTAACTGCATGGGTGGGGGAGGTGTATACGCCGGGGAGTATGTTCGCCGCAGGCCTGCACCCAGTATCTACGGGACGTTGGCTCGGCATCGCTGTCACACGTCAACTTCGCAATGTGGTGCCGCCGCCGAACCTAGGCGCCTGGTCGCGGCGGCTTACCGACGCAGGGGTTTCACTAGAGATATATATATTATATTATATATATATACATATATATATATCGGTCGGTACTTTTTTTTACAATTCAAAGTAAAAAATGCGAAAAATAAACGACGAGGATGGGATTCGAACCCACGCGTGCAGAGCACATTGGATTAGCAGTCCAACGCCTTAACCACTCGGCCACCTCGTCACCATGTTGCATATAATTGTTAATTTCCCTTTTGAGGGAGATAATTAACGAAATGCATCCTTTTATATATTAAACCGCTTAATGCTGTGGATACAGGTTTTATAACAATTATTTCACACGAACTGCAATGAAATTTCAAATAAATTCAGAGATTATGTGTATACATTAATATCTGGAAAATACGTTTCATACATACGACTAAAGAATTTTAACAAAACTACATATAATCGCAACGCATTATATATATATATATATATATTATAATTCTTTTCTAACGGTCAAATGATCAATAACTATTGAAATCCATTCACTTGTGATTTGAATTTTCAAATTTAATATAACATATAGTATAATAAATGTTCGTATTTAATGAAATAAATAATTAAAAAAGCATTTGTATTCTATAATAATAAAATGACTAAGTTTTTTGCAATTATTAATTCTAAGTCAAATTTGTATCAGTTTTCACATTATATTTGATAAACGAGTAAATCTGAGATTTACTTGCGTTTATAATTTTATTCTTGCAGGAATGTGTTTACAATGAAAATGTATTTTATATTTTTAATTTTTTTATTACATATTTTAAAAATCTGTGCGTTTAACGTCATTCTCTAATATCAGAATAAAGAAAAATTTATAATCCATATAAGAGAAAATACATTGACAAAAGTGAAATTAAAGCAAGACTCAAAAAATTACTAAGTTAGAGATTACTTAAAATGCACTTAAAAATGAAAGAAAAAAAATATTAGTACGAAGTTAGTAAAGTGCTGCAACTTAAAAGAATTGGTACTTAAAAGAATTCGTAAAAGAAACTAAAAATAAAAATAGGTAAGTATATAATTTTTTATAAAATATTGTCAGCCTATCTGAAAAGATAAAAATTAGTTTTATTAGATAGATACATTTATTTTCAGTCTTTCATTTAAATTAAAATAAAAAAGACTGAATTAATACGAAATATATTATAAGAGGAATGTTACGGCGCAAATCGCTTGTAAACAAAATCGTCAAAGTGACCTCCTTGTCGTCTTGGCTAAGTTACAACCGGCGAGGCAAGGTCACTAATCGTATCCTTAGAGTATAATGTTTTCAGTCTGCGAAATTAGGCGCCGCCTACCCCGCGACCAGTATGTCGCCCAAATAACTAGTTTTCAAGAACGCATACAAGCAGTACACTCCCGTCCTTCAACAAGACTACTACTAAGCTCATAATTAGCTAGTGCGATAACAACCAAGTCTACTCTCTTCACATTGTACTCAAATTTCTACAATAAATAAATTCTAATCACTACAGAGTTTTCTTCTATACTCGTGTGCTTATCCGAAAAACAACATTAATTAATAAATATCAAGGTTTGCTAACGCCAACCTTGTACAACGCGTCTAGCCTACAACTATACGCCCGAACATTTGGTCCTTCGAGCCGGATATCACAAGAGAATTAAATTTAAATTAGTCGACCCTCGACACATCCAATCATCCAAAGAAATCTGCAAGTGGTAAACATTGTGAAGAAAGTGAAGTGACGCAGAGTGTCTCACAAATAAATCTAAAGCAGTTTGAAACAATAACTGAAATTCAAATAAAGAAATCCAAATCAGTTGAAACAATAACTGAAATTCAAATAAATTAATCTAAATCAGTTTGAAACAATAACTGAAATTCAAATAAATAAATCAAAACAGTTTTGAAACAATAAACTGAAAATAATAATTAAATAATTTCCAATCAGTTTTTAAACAAGAAGCTGAAAATAACAATTTAAATAAAAAGAATTCAACCAAGTGTTAACCAATAAAGTGAAGCTAGAAATTCAAATACATTAAATTAAAATCAGTTTTGAAACAATAAACTGAAATTAAAAAATCTACTTATTCATAGAATCTCAAGTGTGAAGTGAAGAAAAATTCAAAGTATTCATCAGAACTATCAAACAAAGAAATTGGCGCGCATCACATTGCACCCAATATAATCGAACATTTTTGGCGCGCAATTACGGTATTAATTGCAGCGTGTTAATCAGTTTGCCGCGCATTGACCATATTGCGTCATATAAGTGCGCTAGCCTTGTTACCGTGCATACAACACACAACTAAGCTCTACGCACTTATCAAGATCTCGAAGCCAACTTCACAGTGATCGGTTGGTCTCAGCCGCAGTAGCAGTCAGCTACAAATTTTGAATTTGGCGCGCATAACCTTGCTGTCGCCACGCTACATCCACGGAGCTGCGCACGCGTCCAGCCATCCGAAGCAACTTCAACTCAGCGAAGTAGTAAGTCTCCATCCCCTCCACTAAATTCTATTGCTCTCAATTTCTCGTACTTATATTAATTTGAAATAAATAAATAAAATAAATAAATAATTAACACAGCCATGTCAGAATCATTGTGCACTTTAAAAAGAAATAGGGCCGCGATTAAAACGAAACTAACGAAATTTACTCGTTTTCTAGATAAAGATGAAATTAAAATTTTAGAAGTTCGCGTCCGCCTAGAAAAAATTGAAGGGTTATTAGAACAATATGAAAAAATTCAACTTGAAATTGACGATTTAGAAGGGAACGATGGAATTGAAGATGACGAATTTGAAAATTTATATTTTGAGGTCGTGTGTCGCGCAAAACAAATTTTACAAAATGTTAATACGTCCTCAAGTGGGCGCGAAATAGAAACAAATAGCACGGGTGCTAGCGGGATTAACCGACCAGGATCGTGCATTAAATTACCGCAAATCGAATTAAAAACGTTTGACGGAGCATTCGACAAATGGCTCGAATTTCACGATACATTTTTAACTATCGTGCATCAAATGTTCGGGCGTATAGTTGTAGGCTAGACGCGTTGTACAAGGTTGGCGTTAGCAAACCTTGATATTTATTAATTAATGTTGTTTTTCGGATAAGCACACGAGAATAGAAGAAAACTCTGTAGTGATTAGAATTTATTTATTGTAGAAATTTGAGTACAATGTGAAGAGAGTAGACTTGGTTGTTATCGCACTAGCTAATTATGAGCTTAGTAGTAGTCTTGTTGAAGGACGGGAGTGTACTGCTTGTATGCGTTCTTGAAAACTAGTTATTTGGGCGACATACTGGTCGCGGGGTAGGCGGCGCCTAATTTCGCAGACTGAAAACATTATACTCTAAGGATACGATTAGTGACCTTGCCTCGCCGGTTGTAACTTAGCCAAGACGACAAGGAGGTCACTTTGACGATTTTGTTTACAAGCGATTTGCGCCGTAACAAGGAATTTAAGAAAAGTGAGTATTAAATACTAAATATCAACTATTTTGACTTCTAGCTGTAAATAGCTTAATTAAATTTCTTTACGTTCAATCGGATGTTCGATTAAATAACTTCTACTGTACTCTCTCTCTCTCTCTCTCTCTCTCTCTATCTTCCGTTATGCAAATTATAAAATTATAAAATCCATACATTTACCATTAAACAATCGCCGTCTATTTATGTAATAGTCCTTATCTCCATTCTATTTATAAAACCTTTTTGTTTGTTAGCTCTTCTGAACAAGAAATCCAGACTTTACGTAATATAAAATACCTAAATAAAGGATGAATTGATGGAATTGAGGATCCAAAATTTTAAGTAACTCGATGAATTTGTAATAATTTACATCGCCATTAAAACTAATATGATGCTTTCTTAATATAATATTATATATTCATACAGTAGGTATTAATTTATTTCTTGAAAATTATTAAAAATCCGCTCGGGAAATAAAATAAACATAAATTTCATTGCCACAGAAAATTTATGAAATTATTATAGTATCAAATAAAGTATTTGCAAATGAGCATAATAATAAGCATAAGTTTACAATGATTATGAAATAAAATTACTTTCAATTATAATAATAAGCAAACAGTATAATAAAATTCGATTGATATCAGTAAAGGCACAGGTTACTATGTAATCGCAGTTATAAAATCTAATTTTATTAGAGAAAAATGACGCTTGATAATATAGTTGAGCCTAAATTTGCCTGTATGAACAGGAAATGGTATAATTATTGGATGAAGGAAGGCCTCGTATCTATGGAAGCTACATTAGCAATGAAGGCAGAAGCAGTGGAGTATATCAAATTCAAATGGAATGAAAAATACAGGATGAGGAAAAGAATATTCGTACGATGTAGAAGCATACGTGTCCTGCAAGTTCATGTAAAAAGTATTTCTAGAAGGAGAAACGAATGCGTATGGAGATGTATTGTATGTAAAATTACGGAGTAATGAAATAATACATAGGACGATCCACCTATTAACTATTTCTCCCGTTCCTCATAAGGTCTCTTAATTAGCTAAACTGTGTAACTGAGTTTGAGATTCATTGAACGATTGATCGAGACTGTCACATTAATTACTTGACAAGCAAATTTTCATTTCTACCCGCTCTCGATGATTTCAGCTGAGCTCCATTATCGAGTACTCAGCTTCATCACCACATGATGAAAATAGAGTCCATAGAGCAGTATCTGCGGTTGAGGTCCGAAAACTAACTGCAATACCTTGACCAGATATTAAGACCACGAGGTAAGTGGCGGCAGTGTCAGCAGTGGGGATTAGTTATGTCGCGGTTATGTCAAGATTACAACGAATGTCAAGTGCAGGGTTTGTCACGCGCAATAGATATTGACATCATTTCTTATTGGTAACTGAGCCTTCTTATCAATATCCGATAATCATAAATCGTTCGCGTAAATCCAGTTAGATACTCGATCACATTAGCTCATATATTAATAGACATTAAAGGCATTATCATAGATTCGCAAGTTATTATTAAATTAATTCTAATGCCGAACATTACGCCTCTTAAACAAATAACGCCTTAAAGCATTTGACTTACTGAGGCTCATTATAATTAATTCATATATTTCGAGTGTATAAATAATAAAAATATAATTTTCAATTACATTAGCAAAAGTACTTTCTCTAACCTATTAATATCAATCATTTATCTTCAAATATTGAGAATACCTCGTAATTTAATAAATCAGACTCTTTGAATGTATTTTACAAATACTTTGTAATATATCCTTACATTTACATAAAAAATATTGTTAAATTATAAAACAAATTTTTTCTATTATTATTCGACGGGCCATTACCATTCTTAATTATTACTCACACATTCGTTAATTTAACTGTGAAATATGGGGACACACGGCACATAATTTAAGATTGGCAACGTATTTAAAATAATAAACCATGTATTGCATGTATTGTAAAACATTTTATCCTGTTTTATATCTTATATACAAATAATATAACATAGCAATGAATATTAACATCTATGAAACAGGCATACTTAGCTAAGTTGAAGAATAAAATGTATATAACTGTTACCGAGTTCTTTTCATTCGATATTTTAAAGTAAAATAAAAGATATAATTGCGGTGGCGCATTATTCAAGGTAAGTCTCGTTTGCACAAACTATTAAAATTCATTGACATATAGTAAAAATTGGAAATAATTTAATTCGGTTACAAAAAAATTAATGCCAAAAGGAATTTAAATTTTTAATTGTCGCTAATAATGGTAGCGTAAAGTTCAATTTAATTAATAGAATTGTAAATTCACTAATACTATATTATTATTCATAGTACTATTTTATCTATATGAGAATATTTGTAACGTAGATTCACGGAATTAATAATGAGTTGATTTGTGTTTTAAATACGCGCGGCTTTAACTTAATTGTTTAATTGATGTAATTGATGTAAGAAATCAGACGCACGCCGGTCAGATCCCTTACTTCTCTCGCGGGTGATCTATCACCTGATAATATTGATAGCAGTCCGCTCCTGGGGGGATGTGGACCGGCATGTGGGGGAGTCACCCCACTGTTGACGAGCGCGAGTGAACGTAACGTAACGTTGTATGGCACGCCATGCTCTTCAATCTATCCACGAAGAGTCAGCGACGTGCACGCAATTTTTTCCTTTAACGTCGACAACTTTCTCTACTTCCTTCGTAAGTGTGACTCTCGACTCTCGACTCTCGACTCACGACTCGCGACTCACGACTCGCGACACTCGCTCCATAAGCTCGTAATGATGTCCGATGATTCCGGTCATTCAACTTGCACAATCCGTAATCTTTTCTTTCTAGTTGTCCGTTAACGACTCAATCCTATCGAGCGTTTCTTCTATACCGCGCCCCACAACTTCGTACATTCGTCATTTCTTCTTATACTGTTCATATTAACAGGTTTCCGATACCATACTACTCTCTTAAGTTGAATTCGGCTCCGCCCATCCGCGCAATCATTTAACGGACCGCGGCCCTGGGCCCTGAGTAATAACAATAATAACTATAACAACTAATAATAACAACGACAACGACAACGACAACAAGAATAATAACAATTAATATTAATTATAATATTAATAAATCTGTGTATTAAACGTCGCAAGCCCTCATAGTCCTAAGCAGCAAAAATTTATACCGTCATTTAGGATATCTACTTTTTGAATGTACAATTTCCGTACGAATGAACGAGTATATTTTTTTATAAATATCCTTTACGTCGAGGTAACGCAACTGGTCCATAAATTCAATAAAATGAATGAAAGAGAAATGAAATGTACATTTTATAAGTTGTAAGATAATTAATATTTAGACATGTTTACAGACTTTCAGAGTATTACGCATATCACAAAATTATATATCAAGCTTTAACCGATCGAATATCTGCACAACTAACTTTTCGAAAAGTGCTCCAAAGTAGTATCGTTAATTACAATTTAAAATCAATTATATTCCAAAGTTTTTTTTATTATGATTTTCCAAAATTAAATAAAAATATATAACTCATTTTCTTAGTTATGAATTAGATTTTTTTAAGATCAGTTATTTAATAGCATGAGTAGGCGATAATTTAGGCTCAAGGGATAAAAAGATAATAAATACAAATTCATTTCGAAAAAATGGAATTTACAACTTGAAAACTATTGTGCACACTTTTAACTGAATTGTAAATATTATTATGTTTATATTGAAGTACACAAATGTAGCCTTTAAAATCATATGTAATAAAATAAAATTTTTATCAACTCGTATGAAATTCTTAGGCTGAAATTTCCTTTGTATAAATCACTGGCATTAGAGCATTAGCTTGACATTTCATTACTCGATCCATTAAATTGATTGTCAAAAAGTGTATAGTATTAAAAACCTGCAGTTATTTTTAAAAAGATGAGTTTGAAATAATGTTTTAACTAAATAAATACAGCAAACTTTTATAAATTATTTAATAGAAGATTATTTAACTCAATAAAAAAAAAATATAAAATAATATTTCATGAATTTATCAATATATTTCCAATTCAGGTCTATATATATACATATATATATATATATATAACGAAAAATTAATTTATAATATAAAAATATGATGTTTTTACGGAATAACATTTAAATATTTTTTATAAAATTTTGATGTTTATATAAATATATGACATATATATAAGTTACAACTTATTTTAAATTTAAAGTGTATAATTACTTTTTAGTACAATAAATTTTAGTTGAATAATATAATTCGATTATAATTTTATTATTAGTAAAGGGAAGTAAATTAATACAATTAAGAAGACAAATTAGAAATTGAAATTTTGATATTTTGGTATTTACTTTTGTAAAAAGTTGTGTTTGTCTTGTTCACATTAGCAATTTTGAGAAATACTGAATCTTTTAGCAGGAATAAAAGAATATCCTCGAGTCAAGCCTTATGCAATACCGAAAACAATTGCTGCATTACGTGCAAATCCTCGATCGTTTCGTTTCGATGATTACGGATAATCAAAGTGAATTCACACAAATACAATACCATGCAATTCGAAAAGCAACTGACCAGAGACGAGCTACGTAACGCATTTTATTAAATGTAACTATTTATAAATATTTATATATTATCCAAAATTTATTAAGATATTTTGTTCAGACATTTTTCTGTAAAATTTTTTACTGAACTAAATACTTCAATACAATATATATATATATAATTATCCAAGTTTTAAATATTTAAACTGTTAAAAATAAATTACTCTGTAGTAAAGTCTAATTTTAAAAATGCAAACAGAGCCATTACAATTATAAAATTATGGTCTTTTTTACGTTATATTATTATGCCATCAACGGTAAACGTATGTACTTGTATATAACATTTAGTTTTAAAGGTGATACTTCAAATTATATTACTCCGCTTCGACCAGTATTTCTTTTAAATAATTTCAATAAACCAATTCATGAAATTATAGAAACTATTGAATTTTAAAAATACCATAACGTCTTCATGATACAGTTTACAATTAAATATACGTAAATTTAATAAAATAAACAAATGGTAGAAAATTTATAATTTATAATATCAGACAGTGTATAATTAAAAAAACTTGTTTATTTAATTGTACTATCCGTTTCAATCAATACAAGTCTTCTCCAGAATATGCTATTTTATCTCTTAAGCTCTATTATCCTATAAAATATTTTAATAAATCAAAATAAATCGAAAGATATGAAAATGTTTTTGTAAGAGAAAGAAAAGGCGGAAACGAGAGAAGTAATAATGTGTGTAAGGAAAAAAGAATTTTAACTTGAAGTATATGTAGATGCTTCATGAAATATACTAAACGTAACGAAATTAGATTATTGAATATGTATTTATAGTTAGAGACTTGTGAGGCAAAAACTTTAACCAATGAACTAATAATAATAACAATACATTTTATTTGGATAAATTTGGAACGGAAAGTTTGTAAACTAAAATGAAAAATGTTGTAAGAAAATAGATAAAATGTTATTTGTTTTTAAACATATTCGCTGCTTCCTTTTACCAAATTTAAGTCCATTTGCCAATTTATTTTTCAATACTATAAGATTTATGTTTTAACAATTGCATAAAAGTAAAAAATGAAGTTGAATTTATAAGCTTTGTTTTTCATAATTTTTATTAAATTAATGTGTGTAAATATTCGACTTATGAAATTTTTTATTTTTCTACCATACAGATGGATTTCTTTCATAGTCAGGTATATATTCAATAATCCAATAATATATTTCAATTAATTAAGATATACTCAAATCCGTGTTTACTTAATATATTCCAATTATTTCTATTTAAAAATATATTAAACACAGTTTAAGTATTTTCAGATTGATATTTAATAATTTAAATATTTATATTTAAATATAGAACATATAAATTAAAATAAAAATATCATAGCTCTAAACATTCTTCTTTTTGTTATAAAAATATTTACAATATGTTTAAATTAAATTCTATGATTTTATAAACATTTCATAAAATTTTAGTTTCGAGATTTCATATATTTATATTGATAACTTTAGAATAAAAATATTTAATAGAGCCACATTTATAATTATGAATTTCATTTTATAAACTATTTTAGGTACATATTTTACTTTTCTATGTTTTTCATTTTATAGTAAATATTTATTAAAGATAAATTAATTATGAACGTTAATTTCCAGGATAACTTGAATTACAATTATCTTATCTAATTTATTTATACATTGTTAAATTTTGTTTTTCTTTTACCGTAATTAATATGAAAAAAGTTCAATATATTTTTTAAATTCAATATAAATATTTCTCGAAATGATTCTTTATAATAATGAAATAAAGATATCTCATAACATATTATGTGCAATCTTTTAGAAAGAAAATCAAAATCAATGTAAAAGGCATTATAATAATTTTATACATTATATAAATATATTTATAAATAATAATAATAATACTAATAATAATAATAACAATACCAAATAAGAATAAAGTAAAAAAAATTTTTTATAAAAACATTATAATAACATATTTTATAAATAAAAATTACAATTATAATTATAAAAAGTTATAACGAGTGACGATAATACTTATTTAATGCTAAAGATAAAATAAAATAAATCTGTTACGTTAAAAAAAGTCTTATTACGTAGGTAACGGATAGGAGTACAGACGACTAATATATTAGTATGAAATAATGAAGGGAAGGGAAGTAAGTCGAAAATCAGTGATTCTTTAAAGAAACTACGCCATTAGAAAATAGTTACATCTGCCATAGCTGAAGTGAAGTTTTTCAAACGCAGGCTGATACATACATAATAAAGGTGCGCTTCAAAGGTAAGGAGGAACCCCATGAAGACTCTTGCTATTATTATCCTACGTTCTCGAACATGAACCATAAAACAGTATTCACGTATACAATTGTTAACATAAGAAACCTACCCCTCAGATATTTTTTCTCTTTCCTCATATGAGAGTAGAAGAGCGATTAGAGAGCGATAGAGCGAATAAGCCGGAGAACTGGAAAGCCGAAGAAAATGAGAGCGAAAGTAAGAGAGTGTGTGTGTGTGTGTGTGTTTACGAGGGAGAGAGAGAGAGAGAGAGCGTGAGAGAGCGTGAAGAGAGAGAGAGAGAGAGAAAGGGAGCGAGTAAGAGAAGAGTGGCTAGGAGAGGAGAGGAGAGAGAATAAGTGCATAAAGCCGAGTGTTATGCGCTTGGATCGACAGTAGCACGAGCGCGTTTACAAACGATTGATCGTGTAAAGCATACCGATCATATAACGCTACCACACGGCTAATATTTCTTGTCCCCTCGCGTACATACATCCAACGTATACGTATATATATATATATATATATATATATATATTTCTCTCCCTTTGCGTGTTTTCTTTGTTGCTCGCTACAACTGCGTCCTTTTATACAAATATTGCCAATACGTTCGGTATTGACATAGAAGACCGATCGTGCCAAGTCGAATTTAAATAATCGAAGAAATGCTTTGTGTAACCTGAAGCTCGCATCTGTATCGCATACATTTGGCAGATTATGTAGAGAAAAGCCAGTACCAGTCTATGCATCCTTATTTAGAATATTGCCGACACTTCCTATATCCTTCCAATGCGCACTTTAATGGAAATGGAACTTGAAGTTTTTATGCAGATTCGACGGAAGTGACGTCACGTCGCACATAACCCGCGAAATTTTTCTCGCAAACAATGGTACGCATACAACTGATATATTACGAATTACAAGCTCGTAACATGCTCGTAACATAAAAACTCAGCGATAAAATTACAAGTGAACTTTTTTACTATAACAATAATACCATTCTGTCATGTTTTAAATGCATTTTTATTAATCGGATATAAACTTAACGAAATCTTAACTAAGTCCATAAAATTTCGATAATTTTTAAAATCACTTTTTATTTTTTAAGAAAAAAGTGTATTTACTATTGTATTCATTGCACATAAGATGTCAATTAAAAATACTAATTAGTTTTTCATCAAATTTTATCAAGAATAATAACGAGCTCGTGTTATGTCTACGTAATTTATTGAAAATATAATCTGCCAATCTTAAATATCGTATCGTTCAACGAATATGAATTTTGTAGTAAATGTGAGAAAAAAATCTCCATAATGAATAAGGTTACCGTTTATTACCGTTCATGAAAATACAATAAAATTATTTTATTATTTGTTTATTAAAAAACAAGACAAATTAACAGTATTACGGATTAATTTTTTTTGAAATATATTTATTATAAAATTTAAGCACTTCCGAAAATACTCGGTACCTTTCAAAATAATCCTTAAGTACCATAATATAAATGTATTACTACGTCTAAACAGTTATAATTATTGAAAACATTTTTAGTTTTAATATACATAATTATCACATTATTATTTAATAGTAGGACGTAGATTTGCAATTTTAATATATTTTTTCATATATGTTTTCATATTCAATAACCTTTTTCGAAGAAATTGATGTAGCTATTACAATCTTTTAGTTCAACATTATTATTTGCTTCTAATTACCATATCAATTTAACAATCTATTTGTTTACATGTATTGTAAGCCAATATTTACAAAGCGAGAATTTAAATTTCAATCGAGCAATCATATACTTCTAATTAATATTTTAAAAATATACATGCATTCTGAAGATTCATTTTTCAAATGTACATATACATTTATACAAAAAACATTTTAAGCAAGACTTAATTTTAATCAAGCTTTAGAATATTTTTTTACGAATTAACCATAAAACTTCCAATCATATCAAAAGAGAATTGTTTAAATAAAATCTTGTTTAATATAATGATATATTATATAAAAAATGTTGGCTTATGTTGAATAATAATTTATAAAACTCTGTTATCTAAAAAAAATCTATTTTTTCAATTAAATCATAAAATTCAAAATAATAATATCAATATTAAGTTATACTTACATATAGCGTCGTCGATATACATCTGACTCAAAAACATATATAATTTTCTTTAAATTTTATACATCCATTCAAGCTCGTTATTTAAAAACATGCATTCCTATATTTAAATCCATAATTTTTAGTGTATACATAAATCAAATTAAAAATGATACAATATGTAGTTATTGTATATCTTATGTATTCGAAAATGTATTGATAATTTTGAAAATATTCATATTTTTATTATGTGCTTTAGAATCTCTTTAAAGAAAAGTTTTTAGAAAATAGAATTTGTTATCAATCATCATGGTGATAAATCATGTTGAAACTAATTTTATAAGACAAATACTTATTATATTGTAGGTAATAATTAAAATAAAATAGAAGAATTTGAATAATTAACATAAAAACAATCTGAATTGCGTTAAATATTTAATAATTTCGTTATTATAAGAGTTCATTATATTTACTGTTATGTAGGTCAGCAATCAACCTACATCAAAACGCTAATTTTCGTATTGTTTTGAAAACTGCAGAATTTAATAAATAATATTTAAAATTTACAATTTAATTTTATTAGAACTGAAATATAAGAAGTGTTTTTAAACATTTTATTCTTAAAAGCTTCAGTAATTATAATTATATATATATACAAATATATTCTAATTTTTGTTAGAATGTTGACTATTATTACTTCAATTATAATAATTCATTGTTTATTATAATTTTTTTTTGAATTAAATTCCTAACCAACATATTTAATTATTCATTTAATTATTTTATTATAAATATTATATTTCATAAATTGTATAAATATACAAATACGTTATTATTACACTGATTAAACAAAATAACTGTTTTTAATAAAACAAGAAATAATACTGTTATTCTGAAAATAAGTGCGTTATAATTATGTTATAATCGAATTTGTAATAACATAATAGACTATATTTGTAAAGGTTTCATTAATATTCTTCATTCGAGTATAATAGGGAATTTATGAAAACATATGAACATTATTAGTATTGTATGAATTTTATACATCCTATTCATTAAAAAAAAAACGAATTTTTGAATAAATTTATGTAAATTTGCATTAACATAACTATATATTTAAAATATTTTATACAACTTATCAAACATTGATTTTGTTTTTAAAGTATCATAAACAAAATTGAGTCATTGATAAATAATGTAAAATAAATTGTTAAGATTTTATAAATATTCAACCTTTATCGAGTATTTTGTTCATTCATGGTCAGCACTTCTTAATGCCGGTAAAAAATTAAATTCGTTCCACTATTATTTTATGATAAAACTTAGATTAAATTAATGAAATATCTTTAAAAAATTGTAATAAATTATATGTTCATAGTATGACATCTAATTTTATTGTTATTATAATAGTAATTAGTATTCAATTTTGTAAAAAATATATAAAACATTTTATATTATCAATTTTTTTCAGTCCTCCAAAAGATATTGGAAAATTATAAATATTTAAAAATGTATTTAAAAATTTGTTTCGTAAGGTTTAAAAATTTAAAAAAAAAAAAAAAAAAAAAAAACTAAGTTAATGTTAATTGAGTAAAAATAAATATTGTATTCAAATTGGTTTATTCTTCGAATCGTAATAAAATAATACCAAAATATGAATAAACATGATAGTATGCTAATAAATATAAGAAATAAATTATTCTCAAAGATTGATTATTAAATCCACGTGTTATACTGGATATTTCATGGATATTTTATAAATAATCAGTTGTAAACAAGTTTTAATTATAAGTAGTCATTCAACGAATTGAAGAGATTAGAAACGACCACGTATTTAATACCTCATAGAATTAGAAACATCAACAGTTTATGAAATATAAAAAGACTTTTGTTATCTATTATCCACATATCGATTAATATATTTGTATACCTTTTTAATTGTCTAATTTACGCGATCAACATTTCTAATAAAATATATATTGTGCGTCATCGTAAATTTATTATAATTCAATTAATTTTAATATTTTAAATATTAATTTAAAAAAAGTACATCTAAATTCTACATATAAATATTTTATATGAGGTTTATATTAACAATTAATATTGTTAAAGATGATTACTTTCATCAATTATTTATTATGATGCGTTTTTAATATATTTAATTGATATTCAATTTTTAAAAATAGTATTTTCAAGTTCGAAATTGACAAATATAATGAAATTACTTTTACGCTCTGCTTATTCCTATAAGAAAATTAATACATTATACTTTCAGTACGTGTGTGATTAATTGATTCATTGGCTCATTATTATGATTTTCATATTTTAATTTTAAAATATTTTTTACATTTATTCAATATATATTATAAGATGCTTATCTATTTTACAAGGCGTTGAACATCTTACAATTTTACTCTTCTTATAGTTATTTTTAATAGATCAAGAATATTTATTAAATACTTAAATGAAATTATTGAAAAGTTCTGAAAATATTTAATGTAATTTTTTGAAAAATATTTTATTCGGTCAAGTAATTTATAATTTTTACGAATATTAAATTTCTGCTTTTTTCTATTTTAAAAAGCATCATATAAATTTTAATTAATTATTCTTTAAAATCAATGTTTTTATTTTATAATACCATGTGCTCTAGATGAATGGAAAATTCCTCTTACAAATACCTATTTTATTTATAATATTTTATTTGTATACATTTAATTAAGTTGTAATATTTCTTTTCTATTATTATTTTTTAAGAAACATAAATGCATTTATTTAAGATTATAAATTATAAAAAATTTTTAATAATTTATCTTATATTAATTAATTATTATGATTATATTTTATAAATAATTGGATCTATAATATTAAAATATATTATTTATCGTGTATCTAATTCTTTTTGCATTATTTTATCATTGCATCTGTTTCATCAAGAGTTTAAATATTTGTATAAGCTTCTCGATAGGATAATTTCCGGATCGGGAATGTTAGTTGGTAAAGGCCAATGATTCTGTTTTTGTTTTTCATAATAGTTTTTCTATCTACAAAGATATTATAGATAAATATTATAAACAGGTAGATAGACTACGAACACTCTATCTTCAATGTGCTTTAAAATTATAAAATTCTTTTTGATTGTCATTAGTATATGTTAATCAGTACTGCCTTAACGTTCCAAAATTTGTTAAATAAGTAATTTAATTATTATTCTTATAATCGTTATATACATAATAATTATTTAATACAAGTTTATATCTGATTTACTTATGTATTTTCATATGATTATTTCTACGCATAAATGTGTTTATATATATGTGCACCCTCGCATGTCACTATCAATAACAATAAGCGGAAGGTAAATTCTTATAAAAACTTGGCATTGTAGCCTTCACTATACTTATTAGAATTAAAGCTTTAAACAGAACAAGTTCAAACTAGAATTAGGTTACTTGTTTAATATTTTAAATATTCCGCTTAAAGGTTACGGTTTTCATCATTCAATTCATTCATCATTTTTTGTTTTTGTTTTTTTTATTATTAACTAGAATTGTACATTTAGTTCATTTAGTTAGATTCCAATCAAATATCCAAAAAATTTTTTTTTTAAATATATACCTACTATAAATAGTAAGTTTCTCGTATACAGAAAATTTTCATCTAAGAATATAAATATTCTGTTTTTGAACAATGACATTACGTAAAATGAGATCTTTTTTTAATCAAAAGAATTATAATTTATTTTCATACTAATAAACATCCTTCATATTATAATAATGTGTTTGTAACTCGTAATACTATCTTATTATGAAACAAAATATATATATATATATATTATTGTTATTATTAATGAATACAATATTATACGATTATATTTTTATGAATAACTTAACTGATTATTTGGAATCCCTTTAGAGTTCACGAAAATTTACAAGTCATAAGTTACATGTACGTAATTTGACCAAAATTTAGTTTATTAATTTATATGGAAGGACTATATTTAGTTTTTATAAAATAACTTCTTACGTAAAATATTGTATTATAAATAACAGATAAATACTGAGATGTTAAAATAATACTGAGAGTAATTTATTTATTTATAACGATAAAAATAGCTAATTGAAATATCATACCTTTAATGATTAAATTTAATGTAATTATGTTTATGTCACTAAAATCGACAATAAAAATTACAATTTTTTTACAAAAATCCAATCATAATAGTTTATAAAAAAAAATTAAATATAATAAATTCTGATAATGTATAATAAAAAAAAATATATAAAATATATTGAAGATCAACATTTAAATAAAAATTTATTCTGTTAAAAAACTTCTGATGCATTTTTTTTAATACTTAAAGATATTGTTTAAATATAATAAGTATTTGAAAAATAGTTTATATTTGAAAATTATAATTTTCAAAAATAGAAAACTATCTAATTTAAAATAGTAATATTAAATTGAAGTTAAAAAGTTTTATATTTATAATATTATAATATTAAATTATTTGCTTGAAAAAAAAATTTTTTTTACTCTCAAGTATATAAATGTCAAGTTTAAATTTTTTGTCTTTGATTTGTAAGGGCATTATCGAATAGGCATGATCTGTTACATCATTCTTGATCTTGGCTTTAATATACCAAACGAATTAAAGAGGTTTTTATACATTTATTATATTATTGTATGAAATAGCTAGGAATGAAATTCAGATTTCTACAAATCTATGAATAGTTTAATAAAGAAAAAATCGTAAACTTTCATTCTCAGAAACAAAAAGTAAATATAAAGTATGTAGATAAAAGAGTAAATAGAAGGAGTGATAGAGGGGGGGATGAATTTATGTAATAGCCATAAATCTCAAAAGAATTTTTTAACCGAATAAACTTTTTTGTATTCCTATTTAAATAAGAATAATTTAATGTAAATACCTCACTTGAAATGGATACTAGAAATGAGTTTTTATAACTAATTATCCCCTTAATTAAAATAGCGCGCACTGGGCCATGGTTTATATGCAAATAAATGCATTACCCTTACAGTCCTACCGAACACTCATTTATTTATTTTTATTTACAATTTTCATTAACTTTTTATGCTTTAATTATGCGAAATAATTATTCTTTAATTACTAGATTAGAATTTTTTCGTTAATATCAAAAGAAGCCTTATTGAATTCCGTACGCTGTGCATTTTATATAATTCTTAAAGCCTCTGGATATTTCGTAATCTTCAATTAATTAAATATTTTTGTATAAATTAACGTTCATTAAATATATTTAATAACTTCTATATTCACGATAGAAGTTTCGATATGCATATTCACATATACATGTATAAAAAGCTAATATGGCATTTCAAAGTTTGTTAATATTTTTCAGTTTAATAGCACGTGCATTGAAGTACCAGTACTAAAGTATCAAGATTACAAGATTCAAGTCGACAAGATTTTTAAATGAATATTATTTGAAAGAGATTTTCTCATCTATTATTATTATTATTATTATTATTGTTGTTGTTGTTGTTGTTGTTGTTGTTCTTTTATTTATTTATTATTTTTAATTTCTTCTCAAATACGTTTTTGTATGTCTTATTGATAAAAGGCAGTAGAATACTTTAACTAATTTTCGTCTTGCCAATTACACATGAATAATTAAAATTGTCTAAACGATATTCGCCTTCTAAAAAGTTATGTCTACATTATGGCATAATTATTGACCACGTTCTTACCTACGCTATTTGAAAACAAGAAAAATACTATTAAGGGGAAAAATATTTTATTTCATTATCTTTTTCTCCTCGTACGATCCTGCGATGTCAAGATATGACGTAAAAGATGAATGTGATATGGAGTCCCAACGAGATATTACTTTGACAAGCTATAGCAAGACAACAGTAGATGATGAGAATTTTTTAAAAAACGCTAACAATAAGCGATTTGTAATCAATAACTTGGATGGAAGGGCGAGAAGCCTGGGTACACCGGAAAACAAAGCCAATGTTACACAAGATAGCTCTGTAGGTAAGTATTTTTATAAAATATATTATAATATGTAATTGTATATAGTGCATCTCATTGAAAAGTAAAGTGATTGATTTATATAAAGCAATATTTTTAAGTCACTAATATTAATTTAATGATAGATATTAAAAATATTTTATAATGAAATTGTCAGTTAAACAATTTTTACCCGAGGAATCGATATTTTGTAAAATAAATTGGTTTTTAGCTCATAACGAATAATTATTGTGAATGAATTTGATGAATAAAAAGGTTGATAGAGCACGAGAATATTTTTAGAAGCTAAAATCATTGAGCAAATGACTTGTGAACCGTAACATAATGAGTGAAAAAACTTAACATTAAGGAAATAGCGAGCATTGTTTTTCTTTCTATTTTTTAAGAATTATCGATCTTCTGAATAGATTGTACTTCTTTTTGAAATTCTGTAAATCACAGGAAAACGTTGTTCTAACAACGTCTTCGTTGTCGAGTCGAGATTTAATATTTCAGCGATGGTTTTATTTTAAAATTTAAGATGTGCAATAATCAGGTTTAAAAACGCGTAATTTAAAAAACTACGATTTTATGGACAAATCGCTAATTTGTTTATATATAAAATTGGAGAATATAATTAAAGCTAATCCATAATTTTGTAATTTAGCCAGAATAAGATTTTTTAAATTGCATAATTTGTAGTTTAAAATTGAAGATAATAATTATTAATCCTAACTTTTAGTATTTAATAACAATAAAATTGTTTATTTTAATTGACATGAATTAAATACCATTAAAAAATGTTAAAAATATCTTTCTAATTTGTTTATTTTATTATCTAATATATAAATTGTATTACCAAGATTATAATTTCGTATGAACATTTCAGGTTCAATAAAAAAGAAATTAGTATTTGTAATTAATTAAAAAAAAAAAAAAAATTCCCAATGAATATATTATTATTAGTCATTGAAAATAGCAACGTATTTTAAGTACACACCGTTCAATATTTTGTATAATCAATTGATCATATTGTTCGAGATAAGAAACAAAATTTATAATATATATTATGTTATATTTACCATCGTGGAGTTTAAAAATTGATGCAACACGATCTGTCAATAGAATATATACGATATAATAATGTCTTATAAGTTATGATAAATTTAAAAAATAAGCCTTTTATTAATTAAAAACATTATATTATTATACGTAGTTATTCACATAGTTCGCATTTTAATTTTCAAACAGCTATTTGACTATATAAATATCAGAACTATCCGTTTTAAAGGAAATATTGACGTACAACAACGATGCCATACTGAAAATTTTATATTAAATAGGAAAAATCTCTTATTAAAATAGAAAAGTTTACCGAAGATCGTTTAAATAAATTTTAATGCACATAAAACAAAAAAAAATTGTCTGCATGATCACAGTTATGAAACATTTTTATAAATGATATTGATAATTTATATAAAATTGTAAATTCATTAATCGATATCACATTCTTTATTTTATTTTTAGTCAACTTTTTATTATTTTTTTAAAATATAGAAATCAATATAAATTTGATGTATTATTTTATGAGTAATAAGAAATTCAATGTTTATTTATTATGAGCAAATAAAAAGTTCTGCCATGTTTTTTTTTTAATTTTTATACATATGTTTCACAACAAATTTCACTTTAAATAAATTAATTTCGTACACGAGAATGTTAATACTTTCAATTCGAACTTATGTTCTCTAAATTTTTTCAAGTGAAATAAGCGGAATGGACATGTTCACTTAATTAAAAAATTGATATTCAGATAAAACTCTTGTAAGCTTATTAGATGATTAGGCTTATAACGAAGACAATATTATTGCAGTGTTTTTTCTTAGAAAATCCATCTATGAGATTTATAAAGTCGACTGTATAAGAATAGCTTTATAAAAACGAAGTTTTCAAAATTAAATGACGAAAATCTTCAGTATTCATAAATGCTTTATATAACACGTATTGTTTCTATTAAACAGATTAAAATGGTTGATTTAATTGTTTTAAGTACATCTTCATTGCATTATAAAAATAAATATTTTATTACTTTACGATAAACTTAAAGTTATAGACATTGATAGAATTTTTAAGAATTTTATGCAAATAAATTTTTTTTTTTTTTGTTGCTATGGAAAATGGCATTTTACCATATAATTCAACCAATAAAATAGCGCTGGTAGATTTTTAATTTAATTCAAAATTAAATTTCAGCGATAACTTAGTAATTAATTACATTTAATTCGATTTTATAATGAAGTTGCTTATTTACTGTACTATCCCTTTGATTTTTTTTTATATTTTTACAAATTATAATTGGCTAGTGGATTCTTCATGAATGTACTATAATTGGACAATTTTATCAGGGAAATAATAAAGATAACGTTTATATCTCAATTACGAGAATATCGTTAACTAGATATTCAAAAAGCAATTGGAATTAATTTTTATTCTAAAATTTTGAATATTTGTCTAGAAATTTAAAATTGAATTAATTTTTATATTTTATAACGTAATAAGCTATAAGTGACTGGTTAACATTATTGTTATTATCTGTATAAATTGGCTTTACTCAATAGGGTCATTGTTTTATGTTATATAAATTCATAAATTGTAAAAAAAAAAAAACTTTGCACATGTAATGCACATGAAGTTTTATGACAATAAAAACCATAAATTTTGATTTACGAGGTTTTAATTTAAAGTATTTAGAAAGAAAATTTCAATTTTTAAAATAATATTAATTTTCATTACAGTAATAATTAATTTATTTACAATAAAAATGACATAAACAAATTTTCCTGATTCTGACATCAATCTTAATGGTAATTATCGGCAGTACACTCAAATGTTACGAGTTAGTTTACAGTGATTGCATCAACATGAAGAAGCAATTGAAAGCAAAAAGAAAAGTATATGCACAATTTGCGGTTACAAAACGTACGGTGCTGATGAGAGTAAAAAGAGAAAATATCTACATTGTAGTGAAACTAGAGAAATTCAAATTAAAATTCATTTGAACGTCAATAGTTAAGGAATATCATTTATAGATTTTCTTTCCTATTCGGACATACATTAATACGTAACTACTGAAAAAAAATTCTTTTTGTAATTTTCGTCGGTATTTACGTATAAATAAATCAGTACTTCAGAATTGTAAACAATTTCGTAATATAATTAATTAAATTAATTAAATTTAGTTTAAAACTTGAAACGAACAATATTCACCGTAAATCTAAAAAAATAAATTTCCAATTATTAACAAATTACAATATAGTTGATTACATAATCATTCGTATTGACTAAAAAGATTAACAAATTATGTTTTCAAAAATTCTCAAATTTCATTTTACTTAATTAAAAAAAAAAAAAAAAAAATTAATACGTTCTTTAAATGCCAATCGAAGAATCCAAATATTATAAGATTGCCTTGAATTTTTATGAATTTACTTGTAATTTTTTGAATAACTTCACTATTAAAGTTTGATTCATATTTTTGTGTAGGTGTCAACCTCGCATACCAAATTGTTACTTAATAGCATTGCGCGTGCCGATGATCCGACAAAATTCGTTGCAGCATTACATAAAATACGTTATGCATGAGTAAGCTCAGCGCACAATCTTTTCACATTTTTATGCACTGATCAGTTCTCAAATTAGATTATTAATGCAAATATTTGTGTATACGTAAATACAGTTATAATAATTTAATGAAAATTTATTTTTCACGTGCACCTTGTTATATAATATTTTTCATTTTTTTTGTTTTCGTTTTCTTTTTAGTATGTCTGATGTAAACACGCACCTGTTTTATTTATTATTAAGTATTACTTTAAAAAATTCAATAAAATTAAACATTTTTACGTCAATTATAACAAAAAATAATAATGATCTTTTTAATGTTTAAGAATTTAATTTCATAAATAAATAACATATATCCTAAATTCTGTAAAGTTAGTTTACGATTCTTTGAAAACATATGTAGTTAATTTACTCTAACACATTCATTCATACTACGTTTTGGTATTTTAATGTAAAAAATTATATATTAAATAATTATATATTATTTATGAAAAAAGAATCTAAATATTTCAAATATATTATTTCAATATAAATGGATGAATGTATTAAATATAATTGTACATGTTGTCTTTCGTTAAGTTGAGATTTGATAAAATAAAATAATAAAAAAGCATAATCGATGAAAAGGTTTTTATATTCTTTAATATTCATAAGCACAATAATTCTATATAGGTTGAAAAATTTGTAAAAATTCAATTATATTATCGTTTAAAAATCACGTTAATTTTAACCGATGCATTATTTTCAAGTTTATTGTAAATTTTTTTGTAAAAGTTATAGTTTTAAATTCGAGATTAAATAATAATTTTATTTAATTTTAAAAAATTATACGACGATTAATTGCCTTGTTTACAATTCACTTAAAAATTCAACAAATATTTATTTTATTCAACGAAAACGTATCGGAAATTGAAATCATTTTTCATTTGTTTGTCATTTTCACATTCATAATATTATATACGTACTACACAGATACTTTAATACAGAATTTTTAGCATACAAATTTTTATAAAACAAATATTTCATAATTTATAGTTGAAATATTTAATAAGCTAGTTAAAGTAGGTCATTATTAAAAAAACATTTATAAAAACAAAAACCAGGAACGATTTATTTTCTATGTCACGTGGAAACAATATATAATCCTTACAAAATTCCTGTATTGTTTAAAATAGAACAATCAAGATTAAAAAATTGCTTTTTTTTTATTTATATTTAATTAATTGTCTATTAAATGTCATTAAAGAATGAGGAGTATAAAAAAATACTTCAAAAAATAATAATTTTAACGATGACAATATTTATAAAAAATTAAATTCAATTATATTTTCAGTCACGCATTTACTCATTTGAATTTAATATATCGTTTTTTTTATCACATGAATATATTGGATATAAATTTCTTATCATCAGCGGAGGATACTTATTGGCAAATAAAACAGCGCATATGAGTCGATGGTCGAAATGTCAAAGTTACGTTTGTCACTAAAATTAATATGTCAACAACGTGCTCTCGCTACGTTTAATAGATTTTATTTCTGAACCTGGAGATGTAGATATCGAGGAACTTTCTCTCGCTCGTGGATCGAATGTCACTCGCTGATATATTATTTAAACCACGTTCTCGAAATTGTCTCAATTCAAATTTATTTATAATTTCTGATTTTCAAGTAATTTGAATTTTATATAATATTAACGTCCGGCGATGTGTAGAACTCGAGTTAATAATTAACTCTTCGCGCACTGATTCGAATCAATAAAAATTGAAGTTGATTGAAATCAACCGCTACATACTTCTATTATAATTATTAATCAAAAATATAATATTTAATAGCCGAAAAAATTATTGCTCGGCTGGAAGATGCAAATTTCAATGTGAATTTATTTATTTAGAACGTCTTCATTTTCTAGCCTTCGTAACACTATTTTTGTTTCTCGTATTGTCCTGATACGTGTCCATGATTCGGACACACCTCTTACCCTGACGTAACACCACTTAGGGTGCGCCGCAATTTTGAGATGCGCATTGACTTATCCTTTAATGACTCTGTCTAGTTACAAATGCAGCTCCAACGCTCACAGATTTTACGCGACAATGGTAAATTTTAATTCAACGACGAGCTTCTCTAGTCGTGAAAGTAAATTCGGATTTATGCATCTTTATCGCGACGATATCGATCGCATTACATGTACAGATACGACTTGCAAAAGATAATATTTACGATGATTAAATAGTAGATAAATAATAATACCGTTGAATTAATTTTTTTTCTTTTAAATAGAAGAGATTAGATTACTATTTTTATCAATCCAATGTCTTATTATCATAATTTTATATTTGTAAATAAAAATAACGGATATCGACCAATTTTCATTATTCGAATCGATAAATATAAATTAATATTACTCCGTAAAGTTTATTCCATATTTTATTCAAATAATTACAAAATTCAAAGATCGCAACATTTATTGTAAATTTATAATTAAAATTTTTTAAAGCAGTAGTAAATTAATAAAAATATTGATATATTTGGATTTACGTAATATTTATACAAGTATAATCAGTGATATTTAATATTAATTGTTATTATTTGAGTGTAAATTATAATAAAAATAATTAATTTCGTAATATTCTGTAATAAAATAATTTACTTTTTAAATAAATAACATCATTTAGTAATTTTTTGATGAACCGAAAATTCTTAACGAATAAATTATATTAGAAAAATTTAATTCAAACGTCTAAAATCAGAGTCAAAACATTGTTCATAATGATGATAAATAACTATAAATAATAATGATATGCTTACACTATATGTTAGACATAAACATCCTATTTATTTAAATTTCATTCTGCAAAGGTATGAGTGAATTATATTTTGATTTTTATAATAAAGTAAAATATTTAAACTATTATTTAATATGTTTGAATGAAAATGTAATAGAAGATGGAGCACAAAAAACATTTCAATTAATTAAAATGATATGTTGTATAATATTGTTTAAACAGTATCAGTATTTTTTTAAATAATTTTTACTTATATTAATTTATATGCGGTTATATAAATTAATTTGCTTGTTAGTACGAGCTGTTCTCTACTACTACTCGAAGCATTATATTAGCGTACCAATTGATCTTCGCATGCGAATATTACATATTGCAAGGACAAGAAGAAATTATTACTAAAGACGTTATTACTAAACAATAATTTATTTAATATAAAATATGTATTATTGAGTAGTTACTTTGACTTTCTATTATTCTTTCAAGGTAAGTTTAAAAACGTATAAAAAATATTTAATGCATATTTTCAATAGTATTATTGTTTTTTAAAGTCAGAGTTAGATTAAGTAATGGTTACCTTTTAAGGCGTAAATTCTTCAATTGCCGATTAGTTTGAATAAATCCAGGCACAGAATTTTATTGCTTTGCGCTTTTCTCTTCTATTTTGACCTTTTAGCTTTTAATTGATTAGGCAAAACTTTGACAATGTTTACGCGTTAATATGTAATAAAACTATATTAAGCTGAATAAAATCAGCATAAAGACTATAATAAGATTTGTTTTAAATGCTATTATTTAAATTCCGATGCATATTGATATCTTAAGGTATAGAGATTATTAGATAAACAGTGGTATATATTATTTAATGTTAGATAATAATGCTCATTGAACATATCACTATTAGTCTTTTACTGACCGATAAAATAATACGTCACTGTTTTTTGCGTAATTTATATATTTTAAAGTAACAGCTCGCGACGTATCCTTCGTACCTATTTACAAGTACTCTTACATAAACGAATGAACGAATGAATGAATGAATGAATGAATGAACGAATGAATGTAATTGAATAAAATATTATATTTATAAAACGATTATAGGAAATGGAGAAAAGTTTTAAAAACGGCAAACTACGTTAACGTATTATAAAGAATAATTATTTACCAATAGTGTTTATTTAGAGATGGATTTCAAGTTCTTGCTCGAATCAATTCACGATTTAGTACGACTTTGTATATTAATAAAAGTAAAGATGAATTCTCGCAGAGAAATACTTTAAACCACGTATTCTGATGATTTACAATTTAATTTACGACTCATTAGTTCCCGTTATTTTATAACTGCCGCAATGGCTAGAATTTACAGGTAATACGTGTTCGCAGATGTACTAGTGTAACTGATGGCATTGGTCGATTACAGTCAACGACTGCGAAATCGTCACTTGTTAATTATCTGGTGATTTTGCTCGTCAGATTGCGGATATGTGGATCTGCGAATCCCGATTTACGGTCCATACGTAAATCTGTCCAATAAAAAATAAGAAATTTATCCTGAAATCGTTTACGCTATTTAAGTTGGGTCGTCTAGCGAGATCTTTAGATCTTACAGGTCTTAAAGGTATGACTCGAGTTAAGAAAGCCGTTATTACGTTAAAAACGTCAGTTACGAATGACGCTCGTAACCCTTTCGAATGACGATATCGTGCTAGGAGAAGCTAAAAGTAGATTGTCTAAAGAGCCGCGAAGTTTCGTCCTTTCCAATACACTGTGCACAAAGTATATACAATATTTTCATCAATAATAACTTAGCAATAATTTAACATTTTGTATATAACTATTTTCTGGTACTCTATCAAGTCTTTAAAGTTTCCGATAGGTCAGAGAGGAATTCAACATGTATTACATACGGTAATTGGATACAAAGGCGAGTACGAAAAATGTGTAGAAAAAAATTGCTCTATAAAAGGATACCGATACTTCACTGGCTACCGAAATACCATAAGGAATACATAATTAGTGACGTGGTTGCTGGTCTCACTGTTGGCCTTACCGTTATACCCCAGGCAATCGCTTACGCGAATGTCGCTGCTTTACCACTTCAGGTATAATTGAATTTTTAAATAAGAATGTTTTTGTCGTATAATTTACAGGACGGAATTCCATGTTCCGTTGAGTAAAATCCAAAAAATTCTAATACATTTGTATATGTATATTTATAAATATTTATAGTTATTTCAAACTTTTAATAAGATTATAAATAATGATTATTCAAGTAAAGTATTAATGGTTTAATGATGATATTGAATGTAATTTTCTTCAGTACGGGCTCTATTCCTCATTCATGGCATGCTTTGTTTACACTGTCTTTGGATCGTGCAAAGACGTTCCAGTCGGACCAACTGCTATCGCTGCAATTATGACGCGAGAAACATTAGAGAAGTCACATTTAGGTGTAGACTTTGCAGTCCTTCTTACTTTTATTTCAGGATGCGTGACCTTACTTATGGGAGTTTTACAGTTAGGTAAGAACCGATTTACCGCACAATACAACGTTTAATGTACACATTCTATTGTATATTATTAAATATTTGTAATTACAAATTTTCCTTGCATATTAAATCGATACCCCTTTTAAAAATATTTATTTGTACAATACTTTAGAATAAAAACGTTATTGATAATGAATATAAAATTAAATTTAATACATTGATTGGATGATACATAGTCATAAACATAAGACATCAATATTAACGTCGATATCAAATTATTTATATATTGCGAAAGCTATGAAAGTAAACGTAAATGAGTCAGCAATATATTGACGAATCATAAAATTAGTTACATTGTTATGTAAAACAAATTGGAAGTGAAAAATACTAATTGCCGGGCACAAATTAAAAGTAATTTATTTTTAAACATTAAAATAAAAGTCTCCAATGTATATAGGCAGATAAATATATTATTATAAATATATAAAGAACGTGGAATTTTTGAAGCCTTAGTAAAAAAAGTGATTTTTGATTTTTCTATGAAGTTGAAATTGTATTTCAAGAGGTACGGTAGCTTAGTGACGTTTGCAACAGAATCACGCTCAACCTTTAAAATTTCACAACTCGACAGAGCTTTATAATTCTTTACTTTTATTGATTATTATTGATAAGAAGAGGTTGGGTATAATAATATTATGAAAGATATTTGGAATTTGAAATTTACATTTCGATCTATTTCGTGTATCGTCTATTTCGATTATATTAAGCTTTTTTTTTCTTTTTTCTTTTTTATATATATATATATATATATATATAAATAATTAACAAAATTTGTCGTGTAATATAATTGAGATAAATATAAATGTAAATTATAAACGCGAGCGCAAATTCAAAGTTCAGTTGCAGTAATATTTTAACAGAAATACTTGTTAAAATATATTTTATTTATTACAATTAACGTTATTTTTCAGGATTTCTTATAGACTTTATATCAGGCCCAGTGTCAGTAGGTTTTACATCCGCGGCTGCCATAATTATTGCAACAAGTCAAGTCAAAGATATCCTAGGTATTAGTATTAGCGGTGGCAAGTTCCTTCAAGTGTGGAAGACAATTTTTGAGCACATAGGTGAAACCAGATTATGGGATGCCGTACTTGGACTTGTCTGTATGGTTGTCTTACTTCTTTTGCGGGTAAATATTCGCTTAATTTATTTATAAAGTTCTAAAGATCAGAGAGCTTTTATTTTCCAACACGTTTTAATAATAGCTAGACTTACGAAATAAACAAAAGAGCGATAATTAATAGGTAAATTTTTGTTGAAACGTCAATTTATTATAGCTTTTACGTGGTTAAGATTTATTTAAAGAATTTTATCTCATAAAAATATGCTTGAAATTAAAGGATATAGATTTTCAGGGGTTATACGATTTATCGTTTGTCTTATTTTCTTACAATCGTATAGATATATGTGTAATTTTACTAGTTATGAAAATTATATTATTTTACTTATACTTCTGGGTAATAAAACTCATCTCTATAGAGGCGGTATTATTAATTAATAAAGATCACTGTGGAGGTCGAGCAGGTAAATGGAATTAAAATAATGAAATAATAAAGTGATATACGGCTTTGTAAGAATGAATAAGAAAAACGAGCATATTAAACTTGATGATAAAATAAATAAATTAGAGATTTAATAAATTATTACAATTGTGGTTAGAAATTGCTTTTAACGGAAAAGGAATATGGATATTATGTAAAAGGTGATATATTGTTAGAACGTAAATATAAGCAAATTATAAAGATATTAAGAATATTCTTACGCTGAAATTGTATATTGTCGTAAGCATACAAAGAATGAACGTACTTAACAGTTCAATAATGAATAAAAATTAATTTAAGAACTCAAATAAGCATATACAGCTATACTAGATGCAAATCTATGGAGCCTTATTTTATTAAAGTTTGTAAGAGTGACAATAATATTTTCATTTAATTAAGAGAAACGTGAATAATCCAAGTCAAATTTAAATTTCTACCACGCATATTCTCGACTGAATTATCAATGCCCATACAATCATTACTTTAAGTCATCATTCTCATAATAATCATAATACGAAATCTACTTAAATGTAATCTAATCTTAACAATGGCTAATCATACCTTATCCGTACGATTAAAAAAAAAAAAAGTTTATTTCTTAAGTTAGAATGATATCTTTGAATAATTCGAAAGAATGTTGTGATTAATAATAAAAAGTGGATAGCTAGAAACGTCAAAAATAAAAGCACACAAGCATTCTCACGATACGGTTTATTATTAGCTTTAACTATTTTATCCTTATTAATTCTATTTTACAAAAGATGTTTGGGAAATTTCTGTAAGGGAAAATATTTTTAAGAAATAATTTGAAAAAAGAACAATTTCAAGATTAAGGGATTTTTTAAAAATAATGCTGATTTTCATCCTTCCCACTGGGAAAAACGTAGTTTTATAAGCCCTACATTTGAACCTTTGGTAATTAAGACAATAAAATATAAAAAATATTGCAGAAATTGAATAATAAAAAAAAAAAAAAAAAGCTTCTTTACGTCCTAATTCGTCATAATAACGGCTATGTATTGAAAGTGTATAATTTTTAAGCTTACGTTTCTTGCATTCAACGAGTACCTAGATATTTGGCAAGAGAAAATTGTCGCTGATTTGCGAATAGAAAAATTAAACAAAATTGCATGAAATATTTTATTTTATTTTATATTAGAAAGGAATAAAGAAAACTATAATGCCTTGAATATTATGAAATATCTAATTAGTAATGATAATTCACTCGACAAATTTAATTAAAGGTAGAATGTATTTGTATCGGTTATATTTCGTTATAATGTAATTTGGGGATATTGGTATTGAATTTTTATATAAAACTGCAGAAGGTCAAGGACATCCCGCTGATGACGAAGAAAGCAAAGGTGCCGTCAATATGGCACCAGAGCCTCGTAAAGTTTCTCTGGCTCGTATCGACGGCTCGCAACATCCTCGTCGTCTTATCGTGTGCCGTCGGGTGTTGGCTCCTTGAAAAACATCTCGGCAGCTCGCCTGTCCTACTGACAGGACATGTCAAACAAGGTCTACCCGACTTGAGTCTGCCACCTTTCAAAGGCAATATTGCTAATGTAACCTATGACTTCTTCGATATGGTTTCAGTCATGGGATCTGGCTGTATCGTTGTACCGCTCCTCAGCATTCTCGAGACCATCGCCATCGCCAAAGCTTTCTGTAATTATACTTTTATTTCCATGTACGAGCTGACGTACGAATCTCGTACCTACACATCCCATATACCTACATATACGCATAATCATAAAGCCTCGATTAACTTTTCTTTGATTTTCAAACAAATACAATAAATTAATTCATCATTGCGCGCTCTTCCTAAATAATTTATTGCCATTCCAATACAAATGCATCGACACTGTTATTTAAATAAAATTGCCTACTCTTAATAATTATTTACACAAGATAAGACTTAAATGATATAATATAACGGAAGAAATGTGAATGAAAATTATTAATGAAATGAATATATAACCGAAGCTGAGGGAAAGCCTATCGATGCAACACAAGAAATGTTAGCGTTAGGGATGTGCAACATAGTTTCATCCTTCGTTTCATCAATTCCCGTAAGCGGTGGCTTAAGTCGAGGCGCCGTTAACCATTCGTCAGGAGTGAGATCAACATTGGGCGGCGTATATACAGGAATCCTCGTTCTTGTTTCCCTGCAGTTTCTTACACCGTACTTGTACTACATACCGAAAGCAGCATTGGCTGCGGTCATTATTGCCGCAGTTGTATTCATGGTGGAAATACAAGTTGTTAAACCTATGTGGCGTACAAAGAGTAAGTTTGCACTTTTACATTAAATTAAGTACTATTATTTCTCATCATTTATATCATATGATCATTTATTTTAATAGCTATCTTGCATTACGCTTAATTAGAACAATACGTAATATAATTAGCATTCTTCTTTAAATTAATTACAATTATATATATATATATATATATATTGCCAAAGTGTGTATAATTTGCCGCCACAAACAGTGTGAACCAGATATTCTTATTCCGAGCGAGAAAGAAGTATTTTCTGTCATTGTTGGGGACTTTTCCGATACCAAAGCGTCACTTGGATAGATTGAAATTCAAAAAATAAATTGAATCCGATGCATCAAACTTTAAAATGTGTCTTCGCTAAGCTATAACCTCTGGTGAAGACAGCGGTTCCTCTCAAAGACGATATTCGTCCTTGAAACATACAAGACGAAGACACGATGGATGAATTATGGACAGCAGGGGGTGAAATGGATGCTTACAACAGATGTGAACGGGATATTATGCATTGTACATTCGATCGAATTCTTTATTACAAGCAGATATACGAACTGACGGTCATCACAATAACGTGGATTGCTAAATAAACTATAACGAATCACACGGTTAATTTTACGAGAAAGCTATATTCTTTTATCATTTCATCCTACAGTAGTCGTCTAAAGGGGAAATTTCGACGCAGTTGGTGTCCTATCCACGAGCGACTTCTCAATACATGCAGCTGCGGTTTACTGCCAGGAAATAAAGGATCATAAAAAAGCAAATTTTTAGCTCCTGCGAAACCATAATACGTCCTCGATAACCAAGCTTAACTCAAAACTCATTTCAATGTATATATATATATATATATATCGGTAGACTGTGATTTCACGATCCCCCCTGAATTTATTTATATTTAAAAATTATTACGTATTAACAAGTATTATATCCACCTCATGCTATTTATCCCACCTTTCTATACAACATACGTGATATACAGTAAAACCGATAACAAAATGTTCCATACAAATTGAATATTATTAATCTGTAATATCTAGATTCGATATAAATATAAGTACGTTAAACTGTTTATGATATATTCAAGTATAACATTGTATTTTGAAATTAAGCCAATCATTAAAGCTTGTATGAATGTCTTTTCAGAAATCGATCTTATTCCCGCAATGACAACATTTCTTTGTTGTTTATTCGTTAGATTAGAGCTTGGAATCGTCATTGGTATTGGAATAAATTTACTGATTCTTCTTTATGGTTCAGCGAGACCTTCGCTTCGCGTTCATAAGGCCACTGTAAGTTACATTTTACAAATTAAACTGTAATATAATAGGCTTTTGAGAATATTATGAATTTAAATATTTAAACAATTTTAAACCAGTCGTATATTTATTTTACTTATTTTCAATAATTTTAATACTTTTATATAAAAAAGAAAGAAAGAAAGAAAGAAAGAAAATAATAATACAATTATTATCAGTAACTAGTAGATTTTTATTTTTAATATAAGTAAAATTAGATTTAGCGCGTCAGTTTAATAACAAAATTAAATGAAACACATTTTCCATCATATTGGCATAAAATAAATGCGATCGTATGGTATAATTATGTATCATTATTGTGTAAAAACTGTTTACGAATTAGCTTTTACTATTATGAAAAAATATTATATCGTCTTTTTATTAAAGACATGTAAATAACGTTCTTAAATAATTTAATGTTCCTTCCTACTAATCAATCGCATTACCTTTCCTATTAGTTTTATAGAATACCTTTGTGTTAATTTTTGTTTTAGAATACGTTTTTCTAGAATATGCATTTTACATTATTACTATTACATATATATATATATTCGAATTTCATACAGGTAGAGTAGTATAACAAATATCAGAAATACATGACTCTATCTAATGCTAGTCTCTTTATTGACAATAAATATTAAACTATTTTAATTTACTGATACTGTAGAACCAAAGAAAAGTATAGTAATAAAATAATTGTAGAGCGTTGCAGGTTTGGAATACTTGGTCATCACACCAGATCGTAGTTTAGTTTTCCCAAGTGTTGAATATGTGAGAGCGGTGATAAGTAAACAGGGTACAAAGCAAGGTATTACTGTGCCAGTCATTATTGATTCTACGCACATTCAAGCAGCTGATTTCACAGCCGCTAAGGTTCGTTGTATATTATCACCTACCCATACCTAAAATTATGTATAACCAAGTTTTTGAATTATTATTATTGATTAAGTACTATTTATTTAGGGTATTAAAGGTCTTATCGAAGATTTTGCTCGAAGAGGCCAACCACTTATTTTTTATAATTTAAAGCCTAGCGTCGTTACCATTTTTCAAGGAGTCAAACCAATTGATCTTCGTTGCTGTTTTAATGAAATTGAGCTCAGCAATTATCTCAAAGGTTTGTTTTTTAATTATATTACGTTTAGTTATATAACGTTAAATGGATATTTGAGTTAAGTATTAATGGCCAACTCATAAATAACGTTTCTTAATTTAGATTATATTATATTTTTTTACAGAGTTCACAAACTCTTCGGATAATACTGTTAATAGGCTATAACTTATTGAAAAGCGCCTCGAAGCATGACCAATTTAAGTATTAAGTTATTAAAAACGCAAAATAGATTTTTAATCGAGACAAATATTTTTGCATCAATAATAACGTTTTTGAATGAAAAAATGCCGAAAAAACAACTTATTGAATTCGTCTGTCATTGTAAATACTTATATAGAAATTAAATCTTAATTATATAATCCTTTTTTTATTATGTATTGTATAGGTTATAATAAATAAAAACATATTTTAATGTACAAATTAGAATATCATCTTTATTATTATTATTAATAATAAAATATGTAAAAAATATTGCATTGATTTTTTATAATTATCTCCCTTACAACTCTGTATATAACAACTCTATATATCCAAACGTTGAGCACCATTTGAGGGTTTCGCTATGTAAAAAGTCGGTATGCCTGTATATCTGAAACCGAGTAGTATCAAATAAATATAATACAATTAAATTATAATGGCGCTCAGTGATTATTTATAATATTAAAATTTGTAATATTTATGAAAAAATAAATGCATTTTTTTTTTATTACCTTTGTAAGGTTTTATAAGGTTTTTTTAAGGTTAAAAAAACTTATATATTTATTAGAGGAAGAAATTAAACAAATATTATCTCATAAAAACTTTATAATTACGTATTGTCTGCACAAGTTCTTTTTAAAAATATTTTAATATTTTATTAAAAACTATTTTATTATATTAAACGAGATTGTTTTTAAAGCGACGAATAAAATATATTATGAATTTATGAATCCACATTTATGAATATTAAATTTCTTAAAAATAAATACGTACTTTTCACTTATGGCTTGAATCACGTCGTCGACAGCATCCTTCGTTACCAGACTTATGGTACAGCCACCAAAGCCTGCGCCAGTCAAACGACTTCCCAAAACGCCTTTGACGTTTCGGGCTATGCTCACTAGACTATCGAGTTCCTTCGATGAGACCTCATAATCATATCGAAGCGAGTCATGGCTTTCGTTCATCAATTCCCCAAATCTGATAAAATTGCTAGTTTCAAGGCACGTAGCTGCTTCCAGTGTTCTTTGTATTTCCTTTATTACATGCCGAGCTCTTTTTATTATGATCTCGGATACGTTTTTCTTCATCAACTCTGAGCATATGAAAATATAAATTATTAAACTGTTGGACATATAATTCAGTGTCATTGGTATTTAAATTATGTACTTTGTATTATGAACGCTCGATTATGAATACGATTTATCATAAATTATTTCATAATTTCGAACATACTGTATAAAATTGATTGTTCGGTCATGAATAATTTCAGTTCATCCTACTTATGATCTAAGAAGCAATGCTAGCGGCGGCATATATGACAATATCCATTCGAAGTCTTGCGCATCAGCTTACTGAAAACCTATTATAACATTGACAAATGATCAATATAGAATTCGCTAGATATTTACACTCCTAAAGATTGTAGTTTCGGTCTATTTCTGAAAGAGCTTTTTTACTGAAGCAGCTAGATTAGCGATATATATTATTTATACACTAGACAGTTGTATATATACACGTATAAGAAGTATAGCATTCAATATTAAACGAAAAGCGTTGCTCTTGTCGAATCCTTTTATAGAAACCGTTTGCAGACCTCATTTATTAAAATAACGCTTTATGTATTATCAAGCTAACAGATCAGTAATAATTTCGCTTTGGCAATTTTCAATTATTGAGTCGCAATAAATAAATATTTTAATCTCATGTTCTAACGGGTTTAAAAACAATATAATAGATACTCGTACTATACCAGTTACTGCTTACTCGAAGCAGATAGCCTAGTGATGGTAAGTTATCAAGGCCCCCATACACACGTACCGCGTATAGAAGATAGTTTGGACACGGAAAAGTTCATGACATGCTGTTTAAGCATTTCGTTATCATTATAATTTTGATATATTTAAAATTTATTGAATGTAAAGTCAATCGGATATTAAATTGTCGTTTTCAGTTTAGACAAAGCATCGGGGCTCTTTGTAAAAAAAAAAATGAAGTTTTTATAAGCACGACTAATCACTTATGAATTATAACATTTAGCCAAGCGACTTATTAGAATGAATATGTAAATGTTAAATTTTCTTCAATTTATAAAAACTTGATACTATAATAACTATAAGTTTAAATAGATCTTAGTTATACAGATTTAAGTAAAAAAGAGAGAAAAAAAAGAAAAGAATTTAATAAAATCACAACTATATTAAATATTTTTACAATTGTAATAGAATGCATGATTGTATGTGTATATATTATAGGCTAGTTATTTTGAAAATATTACTAATTGTACTACTTAGACTCTTCCGATATTTCCAATTAAATTAATGAAAATATTGTAATGTGAAAATATGACTACTATTGACAAATAATAAAAAAAAAAAAAAAAAAAAATTGCGTATATATTATTGGATTAGATGAATTTTTCATCCTACCTTCAACATCACTAATGCTAGCCTCTCTCAAGCTTATCTTATTTAAAATTTCGGCTGCCTCGTAACAACTATTGCGGCGCTCGTTATATGCGCTCGAGGTAAGCTTATGCGGTGAATTGGAATTGGTGATAAGAAAAACGTAGTCATCATCGTTAGGCATGGAAATGAGTTTAGTCCTAAGATCCCGACAATCTAATAAAAGTGCATGTCCCTCTATCCCCATAACAGAGATGAATTGATCCATAATTCCACATGGTACTCCTACAAATTCGTGTTCAGCCCGTTGGCAGGCTAAAGCCTAAGGATATAGATAGACATTGAAAAAAAAAAAAATATATATATATATATATATTTCGAATAAAAATCTTCTTTTAAAAACGGCGCTAATTATTGTTGATTAATAAATTACTTAATTTAATTATAAATATTATAGGCCGAGTATTTAAATTTAAGTGTTAAATAGATTCTAAAACTAAGTATGTTTTTTATATTCTAGACTATTGGCAAGTAAGAAAAAAACTTAGCTTAGTAACGTAATATGTATAATTATTACAATTCTTAATATGAAATACTGTTTTAAAGTATTTGTCAAGAGACATTAAATTTGTAAAAATTTATTTAATTTCTACAAAACATTTCGACGTCATTTTAATTAAAAGTTGAACAAAATTCACATACCAAGTAAGGACGGCGAAATGAAAATTGTTCGTGTAAATTTATTAAGGGCATAATATATTTCGTATATATTGAAGCCAAGAGTATGTATTGAAGAAGATAATATCGAACGGTGAATGCTCGAATTCAACAATGATCGCGAAACAGAACAAAACTTTTTTCTATAATCGAATGAAAAGAGAAGCAAGAAACTTCGAATTAATAGAACTTTAAAGAGAAAGGGCTTGAAAAAGTATAAAGGGTGGAGCAAACTGTAAGGGATTGTTTTTTTCTTCATTCGTCGTCTTTCATTAAAGTATGAAAGTAAAAAGCATTTTTTTTTTAATCAGTTTGAGACTGTTATGCGCAGTAGGTGAAAATTAATGTGTATAAAATTTAAAAAAAAAAAAAAAAAAAAAAAAAAAAAAAATAAACAGAAAACCATTGGTATAAAAGTGTATAAAAGTGCAAAAATATTTAAAAAGTATTAGTAGTTGAAAAGTATATTACGTCATTGTAGAGTAACGTTCTTTTTATAATATTAGTAATAATAATAGAGATTCGACTGTAATTGTTGAGGTATATTAATTGTTCGTGTAAAACTTAATGCTTAGGGTAATGAAATATCATTTGATTTGATTAAGCGACCTCTGAAGCAACGCGTAAATATAAAACGGTCTCTGATTTATTAGCGGTCGGGGATGAGAAAGGCGACTTGCCGGAGAATCGAATTTCACACGAAACAATTGTACGTCGACTGATGCTAATTATCGACAGTGTTATCTGGACATCTGATACGCACGATTCGATTCGATTCGATTGAGTGCGACGGTATTTCGAGCATGTAATCTTGTACAATTACATTTAAGCGTTAATATTGTTGCGGCAAAAAAAAAAATAAAATAAAAGAAACTTAATTTAATTAAATTAAATGTATAAGTTCAATCGAATGTCCATCCATCACGCATGGAAATAATAACCTGTGACAATTACAATGCGTCCATCTATCATGTATCGTAGCTGGTTATTGTGGCTGGACTTCGAGATAAAGCAGCTGCTCCACAAGCTGATTGTGTTGAACGATTGCGTCGTAGTAAATGAGACTACTATTACTATTCGGATCTGCGTCTCCTTGTACAAGCATCAATAAATCGACGACTTCTGAACGCGTAACGTTAAGAGGTAATTCTAAAAGTGAACTCTCACTTGTAGTACATCTAAAGCACCGATTCTTTGCATTAATATATTTTTTATAAACAATCGATATAAAGTACGCCAATGCGGGGCGATTGTATGTAACAGACGTATCTAATTATTGTACGTATTAAACTCATGTAATTCGTAAATAACATTGTTAACTCTCGCGTCGGATCCGACGGATACACGAGGAGAAAACGGGCCAACAATCGAATATCCAGTGTCAAACAATTGACTTGACTTCCCGACCGGTTTGGCTAATGTTTAATGTTAATTATTTAAAACTTTATACATGCATAGTAAATACCTTGTCTTCTGGTTTAATTGAAACGTGCTTGGCCAGAGATTCCAAAAATGTAAATACCGCAACCTCGAGTGCTGCTGAACTACTGAGACCAGCACCCACCGGCACTGTAGATATTATTACGGCATTAAATCCCACCAAAGGCTCTATTAAAATATACATCACAAGTCTTTAATTACTGATTTCGTCTGTCCCATGTGTAATGATGTCTCGAGTGTCTCTTAAAAAGTCACTTCTTTGGTATATGATATATGACGGTATATGATATAACAAAAGTATTACATTAGATTGACAAATTATATTTAATAAAAATTATCACCAGACAAAGGCGATACGAGCGACATGTCTTTTTACGAAGAATAAAAATAACTTTATTCATCGAAGGGACGAACAAAATTCACTTTAAAATATAAATAAAGTTTTTGCTATAAATGAATTAACATGCGGCGTAATGTTTCGATTGTATTTCGATGACATCTCTCACAATGTCTTCAAAATTGTATAAAATAGTATATATTTGTAGCGTTTGCCAAAGGAATTTACCTGAAAAATTAGCAACGCAGCCTTTAACGTAATTAGACCATTTTGGATCGCCTGGTTTTAATGCATCATCGTGACTACTACAGTTAAACTCACAAGTATTTTCACTACCAATCGCCTCATTTAAGGAAATAATTTTGCATTTTTTTGTATTATTTGGTTTTCCAACAATTAACGTGACTAATGGTAACGCCTGGAATTATTAATATCTATTAATTAATCACTATTAGCAGTTATTCATCGGGAATAATAATTTTAAGGAAGAGCTGATTCTGTTTTCGTGTATTTCATTTCGGTGTTTAAATTTCGATCATTTCTTTGATCGCGAAAACATATACCGACTTTCAGTTCCCGAGCCGAATACTACATATTTAAGATATTTACAACTTTAATTATATACATAAGGAAGTAAGACAAAAAACTTTTTGTATTACGTTGATTTATTTCCTCTTGCCCGTCTTTTTAAATGCTCCCGTATAACGACTCACGGCAAGTGATTACGACAACATTTTGTAGAAAAGGGCTAAGACAAGGCATTTTTTATTTTATGTTTTTCTTTTAGTCAAGTATTTGCTCTATACACCGAATGGTTGAAATAGTCATTTAATTTCAAATTCGATTAAAGGTTTTTAATTTTAATGTCCATCTATCTCGAAATTAACAATCTCATTACTTTTTTAAGTATATTACCAATTTTACCATTGCACACCAACTGCTCGTTTGGTTTGGTTAGTGTGAACACTATAAACAATTACAATAAAGAATAGTTTTAAAAAATCGAATATTTAAATATTTTGTTATACAGATATCACTGACATCTCAAATAACCTACAGCGCGATTATTGCTTGACGTGTCACTTTAAATGTCACTCATGTTCTTCATATGTTCCAAACTTTTTGAACTCTATTTATTAGTGTTTCCATCTTTTGCATCACATCAATTTTTATTCATCTATAGAATTTTTTCTTCAACGTTATAAGAACAAATGATTTCATTTTTATTAAACCTTATTAATTAGTGATTAATGTATTTCCATTTCCAATCTGTGTAAAATGATCTATTCGATACTTTCATACTCGCATCACATTTACATGCTACTTCATCTCATGTGAAGTACTCAAGTAGGTATTTTTAATAATTTCAAGCATTTAAAAAAATCTATTCTACAGCTCCTCTTATCAAATGATAAGAAGGATCATTTTTTGTTAAATTTTTTATAATCAATTAAATTATTATTAAAAATAATATTTTTAATAACATTAAAATAAGTTCTTAATGTTCTGCTAATTCGTATATAAAAAAAAAATGAATTATATTGTATTCACATAGATTTAAAAAAATATACATACACATATTTATTAAATGAACAACTGAAGATTTTTTCATTATGAAATTTCATATTTACCATAGTGTGCTAAGATTAAAAGATATACATAAAATAATATAAAAATAAATATACTTCTTGCTACCTTCTTTCTACTCTTTAACTTATCTTATTGTTTTCCTGACTACATAAATATTGAATTTCTCAAAATCAATATTATTATTTGATAAGAATTTCATAAGAAACATGTACTATACAAATTATAAGTAGATTTTTAAATTTGCTTCAAACTTTTTAAATAATTATAAAGGTTGAAAAGTAAGTGCTAAATTTAGTTTGAATCAAATATTATTATTTGGTTTATGAAAATAATTTGTGGTTCCATATAATATTAATTACCTGTATTGTATTTATATTTTAAATTAAATTTGTATAATGTAAAGGACAAAATTAATAACTGAAAAAATTTTAATAATTTATGGTAATAATATATCTTCTTTAGTAAAGATTTCAAATTCAGTATAAGTAATAAAATAATTTTAGCACCAGCTTCAGAACAGTCAGTTTTTTTTTTATTATTCTCAAATTCAAAATGATAAGAAAGAATAATACATACGTTTAAAACAGAAAATATTATAAATTAATCATCTAAATTATTAGTCATTTAAATTTATAATAAGAAAATAACAGTACAATTGATAACAAGTACTGTAATTTGTTCCTCATTACATTTCTAAGTATTCGATTATTTGCTATCTCTTTCCATTTTTATTTCTTTGCCTATTATTACATGATTTAGTTATATCATTAATACAATGCTGTTTAATCATTTTAAATAAAACATTTTTAGAATAAATTCATTATACAATTTAAGATCTTGTGATCATTACTGTTAAAAGTAAGTTCTAAATACTTGGTTGATTGTTTTCTTTGAAGAAATTGAAAGAGAAAGAAATTTCATTCCATTGCTGTCAAATGATATAACTAACTACTTTATACAACAGAGGCTATAACTATAGTATTTGAATGCATAAAAACCTATTAGCAATAAATATTTTAATGTACATGCTAACATGAGTCATTATTATTACAAGAATATTTACCATGGGCAAAACGAAACCTTCGTTGTAATCCGTATGTTCGCCGATTAAATTGACTCGACCCGGGGCGTATGCACATAAAGATGCATTTTCACCGAATTCTTCATTAAAACTTAATAGTGCTTTGTGCTTTAATTCATCTACTCCAAGATACATCGTAGCCATTGTTTAATATATATGTATATATATACGTATTTTTAAAATTGTTTTTGTATAAGTTTTCAGGAAACTTGCCGTAATTCGAGATCCTTAGTAATGTAGTTGATAATTTAAAAGAAAAATTATTATTTAAACTTTAGTGTCGACTATTCGATAGAAATTGAAAGCCAAGTTACCATTGGCTGCTAATCGTTTCAAGATAATTAAATCTTTTTACAGACGTTCTAACAGTACCCACTTTCATTAACAACTTTAAAGCAATAATTAACGCAATACCGTAAATGATAGCATTTTATATTTTAAATTAATTATTGTACAAATGTAAGAACGTATACGAATAACAAGTGCCGTGATAATCCAATTTCGACTTTATCGATAAGGGAATATAAACCGTACTCACTACATCACGTATATAAAATAATTTTACAGTATCTCCGTCCTACTCGGAACAATCCTCTATCACTGGCGACCTCAATATCAGGTAATATATACACAAAAGTTGCACGCGCGCGCCGCCGCCCCGCGCGCTTACGCCTGTGTACGAGATGCCTGCTTTTCAATTAGTATTCTAACGCAAGAGTAAAGGACAGATAGATCTTTTTTATTCGTTATCAGTTACGTGAAAAAATGTGTGATGTCGGTCTCGGATCCTTTAATCAAGGAACTCAAAGGTATGGTTAATAAATATGTGCCCATGTTATTTTAATAATTAATTTTAATATACACCTTACGTTTGAAAATGCTTAGGTTATAGAATTTTTAGTAAAAGGCTTTCGTTATACTTGAACGATTTAAATAGAATTTAGATTTAAATTTTTTAAAATTATTTATCAAATTTTAAAGAACTTTAGCGGCTCACTCATTGCCATGTGATAAAACTGATGGATGTTTATTAAACATTTTAGCAGTCATCTTGAATTTCATATTGATTCAAGTCAAATATTTAACGTAAAATTTCCCGCCGTTCATTTAAAACTCTCATAACATTATTTTTGTACTTTAATAACAACGCATACGAAGATAATATGTTATAAATATACATTATAACAAATTTTATTATTAATTAAATTAATATCTGTTTGTGCGCGCGTGAGTGTGTATTATACGGATAAATGTCGTTTACAAATAAAAATTATTTTTCTTTTATTAGATTTCACTCGAAAATTTGTAGAACATGGCACGGATATTACTGATGATACTGAAGAACTGTCGATTTTTTGCAAATGCCTAGAAAAATGTTTTCAAAGAGGAGTTTTATTATATACAAATAATACTAACAGTCTAAGCTTTCCAGAAGCCTGGCAATGGATGAAAGACATCATCAAACGGAAAGAAGAGTAAGAATCAAATAAATAAACAAATGATATATTTAATATTACTTAATTACCATTAATTATACAAAATTAATTTTAGTTCATTAATTTCATATACATCTATAGTAGAAAACGTGTTAGAAAATTCAAAAGTGCAAGAATCAAGTGGAAGATTCAGGCTTTTAATACGAACATGTTTAAATCGCAAGTGCTTACATATCCCAGTTGGTTATTTGGTTAGTCCAATATCTTTATATTAACAATGTCAAATTCAATTTTTCATCATAGGATATTTGTACAATTTATATAAATATTATTTCTACTGAAAACAATCAAATGCTTATAAATTTTGTTCTTTATAATGATTTTTATTTTATTTACTGATTTTATTCTTTTTCATGCAAAAATATTACAATTCTTATTTATGTGATATTATTATTTTTTAATATAACATGATATACATATCATAGAAACATAATAAATAAGGTAAAGAATTACTTTTATAATTTTTATTATGTGAATACTTATTAATAAAGATATTTTTCTTATTTATTATATGATACGTCAGTTAAACCATCCATGCCAATTTATTTATCAAAATAAACAGTTTTAAATGTTTATTATTAGTTTATAAATATTATTATGTTAAATTGATTTTTACAGGTCAGAACCCCATTTTTAGCCTTAGATTATTATAAAACTAGTAGTATTCTTGGTGATGAAATTCTTGGTGAAATATTCTACTCAGTTTTATTACAAATTAGTATGATTAATTTTAAATTAAACTTGAGAAATGCCAGTTTTTTGGATGATACGTGGGATTTACCAGATACCCTGTCTCTAAAATTTGTACCTTGTAAATTACTTGGCTTATCAATTTGGTAAAAATAAAGACTTATTTTAACAATTGGTAATTATTAATTTAAAAAAAATTTTTACATAAAAATAAATGATTTCATAGTTTTTCAAGAGGCAAAACATTAATTATAAAAATAGAAAAGAATTCTGTAGCTGCAGAAGATGTAAGTACGTATGCAAAACAAATAGAAACACAAATAAAATATCTGCATAAAAAGTATAATACAACTTATTTAAATAGGAAAGAATAGAAGTTGGTGATATTTTAGACGAGATAAACGGTAATGTTATAACGACACATAATCAAGGAAATCTCCAGAAAATAATGAAAAAATCTGCATGTTTTCCTATATCTATTTATATTATTAAGGTAAGGCCTGATTTATTCTTAAAAAGATGATATTTAATTATTTTTTTATTATTTTTTAGCATCGTAGCAAAGCTAGTAATGAAATTTTCGGTCCAATTGTAAAAATTATTAAAAGCTCAGGTATTGATCACATGAAAAAGTTACTTAGACACCCTAAATTAGAATTTTTACAATCAGATACTCAAGAAGTTGTATCTTTGAATCACAATGACATATCATTGCAACATGGAAATAGTCTTGGTTGCTCTCTTAGCTACTGTGGTTCTATATTTATTGGTAAAGAAGGTGATGTTAAACAAATAGAAAGGGCAATAGAACAATTTTTACAGCCTAAAGAAATTCAGTATACTCCAATTAGGTTTGAGTGCTTTGAGCTTTCAATTAAGATCAGTGACGAATTGAGCAATAAAGTAATTTAGTATTATTATTTCGTAAGAATTAATATTGTCAAATATTAATGCATATACTTTATTTTAGATGATCTTTAAAAAAAGTTATATGGAAATTTCGTCATGTGGTCGATCATATAACTTTCCAAATTATTTTTCATTTATCTCTAGGTAACAATTTTTTCTCTCTTAAAATTATATAAATTTTTTAATTAAATATAAATTTAAATTTAAATATAAATTTAATTACTATATTTTTAGAGATACAAATAGTGAAGAGATAAATTTTGAAGCACATATATTTTATCATAAAAATGATAAAATTGTGCAAATTATTCTTCAAAATCTTGGTCAAGGGTTTTATCGTACGCATTTTGCAGTATAGAATAGTCTAGGTTACACTATTAAGTATTTTTATATAAATCTAACTAAATATTGTACATTATATCTATTATTAAACATTCACGAATAATAAATAATAATATTAATTTTATTGTATAAGACTTTCGTTTAAAAGTTTTACAAGATTATACACCTGTAAGATTTATTTATTTATTTGTTATTATATTTATTTTATCATGTAAAAAGTATTCAAATATATAATTATTTTATTCTTTATATGTTTTATATATTTTATTTTATTAAAGCCTGTTTTCAAGAAAATTAAAATTTGATTAATATATTAATTTACAATCAGACACATATATATGTGTGTGTGTGTATATATATATATATATTTGCTTAATATTTAATGTTAATTAGACATAGCTTTCTAAAATAATTTTTTCTATTAAATTTTAAAATGAGTATCGGTGTCGGAGATATTTATGTTAAAAAAATTAATTTACTTTTAATTGTTTATGCTGTTTAGTATATTGTCTTTCTTGAAACAATATACGTTGATTAAATTTTTAAATCGCGTTTCATAAATAAATAGTAATGAAAATGGATCGTGAATTAGAAGTTCTTTTTGTTGTTTTTATAATTTGAATTTAAAAAAATTGAAAAACACGAATGAAAATAAATACTGTTTTTTTTTTTTTTATTATTACATAGATTATTATTGGAAAGACTTGAGATAAAGAAATATAAACAAAAATAAATTATTATAATAAAAAAAATTAGAAGAAAAAGTACAGGACGTGATGGTGACGTTTACAGTTTGACAATTCTGATATTTCGCCAACGAATACATGCCTAGGATTTCCGATTTAAAATATCGGCTTATACATGTATTTGTCGTCTGGTATTTTTATTATTAATAAACGGGTGTAGAAATTGATTTAGAACTTATCTGCCGTGGAACGGGTGAGTCCTATTATATCGGTTGAGAGTGCAAATAATAAAAAGCAAAATAAAATTATGTTATTTTCAAAAAGATTATTATAACTCGGAGATTAATTAGTAAATTTTAGGGAAAGTTTCAGATACTCCTATTGGTAGTATTATCATCTTGAGAGAGAGAGAGAGAGAGAGAGAGAAAGACAAGATGACAATTTGCGGTAATTATCTACTGAAGCTAAGTAGAGGCCAATATATTATAACGTATAGGTAAATTTAAACGCTTAAGTAATACGTATGCTCCGGTAGACATTTCTCAGACGTCACAGGGCAACAGTTATTTATATTAAAGTGGAAAAATCGTTACTTTCGATACAGAAAATTCTGCTTTATAACGAAAATACGGTAGGCCAATTATTTCTATAATAAATTGGCTATCCGGCTCCGTTAACCTAAAATAATATCAAGCCTTGAATAATTTATAATTAAATATGCATTTAAAGGGACGTTTAAGGCGAGATTTGTAAATTTAAGGTATTTTCGAAACCGAATCGTGAATATTATCGAGGTCGAGGTCAATCAAACGTGCATCGGGTGATCCAGTTTTTAGCCCGGCTAATCTTGCATATCTGAAATTCCCGTTCGGCCGATTATACTGATCGATGTTGTACCCGATCTTCTTGTCTTTTATTCGTCCTACATCTCCTTCCAGAGGCCTGGAATACAATACATACGCCTTCTTCGTCGCTCTCTTTCGCTCGCACTCTCTCTCTCTCTCTCTCTCTCTCTCGCGTACACACACACACAGGCGCGCGCGCGCTCTCGCGCACGCACGCACTCTCTCTCTCTCCCTCTCTCTCTCTCTCTCTCGCTCTCCCGCTCTCTGAATCCCTTATTATTCGCGCTTTCTTTCTTTGTTTCTCCACATTTCATGCCTCTGTAATGTTTACCAATTTGCATAGATACGTAGCCATGTCTAACAGTTTGCTAAATTCTCACCTTCCTCTATAAACATTTCATTCTTATTCTCGTAATGAAATGTAATTATTATAATTGCCATTGAAAATTCCAGTGATAAAGTAATCGGGCGTGAAGCTTTATGTTGTGCATAATAATGCCAGCATCAAGCGTCGATCAATCAATTTCGCCAAATCGCCTTATTTTTCTTCATATCTGGTATAACTCTTTTTCCCTCTTATTTTTATCTCCTTGTCTCTCTTTAACGAAATAAAACCGTCACGAAAATTAAGGAGCGAGTGTGTCGCCACTCGCCATCGCGGCACGATAAAGACAGAGAGGGAGTGTGACTGTGTCACTCTTTGGCCGCTGGCGGAATTCCGCAGGCCTCTTCGACGACGACGTCGAGGACGGGGTTGACGGGGAAAGGACAAGTCGAGGGCATTGCGGTTGCATACGTTTTATAAGGAACGTTAACCTGGTTGAGGAGCGCGGAAGGAAGGAAGGAAGGAAGGAAGGTGGGTAGGCGAAAGTGAAATCGAAAGCGAGCTGCTCTAGGTTCGGAGACGAGGGCCGGCGAAATATTATTATCCTTTTGGTATTATTTTTAACGAGGTGGAGGTACCGAGTTGCTGTCTATTCGCATAAGTGAACCCGGGATCGAGCTACGTTACTACTCCTAACCATTATACTGTTGACACTATTATTATTATCATCTCCGTCGTCGTGGTCGTCGTCGTCGTCGTCGTCGTCGTCGTCGTCGTCGTCGTCGTTGTAGTCGTAGTCGTCCTCGTCGTTGTCGTCGTCCTCGTCCTCGTCTTCGTACTCATTTTCGTACTCGTCTTCGTACTCGTCTTCGTCGACACCATCGTTATCATCATTAGTACCGTTACCACTCTTACTGCTCTTGTTGTTATTATTATTATTATTATTATGGCTGCTAACGGAGCAACGATCATAAATAAGAATACGAGCGCGAAGACCGCAGCATCGACATTGGTACCGACGACGACTTTCAATAATTCAGCTGCAAGCTCAGAGAATCAGTACTTTTACGAAGATGTTGTTTACCGAGTGGACAAACGCGGTAACGTCGAATTTGGCATCGTCATGGAAAACGACGACCAAGAGTTATCCGACGAGAGTAGCGGCAACGAGGACAGCCCCAAGCGAAAAAAGGGTGAAATCCGCGTTGTCTGGCATCCATCTGGAGTCGAGGAGCTTGTCAGTTCGAAAAAGGCAAGTTTTTAATCTGTTAAAAGGCACTTTTTACACTTTATTTAATTCATCATCCATTTAAATGAGTACATGCCTTTAATCATCAGACATTTGTGACCATTAATAGACAAACAAATCATTTAACCTTTAATCATATCTGTTATTACCTAATATACGCAGACACAAGCTGTTTATACAGATTGTCATTATCTAGTATTACTTGGAAAGTTGATTATTTTGATTTGAAATTTTCTTGTTTGTAATTATTTCTATCTATAATTAAATAATGTATTCTCATGCTAATTCAATTAAAAGTAATTTCAAGAATGATAAATTAATAGGATCTTTGTATAAATGTACAAAATCTTATTGACATTCTATTACTTTGAATTTATAATTTAATAATATATATTATTTAAGTAAATATATATTTTTTCATTTAATTTATTTATGAAGCAAATTATTAAAAAGAATAAAGATATTGTTACAGGTTCATCTAGCCGATAGAACTTTGATGCCAGGTGACGTGGTTAGACGCATGATAAAAGGAAAAGATACACAAAGAGGCTATTGTCGAGATATTGAGTTAACTGCTTGCGTTCAAGTTATTGGTACAAAACAAGTATTAACAAATATCAAGAGTGAAAATTTAATACCACTTGAGGTAAAAATGCGTATATAGTTAAATTTCAATTACTTTTTCACATACATTCACCATTAAATATCTTTGATTAATAAGGATTCATTTTTTTATAGGAGTTTGCTTCAGATATAGCAGTATGTATGGATTCTTGGGTAGGAGGAATCAGAATGGTTCATTTTAAACTGTGGCTGGCCACTCCTGACGGTTCCAGATGCGTTATTAATGAAATTGATGCCCGAGGCTTAGAACATTTTGAGGAAAAAAGAGAATCAGTAAGAATATATTATGACAATATTATCAGTGTATAGTAATTATATTTATGATTTAATGCACATATTCCAAATGTACGCGCGGCCGCACGCGTAAATTATTTAATTATAATTTGCCGTACGTATAAAATTAAGTTTTACTTTGAACCTTTTTCAGGACAATGATTTTCCTCACTCTTCAGAATTTTACCCAGGTCAAAGTCTATGGGGGCCTGTACATTGCCTTGAAGAAGCCCAATGGATTCAATGTACAAAAGAAATGAAAGCCAAACGAAAGTCAAAGCCTCAGCGAATAACAAAAGTAATTGTTGAAAAAGTGGAAACTGATTGGGTAGGTGTACACTGGCAATGTAAAACTTACTCTAGAGATGGAGCTTGGACAGATCAAGCACATCCTAAATTCGATGTAGAAGGCGAAGATTTAAAAAAATTGAAATTGCTTAATGTTTTTGAACCATCAACACTGCAAGTGGGCGATAGGAATTTTTATGTGATCAAAGGTGATGAAACTATAATAACCCGTGAACAATGGCGTAAGCATCAAAAAGAAATTTTTCAAGTTCCTAAGCATAGTCCAAGAAAAACGCGCAACATTAATACGGCAAAAGTTGAAGAAAAAATAAAAAAAGACAAGGGGGCAGAAAAATTGCAAGAGAATTCGAAAGAACAAAGCAATGTCAATATTGAAAATAAAACTAATAGTGAAAAGGATGCAATAAGCACTAATTTATTATTGGTTCCTGTTCAAAATCAAAATATTGAAAGTTCAGATGATTGGGATACGGAGGAAACTGATTCTCAAAGCGACTCTGCATCGGTACAAAAAGCGAAATATTTTTAATGAACGGCCGTTGAAATTTATAATACGTTTTATAATCAATCTTTTATTTTATAGGTTTCAAGTGGTTGTTCCAGTTTGTCGTCAATGGGAAAGAAAAAAAAAGGTCCTGCACTAATGACCAAAGTGCTTAAAAAGCGTAAATTATGCAAAGCTAGAAAAAAAGTTCCTCCTCCTCCATTGATACCTGGAACAAAAATTGTTGTAGAAACGCTTTCTACAAATACAAAAGCAAATGTTGTATGGCAAGATGGTTCTGTAGAATTTGGTACGTATATGTGAACCTCGGTTCTCTATTTTATGCCGTAGAGTATAATTTTTTTAGACAAAAATTTACGAATTAATAAGTACATGTTTTAATAAACTACTTCATTATTAATATTAAATAATATTTTGTGCATTATATCGAATTTCTTTTTAGGTATACCATCTACTCAGTTGTATCCGATCCACCATTTAGATGATAAAGAGTTTTTCCCCGGTGATTTTGTCGTTGATCAAAATGAAGAATCAAGAATGTACGGAGTAGTCCAAAGTGTAGATCATCAAGGAAGAACTGCCACAATAAAATGGTTTAAAACTTATACATCTAGTCAAAGTCCTCAGTAAGTACCTTTCAATTACGGAATTGAATAAAAAATACAAATATTCTAAGTACATGACGTCTTTCCGCAAGATACATAAATTAAACAGCTCCTTGTATAAAAACTGAAAATTTCAAGAAACATTCATTGAAGGATATTTCGATAGTATAAAGTAATTAATTAAACAGTATACCTGTACGGAAAAAGTATTTTAATTAAAAGTTTTGTGTTTCTAATATTTTTTACGAGAATATATTGTCTTTACATCAATAAGAACAATTAGAAACTTTCGGAATGACCATAAAATTCTACGCGCTTATTAATTTAAGACCGTTAAGCTTGAATTAATTGTAAATATTAATGTGACAGGCCGACGTTTTTAGAAGAACGCGAGGTAAGCGTTTACGATCTCAAAGATCATCCAGATTTTCAATATCGGCCAGGCACTCTAGTCATTCGCATAGCGAACTTTGAAGGTGAGGATGCCGGTTGTACCGCCGGTCAAGTCCTCGATAATTATCCAGAAGGTCGTGTTAAGGTCTGGTGGGTAGATGGTCACGTGAGTATGTGTTGGCCACAAGATTTGTACAAGGTAGGGGAGTACGACAGCGACGAAGGCGAACTCTGGGACGACGTTTCTTCAGACGCTTCTTGGGAGACAGAGCTTGAAGACTGTTTCATTGCGGATAACGATGGAAATACCGAGCAGACTGAAAGCATAAAACCAAAGTTAGCGGCGCATATTGAAAAGGCGAGGATCGCCATGTCGAGGTTGGAAGAGATCTTTACACAGAATCCGGCATTACAAACTACCGAAGTTATGAGGCGGCTCCTCGAGGTCTATAAGGATTGCCGATACATGGATAGGCTTATGGGTACTTCCTTCTTCCACGAAAGTAATTTTCAAGGACTTTTGGAGAGAGTTAGAGAAAGAGGCAGAGCTAATGTCGCTCAAAGAATGGCAGATCAGGTTTGTATTGCCGCTCTTAAGTTTTGTTAAAGTATTTTCATTTTGTAATAATCAAGATCCTGTGTAGAGTAATAATTTATTTATGCTATAGGTGAATCGACTGTTTACCCATACAGACAATGGATCGGAAAAAAATTCGGAACACGTTGAACCTAAAGGTCAAGACGCCCAAATAAACAGTGTCCATAACTCTATAGAGAAAACCGTTTCCGAAGAGATAAGTTTAATATTTTCTGAAGAAGTCGCATCAAACGACGAAGAGAATAAGCAAGATTCGAAATCCAGTGAGCAAAGCAAAGAGAGCCAATTTTTTATTCAGATAAATTTAAATCCAGAAGATTCTGGCTCGTTTTCTGCAGAGCACTCGAAAAAAGAATCCGGCTCAAGTGAATCTAGCGGAGAATTCCTTCTGAGCGAAGATGCCAATAACGTTGAAAAGTCCCCGGTTCTAGAAGTTCAAAAGATTCCAACTTTTTCCGAAAGCATGGACAACCTTCACATCAGGTCGTCGCACGTATGCGTCAAGCTTTGTAATCTCATCAAAGCACAATTGGGTAATTGACTTTATTACTCCTATATTATATTCTTCCTATATATTTTTAATTCTAATTTTATCTAATATCAACGCTTAAAATTGACAGTATTGGCACATGCTGAAGTATCAAAAAGATTCGGACTCTCAAAGATTTCCTTATCCGATGCAACGAAAACCTCTTCTCCTAATAAAAAGCTTAAAAAGGAGGAAGAGAAAAAGGTCGATTTACTGCCAGAATCGTCAGAGCCGTCGATAGATATTCCGCCACAAGTATATACCGAAGGTGAAGGCTTTTCAATAGAAGAGGCGGCACCAGACAGTCACAAATTTAAACTCACCATGTTCCAACCGACCGATCCTGCCAACTTTTTTCGTACCGTTTCTAAGGAATTGAAATTATTGAAGAGCTCTCTTCCGCCTGGTATATGGGTTAAGGGCTTCGAAGATAGAATGGATTTATTCTCAGTAATGCTTCGGGGACCCGAGAAGACCCCTTACGAGGATGGACTCTTTCTCTTCGACTTTCAGTTGTCAGCGGACTATCCAGCGGCGCCACCTTTATGCCATTACATTTCGTATTGCAGCGACAGGTTAAATCCTAATCTTTATGAAGACGGGAAGGTCTGCGTGAGTTTATTAGGAACATGGGCAGGCCGTGGGACGGAAGTCTGGACGAATTCGTCGACGCTCCTTCAAGTTATAGTTTCTATTCAGGCAAATTAATTTTTTCATTATCGAAACTTCATTGTTGTAACATGATTATAAATTATATATATATATGTATATATATAACTAATAATGTAAATTTGTGTGTTTAATTTTTAGGGTTTGATTTTGGTAGCGGAGCCGTACTTTAACGAAGCTGGATTTGAAAAACAAAAAGGTTCCCAACAAGGCTGTGAAAATTCCAGAATGTATAATGAAATGGTTGTACTGAAGCTCGTACAATCCCAGTCTAAGCTACTGCAATACCCTCCACTAGTATTTAAGGATACTATTATAGAACACTTTAACAGACATTCTGAAAAATTAATACAACGATTAGAGCTGTGGATGGAGATCTCTGAACAACATAATAATCAGCATCCTCTGTCGCCCGCCACTCCGACAACTTTTAAAGAAACGACTTTAGTCGGTAAGTACCAGAACAAAAGACAAAATTACTTTTAGTGTAAAATTAAAATGAATTTGTTAAGGAAATTATAAACGGTTAATGTATAGAGATTAGGGTGAATTTAATATTAATGAAAAACATGGAAAATAATATACAATTGACGCGTAGACAGTATATAAACGATTTTGGTAGTCGTGAAGTATGACCGAAACTATTTAATATAATGAAATATAATTAAGAGTATTTTTGGATTCGATTTCGAGTTATCGTTTTAAGAGTATTTTACATTAATGACGATTTTATAGACATAAACCATAACTGTGCTGTTAACAGATAACCAAATCCTGCCAGAATTTCCTCTGATACCGGCATCAAAAGGATTCTGCATAACGTTAAAAAATACCCTGGCGAACTTTAAGCGAACTCTAATACGCGAAGGAATAATCAAGTGTCCTCCAGGAACAACAATATCCTCGGATACTCTGCAAGATCTCAGCAGCAGAACAAGAGCATCGAACGACGAAAGCGTTGCGGCAATAATCAATTTATCGTCTGAGCCGAGTTTAGATAACGAATCGACTTCTATAGTAACAACACTAGAGTCAGCACCGAATTTCACTACTCTTCCCGCAAACGAAACGAAGAGAGATAGTCTAGATCGTAATACCAGCTAGCCACAAGGTAAACTCAAACGCTTAGTTTACAAGAATAATCACATGGCTATTCGGTAATATTTAATAAGTATTTAATCTTGCTAAAAAGATATAGAAAAAATTTCAGTAATTAAATAAAATTTAATTGGAACATTGAGAATGAAAGTACATTCGTCGTCTCAATTTAAGAAAAGAATTTAGTAAGGAAATAAAAAATTTAAGAGACCCTATATGTTATATTATTTCTTAGATTCAATTGTATTATTGGAATGCCATGTTATCATTCATGTCTTTCAGCAAATACATAAAACTTGTACACTCGTCACTAGTATACTAAATAAGAAAGCGAACTGAAGTGAAGCTGTGTAAGGTGATTTATCTTATTTATTGTACGTTTGGGAAATATTAGGTCGATTATCTTAAGTATCTGCCTCAAAATCATATTTTTCTAGAAAATGTATATTTGTTTATAATTTTATCCATCCGTGGTTGAGGAACGATATGCAAAATAATTCAGATATTGATTTGTTTTACTTTCAATACTTTTCATTTTTAGCAAACTTTTTTAATTATTAATTTTAATTCTTGTTATATTTCTGAGCTATATTTTTTTTTATAATTAATAAAGTTTATTAATTTATACATTTCTTTTATTTTGGATTTTGGATATACTACTGAAAGATATATATATATATATATATATATACATATATATATATATATACATATACATATACATATACATATATAAATGCGTGCACATATTTAAATTATAAATTTATCAAAATTATATTTTATATTTTACTTAATTGTATTATTATTATTATTATTTATATATTTATAACATTAGTATTCTAAGAAAGAAATGTATTATGATATTAATAATATTTTTTTTTATATAAATTGTGTGCAATATGTTAAAAGACTATTAATTATTACGAGATAAGAGTGAAATCTAATAATTTTTATAATTTATTAAAAAATTTCGAAGCTAAAGAATCTTCTATGAATGTTTATGTTACATAATAATAAATGAGTACGTTGAATTCCTTAAGTGAATTATAGTTTAACTTTTATAGATGCATAAACTGAAGTTCTCGTTTATTCACAAGTTCTATTCGTTCAAGATTAATGAGAGTTAATTACCGGCTATTTTTCTAAGCCATTGTATTGCATAACAATGGCTCGAATGTAATAAATCAAATTAACTGTAATAATTAACAAGCAATTGCTCTCGGTTAATTGGTTCCTTCTTGTACTTAACACTGTCATTAATTTCTTTTGGTAAATCCCCTGAGATCTCTAATGCCACTCCTAATTAGTAGCTCCCAATACTACAGATAATTCATTTGCTTGTGATAAATTGCATGAAAATTATTAAGCCAAGCATCGAAAGTATCTATGAAATTCCAGGTCGAAGCTCCTAATGCATGGCATGAATCGGTAATTTGTAATCGTGCGAATTGATTTCGAATCACGTGATTTTTAAATTAACAGGAAGTTATTCGTTGGTATTCTTAAATAATGCGGATCGTCTTGAAATGTCTTTAAATATAAATATGATCTATGGAAAGAATTTGAAATCAACAGCTCTGCTAATTTTTCTAATTATAGCATAAGTCATTAATCTATAATGCGTTTTATAAGTTGAGTAAACTTTTGTAATATTTCATTGTGAGAGTTCGACTTCGATCAATTGAATTAAAAGAATCTTTTTAAATATATATTTTAATATATTTTAAATCTATCTGATTTTCATAAAGGTAATGTAGTCTCGAGGTACTTTCAATGTTGAAAGATTGCAGCTTGGTCTTGCTATTGCTATTGCTATTGCTATTGCTATTGCTATTGCTATTGCTATTGCATTTTAGATTGTAAATTTTAGAATACACGATAAATAAGATTATTATAATTTTAAACTGCTTCTCATCTACTCATATTGTATATAATCATTAATAAAACTTTATATACTGCGTCATCGCCGTATCAAATGTACTACTATTTCAACGTATATAATTTATCGCCAAGAAATTTTTGCCGATTAATGGCTTATATAAAACGGAGCTTCAGTTTGTTTTTTCATTATGAAACATTTAAAACTATAAAGATTATTAGCTTCTTTAATTATAAAATTTCCTATATTTCAGTAATAAAAGTACGTTAATATATCGCTTCGTTAATATACCATACAGATACAGTGCACATAAAATACATATATATATATATATATGGTTACAAGTTCTCTGAGTAAATCGAAGATTTTAATTCAATGTAATTGAATTTATGAAAAACAGAATTATTTAATACACGAGTGATTCGGTAATTGAATAATTTATTCGCTTTTAAAAATTTTCGAGTAAATATTATGAACGTATACGTATAAAAAAGAAAAAAGAAAAACAAAAAAAAATCAAACGTAGTTAATCGATAATTTTGTGATAATTGTAATGTCGTAAGAAAAATCGACATAATGTTTATTTTGGAAGCGATCTATATATTTATCTAGAAATAAATATATCCAATTCAATGTAATATTCAAATATAAATTCGTGCATCGACTAATTTCACTAAATTTTAAAACATTCTGTAAAAATTCACGACTTGTTTCAAAGCATTTTTTATTTTTGTTACGTCACTTTACATTCAGTATAAAAGACAATAAGATAAAACTGTTAATAATTGAATTTTCAAATCATTTTGCATATTGGCCTTCAATCCGAACGTAAGGTATCATTCAGAAAGCGAAATTTAATGTATCCTTGTGTGTAAATATCAGATTTTTGTACAATAATGCGTTCCATTATGAAATTATTGTTCTACACGTATATATGACTCAATACTGAATCAAATACTCGTAATGCATAAAGATATACTTGGTTTATTTTTAATTAAACATACTGCAGGGGTGCGCGAATGTGATGTAAAAAAAAAAAAAAAAAAAAAAAAGAAGAAAAAAAGTGCAGATTACGGTAGGCGCTTTGGCTGCTACTTGTCGACCCAATAAGTTGCGCATTCGTTTTGGTTGAGTGAAATAAAATAAGATTTCTCGTGGGTAAATGCTGATTTGTCGGAACTACTTCCGAATCGGTGAGCAAGTACAGTATTTACAAAAGAAGTTAATAATTTATTCTACTAGTAACAGCGTGTACAGATTTAAGAATTGTAGACCCCCCGCCATTTATATTTTTATTCGTTCCATACACCCATTATTCCTATTGGCTGTAGGCTATAGGCTATTACCTATAAGGGATGAGTTGGATTTTCAGCTAAATCGTTAATGCTTTACTTTAAATTTTACTGTTTGCGGAGAGCGCGTGGGCGGGGCGGGGCGGATTTTCCCGTGGATTTACTACAGGCTTGAGCTGTTCCTTTTGCTGCCGGAATAATTGCGGAACCGCAATTAAAAAATTTTCTTGTATAAATGAAATCGCCTATTAGGTGCATGTGATGGGTGCGCGCATCGTCTATGGGGGAATCCCCTGAATGCACGGGGATTCCCCTCTCTGAGCGCACGAAGCTTTAGGCCAAGCCTAAACGCATATGTTATGTTTCTTACGTGTAGCTATGCACATTAGGTTTCTCATATTATATAGCTTTCTAAAAAAAAGTAGAAAAAAGAAAAGATAAGAAAAGAAAAAAACCGATCAAAAACAAAAATGTTCTGATGAAAAACCGTTAGAACATAATGTCGTTTATTAGATTCTTGATTAGATAGTCTTAATAGAATATTAATAAAATAATTTTTAAGAAATTTTGAGGCAGATCTTTTAAAGGAGAGGAATATTTGTTATTAGGATTTATTCAGCCATAAGTATAAAGAAAAGGTGAATTTAAGAGTTTGAAACCAAAAAATGTTAATCGATTCGATCGTAAAGGGTGATTAGAACAAAATTCTACATAATATTATGCAATTTTTGCTAAATATCCTTTTATGATTTTCAGCGATACGAAATTATTTATAAAAATTTGTTTGTTTGTTTGTTTTTTTTTTTTTTTTTTTTTTTTTTTATAGAAGAGGAAAAATTTTCCGAGTCTATTTAATTATTTATAAAAACAAGATATTTATGTATTTTAATTTAATAAATCATTTTAAATAAACATATGAGTTTTTACAGAAATATATCCACAGAAGGGTAGGCGACAAAATTTCTTAATCAATATATCAGTTTTCCAACGATCCGCAATTGAAAATAGTTTTTCCACTTTATTGTTAATTTCTTTTTTTATTATTTTAATACGAAGCTATTGAAATATTGAAAATATACAAAAAAAAATTATCATACGAATTGATTGAAAAATTAAGTATTTTATTGGAATATCACTCAAAGTAAAAAAAAAAAAAAAACAACGATTAGGAAAATATTGATGTTAAAGTTTTATAAAAAAAAAAAGAATAAAAAATTAAACAATACTTTATTATTATATTATTCTTAAAAATAAAGTGCAATTTTAAAAACGAATTAAAATTTTCTTATTAGTCAAAAGTAACAATTATTAAGTTAGCGAGGATGATTAATTATTAGAGGAATTCATTAGACAAAATAAAAGCTTTTGTGTACCAAAACAGGATATACAAAATAATTTAATATATATGTCTACTAATATTGTGTTCAACGTAAAAATTAGTTTGTTGTAACGATATTGGAAAGTATTGTATTAATAATAATGATTAGAGCTGAAGATTGTTGACTGAAATTTAGCTACTACTAGTACTACTATTACTACTACTACTACTACTACTACTACTACTATTACTACTACTACTACTACTACTACTATTACTACTACTACTACTACTACTACTACTATTACTACTACTACTACTACTACTACTACTACTACTACTACTACTACTACTACTACTACTACTACTGCAACTACTTCTACTACTACTACTACTACTGCAACTACTACTACTACTACTACTACTACTACTGCAACTACTACTACTACTACTACTACACTACTGCTGCTACTGCTACTAGTACTACTACTACTACTACTGGAATTATTCGTTGAAATTGGATAGAGAATTTCATTGAAAAACATAAATAATAATAATAATAATAAGTAAAAAAATAAAATATAATAATAGTTAAATTTTTATGAAAATTTATTTACCCATTATCATTGAGATTAGTTATTCTATTAGTAAAAAAAAGGAACATCAGCGTTAGTCGATTTATTGATTAATCACGAAGAAAATTTATTTCAAATACAAAAAGTACATATGTACTATAATAATGTTCGATTATATGTATATTTTTCAATTAATTTATACTTGTTAATTCTTTTAATGATATGCTCAAAATTAATTATCTTATATTTGAATAATAATTATTCATTTTTAATAATGTATATCAATCACCGTTGTATACCTAACATTGATATGTTTTCTATATATTAAAATAGTTAAATTACCATAATTTAATTATAACAAATAATTGTCTTCTATTTGTATTTATTTATTTGTACTGAATTGAGATAGAAAATATATTTTTATTTTTTTTACTTTAAATTTTTACTAGTTAAGATATATATATATATATATATACACACACATATATATATATTGTATCAGCGTACTACTTATTAATACAACATACTAATTTATATAGCATAATTAAAAAGACTGATAATAAATTATGGAGTTAATGAAATAATTATTTGTTTGTATTAATGAAAAAATTTCTTTTGTTTTATAGTCTGTACGAGTATTAAATTAATTTTTATTTTTTAAAAAGAAACTTCATCATGGATTATGAAAAAATGTTACAGATAAATAACAAAAATGCATTTTAAGTGCATTGCATTATGGTATTAGTCGAAATGTTTATAGTTACGGACATGGCGATTACATGCCCAACAAGTAATAATTATTGCGAACGATTTTTCCGATCTGCACGTAATTTAAATTATTTTTAACTTCTATCCTTCTCTCACTCCTCAATCTCTTTTTTCTTTTCTTTTATCAGCATACCATATCCAACTTGACACTCGAGACTCAACAACTGCAAGCTGATCTATAATAAGATATTCAATTATAAATTTCAATATTCCTCGCAGTAGGCTCACGTTTAGGAAAATATTTAATCATTTTAATAAATTTAGATTCTCAGCAGTACTTTTCATTTGTTAAACATTGTTAAAGAAATCATACGCATTATTGCATCAATTAATTTAACAAAGGATAAAGTATATATATATATATATATATAAGACAATGAAACATTAAACATTTTGAAAATGCTTAAAAGATATTATAATTCTACTCGTAACTAAGTACTGTTATTCAAAAAAATTTTAATTGTGGCGCTTTTTATTACTTGTATTGGTAATTACTATTATTTACAAAAATTTTGATGTGCTATAAAAGAGTTAAAATTAATAATACATCTAGTCGCAGTAGCTGCATATCCGTATTCTTTATTGTTTTTAATATTACGTCAATACATTATTAGTTATGGAAATATAAGAAAATTAGGGTATAATTAAATATGTACTTATTAAGGTTAAGTAAATATAATTAAATATGTCAAAGCTGAAAATCCAAAATGAATAAAAGCAAAGGTTTTCAATGACGACATGCGAAAGAGCTTTACCACTTTAATTTCAATAATAAAAAGCTCCCGGGGAATCGATTAAATAATTAAATCTGATCTAATCGTTAATAATAATATAATTTACTTATTCATTTATGTGTATAAAGTTAAAAAAGGTACAGCCGATGATTATAAATCATCGATGTAGAAAAAGTGATGACGGGATGTAGATCGAATACGAAGCCGAGCTTCCTGAGTGATTAATGAAATGGATTTAGTAAAGCTTTGTGATTTATATCGAATCAAGATTTCTCTTTATTTATTACAAAACAATATTTATATGATTATGATCTTTGTTTTTTTTTTTTTTTTTTTTTTTTTTTTTTTTTTTTATATAATATATGATAACAAAATTAATTTTTATAATTAAAGTTAATATAATATACTGTACGATATTTATTATTCTTTCATTCCTATTTATGCCTAATATTTATAGTTTCTATTAATAAAAAGTTGAATTTACAAAAAATGTATATAATTATTTTTTTTTGTACAGGTGTCCTACTTCCCCTGAAACCCCAGTCCACCGAACCAATCGTCATTAAAATTTTTTGTAATATATAAAACATATTCCTAAATTTTTTATCAGTTTTAAATATAATTTTACTAGAAATTATAAATGTATGTGATATCTATTGAATTTTTATTCTAATTACAAAATTTAATGTTACTTGTGATATGTCGAAAATATACAATAAATAACATTTAAAAATGCAAATTTGAATTTTACATTTACCATTAATATTCAATAAATATATTTGAACTTTAACTCATTGGCTCTTTAAAAATATATTTTCCACCGATGCATTAAATATTATCTATTATGAAACGGTATATCAAATATTTTTATATTACAGCAAATGTATGCCATATTCCAAAATTTCTTCTCCGAATCTGTCTTCGAAAATCTCACTTTTTTTAACGTTTATTTGGGTTTTAAATAATAATTTAACTACAAATCTATAATTTTATGCGTTTTTAAAATTTAAAAAAAAAGAAAGAAACGTAAGTCTCAGAAAACGACTTTTTTAATTTGTACTTGTGTAAACTAATATAGGTAAAATATTATTAAGAACCTGAAACTGAATAACCATAGAGGTCTCTTCCTATATAATAACAGAAGTGAAAATATCTAGATGTGTCATGTGAGATAAGAGTTATAGTTATATTATACCTGCTATCTCGGAAGTACCTTATCTACTGCTTGTGGATTCACAAAACACTTGGGAAAGATAAAGACTCGCCCATTTTTTAGTTACTCCAGGTGTTTAGTTGGTGTTCGTTGTAGCTCAACACGAGTCGAAAATGAGTTCAAGAAGTATTTTTTATTATTTTGCTATTGGATTCTGTGAGTATATTTACAATTTAAATAATTTTATGAGAATGTGACATTAATTTTGTGATATTGCGATCTTGTCGGCCCATTATGGTGAAATAATTTCTTGTGATTACGAAACTCATCATGTGAATTTTAAAACAGTGCTTTAAATTTATAAAAATAATCGTCAACGTTGTTTATATAAAAAAAAAAATTATAAATCCCGTCCTTTTTATGATTCAAATAAGTTTTTTATTTTTTTTCTTAATATATTACAGTGCAAATATATTATAAAATCATAAATCGTAATAAAATTAAATATATAAAACAAGAAATCATTTTTAAGTCAATATGCTCATTAAAAACATTCATATTTTAGTAATTCTTGGGATTTTCTTAAGTGAAACTGAAGCCAGGCGAAAAATTTTACGAGGACGTAAAAGCATAACTAGAAGATATTATAGTAAGCTATAGCTATTTTTTTTGTTTGTTTTTTTTTTCATATTCATACCTAACAAAATTGCATTTTTTAATAACGTTAATGTTTTCAATCTTAGAGGGTACGGCGATTCCGGCGTGGTCTATTGCAGTAATTTCCGGTTTGAGTATGTTAATAATGGGCGGTGGCCTGTACCTTATAGTAAAAAAATTAACCATCGATTCAATTGAAATAAATGAAGTACCTTCATACCAACCTGCGATGCAAGATGACGTCTAATTATATACGATAGAGATATAAATAATATATTTTATAATTTTATAATTACAATTGTAAATGATTTATTTATGAATTTTTTCAATTAAACTGATGACAAAATACAAGGTATTTTTTGTGTACAAATATATTCGTCGAATTGTTTTCTTTTTCAAATACAATTACGTCGATACTTGTCTATATTAAATTGACGAGTTCAGTGTTACAGATACAGGCAATTAATACCATTGTCACGTACATATTGTTTTTATTTATTTATTTATTTTTTTTTGTTTATTCAATGGTAAAATGATTAATTCAGAAACAACGAGGCAATTAAAAATTTATTAATGGCGCTCATTGTCTTACAATAGAACTTCTTAATATGACATTGCGAGCAAGGAAATATTCCTTTATATATACGCATTTCATTAATAATTATTAAAAAAAAAAAAAAAAAAAATAGAATTTAAAAATTGGTAGAATTAAAATTCTCTACGATGGTATTTGTCCGGATCGAAATACGATGTAACCACAACACGATTATTAAACTTCCGTCCCGTTAAGGTTTGCTGAGCTTTTTGGCAGTCGAGAACACTATTAAATTCAACAAATACCTGAAAGAAAATTTTTTTACATGAATTACAATTGATTCATTGCAATTTACACGTATTCGCAATACGATAATTCTTACAATAATAATAATAATAATAATAATAATAATAATAATAAGAATACTAACCTTGCCGCATCCGGGTACATCGACGCCTTCAATAGGTCTTGGTATTTCGACGGATCGAACAACCCCGTACTTATTACATTCTTCTTTAATATCTTCAAGAATATCTTCGTATTCTTCTTCCTCCATCAATTCTTCCGGCGTAACCATATTTAGTAAACATAATACCTGATAAAAAAAAAAAGTTTTTGTATTTTTTATTTATTCAATAGATAAGTAGGCGCAATAGCCTAAATTATGCTTAAAGTTACGGTTGGGGCTTTTATTGAAATCGATTGAAATAATTTAGCAAGTGATCTATAATCGTTGAAGTGTTGGTAAAGAGTTTGGATAAGTCGATGTAAATGTACGAAATGTACGACCTTAATAAAAGCGCCAATAGAAATAAACAAGGAGATAAATGTGCGATTTAATTACTTCGGTTGGCGGCCCGCTGGTTCCCACCATGGATAGACCCGGTACTTGGATTTGCACTGGTGCTTGTGTGCCAATCATCGGATTCTTGGCTCCGACACTCGCGCGTTGTACAATTAATTTCTTATCGCCGAGCTGCATGCCGTTGAGACCAGCGATCGCTTGGTCAGTCATGGACACATCAACGTACTCGCAGAACGCGTAACCTTTGGATAAGCCCGTCGCCGAATCCTTCACGAGGTTGAACGCTCGAAGCTGCCCGAAGCTCATCAGCAGCTCCTTCACCTGTACAATACATTATGTCAATTTTAATATCACATATTTATCAACTGCCTTATCGTACCGAGATTCTTTATACTATTATATTTATATCATTTCATCGTCGTCGTCATCATCATTATCATCATCATCAAGCATATGTGAGAAACGATCTTTATTTCTTGGTTGAAAATTTAAGTAAAGGAACAATAAGAAAACATTGTAATAATACGTTTGTAATACAGAGTTCATCGAAGGTATTAAGAAAATTTTTTCTTTAAATATTTTATTTATTACTTATTTCAATTACTGAACGTTTTTATGTATAATTAAAATCAAGTAAGACTTACTTACTGCTCGTCCTACTTCTATTTACATTCGTTTTTTTTTTTTTTTTTTTTTTTTAAATTTAAAATTGAAAACCCGTAATTATTATCGGAAGGTAAGTTGAGCAATGTACAAATTTCACATACACTTGATACGTTGAATCATTCAATAGTTAATAAATATGTATTCATATCCAGTGAAAAACAAAATTTTAGTTCTACCGAGCCATTGCTTCGGCCATTTTGTTCATTTATAATTATTACACTTTGGCCAACGTATTATTTTAGTTCTTTAGTATATTAAGGACACGTATACTAAACTAAAATTTTGTATTTATTCAGGAAACACGTAGGAATCGCGTATGTATAAGAAGATATACGAGAGTCACCTGATAAATGGATTAAAATTAAATTGTTTTATCACTTTTTAAATTAAACCGAAGATTTTTAATGTAAAATCCATACGCATTCAACTACGCTCCTAACACGATTGTTTTTTTTTTTTTTTTTTTTTTTTTTTTTTTAAATTCTGTTATAACGAAATATAGAGCTTTTCTCGTCTAACATCTAACGTCTATTTTTTTTTATTTTTTTTTTATCAATGCACATTATTCTCTTAAGAAAATTAAATGACTTTTCATTTTCATTATTTTTCTCAGTTTTTAACGCATTGTTCAATAATTCTATTCGATCGATAAAATGTTCTCGAAAAACGATTTATTTACACTCTCTGCCAATAAAGCATTTACTCATTCTATTATATACCTTTTTTTACCACTAACTCAAAACTTCTGAAAATGCATTGCATTCGATTCAATAAAATCTAAGGAAATCTAACTCGTGGTTCTATAATCGATTTGAAAATATCGTTTTCAAATGCACTCTACTACCCATATATTATTCTTTGAAATGATATTTGCAATCGCATCATAAATTTTTTTATGCTACTACTGTTAATCGACTATGTAGATGCAGATGCAGCATGCCCTTTAAAATTACTGTATAGAAGATTATAATGTATTTCCAGCACTTTAATTATCGATTAATCAATGTAAGATCTCTTCTATTTTTTTCTCTCTTATGCTTATGAATTAGCTCTTCCGTTCTATAATTAATTAATTAATTAATTAATTAATTAATTAAATTTATCAAACGACTCGCGTATAATCTCAATGTGGCTTTATTCGTTAAAGAAAAACCAATTTTCAACTTCACACTTTATATTTTATACATATATTTACTAACGGCGTATAAACAATTTTTGTCATCTATGTTTCATTATTTTGTTAAAAAAAAAAAAAAAGAAAAAAACAACAACATCGAGTTACGTACTTATACGAGTAACGAAATTTTTATTGAACGACCGGAACACTCGAGTAATAAATACATATCGTGTCTTAAAGTGTTTGTTTGAAACATAGATTTGAACTAAAGTAAGATTTTTGTAGATTCTACGTCTGTCTACGTCCTATTTATAACGTAAAATCATTTCGAACCCGCAGTCGAATAATAATTAACCAAGCAAGCAATAAATAAAAACATGAACCGAGTATGTTCTTCAATAATCATGATCCATCATTTGCGTTACAAGCGAGACAATAACTCTATTACTATTACTATTATCATTATCATTATCATTATCATCATTAAGTTCCTATTTTGCTTTAAGTTATACAAAATCGTAACTTTAAGGGATACTTACGAACCGACTATGGCTCAGTCCTAGATCCTGAAAAGTCTTTGACACGATAAGTGGCGGCAGGTTGCATAGAAACAATTTTTTAAAAGAAAAACGATTTTTTTAATATTAGCAACTTGCCCTTATCGTTGTTTTGATATCATACATACATAACATAATATGTACCGCTTTGACGTTTTTTTTTTTTTTTTTTTTTTTTTTATTATTTTATATAAACGTCTTAACTCACGCAAAATTTGAAGATCACATCTCCCAATATAAAGGAGCTGCAAAATCGGTACATTTGTCTTTTCGTTTTAAATTTCTTCCCCAAGCGAGGAAAGGTGAGAGAATGAGTTTAAGTACTTGCCTCGAGGGACTGCGCAAGCCTCTCTCCAGGCAGTGTGGATTTTTGTCATGTTCAGTAGTAGTAGTGGTAGTAGTGGTAGAAGTAGTGGTAAGCAAATGCTTTTGATCGGCGCGACCCTAAGCTATGAAATTGGGAGAAAGGGAATGCTGATACATCATTTATTTATTTTTTTTTTTTTTTTTTTTTTTTTCCAAACAAAACAGACGATTTGACGCGAATTTCCTTTTCTTTTTTTCTTTTTAAACTTGCTTATAAGTTATCACTGAGAATAATTCGCTTATCTTGAAAATATCTTTCTCTTCGAAACACTTTCTCTCTGTAAATTTATTGAAACCGGACTTTTTTTTTTTTTTTTTATTGTTTTTTGTTTGATTTCTCATTCGCGTAACCCTGTAAAGGATGAATGATAAGGTATTCTCGAAAACGGAGCCTGAAAAAAGTAAGCCTGGAAAGAAAACAGCTGCAAAAAGGGAAAAAATACACTCTTTCTCTCTCTCTCTCTCTCGTTGTTGCTAGAAATTTTTCTTTTGAATTTAAAAACCTGAAACAGACAGTCGTGTGTCTCTCGCAGTTTTACCTAAATAAAAAGACATCGTTGTGTGCTTTCTCTCGGTTTCCCTCGTTTGCTCTCCAGCAGCAGGTACGACATTTCCGAAAACAGTGCGGAGTTTCGTTCAACTCGCTCAACTTTTTTATGAAATTGTAGAGGAGGAGAGGAAAACTCTCGCGCTGTCCAAGAATGAATCATACTTTTTGCCTGTAAAACACAAACCCGCTCTCTCTCTCTCTCTCTCTCTCTCTCTCTCTCTCTCTTTCTTTCTCTCTCTCCCGTTTCACACGTCTTTCTCTTTGTACCAGTACCATTTCCTTTTTTTATCCTAAAAAAGCCTGTAACTAATTTATAGAAGAGATCCGAGTAATTTGGATGGAATCGTCTTAAATTTATATAATATTTATATTGTTAACAATTTTACTGCACTACTGCGTAAAAGGAAAAAAAAATAATAAACATTATAATGGCTAGTGAAATTAAATAGTAAGAAGTTGCAAGAAACACAATTGTTAATTAGTGGCTATCGACACATTTAATAAAAATTACAAATAGTAAAACTTTAATTGTTAATCTTTTTGTTAATTAAAAAAGTCTCACTCATAGTAGTAACACAAGCAGTGGTCATTATTAAAACTATATTAAAGTGAAATTATAGCAGCTCTAATTTGTTTTTAAAGTTTATTCCAAAGTTATTATTTTGTATTTAAATAAATTCTACAGCAAAAGAAAATTACAAATATGGTAAATTAAAAAATTTCCAATTTAACCAAATCTCTTCTATATTTATCGTAAGATTTTTTAATGTATTTTCGCACCGTCGGTCGAATCCACGATGAGCCTAAAAAAGGCTGAAAAAAAGAACTTTTTCTTGATTGCCAATGCTCCGCGTCGTATATTAAAGCTGTAACGTCTCTAAACCGTTTTCATGGTGTCTATGATAGACGCGTATTAATAAGCTACCGTTTGCTATTACAAGGTTCATATCATTATCGTAAATTTTAATTCTCAAATCATTGAAATTATGCAATCATTAAAAAAATAAATATTGTATTATCCGAATATAATTGTTTACTTATTCAATTTATTATTTATTTTTGATTATATATTTTTAAAGGCTTAGTTATAATCTTTAATATATTGATTAAAAACATTACTGAATTAAATCTATTTTCGAATTTATTTTACGTAAGTAAAATGTTAAATAAGTACGTGTTTATTTAGATTACAACAAAGCATCTTCTTCAAATCATAAGTTCAAACAAGGTCAAAAATAATATTATTTATATTTGCTATTTAATTTATCTTTACTTGGATAAGTTATAAATATGACTCAAGAAAGAAGCGTAACTCTTTTAAGAGAAAATTAAGAAAAGAACTGTACATACTGTTATATTGATATAAGAACTATAGGTAGAACCACATTAAATAAAAGATCAAAATGCATTCAAAAGAACACCATGAATATCGTTCCTAACGTCTATGTCCCTGCACTATTAACTTCCGTGACCGATTTATAAACGGTAATAAATATGAATGTGAGGATACGAGCGTTTCGATTCCCTAGTCTAGCTGAGCAATGTCCTATTCGACGCTGAAATCTGGTGAAATCTCATACATACCTCGATGAACATAGAGCTTTAGTAGTTTCGTGGATGGAAGTCATCGAGCTAAATATCTAAATACTTATGGGTTTTTGTGGTAAAAAGGTAATATGTTTTTGGTCTAAAATAATGGTCTAAACCATATAAATATTGTAGCGGTTCAATAAATGAGCACTACCGCAGATGTAATTTTTATATTACATAGACGCTAAAATCGCAAATTTTGATGCGGTTTCGCTCGCAGCTTTTGAAGAACACTCACAAAGCGAGCGAAATACGCGTTAATGAACAAAAATTGCGTTCAAAGAGGTGCTATAAACTGAAAATAAACATTGCATACATACCTGCTCTTCATTCAAGTAGTTTGGTAAACCACCAATAAAGATCTTGTGGGGTGAATCTGGAAAAACAAAATTTTTATGATGAATATTATGTACAACTTATGTAAAAGAAGAAGAAGAAGAAAAAAGAAGTTTTACATTATAATTATTTCAAGTAAACAGAAAGCTTTTGTAAAATCTAAAATATTTAAATGTTCATAAATTTCTGAATATACGTTTAAAGTAAATATATATTGTCCGAAACAAATTATATTTTTTAAATTGTATAAATAATTTTAATAAAGATAAAATTTGTTTTATATAAATTAATTTTGAAATTATGTGTTAAAAATCAATTAAAAAATTTTCTAAATCCATAAATTTATATTTAATTAGAAAAATATATATCATTAATTAAATACTGTTTTGTTTTAAATGAAAAATTATTGTTTTATCATTATATGCTAGTGAATTTATTAAATTAAAAAAAAGTTCAACTTTGAATAAATAATCATGAGTTACTTTAAAGTATGTTTCACACATACCCGGAACCGTACCTGGAACATTCATACTAGGATTATCTGTCATTCCAGGCATAGGTTGATAATCATGAGGTCTCCTAATTTTCAAATTTTGTCCCTTGAAGTTAATACCGTCGAACGCCATTGCTTGGGTCGTTTCGTCTATCGATCGGAACTGCAGGAAATAAAAAATATTTCAGTTATATTTATTCCGCAGGACGTTTTAACCGTAAGTAATATAATTAACCTCTAAGAAAGCAAAATTTTTGTCAAGATTTATTTGACATGCTAGGACTGGATTCCCGGCTGCTTGAGCTAAACCGGAGAGGTGCATTTGTTGATTAAAGAATTCCATCATTTCCTCTTCAGTTATTCCGAAGGGTATATTTCCAACGTATAATCTCCTTGCTTGGCGTGTTATTGTACTACCTACAACAGGTACTGCGGCTTGTGGTGTGTCAGCTACGATATTAGCAGGAATTTGACCCGCTGCTTGCATAGCTTTGTACTAAAATCATTTAAATTATTAATCTTATTTGCCGCTGCATGAAATAGAATTTTAATGGATTAGTATATTACGCAATTAATTAATTAACGATTTTGAACCGTGTGCACATAGCCCATAATAATGTACTCATGATACGTATACATGTAGGTATATAAACTTATAAATAAAGTTTTTCTTTTTTTTTTTAAATACAATCAATATTTCTTTGAAAAATAATTATTTTGTGCAACCTATTCATAGTTTTAAGAATATACCTGTAAGGGAGTAATATGCTCGAATCCTGGTGGCGGTACATCCCAGTAAAGTGAAGCATTTCGTCTCCTTGAATTGCGACTTCTCTTAGGTGAACCACTTCTTTTGCGATCTCTCGACCTCCGCTCTTTACTTCGTGAACGTGAACGTTTCCTGCGTTCTCTGCTTCGTGATCGGTGCCTTCTGTCTCTGTCTCTGTCGCCGCGATCCCTCTCTCTGTCTCTATCACCGCGATCTCTGTCTCGATCTCTGTCTCTATCTTTATCGCGATCCCTATCTCTATCACTGCGCTCTTGTCGCTCTCGATCTACAAATAAAGAAAACGTTTCACATTGTAACTTTGATAATAATATTAAAAATTATATATCAACGCATTAGATATTTTTTAAATTTAATCTATCGAAATCCGAAAAATGATTATAGTCGCAACGGTATAATCCTCTATTAAACAGAAATCTTTGCTTCAATTGACATAAACTCATTCAGTTTTTGTTTTATTTGATGCTAGAAATCCAAAACTTGCCTATTATAAATACTTTATAATACCTTTTGTCAGTATAAGTATTAAGCAACGAGTAATATCTAAATTGAATTAAATGATTTTTTAATGCTAGATTTTTAAAAATAAATTGTATTTGACCTTCTTTAATAATTTATGTTACGTATTAGTAAGAATTATAAATGTATTAAAATTTTTTTTTACAATAATTAATTGTGACTTCCTTAAAAATAAAATCTAAAAACATTTGTTTTTAAATAATCATAAGTTTAATAAATTAATAATAACGTTTTTCGTACTTTAAACGTTCAAAATTAAGTAAAGAATAAAAATTATATGTGCATGAACAATAAAAATGATAACATACATAAAAAAAATAGCAGGTATAAAAAACTTAAAATTTTATATGAAAATGATTATAGCAATGAGTAAATTTATAAAAAAAATTAGATAGTACTAGTGATTTTAAATATTTATTTTTCTTCATAAACCGAAACTCATAATATATATATAAATATTTAATAAAATGATAGATAAAATATAGAAATAACTTTTTCTAAAACCTTTTTTAAATGAATATTATTATAACAGAATACAAAAGAAGAAATATGAAACTCGGAATAATTAAATAATTACGATAATCTATTTAAAATATAACTTTTAAAAAGCGATTTCAAAAGTCATGATGTATGTGTAGAAAAGTAATGAAGTAAAAAAATTGTTTAAAAGTCAGTATGAATAAAAATGAGCCCTAAGAAAATAATTTAATTATTATGGAAAAACAATTTTTATTACTAATACAATTGAAAATGTACTGCAACTAGCATGAACTTATTATTATTTTTGTAATTGTAAATATTAAAAGTATTATAAAAATATGTTTATGATTAATCAATAAAAAATATTATTAAAAACCGAAATGATAAGTAAAAACATCAAATGCAATATAATTCATACAAAAATCAATGTAATAATTCTAAACAATCTTTTTAACTTGTAAAAGGTAATGAAATATTAATTATCATCAATGAAATCAGTTAAATAAAAAATGTCAATAACATGTTTTATACAGAAGCCGAAACAAAAAAATGAGTAAAAAGATTAAATATTAAAATATAGTCTAAGTTTTAGTAACAATATATTACAGTTAATTTTAATTTATTTCTAATATATTTCATAATATATATTTTTTTAAACTATGGTAATTATTTTATTGGAAAGAAAAGTATAATAAATGATTATAAAAATAATAAAATGGTTTTAAAGAAAATATTTATTTTCTTTGATGAAATGTAATAAAATAAATTATATAATAATTTGCAAAAAATGTTTAAATAAAAGCAAAATATATTTCAAAACATTTATAACTTAGGTAAGTAATACTTAATTAAGTTTGAATATGTATCAACGTTGTAATATACTATTATATAAAATATAAAATAAATTATTAGTTAAAAATATTAAGAAGGATATTTATTTTTTATTACTGAGTCAAGTATTATTGTTTATTTAAAAAAAAAAAACAAAAAATAAAGTAACATTTTTATTGAAGGTTTTAATGATTTAAAAGAATCTTTGCTATAATCATAAAAAGAATTTATAAAATATTGAGAAAACTAATTTTATGGTCATTAGAACATTACGGATAAAATAATATTGAATTGAAAAAGTCGAAATTTGAAAATATCAATAAATATAATATAAATGCTGTAGTTAAATAGTTAAAAGGATAGTATACAGATATTAAGAGTAGAAGCTCGTATATAATGAAAATATTAAGAAGGAGGTTTCGAAAAGCCAGGGTAATTTAATAATTAATATCACGAGAATAAAAAGACGTAGTATAAGTAAATAAATAAAAAAAAAAAAAAAAAAAAAAAAAAAAAATAAAGTACGAGTAAGATTAAAAATCTATTAAAAACCATATTAACGATTAGTAGTAAAATATGTCTCTTTAAGGTTAGTAATCGATGTATCATAAATCAAGCTAGTTAGTTGTATGAAAGGAGAAATTTGAGCTACTTAGCAAGTCTATGAAACTTTTTAAGTACACGCTAATACATAATTGGCGTTGCAATGCTATTCTTGCTAAGAATCCATTGTAAAGCCGAATCGACGTAGAAAAATAAAAAATACGCCAAAGATTAATGGTGAAAACTTTATCTCCCAAGCCACTTACCTCCATTGAAGTCTTCGCCCATTTTTTTACTGTCCTAAAAATTCACAGCCTTTTATTTTAGATTTATGAAAGTCTTACTTAATATTATTGCAAAGGGATAAATTGTAACCGTATAACGTCGTCGAAGCGTTTTCGTTTGCAAATGCGAACGTCAATATGCGAATGACGCTCAATCACGAAGGGAAAATTTTCACAAAAGTAAAATGTACACGAGCCAACGAGGAAATAGAACTACGAACGGCAAGAACGCACGAAGCAGGCTGAACAACTTGACGACTCCGTTCGTTAATTCTAAAATGGCGTTATACAAGACACGTATCACCTTATTCGCCGTAACGTTTCATCTGCACAAGATCTTTGTAAAAAATGAGATATACATCGATAGAGACATTGAAAATTAAAATGGCCTATAAATTTATCGGTTAATCGAAATTACGAATACATTATTTAAATTTTGAATTTTAAACCGAGTTAAAAAAAAAGAAAAGAAAAGAAGAAAGTAAGAAGAATTCTCATGTATTGTTATTGATTATTTACATAAAAATATTAACTTATTCTCTCTTACATTGCCTGGGCATTTATTTTTATGCAAAAAGCTTCATTCCGAATGAAGACTGTATATCTTTTATCAATTTTATGAATTAATTGTATTTTCAATGTACCTAAGAGTTTTTCAATTACATTATTTACACGTACTGTTATACATATCGTAATTTATTTGAATAAAAAATACAATATTGTATCAAGTCCGGATATTCGAGACTTGATGCATTTTCGCGAATCCCCGTAAGGGTCGATGGAATGCTGGAATAACTAATAAGACGGAAAATTTCGAGTCTTCGTCAGATTTTATAGTACTATTTGATTTATAATCGAAAACAAGAAGAAAACAAAAAAAAAACAATATACGGATTATAAAATAAGTTCGTATCTCTTGAATCCGCTGTTTAAAGCCATTGCCAATTTTATTTTTAAAAAACATTTTGGGAATAATTCTAATCGTATCCTTTTTAGTGATACGTATTAAATGTATTATCTAAAAAGTATTAAGAAATGCTAAAATAAGTTTAATAATGCTTGTAATCAGCAAAAACTTAAGGTTCATTTTCCTTTTACATGCGCAATGATGCCTTAGGCTTCGTATACAATCGCACGATGGACGCAGATTCGATTCTAATAACAAAATAATACTTATAATGTACCGAATAAAACAATTTTTTTGTCCTTTCTTAACAAATTGAGCTAAATATTGTATTTATCCAAAGAATTATTTGCTACATTTAAACCTTTGGGCTTAAAACAACATTACACAGAATAACAATGTATAATTAACGAGAAAATTGTAATAATTAAATAATTAAAATTAAAATCACGAGTATACTGTACTATTAATTTAATCTATTATTAATTAATATTAATTAATCTATTAAATTAATGTTGGAAAACGGTTTTTGTACAAAGTGAAAGTTTAATGCAACATTTACCTTCTTTTACTTTATTTCAATTTAATACAGATAATATTTATATTAGAGAGAGAGAGAGAGAGAGCCATTGAAAACAGCTTTTAGTACTTTGATGATACCAGCATTTGTTATGGTTAATTAACAAATTTATTGTGTACAATAAAGATTTTCAGATTACTGTGAAGTTATATTACTACCAAATATGATAAGCATATATTAGTATCCGTTAAAAAAAAATGACAATGTACTTTTAATACTAGAATATTATTTATTTATCAGAAATGCTTAATACTGTTCAAATTGTAAATATACATATTGGAGATTTTACTGTAAAAGGATTTTGTTCGGTACATTCACTTTTTAAGAAATTAATAAACGAACCGGCGTTTCTTGAGAATTTCAAAAATATACACGCGCATTTGGTATTATGTGCTCAATTTAAGCTTTGATTACATTTTTTTTTAATAATAAGGTAATTGAGTTATGTAATTAATTTTTCTTGAAATTAATTTTTCTTGAAAAACGAAGTTTAAAGGATTTTTTTTTTTTCCTATAAATTTTTGCATGTATTACATAGTAATACGCATGAGCGTTAAATATTTGGGTTGTAGAGATCTCGTTAGATTAACAAATAATAATAATAATAATTAAAATAGTGCATATAGCAACGCTATAGTAAAATTTGTAGGGCAGAAATTGAGTGCGGCATAACATTTTGTTGGTAAAGTCTAACGATAGGCGAATGATATTGATTAATATTTGAATATTTAAATATTCTTATGACATAAGCTTATAATATGACTGCGTAGCAATATCATTAAGGGCAATAAAATTTTTAAGATAAATCGAGCCTGGCAAATAATACAGGAGTCATTTAAATTATTCATCCTATTTAAATTCAAATCAATTTACAGATCACATATTAATAGTAATACCGATATTTAATATAATTATTCAAATTGCCGGCATTAATAACGTAGCGTCACTATTGATAATAGTTCTTTAGCTGCTTAGTAATACAAAAGTTTGATAAAGAAAATTGACTTGGTATTAAATTTATAAAATATATTTTATACATTTTATTATATCGATATACAATGCCGATACAATTGATTTGCAATGCAGTGTCAATGCAAACTATTGTTGGTAACGGTAGTGATAATATTAGTAGCAGTAGCAGTAGTAGCAGTAGTAGTAGTAGTAGTGTAGTAGCAGCTATGATAATGGTAGCATAGCTGAGGTAGCGCCGTGTAAACTAGCAAGTTTGATGTGTAGTTGTGTAATGTTTCGTAGTAGTGATGATAAAGGTAACAACAGTAATGAAAGCGTTTATGTAGTGATTTGGTGTTATATTGTATTGTAGCTTTGTAGCAGAAGTAGCGATAGAATTATTAAAAAAAATAATAATACATAATATGATAGTATCAAGCATAAAGCCAGCTGTTCCATGGAAGGCTTTTAAATTTTCTTTAAAGATTCAAAATTTAGAAAATTCTTAAAAAAACGTTGAGTTAGTGATAATAATATAAAACTAGACGTAGGCATAATTGCTGAATTCATCTACGATGATACTGAAATGGAATTTAGGGAAATTATTGTTAATTTTTTTTGAGGCTATCGTTGGAATATCTTCAACAACTCATTGGGTTGTTAATGATAATGATAGAATTCAATCAATGGTAACTTAATACGTGCATTGTCAACTTTTTAAAACAATTTTTCTTTATGTGCACATTTTACTAACTATTTTGAAGTTTTATACTGATTTTACTACTTCCTTGAGCTTTAAACATTTAAATTTAACTTAATACAACTTGATTTTGTAATGTATTTTCTTAATTAGAAGTTAACACTTTTGTTTCATATTATTAATATAATATTATATTTTAAAGACAATATAGTTTGTATTGTAGTTAAAACCTTTACTGTGCTGTAGGCTAGTAGTTTTGTGATAATATATGACTCTTAAGTTCAATTTTCTGTTTTAAGAAATTAAGTATAAAGCAACTTCATCTCTTATATTTAAATTAATATTTATATTTAATAATTGAATGTAATAATTAATGAACTATGTTATATAAAATAAAAGCTTTGTTTATTAGAATATTATTAATTTGAATAATTTATTTTTAGCCTAATTCAATATTTCAAATAAGACAGCCAAATCATTTACTTTCATTTTTGGGACAACAGCAACGTCGTGATTTTGTATATAAATTAATTCAGACTATGACAACTCGAAGAGATGTAATAAACAAATTGTTATTTGACGTAAATTTGGCACCAAATATAGAAAGTGATTTACTTACAAATGATGTAGATTGCTTATTAAGTAAACGAAGTAATATTAAATTAGATTTTTATCATAGTATTGTTATAAGTGGAGCATTAAGAGAAGGAATAACGTGAGAAATATTTGATATTTACAAAATTTATTAGCTGGACATATAAGTACCGTTATTAATTATTTTTATAATTATAATCAATAGAGAAAATGACTTTGATCTTGATGAGGTACCTAGTACTGAAAAAAATACAGTGCCAGATTGTAAAAAGACATTTCCATTAGATTTTAGCATGCACACTTTTGAACACTTTCCTGTAAGTTATTTATTATTTTTTTATAATTGTTCTTAATAATCACTAAATAAGAACAATAATTTGTTATTTTTACTTTTAATGTAGGCTATGCGCGAAAGAAAACAATTGACTCAGCATCAAGAGAACGATTTAATGAGATTAATTTCTCCAAATTTAGATTTAAATACATTTGGTTATAAAGTTTCTTATGGGTTAAAACGCAATCATACATCATGGTTGTATTTAAATTTAGCTAGTATATATTGGCGAATTAGAGGAGATTCTTACAATGCTTTAGAATGTGCACGAAGAGCAATTGTCAAAGCACCAAGGTAAATTAATATATTATGTAAAAACAAAATATAAACAAATTGGTTACAATTGAATTAACATGTGATTTTTATTTTGAAAATAGTATAAAAAAATATTTATGCGTAATTATAATTTTACCTTTTTGTAATTGCTTATATAATAATTTCAAGTATAATAACTGTAAATTATTGCTAATATTGCTAGACAACATCGAGATATACCACTTTTAACAACTGCAGGAATTTTGCATGCTGCTAATCATTCTATGGAAGCTGCAATGGTTTTGCACACTGCAATTGAGTATGCACCTACTGAAAGTTTGCATCACCTTGCTCTTGCAAATATATATGCTCAATTAGGCAATTATAATAAGTCTATAGAGTATTATGACAATTCACTGAAAATTAATGCAGGCCTAGAGTTAGCTCGAAGCGCTAAACATAAGATTTTATGTACCTTAAGAATAGAAAATTCTTTAACTAATTTGCATCAGTAAGTATTGTTCTATCTATTAATAAAATTGTATTTAATCAATCAAATAGCAGTCTATCTAATTATGAAACTTTACTTTCTGTATAAAAAATTTTTTTTTGTATTTTAGACTATATCTTGATATTATATCTGAAGTACGTGCCTATGAAAGTGAATTTACAGAATTTATACAGCTTGAAAGGCGAATATTTTGGGAAAAAATTAAGCAAATGCCATTTATTGCTGCCCAAAATGAAGCTTATGATAACAGTTTCCATTCGGATTTAACAAACAATGGACAATTTTGTATGCAAAAGAATGAAGATGAGTCAATATTTTCCTGTGATTTTATGTTTGAGAGTCAAATGATAGCTCAAAAATTACAAATCGACTTTGATGCCGTTGAAAATCAAGCAAAACAAATTCGTGAACGAATCATAAAATCAAAAATTAGTAACAGAGCATAAAAATACATTTTTTATTTATGTTTGTTATTCATTTAAAATAAACATGCTCATGCAACTCATGCGCACGCAATTCTACACGCACACGAACAAAATAAAAAATGAAGACGGAATTTGTAAACGGTGCTTCAATTTTTATGATAATATTTAGTAGACTAAAGTATAATTTGTGATAAAAAAGTTACTTCGATTAAGCATAATAATAAAAGTTTAAAACAAGAATTACAGAAATCAAAGAGACTATACGAAGAACAAATAATTATATATGTATATATTTAATTTATTCTAGTTTGTTGCACATAATGACTTAAAGTTTACTTGAAATTACTCTTTATTATTTTTAAAAGAACTTTTATATAAAATCTTTTGTGTAAAATATGGCTACGACAATTGGCCTACTTTTTGTATTTGAAATAATATTTATAGGTAATATAATTCACGTGAGAAACTATTTGGCTTTACATTTTCAAGTTTTTAACAGATTTTGCTACGTATATCTTAAATTTTATAATAGACTCATCTCTTTTAAGTAAAAGTCGCCCACTATTATTTTATTGTAAAATTTTTTATAATTAATACTATTAATTTCTTAAAATTCAGTAAATGATATCGCCTATGTAAGCAAATTATATGTAATAACTGTTAGCAATGTATAATAATTGTGCTTATGCTAGATTTATTACGAACATCATAAGAACACTTTACATAAATAGAGTAATGAAGATATAATACATTACAGCTTTCATACTATGTTCATAAATTATTGTGAATTGATGGATTCTTCATAGCATTATATTATTTGCATTAGAATCAACGTAAAATAGAATTAAATATAAACGAAAATAACTTAAAAAAAATAATATGTTACTGTAAAATAAAATAGTGTATTATACTATTCTTGTTAGAAATTTTATATTTTGATAGGAAAAAAGTATATTTTATTAATATGTGTTAGTACAAAATAGCGTATACATAAATTAATAACAGGATTTCGCCTGTTCCAAAGTGTAAATTTTTCAGACTACGATTTAAAAAATCTTGTAAGACAATCGACAAACGTAATATTAATTTATTGTACAAAAATTTCAAATTTTTAATAAAAATATACATTAAATTATTCTTTTACGGAAAATCTATTCTCTTCTATGTATTCTTCAGTTCGCATTTAAGTATATGTAAGTTAAAAAAATTGAGTAGTGAGCCAAGAGGTTGTTGTTATAGTAAAGTAAACATGATTTTTAACGTATTAGAATTAAACGATCGCCGATTGAAAAGGTATTTACTGACTGTTAATGCATTAACGCTCTCAATCGTTTATTTAACTTACGTATGGCGGATGGACCCCTGTGGCTCGGCTTCTTCGACGGTCTATTATTAATTCTCGTTATACCGTAGACTTCGTTGCGCGTGTTTTGCAGCAACATCGTAGCTCTCTCTCTCTCTCTGCTCTCTGCTCTCTGTCACTCTGTCACTCTGTCACTACCGTTCGTCACCCGAATACGTTTTATAATTTATCCAGCCGCCGGCCCTTGCTTCCCTTTACCACATTAATACCTACACGCAGGGCAAACGCGATCTTCATCGCCCGTGCTCCATGTATTCTTAATAGAACGCAATCGCGTTCTACGTATTGCGTCCTTTCGCATTAAAGCTTAGTTGTGACAAGAGCTTGGCGGCTTAGAAGCCATCGTTATCGCAATGCCCTGCCATTAATATGTTTTAAAACGATTTGTTCTTGCGTTATAATTAACTTACTTACATTTCTCTAGACGATTTCGATACTTTAATCCGCCGGCTCGCACTCGATCTTTTATTTTATTTATATTTAACGCACGGGCGGCCAGAAATTTATATCACTTTTAATGATACTTTCAAGCGATATTAACATATTAAAAACTTTAACCGCTTGTCTTAATAAGAAATAAGAAATTTTTGCCGTAAATCAGACTGGAGCTTTCATTTTTATCAATCGAATTTTTTATATTTAGAGGTAAAACTTTTTATAACCATTAATAATTGTAAAAGATGTAGTACGCGAACCAACGGATCCTGTCCATTAATCAGCCTGCCATGGATAATCGAGCTATATCAATCGCTATATCAACCGAGTTGCATATCGTTGCTTGTCGTTGCTTGCCACGAAAGATTTAATACATTACGTTACTTCAATGTACCAATCAATGTACATTGTTACTCAAATACCTATTACAATGCAGATCTTTCAAATAATCCTATTACCCTTAATAATTTTATCTAAATAACTTTATCCACGTAAAATAATAATATCGATATTTCATTATAATATATATATATATATATATTTACATGAATGGAAATCTTTTAGGGAAATTTTGTAGCTTGAAACTATTACTCAAATAGGAAAATAATTTATCCTAGAATTTAATGTATTTCAGAATTTCAGAATTTAATGAAATCTTTAATTACACGTTAATTCGATTGATTGCGATAAATTCCGGTAATTTTACATAAATTTTAAAAGACAATATTGATAATAACATTATATTTGAATCATTGGAATACTTACATTAATGAAACTACATGGTCAGAAATTTCTGTAAAGGGGGCAAGGATGAAATAACAATAAGAGTCTTGACGATATAAAATTTATAAATAAACAGATGTACGTTATTGTGTAAAGAATCACGTATGAATCGGGAGGAATAATAGTATTATTATCTTGTCAGGTGGGACTTGTGCTCTATAAGATCACGAATTTTCTTCCGCTTGAGTTCCGAATGCCATTTGCTCGCCCCGTACGACGTGGAGCGCTAACTCGTCGGGTTTTTTCTCCGGGTCTGACCGAGCAAGCAGCTGATGAGCTTCCCGTCGTTAGCTTTTCGGGAACCTCGACGGTCCCCAGCTCGTCGTCGCGCGTGTCTGTCTTTACGCGGTACCACCATCTCACCGCACCTGAGAATATTAAAAACAATATTAAATAATAACGTTATAAGCGATTGTTGTGCCGCCTTTTTATAAATAATAACCCCAATAATAACCCCGATGCATACTAATGTATACTCGTTATTTAAACGACTCCTTCATTTTAGAAATAATCATAGAAATCATCACAGAAGCCAAATCGCTTTTTCCCCTCGAATTCTTAAATTTATTCCTACGTTTATTCTCATCCAGCTCGGACTTAATTTCACTTGTTTTTTTTTGCCATTTAGCAACACTTTGTAACGAATTATTAAAGTATTTTATTAAATATGTAAATAGTGAAATATTGATTTTTTTATATAATTTCATCAGTTCATAAAAAATATCTTTCCACGTATTTGTATCATTAAAATAATTGGAAATAATTTTTCTATTTCATTATATTTCATCCTTTCAATATTTAATTGCAATTTATTTTTCATTAGATCTATATTTTTACGAAAGTAAAAACATACATATTTACCTTTTCTTATTATATTTGTATGCTTAATTATTTCGTTCAGAGAGTGGTAAGCGGAGTATATGGGCTGATTAAAAGTTAATAAAATAAGATTAGGTATAAAAACGTATACTTATTTTAATAAAAAACGAATGCAATAAAAAATATTGTTATTTATAAGTTAAACGAATACTGTTTATTTTATTACAAAAAATTAATAAAAACCAATAAATTTGTTAATATTTTATAATAAAATCAAATTTTTACAGAAAAATTCCTTATTATTTTCTGAAACCGAATAATCATTTTATTAACAAAATGTTTTATTTAACAAAATATTGCTATAATCTCATAGTTAGTTCTACAGTTAGTTACATTCAGTTTTTTATTTCAAATTTCGAGAAATTAATTATGTTTACAATACCTTGACGTTTACACAAAGAATACGATAATTAGATGCTAAATTTTATATAATAAATACAAAATTAATGTTATTAATGTAATGTGTAAAATAATGAAAGTAAACAATATTTATTGTCCCAGGCACTGATTTTATGTATACAGAGAAAATTTTATTTTCATTAAACAAGAAATTACTGACACAAGAAAGGTCTCTGAATCCCCAGCGATCCGAAGACAGATAATTAAATTTATATTTAATTATTTTCTTCTTTGAATGGGAAGCTTGTACGTTTTGTTTAACTACATTTCCTTCTCTTTAAAAGATTTTCTTTGAATTTTTCTATTTTATTCTTTACACATTTCGTTAAAAATTAACTTTCAGCTTATAATACTGTTTTGATTTATATAGAGAAGTTCTCTCTTCCCTCCCAACGTTTTTCACAAAATTATCAATGTCTTTTATTCGATCAAACGCTAATCCATAACCTGTTCTTATTTCCATTCGGATTCTCTGTATAAGTCGACTCATCGATAGAAAAATAGACCTGTGGAGAAAATAAAGGATTTTTGTGAACATAATGAAATTCACTTACTTGATTCAAACGTGTTGATATTTGCAAACGCCACTGTTTCAAATTTAAATCGCTTATCGTCCCAAATATAGTTTTTAAGCAAATTAGTAAATGCAAATAAGGAGTTTCTTTTGTTTGTATATTACAGAAATAGTACAACAATATATTTTTATTAGCCCAATATTTGTGATTTTAATTATTAAAATTGAGAAATAAAATATAAATAAAAATAATTATTATTAATTACTTGTATTTTACTTGTATTTTAATTTTTACCTGTATGTCTGCTAATATATTTACAAACAACTGGTTATTTAGTAGGAAGCGAATCATTTTTCATAAGGAGTAAACAATAATTTTCTTCTACTTTTCTAATTAAGTGTCGTAAGTAGTAGGTAAAAAGTGCTGTAAAAGTATAATACTTTTAGAAAATAATAATCTCATTAAGTCGAATGATAATAACAATAACAATAACAATAACAACAACAACAACAACAACAGCAATAGTAATAATAACAACAACAGCAATAATAATAATAATAATAATAATAATATGATGATGATAACATGAGTACAGGTCAGATGTAAGATGATGCCAGTGGCGCATGTAAATCATGAAGATCTATATGGACGATGCGGCATTAGTAACGCAGTACTGGCGAACCGCCAATATTATGGTAATGATCGGTACGATTGTCAGCAAAGATAGATGAACTAACTAATAATTAAATAGATTACAACAGAAAGTATTCGGAACAACGTTGTGGATTGCGATAGAAACGGTGACACTGAACGTCAAAAATCGCATGTCAGAAAAAAAAAAAGTAGATGAAGATTTACCAATCGCGTGACTATGAAATATAATTGGGACGGCTGCTCGTGAAATAAATGCCATACTGTCGACCCGAGCAGCAAGAATTTCCAATTACACAAGACGCATTTAATTACAAGCTCATTATCGACAAGCTAAACGAAAGGATAATTGATTTTTTTTTTTTTTCAGCTGATGGATTAAAATTATAAGATAAGCTTTACTTTAGCTCGGAAATGGATAATTCGCATTTTTAAATTTACTGAAGTTTACTGGCTTTTATAGAAAGATTGAATAAAAGTATTCAAGCTCGGATATAAAATGCCTCTAAATATAAGATAACGAACGACGTTATAACAAAATAATTAAGTAGAGTTATATTTTTAGAATATGAATACGGCATACGTATCACCGGTTCTTACCAGCAGTTGAATAATCTACTACTGAATATTTGGATAGACAAATAATTATGCGGATACATGGCACAATAAAGAAAATCCTGAAACAAAGCTGATACAAGACATTGTAAGAAGTGTAAATGAAATATTTGGTAAGACGTTTTGTCAATTAATTTTTCATCTAAAAATGTTATTTTATTTATTTATTTATTTATTTATTTATCTTTTTTTTCATTCTATTCTTTGGTTAACGATGGGCAATATTCCTTGTACAATTTTTCGGAGTTATCGTTATCTCATTGGAATATCAAGTATCGATATAAAATGCATATGCGATAATTTCATATGGATGCCCCCGCATTACAAACACGCAGATTGTATTTTATTTTTATTTGTATTTTTATTATTATTTTGTATGCACATAAGTGTCGGGTGGGCGGGGAGGGGGGGGGTTAGAGAAAAAAGGGAGAGAAAAAAAAAACAATGGAACAAAGGAATAAGATACCGAGGGTATTTGGATGGTATTTTGCGCATTGGTAAGGGAAAAAAAAGGGACAGGGCGACGGATCTCCGATTTCCGTAAGCGATACATAGGGTTCGGGCGTCCATGTTGCGATAGGACTTCGCGTTTACCGGTGCCTCGGTACCGAGTCTCTCCCTAGTTGCCCGCGGCATTTATTTTCTTTCCGGGTTTTCGGTTTGTCGTCTCGGCTCGGTGTCCCATTTCTTTCGTGAATTTTAAGCTGCGTCGTGGAAGCCCCATCATAGCCGCTGTCACACGCACAAGAGTCTTATGTCTAATCTTGTGCAGTGGCCAGCAGCTGCATTGGGGTCCATTACCATCCTGCATTTACTTCATTAAAAGTATTATTCAATAGCTCATTCAGGCTCAATGTTGTAACAATTTTCTCGCAACGACACATTCAAATTATCAACCTAGCTTCCTTATTACATTACTAAGTATTTATCGGGCCTTCAATACATTCTTACAATGCATTTCAACAAACAAAACTCGACAATTTACAATTCGCTCATACTTTACCAGTAATAATAATAATAATTTTAATAATAATTCGTCATTTACATTCCCGAATGTATCCTTATTTTACAACATTTTACTTTCCGTCGTAAATCCCTATAACCAATAACTATAGAGTGAAATGCGCAAAAGTAATTATTTCATTATTAAAGTCAAATTATTTGTATTATTACAATTTACATTTGCACGAAATCCTAGATTTTCTAAAATATCTATTTTATAATTTATAATTCACTTTAATAGCATAGAGAACATTTTGATATGCATTTTTAATAAAAATTAAATTAAATCTTGTAATTGACTCAATATTTATTTAAATTTCAATTATCGTGTAAAAGTTTTTATTTAATCTGTAATGTAGTAAAGCTTTACTTTCATTTATTGAAGATAATAATAATTTTATATCATGAATCGTTATTATCTTTTAATACTAGATTTTCAATGCTTCTCTATAACTACACCTTTCTATTGATTATAATAAAATTCTAATTATTTTTTAATATATATTAATATTTATAATATGCAATAATTGAATATCGCTTACTTTAGGAACATGAATATAAACGGTCAATAAATCTGATACGTTCGTTTTATTAATAAAATTATGGTTTCTGCAGATTCATTTGATTCCGTGCCGATGAAAATTATTTTATTCGAGTCGTTTAATTTTAAATGAAAATGTGTATAAATTATTTATTTTCCAAAGATATTTATTATCTTTTCGGATTTTACAAATAAAATTAAAACGGCCCATTAGAACTTATTTGAAATATTATGCCGTTAAGTTTAATTTCTTTAGCTTCAAATAGAAATTATTTGATACAATGATAAAAGAGAGATAAATAATTAATATAAAATAATTTTCATAATTTAGTTTTAAAAGAAATTTTGCCAATTAAATACTTCTTATACTTTGAATTCAGAAAAATGTTTAAAACTAAACTGTTTTAATACATTTTCCATATACGCGCATCCAAACACTCTAATGCGTTAATAAAAATAATATTTTCTTACTTTATACAATTTTAATATACACGCTCTGCAATTGGCATAAGAATACTTAAATTACTACGTATGCCTCTCATTTAAAAGTACATACGGTTATTGATTACTTCAACGAAATAATATCTTTAATGTAAATTCAATTATTTCTTAGGCTATTATAACCTTTGTAAACGTATTATCGGATTAGAGTAAAGAATTATTTTAAACATAATATATTGTTAAGAAATTAAGAAGAGAAAAAAAGAAAGAAAGAAAGAAATAAATAAAGAAGCATTAAAATTAGGATGAAGAGCGTTGCTGTCGGTATATTATGCTTCAAGACTAAAATGTTTTTTTCAATTAACTTATGTGTACAGTTAATCGAAGCATCTGCGTTAATAGTTAATTAGGCTTAATATAGAGCGCATCTAGGGCAGCTTCTACTTCTGTTATTATTTTTTCGATAAAGCAAATGTGTGGCATCATTGAGTGAATGCTTTGCTCTAGGGTAAGTTACGTGCAACTGTCAGCAATCGTATATTGAATACCCGTATGTAAAATTCATTGGCTTCGATTTTCTGAGCCACCGGCGATAAGTTCCAGGTCGCTAAATAAATTTTTCAAATCTTCTTATTTCTTTTAGCCATTGTCAATTTTTTTACTTATACCTACGTTTCGTATTTTGTCATCACCGCCTCTATGACATTTACAGAGTGCCATTATATTGTTTTATAATCCTGACAATTGATAGAATTCATAGCGACCATAATTACAAATTTCCAGATAAATTCGTGGATTTTAATGATTTTAAATATATTACGCAGCCCTCAATAAAACGTGTTGTTTTAATAATTTAGTAATACTATCATTGAAGTGTTTTCGTGGCTACGAAATACAAATTCTACGCTGGGAAATCTGGCTACAGGTAAACCAATTACTTTTAAAATCATTTAAATCGTTTACAATCGCTCCTTCATTTACGCAACAATCCGAGTACATAAATATTACATGAACGTAGATTCTTCATAAAATTCATTTTTATGTGCTTTATTTGCGTAGGTTAGTACAACGTATAAACTCGATTCACTATACATTTATAATATCTATTAAATCATGTATAGATATTAACGGACTTTCTTGCATTACAAACGATTCATTTTTTATTTTGTAAATTTTAGAATTCTTAAGGGACATTGAAAAAAATGTTCCTTCATGTAAATAAGACATAATGTATATATATAGTTTAAATTCGGCGCTGTTAAAGATTCGATGATTTTACACTCACACTGTAGATGCTTGGAATATTTACGATTTGCGATATCTTAAGCATTTCGAGGTAATCCATCGCTTGTGCGACGTAATTTTTTTTTTTACAGATTTGCGCAGATTTTTTACAGGATTATCCGATAAGAAAAATTATAATACAAATGCGTATTCACTATGTATTTAACGACAAGCCAATACTCTCTTGGATCTACAGCTGTGATCATTATTTTAATTTATATTTTTATTATTTCGAGAGACGATATTATATTATGAAATCTGTGTTAAATTTTATTTTTATTAGAAGAAAGCGTTCATTAAAATTATTTTTATAGATTACGATACTGAATACAATTAAATCTCGAGAGCAAATATGTTTCTGTTGAGATATATGAATGAGTTCAAGTCGAGACAACACTTTACTATTCAAAGTTTAATGCACAATATTTGTATGTCTGTATTAGATTTAGTAATAAATATGTTAATTGCCAGTTATATTTCAATAACGCAGTGTATTTTATAAGTGAAAAAAAATGAATATTACGTATGATTAATATATTATTGAATTTTAACGTATGATTATGATAAAACAATATATTTTTCAACTTCATTTTTCATTCGTTAGTTAATAATTGTTTCGCATTTAAACACATCATTGCAAAGACATATAATTAATGTTTAAACTGCTGAAGAAGAAATAATTCATAATCATGATAAGTAATATTGCTATTAAATGATCGATATAGCAAAATTTAATAATTTCTAGTCGTATGATAAAAATCGTATTCATAAAAATATTAATTACAGCTCTTCTTAAAATCTTTTTTTTAAGAATTTCCTATAATTTTCTTTAAATTCATTCATTCAAATATAACACTGGTTGGATGAGGATTATGTTGGAGATTTCAGGATTTCATAATAACGATTACACAAAAATACCGTCGGTTCACTAAGATCTTGATGTTTTGAAATAATTCGAAAAACGGAAAAGAACGAAATGTAAGTACGTGCGCTTGAATACTTCGGTGGTGAAAGATAAGAGCACTTATGTGGACAACAGTCCGTGATAGAACTACCGGCACCGTCATGTCCGCCTACACTCTTATATACTCGAGCTAACCCACGTGGTCAGCGTTAATCCGCCAGCCGAAGGTGCGGGGTCATAAGAAACGACAGGGTGCAATCCAATCGCCGTTCTATACCGCCATTCGAATATGGACGGGGGCACGTGTAGATTTACAATCTCCAGATACCGGAATTTAATATTTTCACTTTTCCCAATTTTCTTACTGCATCCATACATGAATCTATATATGAATCTATAAATATATATATATATATATATATATATATATATTATGTAAGATTCCACTCTATTGTTCAGCAGCGTTTAATATTTACAAATAATTTATTACACAATAGATTGCACGATATCATTGTATAGACGAATCCAACTACAAACGCTTTTACTCGAAATATTCGAGCTTTTCCACCTTCACTTGGTCTCAATTACAATTTAAAGTAATATTCAGCTAAAATATTTCTATTGATTATTAATTATTGTATCGTGACACTGCAGAAGGCTTAATTCAACGAAGCTTACTAATAATTACTAATTTAATTTTTCAACAATATTTACGTAATATATATTTATAGAGCTGTTATGAATCAAGCACATCAATTATATTTCAATACGCTTTTATATAAAAAAAAAAAAATCAAGCAACTAATTACTAAAAGCAATTAAACAAAGTATTAACACGTAATCAGACATTTTCTATTTTAGAAAGTCATTTTGTTATTTTAAGTACACGGAAAATACATAGAAAAAGAATGAAGTTTCCGGAATAAATATGAAATATAAATTTGTTCCCAATAATTTAATATTTCTAATTGAAAGTTAATCAATATTTATTTCTTTATACATCGTACAGTTTATAATTACAGTTTATATTATGTATAGAAGGTACTTTCGTTAAATTTAAATGCCTCAACAGTCACTTATATTAAAATGACAACAATACTATTTTTATTTTATAAAAAATATAAACGGATTGTCTTAAAATTGGTTTAAATTATTAAAATGCCATCGTAATTATTTGTATATCACCACTGTCAGATGTGATACTTTTCTATTTAAGAAAAATATCTACTTCTGTACTTTATATATATTATTGTACACCATAATATGCTAGTATTTTTTTTTTTTTTATTTTGCTAACAAAGAAGAAAAGTGTGTAGAGTATTTGCGCTAGAATAGCAAGCCTTAGTATTTCAGTAGGCCATTCAATGTTCCAGTTCAACTTTAATGTTAATCCTTTTAAAATAGAAAATCTATTTAAATATTTTTTATATAATTAAGAATATTGAAACAATTATGTACTATAAAATTGTACGTAAGACTTTTGTATATTCTAGCTCCATTGAAGATTTTACGAATAAAATACGTTTATTTTTAATTTTCAGACAATATTAAGAACTATAATTTTATTGTATATATTTAAATATATTATAAATACAAGTTTATTACGCATTCAAAAAAGTACTCTTACAACAATATTAATAAAAGAATGAGATTAATAATATATCGAATATATAAAAAAAAAAAAAGTATTTATATGTGTCAACATATACGTAGTGGCAAAGTACGATATCAGATTTAAAATGCTAGTTTTTTTATCTTTATCGTAGGAATAATTGAGGAATATGAAATACGATCGAAATAGTACCGGCATTTAACATAAAAAATCCAAAGGCCCGAGATATGGATCGCGAAAGAATCGAAAGTAATGAAACGGCTGATGATCATCTTCCCACTGAGAGTATTAGATTATTTAAATAATTCTTAAATATTGACACTTATCTTTGAATTCGGATACTTAGGAAATGATTCAAGTAAAACAACTTTAGATACCCAATAACATAAAATATTACTTATTTGTATGTATTTGTAAATAAAACATGCAAGTAGAATGAAGGGTATGAATTAAGTCTAGAAGATAGCAAATATCGATATGTGAGTCGACGGAATAATAAAAATTGTATTTATAGTAATAGTTAAATTAATTAAATATATTAAAATAAATAAAATTATTGAACAAAGTTTATTGAATAAGTAAAATAGAAGCGCTTCATACATTGATCAACATACAATCATTAAACAGTTATTTCAAATTTATACATTCCACGTAAAAGAGAAAAAAAGACATTATAAACTAAACACGATACAAATAATTCTTATAAATAACATTTAAAAACTATATTAGTAAGTAATGCTCAGCATTGTCTGTGCATTCTATAGTGCATTATACATTTGAAGGTATATACGGCACAGGACAAATTTAAGTTCAATTTTTATGCTACATTGAATAATATTAAAGAAAAATCGAATTCATAGATTTCTTATGAGTATTTGTGAAATGCTGAATATCGTATACTTATAATGTTAGAGGAATATTAGTTTTTTTTTTTTAAATTAATAACTACTTTTTAAACGAAAGTTATATTAGATAAAACATGCCTTGGAATTGTCTAGCGCGAGAAATAACGGCATTGTCTTTAATTTATAGAATAGACTTTTAAATCCATTTAGAATTGTAAATTAAAAAATATAAATGTAATGTATAAATATATTTGATTCTAGAAAGAAGTGTTTCTAATAACTGAATAGGCTTTCTATTGAAAATTAGATAATAAAATTTGTTATTCATTTTTAGTATAATTAAAGACAGCAAAATTGAAAATTAATTAAAGGAATTTATTAATCGAATATTCATTTATCGAATACGGACGGGGAACATTTATAGAACTTTTATTATATATAAGAATTATTTAGTAATAAAATATTTAGTATTATTAAATGATATGAAAAAGTAATGAATCCGCAAAACTGTCAAATAGCCTACTTGCATACGTCGATGCACGTATGCCTTGTGGATTCAGTATTAGTATGACACAATTAGGAAAATAAAGTTGTGTTCACTCTAATTCTTTAGTATTCACAGCATTAGATTATCTGCAGTGCTTAGCTCTTTTTTTCTTTTTCTTTTTTTTATATAGATGTCATTTTTCTCTTTTAAACCAGCACATTTTAATTAACTTATTTTTACGTACTTTATTTTAAACTATTTTTTACTTAAAAAACGAATCCTTTTCAATCCTATTAATAATATTACCCTTTAATTCTACATTTTCCATCTTTTATCATCCTTTTAACAATGAATCGACACAGTAATTTTTATCCACAAAACTTTTTACTACTTCCATTATTGTAAATATTCTACATTTATTTTACTATAAGACTTCAGTATTCAATAATTAAGATACGATAGCTGTATCCAATAGACGGTATTTGATTCCAGCCAAACGATCGTTGATCTAATGGAAAGATATTTTTATCGAAAATGGTATCAATGGGTGTGATCTAATGAATGTTGCTATGAATTAGAGTATATAAGAATGAAATGGTAGAAGCATATAATATTTCAAACTGATTTCTCTTAATAATTGTTTGAATTATAAATTTAGCTCAATTTTAAATAATTATAATAAGGCATTACAAGTTCAAAATTTATTTTAAATACATATTCTGATATATTCGGCTCTTAAATCCACTCTATGCTCAAAATCATTATCCTGAACTTCTTTACATAATACATTACTTACGAAATAACTTAAAATTTTTTATATTTACTATTTGGATAGTTTTTCAATATCAGATATTTATTATTTTAAAAATAAATAATTTGGAAGCACGAAGGGAGTATACGAGTGTTCAAATTTCTTGATTATGATTGCTTTTCATATTATTCAAAATTACAATTACTAAAGAACAACGTATTGTAATATGAAAACTATTCCATGATATTTTTTTAATAATTGTAATTGCTTTTTAAATAACTTTACCAATAATTATCATTCATTATTATTAATTTGTCTAGATATAAGAATAACAATTTAAATCAATTATTCATAATAATTTTTATACAATATAAAATAAGATTATATATTATAAATGCTGATTAAATAATTAACGAATTCAAGATAAATGTATGATAGTTGTTGTTTCTTTGTATTTGAAAAGATTAAAATATGTATGCCAATGGCGTTGGCAATATAATGTACGATAAGTTAGTGAAATTATTATGCTAATTTATGAAATTTATTGAATAAATTAATAATAATATGTATGGAATCAATGGAAAACAAAATAAATGCTGATGTTTAGATACGAATGAGCAGTAATGTGACGATTGTCAACTATATAATATAACTTAATGACCTAAAATTAGAAATCAAAAACAAAAGATACATTTAGTGGTTAAAGCCTAGAATTATTGAATTCCTGGACTATCTTCATAATTACTTTTTCTTATTTTATATTGAAGATATACGTGGAAGAACAGAAGCATTTATGAATAATAGAGACAATAATAGAATATTTACTAATACTCTTAAACGTTATAATTAATATTTATTCGTGTAATGTTATGTATAAAAAAAAAAAAAAAAAAAAAAAAAAAAAGTTATATAAAACACAAGGCGTCGTAGTCTATCAAAATTTTTAAAATTAAGATTTACTGAGCAATTACTTGCTTACACGACAAAAACTACGGAGATAGGAGTGTATCTCTCTTTCTCTCTCATTTTCTTCCCTCCATATGACAGAGTAACACTAGTCAAGTAAGCTCTCGGATGGCACTTGAGAGTATTCAGCTTAGTCTTTCCTATCCGAGGCTTCCCCCCTGTCATTATTGTCTGCCTGGCTGCAGCCATGTATTTTCTACTGTCTAAGGCCGACTTTACTGTACTTGTTACTACTTATCAATCGTAACGTAAATAAGCAAGTAACAGAAAAACATTTTATTTTTATATCTTTTAAACTGCTTATATGACTAAAATTTAGACTGCTCTACTATTAACGAATTTTATACCTTTCTAAAGATATATTTATCTATATTATTAATAATATATTGTTAAAATTCATATATTATTTCAGTAAAATATCGTTGATATGAAAAAAATTGTTAATAAAATTATGTATAATAAAATTATTCGTAATGTTTTTCTTTTTCTAAACGGAACTTTGAAATTAGACAAAATTACTAGATGCCTTAACATCATTTCTATTCAGATAAATGCAATAAGTAAATAAGTATTCTTTACATTTTAATATTAACACGAGTAATACATCTTTGAATCTAAGTTACGAAATTAAAAGTATTAAAAAAGAAGTTTAACTTTCATTAACTTAAACATAATTTTTTTGTAAAAACTGAAATTAAATAAATCCCAATACAATTACGATTCATCAATTATCAAAAATCTAATCTGTATAAAATCATTGTTATTTTTTAATAATATTTATATTCAGATTTATATTTAAAACTTGTTAATGCTTAATATATAATATATAAACAGATAAAAAAAGTTAATATAAATTGTTACACATTCATTCTATTAAAATTATAATACATAAACATTTTCTGGTTCGCGAGAGTGATGAAATATTACTTAATATATATATATATATCCAATAATTTTGGATTTAAATGGATTTTAAATTGCATAAATAACCACCATTGCATGCAATAAAAATTAATAAAGAGAATTATAATTTAATTTAATTGTAGTTATAATGTTAATAATACATAACCACTTTAACGGAACAAATAAAAAAAAAAAAAAAAAAAAAAATCTAAATAATCTAAATACAGTGAGCTTAATATAAAAACTACTACATTTATGTATTAATAATAATAAAAATGTGCACATATTACTAAATTCAATAAAATTTACTTACAAATGTAGAAAGACATATTTTTAGTTTGTTGTATAAGTATTCAGAGAAGATTTCGAAAATGATGTTAGCTCTTGATAATTCATTAGACATATTGAACGGTTATATTGAACCATCGGCCATATAGGTAACCAGCTTAAGTTTTTGTCATATTTCATATCGCAAATCTGTAGTGAAATAAGACAGAAACATAAGCCGGCTTGCCTATTTTGGTTGCTCTTCTCTCTTGTTTTTTTTTTCCGAGTCGATTGTTTGCTAATTGCAAAAGATCGAATATTTTCTCGATTATCGACAAGTTTAATAATTACGTGTATCTATCTATGTCTTTTGCCTGTACTTTCTTGTACTCTTAAAGATTAATAACAAAATACGAATGCTACTGCACATTAGCAAAATCTAAATTCTATATTGTTTGAGGGATTGCGGTCAAATGAAAACTTATGAAAAATTAAAAGCATTTTAATTTAAGATGTATTTCGGAATATTAATTATACTAATTATACATAGCCGTTCTATTACGTTAAGAAGCTTTATTTTTTTATTTTTTTATTTTTTTTTTCTATAATGAGAAGCTGCAAAACTAATATCTTACAGAATGATAAATTGAAATATTACTTATAAGTACGCAATTAACACACATCCAGATTTTGTACAATATACAACTAATATATGTATATATAGTTTTAAAAATCTAAAATAAATACGCTATTGTAGATATATATATATATATATATCAGCTAGTTAAATGATATGAAAATTATTTACAAATTACAGTTTAAAAATTTATAGTCTATCTTAATATAGCAGCAAAAAATCAGGCTAAGCTTTTGAAATTATTTATTCGACGTGCGTTTTTTAATTATTAATAATTACAACGACTAATAAAATCAAAGAAAACAATAATAAATTATATAATTATTAGAATATTCGGTTGAATTTTTTTTTTTCATCGAATAGTATTATTTGTCTGCAGAGCAGGTAAGGTAAAATAACAGCATTTACATTGTTTTTTTCTTGTGTCGATCGCGCACCGACAAGGAAGGAATGAAAGGTGCATAAGAAGCCCTTGGGCTGCGTTGAGTAAACTGGATTAATCACAACCGTCCCCGGAGAAGCCAAGTAGAACTCATTGGCGAGGGTATAGCATTGACTAGCCTAGATTAACATAATTACCACATATACATTGATTTTTCCTTCCTTCTTCTTCTTCTTCTTCTTCTTCTTCTTCTTCTTCTTTTTGATTATTATTACATACTCGAGCCTAATCTATCTTTTATATTGCAAAGACAATTTTTATGTATTGTATTTTTTAAGATGATAACAATGCGTAACTACAAACAAAGTTAAAAGTGCATAATGACACAATGTGTACATTTATTTGCATATAATTGCTCTGAGTGATATTACAATTCACAATAAAAGTATTATTAACTAGTTGAATTGTTATGCTTGTATTGATTAATAATTATTCAAAAACCGTAAAGTAAAAATAACATTCTAAATTTTGATCATTTCGATAATAAAAATTTTACTATAATATTTTAGTCCCATCTCGTTTGATTTTTCTTTTCGTCCTCTCTCAATTATATTTTATACTATTAAAAATATTGAATCAATAATGCACAAGGACAATAAATTTTATAAAAATTCTATGAAACCATGAAGTAAAGATACACTATGAAATATTGGCTCACTCAGTAATGTAACTTGTATTGCTTTGTTTTACCTGCAATTGCTACATTGTCAAAGCCAGGGTACATATCAATGAATTTGTTATCGACCTTCTTGGGTATTGCAGTGGTCTACACCGATGTGCATCCAAGTACGCACGTATATAAACAACTATATTATTACACTATGTTTACAATAAAACGAAAACGTTACATTTTTCTTTTTTTTTCGCATGAAATTATTTACGGCGTCGTTTTAAAGTAAAATAGAGATTCAAAGCTTCGTTACTTCTGAAAGTTATTTGTCTAATTTATTAGATAAATCGAGTAGTCGAGTGAGTATCGTCGACGTAAAGCTTGTAATTATGATAACCTGGGTTAGCCAATATCGCATCAATAGATATTAAAAGTACCGAAAGAAAATTTTAAATATATTTCGGATGCCTAAGTAATAGAAAAAAAATCAATACTTGCTGTAAATAAGAATGCAAGTATGTAATCTTACGAATTACTATTATGTACTGACAAATGACTTTTAAAATTAACGATAAATGAGCAGATTTCAAATTTTAGCTAAATTTTCCAAGACGTTTTTATTACGTAATCCTTTTTTTGTTTTAACTAACTCAAACAATTTAAAATTTTCCGGAACAGCGCTAAACTCTTTACACAATAATAGATATAAATAGTTATTTAATCGACAAGCAAACGCAATTTAATTGTTAAAGAAGGTAATTTTTCAAAGTAATGTTATAAATATTGTTGAATGGTTACATTTACATTTTAAATGTAAAATGTTTACTTTTATATTAGGTTTTTTTTTTTAAGCAATTTATAATTATATGTAAATATATAGCATAAACTATATTAAAAATAGTTAAAATATCAAACGTTACATTCTTTAAAATTTCTGTTACCTTTCGTATATTGCGTATATTTAACAGTAAATTGATATTATATTAAATTCTAGTTTATACAAAACTTATGCTAAATGAAACATAAATGTATATTTCTAATGTACAACATAAGACTTAGCAAGACAAATAAGATAATGACATATGAAAATAATATTTAAAGTAAAATAAAAACTGTGTGCATATATTGAATCGGCTCAAAATTACTAACACTAAGTAATATTAAATATTTTCAAAGCATGCGGTACACTTGCGATCCATTTGCTAATGCTTGTAATGGAGGTGAATGCCACACGAACGGGTTGCCCTCATGACGTCACTTGCTCAAATGCATGACGTCTGCGCCTGCTACTTATATATTAACACTGAACTTTTAGCAATATTTTCTCTGTCTCTCTCTTCTTCTCTCTCTCTCTCTCTCTCTCTCTCTCTCTCTCCACACACACACACACACACACACAGATACAGACAGACAGATAGACAGACTCGTTCCCTTTGACTTAATCACTTAAATTCTCACTTGCTTTTTTTTTTATTACCCATTATGCTGATGCATTGAGTAGTAACTATAAAGAAAAAATGATATTACTTTTCAACGATATAATTATAAAATTTAATAATTTTAGATGCCAGAAAATTTATATTTTTATTCGGTACATCAAGATCAGCATTTTATATTACTTGATTCGAGTCTTATAGAAAATTTATTAACTAATGATACACGTTAAGTTATAAAATATAGTTATAAAATATGCATAAATATAATATTTCTATAAAATTTATAAAATTATGAGAACTATTCAGTAAATATTTAATAAATAATATATTTTGAATTATTTTTTTATAAAACAGTTGATGTTCTATTATAAACTATTCATTATTATTTTAAGCATTTTAAATTCAAATTTTAATATATTACATACATGTTGTTTTATAAGTATAAACTTCATTGTTACTATACAACAATTATCTATAGTCTTCATTTAATTTAACTTTTATCTTAACATGTACGTAATAATGTTGGATGTTCTATAAACTAATTTAACAAATAATCATAATGTTTTAATATTATTTTATTTATGATTATTTAAATCTATTATAAAATTTTTTTTAATAACAGTTGATTTTTACTTTAAATAAGTATTACTAAATTATTAAATATTACTTTTATGAATTAAAGATTGGAAAAATTAAATTATCTTTATAAATTAAACCTTATATATTTTTTTTTATGAATATTAATTATTTCTACATACACTAAAAATTTCATTTTATTATATATATAAAACTAACATTAATGATAAAATTGAAATTAAAATTGAATAAAAAAAATATATTAGAATATTATCCAAAATATTATAATTTATATAAGTTATAATATAAGTTATAATTTATAATAAATTCATATGGTATTTAGAATTCTTAAAGAATATTAATTACTAATCATCGTATCAGAGCATATAATTCATATACGATTTTAAGTTGAAGCCTTAATTATGATTATGAATTAATATGTTTTATTTTATCGTTAAAAACGAGGAAATGATTTCAATTGAAATTTAATCATTTATAATAAAGAAACAATTGTTATCAATATAATTGAAGTATTTGAAACAAGATTTATTGTTTTTTAAGATTCAATATCATTCGTTCAGTCATTTAGAGAGTAATTTCGATTATTGAAATCAGTGAATTTAGTGCGAGTCCTGTTATTTGTGCCATAATTTGTTCCGAGAATATTTCTCTTAAGTGTAAATAGACACTGATGACTTTCATTAAAACTTGAAAAAATATGTCTCGATTTTATAGAATTATTATGTAAACGGGGTTGTATTGAGCACAAAAGAGAAGTATCAGTTGAATAAATATTTTTTGAAATATGTAAGTTTACTGGACCCTACGTCAAATTAGTTTGGGAAATTTGCGAATGACGCAAGTATGAATATAGGTCAATAGGTCACGCTATTGTATTCTTTTCAAAAATATTATTTTTGTTTCTTACACTGTAAATTTGAGAATATGCACGCTGTATATATATATACATCGAGTTATATCTGTCAATTTTACAATAAAAAATTAATTAGTTAATTTCGTCAATGCTCAAAGATATTTTTTTTTACAACTTAATTTTTTTTGTTTTTAGTGCATTTTAAATTGATATAAAAATCTTATTTTACTCCCTTTTATCATTGATTAAAATAATTATTTTAATACCTATTCATTGACTATTTAAATTTTCTAATATTTAATTCCGACAAATTTCAAAGAGAAATTTTTATTTGACAATATGGCTTTCTTCTAATATTTCTACATAATAAGCATAAATAAAAAAATATATGAAGAAATTAATTTGAAAAAATTATTACTTTTTTAAAATATTAGACTTAATTTAGGTTTTAGTTTAATTTTATATTTATATTAAAATAATTTTTTTTTTGGATTAGCATAAGAAAAATAATTTTGAACAATAATTATTTATAAAATAATTATTAAATATATATACATGCATGTTTAATTAATTGTTAATATTAATGAGTATAATTAGAAATGAAGAAGAGTTTAAAGTTTTTAATTAATAAAAAGTCATTATTAATAAGCAGAAAAATAATAATGAGATAAATAAACGAAAATAGAAAAATAGCAATTTCAGTATTAATTATATAATATGAACGTAAGTAATGTTTTTTTTTACAAAAGAAATTTAAAATAAGGATCATTCAAATTTTTAACATTTTAAAATACATTTTACTTGATGGAATTTAAAAATTAATATATAAGTAACATAAAAAAAATTCGAATTGTTTTACATTCAGTAATATTGTACAATTTCACTTTTAATACAATTCTCTTAAATTATACTTAAATTGTTAAAACGATAATTATTAAGCATTATGAAAGTCTTATAATTTTATATTACTTGGGTATATACTTTAGAGCCATTAGTTATTAAGTATTGATGAGACGTGTAGTTGATAATTTCATATATAATAATTGTACAGGTTAATTCGTATCTTTATATGCATAAAATAATTACTTTATCATACATATTACTGAAAGGGAATTAGTGGATATAAGTAGAAAGGTTGAAAATATAGATGTAGATAAATATAGTGTGTCGGTAAAAAAGATTCCATAGAAGTAAGAATGGAAGAGTATCGACATCAGCTGGTATAAATGGTGATAAAGAAGTATAGCACGATAAAGCGAATTATTTATGAAATTTCGTAAAATAATAATTATTTACAGTGATGTGAAATATGAAATTACTAATACACAAAAGGTTAAAAACAACGTTTTTCATAGAATATCCATCTTGTTACGGAATTGTGGATAAAAATGATAGGTTATGTTTAGTGAAAAGGTTAAATGATTATTTAAATTCAAAATAAAACAACAAAATAATTTAATTAAAAGTTGCAATAGTAAAAAAAAAAAATAATAAAAGTGGTTTATGGTCATTCAAGTAATTACAATATTAAAAACACTTAAACTATAAATTTAAAAATGTGTAAATTTAAATTGTATGTAAAATTTATAATACGTAACTGATTATAAATAGATTAATTATATATTAATTATAAATACGAAATAATAAATTTAATAATTCATTTGTATCAAAGTATTTTGTTTAAAAACAGAAAAATAATATTTTTTCAATAAATAAATTAAACAAAAGTGTTATATTTCATGTTACAAACTATGAAATGAAAAAAAAATCATATAGAAAAAGATTTGTAACATATGAATTAGAAAGCATGAGTGATAAAAAAACTTAAAATACAAGAATTAATTATAGAAATACAACTAATAAATCCAATTTTTAAATATTGAATAAGTTATTCAATAATTTAAATAGAATTTAATAATAAATTTAAATTTAAATAAATTTAAATAATATACGATAAGGACATATAAACGTAAAAAGAGAATAGAATTATGGATGTTTATAAAAATTAGTTTTAATCAGGTAATCAATTATATGAGTAAATACAAAAAAATTCAATGTAAATTTTTTTTTTAATATGAATAAATATAATACAGAAAATATATTGGAATTATAGATGGCTCAAGATAAAGAACGTATTTTAAATGTAGTTTTTCAAGTATACTTACAAATTAATCCATTTTTCACATCGACAAATTATATTATTGGTTTTTAACTTTTAATACAATTGTACATTTTTTGACATCATAGTAGCATGCATATATTAGATATGATTATAGGTAATTAAGAAAAGTATATTATACTTCAATTCATTTAAATATTATTCGTTTTTACGAAAACTAAATTGAAGATTAATTTTTTTTATTGAAATCTAGTGATATAATTGATAAAAAAATGTTTTAATACATTTTTATTGTAGAATTACAATAGAAGAGAGTAATGATTTTTTCGTCAAAAAATACTTATAATTTCTTATGTGCTTTATAAAGTCAATGATAACTTATTTAAATTTTAAACATTTACTTAACTCGAGTAGTTAATGTAAAAGAGTAAGAGTAATCTAAAATAACAATAAATAATATATAATTAAGTTGCAGTTTCGTACTAATTAGGTGGATTTTATTGCATTAATTTATTATTATTAGTATTAAGAGATATTAATTAATATAATATGATATAATATATTAAAATTTATTTGTTAAAAAAAATACTGTAACTGAGTCTGTGATAAATTTAATCTATCAAGTGTAAAATTTTGTTGGATATAAAGTCTATTGGTTGCATGCTATGATCACATGTGTACATATTCCATCAATAAAAAATATTCACTTACATTAATAACTAATAATATAACGTATATACAAGATTAAATACAAAAGATATATATATATAAAATATTAAAACCTTTTATATACGCAATCAACTTTTGTTCAGTTTTAAATGTTAAAGATATAAAAATGTAAGAATGTAAAGTAAAAATTTAGGCTTCACACTCGTTATATTTAATAACTTCATTTAATAATAATATAATAATGTTTAAGTTGTGTAACGTATAATTTAGAACTAATAATACTAATTAGTTTAATTTATATAATGGACAATTTAGCTTACCCTGTTTATTTTCTTTCGGATGTCCGTTATTATATTGTAACATAATAAATCTCACCCGTTTCTTATTTATCAATGGGTGAAATAATAAGATTTTTTAGGTGAAAAAGGTTAACAAAAAATTTTATTTAGTTTTTTTAATAAATGCTAAAATTATTTACAATTACAAAATGTTATGATATTCTAAAGGTGATTATATTAAAAATGAAACAGAACACAAAGTTATAACTCAAATGTACAAAGAAAACAATTTGAATTTACTTCCTTGACGTTCAACTGATTTTCATAAGAGTACGATAAGTTTTTCAGATTTTTATGGTTAAAAAGAAGGAAATAATATTAATTTTGTAAAATCAAATTAAGTGCATTTTGGCTGTAGTTATACATCATACGTAGTTTTTTTTACCAATGTTAATTTGGTTTAAGATAAATTTATTGTCAAATTTACATACAGTATTTATTTTAAAATAAATATGATCCAAAGTTCATTTGCTAGTACGATACTTTTATTCTGTAAATAAAATAGTAATATTTAATACAAAATTAAATCAGTTTGTAATATAATATTTTTTCTGCTTCCTCGACAGAATTTTAATACATTTTTGTAACTTTAGAGCTAATGATAAAACAGATAAAGCTATAATGAAGTTTTCAAAATAAATAACGTGTCTATTATTGCTAAAACAAGAAGAAAAAAAAGAAAAAAACGATACGAACCTTTATTAGCGTAAAAGATGCGTGTAATTTCACAATAACAAAATATATATTATTTTAACATATTATTACAATGTCAAAGATAATGTAAAGTCGAAAAATAATATGATTTGGACCGGCAATACCAAAGATACTCCAAAATAAATAAAATAACAATAAATATTAACTTTTCGAGCTGTAACCTCTAACGTAAGGAATAATAAATTAATTCTGACGGGGATAATATTAATCTTAAGTGGAAAAAAACTCAAAAAGAATATGCTAATAACATAAAAACAGAGATTAAAAATATACAGATAAAAGATAATTTAAGAACTGGAGTTTCGAATGATTAAATAATAAGTTAAAAGTAGTAATATCGCGTGTCTCAGTGGTCGAGGATGAACTGCAGTCGGGCGAAAGGCTGGCGGAACTCTAGGAGTTTCTACTGTGGTTGGCGGGAGGCCGAAGTATACTCGTTGAATGGAGCTGTCAGCCGATTGGCTCCGACACCGATGGCGTCATCGCACTGATTGTTGACGCTTTTTACACCACGTGTCCATTTCGGCGGTCGTTATCGCCCTCTCTCTCTCTCTCTCTCTCTCTTTTACTCCCTACCTCTAGCGTATATACATGCACATTTAAGTCGGTGCACGCAAGCATCTGCATAGATTTCTCTCTCTCTCTCTCTCTCCCCCTCTCTCCCTCTTTTTCTTTTTCTTTTTTATCGAATAAACTTCTATTATTATTACATCTTACATTTTCCTATAATTTGCCTTGCGACAATTGTAAGAATTTTCATTCTCATTGCATTTAGACCGATAACTAAAATCATTACTTAATGATCCGTTTAAATGTTGACCTCTTAATCATTTCTATGGGGATATTCTACGGGATATTTCTAATACCCATGTTCCGTATAATAAATTGCACTTGTAGAAATGCATTGAAAAAATTTCCTCACAGTAAAGGAGAAAAAGAGGATCACAAAGTAAGAAATTAATATCAAAAAGTGAACGTGTCTGGGAGTTGAATAATTCGATACTTTGCTGAAGTTTGTTGTGTTTGTTCAATTTTTATATTTTTCATTCGATTTGGTCTTTCTGGCTGTGAGCGTCAGAGTTACCTCCTTCGCCCAGTTTTCCGTGACCCTATAAAATTCATAGTTACATGCAGGTCAGGCGCGACAGCAGAGCTAACGACCTCGCTATGAACGAAATACCCATCACCCGATCTGCTTTCGTGAATGAAATGATCAAGCATGTGACCTTCTACCCCAATCGCGACCATTTTCTCGCACAAACACAATTTTATCGGACCTTATTCTATAGCTTATTTTTACGAGAATATATTTATCAATTTTTTTTAAAAGATCATGTTGGAGATATCAAATGCAGAAGTATAGATCTTTATTTATGAACAAGTAAAAATTAGGTTACTTTACATCTTTATTACATAAAATTATTATCCTTGAGTCTTATAAGAAAGGAACATCTATCTGACATATAAAAATATCTAGTCTATCTTGATCTATAATGCATAGGTTATTAAATATGACAAAAAGGCATCTTTTATTTGCTATGGAATATGGAACGCTAAGTACGAATTTTATTTTACTTGATTTTATAAAGGATTACATTTTTACAAATCAATATTTATTTATTTATTTATTTTGATTATTATTTTAAGGTTTGCAATCGAACTTGAGAGATTTTTGAGAAAATTTTTTTTAGTGTTATGCATATCCATTTTTCATTTGATACGTCAATTAAAATCAAAATATTACATTTTAAAATATTTTAAGGCGTATTTTATTATTGGTATCAAATATATATATATAAATTGTGATAAACTCTAAACATTTGTTACAACAGCGTCGATAATTCACATACAACCGAAAAAGTTCGGATACTTTTAGTCGGTGCTGAATTTTCCGAAATTAATACGATACATTATGAAAAAGCGATAGATATTGAAGCGATAGAGATTAATTATAGTAGTCAGATAGCAATATAAAGCAATTGTAAATTTAACCTCTTTAATGTGATAATGTATAAATGAAGATCGTTGAGTTATATGTTAATTTTTATAGAGACTAGAGTTTAAGAAAGAAAAAAATTAAATTACTTATTTCATTGATCTTTTCTGAAATAGTTCGATCTATTGCGCATCATTCGATTAAATATTTAAATAAGTACCATTTAATTTTACTGTTGAATCAGAAGGCATAAAGTGAGTAAAATATAAGCAAGTGTTACTTTTTTTTTTTTTTTTTTTTTTTATAGGTATGCTCATGTATGAATTTATTGTTACTATTATTATTATTATTATTATTATTAATATTATTGTTAATTAATTCTAAAGATACTTGTAAAATGAAATTATTCAAATTACTTTATCTTTAAAAATAAGACTTAATAATTCCATTTTTAGTATTATGAATACATTGTACTAAATTAATATAAATTTGTATTATTTTATAGATTTATAATTTTTAACAGTATTTACATTAAGTAATGTATGTATATATGAATTAAGTAATGACTTAAAAATACGCAAATAATATATTTATTTACCGTTATTTTACATATTTAAAAGTATGTTTATTTATTTACTTTTTAGTATTGATTGTTGAAAACGCATAACCAGAAATATAAAAATAAGATAGTAGATACATTAAAATGTGATATTAAAATGTTATTATGAGTTTAAATAGATTGGCATACAGGATTCATAATACCAATCATTCCTCGTGAATGGATTAAAAATTATTGTATTAAAAATGTTTTAAAAATGTATACGAAGATAATTTTCTTCTGTTCCTCTGAATATATGGATTTTTCACATAATAGCCATGATTATAACAAATATTGACATCGATGATAAGGGTTGTATTATTGGCTCGCCGGTCGTAAAGATTTCTTGCTGATCGGTCAGGCTTATCCTCGAGTATCGTTTCCAATTAAAGTCATAACCACCAGATCAGGTCGGAACCGCTGATTCGACCGAATGTAATAACTTGCGATAAATTTCGTACAGCAGAGAAATTACAAGATTCACAGCATCATAAATTTCTTTGCGCTATGTTGCACTTTTCTGAAACACTGGCATCCTTGCGATTTCATAATATGCTGATCATTATTTTAAGTTTCGTTTTATAAAATATATTGCGAAATATTAGTACATTGTTTTACACGAAGGACCTGTACATTATATTAGGTATAAATTAATTATAAATTAATTACATTTTTACCGATCGAGTGAAACTGTAAGGAAAGAACTGTTCATCAAGAAATGTAGAGATTATGTTTGTATAATATTACACATATTTATACATGACGAATAAGTAAATATTAAAACAATACGTAGTTACAGAATTGTTAATAAGTATACAGTTTTTCTTTTTAAATTTTCGATAAATCAAATGAATACTAGTGAAATACTTTTTATATAAAAGAGAGTTACTGGATTAGCGTCTCTGAATTTTAAGTTTTTAAGAAATTTATTAACAAATTCAGTATACTAATGTTATGTTATGAAATGTTTTAATAATTTCATAAAATTAGTTTAATTTTTATTTTATATTGAATTCAATTTAAAGGAAAGGAAAAAATTAAAATATTTTTTCAGAATATATTAATAATAAAATTCATGAAATAAATATTCGTTAACAATCATTTTATAATAATAATGCTGTAAGATATTAAAATTTAAAATACATTTTGATAAAATGCTAATTATATTATGCATAAAAATATTGTTAATTAAATTAAGTATTATCTTATAGCTTTAAGTAAAAAAGATGAACAGTAATTAAGGCAGAAAGTTGATATATATATTAAGCTTTTTAGTTCTCCTATTCTTTTGTTCTAATTTCGCTTGATATATAAAATCGCTAATGTACAAACATATTTGACATTCTATAATTGTTATTTCAGTTTAAAAATATAAAAACTAATTCGAAACATTTACATACGCTGGTAGAACTCTGTAGTGTCTGCGTTTTTTCATGAAGAAGCCAAGGGAAGAGAAGAGAGAGTAGATTTTGCACTAACTCCTCTAGAAAGTAGGCCACTATTTCATTCATACTCTGTTCATTCAAGAAGTCTTTTTAACTATCGCATTCTTTCTACAGCGAATTTATTACAACTGCTAATATTTATATTTTACTTGACCTTGTGTGATATTGTATATTTATAAGAAATACGAAATGAAATAGTTATCGTTATATTAATAATAATTTTAATTATGTTTTGAATTTAATAAATATTAGGATCTTTATAATAAATTTCACCTTTTCAAGAATTATAATAAATCTAGAAGAATAATGTATGTAAAATAGTAAGTATAATTATATAATTGAATATTGACTTTCTAAGATATTGTAGATCCTGCTTCAATTATAAAACTACAGATCATAGATAGTTCCATCAAGATAGTATACATTTTGTAAATGCAATTAGATCAAATAATTCCTAATATTGTAATCCAACATCAACGTTAATTTAAAAATAAATATTATTAAACAAAAACAAAAAAAGAATGATATTTTTGCATATATTTTAATATGAAAATTCTTACCATTCGTAATTGTAGAGTATCAATAAGTCATTATGTGATTTCTTATAATAAATTCTTCTAATATTCTCAAACAACGATATTTAGCTACTCGATAAAATTTCATTATGAAATCAAATATGTAAAAGGGAATGCAGAATTTAATTAAATATATTTTTAATTATAATATCGATCAATTTAAGACATATTTGTAATTCCATTTTTATATTAAAACTGCAGCTATTTTTTAAATTCCGAATTTGAAAATCAATATTACAATAGAAATTATTGCAAAACACGTAGCCTAACGCATTGAAAAAATATAAAATCATTGAAGCCTTAAATATTAGTTAAGTCATTTTGTATTTTTACAAAACACTAGACTTTTAGCTATATAAAATAACTTTAATTAATAACAATAATAATAATAATAATAATAATAATAATAATAATAACAATAAATAATCGTAAAGATCTTGTGCGAATGAGATGCCTATGGAAGTTGAGTGTCAAGACCAAGATCTATCGCACTTTGACTTAATTATTTATTCGACCCCATCCTACGATATCCGCGGAGGTGGACGAAATACTATGACCCTACGACCCAGTTTGACGATCCTCGTGACGTCACGTACAACGTCATTGCCCGGGAAAATCTGGGTTATGCGCGCATAGCAATACTAGTAACCAGACTGTGAAATCTGGACGAATAGTAAGCAAATAACAGAGTGCGATGCTGACTTGCTGGTAGATGATGTTTATATGGTTGAAAAAAGATGCTTCGTCAAATTTCATTTCCGAGTTAGAGTCGCGCATTTAAAAATGTGCCCATGATATTCGATTCCAGTTCGAGTTTAGTATTGAAATGTATCATCAGCGCTCATAAATTGAATTCTTACAATAAGTCCAATATTGCAATAGAGTCTTATTCAAAAAAAAAAAAATCAAAAAAAAATCAAAAAAAAGGAAAAGAAATGCCGAACAAATTCTAATATCATTGTTCTTATCATTTTGTCATCGTCGTTTATAAAATATCAAGTTCATGAATCTCCTAGGAAACGAAAGACGTCATATTCTTTTAGATAAAGGCTGAAATATAATCAGAATGTCATCGAAAAGAGCAATAAAAGTTTCATGAAATAAAACTGGGAACTAGAAGATTTGGAAAGAATAACGCATTAAATTTTTTATATTTCACTTCTTCAAACAAAATAATCGTATATATTTAATACGTTTGTTTGTTGTTGTTGTTTTTTTTTCTGTATAACTACTTTTTTCTTTATTAAAGAGATTTGGCTTAACGTAAAGAAATATTTAATTGTAAATATTATATCATTTTGACATTTTCATTTAGCGTATATTTAAAGAGAACCGTAAGAGCTTTGGAAGATTATTATTTTATGTTTAAATTATTACATTTTTTTCTTCTCGTGCGATAAATGACTGCATTATATTTATTAATTCAGAGTTTTATTGTCTGAAACTAATGTTTCAATATTGGTACAGTTTTTATAGGATTCTTTGGAAAAGGATGCAGTAATAAATAGTATATAAATATATAAATGTAAATTATTTAAAGTATATCAAGTTATATAAACATATGGTGGATAAAATTAACAAGTTACAAGATATCATTTATATTTTAAATAAATACATTTAAAGTAAAGGATAAAAAATTCATTATAAAGATTCATCATATTCTACGTATAAAATAATACATGCGTATTCATCAATGAAGACATTTTACGTTACTAATATCACAAAAATTATGTAAAATAATATAATGGTAGAGTCATTGATAAAAGTTGAGGATATAATATAAGTAAACATTTTTTTAAAATGATTAATTAATTAAGTATTGGTCGGCCATGTCATCATATTATTTGATTTACGCTCTGCATAATGATTATAAAGTAATCATACAGTATCCGCTGAAATCAATGTATGTATAATGCGTCATAACAACACAACGAAAACAAATACAACGAATACGAGACGACTCTGTCTTGGGCATGCCGCGCTCGTGTTAGTGCACGTATACGTATGAAGGGGTAGGACGGGCACATCGGAGAGGTAGTTGACCTGATATTCATCTATGTTGCTAGGACGACCGCTCGCTTCTGTGACGTCACGGGACGAACGCAAGAGTTTATGGGTGACCCACATTCTAAAAATAGAAATTTACTCGACCCACCCTCATGCCGCTATCTTTATCTGCGCCCCCACCCTTCTCCCTGAACGTCATTCTAACTAATAATTTGAGCTTGAAACGCTCGATCTTGAAAGGGGTAAGAAGGTTCTTTAAATTCTCAGCCAAATAGTCAGCTGGACATTAAGGGATCATTCATAATTTATATCCCTTTACCATAAAGCTCTGTAGGATATGCAAGAAAAGTAAATACGAAAGCAAAAGAAGTTTTAATAGAAGCGATGACAGTTAAAGCCTTTAATCAGTTAAATCCTCGAGTAACGTATCATCAGTACGTTATGGTGGTGGAATCTTTTAAATTTTCAAGGGAGAAATAGTTGAGAACGCCAAACTTACTTTACCAAACTTGCGATCAACAAAATTGTTGTAAACGAGCAATTGTCGAGATAATTTTTTGTATTATATTACTTAATAATAATACTAAATATCTGAAATAAATGAGAGACATCGTATTTAATGAAATATTACGCCACTCGTATTGTTGGAATAATAAAGAAAATCTATTTGCTTTGAATTGTGGGGACTTTGAAGAATGGTCTATTAATAGAACGAAATTTCATTAAATTAACTCGTACTTAGTATTTATACGGGTATTTAAAATTAATAATTCCCTGAAATGCTTTATTTTTCTTTCGATGATATTATATTGCAATGGGTATTATAATACATTTAGCCCGTAAATCCAATATGAGCTTTAGCTTATTAAAAATAAGGATAACAATTATCGTAATTATAATTAATATTGTAGTATTAATATTTGTTTGGAATTTGCTGTAGGCGTAGCTTGATAGCTAATCGACAAGATCTAATATTCGACTTTCGAATCATAAATTTGATATTATGTTGGTCAATACTACTTATCGAAAGACAAAATCCCTGAAGAGCTTTTTTAATTTGCAGGTCGAGTGAACTCATTTCATGGATGTCCGCATTATATATGCCTTGGCACTCTTGTACAAGCAGCTTTGGCTAATCGGCGATTCATGAACATCTAGTAATATCTGATAACTAACTTTTGCTACATTGAAGTTGGCCTCGCGTTTCAACCCAGTAAGAAACTATTGTCACAGTTTTTTAAAAGTATCTTTTTCTTCGTCAACGATTTCTTTTATAACCGAGATTACAAGTTGATATTCCAGACCCTTCGTCTCCTTATACGCGACTCATCAATTATGACGCACTTGTTTCCGAAGTCACAAGCTCTGCTCATACATATACAATAATTTCTTTTGTTACAATACGTCAAAAAAAAAAAAAATAAATAAATAAATAAAGAAATAAAAAAAATCAAAGCCAATGGTTTCAAACTTGATAAAACCATAAACTAAAGTCCTTCTAAATAATATATGACAACAAAGTACGTATTTATAAGCTAACAGCAGTCCTGGCTTGCAGATAGTAACAATTGTCTTTATATATCCGCAGCCAGTCAATAATTTACGAGTTTAATTATCACGATGAAAGCTGTACGAGCCCAATAGCTGATCTTGGCAAAAAACACTATACGTGTCCAGTCTATTGAGACGTGCAACATATTGCTTGACCGTAACTTATTAAAAAAAAAAGAATAGAAAATCTTTAATTTTCCAATATACGTTATGTTATTATATGTATGTATGAATGTATAGTACGCTGCTATTACATAAATAAATAAAATTTCAGTTATTACGGATGTACATAAATATAGTTATACGTTTGTTTTCTTGTATCGAATTATTAATTAACCACTCGTATTAACCACATTTCTAAAGTATCTTTAACAATGTAAGTAGTAAGTTAGGATACTTCATTTTCGTTGCCATAAAATTGTAATAAATTTTTAAGCCTTTAATTAGCGAATTAATTAGCGAAAATGTTTAAAATTAATATATATATATATATAGTGAAGGCAGATCTAAAAATATTCGTATAAGCAGATAGACCAACCATTTATTAATTTATATCAGAAGATTCGACGTCATTAGAGATATAATTCAGCCTGTGTACGTTTATCTTCTTCTTGTAGCTTATCTCAAGAAGTGGCATTTCTTTTAAAAATTTAATTTACTATACGAATGCCCGACTTTGCCTCGTTTGAGGATAACAGTGTTTAGTATCCTTAAATGATATATATAATTTTAATTACTCCTATCTATATTAACTCAATATTACAGATAAACTATCAGTTTATACATACTCTCTATTTTATTTGTACATTGTTATATTTATATTTATATAAGGTGGCTTTTATACTTTGTTGTACGTACTGCGATTAAAATGGTAAGAACTTTTTGAAGAATAATTTTGTATTTTCTACGAATATAATAACGGATAAAACAACGTATATAACATGACATTAATAAGCATATATACAACAATCAATTTATAATTTAGTTTAGCTATTACTTTCAATATATAACGAAATTTTTATTTACGAACACATAAGTGTTTTTTAACTTATTCTTTTATCAGATATAAAATTTACATTCTTTTACCATCGTTCTGAATATTAATTTTACATGTGGATTTTATATTTTACAAGGATATTAATTTAACAAATCTTTTAGTAGGTTCTATGCTATGCGTTATTCTATCGAAAAATATTTTCCTCTTTACAGAGGAATATTTTAATATTTTTAAGCTATTGATTCGTATTTTCATGTATTGATTTATCAAACTAAATTATCTATTTAAATATACAATTAATCACCAATAAGTATTTAATAATCATTGGTAATAAATAATTTAATAACTATTTTGATTTAATATATTTTGATGAATTCTTTTTTTAAACTTAACACGTATACATTCTTCTTCCTTTAACTAAATTTTATATGAATTATAATGAAAATCTTCGATAATAATGATAAAAATCTTAAGGTCCTATATCCTATATTGTCAAATAAACGTTCTGATTAATTCATAAATACTATATTTATAAATATTTTATTCAAAACTGTATGACAATGTAATGCATAGCTCATAGAAATTTATCATTTCAAGTAATTTACATGTACAAAATGATTGTTACAATTGCTTTAATGATTATGCAATACTGTACGGATTTTTATTTAAATTATATACAAAAAAATATTCGCTACATTTTATTCGGAATTTGCATCATAAAATCAGCTATTATCATCGTCATCTTTTTATTGATAGCAGATATTATTATATTAATGAAGCTCATGTATTCGAAATTTTTATACAATATTTTTTATAATTAATAATTAAGGCATAAGAATTAAAATACTTTATTCGCCATCTTTAGAATGAAAGTTAAACTTCATTATAAGCTTTTAGTATTTATCTCTATACGATATTATAGAAAGCTGTTTTATCAAGCTTTTCAATTTTTATTTTTATATGGCTAAGCATAGAGCGGTTCTATCGTATCTATTAATATATATTCCACAAACTATTATTAATTTAAAATTACATAAAAATTTCAACAAAACATTAATGTACTCATTTTTTGCTATTCTAAAAACATATATCGTTTTAATATGTATTTTATCTGTAAAAACTGTATTGAAACATGTAGTAGTTCTACTAACTCGACTACGATCACAAATTAAAACTTCTATTGTTTTTATTTTTTTTTTTTTAATATTAAATATTTTTTCGTTTTGTTATATGAATTTGGTATAAGTAATACCATGCAGTTCTAATGTACCGTTTTATATTTTATTTCTATTTTGTTCTTAACAGTATCCATTACTTTACCTATCATCATTGTTTCATATAAATATTATGCATAAACGTAATTCTATATGAATTAATTTATGTCACATTGATTGCATGGTTAACCTAATAAGTTATAAATACCCGATTATTGTAAAATTTTGTTGCTTAACAATTTACAACAGTAATTGAGTAACTAATAGATCCTGTATCGTCGATTACAGTAATAACAGATTATTTATATATTTTCTTTAAAATTTTAATAAAAGTCATTAGATGAAAATTTAAGGTTAAAATACGTGGTGACAGTTTTTAATACAAATGATCCATAAATTATTATATTCAATATATTCTGTTGTAAATATTGTTACATTTTTGGTTTTAAATTAATAAAAATTTTAAATACATTGGTGGATAACATTTTTTGCAATTTTGTAATATTCTATTTTTTACCTATAGTTTTAGAATTTCATAATGCTGCGTATAATTTTTTTTAAATCAGAACTATAAGTAAAGTATTTGTAAGAAATTTAATTTAAATACGTACTTCTTATTATACATTAATTCTTCTTGATATTGAGATTTATACTATTACATTAGATATAAAAAAAAGATTTTTTTTCTTTTTTTTTTTCTAAAGATTATGAAATAGAAATGGTAAAAATTAGTTATGAAATTTGTGCAAACGAAATTTTATCACAAAGCAAAATGTACACAGTAAATTGGAAGTCGGTGATACTATAAAAATATTTAATTCCATTTGATTGTCATGTGTTTGATCTTTTAAGGGATATAAATATGATTTATTTCCCAGTTAATTTATTATTTGAAAGGCTATGAAATATGTATCACTAAAATATCATGAATCCATTACTCAATAAAGTGCAATTCGCTTACAAATATTCGAATTACTTTATTTATTTCATAATAAAACAAGTAAAAATTCGTAAAGTATTAGAAATATATATTAAGTTTTGGGAACCTTTGCGATATTCTTTTAAAAATCTTATTTATTAAAATAAACTCGAATGTAACGAGGCTGAAATTCTATTGAAATGGCGAGTGGTTATACCGTGAAAATCTTTATTGTCTTGAAGCGGATCAAGGTTTTCTTATACAATAAGCATATTTTGATATTATGTTATTGAGAACCCTGCTCTCCACAATTATCTAGATAGAAAAATATTTTTCTTTTCCGGAATGTATATTCAATTTAAATAGGATCGCAAGCTTTTTTTCTTCAATTTTAGTAATCATAGATCGATAAACGAGCGATAGTCTTCTCTGCGTATTCGTATTTCCATAATGAAACTAAGTGTACAATGAATAACGGCCATAAATTAGAAAAAAATCTCTATCCAAAGTGGGAATGTTAATGCAAAGAGTATACGTCTCGGGCCTAGGTTTCGTTGATTTCGATAGACGATAGACGATAGACGATAGACGATAGACGATAGACGACAGAGGATATGTTGAATCGCGTGTAGATAGAAAGCGAGGTGAGCATATGTTTGGGTGGGTGTATTTTACTTGTGTTTCTCAGTTTGCCAGTATCCCGTTTAGAAGGTACCGTTTTGAGATCGGTTATTTTAAAACGAAGGAGTGAGCAAAGCAAAGAAGGGTGGGCAGGGTAGGGTAGGGTAGTCCATCGTTGCGCCTAAAAACGTCGTGACCAATCATCAAAGCTCTCGGATCAGGCTCTCTCTCTCCCTCTTCCTACGTCGGCCTCTCGTCCCCTCTCGCTCCTTCTCTCTTCTTTCCTTCTTTCTCTCTTATCTTTCATTCTTTCACTTGCACACGACGGCAATAGTGACGGCATCTCATACCCGATCATCTCATACACAGTCAGCTGCCGAGGGCCCGATTGACTAGTCACAACAGGCAGTCAGCTTTTAAGTATTTATTATAAGGTGAGTCTTATATTATTATTCAAAATAGCCTTATTCATTCAATTATTCGACCTCTTTAAATTATCAAATCACCTTCAATAATCTACGCTTTCGCGAAAATATACGTATTTCTTTGGGTTATCTACCCTGAAATCTTCGATCGTTCTATAATTGAAGCGTTGGAAACTGCATATTTACGTCATTGGTTTTTTTTCTCCCCTTTCTCTCTCTCTCTCTCTCTCTCTCTCTCTTCCTCTCTCTCTCTCCCTTCAACAGAGAGTTGCATAATAGAAAATCTTCATTCACAAGAATTTTATAATTTCATAAATAATAAAATATTTTCCTTATAAAAATTACCCGATTCATAAAAAATAAATTATGGATTTTAGATTCGGCTTCTGTAATATGTAATACTTACGTCTAAACATAAAATATCATATTAATCGGAAGATAATATAACCTTCAACCTGCATTTTACAAATGACTATTAATACATCTCTACGGTTAGTCTACTTTTTCCAATATTCCAACAATTTGAATATTCAATCTTCTAATGATATATCCACATATACTATACGTAATTTCGTCGAAGCTATAATCGGGTTATAGTGGCCTTTTTGTTTCAATGGACCATGCTACGCTACTATTACTTTATGCCCAATCATCTATCAACATAATTCAAGGAGTGCAACTGATTTACGTGAGTTACAGAACATGAGGAGTGCAAAGATTCTACTGTTAAGGACAAAAAGGACAAGGGCATTTGAACTACGTGATCTTTTCATGGGCACACTAACCTGGATAAGTGAATGATTTGCTGACTATTTCTCTTTTCTGCTACTTTATTACCGGTTTCTCGCACCATTCGAATTTTAGCGATGACGTTAAGGCGAAGCGAGTTTTAACTTGTGTAGTATTACCGTGAGGCTTTTCTTCGTTTTCGGTCAAGTCCATAAATTATTTAATACTATTAGGGGCTATCTCATTTTTTTTAACTTACTTCAACTTTGACCGGAATAATTTGTTAAACAGACAGCTTTTAGCCATGTGATCTCTTCATCCTTTAAAGCGTTTTGTTCATAAAGCCGACGTGTAAAGTCTTTTAACCGTACAGAAAAAAGATTTTTACTACCGACGCTATATTCATATCTTCGGCACATAACTCTGATTACAACTGTGCTGCCCCTAAAAGTGCGTTGCAAACGAAGTAGCTCAACATATAGTCTGTCGTGACTTCACTACAGATCTCTTTTGCCCTGAGTGTAAGTTGCGGCAATGTCTACAGGTGTGTTTCGTGTGAATCTCTAATCGACCTATCTTCTTTTTTAAAAATCTGTTTTGACTTTTTCTTATTTTGAGGACTACTTTTAGACTCGTCAAGCAAACATCGATTCTGAGCTACCAACTATTAAAATTAATTGTGTTTTTATAAAAGAAACATGTATATAAATTTTAATCGATATAATATAGGATAATACTAAACAGAAATTAAGCAATAATTATTATTATTTAATAATAATTACAACAATAATAATTTATAATTAAAAATTCATATTATGAAGAAATGTTATTAGTTATGAAAAACATTATCTAATGAATAATCTATTTAATAAACCTCATAAAATTATTTAGTATAATTATAAAGAATTAGAAAAGGTTTTTTTAATGCCAAATTTTTTATTATTTTTATAATCATTATAGAATGATTAGATGATTGATGTGATGTGTTCTTTTGTTCTTTTGTTATACAATAACAATAAGATTCGGTTCGATTTATAATTTGTTATTTATGGATTTATTTATTAAATTGTATAAGAAATATTTTAAAATTCTATATTGAATCGAAATTGTCAAAATTTGATAAATTATTTAATTATAAAATACTTAAATGATCTTATTAAACCATTATGTTACATTCCCATAGATAAGCGATCGACTTACGATGTGAAAAAATTTTTTTGGAATTCGATCCTAAGCTATCATGATGAACTATTATGATACTATCCTAAGATACTATGATGAATGTTTATAATCTTAAAATAAAACAAAAAATACTTTACTTTTGTTTATGAGTTCTAAGCCGTTTTTTTTTTTTTTTTTTTTTTGAATAATATTATGATTGTTTGAAATTAATTATTATAAAATTAAAGTTTCCATTATAGTTTTTAAGTTAATAATAATTTGTTGAAAGAAAAAAACAATATATTTTAGATTTTTTAGAAAACAATAATCGTTATTATACTTGTTTGAAGCTTTGTACAAGTAAGGTCAATTAATTACATATTTGTTTAAAGGTTATTCGAACAATAATTTATATTATATTTGTTTGGGGGAGAGGAAAAATATTTGGAAGAAGAAATTTTGAATATTTGTGATATCAGAGTCACCTCGTGTCTGTTTGCATTACTATCTTAGCTCGGAATAACTTTCGAGGCCCCCGGCCGCTATATTTAGCAGACCGACCGATCGACTTTGCTTGCATCATTATAAATAAAAGATCACATAAAGCGTATATATATTTACAGGGTAAGAGCAAAATGTTCTACATAGAATAGAAGTGACATTTACTATTTACAGCACGAGAACCTGCTAAATCGTACCATTCAAGCTTTTAGGTATTTCAATAGTTATACTCGTTTTAAACAAAGAGTATTATCACTTAGCGAATGGTACTCGAACCTTTTTTTTATGACCTTTATTAAAAATGACTCGCTTTTTATTCATGGACCATTAATAGTTCTTTTTTATTAATATATAAATACATTCGGATATATATGGATTTAAACAGTTAATGGCTGTACGTTTTTCTATAAACTGAATCGTCAGTAGATGAAAATAATAATCTATTAAATTTTAATGACTTTATAACCCATAGTATTTTGAAAATTTAAAACGTAATGTATCTCATACACTGTAAATAAATTGCATTATTGTGATGATGTAATTTTAGAATATAAAAGCAATTTAAATTACATTGGCGTTTTGTCAAAATATATTTATTAAAAACAGCGTCCCCTATGGTTATTTTCATTTTTATATTCCACTTTTAAAGATTTTCAATGACTAGCGAATATAATTACATGTTCCTTGCGATTTAATCTACTTAAATCATTTTTAATAGACAATCCGCATTACAATTTAGTTTTGAGAAAATTTTACAGCTATTTTCCTGATAAAAATTATATATTAAAATTTCTATTATCATAATTTAATAAGGGCAAGATTTATTATTCGTTTAGTTAGGTAATTTTTCGATTAATTATTAAAAACCATTGTTTTTTCTGTGTTCTGTTCTTTTCATTATCTATATAAACAATAATTAAAAAATTACTCTTATAATGTAAGAAAAAATTAACGAATTTAATACATAAATTAGTATTATTTAAAAATGTAAACTCTTAATTGCATCAATAAAGTGTAGTTTTTTTTACCGTCAGTCAATGTTAAACATAAAAAGCTGAAACTAGTTCAGAAGCAAGAAACTATTTTTACATGTTTGCGATCAAAACAACTTAACTTCAAGTTTGCACAGTACTAAAAATAAAAAAAAAGCTATGCTTTTTTACGTAGTCTCTTGTTAATTTTTTCTTGTAAATAATAATATAAATTGATATTGAAATTTTATTTTACTTTTTTTATTTAAACTTAATTAAAACTATAAAAACTACATTTCAGTAAATAAAAAAAAATAGAAAAATATTATGTATTAAAAATGCAAAATTTGTATTTATTTGCAAGTAAAATTAAATATTTAAACTTGAATATACTTTAACTAAGAATAACAAATATTCTCTAAATTAATTTATAGTCGATCAACTATGAGAATGAATATTAAATATGATGAACATTAAATATTATTAAAATCAATCAAAAATTAATCTAAATGTATTTCATGAATTTTTTTCTGTCAAGCTTGTAAAATTAAAATTTGTCAAATTTTAAATTCAGTCAATATATTGTGAATTCGGTAGAATTTAATATCAATAATCATTTGAAAATATATAATATATAATTTGATAAAAAATACAATTATTCATTTCAATTTTCAGTAGATCTATTAATAAAAATTAAGTTTATATGGTATAATATATACTTTGTAAACAGGTAACCTTAATTGTATATTGAAAACAAAAATACTTTTTTAATTATTTCTTTAATTTGAAAATTTTTAATACTGGAGTAAAGTGATACGTGTTCGAGAATAGTGATCGTGGCAACCAAATTTGGATCGTGACGATGGCTTGGAAGAGTAAGAAAGAGAAACGAAGTGTATCTACGTGGATGACTATTTTTGAACGATCCGGATATTTTACACTATGTGATTGTGTTGATGATTTATATTATAGACGTAATTGTCAAAAGTTCGTAATATATATATATATATATTCATATATTTATATATTATAAATAAAAAAAATTTTATTATAAATTAATTAATTTACATATAATAAAAGAACTTTTTATATCAGTATCGATTAATGAAGATTAAATTAATGTTTATTAATTGTTTTCTAATTGAATAAATTATTATTGTTATCTCATATGTAAATCTAATTCGCACGTTATATTTAAGATTTGAATCTTACGAATATAATATAATCATAAGTAAATTTGACTTAATGAAAAAAATTTTGTAATGAAATAGAGAATTTTTCTTTTACTAACAATCTAACTTATATGATTTTGACATTACAGGGAACCATCGCCAACAACTAGATTCCAATATGGCTGACGATGAGGTTAGGTATGTATCAAATAAATAAAAAAGATATTATTTATGATATTATTATGATATTATTTAAGATATTATTTAAAAAGATATGAAAATAATTCATTTATAATTGCATAATTATTGGATTCAATTTTTTTATTTTAATTTCTCAACAAAACGTTAGTATATGATAAATATACATAAATATAAATTCAGTTTTTACATTTAATAGATAATCATTACAAGAGAGATTAGAATTGAAAAAGTCTAGTAATAAAATATAAATGAAGGTAATTTAATAAATTTTGAAAGAAATATAAATTTTAAAAAGAAAACATGTAGTTTCCGGCAAATAATACTAAATTTTTAATTTATTTGTTTTTAATTATTAATGTTACAGAATTAAATATTCTTAAAGAGTTACACAATAAGAAACTAAATAATTATTTTACATTTTTAATCAAGAAATATAAACGAAATATAAATTACTATGTAAATGCATGTATTTAATATTTTTGTAAATATCTAAATACTTAATTTTATATACAATTGAAATTCATATATATTGAAAAGTATATAATATAGCGTTATAAATAAAATGAGTAAAACGAATTGAATTTGATTGTCAATAAAAAAACAGATAATATATGAAATTTGAATCGATTCATATTTAATGCTCTCGATACAATGACGTATTTCTATACAAATCAGTAATTTGGAATATTTTATTTGTTACATATTCCCGTTTCCAACCGATGCTTTTCTTCTTCGTGCAATGAATTTTTGACGATACGTTAAAAAAAAAAAACAACAACAACAACAACGATGGATAATGAAAATTATTTCATAAAAATTTTCTATGGGAACCGATACGCTGAATATACGCAGTATTTTGATTATTGACAGGTACGGCACTTTGAAGCTTCTGCTTAATTTTTCCCAATGCGTTGCCAGTTTGAAGCGACTTATTATTTAAAAATCTCCTTGTGTATAATTCTATACATTTATGTTAGTATAGAAATTTCGCCCCCCCCCCACATGTAGAAACTAAAATTGACACTTCAAAAGATTGGAAGTCAGCGAAACGAAAATATCAGAGCGGAAAATAAAGATTACAGTGACTAAAAGTAAAAGTGAAAATATAATATTATATAGTGAATCATAATGAAAATAATGTTTAAAATTATAGTTATTCCTATATGAATATACAAAAAAACAAATATTAATCCCGATTCTTAAATGATTTAGTGAATTCGAGTTTATATTTTCACTTAATTTCGTTCTTATATTTTATCTATTGATCGTTATACTTAATATATCTCCTGAATTTTGAGAATACGATGGGAGCATCGTAATTATTGTTATTAATAATTCAAAATCATGTAACATAGCACACCAGAAAGAACTCACGGAGTCATTCATTTTACGTGAGATGTAATAATGGTGAAACATAAGACAATTCAGCCATTTTTTTATGCTTTATGTACTTCATGGCAGAGAAAAATTTCTATCCATACAATGATTTATCTGCCCGTTTTCGTTAACTTTAAAATACAATATAATTACAGTAAAAACATCTTTCATCCCATTCATATACTCTTTGATATTATTTATACACATATTCACCCGCGAGAAAATACAATTTTAGAGAAAAAACATATTTTAGAATTATCGCCATTCAGTTAATATAAACAAATTATTAAATTCCATATAGTAATTGCATTATTTATCTGAAAGTATCAAAACAGTTAGTCATAAAATTATAGAAATTTTACGAATTTTCTTATGAATCTTAATATTTACAAATACAATTACTCTAGAGTGTATTTTTAGCTTAGAAAATGTAATTAAAAGTCGTAATTTTATTCATTTTGTCATTAAAAAAAGTTTTATTTTCATTATACGACTAAATTAAGAAAAAAAAAATTAAAGAACATATATGGATTTTCTCTTTTGCAAAATTATAAAAAAATTTGATTATTAGAATGAAAAAAATATTGGGGTAAATACTTTCATTCCAATGTAGAATATTGTAATTGTCAAATAAGAATATTTTACATTTCACTTAAATTATTTAATGGATAAATAAATTTATAATAAGGAAAAAAGAAAGAAAAAATTTTCAAAAGTACTTTATAGGTCACATGAGTTTGTAAAAACAACAATAATAATAGAATACTCAACATCCTGTACCTAAGGAATCCAAATTGGTAAAGTAGATATTCTACTTACACGTACACTTTTATATATACATATTTGCATGCCCACAGATTATCTTATAAGCTTATAACTCCGAATTCCTTAAGAATAAAAGCTAATGTCTATTATGGAATTCAACATATAAGTATGTTTGCAGCTTGTTTGTACTTGTTGCTTTTTCATTTTTATCAAAATATTTGGTATTTCTAATCCTTTCCAAAATTCCCTTTTAATATGAGTATTTACTGCTACATATATAATATACCTATTTAACCTATCAGTACTATTAGTAACATTAATTAATAAATAAATAAAGCTGCTGTAGCTATGATTTTTTATTAATGCATTATTGTAATATTACATTTATCTTTACTATATAGAAAAATTTAAAATAAAAAAAAAACAATAATAATTAAAATAAAATTTTAATTTTTATGAATTCAAGATATATGAATAGTTTTTATAAATTTTCTGAAGAAAATAATGACGTTTAATTATAATGCAATATTTATTGGTACTATAGACAAAAAAAATTTAGTTTGATTAACATAAACTTTTATAATTTTTATAATAAATTGAATATTAAATTTATAAAAAATAAAAACCTTTTTGTTTTTAATTAAATAAAGCAAGTTTTATAAGCAAGGACAATATTTACGCACATAACTAATTTATTGTAATTTTCTTTATTTTCAGAGGAAGCGCATCGAGGATGTACGTAAACGGAATTGACGACATTTTCGGATAGATAATATCCGACTCATTGCTTGATCCTTAATGTTTACATTAATTATTTTAAATAACATAATAACTATTATTGTCAATCGAATAAATTAATTGAAACAGCATTGAGATATGCTTTGTAAATTAGTTTTATTATTTATATTCTCATAATTGATGAAGGAAATATATATTTGAAAAAATTAAATAATAATATATAATTATAATTCTTTTTAATTAAATTCACTTGAAATTATCTGTAAAAAAAGCTCGATATGACATAGTTTTGGAATTCATTGATTTAATTGTTGGACTAGAGTAAGTCACTATATTTCACTATAAGCTAAAAGGAAATATTTGGATACTGTAAAATTTAGGAAAGGAAGAGGAAACAGGCGGAAACTGACAGAAAAAGGGCCGAAGTCCGTGCCCGTCTCGAGGAGGCCAGCAAAGCCAAGAAGGCCAAGAAAGGGTTTATGACCCCTGACCGCAAGAAGAAGCTCCGAGTAAGTTTATTCAATTTATTAAAACATCTGCCACCAACCACCTCCACAAATGAGTACACAGACAGTAAAATTACTTTAATAATATTTTATAGAAAGCTTGTAAAAGAATATGGCATTAAAATTTCCTTTATACGGTAAAAGTCGAAATATAGTAATAAATAACAATTGATTTTTTTTCTTCTTTTTTTTTTTTGATAAATTTAAGCTCTTACTGCGAAAGAAAGCCGCTGAAGAATTAAAGAAAGAACAGGAAAGGAAAGCGGCCGAGAGGAGGCGCATTATCGAGGAGCGCTGTGGAAAGGCCAAAAACGTCGACGACGCAAATGAAGGTATTTCCGAATTAAATGTTTTTTCTTTCTTTATTCATGCTCATATTACTCGTCATTGACAAATTATTTTATTTACAAGTTTCCTCTTTTAATTACAAGAATTACCTATGGTTATCGCTAATTTAATTAGATCAATGTCCTTCTATAATTACAACAATTCGTAATTACTACTTACTAGGCTAATAATTTACACAATATTTATATCAGCAGAATGAAACAGTTAATTTGAATTATAATATTTATGAAACGTTACAAGAATAATAATTAATAATAATAATAATATAGATGTTAGTAAAGATTTTAAAAATAAAAAAAAACTTTTTTGATATTTATAAGAATCTAAAATATAGAATTTATATACAATATCTGTTTTTTCAATAATTATTATTAAGATAAATTAAAAATTATATTATTACGTAAATAAATATTTTACTAAAGTTCGAATATGATTACATAAACAAATTTGTTATTATTTTTTAAATAAGATCAAAAATAAAATTTTCGTTAAGAAATTATTTTATAATTATAATTATTTTAATTAATACTGGTCTTCTAATACAATTACAGCACTGTTAATTACTTATCCTCGTAATTATTATGACTATTAATCTTTATCATAATGAAAATTCACTGTAATTTATAAATTTATATACGTAATAGTTAACATATAAATATATATATATAGATGCATTTAAATGAAATAGTTCAGATAAATTATATCATATTAAATAAAAACTTATATAATTTTTTTCTCATAAATATAGAATCCAATAAAATATTTGTGAATCTAATTAAATTTAATATTTAGAAATGAATATTAAATCTCAGCTACTAGTTTAATTGTCTTTTTGCCTTTTTAAATGTAAATTCATGTACATTAATGATATCTTAAATAGAACCCGTGATACGTAGTATGTTTTGCCTTTACATGCTCTTTACATCGTATATTTTAGTAAAATGACTTTCGAAATATAAATTATTTGTATATTTACTATAATTATGTATTATTTTATATTATTTATATTTGAGATAACAAATTAATTTCGAAAATATTCTTTACTTTTATCTATATTAAGCATTTATACATCATATAAATTAAAAAAAAAAAAAAATATCTATCGTTATATAAATATTCTAAATTAAATTAATTTAATAACCACAGAAGGTATCATTATTATTATTTTTTCTTTTACTAGGTATTTGTGAATACATTTCAAATGTAATTATAACAATAATAATTATAATAATAATAATAATAATAAGTTTTTGTCTTTCCAACGATATTGGTTAAATTAATGATGAGGATGCGTGGCCAGATTAACTATTTATTCGAAAGCTTTTAAATTTTGAAAGAAAATGTTAATGTTAATTAAAATGTGTAAAAACCGATATCGCGTAGAGAGTATCAAACGAGTGCTGCGCGAGTACCATGATAGGATCACCAAATTGGAGGATAAGAAATTCGACATCGAGTATGTCGTGAAGAAGAAAGACTTTGAGGTACATTTGTTATGGCGCGCTTTATTTTTTTATTGATAATTTTTTTTTTCCGATAATTTTCTTTACATTTTTTTTTTTTTTTAATTCTATTCTTATTATCTTTTCACACAATATTTGCATCAACTTTCGCACTCTAAAGAATCGTATTTATTAATCAATAAAAATAATTGCCTATTTACTCTCATCTTTTCTTTTAATAATCTTCGAATGTCTGTAAATGTTGCGAATTACTCACTCAAACACAAAAAGCTTTCGCATTAAGGATCTTAACACGTGAACCATATTTTCTTATTTATATTTATTTTATTTTATTTCGTTTTATATCATTTTTTTTTTTTTTTTTACTGTAAACTTATTTTTTATTGGGAGATAAACTACGTGAAGATTGAAATTTATAAATGTCAATACAAAAACTTATACAAAATGTTAAATTTGTAATTGTAATTTGTAATTTGTAATTTGTAATTTGTAATTGTAATTAAATATCTAAAAATATAATAATATATTAATAATGTAAGTAACAAAATTAAGAATTAAATTTTTAACGTATCGCTCTCTTTATTTAAAATACTGTTTATTCCAAAAATTAGTATACGTTTTATTCACTTACTCTTCATACATTAAAAATAATATAATTTTTAATCTTTCAAAAGTTTTGTAAGTATTTGAACTAATAAATAATAAATATTTAAAATGAAATAGTTCTTATATAAGTGCTTGGATAATTCGGGTTTATTTCCCAATATTGTAATACTGTTTTGTACGTATGTTTGTTTCTACTTTTATTCGTTTATGATCTATCGCATATTTTAACGATATATTTACTGCAATTTTACAACACCTGAAAATTGTATTATTTTACGAATGTCAATTATATGTTTTTTTTTTTTTTTTTTATGAAATGGTAACAATTTTCATGTACTGTGAAAATATCTTTTAATATCCGCAGCCTTGATTTCGTTTCAATATCAATTTTAATTCTATAACTTCTAATTCTAATTTTTATCACTTTAATGTTTTTCTACTTTTTAAAATACTTTTCAACTTCTATATATCTGTCAATATAAGCATATTCAATTCTATTTATTGTTATTATTTCTACTGAAGATGCGCATTTAAATTATCTATTCCAGCATTGATCCTTTAATCCTTGTAGGAAAAAATAACTTTATGAACAATTAAATGTCTTTTGATATATCTATATCAATAGTTCTGGTTTCACATAAAACCAGATCTCGTAAAAACTAATATCAAACGAAGCTGTCTTATTTATATTTGAATTTCTTATAGATAAATTAGTTTAATAATATATTATTTATACGTGAATGAATTAATGTTATGTTGAAACTTATTTCAATTGAATATCTACATTTTAAATAATTATCAAATATCAAGGTTTTATGTAATTTATAATTTAATTAAAATAGTATTATTTAAATTTATAATATATAATTTATAATATAATATATAGTATAATATAATATATATTTATAAAAATTATAATTTATAATTTTTTTTTATTAATTATTTAAATTATTTTTAGTATCTTCTTGAAAATCTTATCTGATAAAAATTGATAATTCGAATACTTCATTTTTAAAGTGAATTTTATAAAAATTACATGATCTATGGATGAATATTAGCATTTATTTATTACTGCAAGTATGAAATTCTAAAAATAAAAAAAAAATTAGATATTATTGTTAAAGCAAAACTAAACAATTTTTCTTCTCGATTTTAAGTATCTATTACTATATTAGTTATCTTGTTGGCACATCTTTTTGGTTAAAACACAATTAAGCAATATTATATTATTATGAAATCGAAAATATTTATAGAATTTAATATCGGTCCAGTTTAGAAAATAATACCTCTACTGTAAATTTTTATGCTATTTTATTGTAATTGATTATTTATAAAATGATACATTAACTATTAATAAATTTATCAAATAAATAATTCTTAAAAATACATTCATATGTAAAAATAAATAAATTATGGCATAAGATGTGAAACCAACTGTGAATGTGATTCAATTATTATTATATAATAATATATTATATTATTCAACTTTGATACAATTAAACATAAAAATCTTGGATAAAAACGTAGAAGTAAATTGTAGATAATTTGAAGGTGTAAGGAATTATAAATTATAGAGATTATAGAGAACAGAGAAGAGAGATAAATTAATTTAAATTTAAAGGTTTAAGATTGTATATTTTATTGTCTATAATGAATTAAGTAAGAATTAAAAACTTTGACTTTCATCGAAATAGCGTAATTCATTTGTTCTTAAATTTACTACTACAATATAGTTAAAAACATTTTATTTTTTATTCAAGCAATAGAAATATTAAATGCAAATTTCATTTCATAGAAATTATTATAGATGATAATTAAACGAGAAAATTAAACTAATTCGAGATTCGGTTCAAAGATAATCGAGAACTGATAAAAACGTTACGGTTTTTTTCAGTATAACTATATTAAAACTATTGTTCATATAATATATTATTTATATATTTTGTTGCAAAATTTATTTAACATATTTCTTATACCTAAACTTAGAAATTATTTATTCTACTAATATTTTAAATATTCCAGGCAATCTGTAAAATTCCGGGATTTATTAGTCAAAATATAATTTAATTAATTTATAAATTAATATTCTGTCTCTCTCTCGCTCTCTCTCTCTCTCTCTCTCTCTCTCTCTCTCTCTCTCTCTCTCTCTCTCTCTCTCTCTCTCTCTCTCTCTCTCTCTCTCTCTCTCTCTCTCTCTCTCTCTCTCTTTCTCTCTCTCTCTCTATCTCGCTCTCTCTTAAATATTTAGTACGACTATTATTTTAGGATTTTTGATAATATAATTTGATAATGATTTAATTAAAAGTCTTAGCATAATTATTAAATATTATTTATAAATTCTAATAATTATTATAATAGCATTAAATAGTATATAATAATTATTGAAATTTTTTTAAATATTATATAATAATTATTAAATATTAGACGCAAAGATATCATGATTCGTTTTTATTACATATCAATATTTACATTAAATAGAAATTTATTTTACTGTTTTGTTTTAATTGTAAAATTTAAAAAAAAGTCTTTTTATTTAAGTACGATGGATTAACAAATTAATATTAATTTGCGAAATCTATAATCCACAATTATGTTTCTTAATTTGTCCTTACGACTACCTTATACATTACGAGTTAAACAGAACTGTTTGAGTATATTCTTCTTTATATCCGAATAAATAATAAACACATTGGTATTTATATACTTTAGCGAAAATTCGTATATAAAAATATAGATAGCATGAAATTAATATCTGCAAGTTATTATAATAAAATGAAATAAGTATTTTGTAGCAATAATATTGGCAGAGGCTGTCGAAGGAAGAAGTTTAATTTCGCGAAATTGTTTTTCGTGAATTTTTATTTTTTAGCCGAGCTGCAGACGATTTGTTCGTCCTACTGGCAAAGAATGTACGATCTCGAAGGCGATAAGTTTGATCTTGAGCGGAAAAATAGAATGAAAGATTTTGAGGTAATTAGACATCTGGGAGTGATAAAACAAAACAAACAAACAAAAAAAAACAAAATGAAAATAAACCAATATATATATATATATATATATATTAGTTATACCTCAAACTGACACACGCATTCAAATTTTTCCTACACATACTATCAATATAATATATATATGTATATATACACACATATATATATGTATATATATGTATATATATATGTATATTTATATATATACTACAGTTGTATTTGCAGAAACTGCGCTTTTTTACTTTCACCTTAATACGTGAATTTGTTTACAGAAGGTGGATGACAGTAATAATAATAATAATAATAATAATAATAATAAAAGCCAAAAGAATAATTTGTTCTTCAAATGCTTTGACATGTCACAATGAATTATTAGTACATATCGTGCAATGAAAATTATTAATATTTAATTACTTTTAGTATCACACGTAGATTTTGTAGTTAAATAGTAAAATAACATAAAGAGTGCATTTGTAAAGTAATGGCTATTGTTAATTTTTCGATATAAATAGGTCAAAGTGAATATAAAGCGCTTATTTTCGCAGCAGACGGAGGCAACACGTAATGACCGCAACAATGCGTTTCTTGTTATTATATAAAAAAGCGTCCGTCCATGCGAAAAGTTCTTAAATTGCACATCTCGCCAACAAAAAGAAACAAAAAAAAAAAACGCACACGATCCTCTGTATTACCATGGAGTTTCCATTGTCAATTTTGTGATAAATCTTTTTCTTTTCCGTTTTTATTTTAATGTTACTTTTTTTTTGTATACCTTCTTCGTTTTTCTTTTTTACTTTCTAAAAATTTATATCCAATTTTTTGTTTCACTTTTATCGGAGTCTCCAGTAGTCGTAGTAGAAACACACAAATGATATTTATTACCTTTTGACCAGATCCCAAATGTATTTTTCCACTGATTTTTCTTTGCAGTCCATTGGTGCACGTACATTTTTTATTTTAAAATATTTCAGTCACTATGTTCTGTGAGCACGGAAAAATAATAATATTTCCTCCCGTTTGTCGTCAATTACGGCATCAAACTCTTCGAAAGAGAGGATTTTAAAAAGCAGTGTATATTCTTACAGTAGTTACGATAATTTCAGTTAATTATTTTTCAGTTATTTATTTATTTATTTATTTTTATTTTTTTTTTTTATTTTAGTTTATTATCAACAATTCACGATTCAACAATTCGCTTATCAAATGTTTTTCTTCCATTCATAATCATCTTCAGTTAATTATTTCTACTTAATTTCAATAGAATTTATTATTTACGAAATGATGAATTAATTTATTGTTAATATTTTTATAGGATCCTAATTAAATGTATTGGAGAACTTTTTTTCAGGCGATCGATAAGATACTTTTTCATCCGATGTTTGAAAAAACGCATGGATGTTATTACAATTTATTGTGTATTAGAATCAAAATGTTTAAGTGAAAATTTTAATAGAAGCACAAATCATTAGTTTGCTCTTTCTTCATATTCTTTATAGCGGAATTGAAGCGGATTTGCACAGCGTATCATGAGCGCGTCTACGTTTGTGAGGGTCAGAAGTGGGATTTGGAGCGTGAAGTTCGGAAAAGGGACTATGAGGTATTACACTGATAAATAAAGCAACGTGCATATTTTTTTAAAGAAACTAAAAAAGGGCATTTTAAGCAAATATACCAGGTTTTTGCTATCGTCAGATTAAAACCAAAATTCCCCTTTTCTCTCATTATACGTTTACGCGGAGAGAAAAACTAGACGACCATAGCTGTTAATAACTGTGTTTCATAGTGTAATAATAATATACGACGACATACTACATTGTCTAATGTATAATATGTATATATGTGCATAAATTTTTTCCATTTTTATAAAGCTGTTTGATGAATCTGCTTTAGTTTTGATTTACTTTTAAATTTAGTCAATATAAAAATATGTTGCGATTGAGTGTCAGACTAGTACCGATTCATTAGTTATACTAATACAGTTATAAATATACTTTATCCGTGTACATAAAAAAACGTTAACTATAACTTTGCAAATGATTTACCACAAATGAAAAGATTTTTTAGCCACTTTTTTTCATCTTATCTTACATTCACATCTTTAAATCATGTAATATTCAGACCAAGAATACAATAAAAAACTGTTTTTTTGTCAATTAAAAATTTTTTTCTGATTATTTAACAAATTTTAATCGGATATGCTTTATAATACATTAAAATAAATTTTTTCAAAACATTCTATGCAGGTGCTCTTAAATCTGGATTTATATGTTAATTTACAATTTTTATATTATATAAATTACAAACATATATTAAATTTAATTTATTGTGCACATATTATGAATCGCTAATTTGTTACAAAATAATAATTTTGTATAAAAGAATAAAGTGAATCGTTTTGAGTATATGTATTCTTGGACTGATTCCACTTTTTTATTTTAAATACTTATTTAAATTAAAATAAATCGTATTTTAGTAATTGCAGTTTAATGACAAGGAAAAAATATGATTAGAAAGTTATTTAAAATTCAGTTTCTCATAATATGACGAAAATTAAATGAACTTAGTGAAGAAAGGAATAAACTAAAAAGAGTGTTTTAATATTCACGTGTATATAACATGTACTGAATTTCCCACACATATATATATATGTACATTCTATATCATCCGTTGTTTAAAAATAATTTCTTTATTACAATGGATTGAATTTCGTATAGTAATACTAATAAGCATAGAGCTTCCTTTAAATAATCTACATATAACATCATAAAATAAATAATAAATATATTTTACTTGTAAATAAACTGTAATTATTTTTAATGAAATAAATTTTCCGAACGTAGCTTAAATACGAAAGTTCGTGGTAAGAATTTTTTTAATTAAATAAAATATATATAACTGCATGATGTACAGAAAAAAAATATTTTGAGTTTATCAGATTCTTTGCTTCAATATATTTGGTAAATAAATATGTATCTATCAAAAGAAAAGTATCTAATAAAACGTATTTAAGTGTGGCACTTCATATAATCGTTATAATTTAAAATATTGTTTCAGTTCAGTACAGAAGAGAGAAAAATAATTTTATATATTGAGTTTAATATTGCGAAAATAATATGAACGAATATTAATTACCCAAAGAGATTTTTCTTAATTAAGAAAAAAATAATAAGCTATGATATATTATTTATTTATGAAAAATTGATATAAATTAGTTATTTAATATGGTTATTATTTCATTTAATCTCATTAGTTATCAAAAGGTATATATTTGACCATTATGAAATTTATATTAAAATATTAATCTTTTACTATTATACGCTGTAAATGCACTTAAGGCTCTCACAAAAAAGATGCAAATAATTATTTCTGGAGTACATAATTAACGGAAAAATTGATAAATAACGCATTAAGAAGTGCCATACTATGAAATTCTCTGTTCCTATGTACTCAAGAAGAAACTGTTTCATACAAAGTAAAATACGTAATTATTTCAATCGATTATTATTTCAAAATTTATCACATGACTGGAATAAGTAAAAAAATTTATTTTTTAATAAATAAAAAATTTTACTCCACAGATTAATTTTAGTGCAGTGTTCATTATTTTCGTAATTTAATATTAAAAAAAATTATAGTTTCAAAAATCAAATACAAATTTTATAATATTAATTGTCCATAAAAAGATATAAACATTAAAATTTAATATGAATAATAAGTGTTCTATACTTTTGATAAGATATGTAATTTAAATAAATGTATCAATTATTGTAATTGAGGTGTTACCAAAATTATACTAACTAAATATTTTATTAATATGTATAATATTATAATAACGTATTATTACATTGTTGAATTCAGAAACTTCTAGAAAAGAAATCGCTTTATTGGATGAATATAGATGACGTTTTCATTTTTTTATTACCCATCGTTTCGATAAATTATTTAAAATAAAATATAATTTTGTTCAATAATATATATATAAAATAAAATATCATTGCTTCATTTACAATGAATTAATAATAGAAAATGAAACCAAAAAAATGAAAACATTTCTATGGTTGTCTCCTGATGTAAAAAAAAAAAAAAAAAAAGAAAGAAAGAAAAAAACACACAATACTGTTTGCAGCCAGTTAATTTAAATGTGATTCACTACTAGAGCATTATTATTGATCAATGCCTACCATCAATTCGACGTCATATTAAGCGACGTTCATCCAAGAGTGTGTATTTATCACTGCATTTAGTCCCCATTCCTATGTATATAAAACATATTAGTATTGGAAATGTGAACTTAATTTATTTACTACTATTTGTTTAATATTAGCAAGTAAAACTAAATAATATTTATAAGCAATAAAGATAAATAGAGTATTTATTTATTCCTATATATAAAACAATAAAATCTTTTTTCAATTACCTAAATCATTCTTTTTTACGTTCCTCAAACTCTTAATGTTAACCGACATTAAAAATTTCTTACTGAATCTCAAGAAAACGATTTCTTGATTATCCCTTACCAATAGATATATTTTATAAATCAATATGACAGATAACTATGAGCCTTTGTTGTCCTATCAACGTAAGTACACGTTCGAATATGGACAATTGAAACAAATTTTTTTTTTTATTTCTTCTTCTACCTCTTGATTTCCTCTGTGTGCATATCTTTTTGTCTTTTACTTATTTCTTATTCTTTCTTTTTCCCGTCTCTGTTTTCCCTTATCCACCTCTCTCTCTCTCTCTCTCTCTCTCTCTGTATTTCTCTCTTTCCCTTCACAACCCTCTTGAATTATCCATAAATGTTTCTTTGTCTGCTTAATGATTTATATGTGAATGTTATATGATACACTGACATAATGTGATATTCATATAAGCTCACAATATATAGACATACATATGTTTAAATGTACTCGATTCAATTTCCGTAATGCTTATATTGTTTATCATAATGGTTTCCCTTTAGAGTTTCTAAGTAGAAATATTCAGATATATAGACTAGTTAATGCCTAATCTGCTTATTTTTCTATTGAATAAATTAGTAAAAAAAGGATTTTTATTTCGAAAATTTTTCAATTTGTAAGAAATAAAACTATTATTATCGTGTACATGTAATTTATCATATATTATTTATTACAAAAAATAAATCGAATACGAATCCTTAATTTGTGAAGTAGGTTCTGTTTATCTGAAATATTATCCATAATTAAAATTTATGCCTCTTTTTACTAATTTATTTAATATAGTTTAAATCTAAAAGTTGTTTGTGGCTTATTTAAGTGCACAATCGAGAATGTGTGTTTTGTTTTTAAGATTCTTGCTACTAATAAAATATTTGGTTTTTCAATTATTGTGCTTAAACAAAGTACGTAAGACCTTTTTCATATTTATGCTAATACATTCGTACCAAAAACATCCTTTGATATAATAATTATCATTTATTCAATTTAACACTTACCTCACTCTCACTCAATTTCTAGATTTCAATATAAATGTAAAATTCTTTAAGAACCAATTATCAATGTACTTGAATAATTGCCGTTATAAGACGATATAAATTTATTAAATTCATTAAAAATACTTTGTGTACGTTGCAAAATATTATATTAATATTTGCAACTGCATCGTAAGATTGAAAATTAATGTCATAAAGCTTTCACAGCAAATATATCGAAATAATGTAATCTTATTAATATATTTCTTCGTAAATGTAGATTGCAGATTTAAACAGTCAAGTCAACGATCTTCGAGGAAAATTGTAAGTGTACTTTTTTTTTAAATATCATTCTTACGATGACTTAATTATTATATAAAATTTAAAATTTTTCTACTTTAAAAATATGATAATTAAATATTGTATTGCTTAAAATTCTTTACATAAGTAATATTAATGTTATTATTAACAGTATTTTAAATTACATTACTACTTATCATTATAGATCAATTTAAAATAGTATAATAATAAACAAGCCATCATAAATATCGACTCATTACTAACGGATAAACATAAGAAAAATTACGAATTTTATATATCGTTTTAATAAGTTTTTCAAATATAAAAATACGTTGGCAAAATATTATGGGTATTTCAAAAAACTGTTATACCTGTTTCGATGCCATAATGTTGAAATAATTTATTAAACGAAATAATAAAACTTTATTAAGTAATCGAAAAAAATTAGTTAAAAATGCAATGTATTTAATATTTTTAATGACTAATACTTTCAAAACAGCATGAAGCCAACCTTAAAGAAGGTCTCCAAATATGAAAATAAATTCGCTAAGCTGCAAAAGAAGGCGGCCGAATTCAACTTCCGTAATCAACTGAAACAAGTCAAAAAGAAGGAGTTTACTCTTGAAGAGGAAGATAAAGAGGTATGCGAAAACATTTTAGAATTTTTCTTTTGTTTTTTTTTTTTTTTTTTTGTTTTTCATACGAAAGAGGGAAAGATACTTTTATTGGTAATGAATATACTTCTCTCTCTCTCTCTCTCTCTCCCATTCTATTCATCACCTTCTCATTATTATTCCTCGCTCTCTCCTTTTATTCTACTTCTACTTTTTATTATTGTTTTACGTTTATGTGCGGTATATTATTAAAATCCTTGTATCGAGGTTCTTCAAGAGATAAAAGTTATCGATATAATGTTGTTAAATTTCCTTTGAACTTTTCTACTATAAAATTATTTTAATTCGTAATTTTCTTTCTAATTAACGAAAATTCTTATTAGTTGCTTCATTATTACACGAATAATCGAATGACTTCCAAGATTTTTGAATAAATTTTAATATCGTGCGTAATATACATAAAATTTATTTTTACATGAATATTATAAAGAATTTTAATATCTAGAAAGAATTGAATTGAATTGAATTGAATTAAAGGAAACTCCGTAGTCGTCTTACGGTTGCAAATTATTATAAAGAATGGACTTTTATAAAAACACGCAAGAATAAGAACTTCGAGTTTATAAAATGGCCAAATTCATTATATGTCTTACATAATAAGATGAAATAAAATTGTCTATAATTGACAAGGCAATGTGTTGTTTTCCACAGCCCAAGAAGTCCGAGAAGGCAGAATGGCAGACAAAGAAGTAGATTACAAAGAACCTCAGATTATTAAGCAATAAATATTGGTCTTACGAATTTTCAAAATTTTTAAACTTAAATTGTGTAGTATTATCAAAATATTGATTGAGATTTGGTATTCGTCGGTATGTGTATAATGCAAAAGTAGCCAAGTTCAGTAAATCACTTGTTATCGTTTCTATATATTATTTTAACGATTTTAATACGAGTTTAACTCATCAATACTTTTTCTAACGATGTTGTAATATGATTCGGTACAATAAAATAAAAATGATTTCATCATTGCATTCTTTGATTAAAAAATTAAATAAAAAACAACATATTATATATGAGTTTTCTATATATAAAAATAAAGGGAAAAGTAGAAATTCAATAAAAAGTAATTTTTGAACAATAATAAATATTAAATTTTTGATAATCATTATTTTTATTTTTGAATATATGAAAAATATATTATATTTTTATAAGTTTTTGCAACTGAGGACTCAAATGATAAAGAAAAATATATTTTGCAGCCTACATTTATATGCCAGTCTGCCAGGATTTTTGTTTTTTCACATTTTTCAAAATAATTTTTTAATCTTTTTGTTTCTATTACATGTTGCATTGCCTCGCTTCTTTTTTGTGAAATAAAAAAAAAATATCTTTTTTGAGGCTATCGTATAGACTATGATTTATTTTTACAAAGAAATCTAAGTCTCTATTCATGATGCTCGTATGAATGTTAGTTTTAACTTATTTTTAATACAAAAATAATCTTATTTCATTTTTATTTTTATTTAAAAAATATATTTTCTTGTGCTTATTATTCATTTCAATGTTTTTTAAATTTCACATCTCTGAGGAAAATTTTTTATTCGTTTAATTATAAGTTAAAAGTCTCATGTCGCTATTGAGTACAATATAAGAAACACCATCCTGAAAGGTGAGATGTATTTTCGAATGTGTGCTGTATTTATCTGAATGCTCAGTATTGTAATTTTATTACCGTCAGATCAATTGCTTTTTCATAATCTGTTTTTCCATTAACAGATCTAGATTATCTATTACAATCCGTCTAATACTTTCATTGATTTTTTTCTACATCCTTATTTAACGTAAATCCTTAAATATTCGTTATTTTAATTTTGAAAGGAATTATATTAAATACAGTTATAAGAGAACCACAATTATTACAATAATTAATAAGTAAAAAATATATATATATATATATAATTATAAATTAATAATATGGGTTCCAAGTATACGTAATTTCTTTTGATTAATTTATTAATAATGTATTTGGACAGATCTTATCATATACATGAATTAGTTATTAAATAAAAAATTTCATTTATAATTATTACGTCTATTTTTCATTTCTTTAATTAAAATATTAATATAAAAACATTATATAGAATCTCCAGAGAAAAAGTAGAATCAAGTAAAAATAGCCGTGTAACACTGTAGCTTTACTAATCATGCTTTATTTTTAATATACTTTAATTAATAAAAAATGAAGGAATATATGGAATAAAATAATACATAAAGTATAATAATTTATGAATTAATTTTTCTGCTTGAATAAAATTTAATATTAAATTTTACATTCTTGTTTTTACGAATTTTTTTTATATACATTGAAATAGAGCGATTTTTTATTTTATTATAATATATCATATATTATGATTAAAATTATATTTAATTATTAGCTTTTTACATATTTACTATAATTTTGTTTGTTTCAATAATGCCAGTAATGAACGTGGTTATTTATTATTTATTTATTTATTACGTCTTGTTAATAGTTTCAATTTATACGTACATATATATATATTTTTATTTTTTATTTATTTTTTTTTTTTTGAAGAAGAATTTACTATAAAAAATATTCATTTTTCTACTGCTTCACGAAAGGCTTAAAAAAGCGTTTAAGGGCTTTTACACATAAATAACTTAAAATTGAAAATAGAGTTGCGACTGAATATACGAATACGAAAAGAAACTTATGTTGATTAATTTTACTTTTGCAGAAGAAGCCGGAATGGTCGAAAAAGGGCGACGAGAAAAAGGTAAAGGAAGAGGAATCTGTTGAGGCATGAAATCCATACAATCCAAATATATCTTCAATAAAGATCAATTCATTCAACACTCCTAAATTCAACGCTGAAGTGATAGTCAACTTTTTTTGCTACTGCACGCACCAATTTTTTTCTTTTTCTATTTTGAAGGAGACTATCGCCATTTGTAAAAAAATGTCACCCTATTTTTCTTTTTTCCCATGATCCAATGAATTTTTTTTTAAATTTTTTATAATTAACTCCTATGACCTTATTTTTTTTTATTTTTTCTCCTATTGTTTCTATTTTCTTTTTTTTTATCCAACTTGTTATTTTTTCTTTTTTTTCTTTTTTTTTTTTTTATTATTTATTATTCCTTTTTCGCTCTGTAATGATTATGGTAATTCCCTCTAATTTTTCAACGTTTACGAAAAATAAGAAAATGATATGATTATGATATGAAAAATAACAAATGGTACTTTGGTGATATTTGATTCACGTTTCGCTTGCGATTGAGTGCCTTCGAAGTGTAATAAAAATGATATTAAGTTTTATTGTAATTTTAATTCAAACCTTAATTGATAATGAACAATGCTTTGTGAAAATGTTATCTCCTATTTTATTTTGATTATATTCATCCGAAAATTGTATTGCATTATTTATACCCTTTTTCTTTTTTCTTCACCGATTCCCATAAAAAATTACCTAATAAAAGTTTGTTTTGGAAGATGATAATATTTTGATGGTCAATAACAACTTTTTTTCTTTGTAGTCTCGAAATTTATATTTCATAATAGGATTTACGATAATTTAGAGAAACACATTCAAGGCCTATTTTCTGATTAAATTACTGTATGATGTACTTACTCTATGGCTTATTCAGTCTCGATTTTATTAACTAGAATCCTGTCAGTTTCTACGAGTATTGGAATCGTCTAATGGTTAAGGTAACAGCTTAAAGGTGATGATCTCCGACTTGCAAATAAGAACAAAGTCGGAAAAGGTTATTTATTAACAAAGTAAATGTGTACTTCAAAATCTATTTCGTATCCAATTTTTTATATTTTATAAATCTACTGAGTTTTAAATTTATTCTTTGATGTTCCTGTAGTTAATTTTTTTTTTTAAGATGGAGTATCTTTACTACGTTTTTATATAACTCCATAAACAATCATAAAAATAATATTTATAAATGGGAATGTTAACAAAAAAAATAAAGCAGTTAAACTAAAGGAAAATAAACTGAAATGGAAAATAATAACAAAATTTCGTGTACATAACACGTAAAATATATAAAATAATATACATAGAATAAGCAATATATAACAAAATATAGTCCTTCGGGGTTTCTATAGCACTTATTAGAAAATGCAATTTTAATTCTGCAATTTAAATACAATTTAAAGATTATAATGTATTAATATACAAAAATACAGCATTGAAAAAATTTGAGTATACCTCTAATTAAAAATATTTTAAAGCCATTAAATTTCATCTAATATGCAATAATTTAGTGGATAAATAATTTTAGTTTTAAAAATAATTGAATATTAAATAAAAAAATTAAAAGGTAAGCACTAAAAAGTAGATAAAAATGAAATAGAGAAGCATTTGTTAATTATTAAAATATTAGTTTTAAATATATTTGAATATAATTTGTAATGCAGTAATTTTTACTATTCAGTGTGCTTTTAAAAATATTTCAGTTTCCAAAATACTCAAGTTTAATAGTATTATAAAAATAAGTCATGAAAATAAATACTATACAATATGAAAAAAGAATATAAGAATTTAATTTATGAGTTGAGTGTCCGTAACAAAATTTTTGCATTAATTTCAGAAATAAATGATATTGCTAAAATATAAGTGTATAGCAAAGATTTATATCAGTGCAATATTTTTATATAGTATTTTATAGATTGAGAGATCAATAACTTTGATTTATTTAATTCATTTTTTAGGATAACAGTATTCGATTCGATTGTCGGAAATTCTGGAATAATAAACTGAAAAATTATTTTATTTAATAGATGCGGGTATAGAAAATAAATTTATTAATAAATACTTTGCTATATAATTGAAGTTATTACGGTACGTAGAAAAATAAAATCTGCTTATTAATGTATGTAATACGCATATAATAAAAATGGTGCACTTTGCAATAGTAGAATAAAATGTAAGGATCGGTGTAATTGTGAATTGAATTAATATTAATAATTTATTAATATTAATTAATATTATTAATTAATATTTATTTAATATTATTAATTAATATTAATATAAGCTTTGTTAGCACACGTAGTTTTGATCTTCTGGAATCAGTTAATAATATCCTTTTCATGCTGAATTAGGTTACGTTCTAATTTAAATAATGGAAAATTTGAATATTAATTATTGAAAATAAAATTTATTATTCCGGATTTATTTTGATATTAAGTATTCCGGAATATAAATATTAAAATTGTATAAAATTATTAAAACTAAAAATTATTACTTTAACAAGAGATTTTAAACCAATGTATTTTCAAATATGACTGTCGTCAATGTTATTTATATAGGATTAATAAATTTGTAAGTAGTAAATTTTGTACATGTAATATATTAAATTTCTATATTTTTAGAGAAAATAAATTATTGCCGTTAAGCGTGAGGTAATAATAATTTCAAAAATTACTTACGTTTCGAATTTTCGAATGAAAATTAAATAATTAGTAAAACATAGTGACACTTCACTTATACCTTGCAGGTAGACAAACAAATTCAGTGAAATTAGTTTTTTAATATTTTTTATATTCGATTTTCTTTTATTCTCTTTCTTTCACTCTGTTCTTCTCATCTTTATCTCTGTGTCTCTCTTATTTATCTTAAAGCTATCTATTCGACTATTCCACATTGAAGACCTAAGCTGTAGAATATTACAAATAACATATTATTTTCTAGGATATTTTAATAAAAAAAAAATCTTTATATCTCTAATCACTGAAAATAGTAGTCGTATAAAATTATGATGAAAATTTTATTTATTAATGTTCGCAACACTCGTATCCATTCTGTTTGCAATACAGCAGGGATCATGAATTTTTTCATTTTCGCTCATTCGAAGAAATTATTTAACATTTCCAACACATTTTGTTTCTGATCTCACACATTAAATTATATAAAAGTAATATTATTGTTTTCTTTAGTCGTTAGTTTATTGAATTTTCATCCGTTTCAGAAATGAATATGCTCGATGAATATAATTCGATTCGAGGCATAAGAAAGCGTAACGTAAAATTCTTAATTATAACAAGGTGAGTAACTCTTTAGTATATATTACTAATGAGATTAGTAAAGTATCCGTAGCTTTTTACTTATAAATTGTAAGGATTTGAATATTAATTTTAAGTGTAGTCTTTTAATGTGCATGAATTGCATTTGGTTACCCTATATGGTTATTTCTATACATACTTATCAAACAAACACTAATATATATCTTTATAATATTAATAATAAATTTCGGTATTTCAATAATTAAATATTCTTTTAATATTTTGTATCTCTTAATAATATGATTATTTAATTTTAAGTGATTACAATTAATTAGAATCATATATTATCGCAAACGAATACTGTAATGCAGTTCGTATATAATAGACATATAAACTCGGATTCATTATAATTATTTAGGAAGAGCCTATGAGTGAAACTACATCAGAGGCCACGTCTACTGAGCCTACACCGTCTCCGATTCCGCCCATGGAAACACCAGAACCTCTCACTGAGCCAGGTAAATATGCTCACATATTACTATTTTCTACTTTTTTAATTAACACATTGTTATTCAGATATTATGATTCTTAATTTTAAAGTCATTCAATTTCATGGATTTTTATACGAAATATAATAAATATTAATTTAATTTTTTTTAATAGGGAAAAGTTATATTTTATATTTATTTTTTTTGTTTTTGTTTTTCCGATTCATTATGAATAAGTTGTATTTAAATTGTCAGAAGAAGAAAAAAAACTACATTTTACTATTACAGAGCCTGAACCAGAACCAGAACCAGAGCCAGAACCACCAAAAGGTAGATTCGACTTGACTTCAGTTCATACCATGTAACCTAACAAAAAACTACCCCAAGATTTTTATGTTTATTTTTTCGACATGTATGTGTAAAGCGTTTTCATTTCATGTGTCAAGTACATCCTCTCTCAAATTATTTTTTATTTTAATTGCTTTTACACGAAGTGCATTTAAAATTCAAGTGGAAATATATTAATATTATTCATTACTATAATTTTCGTACAATTATTTTATATATGTGATTAATTTTTTATTGTTTAAACGGAATATTCTTTCTGCATTTAAAAATATTGAAGTTTTATTTTATTACTCGTATATATAATATTGTCAAAATACTTGCTTTCGATGATGTCAATGAATAATTAATTTATATGTGAAATCAATTTCCTCGTATATATCTCACACACTTTTAAACAATTATAGTGATAATAACTTAATATTCTTTATTCAGTGTTAATTAAATAAAGAAAAATTAATCATAAATGTATGTAGTTGTAATAAATTCATACATTTAAACGTAACAGAGACAACAATTGTTACTTCATAATAAAAATGTGTATCACCATTTTTTTTAACAAATGTTTTATATTCCATTTTAAAATAAATATAATTTTGTAATTATTCAAGTATATGTAAGTGTCTGTTATTTATAACTTATGTATAAATAAAAATTCTACCATTTATTCCAAACATAATTTCGGCTGTAATAGTAAAACCTACATTAGATATAATGTGAACTAAATTTTGAAAACTAAGTTATAAAATGTCGTGAACTTAAAATATTAGGCTTATTTGAAGCACCTGTAATATACCATACGTAATTGGAAAAAATATAGTAAAAACGAGTAAACCCTTATTTGAAAAGCATTAGAAAATTGTTGAAATTCTTATATTTCATTTTTTATTGGCTGATGTATTTTTATTGCTGTTAATTCAATAGAAATTTTTATAATTATATTATAAATTAAACAAATAACATAGTATTTGCAAAAATTTTATATCAATATAAAATATTAAATAAAATATAAAATATTACTATTCTATAACAGAAGATTTCAATATAAAAAAATATCGTAGTTCGTTCAACAGCTAAATTAATGTAAATAAATATCAAGCGAATCTGTCTTATAATGTGATATGATCGCTATCTGTCATAGGGATTATCAACAATCTTCAACTAATAATCCCTTCATAATTTGTATATCTTATACTTTTAATAATTATTTTAATTAAAATTTGATTATATTTCCAATTTCTTTGAATAGCTATACATAAATTATTAAAAGACATTAAATTTTAAATTTTAAATCTTAATAACTGCTCAATAATTAAAGAATTATTATATTCATGTTGTTCTTCTCATAATAAAAACTAATGCTAGGCATGCATAATACTACATTTAAGTATATACGTTAAATCCATCCGAGTATACAATAAAAATATATATAGTAAAACGTATTTCAATGTTATTAATCATAGGAAATTTATGAATACAGGTATAAATAAAGTAGTGTTTCTCACAGATTATATAACGAAATATGGCTAAGTATCTTCCTGATAAAAAATAAAACAAAAATAAAATAAAAAATTTATAATAATAATTGAAAATTTAAATATTCATTTAATGACAGTGTTAAAATGATGGTATCGGAATTACTTTGTAATCTGCAATTTATTTAGCCTGTACTAAAAATATATTATATAAAATATAATTCAAGTAAAGATAATATAAATAATACAAAGAAAGCAAAAGAGGGACGACAAAACGCAATTTTTTCGAACAAAGAACTAAAACTTCGAAGGCCCCAATTATATTTGCATTTATGTATTTATATACAATGTACACAATTGTGGAAATTCCACACTTTATCATATTCACGAAATATGAATCGCTGCATTCGTAAATTAAAATATTATTCAACGCTCCTATATAATTTTATATCGACTTTAAATTTATCCTATCTGAAAAAAATTAATAATTTATATAGCACAATAAATTTAGGAAGTATTAACAATGGATATATAATTTTTATTAATAATATTAAGGGTATAACATATACGTATCAATAAATCTAGTTCGTCTAATCAACTATTGGCAGCCTTCCTTTATCCTAATTCTGTCACTTGCAATTACTAATTATACCATTATTACATCATCCTTACCATTTCACAATTAAGTTGCTTGGACCACATACACTTACGACCATTGTAGTACGAGTGTTCTGCGAAGAAAGGTCTAAGGTCCGGGGTACCAGAGTTAGTTGTCTTATTCCTACGATATTCTAAACTTTCAGTCTTAGATAAAATAAATATTCAAAATGACTATTACAATTCCATTAGTCGAAAAAAATAAACGTAAGTATTTATTTGTTCTTGTGATGTTTATTGAATTATAAGAATTAACGTAAACATTCATACTGATAGTCGCGTTACATATTAAGGTAAAATCCTACCGAGCACATTACGTTTCTTAATATTTTTCCCTAACCGTTTATTTATTAAGATCGATTTTTCATAATATTATTTTGATTATATAGTATTTACACATTATTTATACATATCTTACCATTCATCTTTTCTTAACTACGAGTGAAATTAATTATTCAATTAGTAAATAATATTCGCGCAAATGGAGTCAGAACGCGCACAATCAAAGTATTGATTTTATTTGTCTGAACATTATTTATAAGTGTTAATTATTCCTTACAAACACGTAAAATAATTTATAAGATAATTTAAATTTTTTTTTAATCCTTTCACAATCTTTGCTTCTTTTTATACAACATTTTTTTTTTTTTTTTTTTTTTTTTTGAATATCGAACGTTAATTTTTTATATAGATAATCATACTGTGTCATATATTTACAGAACCACCACCACCAAATCCATTGAACGTATTGAATTTACTTCTTTCGAAACTAAAGGCAATCGAAACCACCGAAATTACAGAAGAAATAACAGAAGTAGACGTAGAGTTATGCAATAAGATTTATTACATACTAAATCCAGGTAAAAATTATTGACTTTTATTATAATATATCCAGATGCAAATACAATGTCTTTAATACATATTTACTTATCAATAATATAAAATAGGATTAATGACATTATTAATAAGTCATTCTATTTATTTCAATATTACTTAATATTACTGTAATATAATTATTACTGTAATAGAATATCATTTATGTATTACAATTGAAATTTTTATTAGTTGATATATCTTGCTATATATATATACACATATGTATGTATAAATTAAATAAGTTCTATTTTAAAGTTTTCTTTCCTAACGTGTTCGGAGTCATCGGAAGTGTTGCTATTTTTATAGCGAAAATTATTTTTTTTATCTTTGTCTTCCTCCATTCCTTAAAGGATTGACATTACTAGAAGTTTGTAACCTTTACTGTTGCGCTTGAGAAGTTATTTTTATTTACTTATATAGTCACATTTTATTTTGATTTTATTTTTATCTTCAGTCGTTTTACATTATATTATATTATATTATATTATATTATATTATATTATATTATATTATATTATATTATATTATATTATATTATATTATATTATATTATATTATATTATATTATATTATATTATATTATATTATATTATATTATATTATATTATATTATATTATATACATGTTAAATTAATTTTGCTATAAATAATTTCTCTATGAAAGGTATTTAATTCATGGGACAATATATTGTATTAATATTAGTTTTTTTCTATAAAATATTTTTATAAATTATTGATGTAATTTAAGTAATTTTCATAAATGAATCTACAATTTTATACCTAATAATATTTCTGTATAAATAGAAAATTGATTTTTCATCGAAATTGATATTTTATGAATTACATTGATAATTTTATTTTACAAATTATTTTATATATTTAGAAAAAAAATCTTTTTTTTTTTAACAATAAAGAAAATGAATATTTAATTTCCGTATTACTTAGACACAAAACATTATTTTATATAAAATTGTTAAAATACATTTTTTAATGCTGATTTTTCAAAGCTAAAATGCAATTTCTTAAACATGAACGTCGTAATAATTTATTAATTGATAATAGTAATATAGAATTTTTTTAGAATAATTACAATAATTTTCAGGCATTAATCGAAATATTTATATTTAATTAATTTTAAAATCATTTTTAAACTCGAGTGATAAGGGATTATTCTTGTTACGTCACGAAAGATGGTCGACAATAATGGATACCTAATAAATTATATTCATGATTTAGATAAAAGATTGGGTTATAACGGGCTCGTAGAAAAGGTTGATGCCGATATTTTGTAAATATTTCGACAGCGGCTGCTCCACCACCCGAAGCACCAGCACCCACGGACGAATCGAAGCCTGCCGAAGGAGACGCGGCGGCGACGGACGCGGAGGCCGGACCGACGGAAGGAGCACCACCGACCGACGGTGAACAAACTGCGCCGAGCGGAGAAGAGGGTACCCCCGCCGCTGACGCCCCCGCTGCCGATGCAGTACCGACCGATGCACCGGCGGCCGATGCACCACCGGCCGACGCACCGCCGGCCGACGCACCACCGGCAGAGGCGCCACCGGCTGAACCTTCCGCAGAAATCGCACCCGCGGAACCTGCACCCGTCGAAGGTTCGTCAACTCCCTTCGGCGTTTTTTTATAATCTGCACCCACGGAGCTTATTACGGGACAATAATTATCGCCTTTTACCTACAAAATCTTAATAATACGTGTAATACGTGCACAGTATACCGCATACGTCAAAAAACCTATGGAATTAACTGAGTTTATTTTTATGAAAAATATGCAGATGATACTCGTTATGATAATCCACTGGAATTAAACAAGAAAACTTTATAAATATCGTTCTAATATAAACTTTATGTTTGTATCGTAAATTATTATTCGAAATATTGCTTTTGTTATGACTCAACGTCGATTTCAATAATTACCAAAAATCCAAAGCTTATGTTGATTTCTGACTATTACGCTTTTGTTGTTGTTTCAGCTGCAGCATGATTTCTCACGCGCAATTGACGGCCACCCCCTCTGCACCTCACATATTCCATCAGCAAACATTGCATATGCGACACACACAGACACATATATATATATATATATATATATATATATTTAAAAAATTACATTTTAATATGATAAATAAGAAGATATTTATCAGAATCTAAGAGACATATTCTGTAATAATAGCCTGTTCAAAATAAATCCATATGATACATGACGTATGACTGGAAATATATGTACCAATCGTGTATTGCATATTCATTACGACGAATACTTTGAATCTATTAAAATCTTTATGTGCACATTATTTGTGAATATTTTATTCATTTATAATTACCGTTGAATTATTGTTGACATTTTGGAGATAATTATTATGCAATGCATACGCATAATGAACAACCGAATTATAATCGATTTGGATAAAAAGTCACTGAAATGAAACTTCAATCAAATAGTCAAAGATTTGCAAAAGAAAAGTTTCCAATCAGTTCATATATTTTTCATTTAGAATTATTTATAATCACATTGACATGCTCAATAAAACTTGTACGTAAAAAAATTACATTTTTTAATTCCTATAAACCAAATCTGTAAAAAATTCTGACATAATATTATTCATAAAGAAATGTTCAAATACTTAATAAGAAGGTAAAAATATTTAATTTTACTACTTAATCGATATCTAATGAATCACAATGTGGATATCTTTTAATTATGCCTATTTGTGAGATTATAATAATTTAATAATTCTATTGTCTGTGATATAGTGTCACTCAACGTGTACAGTATTTTAAATTGGGATTATTAGTTATTTTATGACAATAATTAATGCCGCCATATTTCATTTGCATAAAATAAAATTTATATAATAATGATGAATTTGGATTTAAATTTAATGTCTTTAAAATTCTTGGCAAATAATATAAACAACGTATTAAATATAATTAATTTTTAAATTTGACTAATTAATATTTCACCGTTGATCATTCTCAGGTCGTTTTACTTCGTTTTTGCGATTTTTATTATATATTTTACATTCGACTTTCTTTCAGTCTCAACAAATACATAATTTTTTCTCTTTCGTAAAACTTTTAATATTCGACTACTTTTCAATGTTCATAATACTTGTTTAAACGTATTTAATTAACTTTGTGCATATGCATAAAATTTTTTTTATTAACATACTATATCCATTCGCACATACATAGGAAGCATTACATAATTTTGCATTTAATGTTTATTAGTAAATATATTATAATTAGAATTTCGAGGTAAAATTAAAAATGGAGTAATACATAAAAACTTATCGGTTACTATAATGGGAAATACTGAGGCTATAAAATCAACAGGTAGAGCTAGTACGAGGAATTTCTAAATAGCCGAAACTGTATGTAGCTTATTCAAATAAACGCCTCATATTATTATAAACTCAATTTACTTGGTCATTAAAATTAAAGTTGACAAAGTAGAATATTTTTTAAAAACTTTTTATGTCTTTTAATGGACTAGAATAATAATTATAATAACAATATGAGTAATAATGGACTATTAACAATAAAAAATACTCAAAAATCGATGAATAATTTGTAGGTCTATTCTTTATATATTATTATTTATAATTTATAAAGTATTAAAATTATTCATAATACGTACATATATATAAAGTCGAGTCATTCAATAAACTTTAAGTACTGAATTTGATTTTCATGCTTATTTTAACTTTAAGAAAATGCATTTGTTACTTTGTCGTTTCAAGCTTGCTCATAAAAAACTAATTAATTAATTAATTATACCTATTAAAAAAAGCATTGTTTAATTTTTCATGGTTTTATATATAAGGTGTGGCGTAATGTGATATACTGTATTTGTAGTATGAGTACGGATCGTGTTGTAGTCGCATTCAGCGTTCAGTTATGCCTTCGTTGGATTAATTGCATTAAATATAGTAAAGTCTTAGGTATTGGTTTAAATAATTTGTTTACAAATCGGTAAAATAGATTCTGTCATTGAGATAGATAAAATTTAAATACGTAATATTGCTGAGTTGAATAGAACAATTTGCGACAGGCCGGTCGACTCGATACTCGGAATTATTAAGTGAAACGTACACAAATACCTCGTAACATAACGAAGGAATGATGTCTTAATTTTATAGGAGAGCTTAAAGTATTTGAAAATGTAAAACAGTAAAAAATGCTTAGTTAAGTAGATTCTCCATATTCATTAAGTATAGTAAAAAAAATAAAAAAAAAAAAATAAAAATAAAAAATCATTTATTAGTACAGGACGCGTTCGAAGAGCAAATCGACATGTTCAAGGTAAACCGGTGTAAAAGCATAATTTTCAAATTCCTAACGTAATTGCTGCTTTATATAAACACTCTTATAAATCTGGTTGCCCGCGCTATTTTTTATTCAATCTTTGCACTACACTTCAGTGTATAAAGAGAAAAAAAAGGAAAAGAAAAAAAAAGAAAGAAGAAAGAAAAATAAAATAAAGAAAAAATATAGTCAGCATGAGCTAAGGGGTCGACGTAGCTTTCCATTGCCTATCTTTTCGGTACAAACGCATACTGCGTTTAAGTAAACATAGCATACTGTACCAAAATATGACACGTTTTATCAGAATATTTACAAAGCGAAATATGTGCCAGTACTTTGACGTTCCTCTGCTGCATAAGAATTCCGTTTTTCGCTCTTATCTTAAAATTGTTACTGAAAATAGCCAATTACGTATATTGACATTAAAATTCTATGATAATCTGTAAAAAAGCATTTATGTATTAATACCTGTGTACTTATGTACTGAAACATAGCATTTGAATAAATTAATCTAATTTTTTCCAGAACGTACATTTTCTTTTTTTATTCAATATACTTTATTATCAAAAACATTGCTGAGTAAAATTTCATATCGTTGTGTAAAGAAGAAGAAGAAGAAGAAGTTAACTTAATACATTAGTATTAATTACATTCGCGATATTCTTAATTTTTGAATTCCTGCATAAATATCATATAAATTATGCAGAAAGTTTTAATTATATTGTGTGCAGGATCATTTATTTTATGAATATATAATCATAAATTTTTATGTCAGATTTATATATTAAACAAAATTATAGCTTTCTTTTTCTTTTCTTTTTTTTTTTAATTAAAAAATATTAGGAAATTTACGAAGGTTCGGAAAGCTAAGTGATTCAAAAAGTGCACGAGCTTATCTGTAAATGTGTACTTTATTGTAAATTACATGAATTAAAGTCCAATTGTTTTCAATTTTATATTAATATACTTCAAAACATCGCAATAGTTATAAAAATATATTTGAAAGAAACTTTATTTATATTAACAACCTGTTTCGTCTTTCGCGTTGTATTTATATCTAGGAATACTATGACATAAGCTTTTTTCATAAAATAATATCATACGTTATTATTAATGTTAAATTCGAGTCTTTATTCCTCTTACCAAAGTTTATAATGTAATAAAACTATTTCTTTTATTATACGTTAAATTATTTTTTCAATGAAATTTTTTTTAATGCGATTTATTTATAAAAGACACGATATTAGATTATAAATTTAAAATAAAGGTATTTACAAGAGCGGAAAATTGTATTTCATACGTATTAATATTAGTATAATATGAGTATATATTTGACAAATTTTATTTTTAATCAGTTGTATTATATAAGATGAAATATATATTAGAATATGACTTACATCTATGTTGTCTTATATTTTATGTTGATGTTGCGAATCAAATTACTTACAGATTCTCATTTATTATTAATGAATAAATAAGTATAGACATTTATTATTACGTAATTTAAACTGAATATTATTGTAATTATAAGTATGAAATTATATAATATATATATATATATATATTAAACCGATATAATTGTTTATTCGATGGAATAAAAATAAATGTAATAAGTCTGAGGCGCACTTATGAATAACATAATGCCGAGTGAGTAGCGAGAAACATGATTATCTCATAGATTGCGCTCCTGCTTTTCCAATGTACATGAAAAGGCTTTTTCAGATCTCCTCAGTTTTATTGCTTCGAGCGATAAAAAAAAAGTCTTGTATGGTCCATCCGCTTATTTTATTTTCTTATTATTAGTTTAATAGTTTAAATTCAGGTATTTAATGGCGTTTAATGCGTTCTTCCTAGTGATACGGTTTGTAAAGTATTGGGGTATTTTTGGAATTTAGCCGAGTTTGGTATTTTGAGGGGGAAAAGTGTTGACGGAATTTCAATGTCACGCCACTGTCCAACATTAATAGCGCCGAATTCATGCAAATTGTGTTGAACAAATTCAGAATTTAATAGAAAGTTGGGCCATCGGTATTTGCATATCGTTGCTAAAAAATTAATTATTGATCGAGTTACGTATGCGTGAAATAGTTTGCGAACCTTAGTTGAATATCGAGAATACGGATTGATTGGGAATCGAATAGATTTAAAGGACACGTACGATACGAATGGAGATGATTTGTTCGGCTGCTGAAGCTTAAGGTTCAATCGTTTTTTTAATCGTCATATAATTAAAATACCGCATAGAGTCACTACTGGACTTTCTTGTAATACTTTATCGCGATGATAGGGGAATTATTATTCGAATGTGCGCAAATCCAATATATCTTGGAAACAATCGGAGCTTTGTGTATTATTCGGAAGGATCAACAAGTCATAAGCGTGCACTTCCGGAGCGCGTGGGAGTGTCGGGGTTGGAGGGGATAGACATCGGGGGATAAGGAGAGAGAGATAGCAGTTCTCGGGCGCCTGTTGACGGTGTTTCCATTCACCTTTCTCTCTCTCTCTCTCTCTCTCTCTCTCTCTCCCACTCTCTCTATCTCCCTCTCTATCCCCCCCCAATGTATATATATATATATATATATATATGTATATATATTAGAACGACGAGCGACAGGACCTTTGGCTACCTCGTGGAGGCGCGCGCGCACACGCTGCGGCAACAGTCAGCATTCGACAGTCGAGGCTCGGCGACATTCACCGGCGGCAGTCAAGCGCCGGCTTTGGAGACGAATGGTTTGTCCGTCATATGTTTACTCTTCTTCGGTCTCGTACACTCCTTTCAGTCATTGCCAAAAACATAGGATTTTTCATATCTTTACTCTCGTCCATTTTTTTTTTTTATTTTTTTAGGGGCTAATGCATTTTAGAGTTTTTCTTGCTTATCGACTCGATCGACTTGATCAAGTCGATCGATCGCTCAACTAATTAACACCGAATTCGATCCTTTACTTAATATAATCCAGCTCTTACAAGCTCATCAAAAATCTTCCTGCTTTATTAATTCACTGTAAATCCTTTAACGACATTGGTCTTTCGAGCTCTTTTATCGCATTTGGAAGAATTATCAGCCCGTAAAAACCTTACGGTTTTTATGATAAAATACAATAATCCAGGACCGTATTTCATTTCTTCTTGCTTCGGCTCACATCTTGCCTTGTTCTTGTTGTGTCATTTAAACGGTGACAAGTGCGAGTGAAGGGAGGACGATATAACGCATGAGTTATCGGATCAGTATGAGAAAGCGAATGCAAGTGGCCGTAAATAAAAATGATAAATATTTCTTAATTGGCTACGAAATCGCGATAAGAAAGGGCTTGTAAGTAATAGATCGCGAGCCGGGAGCCGGAACTTTAAATTCCCGTGGAAAAGCAAGCCTGCTGCTGCTGCTGCTGCTGCTGCTGCTGCTGATGCTGCTGGTGGTGGCTTTTGCGTATATGCACGGTATGGTGGCCCGTGCGCGTTGAAGACAAGTGTTGAAAATAAACGAAGCGAAGAATAAGGTTAAGGTCGTAGCGGCTTCTGTAGCCGTGGTGCTACTGTACTGCGCAGATACAAAAAGGTTAGGTGTGAGCGCGTGCGTCGATTATGTAAACACAAGTGTCATCGGCGACGGGTCGGAAAGAACATTTTAAATGAGCATGTGGCGTTAAGACTGTCCAGAACGCATTCGGACAGGCTTTCGAGGAGCCTTTTCTTTCTCACGGCCACTGGTGAGTGCTTTCATTATTATCAACCGCCGCCAATGGCATTTCTTCCTTTTTTTTGTTTTTATTTCTTCCTTTTCTTCTTCTTCTTCTTCTTCTTCTTCTTCTTATTATTATTATTATCTCTTGAGCCTAGTTTTCTCAAGTGTGCGCGCCGGTTATACCGGTTTTCGCGCTCAACGCGCCTAGTTTTACACCGGATAGATGATCCACTGCGACTAGTGACCATTTTAACTATTTAGATTAACGGGAAGGACAAGGAGAGATATTATTTCATCCTTAATCATTATACACCTGCCTCATTCATTATAATATTGTTTTTTAATAAATTTTATACTCCCTTTATATTAACACATATTTTTTTTATTTTTTTTTTACCACACTAAATACCAATAATATGTAAAAAAAAAAAAAAAGAAAAAGTTATGCTTTTTTTAAGAGGTCAGCATATGATAAATGGGATTGTTGGTCTATTTCAGATAAGCCTAATCCTTATCAACTATTGTGGATATGTAAAAAAATATCTTTTTCAACAAAAAGTACTTTTTGCAGAAACAGCAATCGAGGAGAATTATTCGATCTTCTGTTCAAATTTTTTTTTTTTTTTTTTTTTCAAGTAATTCCATAATAAGTAAAATTTAGTTAACAATAAAATGTTTGTCTAATGCCGGCGATCAACAAAATGTTTACCGACAACGATTAAAATTTATTTATTTCTATTTTTCGATCTTTACATAAAGTACTAAAGTATTTTCTTATTAACTTGCAAAGTAAAAATTATAAAAATCCTTACAATTATTAGCTAATATTTACAATATTCGATTCCATTGAAAATGACGTTGAGACAAGAAATGAAATCTATTAGCGTATTTATTATCATTACAGTTTAATATAATATGAAATTCAAGAGTATCGAGCCGATTGAAATTTAGAATTTAATACATACAAGTAATATACAATTAGTAAAATCGGCAAAAATTACGAGTACAACTAGTAAAGTAGTGATAAATAATAAATCGTAACTACAGTGATGTACTCTTAATATAATTCGTAAAAATAAGTTGTAATGAAACCTGTCCGAAGTAGAGCGTTAAAAGGAATTTAAAAGCGAAATACTGTATCGGTATTCATAGGAGATAAAATTTGCATGCTAAGTACTGATATTCAGAGTATCTTATAAGAGAAAAATGAACGATGAAGTAGTCTACAATAAAAGTTGAAGTTACTATGTGAAAAATATATTCAGTTATTGATTAGAATTTATTTAACGTTTTAAGTTATTAGAATTTATCTAGTACGATGAAACTTGTATATTAACTTGAATACGATTAAGTATATAATTGATTTGATTCAGCTGAATTATAAATTACCTATATGTAATTTACAAACAGTAATTTTATATAATCATAGTGTTATAAATGAATGTTATCAATCTAAGTTACCATTTTATAATAAATGTTCAATGCAAATGTGTATTAATAAGAAAAATAAGTCTTAAGAATATTTATTTAAATAAAAGCAATTATTCTAAAGAAAATGTTGTAAAATTATTTTTATTTTGCATCTTTTGCTTAAAAAAGTAAAGTATTGAAAGTCCATTATAAAATACATAGGTATTTATACAAGTTGTAATAAATTCAAATACTTGGAGTTGTTGAAATTTAATGTTATTAAATTTTATAAGAATATGTTATATATATATATATGCACAGCTTTGTTTCGATCGAGTGGAATATAATTTTTATATACTCGTATACGTTCATTCTAATTATAATTCTCGTTTATACGAAGTGTAGGTATTAAATAATAAGTTCGTACAAGTTTCCTGCTATAAACTTATGGAGGGAAATATATTTTTATTAAATTAGACAATGTCAAGAACGTATACATTTTGATCAGTGTATACGTTCTTTTAATTTCTATATTTCTCTGATCCAAAAAAAACTGCTTTATTATTCTAATGAATATTAATAATTTATACGTGGTGTATGAATCCCGTAGTACACACAGCTCTTTGAATATGTAATTGTAATATTTAAATGGGTTAAATACTAAATTTAAATAATTAGTTTCATTATTGACAAAATTATAGGAGATAAGTTGGTAATGTATGGAGTAAATAAAGTATGAGAATGAGAGACAGATAACGGGATAACAGTAAACATTGGCTGGACGTGTACACAAGACTGGCACTCGACTCGTGGTTCTCCAAGTAGTTATTTTCTATCACATCCTGACATTTTTCTTTTCTTTTTTTCTTATTTTTTTTTTTGTTTTTTTTTTGTTTTTCTTTTGTTTTTACGGCTGATTTGCGTTACTTGTGATTAATTCAGAGCCTATACAATCAGTTTTGCGGACTGATTACTGCTCTCTACTTTCTGTCGTGCAAGCCTGGCAAAAACGTACTACGTACTCAGGATCTACGCTCGACACGGCTAGCCTAATGAGAACACGAGTTGACGATTGTCGAATGCATAAGAGAGCAGGCGAGAATGGGATTAAGATTGTTCTATTGATACTTCACTTTAAATATTACGACTGTCAAGCTCTCTGGTAATGCTAGGCCACTTTTAAAATGCTTCTTCTTTTTTTTATATATATATACTCTACTCTACCAAAATATATTCATGGCGATTTTTTTTTTTATATCTTGTATATGTAAGAAGAACCGCGGTATTTTTTTATTTTTATATTACTGTGTCTATTTTGTTTTTAGTAACACCACTAGAGCGAGAAATGGGAAATACCAATGAAGTTATTCGTTTTACGAATAATTATCTGTACTTATAATATAAGAATAATATATATATATATATTTTTAATAATCGAATCAATGCTGTATAATGTAGTAGATTAAATTTCAACAAATGCATTTACTATACTGTTAAGAAGTACGTAGAGGGGGAGAGGCACTCCCATTGCCTTGCGATGAAATATAATATTTGAAGTATAAAAATTATACTGAATTAGAGGGAAGGTCGATTTTATTACCCTTGAGATTACGCAAGTCTATTCATGAGAAGAAAATAGAAATGCATCAAATGCGTTTTTATACGCTTCTACATTTTTCAAATTTATTAGATTAATTGAGGTAACGTAGACATTGAGCGCATATTTGACTGTATAAATAAATAATAATTGAAATCTACTTGAAAATTCATAAAATGAAATTCCCAAGGCGAAGCTCATAAAAGAAATGAGTTTTTATTTAATAAGTTAAATTATTGAAATACTAATTGTATTTGTCGATGTATTTTACTTTTCAAAGTTTAATTTTATATTCAAGTCAAGTATTATAAGCATGTCGATTGCACGTATATACTCCTATTATCAATTTTATTTATTTCTTGTACGTAAATATATTCACAATAGACTTCATTAATTTAAGCACATTTATGCTGAATTTATTGAGTGCTAGTTTTGACTTATGTATTTCTTATAAATTAAATACAGTTGATTAAATGAGTCTGAGGTATATTTATAAAATTATACTTATTAATTATGAAATTAATATATTGTTATGTTTGTGAAAAATCCATAGTTATAATTCGATGGAAGTTTCACAATTGGCATTAATTTTTAAAAATAATGTAATTCGTGTACTTAAAATGAACTTTCGTACTTAAAATACAGAATATAAAAATCATAATCAATTTTTCTTTATATATAATTTAGATGGGCATGTATTTTCATTTCCTGAATTTGTAATTTTACGACTCTTTTATAAGATGAAAAAAATAAGACATTGAATACCGAATAATCTTTGCGGCAATGTCTGCATTAATCGGTTTTTTAACGCATTTAAGCCTATTTCGGACTGAAAACAACTGATTATCAACGCAATCAATAATACTTGTACTGTACTTACTTTCTGCTTTATAAATAAATTAGGTACTCAATTAAATTTGATCGTTTTTTTCTTTCTTTTTTTAATACATACATAGAAGGACATACGGATCTGCAATACGGATAAACAATATATTGCATTATATTACAATTGCATAGGATCCTACGACTGCCTAAAAAAAAACCTAAACTCTGAAACGGATATTGTTCTGGATAAAAAATAAATTCATGAAACTGTAAAAATAATTATCGACTCTTTAGTATTCTCATCTTGTCCTTACTAAACATCATAGTTCCCGGCTTTCATTTTAATAATTTTTATAAATTCTTATCTACAAAGAGGATTAGAATTTTGCAAAGACAAATATTTAAAAAGTATTTATGGAAATTATTTTCCAAATTTTCATATTTAAAATTAGTTTAAAAACATTAGTAGTCAAGCTGTTTAGAATAAAACTTTATGTTAAATGCAAATAAATACCTTTCTTATAGGGCATTGAAAATCTTTGAAGAAAATGAAAATTCTGTCTACATTTTTCTAAACAAAAAAACAAAACAAAAAAAAAACGGCTACGTATCAATGCAATTAAAAAAAAATATATATATATATAAAGAGTAAATATAAATAGATTTTATGAACTAAAGCCCGTCATGAAGAAATGCGGATATTCGATATGCTATCTCTTGCTTTCACTACCTATAAATCCTTTATAATCTATAAATAAGCAGCTGATGTAGCATAATGTCCTACTAATATATTCATCTATGCATGCTTACGAGCTATTATTTATATATGCTGAAAGAATATATACTTATATTCGAGCACTCAGGTGTATTTTTTCATATAATTAGAAGTCCGAACGTGCACACTTGCGCATGTATATGCAAACTTGTCCAAGATTCGTAAATGCGAAGAGAACTAATTGGTCCATTAATTATGAGTTCTACATGAAATTAAAGCCAGTTGCGAGTGCACGACTACACGCTCTGACCTTAATTAGGCGCTTTAATAAAGGATTAATCAAGTAAAGCTCGTTTCCGTCTTGTGTATATTCGTATAATTTGATCGTTTTCTCTTTGTACTTATAGTTACTCTATTTGAACGCATATACATAAAGACGTATTTGCGCTCCCTTGATCCACGTACTTTTACAGATCTGCATCATAAACCAATATGTGTATATATATATATGTGACACTCTAGGTCAATTACAAAAATTTTATAGAAATTATATTCATTTTATTTTATCCCTACATTATGAATATGACGATATTATATTGATTTTTATTAAACGTTTTAATGCATTATACTTATCGACAATATGTATATATATATTTATATGTTTCTTTTAATATAAAAATATTTAATATAAAAGATTATGCAGTTTTTAATACGAAATTTTCAATTAAAAAATTGTTCGTTTAATATTTTACATATTATAACATATAAAATATTATACAAAAAGTAACACCGGTTTACTTCAATCAATATCAATCAAAGCCAAATATTTTAATGAAATGTAATTTTTTATCCGCTGGGTGCACATTTTTATTAATACTCACAACATTATACTAAGTTTTAACTAATTTTTCTAAATATATAGACAATATTTAAATACAAATTGATGTATGTAATAGGATTTAAAGGAAGTCTGCATTATTAAATATCCAATATATACATTAATGTATAAAGTGCATTCTATACATTAATAAAAACTTTTTAATACAATTTTGTATGCCTGTACTCCAATATATATAATCCAAAATAAAATAAAGTAAATGCAATATATATAGTATTTCTGTAAAAGTTAAAATGTAACATAAAGTTAATAATGTTTAAATCATAATTAAGTAAAAAGGTATGTTTTAAATGGAAATGAAAAAGTTAATAAAATTATATCTTAGTAAATGCAACTTTATTGTTTAATTTTTGAAATTCTAAATAATATAATATTATAAAGTTAAAATATAAAATAAATGAGTTATAATATAATAATTTATAATATAATTTATAAATACGTAATTTATTTTTATTGTATATCCATTATTTATAAATATATATATATAAATTCTTTGGCATAAAGTCAATAATTAACTGGATAAGCAAACTACACTTTTACACGTCAAACTGAATATTCGGTAGGTAATAAAATTTTTCCGGTCTACTAAGCCAAAGTGATAAAGCAGCTTTTAGTACAAGTAATATTATTCACATTCAAATACGAATGAAAACGAGCTCAATTCCAGATTAAATACAATAACTCGTTTTTCAGTAGAAAAATGAAATATTAAAAGCAAATATGCATCCTCTCACCCTCGTGCTAACGTTAGGCATGCGCACACGTGTGCCACTGTGACCGTATGTATTGTTACTATCTCAGATTTCACCAAATAAGGAATCAGCTACACGTTCATACCGGTGAAAATTCCACCACAGTAATGCAAACACTCTTTCACAACACGAATGTAGCCGGGATTTCTCTTCGACCCTCCTCCCTCGGATGGGGCCCACATGACCGAACTCCTCCCTTTCCCACTCCCACATCGTCACTCGCACTCTGTCTCACTCATTCTCTATCACATTATTTGTGTTCTGATCCTTGAGGCCGACTGCCAATTAAAATACTCCTTATCGAGAAATCCCTAACGAGCTTCTTCGACTTTCGCTCTTTCCTGCTCTCTCTCTCGCGCTCTCTCTCTCTCTCTCTCTCTCTCTCTCTCTCTCTCTCTCGTTCTTATTCTCTTACTCTTTCGGCACTCTTGGACAAGCTTTTTCTTAAAACTGGAGTCTTCCGCATTAAGAGCACGTAGTGCGGTCCTACCCGCCCAGTCTCGTGTAGGTGCACGTAGGCGCGTGTGGGTGTGCGAATACGTACGCAGGGGCCAGAGAAACCAAGAATAAACACCGACAACACGGCGCCGTCACGTTCCTACAGGATGCAATATCATGAATAATGGGATATGAAATGTTTAAGGATATAACTTTACACTCGTTTCTAGTGACTCGAAGGAAACATTTTAGAAGTAGTTTTTACGAATCGTGTGTATTTTCATTCTACTCGTAGGATTTATTTCACGAAAGATTATTTTAGATATTGAAACATTAAAAGTATTTTCATTATTTCTAAAATTCTGAATGTAAGAATTTTATTTCGTAACGCGTCAAATTCTACAATTCTAAATCAAATGGTTTTTAGTACTTGAGCTATACTTAAAACAAAATATTTGCGTTTAAATTTAATTTTCCTTGAATATAATGGGGTATAAAGCTCATAAAAGAAAATGTGAACAAATTTTCTATGAATATGCAATGAATTATGTATTTACATGTTTACCAAGTAAACTTAAATTACAAATAATTCTATTCTTTAGCCTTCATTAGTGGAAAAATTTTATTATCTCCTTTACGTATCCAGTTAATAACAATTAAAATATTTTATAACCGAATATAAGACTATTTTTATATTTCATTGTTTTTTTTTTTTTTTATTATTATATCGTCACTTAGTTCAATGAAGCTTATTTTATAAATAATTTATTAGACGGGTTTAGAAATGATCTCGTATTCGTTTCCTATCCGTTGCAAAATTTTAATATTCTCTAAACTTACCGCGGTAACATATTTCACAATATAACCTCTACTATACTTGATGCATTGTAATAATAATTGTGAATCATCCACTACGAGGTAACAGAGAGTTAAAAATCGATCGAAAGATGTACTTTTTTAAATAACAATATCATTTTTTGATACGACTATTTTATATTTACTCCTGTCATATAATATTTTTATATGACATATTTTGATAATACATCGACATTAATAATATTAATTACATAATTAGATAATTACATAATATAAATAGTTTTATATAAATACTAAAATAATATTTATTAAATTTTATATTGTTTTATCTTGAATTATTCGAAAACTATTAATAAATACTATTTACGTAGTTGTAGTATATACACATTTTTTTGTTAAATATAATAATTGTCTTATAGAATATATTTTCGTAAGAAGCCCATTTTCATTTCAAGTATTATTATAATTGTGCTAACTTTTAACCGGTAATAGAAAGTTTTATAGAACATTTCTTTGCTTGGTACTACAACCAGGGATTAAAAATTATACAAGGTTTTATTTTAAACTAACAATAAAAGAAATTGTAACAATGAAGATAATTAATATTAATGATTGCTGATGTATTATGTTTTATAATTGAAAACTGAAGGATAAACTGAAATCAATAATTGTTTTATAAATTATCTTTCAATATAATATATAAATCTATGTTTTGTATTTTATATACTATAAACATTTGCATAAATGTTGTTGAATGTATACATTATAACACGAACATTTGTTAGTTTAAACATATTATTATTTCATAATTAATGGTCAATTTGTATGTTTGCTAGAGTAATTGAATTTTCTAATGGAATATAATAATAATAACCAATACCGAGACAAGAATACATTATCAGAAAATTGGACTTGAATAATTCTTACGAACTTATATAATACAGTTTTAATTTAAAATATTTTTTATTAAATACTTAATATACATAATAAAAACTTAAGACCAATTATAAAGTCTATTTAGATAATTTCCGTAATAATTTTGAGCCAATATTCTAAAATATAATACGTGAAAGCATTGTATTTCGAATTGTATTTTCTTGATTATCACGCTTATGTGATATCCTGTTGTGGTGCATTAATAATAACCGACTCCTAAGTTATTTATGGAGAAAACACATTCAATAGACGTAGATATTTATTGAATAACGAATACGTTACAATTAAGTGCTTACTATGTTATAATCAGTCATATACTATAAATTTTACTTTATAGCAATAAAATTATTTAAATTAAATCGAATAGATTTCTGTAAGGCATCGTGTATGTAAATGATTAAATATCGAATGGAGTGTAATGGACTTAAAATAATTTGATGACGAGGATTAAGGGAAAATAGTACCGCGGTATAATGTGCAGCCGCCTACTTCTAATTACACGCCTTACGATGAATAGAACCGCTATTGATGATATGAAGCTGATGTAGGTCGAACTCTAAGACAAAGGGACATTGGTATCGGCAATGTATGCACAATCTTTATTCCCTTACAATGAGTTGGCAAAGAAATCAATCCGTAAGTGTACATTTACAGCTGCAATATTGTCATTTTGTTGCAATTACTTATCAACTACGATTCTTACATATTTTCGTTTCGTAGTAAATATGCACGAAAATTTAAAACAACGACTTTTTACTTCAAATTGATTTTTAATTTATAACTTTTTATAAATACGTAATCCTGTGTTCGTTTAGTATATACATGAAACGAGTTTAATTAATTATTGCAATAAATAATATCAACCCTTTTCTCTTTTGTTTTTTTTTACAAAAGATGATATTTTGTTTAGATTCATTAAATTTTAAAGGTATTATTACAATGATTGAAGGATAATAGAGAAATCTTTGTAAACCGGTTTATTAAATGAAAAATAATAATGACAGTAATGTATTGATTGGCACAAGCGAGGTCTTGACACTAACTGTTCTTAATCAAAATATTTACTAAAGCCTGGAAGAGAAAGAGAGCGATAAAATAAAAAGGTCTCATTATGTAATAAAAGTAAATTATTTTATGGTCTTGATTCACCTATACTGAAAGATTAATTTGTGAAGAATTTTCAATATAATTACGAGCTTCCCAGAATATCTCGACGTAATAATAGTTATCCGCTAACATAACGCTATTATGACCTTGAAATGTTAATTACTAGTTTCGTGTGGAAGACATGTAAGCTTTAATTTTTATTGGTATCTGTTAAAAATAATGGTTTAATACAGCTACGGGATTAATTTATAGTTATTTTTACTTAGTAATTTCTTACTCTTTTTTCAAATATACCATTTTCAAGGCATAATCTACATTTATATTTCTGATTTCCATTAGTAAATTAAAAAATTCGATGCAACCTATTTTATACGAAAAGTTTTATTTATGCATTACACGTAGAATAATAACCTTTAAAATTTCTTATTATTTTTAACGTCTTTTTTATACTTATTTCGAAAAAAAAAATTTAATATTTATATTCAGAAAACATAATCCTTTATTTGAATAAGTAACAATTAATACGAGTATGACTTTAGTAGTACTCGTACAACGTTCGATAAAAAGAAATTGTGATATTATTTACATATTTAAAAAGTTGTAGGTATTAGAAGGAAAAAATTTTCAGTTTTATTGCATAAATATTATTTTTAAGTCAATACAAAAAAAAAAAAAAAAAAAAAAAATAACAAATGTTTTAATTAATTATTGAAATCCTATTACTATTCTTTAAACCGTATATTTTCTAAAGAAAGAGTAAGACAGAGAGCCGTACGAACAAAGCGAGAGAAAGAAAGGGAAAGAGAGAAAGAACAACAAAGTCTCTGGGAAAGAGAATAAGGAGAATAGACGTGCAAAAATGTACAATATTTTCAGGGCGTGTTGGCCGAAGAAGAAAAACAATAACTACCGAGGATATGAGGGTTTAAAGAATGCTTTATTTATATTTTAAAATATAAAATATTTTGCACAACGTTAAACTTGTATTTATTTCCGATTATTCGCATTTTAAATATATATATATATATTGCTTTTACTAGATTTAAAATATAACATGAGAAATAAAAATCGATAATCATAATATTAATTAAAAAAAAAAAAAAAAATACAAAATTATTAATAAAATAAAGGAATTATTATATTATAAAAATATATGTATTTAATGTCAGAGATAAATTAACTATAACGATTCATTTTTCATTGCTAAAAATATATTACTTATAAAATATATTACTATAGTTATCGTTTTCATTGATAACACATTAATGTGTTCCGGGTGTTTCAGTTACACTTGAGGGAGATGAGCTAATTAGTAAATAAATATAATTAGCTTTCTAATTATTTTTTCTTTTAATTCTGTGGAAAAATTAAAAACTTTAAATATACAAATAGGTAATAAGGGAATTATTATTTTCCTTATTTTTGTAATCCTCGGGCTTTATTGTTTTGACATTTTATATTTCAATACAATTTCTTTTTCTATGGAATCCGTACCTTACGGTATAGGAAAAGTGTAAGTTATTCGGGAGCTTCCGGGCGGTAAGAAAAAATATTTCCTAGAAAGCGGCCCTATTTTCTTGGTCCCAGTGGCAGGTATAGAGGAAGTTTTCTAGGTAATTGATCGAGTGCAGGTAAGAAATAAACACAATCATTAGATCAGATAATTACTGGGTCCGTCTTCTCTCATTTTCTTATCGTTTTATTTATGTTACATTGCCTTTTAAAACTTTATGACATTTATTCATGGATATTAAGTTATCAAATCTTATAATACAATAAAAATTGAGTACTTTCTTGATACATGTACAAACAAACAAACAAACAAACAAACAAATAAATAAATAAATAAATAAATAAATAAATAAATAAATAAATAAATAAATATATTTACAAGTAGGCTGAGACGAAGATAATACAAAGTGAGGAGGAATGAAGAGTGAGAAAGAGAGAGAGAGAGAGAGAGTGAGTGAGTGAGAGAGACAAAGAATAAAAGTGCTTAAGTTAATGTAATCTTGTAAATAAATGAAAGATTAAGCTTTGCTTAGATCATAAAACCAGTGACAGAGGCGACTTTACATTTTTAGTGTTCTTTAATTATCTTTTTCTTAAATTTACTATTTTAATTCTTTTTCTATGATTCATTTTCTACGTAAAACACTTGACATTAGTAATGATTAATTTTATAAGAAAGTAAAAATGTTATAGACATCATCCATTGCTGGATCCAATGTTAAAACTACCAATCTATATATTATAGTAATCCTATTCATTTAAGAGTGGAGCTTTGAATTTTTAAATATCAGATTGAACAAATTTAATAAGCAATGTGAACTGTATTTATATTCCTTATTAATTACCTTTGGAACATAAAATGAATGATTATTGAAAACAAATTATCATAAATATTAATAAAAAAGCTTGTTTGTTAATTTTTCATATCATTGTTGTCGAATAGATTATTAAGCTTTATGATGTTAGTTTGTGTAAATTATCACCAGTACGCACATGAATTTAAAATTTTGATAATTTCTGATCAAGTTTCAAGGGCTTGAAAATACATTTATTTGAACGTAATGTAATTTCATAGTGGAATCCAGAATATATGCTTATACCTGAAAATTGTGCCAATTATAATAATTTTATTAAATCTCCATTATCGAAGCTCTCATATCTGAATTTAATTACAATCGAGTAGAATCCTCCTGAATAACATTTAATTTCGACATTAGGATAAGAGCCCTTCATCAGAATAGAAATATATATTAAACTTTATCTTAGAAATTTATTGTATCATAAAATTGCGTTGGACTTTTGTTCAAAATAAAAAAAGAAAAAAAAACAATAATAATAAATAAATATGAGTACTTGAGGAAAGATAAACTTTTAAATTAAATATTTATGATAATAATAATGCAAGAATGAATTTATTTTCGTAAAAGATATAGTTTTCATATTAAAATACATAAGTTTTTGTTACATTTAATTTTTCTCATAAGCTTTTCTTATTTTCAACTTCTGATTATATTCCAATGTAAATGTAACATTGCAAATATTATTAATTCACATGATATTTACGTAAAATTTTTAATTAAAATAATGCTCCCGCGGTATTTAAAAAACACGAAACATGACTACCAAACATTTAATAATATAGATTTATAAACTATCTTTGTTGTAAGTAATATAATACAATTGAAACATTCCTGTATAATGTTCAGATAAGAAATTCGTAAAGGCGCTTTAAAAGCTTTGTAAGTCCAGTGTAATTTGTCGAAATTTCTTTTAGACCTCCCAGAACGTTTCTCACTTAAGATTTCTGACCTCTTCCCTTCGGCCCTTATTCCATTTCTTTTCATCCATTCTATTTCGACACCTAACAATGCCTCCTACAGAAATTCATAAAAACTTATTTTAACATAGTAAAATTATATTTGAGGGGAAAAGCATATTACACATTCTTTGTATTTTAAACTAAGGGGGTAAGCCATACGTAGAAAATATAAAGAAATCCGTGCATAGCCTCTATCACCATATATATTAAAAGTTTTAAACTGCGACATGGCTTTGAATGAGTAAATTAAAATATTTTAATTTCAGTAGCAATAACTGCTATTCCGGAAGAAGAAGAAGAAAAAAACGAAACGTATACAAAAATAACAATTAAAGGAATCTTTTAGAGCAGTCTGATTTATTATTATTATTATTATTTATTTTTTTTTTTTTTCTAGAGAAACAAGGTAGAATGAGAAATGAAAAAGTCTACTGAAGGTAGACTGGGTAACACGTTTTCATGGCTGTGCTGATATAAATTAAGAGACTCTTAATTTTTCATGTTATTAATAATTAAATTTAAGTACGAGTTGCAATTTAGTAAATTGTAAGCAATGAAAAATTTCTTATAGCTTCTTTCGTACGCTTGTAAATGTTTTTATACGGCGGGGGGGGGGGTAGAGCGAGACCGTGTGGGGGAAAAAGGTAGAGAATACGAAAGGAAAAGATCTTTTTGAGATATCGAGGGAGCAGTAGAAAAAACAATTTCACCCCGTTGTAAAGGTGCCGTTACTTCTGAAGAATTTTGTCATCCGTGCGCGACTTTGTCAGATCAGGGCAATAAACTACGGCCTGACCTGCTGCAGACCACCGTTCAACTTTACCTACCTCACACCAACTCTTGAAAACTTATAAGAACGTTTTTTTAATTGCACACATTCCATTTTACGTTATAATAATGTTTACTTTAGCTTATTGTGTATACTATCTCTTATTATCTAATTTATATATTTATATCAACGGTTATTGCATTCTTTTTTTTCTCAGTACACATATTTGGATTAAATTTTTTACTTATTTCTTTTATTTTCTTTCATTATAATTATTCTAACTCGTTATATAAATCCTATGATGGTTGCGCAGTACAATAAATTGACAATATAATTACAGAAATATTACAATATGAATGTAAAATTATCACCACTTAATTAAAGTACTTATTCAAATTAAACAGATGATTGGCAATTAATATAACTGTATATTCTTTCAGATTTATAAACGTTATGTAAAGAAGCTATGGAATAATTTGTGTAATGAAAATTTTTACATCTTTGGGTTTCAGTAGCTTAATGACGTATAATGCGCATAATTTTTAATCTTTATTGCTCGCATGTAGATATATATATATATACTAAATGTTATTTATAACACAAAATTCTCTATTGTACTTAATTTAATGAAGCATTTGGTATTAAATATATAATAGAGATACAAATTGCTTATAATATTATTACATCAATGATCCAATGTTTACGTATCAAAGGAATGTGTAAGTTTAATCTATGCAAATAAAGAAAGAGAAATATATAATGGAAATACTTGATGAGACGCGAACCATTATTGCGATTATAAAAGGAGCCGTAGCTTTGATAGATTTCGTGCATAGAGAGAAATAAATAGGTATCAGCATAAAGAATGTATTACAGTATTCGAGTGACCATATCCGCCATTTTTTCTCACACTAGTTAAGCAAATGCCGAGTCCTTTCACGGTAACTCGGTCGAATTAAAATCTCTTTCATTTTAACAGTAATAGAGTATTCAAAAGCGCTCGTACTGACAGAGCTTTCAATTTGCGAAACAAAGGCCACCACTACTACTACTACCACTACTACTACTACTACTACTACTACGATTCACTCTTGACGAGAAAATAGCCGCACTTTGGGCGACGCTCGGATACATAGGAGAGCCGAAGGAGGGCAAGTCCGACTGTACGCGTACAACGTATATGGGACGGGTCGGTGAGATGGTGGGGGAGATATTACGAAACTATGCAGATTGCTCTTGAATTGACTAAGTACTCTAAACAACGAATTGAAAAATGTATTTCGTTTATCTTTATCCTGATTCTTTAGGAGTACGCAGCTTCGGACTTAATAACAAAATTACTCGGCATCTCTGTCGCTTCGTTATTGAATTTTATAATAATTAGGCCTGGCCCATCGTAACCTCCCGTTCCTTTTAATTATTGTTTTCTTTCTCCTTCTCTGTGCCGTAATTTTGCCTTATTTTATGCGATGACATGACCATTTCAACATTAATCGCCCTCCTTTTTATTTCGTCCATCGACCTACGAACGTGTTGTAGTCGTATCGGCTTATATTTTTATTTTTTTTTTTTTTTTTTCCCGCTATGACATTAGATTACAGACATTGGAATTTATTTGTTGGTACATTCTCACTTTGGATCAGTCCTCAAAATATATTTCCACGCTTGTATTTAATAATTATTTTTCTCTTTCTAAAGGGACGATTCTTCTTTCAAAAATTAACTATCGAATTCTATTACTAATTAACGATATAAAGGATGAAAATAATTTTAGGATATTTTAGCGATGTTATTTACGTGTCAATTTCTGGTTTCAAAATATTTAAAAAGGTACAATATATAAGTTATCAGTTAAAAATATTTAATAAATACCTTTATTGAATACCGAAATACTTCAAACCATTATATTTAATATTCTGTTATCGACATTCCTTAAATTTAATATTCCTGAATTTGATTTATTAAGCTGTAAAATTATTTTTTAGCTATTTAATGTTTTTTGTTAAATTTTTACGTATACGCAGCAGTAGCCTATAAAAATCTTTGATCCTTCTAAATCGACCTATAAAAAGCTGCGTAAAAGTTACTTATGGCAAATATTGATACGAATTGAGGTATTTTCAAATAATACCTTATCGTTTTTATATATTTTACAGGTAAATAGGCAGAAACGTTTTACAATGTGGTTAAAATGTAATATTACATAACAATGCTTATCCTTTCATGTATCAATTTAACTTTTGTATAGACAAATTACAAATAGATAGATATCGGTTTCAATGAGCTCATAATGTTCATAATAAGAACATTAGACTTAAATAGGAAAGATTGAGCAGTACATTTGTTTGCATAAATGTTTAGATTGAATTATTTTCCCTACTCTCTGGCAATACTATTACGAATTATTATGAATTGGTAATTAGTAATCGAATAAACGTGGCATCGATAAGAGATGCTATTTTTATGGGAGTAGGAAAGATCATGGACGGTTTGACAAACGAAAAGAACGTCAATTTATAAAACCCAAACCGAAGAGGATAATAGGCCAAATAAGTAAATGTCGCATTAGGAGCAGTGGAGTTACGAAGGCGGCGAGGCGAAGGAGGTCGAAGTGCGCCTACACGTCGCCATTGGCCTAATGAAGTTTCCGCCCGTCGGCTTTTAGAACTTTCCGACGGGCTTTCCATTTTTAATGGGGCCATAGCCGTGGCCATAGGATCCGTGGAAGTGCGGAGAAGTCCCGAAGGGAGCCTCGTAGTTCGATTGTCTTTTAAATGTTTAAAAGGCGTGTCGGTGGGGCCTCGTACTCGGAGGATCGCGCTTTATTACTTATTTCAGGGAAGAGTGACGACCTCACCCGGTCCGGTTCACTCCAGGCAATACAATAATACCTAAATCGTTTTATTGCCACTCTTGGCCGAAGCAATAGTATTTTTAGAAGAGCTCCGCTAAAAATTCTTTTAAGATCTAATCGGCGCTCGACAAAGCCAATGTAATGAGTAAAAAAGCAAACACGGGAAGAGAAGGTTAGCGGTAGCAGCGGCACCAGCATCAGCAGCATCAGCAGCAATAGCAGCACCAGCAGCAATAGCAATGTTCGAATAACAATAACACGTAGATCATACGCAGTGGTAAATATGCATGAGTTAATATATCTTTTTATATTTCCGAGCTAGGATGCACGTATACGTACACGCATTATATGGCGTATAGTGTCGCAGGAGAGTCGGCTATGAAATATACATATTCGAGGCTGCGAGCGTAAAAAGGGATGCGCAGGCCACATTAGCAGCGCTTTACGTTGTCGCTAAGCTATACAAATATAATGTCTTCCTTGAAATCCGCAGGACGCATGAAACTTACTATACATTGACTTGCGGTCTCTTGTAACATTGCGCAACGCTACTCCAGCTCGTAATATCTTTTTTTTCTTCTTCTTCTTTTTTTTTTTTTTTTTTTTTTTTTTTTTTTTAGTATACAGTTTCGGAATATCACCTGTCTGGTCGACTCACCTTTACGCATACCTTCAATAATGCAATTGTACCGTCGAGTCTGCGCTTCTCTACCCAATGAACTCAACAACGTTTAATACGTACAATTGGTAATTTATTAATTACCAGAAGGATGTCCGACCAAACTATTATTTAACTCAAACTACTTAAACTTTCGCCCTCAATTCCTCATTTTCTCTTTATAATCGTGTTTACTCTATTAGTATATGTGAGTACATAGCTTCCAATGACATTTTAGGAATGCTAGAAGCACTGACACTGTTAATCGTACGCGTTTTATTTACAGTTTTGTAAAAAAAAAAATATATATACATATATATAAATAACTCTTGTTTAATCTTTAGAAAAAATCGTTAACCATTTTGAAATTCCGTTAATTTCAAAATATCCTCGGCTCTAAGCATAATACGCGATCTGGGATAGGGCCAAGTACGTAATTAATTTTAATTATAATAATATAGATGCTTAGAGATGGTCAACTGGCTGTAAAATGCGGTAAAAAAAATCATTATCTTTAATGGAGTAAATAAGATGAAAGATTTATAAAGCGTTGCTCGTCGCTTTCGGATTATACGTGAAAACGCAAGTTTCGTACTCAAATATCACGAGGAGCTAGACACAACTTGGAAGTAACAATAGCATGCAAGCGCCATTTCAAAATTCAATACAAAGCCAGCAAAATATACGACTTTATGCAATTGGATGTTGCAATGAAACGACTTGAGTAATGAGAATAACGGCAAAGTTCAACGATTCCATATACGGTCGTACCTAAAATATTAGAAAATAATTAAAAAGCTCGGATTGAACGAGTCAAGTGTACAATAGTCTTGTGTCTTAACAAAAGGATCGATAATCGAAATTGATCCGCTCCTTCATCATTACTTATTTATTTATACAATAAATAATCTTCAGTACAACAAGCAAGCAAATAACGTACAGTAATACCATGTTATCCTACTCCGTTATTATAGTCTATTATTAAATTTTATCCGTATTTAACCCCCGCTATCTTTAGTAATGTTTATGCTGTGATTAATATTGGCTTAATATAAAAATATAAGCATTTCCATTTACATTGGACTTTAAATATTAAGTAATTTTCTTTTAAAGAGCTGTTTATTTCATTATAATGGATTTTCAATAAGCTTTAAAGATTTAAATATGAGATACATGGCTTGGCAAGAAAGTTAAAATTTTATTAAACCATTATTAACATCGTTTATACGGTGTATTGATTATATCGTAGCAATATTTTTACGGCGTGGATCGAAATAATATTTAGCAAGATAATTATTTGCTAACTATGGGCATTAGATAAAAGCTCTTTTTTGTACATATAACTAGACAGAGTCGATAGATTTATATACGCAGATAGTCGAGATTACATACGAATCTTTCCACGTAATGCTCGCGTTACTTGGGATCTAAACTTGCAGCGTTAAATAGCCTGCTTGGAAGATTTAAATGAAAAATTGATTCGCTATTTCATATTCGAATAGTCCCGATGACACGAAATCAGCAGTGTTGTATCCAATTTTACTGGCACACGTCTGTCTATCTGTCTGTCTGTCTGTCTGTCTGTCTGTCTGGCTGTATGTCTGGCTGTATGTCTGTCTGTCTGTGTACTAATTGCCCAGCTGACGGTGGAGAGGACCGCGTAGGTAGCTAGACTCTCGCTACATTTATTCAGTTTCGTCAAGCTTAAGTGCGGGTATACACGCTGCTCCCTTCTCTCGCTCGTGTACAAGTCAAGCACTCTCGGGCTTTTAGGATGTCTTTGCTGTTATCCGTCAGTGTTATATACGTATGCAGGTGCGAATTACAAGGCCATGTAATTTATTCATTTTAAAATAACCATTGTGTCGACGTATACGTGTGCTCGATGAGAAAAGAAAATAAAGAGTTTGAAGATTTCCGGTAAGTGAACTTTTTTCACTTCGGCATCGTTTTTACGAGTTTTTACGAGTTCTTACGAGTTCTTACGAGTTTTTATGCAAAACAAAGTAAACAAATAAGTAAACAAATGAATGAAATAGTTAAATAAATAAATTAGAGTGCAAAACGGAGAAAATTAATTACGCTTTCTGTAGTATTGTAATTCCAAATTCACGTATCCAAGTGTTAATTTAATACAATAACTTGGCAATTTTTCAATAATGCGCTCTCAAACATTTGTTCGGAAAAATTAATGAATTTAGGTTACGTGTATAAATATTCTTTCTCTATTATCTCATCGCTATTCGAATACGTACAAGGTACATTATTTACACATTAATATTTTACATGTACTTTAATTTTTACAATCTTAACCTTTCATTAAAAAAAAAAAAAATATATATATATATATATTTATGCATAAGTTTCATTCATTTTTATTAATATAAAAAAATTAAATATTTTTGTTCTAAAACATTACAGATTGCAAATGAAGTTATTACAATTGACTCATAAGCGTTATGTAATGCTAAAAGAATACTATAAATTACGAAATTATAATTTAGATTTAAAATGAGATTGGCGTTTGTTCCGTTCGAACAATAAGATTTAAAAATTAAGATAATTTTATACTTATACTTAATAATAATAATAATACGCGCCGTATTGTTAAAGTAAGTTATTTTTTTTTACCTTAATAATCATTGATATGTTTATAAATTTCCGTAAGGCGATAAAATTACGAGGCAAAGAATAATTGTGGGCATATCCGTGTGGGAGATGGTATACGCGCTTGTAGAAAAACAAGTATAACGGAAGGAATAATATAAAGGTAAATTGTGAAAGAAAGATTTGTGGGGACAGGCAGACAGAGTAGCGAAACTGCAAGAAAAGAGTTATAACCGTAATCAACCAATGACCTTCCACCTGACTATTTTGAAATGAGTTGAAGAAAGGAGTGAGGGGGAAACGTATCGCGAAGTAAGACAGAAACAAAAAGTACAAGTACGCAATTATTAAATCCTTGTTCTTACATTCTTTTTTTTTTTTTTTTTTTTTTTTATTATATCTTTCAATGAATAATATGCATAAGAGCGAATGCTATTTAAAGTTTTCTATAAATACATTAGCAATACAATATAGGTATCCCGTTAGGCTTGTAATCTAACATTTTAAATCGTAGATAAAATTTTATACCGAAAAGCTTTTTTAGACTAGATAAACAATTAACTCCCGTATTTATTAAAATTCGCGAAATATTAAATTACAGTATTATTTATGCGTAGAGTGTCGGGTTTCGTAAATAATATTAAGTAGTTTTTGCTAAAAATCAAGAATAAACGTCTATTAATATCTATGAATTGAACAATATTTTCGAAGAATTATTACCGAAAGAATCGCCAATTGAGGGTGGAGGGGGAGGGGGAGAATTGTCGTGCACGGAAATACACGCACGGACCCACGAAGAAGTATTTGTAGAAATTTTGATCCAGTGGTTGTATTAATCTAGTTGGAAAATATCTAATTTATCGAGAAAGTCTACAGGATTCACTCTTACAAATAAGTAATTAGCACTAAATCTAATTACTCACGGAAAATAGCTATTATAATTATCATCTGTTGTTATAATAATAGCCTAATAAGCATTCATGTTTTCTCCTCTGTGAATACCAATACGCCCATAACTAAAAGATAGTATTTACTTTTGTTACGTTAACAATATCCGTAGTTTCTTGTCGTTTCTTAAATTTAATTTAATTATCACAATTGTTTGAATAATCCAGAATAATCATAAAAATATTGTCAATTTTTATGATTACGAAGAAAGTTTTAGCAATGTAAAATGTATTTTGTAAGTATTAATTTATTTATATAAGAATCGCTTACATTTTTAATGAATAATTGCATAAAAAAACTTCTGTATAGGAAATTTATAAATTTATTCAGATATTTCAATTTAGAAGTTTAGTTTTAATGAATTAATTAAAAAAAATAATTTGCATGTAATACACTAATCGGGACTTAAATTTTTATTCGCATACATTAAGGTCTAAATAGAACATGCGCAGTTAGTCTAAAGGAAGCATAAATCTCGTACATGAAATATTGATTAAATGACTCATTATTAGATTTTTTTTTTTATTATTGATGGTAAAGTGTTAGGAAAAATGTACAATGTATAATAGGGCTCAATATACAATTCTATACTTTTACGAAATAGTATATATGTAAAAATTCGAAGTATTCTACCAACGCAATGATTTATATTTAAAAATATAACGTAATAGCTTGCATGGAATCGATCCTTTTAATTTATTGATACACTAATGCAAAAGTATAAAAAGTATAAAACGCTCGATGCCAATTAATGTATATTTTCATTTAAATCGGGCAAGATGCGTCATTGATTCGAGGGTAATATTATATCTTAATACCATGATTAGTTTCAATAGTTACCGTATCAGATGCACTACAATTTATACGTCTAGATTATATGACAGAAAACTTATGGTTTCGGATGTATCTTTTTTATAATTTTTTTTAGCACATAACTGGTATGGGGAAAACCACTTTATATTTTTACGGCTTTGGGCCTCCAGAGATCATAAATATAGATCCACAGTTTCTGCACTAGATTATACTGTGATTTATTTTTTGAGAAAGTCTTTACTATCAGTATAAGCCATTCCAGCCTCATGTTATTCGTTTTACTTTACACACACATACACACATTATAATTTAAAATTTTACAACTATTGGTTAATTTATTATTTATTTTGCTGTAATAATTCTTTCTATTTGTTTAAAATAAGTTTATGATTGTATTAGTTTTATTTATGTAAAAATACAAAAATTATTATTTTCTATTGAGTAAATGAAACTTTGAATAATAGTTTATATTACAGTGAAGTTTCATTTGCAAAGTAAATTAAATCTTCAATTATATTAAAACTTTTTTGGCTAATAATAAAATAGAATTACCACATTTTTATGAATTATTTCCATGCTAAATTTCAAAAAAGAAATTTTTTTTTTGTGTTACTAATCAAAAATTTATATTCTCATTTTCAAGTTCTAAATAAAATATATTTGCAGTTTTTTTTTGTTTTTTAATAATTATTAAATTTATAATTATTATAAATTCAAATTTTATTTATTTGTAAAATTACACTGATTGTAAAAATTATATTTATTTATTATACATTGATTTATGGAGGCTGTAATATATTTTTAATTAATATGGTAATGCAGGATAGAATTTTACGAGGCAAAAGTTTTTATAACATTTATTTTGGTACTCATACCTTGAGAAGTATTTATTTAGAAAGATATAAAACAGTTAATCTGAATTGCTTCACATATTCAAAAATAGTTTCGATATTGTGTTAAGTATCTCCTCTTCTACGTTTGTCGATGGAAGTTAAATAAAGAAAAATTTGCAATGTAATAATATTAAGACATATGATTATATATTTATTTATAGTTAATGAATAAGAAAATTAAATTATTATTCAATTTCTTCGGTTATTATAATTGAAGTTATCAATTATCATTAAAATTATTTGAAAATTGTCAAGTAAAAACAAATTGTAAAATTAATCGTTCTTTTTGTTTTGGAATACAAAAGTCTTTGCAACGATAAAGTTGATAATTTTAATTGTAATCAGAAGATTTAACAACAAAATGAAGTTTAAAATAAGTTAAAAGAACATTTTAAAAAAATAAGTTAGCATATTTTAATTATAAATTTATAATTTATGAATTATCCAATATCCATATTTTTATATAATTTAGATTTATTTATTTTTAAATAGCTTTACCTTAATTAGATCATAACCTTTTACAAGGCAGTACGATTATTTAAATAATTTTTTTTGAAATATAATGAGATTTTTAAACTTTCTTAAGAAGTTTTCGAATTGAATTAAAGTTTAAAAACAAAATTATTTAAGTTTAAAATTCTTTATATATGAAAACAGTAGATAGTTTTTAGCTACATAAACAAAGACAAAGGGAAGATAAAAGTATTGTTAATTATAATTCATATTATTATAGCTTTTAATTATTGATTTATGACATGATATATTATTATGTATTGTATATTATATATCATATGATGATTTATGATATATTTATGATAACGTGTTGTATTAGTAATGTGCAATGTGATTATGCATGTTGTGAAATATTAAATCACTTACGTTATAGTACGTGAAAAGGGACTGAATAGTAAGTTTTGCATGTATTCGTACGTCGATAATTGTGTTCGTACATTATAAAAAATTAGCGACTAATAGCAGTAATAGAGACGGATTTAAGAACGGAAGATTCACAAGTAAATTAACCGCAAGGTTAATGCAACTTAATGATTGGTTAAATTGGAAAATTGGTCGTCGGTATAGGACATTTGATAAATGAGGATATGCCCCTTGTAACGTACTTGGGAACTGTTCGTTGTAGATTGATACTGTAGCTCTGGTTTAACATTAGTGAAATAAAGAGGGCGGGAGGCAAAGAAAGACGAGCGGTTTTGACCTTTGCCCGAAGAAAGATTTCATCACAATTTGGCGTAAAGGTAACGGGAGCGAAATTGTTTATAAATCGTTGGAATATAACTTTATTGGAAATGTTCCTATTTCGATTTAAAATATCCTCTTAATATTTTTTTAAATATTTCATTACAGGACTAAATACATACAAAATCCGCGTAAATTATAATTTGTAATTTGTATCTTTAAAAAGATGTACGCATTGACACGATGTGTCGTAATTTTCCCCTGTCGATGAAGCACATATAATTCCTGCTATTAAGAAATTACAGCTACGCGTATGGGAAAGATATAAGTGATCGAATAATGAATTTATTCCTTATTAGAATTGGAAATGAATCGGCACTTGAAAAATTTGTAATTTTTTTTTTTGAATTACAAATTGACTTGATATTTAAATTGAGCGAAATCGCCAAGATTATATTTTATGAATAGAATGTTAAATGGAACATTTATGGAAAGATAATATTCAGCTTTAGCAGCTTTTTAATACTTTTCTTTATTTCTTTCCTCCTCCTCCTCCTCCTCCCTCTTCTTCTACTTCATATTCTTCTTAATAATAACAATAACAATAATAATAATAATAATAATAATAATAACAACTATGTATATATAATGCTATGCGATTCATCTTTCTTTTATATTACGTTGTTTTTGTCCTGTCAGCTCACGTCTATTTTTCAACTTTCTCTAGTCCTATGCCGTACGTACCGATTTTGCGGCCGCTCGTGTGGCTTCTTATATAAGGTGTGCAAGGAAACAACTTCGCCTACGCCTCTTCAGTCACACCCTTTTAGTATTCGAGCCAAGACTCGAGCCTTGATAATTTCATTTCTTCGCTTTTTTCCCTTTCGCATTTTTAACGAACTAACAATTTATTATTATTTAATACTTCATTAGTGTTGTTATTATTATTTGTCGCTGTTGTCGTTGTTGTCGTTGTTGTTTTTGTCGTTGTTGTGTTGTTATTGTCGTCGTCGTCGTCGTCGTCGTCGTCGTTATTACTATTGTTTTACCTATAAATTTACTTTTTAAGAAGATATCATTTAAATGAAGTATGTGAGCAGCTTACATTTACAGGGTCTTTGGAATCATAATTATGCCGTATTTTAAATTTACACCAGAGAGTGTCTTTATGAGATGATTTTTCTGTATGTATAAATAATTAATTTGTACATATTTCTTAATTGATTAAATCTTCATTAAAATTATTTAAAATTTGTCAAAGTCTTAAAAGTAAAAAGTAATTTAAGAATTATGTTTTACAATCTAAAATATTTCTTAAATCAATTGTTGATAAAATTATAACTTAAAACTATATTTATGAAATTAATTACAATTTTGTAAAACATTTTGGAGAATAATAATTTTTCAACGAATGACGTTTAATAATTGATATCGAATATTTATAAAATTTCTAAAGCGCTTTGATTATATGTGCTTTTATTTTTATTTTTATTTTTAAATTTTTATTAATTTTAACTGATCAGTCTTAAATGGACTTTTTTGATTTTTATTTAAGTTAACTTTTTTTATTTACACCCCGAAAACTGAATAATATTCTTAGCTAATATTCTTAGTTAAATCTTTATTTGTATTCATACTCAAATTTATCCATTTTTATTAATCAGCATTAGTCCATAGTTTTCTGGTTTGTTAAAATTCAAACAACAATTCAGTTAGTTTGTTTTAACCATTTATATTCGTCTAAAAAAGAAGTATACGCACACTTAGTAAAAGACTAATTTATAAATAATACTTCTTAATGTGTAATGTATAAAAGTGACATTTAGCATTAAATGAAAAAACGATCTTACAGCTCATTACTTTGATAATATTCAATTCTTTTTGAAGCTCTTCTACTATAATAAATAGTTTTTTTTTATCATATTTATATTTGTAATTAAATTATTACATACAAAATAGAATTTATACGAAATTTGAAAACGGAATAACTATTCTATAGTATACGTTTCTAAGCACGTATTAACGTAAGCGTTCACATGTAATTATTTACATTTATATTGTTCACAAGTCATTTTTAATTACAAAAACATTATTGTTTTAAATACAAATAATAATAAACCTGTATTGATATATATATATATAAGTTTAAGTATATAATCAATTATACTTTATATAATTATTATTTTTCTTCGCAAAATATTCTTTTGTGGTATTAGATATTTAATTTTTCTTTTTTCTTTATTTCTATATTTCTATGTTAATTTATAGTTTAATGTTCTATAGAATATTTTGCTTCTGGAGAATTTTTTGCGAATTAAAGAATAAAATCGATATATTCAGCTTGAATTTAACTATATTGATAACCTGAGAGAATAAATCTATAAATTAATTGAAAAATTGCTCGTTGAACAAAAATAATATTATTAATGTACTAATGTTCGATTTATAATAAAAGTTTGATTGTGAAGATATTTTTTTGTAAATATATTTTCTCAGATTACAATATTTTCAGAATACAATACAATGCAATGCAATACAATACAACGATAATTTTTGTGATTAATTGATTTGATTTCGGATATAGAGCTAAAATATATTATCGCTGTATATAACATAAATTACAAAATAAAAATTGCATGCATGAGTAGTTTTTAAATTGATTGGATAGCAGTAGAAAAGCAATACTCAAAAGATAATATTTCGTAAATAACTGATCCTGTCAACATATATGAGAGGCCTCGTAAATTTGTATAGCTATGTAATAAAGAATACATCAGTATATATTTAAAATTAAGTATTTAAAGTATTTACACCAAAGTAATTAGTAAATTTGCAACAAAGCGTTGTATCAATGTATAATATTGTTAGCGTATGACATTGTAGATATTTATGAAAAATTCTTGCTATTCCAGAATTTCTAAAAAATGTTTGTTTAAAAAAAAAAAAACTCATTAAATATAATGACATAATAAGGAAATATGTATATAATTTTCAGGACAATGATAAGGTGATAATTTTGGTACAACCATAAGAAAAATTCTCTAGGCAATTGTAATTCGCAATATTTGGAATCCAAGGCTGCTGGAAAAATGGCTAAGGGAACTGAAAGAATACCTGGGACTAATAACAAAATACGAACCCGCGACGATGGCTGCTGTTCCGTCAATTTCTTAAAATACGTTCTTCACATTTATAATGTCGTGTTATTCGTAAGTATAATGCCAATTTAATATTCTCTCGAAAAATATAATTCATGTCATTTACCTTCATTTTGGTCACCGCGCAAATAAAACAATGCGTTCATAATTTATCGTGTCGCGAGATCTTAAAAATTTTATCCCGTTCAACGAAACCTGTAATTACCGGGCATAATATAAACATATTGTACATAATTTAATTTGTTTCTTTCTCGGCTTCACGCATTAATGATAAGATTTGTTTAAAAAAAAAAAAAGAAAAAAGAAAATGCTGTAATACCGCTCGAATAGATACGGCATCATTATATGCGGTACAATGAGTTATATTCTGGAAATAAATAAAAATTTATCGCATTGAAATGTAATATTAAAAGTTCTTATTTGAAAGGGGAGAAGAAGAAAAAAAGAATTATTTTTATCGGCAATGAATTTAATAAGTTTTGACAATAATTTAAAAGGTAATAAACTGTAGTTTAAATTTAAAAAGAGAAGAAAATTGAAAATAATATAAAAAGGGTCAGAAGTGGCCTGCGTTGCGATGATTATCTGAAATTTTCGATCTCCGTATAAAAATGCAGATTATCGTGCACTGGAATCTTATGCTAATGGCGTAGAATATGACTCTAACTCACATCAAGTGGTATTATATTATATCCAGTTTATCTTAAATGTGATAAAATCTGAAGGGTGATATTCTAAATTCATAAAATTCTTGACTGGCTTGAAGACAGTAATATATCATGTCCGTAATTTTTATAATCTCCCGACCGTTTATAATTATTTTACCTACTTTTCGCTCAAAACTGAATTCTAAACAGTTTCTATACATTTATTTCACACCTAAGATCTTCACTTTACTCGGGCTACGGATAATCTATCGTTGTCGATCATTGACATTGGCTGAATTGTGTAGAATAATGATATTGTTGATAAAAGCAAGAGTTTTTAATGCGGACTTATTAGAAGAATAATGGACCGAGAAAGTTCTTAAGAGGTTAAAAATCATACAGCCAAAGCATAAGCGTAAGGATATATCTCGTGTAAGTTTTGTAAGTCAGGGATCGATGAACCCGGCTCACTAAAATTCTATAACAACACGCATTTCACTCTCTGTCCCTCCGGCCCCTCTTGCTTCACCTCGCGCCTCATCACACCCACGCGGCACTTCCTCCGCGCTTCTCCTACGGCGTCTCACCCCGCCCCAATCGAGTAACAGGGCTCTCTCCCACACTGGGCCGTTCACTCTCCCACCTACGCGGCACGTTCTGGGTACGATGTGGGCACGCTGCGGGCACGCTGCGGGCACGCTCTGTGGGCCCGAACCGAAATCGAGTGGGAACGTCGTATCGCCGGCAAGGGGAGGAGGAGGCGGAGGAGGAGGCGGTGGAGTAGGAGGAGGAGGGGGGACGGGGGGGAGGTCGGAAGAGAGAGGCCCTTAAAAGGAGTCGTGCGATAAAGAACGCGATCACCTCTCACGAGATATTGCTTTTCTCTGCTCTTTAACCTCGCTATCCTACTACCGTCGGCCCGCGCTCGCGATTCCCTCGGTGGTACGACCACTCGACCCTGGCATTGGCCATTTTAACGGGACACTTCCTGCCGACTCACACGAGCTTCCGCCCTTGCGCGCTTTCCGCCATCGAGCCGCGTTTTTTAATTCACCGGCTATCGTCGATTGGGGCGGGATATCGTCGCCCGAAATCCAATCCGGTCCTCCCTTCTAAGCGAATTAACGAGCGGCTTTAACGAGTTTTCCAATTTAAAATTAAAATTACCGCGCAGAGCAATTTACAGGGATTTAGAGCAGACGAATAAAAAGAATTTAGCCCTGGAATCCACGTGGCTCTCAATCATCTAAACCACATATATTATTTATTACGTATTACTTTTGACGAGAGTATTGCTCGGGAAATGAAAAATGCCTGAGTGTGAGTGTGCCGAGAGACAAAGTTGCCGAGAGCGCTCATAGTAATGTAGGAAGTCAGTTTTCGTTGTTCGCCACTCTATATCATAATTGTATACATACTCTTTTACACAGTTTTGCTTTTAGCGTCTATTGCAAAAAGAGAGCGTGTCGGAGTGCAACCTCTTCACTGACATGGGTTTCGGCTTACTGCTCTGTAAGTTAGATCGGTAACGTCCCTAGCGCTCTTTTCGATTCTGGCGCTAAATAGGTATATTTCGCCGAAAGTACCCTATAAACTTTTGTGCTAAACTGCCAGTCAACCGAGTATCGACGTTTCATTACAAATACTATTAATGAAATCACTCGTTATATTTATATCAAAATTAAGAAAAAAATAACAACAACTACAACAAGAAGAAGAAGAAGAATAAAGAGCCTGTCAATTGCAGGAGCAATCAGGGTTATTTCTTCTTCTTTTTTTTTTAATGTAGTCTCACAGATCGTAATCGTGTATAATCCAACATTCAATCAACAAATCATAATATTTAAGTTAATTGAACGAAGAGCTGCTTTAAAGGATTGACACGTATAACATTATTACATTATTTTACATTCTCTTGATGATGTTAAGCAATACAAGAGCAGAAAAAGTGAAACGAACGTTGGAATGATTTGTAAAAGAAAGCGATGAGCTAATGAAATTTATGGAAGATTAAGAGCAAATAAACAAGCGTGTTCCGAGCTTGGGCGTATGCGTGTACGAAAGAGAATTAGTTTCTTTATCGGATTCGAATCGGAGAATCGGCTTTGCGTGACTATGCGCATTAGGTTTTTTTGTTTTGTTTCGTTTCGTTTCGTTTTGTCTTGTTTTGTTTTTATTAATCAGGTACTTAGGATATTCGTTTATATTATTCGATTACATTGTGTCTGCTGTGACAATGGATTTTTTTTTCGTTTCGTTAATTTTTTATCAATAAAGCCGCGTCTTGTCAAGGAAGTTACGCACCGCCTACAAAATAAATAAGTAAATTTAAATCAGCTTACGTTGAGTTTTGTTGGGAATATAAGCAAGTTCCTACAAGAGTTGCTAATGCCACAAGTTTAGTAACAATTTGCATCTTTAACAATAAAATAAGAAGCTTTTATATATCGTTAACGTGCAAGGTGATTTTCATCGAATAATTAACGCAGCACTATTATTCAATAGTCGAATTTTATAGATGGATTTGGTCCATTATATGATATTACAATAATGTATAGATATTTCTGTTATAAAGCTTACAACTGAATATTGATTACTGTACATGTGTACGTATAAGTTAAGTGGCAATTTTTAAAGCCAAAATTAATATTCTGTATTAAAATTTTGTTGTTATTCGGATCGATTTCGTGCTACATGCACTTACAGTCGCATGAGCCGTAAGTCATTCCGATGAAAGAATGCGTTATCGCAAATTATTTCTTTGGATTCTGCACTTTGTACATTTACATTCGACTCATTTTTAAACGCATAATATTTATAAATGTCTCTTGTTTCTCATTTTCACGTAAAGCTAAATATGATAAAAACTGGTAATTTAATCTACGGATAAGTGCTCGCAGTACATATTTAGCAATGTTTTCCATTTACTTATAATGCATCGAAGTTTCATTATATTCATTATAAGTTTTGATTATAATATGCAAGTGAAATGCACAAATAATTTTAAGAGAAATTTATGAAATAACTTAAAATAATAAATAATAAAATTAGATAAATATTAAATTTTCCAATTATTAATAACTTATTAACATAAATAATTTATTAACATGTTATTATATAAAATTTATTTTATAACAAGCCCCGTATGATTGTTCAATCAAATATTTTATATTCGAGCTGCTAAAAAACTGTTCTTACGAACATTTTCGAATCATTGTTTCATTGTAGTCGATAAGAGTCAAGCAAAACTTATCACGAACGCATTGATTTATATTTGTAATTGAGTTTAGCTTAGGCATCTACGTATCCGTATATGTTTTGAGAGAATTAACAGACTACATTGTAATATCACGAACGTTTAATGTTAAATATCATACAAAAATGACATGAATACTTTGAAATGATTTTAAAAACAGAAATAAAATTTAATTTTCGATAGCCAGCCCATTAAAATCGCTTTTTATTTCTTTCGTGCGATTCCTACGATTCGTACGATTCGTACGATTGCATCACCTTTGGATTTTGCATTAGAATGTAAAAATTAAATTGTCATGTAAATCATTTCAGCTTTCCGGTCTCGTAGTGGGTGGAATTGGAATCTGGACAGTGATAGCAAAGCATAGCTACATTTCACTTATGACGACATCTACATATCCAATTTTGGCTTATGCTCTTATAGCTGCTGGAGCTTTAGCAATAATCGGAAGCTGGCTTGGGTGTGGTGGTGTTACATCGGAAAATCGATGTGTATTACTCCTGGTAGGTACATACCAAGTACATTATTTTAAATACATTTAATTTATACAATTTATACTTATAATGTTGACATTATTATTATTATTATTATTATTATTATTATTATTAACGAAAATCCATATGTTAAAAAGCAAACAAAGTTTAATTTCATATAATTTTGTACATAAAAAAAATGTAATCTAAATTATACTTAAAAATGACTCGACGGTATTATAAGCTAAAGAATAAGTATAAAAAACACTTTGTAGTCTTTTAATACAATTTAGAAATTTGATTAGTGAAATTATATATTATTTTATAATTCCTTTTGTCACTATAATAAAGTTTATATTTTTTTGATGTTTTGATACTTTATAATTTTTACTTAATTTTTAAACTGTTTTCGGAAATTCTTAAAACTTATAAATTACAGATTTAATTATATGTTGGCAATAGACATAACAAAAATCATTGAAAGAAAAGATTAAAGTTATTTATTCGTAAGATATTTCTGTTTCGCTATAATTTTATTCGTCGTTTAATTATAATATACAGTTTTTAATTTAATACTTAATTTCTTTGAGTTTAATTACGGACAATTTCAGTGTTTTATACAATAAAACAATACAGTACTTATTCTTCACTGAATATGAAAAATTGTTAAAATATTTTAAATTAAGCTTATTTTATATAGAAATATTTTTGAGCGCCAAAATGTATTTGAACGTCCAACGTATTACATAATTAAAAGATTCATTTGCTTTCATTTGAATTTATAATTTGTTTATGGTTTTCCATCGGTAGTATTTATTGGTTACAGAATTTTCTGATCCGACTATGGGATACTTTCTATCAAAAACTCTTTCCAAGTTGTATTTTATATTTTTTTATTTTATAACAATGCACTGAGCACATTGTTAGTCAAAGACATTGTTGTTATGATGTAAAAAAGAGAAACGAAACGTAAAATATTCATTTAGGATATCGTCAAAGGGCTAAAGAGAATTGGTTAAACAGAACAATGAAACTAAATGTTGAAAGAGAGTTAGGGAGAGGATGAAAGAGAGGAAGTATATTAAACCGATGTAATAAGAGTCAGCTTTTCAAAGACGTCGGCTGAATCGCTAATTTTATTCGTTTCCAAGCGATATAATTAAAATCCTCGTCAAGTCAAATGCCAATCCCTTTGTTCCCCCCTCCCCACCTCTCACTATATTTTATATTTATTCTATTATAATTACTCTCGTACATTACATTATTTACAATTCTCTATATAATAAAATTAAAAGCACATATTAAGATAAAGATACATATAAATTATGTATAAAGTATAGTATATAAAACATAAAATATACATGAATTATTCATCAAGTGCTCTTTTTAGTAATAAAATTTATATGACATCTGTATTATTACGTATACCTTATAATATTATTATGTGCGCGGTAAATAATTTTTATATAATCAATAATTAATTTCCTTAGAAGATAAATATATGTCACTGTATTTATATTTGCTATCTCTTTATATATTTTCTACTTTAAATTTAATTAACAATGTTATTTTTGTAAGTTTTCATCTAATGAAATGCTTAATTGTTTTTAATTTTTATACAACAAGTTATGGATAAGTAAAAATTTTTTTTTACTTTTTGATCCGAATAAAATAATTATTAAAAATATTATCTTAAAATTATTATAAAAAATAAAATCTTACTCAATTGGAAAAGTCGAACGAATTCGTAAGTAAACACGTACTAAAATAAATAGCTAGGAAAAATAAACGTGCAGAAATGTATAGAAAAAGTTAAAATAGTATCGTCTTACACATACAATTCTTTAGAATAAGGAATATTCTACCTTTTTATGCTTAATATGTTTCTGTTAATTTGTTATAACGCATTGTTTATAAAACTTTGGACATTCATTAATTTCTAACAAAAGAAAGATTTAAAATTACTATTATGGAAGAAACTTTACTTTCTTTAATATATAATAAATAGAGATAACAAATATAAAGTTTGATATTTCAATAGAATTAAGTCAAAATAGAAAAATGTATTAGAAAAATAAATTGAAATGAAATAACTGAAGATAGAATTAAGGAAGTAAATTGTAAAGTCATTGAATTATAAATTTACATGATAATAATTTCATTATTCTATTTCCAGTACATATTTGTTGTGATGATTGTCCTCGTATTGGAAGCTGGCGTTGGCACATTGTCTCGATTATATGAGGAACAAGTGGGACCAGAGTTGAGAATAAATTTGAATCGTACTTTCCTTGAAACATATTCTTTGAGGTCAAAAGAAACGGCTGCCATTGATCAAATGCAACAAGAAGTAAGTCACTTACTTACTCTTCAAAGTAGAGTAGAACTAATAGTAATTCATGGCAATGACATCATTACCAAGTTAGTTGTAAAGATCATATACCCGTAATAGTACTTTTTTATTATATAAGGAATGGAGATAAATAAATATTTTATAAGTTTTTTGTAATGCGAATTTATCTAATCGTTAAAAATCAAGTCTACGTAATTAAATCTTGTAGAATTCAAATAATTTACAATGTATAGAACACAACGAGGTCATTTTATGTAAAATTTACTCGGGAGTTATTATTATAACATGTATAATACTTTTTAATTTTGTACAGCAAATGTATATGTATATTATTCGATTTAAATAATGTATACAAAGGTATTTAGAAGATTGATAAATCTATGAGGTATTTAACAGGAAGCTACTATTTGGCTGTGCAGATAAAAATAAAGCTTTATGGACACAAGTGAATCTGGAACGTCTGTAAAAACAGACCGAAACTCAAAATTTGTCGATGAGAGAGAGAGAATTTTAATTTTGGAACTTAGAAAGATTTAGTCATTTAAAAAATAAATTATGGATAATCCAAAACATATGTGTGAAATAACTTTAGTTCACCAAAGGACATTAATATTCGATTTGTAGATCAATGATCAAAAATAAGAAATTAGAGAATACGCTTGTGTTCTCAACTCCTGTAAATAAGACACATAATATTTATTAGACAAAATTAGAATTATTTTAGGTATCGATTTCTATGATATTATAAATATAAGTTGAATGGCATTCAGTTCAATTGGATTAATGTTCTATTAAAACTTTTCTATTAAAATATAAAGCGATGAAATTACATATTAGAGCAGTTATGGCTTGTAAAATAATAAATAAAATTAAACTTATGAAACTATAGAAACATCTCAATTGAAGGTATTAATATATTCATTGTATTATTATTATTGTTATTATTATTATCATTAACTTCTTATACGGTTACGAATAAAATATGAAATAAAAACTTGAAACTAAAAAATCTTTGACCATGAATGATTGATCAGAAGCACTAAACCATCTTGAGGGATCCGCAATCAGTTTATGAAAGTATAAGTTTAAAAGTCGTTGAAGTAGTTAGGTTATAATATACTTGAAAGTTATGAATAATCAATAATGACTAATTGATCGATAAAGTAGTTGAAATGTAGTCGAAGAAATTTCTTTAAATTTACCATTAAACTTTTTTCAGTAATTCTACGAGCCGTTACAATTTTCTTATTCTTCTTACTGCTAATAACTAGTAAATTATGCATTACATATAGACTCGTTGAATAATACCGTGTACTTAATAAAGCTATTTCATGAATACTGACGGACAACGTGTATAGTCAGAATGAGGTTACACAAAACTCGCCTTACTCCATTGCCGTCAACAAATTCTGTTTATTGGCCGGATCTGTTATTAATATGTATATGTATAAACCCATTATTCTGATTTATTATGGAGAAAATCGTCATCGTCTGTAAACGATTTAATCGATCTTCTACTAAAAGCATCAAATAATGCTCTGTTGTTACCACGATTCCATTCAACGGACACTAATAGATAAATAATTGCGTTATATACGCGTGACAATTACGCATGTGTTGGTCTTCATTATTCCTTTACCTTAGATGCTCTTTAAATGGATTTTCGAACTTTTCGCTAATGATTATAGAGGGTAAAATAAATCCATAAACTTAGGATCATAAATTAAGATTATATAATAAATTTAAATAACACGAGCTCTTCTAATTTTCGTAATTTCTCATTGCTTTCAATTATTACGATTTATTCGCATTATTCAAATTATATTTTGGGATAAATATTTCAGTCGATTATATATATATATATATAAAAAAAAAAAGAAAAAAAAGAAAAGAAAATTGAACACTCATCTGTATGCTAACAATTGTATTGATTACCACGTTGTACTGAGTACGCGCAGATATCACAGGTATTGAATTTACCAATATTAGTAATATTAGCTTTTGCATAGACTTCTTGTAAAACGATATCTTGCTAGTTTGAATGATATGTACATACATGACATTTACATATATGTATATGTATATATATATTCAAAATTCCATATTAACGTATTTCTATCCTTGAGCGAATGAAAATATTATTTTTTTCATCTCATATTTATTTATATTTTTAAACGCATACCTTATTTATTTAATTCGACATAATTTACAGTTTAAGTGTTGCGGTGCTGTGAGATTCGAAGATTGGACAGCTAGCGAATGGTTCAAAGGAGAGGATGTACAAAAAAACGGAAATCTTGTACCGGATAGTTGCTGCAAGACACCGAGTTTCCTATGTGGCAAGCGGGACCATCCATCAAACATTCAATACTCGGTAGGCTTATTTTATTCGTCTGTTAGTACTATTAGACTTTACAATATATATAGTATTTGATCATATCTAGAGATAATATATAATCTATTTTTACGTAGAGATTTATATAAATTTATATAAATAATTCCAAATATTGAAAAAACATCTTATTTTAATCAGACTTATTCGACTAATTTACATGCGCAGATAAATGCATTTTCATAATCACTGCAGACTGCTTAAAGTTATATTTTTTTAGATAGAATTAACTTTGGTTTTACTCGATTGAAGATCCACTTCCGCCGGTAATTGGCCACAATCGTAGAAAAGGATTTAATCCCGAAGCACTAAATTATTAAAGGGTTCGACATTAATAAGATACATTAATGTCGAGAAAGAAAATTATTTTTCAATCGAAACGTTTTTCTCTGGAATTTCGTAAAATCTAATTAATAAATAGATAAATTCGTGATAATTTTTTTTTTTTTTATCTTACAGGGCTGCATCTACAAATTTCTGGAGACGACGAAGGATCACTTAATAATCCTCGGTGCTGTTGGCCTTGGCCTCTCAGTACTTGAAATCTTTGGCATAATCCTCGGCTCCTGCCTCTACATCAAACTCAGGCACGATTTCGAAGACTGAGTGTTGCTTTATATCGAAACAAACAACAACAACGTCAACTCGTGGTATCGATGTGTACAAGATCCGGCGTGATAGGACATCATTGCGTAGTATCGGCATAACTTTGACGATCGTGTTAAAGGCTCTTCGTACTCCATTGTAATTGATATATTGACGAATATATCATAGAGTGCCGCAAAAACTAAACCAAAAGGCTTTTGCTATTTATTAAGTTATATTTAAATCGTTAACTCTGCGACTTTCGCAAACTCACACACCCACACACCCACACACACACACACACACATATATATATTTATATTCTTTTAAAGATTACTTGACTCTTCATAAAAAATCTATAACGTAAATAGTCAGAGTACCGATTTTTATGAAATGTGTAAAGATTACTATTATTGTATTTATTATATAGTTAATTTATTCATTCGAAGCGATAAAAATTCGTATTATTTTTCAATACAAATAAAATATATATTGTACAGTGATATTTTTATTCTTAAAAATACTATACAATTTTAGTATATCTAGATATACACGAACTTAGTATACTAATTTATAAATGTAAAAAAAAAAAGCTAAATTCTGAATAGATTTATAATGTATTATTATAAATAAAATTTTATGATCGAACGATTAATTGAATTCAAGATCAATTATAATTATTCTAGATAGTGGTAGAATATTATATAAAGCATTACATATATATAGCATTAATTAACCATATAATATAGAATGATAGTTCTCCTTGAATTTAATTAAATGTTCCATATACGTATCCGTAATTTATAAGAGTACCATCGAACGTATGTACATAATGCTACTTGTTTTTATTTATTACAATATATCATTCCTTGAAAGGAGAGTGAGATACCAAAGTTATTTTTTTTTTTAAGTTTACTGCAATTTCTTTTAAGATGCATCGGTACTACTGATATATTTAACATATTATTCATAAATTAAAAAAAAAAGCGACGAAACTAAAACAAATAAATATTTTCACAATTAAGTTAATTTTATATCCTTTTTTTCATATTTTTCTTACAACTCAACTAAAACTATATTCCGTAAACTAATTTTCTTCCTCAAATACAAAAAAACTTACGTAACTATGAAATTCTACAATAAATATAATATATTTCGATTTAATTCAATGATCGTATAGGTGAGCTGTAATATTTGATAAAATTATCCGATCTAGTGTAGCTACATATATATATATATATATTTTTTTTTTCTTTTTGATAATTTAATTTTCTAGAAAATCGAGGAAATTTTTTAAAGATAAATTAGATTTAAAATTATAATTATTAAATCTATAATTCTGAAATCGAATATATATTACATAATTTTTAATGCTATCAATGTGATAGAGGAGAAGTATTTATTGTATTTGTAATATCTCTTATTTATAAAGTATTGCAAATCGTATTTTTAATAGAAATAACATGTGAACTCTACGAAATTACAAAACTCTTTCCATTAGTGCATTAGTCCATTAACGTACGACGAAAAATTATAAATGTTTCGTGGAGAAATACTAGTCAATAAAAAATATTAATTCAATAGATCTAAACTTATTTGTTTCTTTTGGCATTAACAATAAATAAGCTTTTTTTGATTTGTTCTATTAATTTCCAATTTCAAATTTTCACTTATAGTGAATATATAGTTCTCTTCATCATAATCATGGATGCTATTGTTCATTATACAAGAATTTAAGAATATATTAAACCGTAAATGAAAACGTAAATACTAAATTATTTATTTGATTGTTGTAGCTTTAATGCTTGAATAATCGAATAAAAAATATATGAAATATTAGTTATTCATATGTATTTAATTAATAAAATTTTCTTTTTTTACCGAAACAAAGATTTTATAAAATTCTATTCGATTTCGTTTTAGTAATTTTATAAATATCTTTTTCGTAATAATAACAATATATTAATAAATAACATTTCTTTGATAGTAATGAAACTGTATTTGAAAGGAGAATGTAAAAAATGTAACAAATGTCATTAACCAATTACCACGTAAAACTGTAATAAAATTGCATTCAGTGCCTTTATAAATCATAAGCGAATAATAATTTGAGCCTTTGTATATACAAGCGATTCATAATTTACAATATATCTATATATAGTTTCTCCATGTATAAATAACTAATAAAATTATTTGATCACTATTTAAACAGAATAATATTAAATCCTATCACTAACTTCTAATCAATACTTAAAATTATATTTATATTTAACACTAAGAAAAACATTAAATCATTAAAAAAAAAAAAACAAAAAAAATCTAAATGAAGCAATATGTCTAATACATTATAATAAACAGTAATCTACTGTATCTACAGCTTATATTATTGACATACAGCAATAATAAAGTTAATAATTACGTTTAAAAAGTAATTAGGAATTTTGTCTTTGATAATATTATACATATTGTACATACTTAATTTGATATTTTTTGTAAATAAAATAAATTAAACTTACATATTTTTGAATTTGTTTTAGCATGTGAGTATCACTAAAATTAATGAATTAAGATTATGAGTATTACTTATAAATTTATAAGGAAATGGTTTTTGAGTCTATGTTTGCTTAAAAAATAATCTAAAACAAAAAGAAATGGACAGAAAGCAAAATTATGTTGCTCGTATGATCGAATATTAAATTTATTGACATTAAAAAAAAAAAAAAAAAAAAAAAACGAATCATGGGAATAAAGTAAGAAAAAGACTGATTTTTTTCAAACTTAACGTTGTAACATAAAAATGGTTAATTTGAAGTATCATTTATATTCAGATCGCGTTAAAATACCTTGTAAAAGTAAATTTAAATTGTATTTAAAGTATCAGTAGAATTTAGAATTCACAGGCTAAGATACTCACTTTAAATCTTAATCGTTCTACTTTTAATCTATGGGAAAATGTTAGATGTTCTGTCATATTAACATATATATATATATATACATATGTGTCTCCTTTTACAATTTCATCATTTTAAAATGCCTATATCTTTTAGGTGTAGGCTCTTAAAGATGAATCATAACCAGGACTCGGATTAAAAGAAATAAAATAATACTATAACGTTCGAAATAATAATTTATTTATTTTTATTCCATAATTATATGAATTATACGAATAATTATTTATTTAATTTCATGGATATTAAAATGAAAAGTATGATTAGTATCGTAAATTAAAAAATGTAAATACTTATGTATAGTGATGGTGCTCTAATTCGAAATACATTTCAATGATTCTTCGTAAAACCACGAGTTTTATATATATATATTATCGTGTGCTCGCACGTCCGTATTCTTCTCTCAATTATTTATATTGCATTTATTGTAATTTTGTAATACTTATATGTCAATACTCTATTCCTTTGTTTATGGTTCATAGTTTAATACAAGAAATTATTCTTCAATTAAAATATAAGTCTATTCAATTAAATATCTAAATTGCTTAATTACATTTGATGTTTTATTCTTTTTATTTTAAAGAAATGTGGCACGGGTTAGTCAGTTCTCATTTATCTTTCTGCGTACATTAATTATTTATAAATTATCTTCGATGTTGTGTAATTTTGAAGTTTCAGTCGTTCAATGAATTCTTTTTACAATTCTACGATACATTTATATTATATATATTTTAAAATTAAAATATTATTTTGAAAGATAAAAACTTATACGTAATGTTCGATAGTTACATTGTTAAAATGATTCAAGTTTTCGAGATTCGATAGAAGCATGTCCTTATGATTGTCAAGAGATACGAATATCCAGCCCAGCAGAGACAGAAAATCCTTCATTATTGCCATATATTGCCAAGTCATTAGGTTTATATTCCTTTCGTTACTTGTATTCTATTAAATATAAATATATAGATGTATGTATATTCCAACTAACTTTATTAGTAATATTTTCTATAGAAAATATAGAAAATATAAATGAGATTATAAATAAAAGATTATAGCATGTATACTTACTGAATGTGTCTGGATTACGTTATTAGTTTTATTCATTGAATGATAATGTAGCAACATTAATTTATCATCACTTTTTGAAGTTATTTGATGTAATATAAAAACTGTTATGTATAAAGGAACTGATATTATAGAAATTAAGTGATATTTAATCACTTTGCTTACATACTTTTCTCCAATGTGGCATATATCAAATCTGTGAAATTATACTATATAATAGGCTTTTATAATTCATACTATAATTTATACTATATAAATAAGCTTTTAATTTTAACGTAAGGATGCCTAGAGACTTATTCTCCGCATACGAAATTAATTCGGCATTTTGTAAATTCTTATACAACTGTGTTAAATACTAGAAAATGAAGCTTTTACTAATATTAGAAACAAAACATGTTTATTGGATATGAAAATTGTTATAATAATAAAACATAAAAATAATAAGCAATTGTAATATGCACTGAAAATTGAATTAATATATCAGCGTTTGTTTAGTAGTAAAATTTAAAAATTCAGCTACAAATAAATGTTTAACAAAAAAAAATCTATTTTTAAAATTTTGAATAATTTACTACAGTAATAAATGGTATTAAATTATATATGTATGTATGTAGACGAATACTTACTTATCGAAAACTGAAACAATACATATAGCAATACATAATGAAAAAATACTCGAATAAATTTCCAACATTAGAGAATAATTATGAACAAAACCCTTGTAATCATGAAAAATTGTTTCTATCTGTAAAAAAAAGAAAAAAAGAATAAAGAAAATACAAAAAAAAAAAAAGAAGAAAAGATAAAGATCTTAGCCAAACGAGCATAAAATTTGGTAGATAAATTTAAAGATTACGATTATTCAGTATTGTTTTCTATCTACTTACAAAAATAAAATGTAATAAAGCCATCCCACCAAGCAAACCCTGACAAATGTATCCAATGGAGTGCCAGAATTTTTGAAAGGATATCGCAGGTTTCATCAATAGAATTTGCCTTTCCTCACGATTCGCTGACGAAAATTTCGTACTCTCGCTAATTTTTATGGCGTTAAATCCATTTTTACTCTGCACATAGATGATATTAGTGGTGAGTTCAGGCAGTGGCGTTGGTTCCTCGTACTTTCTGCGATGCTCCTGAGCTTTCTTCAAAATTTCTGTGATTGGCAGTTCATCTGATTTACCTGGACATTTCAATAATATTCAGTCACCTAAGAAGGAGCTTACGTATTAAAAATTTTAAGGATATAATTCTGTTCCGATGGTGAAATAAAAGATATATTTATAGAGAATAATAATATTGTTTGTATCACGCACTCTGAAAATTATATCAATAATATTATATCGGTACTCCATATATATTCAATATTTTCCTAATAATAATAAGATATTTAAGACAATTGCGTATTTAACGTAGACGATTATCGACGACTTGTACTCGATGACATCGAGAAAACATGTAATACTAAATGTATTAGTAATTCGTCATTTACGTATAAGTAATGATACATTTAACAATTGTTAATGGTAATTAATACTGTGTAACTTTTGATTTGATTTTATTTGTGTCCTATTCGTTTAGAAATAATATCTAGAAATACACTGCTTTCTAAATTAAGTTTAATATAAATATTTTATAGAATCGTTAATTCAATGGACGCATAAAATTCAACTATAAAACCATAAAATTTAAGAGAATCATGATTCATAGATAAAATTATCAATCTGATAATTCATAGTTTTACGTTCGAAAAATATATTCCAATATTTCTTCGAATATTCAGTCGATTACGAATGACGTCAATTAGCATAGAGAATTTTAATAAACAATTATACGTCTGATAAAATAATTTTAATTTAAAAAAAAAAAAAAAAAACATAAAATATATTGAAAAGTATAATTATGGATTATAGAAGGAAATTTTTATTTAAATTAACGTTGGAATAATAAAAGTCATTGTTAATCTTTACCCTTTTGACGACGTCGTTCTTTCTGTTTTTTACGTTCGTAGTTCGTCAGCCTTTCGTGCTTCTTTTCAGTTGTTCGAGACTGCCTATTATTCTTTTTATATTCTAAAAATTTAGAATCGTTATCCATTTCGCTTGACGAAACCCTTGACGAATTGTCTTTTAACCGAGTTTTACTCGCCGTTTTTCTTGAACTTTTCTTTCTGTAATTCGGTTCAGAAAAACAATCTCCTTTTTCATCGTCATCATTATCATCATCATCATCATCATCATCATCATCATCGCCATCATTATCACTACTTGGCTTCCTTTCGTTCGAATTCAATCGTTCCTCCATCTGTAATTTAAACATTTTTCTTATCATTTGATATGATAATTACATATGATTTATAACTATTACGTTACATTCGATACAAGGAAAAGTACGCTCAATAGATTCCCTCGTGATAAAGTAGTTGAAATATAATTTAATTTATTATGTTGTAATTATAAAAATATTACATTTTGATAAATATGATACAGATCAATAATTTTAAGATGATTTTTGCTTCACGAAACTTGACAAATCTATACTATTAAATATTTGATAAAGATTAATACGATTACATTAGGCTTGCGAAAATCTTAAATGTAATTCGCTACTTTATGTAAAATTATTTCGTGATTATAAGATATTACGTTATAACAAGCTTCTGGCTCATTCGTAATATAATATATTACTTTAATTTACATCGAGATCATTATATTTTGATCCGAATATCGTGTAAGAATATACGACGAATATAATTATACATAATAAATTAATAAATAACGAATATAATTTTATAAATATAATTATTATTTAATAGCTAAAAATATTTATAATTACAAGTGAGATTTACGATATTGATAATTGATGGTTTAATTCGAGTCGCAAATTAGTTTCAAATGAAAATCTGTAATTAAGTGAAATTCATTGAAATTTATAATTTTATAGTTGTTAATATATATATATTAATTATATAGATGATTTATAATAAAGAGGTTCTTATTAATTTTAGAATTATATTTCAATAATTTCTATTCCAATCAGTTTGCAAATTAAAGGTAATTATTATACAAAAAAAATTATAATACCCTTGATGTGTTGCGTAAATCATGATTGGAATTAATTGTCTCGCTTTGACTTGAGGCTTCTTCGTAATCATTCAAATGACTTCCATGCCTATCAGAATCCGATGATTTACTCCATTTCATTTTCTATATATATATTATTTATCTAAAATAATGATATTCTTAATAAATATTCTTAACAATACGGAATTAAAAAAACACATATTTTTTTTTAAATCAAACATAAATACAAAAATTAAATTTTTTATCTTATAATAAAATATTGTTAATAAATGAAAAATATTAATTTATTATTATTTGAAAAAAAAAAACATTTAATCAGCTTCTCGATTAATTTAAAATTTACTAATAAAAATAAGGTATAAATTATTATGGAACGTATTAATAACAAAACAATACATCAATAAGTTATTACAGTAGATTGTTACAATTAAGAAATTCTTTCCCTTGTTACCTCAGATTATATTTTTTTCTAGGTTAACTTTTATATCTTCGTACTTTCAATGGCTACACGCTGATTATTTTAGCTTATTTAATTAACTAATAATGTTATATAAGTCACACGAACTTATACAATTAAATATTCTATTCTTGTCATGTGACAATTCCCTTGGAACTTATAGTTTTAAATTGTTCTTTTTTACTATTCTACTGTAATCTTGTATCCATAGCAACGCGTTACCTTCGTTTGTTATGACGAACTTACGAATTAGATTCATAGGCGATTCCGTATAAAGAACGAATGTTACGGATAGATTTTTTTTAATAATCGTAGTCGAATGCATTCAACGCGTAACGTAGTAATAGTGGTAGTAATAGTAAATAAAAAAAAAAACAAAAAAAAACAAAAACAGAAAAGCAACTAAGATTTCGGAACGCGTGTGAATGTTTACGTTAGGCCGGTAGCGCGAAGGGAAATTCAAAATTTGCTAAGCACGCATTGAGATTTATTTTTCTTTAAAAGTTCAAGAAGGGTTCGTTCGAACAAGACGATGTGCGCGCGTTGTATTCCGTTTGAGGGGACGCCCACGCGTGGCAAGAGCCGATGCGGCTGAGACCCGGGTAAAGGATCGCAGTACGCGTACTCATCGTCTTTTCCGCCCGGAAAAACACGCGATTCGAAAACGTGTATTTCTTATGGGAACCTACAACAACAACAACAACAACAACAACAACAACAAATGAAAATATCTTATTTCGAGGTCGTAAAATACGTTGGCAAAAATTAAAATCTAATGGAAGGTCCTTTTCGGACAATAGCAGCATTTTTCCCGTACGCTGTCGATTTAAACATAAGTTTTATCGGGCTTTACGACTTTTATGTAGAATAAAATTTCTCCTTAAAAACGTTTTTACCGACTTCTTCAATCATTACCGCCGGCACATTCTCGCCTTCTCTCAACAACGATGAATATAAATAAATATCCACGATCATAAGATTTTTTTTTTTTTTTTAAATAGTGTATTCTTCATTGTTTACTAGCTATTAATACAATAATGATAACATTTCTTAAGAATATTCGAATTCCTATTTTCTTTACATTCCTTCCACCGTTCAATTATTATTTACAATTATTTATAAATAGTAGTAACAGTAGTAGTAGTAACATATTATAAACCTATTTATCAATTAATCTGATATTTAATCCTAATATCTGTAAAATGAAGGAAAATTTTAAGGAATCATTTATATACAATCAATTTAACATAAAAATTGATTGAATTCGAGATTAGAATTATTTTCACAATTATTAATTATAATAAAATAATATAATATATATTTATTGCGTTTCGAATTTATTACGTTTTTATTAAATATATATATATAAGAATTTAACTTATACTGCATGCTAATTTTGCTCAATTGTAAATCAATATTTAACTAACTAACTCATGTATTAAATGCATTAAATTGAAAACAGAACTTGAAACTATTTAAATTCTGTTTATCATATGAGCATTTTAATTGTTCTTTAATTTTAATACAATTAAAACGCTAGATGTTTATATATTTTTATTTACCTAATTCTAATTTCAATAAATATTCTCCATTTATGTTTTACACGTTTTATTTTGTTAAATCACCATTAAATATTGATTAACATCAAAGATAATTAATAATACCAATTATTAATAATATTAAACTGATTAATTAGCATATTTTTTAATTATCTTAATTTTATTAAATTAATTATTTCTAAAATTTCCTCTGTATTTCAGACATTGTATCACATTTTTATTAAAATTTTAAAATATTAACACGTTTATTCTTAAGAATTTCACTAAACTTTTATCACTTATCCTGGCTTTAGTAATCATGATTTTTTTCTTTATTATATTTATTATATTTGAAAGGTTTATTAAAATTCAATAATTATTATGAAATTATATATTATACCAAATCTTCCATTAAAGTTATTACATGATCCTTTGGTTAATATTTTTTATTGTTTATTAAAGGTGTTTTTACTATTCTTATTATAACTATTTAAATAAATAATTTCTTTCATTTCATTCTTTATTTTTAATGAAGCAGTCGATTAATTTTTCTCGTCTTTTTTCAAGGGATTCTTTAAAATAGACTTCATTGCCTTTATTTCGTATATTATAATAAGCTTTTAACTCTGCATTTCCCTGTAGTAGATAATTACATATTTTTATTACATGACAAATTTTAGTCCACGTTTTTATTATACTATTAGAATTTATTAGAATTATTAAGTTATATGTAAATATAGCTACTTCACATCCGGTAAACTGATTTATTTTTTAATACTTTGTAATTGATTTTTTTTTTTTTGGAATTATTTTATACCATTAATTTATTATAGTAATAATTCTTTCGACTTATATATGTACATAAGATTTTATCAAAAAACAAATACTAATATGTACTCAACATATTCTATAAAACTTAAGGTAATGTTGCTTGAATCAGTAAAGGTTGAACGGTTGATAATCGTTTTTACCAGTTGTGGTAAAAGACGGAATCTTTTGCATTGGCTGCCACTTGACATCTTTGGACTGCAAGTGATATTACCGACAGTTAGTTTCTCTTTAATTTGAATATTAATTCAAAATAATTATTAATATTTAATAATAATTGCTTAAAAAAATTATTATTATTATAATATATCATGGATTTGTTTATCATTATAATGTTAATTTTTTATTAACTGCGACTGCTTGAAATTTAAGTTATATTTCACATTCATTTTCTAACGACTTTACATTTTAATATAATAATTTTTTACATAAAAGAGAATTTTATGCATATACATTTGTAAATAATAAAACAAATATAAATTAAAATTAGGTTATATTTCGTTGCTACTGAATTTTGTTACAACATATATTCAAATTTGTTTTTAGTATAAAGAAAAAATAAATACGAGACAAACAGATCCTTTTCCAGAAGGCGCACTTCTCAATATTTTACAGTTGAATAAAGAGACATTTAATAAGTAATTATAAAATTACTTTTACGTTTATAATTTCCCACGTGAATGATTACTAAATCAATGATGCCCTTTTTAGTAAATCGTCTTCTCGTTTATTATGACCCCCTTCCCTCCCCGCGGATTTTATAAGGACTTATTATTGTTTCACATAAAAGGATTATATAATTAAAAAAATGTCATTTTAAAGAATCACAACGTCGCTGTAATATGATAATTATGTTTTTCAAAGATTCAAAACAGCAATTATACGCAATGGAAATTAAGAATTTTTGTTTCGAAATCAATTGTTATTAATGATCTTGTAAGTGCAGAATTAAATGGAGAAGTTTTGATCATAGCAGTGCGAGGGAATTTAAATGGCGAATAAGGGGAAAGGAAGGCAAATATAAGACGATTCGTATCAAAAGTGTGAGAATTAAAATGAAGAGAAAGAAAGTTCGTTATGATCTTCATTGCAGAGGTGCGATTTTAAAGATAAAATTTTAAAGATAAATGCGGAATACGGAGATAAAAATTAAGAAAGAAAGCTCAGAAATTTGAGAGTTAAAAGGATAAAATGAATAGAACAAAGGAGAGGGCCAGTACTGCAAAAGAGAGTGAAAGCCTGAAGAAATAAGAGATTGCGGCAAATGCAGAAATCGAGGTCGAATATAGTTTACGAGACTGTACATATTAAACGATCAAATATTTGCAAAAATCTTTAGTGCTCTTCTATGAATTTTATAATTTCGGTAGGAGACAGTAGAGTTACAGGAGACAGTGGCCTTTGTTAAAACTTTAAAACCATTGAATCATGTGCTATTATTTTGCAATGGATCATGTGCGATTATGGATTCTGCGTACGCAATTATAATTTTTTCATTTGCCAATAGATCATAAAAAATTCATTTAGTATCCTGAGCCGAATAGAAATATACATTTTGGATCTTTCAGTTACCACAAATGATTATTTGTATAATTGAATGGCGAAAATACTTGGCCTATAATTTCCCGTATAATAGGAAAAATCGACCTTTTCAATGGTCTTCTAGTCACTCGAATCACTTTCACAAGATAAATCATCTGTAGAAAATCTTAGTATTATTTTAATATTGATGATTGTAAAGAAATTTCCTTAAGAAGAGGTCGGCTTTGAAATTGAGTTTTTATTTAAAAAATTCTACTTCTAAACAGACATTGAGCTTAAAAATTATCATAACGTATTCAAAATTTGCATTTTCGTAGTCAATAAAAAGATTATAATTAAATATGAAACCGTTAATTACGACAATTATTGAAAACGATGAGATTCAATGAGATTCAATTATTTGTAAAGTCAACGTTAAACATTAACTTTTTAATATATTTCTAAAAATTCGAACGGAATCATCTACAATGTCCTTAGAAAATTCTTATAACAATAATTTCATTTTTATTGACTTAATAATTATTAGTTTATTTAGATAATTTGTATTCCTTTTCAAGATTTTCCTCATTTATTGCGAATAGATTCTTCAACACTTAATCTATTGAATCTGATCGAATCTATTTAAATAAATAAACTCATGCTTCTACAACTTAATTGTTATTTCATTGGATACTTCTCGGTACTCCGTGTATCCCTAATGGCATCGTTATTTACCGCTTTCCTAGATGGGAATTCATGTTTAAATTAACTTGAATGAATGAAAAGCAAACATTTTTACAGGTCAAATGAACGTGCAAAAGCGATTGCAAGTAATTTTAAAATTCCTTTCTCAAATAATGAAAATGTTAAAATGTCGAGTCCTGACAGCAAAACAAGAGACTTTTTTTTTTGAGAATTGAGAACATTTAAAGAAAAGAGGGAATCGAAGTAAAAAAAAGACATGGACCAACAAACACAACTACGTGCACAATAAATCTAGTTTCAAATATCGTATTTACAGGTACCGAAGAATTGTCAGCGTTTTTCTCTAACTGTTAATATTATAATATACAGATGTATAAGTACATGCTCGATTCGAGAAACTATGGTCGTAAGCACTTAAGTTATTTGCTTTACGTTAGAAATGACATGTGATTATTTATTAATTAGAAATCGGTAAGCAAAAAGTAGCAAAAAATATTCTTGAGTAATAATTTTACAGGCTGTAATCCTTTACTTTTATAAGATTTCATGGATGGAATTAATTTTATTGAAGAAAAATGCATCTAAAAGATTTTTATGAATTATTTGAAAATAAAGTAGACCATCTCTAAGTAAAAAATTACTGTAAAAGGAGTAATGAAGAATATTTATTAGAAATTTTTTACCATACAAATGAATTAATATATTATTCCAATAACAAATGAAAGAATTTTATTACTTATGAGCTTTGATCTATTTGTCATGATTTACAAATTATAAATTTCTACCATAATTAATATGAGTAATTTGTTGCTCGCCATTTAGATATAATGCATAAATCGGTTCGTTCAATTTTATCGGAATAAAAGTGATACTCGTGTCTCTTTACAAATTGAACCGAACTCGTGTATTTTATTTAAAGATGTATGGATACTCGGCGAGCGGCTTGATCCAAAGACGAGTTCACGTATCCCTGTGATTCCGATCACCGGTACTAAATACTAAATGCCCTACGCTACACGTTTTTCTTTTCCCCATCTCTCTTACACGTTATATCGCTCGCTAATGTGGATTTATGTTTTCATTCGCACGTCTATAGAACCTATTGATTTCGTCTTCGATGCTGAGGTTTGATTGCTTTCACGGGAGATCGGAATTTTAATCGATTTCGTTGAATTACTTAATGATACAAATAAGTAACGCAAGTTTTTCTATTATAAATTATCTCCATTAGAATATAAACTTAGTCAATGAAACGAAATCATCGCTTAAGTTATTTTTAATTTCGATATTATCAATGGTAATAAATACAATTTCTTCATTCGCCATATTCTACAATAATCTCGTAAAAATATTGAATTGTAACCAAAAAAATTATATGTAAATCTGCAAAATGTAACTTAAAAAATTTTCAGGATACGAACATCCAGTAATTTTTACTTAGTAATTTTAATATAAAGTTATTACTTAAGTATTGATGTTAATAGTAAATTTGAAGCGCAACTTGACCAGAAAATATACGAAATTATATGAAATTAATATATGAAATGTTAAATGTTAATTGCATCTGAGGGATGAAGTGAGAAGTAAGATACTTTGATTATTTTTACGAATACTTTAAAACGCCAGCTGAACTTCATTGTAAGCTTTAAATAAATTTATTTATTTGACTAATCTTATTTCTCGTAGTTAAATATATACTTTAAATTACGCTTAAGTGCAGCCTATTAGATTACATAGATTTTATTTCGAATATACGTGCAGATTTAATTTTATGATAAAGTTACCTTTATGTACGTGTAGACTGTTATTTAGATTAATATTGTTTCGTTAAATGAAAACGGTACGAAACGTAAATATAAATAATCGCTTATGCTAGAGTTATGATTAATTATTATTTATCGAACAGTATTTCAAAATATTTAATAATGATGTAATGGCGATTACATTTTAAAATCCGTTAAATATTATTTGAAACTATTGAGAAAAAAAAACTAATTCAGTATAATTATATGAGAGTGAAGCTTATAAATAAAATTTTAGTTCTCTCGATCGATATTTACTTTGAATATGAAATATAAAATTCGAATAATAGATTTTTCGGATCAATGAGCGTAACAGTAAAGGTATAAGGTACAAAAAGAAATTTTATATTCTAAACTATAGGTTTCTAATTTATAAGAAATATATTGCAATAGCATGGTATGTGTAATTCATTCAAAGTCATACATTTACTCTTATCGCGTAAATATTCTGCACTTCATTAAACTATAAATTAAATCAACTAGCAATTATTATTCGATAAGTAATGATTTATGTAATAAATGACCTATGAATAAAGAGAATAAGTGATGAATAAAAAAATTAATATAACGAGGGGTCTATAACGTTAACTCATATATTTTTTTATTATTCGAAACAAAATAGCTTTCCATAAATATTCAGTTTTTGTAAATATCTTCTCTTGAAAATCTGCATTGTATCATAAATTAAATCAATACTTTCTGAGCTGAATTCGCTTATGCTTTTTCTCTTTGCCTTCGATATATTTATCTGTCTATCTATATCTATATGTATATATATATATATATACTCGTTCATATAAATGTATACAACTCTTAGCTATGCTTATTTAATATTTTTTTATACAAGAGCCTCACTATTGTGAATCTTTATAATCCTGTAGTAGAAACAGTAAAAATTCTCTCAATCATATTCATTCTTATTATATTAAATTAAATGATTATTATAAAAATGTCGTATCTGTGTACGTGTAGCACAATTAAAAAATTAAGTATGTGAAAACAAGCTATTTTGAGTCCGACATAATTTATGAAAAGACGACGTAAGTACATCGATCTTATCAGCTTTTGTGCAGACTATGCTTGATTCATATTTTATGCACATAATCGATCTCTATATATCAGGTGTTGGGCTTCCCTACGTCATTGATCGCATTTCTTTCACCCCTTCATTTTCTGATTCTGATTTTTTTTTTTTTTTTTTTTTTTTTTTTTTATTTTATTCCTGATCCGGTCTCTCTCTCTCTCTCTCTCTCTCTCTCTCTCTCTATCTATCTATCTATCTATCTCTCTATCTCTCTCTACTCTATACTCTCTATACTCTATAGTCTCTATAAAAATCTACTCTTTACTTTTTCTCTAATTAACACTGTTTCTTTTTCTTTCGCTCGCTCATTTATTTGACTGGCATTTAACTTTTTTGCTTTGTTTGACGTGAAGTTGTTGCATCAAGGTGTTAGATTAATTGTACGATTAAAATGTCATAAATCAGAAGGAGAATATACTCAGGCCCGACTACAGAGATAGAGTTCACGGTAAAAAAAAGAAAAGGCTAAAGTTTTAAGTCGAAGAAGGTACAAGAAATATATATATATAAATGAGAATTGTGAATAAGCGATTATTTTTTAAAGAAAAACGTATTTATAATTAATTTTTTTAATATAATTTCATACGTTGCATTGTATTTATAAATATTAATGAAGTATGTAATATATATATATATATATATATGTATGTATATATGTATATTGACACCCTGTAATCAACGAAAATCATAACAAAGTAGCTACGAGGCTTCGTTAATGCTCCTACATTTAATCCCTTTATTTTGTGTTTATTACAACATTTCCTTTATTTACTATTTTCTTTTTTATTCTCTGATAGAATTTTTAAACTTATATAATTTCTGGTTAATTCTATTATATCTAAAAGTTCATAGAAAAGTTGATAGAGCGGCTTATGTATTTGTTATTACTCATATAAAATAAAAGATTTTACTTAATAAAAATATATCATTTCTTGGCATGATATTTAACAATATAAATTTATTGTTATTTTTTATCTATCCTCTTTTTATTTAATGTACTAAGATCGTTGTACCGATAATAAATGGTAAAATAGATAATATTTATTAAAGTGGATTTCAGAGATTATATGTAAATACCTACATCAGTACATAATAATCTCTACCTTATCAACTAATAAATAACATTCATTCATTTAAATAAAAAAAAATGTCATCTAAGAATATCTTTTGTATATCAATTATAATATTTTAATTATATATATATATTAATATAAAAACATAAGGAATAATATTATTTCACAAGGTTAATTATATTTTATGATATGTTAATTACATCAATATACACTTAAAAGTATTTATGAGCCACGTGAATTTTTGCGTTTATTTATTTACCTTTATCATGTACTAAGATCCGAATTCCTTTTTTGTAGCTATCTTTTACATCGCTAAATATGAATGCCTAATATCAGATTGAAGAAATCAACCAAGACCGTCTTTATTTAATACTGGATTTATCTTTGAAATAATTATAACTTGAATGACCTACGAACGTGTACATATCATTAAATCTACACAATTTAAATTTTTCAAAAATTATAATTATGTATATATATATATATATATATTTATATAAACATAAATTCAATAATAGAAATTTCACGTGCAAAATTTATTTTTTAAAAATAATTTTCAAAATAGTTTATTATATGTAAACACATTTAGTAGTAAAGATTAATAACAAAAGTAATATTAATTGCAGTAACGACATTTATATGAAAATGAAAACCAACTTGTTCATAATTGATAATTAATTAATACTTCAAAATATTTTTTCTACAACAAATGTTTCTTAATTGATTATGAAAAATTTATTATATTTATTTATAAGAATATTTTTAATATTCAATTATTAATTATATTTGTAACAAATTTGTGAATAATTAACTAATTATGATATTTAAATTTGTATAAAATTTTTAAATTTACTCTAGCATTTTCAGATACAGTAAAAATTAAATTACTTGTAATGGGAAGCAAATTAAAAATAAACCAATTTCTTGTACAATTTTTCAACAAGAATACTTTTTTTATATGTTAGTAACAGTTAATGATGAACGCGGATTATTTTATACTATGATTTATGTATTATTCTACAATTTATGTCTTAATAAATGCTTGTAATTAAAAGCTATGTTTTCATGTTTCTTATAAAGTATACATTTTATATACATTTTCTTATATCAGCTTCTTACGTTAAAGTTTTAATTTAAAGACATAACAATTATTATAATTAGAGAAAGAAATTCAAAAGATTTTCTTAGAAATCGTCGATACTGAATTTTATTTCTTCGAATTCGCTCATTGTCTTTCTCCTAATAAATGATTGGGAAGGAGATTAGCCGCATTTGTATTATTCATTATTCGGTAATTGATTAAAACTTTCTAAGCCTCTAAGTACTTTTTTTTATCGATTTCCCAGCCTTTGGTTCCTAATAATACCTCGTAATCGCACGTTAAGTACAAGTTACTACTATACTATGAATAATTGAGAATTCAGACGTTTATTAATTATTTATGAATAAATTTTCAGATATTTTTTGTACATTATCTTAACGTGTAACCAAGATATTTCTTAAAAGGTTTTTTAATAGAATAGCCAATGATGTAGATACTGTTAATATAAATTGTATTGGCAAGGCAATGGCTGGCCGATGAAAAACCGAAGGATCCTAATTGAATAATAACGTATATGAAACAAAAGCCAGTGATCAACGTGATAGATAGCTTTATGATAGGCATACATAAGTATGACCCCGACTGATACGGTATATGGAAATGATAGAGGCGTATGTAAATCCATATTCATGTCATATAAACGTGCATACGCATGTGCATATGTATAGCGTAAGCAAGGGTTTCTTAAAGTGTATGGACTTTCACGTTTTTCTTTTTTTATATCATATTATTTCCTTTCACCATGTACTTACTCACTTATACGCTCTATTGCAAATTTTTTCACCTTTTGCTTTTCAATTATGCCTTGAGCTAAACAAAGCCCATTCTCTCCCCCTTTATCGTAAATTTTTCTCAAACTTGTATCCATTTTAAACTTTGATTCTATTACTTGTATCGCACAAGATATTATATATTTATTTATGAGGCTGTATACCACGCCATAAAATTTTATAATTTTAGAAGTGCAAATTGAAGGTTATTCCGGTTATTGAGTTGACCATCCACCCAAGAAGTAATTATAAGTTTAATTATAGGAACAGGCAGGCAGAAAATATTCTATATATTACATAATAAACATCAAAATAAACATTTTGTAAATTAATTAATATCGTTATAAAAGCGCTCAGCTTATATTGATTAAATGTCTTCATTTAATTTAAAGAAGGGATCAGTAATCTATGAGCTTTGATTATTCAAACTAGATTCCATAATAGAACAGTATAGTAAATAATATAAACTTTAACGTGTTTATTTATCTTTACTATGATTAATAGAAGAAAGGGAAAAATATAGATTTAAATGTTAGTTATTTAATGTTATTTAATACCGCGTATGTTAAATATAATAAGTTTCAAAATTAAATAAATAACAACAAATTTTTTTACTTAATGTTTTTATTCAAGATATATATTTATTCAATTATTAATATAAATAGTAATCCCAGTAGTAAATATCGTTGGTTTTACAAAATATACATGTGTAAAAATATATTTAATTAAAAAATGGTCATGTAAATGCTGGATACAATTATATTTAGTAGTTAATTATTTATATAAATAATATACATGGATTTTATGGATGTGCGTACATATCGTATACTATAAAATTTCAAATAGATACAAAATAGATTTCATTTGATGATTAGAATTACAAGAATAAAGCAAATTTCTCTTATTTATATCTGAATTTATTAAAAAACTATAACCGTTTGTATTTTTTAACGCAGAGTCGATGTGTATTTTTTATTTATTTAAATAAAATTGTTTCTAAGTTATACTTTATACTTCCGAGAATGCAAAAATAATTTTTGTACGGACGATTCCAATAACATTCTTTACCCTATCTAGTATTTACAGTTACCATTTATAATTTGTATTAATAAAATATAGTTTACTATCTTTGAAAAACATATTATGATTATTTTTTCCTTTATAGAAAGTTGAAGCTTTTGCGGTATTACTTAAGAAATAAATTGTAACGAGTTCGGCCGTCAAATGCATCGTTTTAATTTTAGATACGAATCGGGAATCACTCTTTATAGGATTTATGATGCATTATTATTATATACTAAAATATTTAAAACTTTAGCGTCTGCTCTTATAGAATAAAATTCTTACATAAAAATAGCCACATGTTTATTCATTCATCTATTCACGCACACGTTCAATATCAGTGATATATTTGTAAATTTATATCATTACATACAATAGATTATTAAATATAATCCGAATTCGACGATTCTCATTCCGAGTGAAAAAATATAAAAAATCGCTTAAAGCGCTTTATATATCTTTATATATATATATATATATCGAAAAAAGTTTAGTTATATTTTTTCAGATGGAATAATAGTAAATCATACAAGTCTTTGATATAAATATGTTTTTATAAAAGCACTTATGGTAGAGGTATACAAGATTTAAAATTCTGATAAATGAAACGTAAATTCATCTTTCTATACAATATAAATAAAACGCAATCATTATTTTCGTTTTATCTTTAAACCTTAGGATATTATAGCGTGCGTGTATGTGTGTGGGTGTGTGTGTACGCTTATCGAGGTAAGAATTCACTTCTTATACTCAATTAACTTAAACAAAGACAGGCTGCAATGTATTCGAATAAACATACATTTACGTATTTTTTTTTTTATATTGGATACTTTTATTGGTAAAAACTCAATGTTTAGTCATGAATTTTATTGACATTTTATATAAAATATTATCGGTAAAACATTGGCTGTTGTGCAATTGTTTTACTTACAAGATGTATGGAATGCTTACAATTTACATTTACTAAGTATAAAATAAAATACTTTATCGAAGGAGGTATGTATATGTAAATATGAAACAGTAAATTAAATATTTCAAGTAATTAATACATGCTAAATATTTTAGTGATCATACTTAATGAGATATTTTTAAAGATAAGCATGAATTGTAAAATATTATCATTATAAAATATTAAATGAAATATGAATACCAATGTAATTTGTAATATACGTGTCGTAAAATTAATATACAGGCTTCTTATATAAACGCAAACGAACAAAAACTTAACACAATTATATTTGATTAGCTGCAATATATATGTATATATGTATATATATGTGTATATATCTATATATATATATATATATAGATATATATTCGCCTGCGAGCGTGCGTAAGTTAATCAAATATGACTCGGGTGAGCTTTACTTAAATGTTTTTTAAAATTATTCGTTCATGGAACATACTAGTTTAATATATCATAGATATATGGGACCAAAATCACTGATCCCATCGGATTCAGAGCATTCGATAAAACGTGTTCGTTAATAGTATAAACATTGTACGTTATAATAGGAAAAGGTTTAAAAAGATGTAATTAAATTACTCTTTGTATTATTTTATGAATCAAAATTTTTTCACTTATGTTAATACAATTTGAAATATATTAATCTTTAAATATTTCAAAGATTAAATATTATAAAATAATTTAATAATTTAAATTTTGTATTTGAATTTAAGTTAATTGATGGTGATGAGAAATTGAAACATCAATAAAACTCCGGAAAGCACGAAAAATGATCTGTTTATTAATAAGATTCATACGATTTTTGGTATTAATTGAAGCTTGAGATCGACGGGATCAGTAAGCAATTGTAGACGAAAGACGTTCTTTATTTTTCTATAATTTTTTTCTTTTTGTAAATAACAAAATGCAATCATAACAATAATCATGATAATAAAAATAAAAGATAATAATAATAAGAAGAAGAAGAAGAATAGTAATTGTAATTGTAATAGTAATAGTGATAATAATACTAATAGTAAATAATAATAATAATAATAATAATAATAATAATAATAATATTAATAATAATAATAATGATAATAATAATGATAGGAATGATAATAATAGTGAGGATGATGACGCTGACGCTGACGTCGAGGATGTCAATGATGACGACAACGATGATGATTAAAATAACATTAAAAAAGCCAGCGAGTCCGTTAGCAACTCGAGACGTAACTTCCGAATCCGTCTACTGATTATGTTATTTTTATCGAAATCTGTCGATTATGATAATTATGATAATATAGAAGAAAAAGCCTAAATAGGCTTACACGGTAGACCCTAAAGTGCTTTGTTGTTAATACAAAACAAAAGCATTATTGCGGATCTTTTTATCGATGTCTTTACAAGACTAAATAAAACTGGGCTCTACGCCTATAAAAAATGTCTAAAATTAATAAATCGCTTAAACTTGACCTGCAGGTTAAGTTGTGTGTCCACATGTATATGCATATATATATATATATATATAAATACATATAATGAATATATATGGACACAAATTTCAGTTGAAGAGCGATTAAGAGTAAAATTTTTTTACAGTAATTAAATAAACTAAATTAAAAAAATGTAAATAATATTTTAATATTTTAAATATTTACTTAACCAACAAATCAATTATTTATTTTGTAGCACCATTTTCTAATAAAACAATATAATCCGATATGTTTTCGATAAATATAATACCGTTAATTATCGATATATTTTTACAGATATTTGTGATTTAGACAAGAGATTCGTGATTTAGACTTTTAGACAAGAGATAAAACTGATTAAAAATCAATCTGCTTTTGTATAAATCTCCTATTTGCAATCAATTGATATTTTAATACTGTCCGTTCCTCTTTTCATTCGTCCTTCTCTCTCTCTCTCTCTCTCTCTCTCTCTCTCTCTCTGTCTTTCCTACATTATATACAAAAAATGTAATGGAATTTCATATAAAACAAAAAAGAAACTGATTTGAGCGATGAATTTCTTTCACAACTTATTGCACACTTGCATATAAAGATCTTTGATAAAAAGTTTTCAAATATAGTAATAAATGATTGTAATAATAATAATAGTAGTAGTAGCAGTAGTAGTAGTAGTAGTTGTAGTAGTAGTAGTAGTAGTAGTAGTAGCAGTAGTAGTAAAGGTAGTAGCAGTAGTAGTAATTATACTGAAGTAATAATAAAAAGATAATTATACTAATAGTGATAATGACAGTTAGCAATAATAATTTTTAAATAAAATAAAAGAATAGTAATATAATCGTTATGAATAAAATTACATGTCTTATGCGATAGAAAGTGTAGCGTATAGAGGTCGATTAAAGGAATCGTATCGGATAAAGTATTTTCTATTTCCTTTTGGTTTGGCAAGCTCACAGGCAGTAAGGATGGCAGAACTGATAGACTAACCTCTGGCTACGCTCAGTTTTTTTCATTATACCCTTTTTGTAGTACTGACGAATGCTCCGGCTGAGCTTATCATAATTCATGGCCGGACGATTTTTCCGCTTACCCCATAGTCGGGCCACGCGCACCGAGTCCTCGATCTTAAAAACACCTTTGCTACGATCGAGCCAGCGTATACACGAGCCATGAACACTCGGACTTTGCAGGAGTTCTTTGAGAAACTGCCACAAGTGTATGTGTGAACCGTTGCTGCGGATTTTGTTGTTCGCCGTGCTCTCGGTGCTCGCCTCCACGGGGCCACTTTCTTCATCTTCCTCTAAAACACACAATTTAATTCCGCTTGTTCATACATCTACTTGATGTAGCATGTACATGCAATTCTACTTATACACAAGATTTATCCTAATGCTCTCTCGATTCTCGATGCTTTTAAACTATCAATGGCTTTCTAATGGATTTAAATTTAATTTTTCAATTCCTGTGACGTACGTGCACCATTTCGTCGAATATTCCATTAATGGAATACCGAGACTCGGATCCCATGGATCGCTAACGTATAAACGACGACATAATTTATCGCATAAACATTTATTATCCACAGATAATTACTATTAATATATTTGAAACGCGCCACAATGAGCTTAATATGAATTATAATATACTAGTTGCAATGTATAAAAAATTTATGAAATACATACCGTCCGAATAATCCATATTACACGAATCCTTTATATTGTCGGAGGCACAACTAGCGATCGATGGAGAATCACCGACATTATCTGGACACTGTACAACGCTCGTCGGGGTCCAAGATGACGCCAATGTGTTCCTTGGTGATTCCTCAACAGCTGCTTTCCAGATCTCCAATTGAGCATAAAGCATACTACCACACTGGAATTATATTACAATTGCCCGTTTAATTACATTGTAATTCAACGTAAATCTATTTAATTTTAAAACTCGAAATAAACAAAATTTATAGATTTTACTTTAATTCTTTTATGCATTTTAACATTTGATCGGACAATTTGACATTATAAATGTCAAATACGATATAATATAAAAAGTATTTTTTAAATTTTTTATTCTCTACTTTGAAAGAAGTTCCACTCGTTTTCATATTATTTTACAAAAGTTAACTTCTCATGTATCTTCGGTTTGAAATTAAAAAATTTATCGGTTTTACACAATAATTAAATATTTTTTATAATATCTATAATATCTGATGTTTTTTCCCATAATTATAATCCTCCGCTTGTGGCTTTACTGTAGATAATCAATTGAGCCTGCACATTCATTTGTCGATTGAGTAGTTGACTACTGTAGTATTTCATTTTTAATATGATTATTTATTATCTAGTAATGCTTCTTACGTATTTTTTTTTTTCTATTAATAAGTTAATCATTCGGTATTTACAGAAATAGTTCAACTTTCTAACTAATAAAAATATTTTAATTTTCTCTTACGAAAAAATAATAAGATAATTTTATATACTGTTATTAGAAATATTTTAATTTCTAAAAAAAATAATACGATTTTTATAAAATTAATTATCGTGTTTTACGTAAATTGAATATGTAAAATTATTATTATTTTCTAAATAATCGTGATGCAGTTATAATAATAATTTTAAGTATCCTTCAAAAATACTGTATTCTAAAAAATTAATGTACTAATGTACAACGTTAATGTCCGATCGTTATTTTATTATTTTCTATAGAAATGTGAGTAAAAGTTAGGGAACTTAAAACGAATACAAATTTTTTGTATTTAAGTACTTTGTAATGTATTTCTCTATAAGCGGTAATAAAAGCGTTTGGAAAATGTGAAATAGGAATAAAATTATCTGTAATTAAAATAAAAGTAGCGGCGAGGTAAAATGAAATTTACAATTTAACAATGAATCGAACGTGAATTAGTAACATGAATTGGAATTATAAAATATTGGGAGGCAGAGAGTCGCGATCAGCAAATAGAATTTAATAAAATTAAATTGAATTTAATGGTCGAATTGCGATAATTTAATATAATGAGTATAAACTTTATGGAGGATGCGTAGTAGCGTTGGATATTCCAAGGAAATAAAAGAAACTAATTGAAAAATGCTAAAGATTGGAGGTAGAGAGAGAGAGAGAGAGAGAGAGAGAGAGAGAGAGAGAGAGAGAGAGAGAGAGAGAGAGAGAGAGAGAGAGAGAGAGAGAGAGAGAGAGAGAGAGAGAGAGAGAGGGAGAGAGAGATGGTCAGGGTCTCGTCGTGGATGCGTAGTAGTAAGGTAATAATGGCCGTAGTGGTTCGGAAAGAGAAAAGATAGAAAAGAAAGCAATAAAAAGTAAATATAAAAATGTAGAGGTGCACGTACGAGCACTAGAATTTCCCGATCGCGCGCCTCGCCTCGATACGTCGCCGCGTTTGTTATGTGCTGCCAAGAGAAAGCAGTCGCGCGACGCGCAGCGCGATATCGCGCAACGTCGTTGACCCACTTCTATCCTTCCTTGCTCTCTCTCTCTCTCTCTCTCTCTCTCTTCTACACTCTTTTTCAAGCAATTCTATAAAAGATTGCTCTCGAAAGATTTTACAATTACCCGAGATTCTTTAACAACTGCACTAGTTTTTCAATTCCTCAAATCTATCGATATATCGAATCATAAGATATATATATATATATACATCGAATGAATATCCCTTATCTATCGAATTCTTTAACATCTTTCACTTTTTATCTTATCTTCATTATTATTATTATTATTGTTGTTGTTGTTGTTGTTGCTGTTGTTGTTATTGTTGTTGTTGTTATTGTTATTATTATTATTATTATTATTCCGATTCTTATGCTTTATTTATTACGAATGCAATTATTCTTATTTTCTTGAACTTTCCTTTTACCTTAAACTTATTCCATCGCCTATATAAATAAGCCTTCGAATCGACGCCGCTTCGTGCTCAAGACTTTCTTACTCTATTAAAATTATTAACAATTATATTTTATTTCATTACCCTTAAGTTGTAAATGTCTTATCAGACCGCTGATTATGGGCTATTCCTTCATGATAAAGTATTAATGTCAGATATTTAATGCATTGTCGATGAAAAATTTTTAGCAATTTATTATCAAGTTATTATTTACGTTTTTCGTGTATGAAAATTCAGTATCATTTGCAAAACTTAATATTTCCCGAAACCGATGATTTATTAGTTAATTCGAATAATTTGCAAAACAATTTCGAAACGAAAACAAATTCATTTACATGAATTTTTATTATATAATAGATATTGTATAATTACATACGTATTTATTAAGAAGTTATTAGCAATTAATTAGTCTTTCACACTTAATATATAAGGTATACTAAACTGAATATAAGCTTACGAAAGCATACGTTCAAGAAATTGAGGAATAAATTAAGCCCGATAAAATTTATTTCCTTCGAGCTATGCCGTTTTCTTCTGGCACTTTTTTTTAAAACGTAAAAACTTTCTTTCTGTAATAATACATTTTCTAAATCATATATTAAATTAAAATAAATAAAATACGTGAGAAGAGAATACAATAATATACGCGATGATTTTTTTGTTTTTTTTTGTTTTTTTTGTTATTAAAATATCCGATATAGTATATATAATAAATAAAGAGTTGAAATTCAAGTCAAGGACGGATTTAAAGGGGCTATATAATATGTAGGACTTTTTCTATTTGTCTCGTCGCATGATTAAGGTAAAACCCCAGAAACCATGACGCACGCGAGTAACTGAATCTCGCAAATGAAAAGCAGTAAAGAATGCTTGCACATTCCGATCGTCGATTGCATACATCTATTTGCTGCAAAGAAAGACGTCATACTTGATCAGGGATTTCCCGGAAATTCACTTTCACCGACATCGGACTAAAAGGAACGTATGTAAGTACGTACTTACAAACATGTACATTTACGTATGCATACAAATGCGTGCGGGCATATGTGGTTGAACGTTTCTTCGTACACGTCGCCTCTTACTGTTTATAATCCTCTCGAAACGAATGTCTTTTTATTATTATTATTATTGTTGTTGTCGTTGTCGTTGTCGTTGTCGTTGTCGTTGTCGTTGTCGTTGTCGTTGTCGTTGTCGTTATTATATTACAAACCATACGGGCTAATATATTTTTTATTTGCGATTTACTTGCTATTTTTGCGTGCTAATTCAACAATTCATTAGAGTACACTAAATATCGATGTAATTAAATATTTACGATTATTCAGAATAAATAATCACCGTATATATTATTATTCTGAAATAATATTTGATAATTATTTTAGCGGCACAGTGAGTAAGAATACAAAATAAAAATAGACTCGTTTAATTATAAATAAATAATAAACGATTTTATCGTAATTAGATGAAAATATATAAAAACATTATCAAATAAAAATTTTAAGTATCATTAAAGAAAGATTTAAGCCCAAATAATAAAATATAATAAAGTATCTATGAAAATTTAGTAGGTGAGATTCTCACTTTTATTACAGATCGTTAATTTTTACATTTCAGTTAAGATAAGCAAAATATTCGAGTTGGAAAACTATTCGCAAAATAAAGTAAGGGCATATAATGTAGTAATAATTAAGATTTTTTGTAATGTTTAAAGAAAAAAAAATCCTATCTTATATCTCAATTTAATTAAAGTAGATGCAATTAAAATATAATTTCAATAAAAAATCCTTATAATTACAGAGGCTATAAAATATATTTATTTTTTGCATTTGTGCAAATTAAAAATAGCAAATGATAAAAAAAAAATGCATAAAAAAGATATTTGCATTTTATGTTTTGTGTGAGTATTAATTGAATTGCTTAATATAAAATGATTTGAATTTTATAAAGCATTATGAAAATGTTGCATTGAATAATTTAATTAATTAAATGGACTTTAAATTGTATCAAATTAATGGCACTAGATGATCTTAATTATCTGCATGATTGATGTTTCGTCGAATTGATGCTTAGCTAATTAAGGTATAATAAATGTTGTTTTGTAAATGTTTGTTTATATTAAACGGTAACGTAAATCGTATATGTGTTTAATATTAAATATCTATATAGAAAATTTATATTAATAAATTAAATATTTCCTTGCAGAAATTTCAAGACTGTTTTCTTGAGTAGAAGTAATTTTATAAACGATATATTGCGCTTAAATATTTTTTCATAAATTCAGTACTAGTGCAAATATTTCACTTTCTCAAATATCTGGAATACAATTGAACGTTAAATAACGAGAGCCTTACTGTCCATAAGATTTCTCATTCTATTGATCGAGTTTAAGGATCGAGGATAGGAAAACATAACTGTTTTCCACGGTAATGAATTACTACAAATACTTACAGTTAAATGAATAAAAGATAATAAAACTTAATTAGCTATTGCCCGGTTTTTTTATTTATTCATGAATTTAATTAGAATAAATATATATATTAATAAATAAATAAATAAATAAATAAATAAAATTTGATATGTGAATTAATAATCCAAGGTCGTCTATGTAATATTTACATAGTAACGTGAAGATGGAACGAATGGAGTTAATATAAAACTAAAATCTACCTCGGGAGCTCTTTGACAAAATTCTTCCTCCGTAAATGTACTCAGGGTCACACCGTCTACATTGAAACTGTCGAGAGGTACTGATGGCAATTGCAATTGTCTTCTGGCCCATTGAACCCAAGCCGCAACATCCGACACACTCCATCGGCGTGGTTCTGTAAGAAAAATATATTTACTTATGTCATGTATAATTATATCCCATCTTCAGTGTCAGGAATTTGAAAATATTACTTTTTAGATTGTCATTTCTTATATTATATGCACGTACATGTTGCTCTGTATAGTAATGTAATTTATTACGAAAAAAAAAAAAAAATATATAATAAATAATAATAATCCTTAAAAGTAGCCTTGAAGGTACTTTAAATAGTATAGTAACGAATAAATATTTAATAAATAATTCTACTGAAGTCGAAATGTATGCTAACGCTAACAAGCGAAAGTTCGAGTTGGAAAGGCTTCTACATAAAAACTCCCATAAAAGTAAACATACAGTATGCTTAAAAATTTTAACGATTTTAACAAAACAATTAAGAGAAAATAGTACATCTTTTTTTTTTTCTTTCTTTCTTTCTTTTAAACATTGTTATTTAAAAAATATTGGTTTATTTTTAGATATTATTTTTGCTTTGAAACGAGCACATGTTTTATATTGTCAGAGTATTACCAATACAGAATATTAGTAATATAATAAAGTATTTTAATACGAAGCGTCCTTGATAAAGATAATTAGTCTTTAGGAAAACAAAATAAATTATATAATATCTGTAGTGACACTCTATTTATTTTTTTCACCTAATAAATCCAAATATGCGCTATTAAGATAAGAGCATTTTTATTTTGACAACATAAAAATATCGTCCTTTCATTTAGATTTACATTAATTTTATTGTAAAGAATTTAAAATAAAGTAGCAAACGAACGTAATTACGTAGATATTAGATAAAGATAAAAAAAAAATAGAAACTTTTAAAATAAATATATTCTTTATCGAGTCACTTGTTTATACAGTTATGACGTTCTTAAACTATTTTTTTTTGTACATATAAATATTCTTATTGTATAAGAAGGAAGAAATAATATTGATCGAAACTTTAACTTTTCAAACAAAGTCCAAGATTTTAATTAATATAATTAATAATTTTAATTAACGTGAAGAGTATTGTATTATTTTAATATTCAATACAGTTTGTTGATAACAGATAGTTAAATACAAAATCAGGTTTCAAAGCAACGATGAATAAATTATTTTTGTCATAAATGCTTATGGGGGCGTAGCTTAAATGCCATTTGTGTATATTTAGATAGATGTATATATATATATATATTTAACGGTAAATAAAAGTGACGTACCGGGATGTATGCCGAGAGCGACGCAGGTATTGTCAAAGTCCTTCTGCAGCTGCTGAATAGCCAAATTCAGCACTGGCTCTATCTGCTCACGCGCCAAGTCGCCGACGCATTCACCAGGTTCGGACATTTCCTCAACGAAACCTGTTCCAACAGCGCCCAAGTCAATCGGTCTCAGGTTGTATTTTCGCTGAAAGCTCGTATCCCTAAGAACCTCCCGGAGCAGCAGATGGTCCCCCTTGGATTCGGCATCTTCGTCAACGGCATCCCTCGCTGCATCGACATTCTTTGATTTGCCCTCTTTTATCAGTGGGGTGCACTCGTCGTTGCCGACGTTCGTCGCCCCGGTGCTTTTTGTATTGTGGAAAAGAAGGTCGCGAAGTGAAGTTTTCTCGTAATCGGGGGATGGAGAAATCGGAGACGAGGCTGTCGACGACGAAGACGACCTCAGCGCCGATGATGAAGTCGACGAGGACGAACACGAGGACAGGCGACCGTTTTCTTTAAACAGGATCTTCTTAAGTAGGGGATTGGATTCATCTTTTTTAGGAAAGAAATCTGCGTCAAGCGTATTGTAAATATCCTCCTCGGTTCGAGGGGGGGTGCAGGGTACTGTACAATCTGTTGAATCTTCCTTGTATCCAAGGCTCTCCGCTAAAAGTCTGCAATTGCGGAGAATAAACAGAAAGAGAAGGAAATTTCAATGCTTTATTTATATTTTTTTATTTTTGCTTTGTAAATTTATTCACTAAACCGATCCATTGGTCCGTTTTTCTTTGTTTTTCGTGATAAGACATTGTTGAAAAGGAAGAAGTAATGAAAACTTAATAATCAGATTAATAAGAGTAGTTTTATGTAGATTGTAGATTTTCTTTTCTATACAATCAATAAATAATCCGTGATTTTATACTTTGGCAATCTGACCGTTAATTGCAGTATTTTTAATAACGCGTTCTCTTCTTTAATAATTATTAAATACGTGCGTGGCCCGCGTAATTAATCACAATAATGCTATCGAATAACGGAAGCCCGTGATGCAATCGAATGGCTGAATGGGGATTTTGGGCGGGAAATTTAAATACATTCTGTTGAGGCATCGGATGTCTTACCTGGATTCGTGGAGTATTGTAAGAAGATCTAAGCTTTTTTCTCGAGTGACGGGTTGCTTGATAGCAGTGATCATTGGCTCGGGGCTTGTTGGATACAGTTGTGCACTTTGCGGACTTTGTGGTACGTAATAGGGGCTCATGGGGTAAGCCGGAGAGGCGTCGCGCGAGTAGTTGGGTGAGATTTCACCACTAGTAAGACAAGGGTAAGGCGAGCCAGAGTAAGTACAGGTCGGCGAGGCCGGTCTAGGAGAGTGAGCTTCTTGTTTTATTTGCGAGAGCTTGAGGTTCCCGAAACCGAGCTGCGGATGATGGCTCGATACCATTGTTGTATTCGCGATAGCGTAGTCATCCGAAAGCAATGATAAGTCAAATTGGAAAGCGCTGTAGTCGAACGACGGTGATAAATCTGCCGCCGCTGGTACCGTTTGCGGCATCTGCAAAACAAAATTTAATTATAACCAATATTACGATTTCGAGAAATTTCAATGTTTACTGGCTCTCGGTGCCGATCGAGCCTCTCCACAAATATTTTATTTACAAAGCCGCAAGTCGCTACCAAGTCATATTTTTATTTTCTCTCTCTCTCTCTCTCTCTCTCTCTCTCTCTCTCTCTCTAACACAGCATCGTTCAATCCTGTGCCTGTATTAATAAATAAAAAATGGTGGTGTGCTAAGTAAGTAAGTTCATTAAAATCGTTGTAATATTGTAATAGAATAAAGAAGAGTGCATGGACTGTTTGTTATAATAAATAGAAAGGAGAAAAAAAGAAGAAAAAAAAGTAATGATAGGGTTAAATATAAAATTATATACGAGCATTCGAGTCCACGTGCCGGCGAGCGCGGATAATTTTAAGGTAAAAAAGGTTAAAAAATAATAAAGGGAGTTTACGTCCCTCGTCGGTTAAGAAGGGATAATAATTTTTGGACGAAACTGCTAGAAAACAAAGCGAGGACGACGCGAACGTATAATAAGAAGTACGTAAAGAAAAATAAATAAATAACGTGTAAGTCAACAAGAAAGCGTATGAGGAGGGAAGAGTCGGACGATAGGTCAGTAAGTGAGAATCTACTGGCTGACGAAGCGCTGTAAAACACTACTCAGTCTCGTAAAGCTGGACGGACGCCTGTATCGCTCGTAGCCTATCCGACCATCACTTGTACTTTATGCGCAAATATATAATAAATTTACAAAATGTAAAATATTAATGCAGTTAGTTGTTTACCGATTAGATTCTAGTTACATGTAATGTGTGTATGCAATTCCGTGTATATGCGTATACCGCGTGCGTACGTAACTGCTTACTTCGAGGATCTTTAGCTGATTTTATTTTTAATAACACGTCACTCTCGTTCTCGACTGGCGTTGATTTGTTTTTCCAATATAATGTCGAAGTTTATTGTATTAGTAGTGCATTCGATGAACAGTATATCGTTACTCCGATTACCGTATGATGAAACCTCAAAATATGCTAAATCTATAAGTCCGCAGTAGTTGAAAGGTTACTTTCCTTTAGAAAAAAATCTCATGACAAATATATAAAATGTATAATACAATTTTTATTAGTTTACTAGTTTTTTTTTTTTATTAGCTGAACAAATAAAAGTAAAGCAACTTTACTCTACGGTTCTCTTACTCATTGTTATAGAAACTAATTCTTATTATTACCTATACTAATGAGCATAAAAACAAAAGTTGTTAATATCCTTGTTTTGTAAATGATAGTTGAATATTAAATTAAATAACTTTGCTTCACCAATACATGTATTTCGACGTATAAATGTAATGACCTGCAATGTAAAGGTTACTTTTTTTTATTATCAAAACGTACGAATGAAGGGAATAATTATAAAGGAAATATAGTTAATAAGGTTTCAATTAAAGAATCAGATAACGTCTGGTCATGTTTATTTGCTCTGCACATAATAAAGTTTTCAGAAGTGAGTACGAAGTTAAATTTATCGTTCGATAAATAAAAATAATAATCATAAATTAAGCACGGGTAAATAGTGAATTGAAAGAATTAATAAATCGCAAAAGTTAGATTTATACCCATACAAGTACGGATATTCTACATAACATATTGTACCGTAACACTTTCGCTCGTGAACCTATCTTATAGGGTGTCTAGGCTTTACTCTCAACCTCCCCTCTACTCGCGCTCTCTCTCTCTCTCTCTCTCTCTCTCTCTCTCTCTCTTACTCTCTTACTCTCTTACTCTCTTACTCTCTTACTCTCTTACTCTCTTACCCTCTTACTCTCTTACTCTCTTCCCTTTCGCAACAACTACAGTCATTTATCTTAGCGTATGTTTATTGCCCGTCCGTGCGCCTGACCTCGGCATCAGTTTGTTACGCTTTGTAAGACCATAATCCGAGCGCGCTTACCAAGAGAATCGAGCTCGAGAGTTCCCAAGACGGGCATCATAGAGTTTAAGTTTAGTTGCCTGGGTCTCTCCGTCCCCACTGACATCTTGACGTAGTACTCTACAAAGGTCGAGTCAGAGTTGAGAAAAGAGTTAAAAAGCCAGAGACAGATAGATAGATAGAGAGAGAGAGAGAGAGAGAGAGAGAGAGAGAGAGAGGGAGAGAGGGAGAAAAAGAAAATAAAGAAAAATGAGAGAACCGCTGAGGGGGAAAGGGAGAGCGAGACAAAGAGATAGAAAGACAGAGTGTGAGAAGATAAACATGATAATGATACTTAAGTGACAGAAGTCTTGACAGTGTTAAACGAAATGGAAAATTGTGTAGTACTTTAGAATTAAAACTTGTAACTTTTATTACTAGAAATTTCCCCCTATATTATCACACTGTTATTATTATTGTTGTTGCTGTTGTTGTTGTGATTATTATTATTATTATTATAATTATTATTATTATTAATAGAAAACATTGTTTTTACTTTCTTTTTATAAATATCTTAATATATATACATAGATACATAGATACATAGATTTGTCGGTTAAAAAGTTTTGCTCTATTTTGTGAAGATGTAAACTTGTGGTCACAAAAATTGAAGAAGTTTCTAATTTAATATTTCATTAATTATAATTCTACATTTTTGCTATATTTTCACCCTAAAATAGTTTTGCTAAAAACGATCATAATTATAATTATTGAAACTTAATATAATAAGATTATGTATGGCTACTAAATATATATTTTTATACCAAATACATACGTAAAATTATTAATTATTACATATTTATATAAAATTATAATATTCCTATCTTTTATAAGAATTTCCGAATACATTGTGATAAGAAAAACTTGAAAAAAAAAAAGAAAAAAGAAAAAAGAAAAATAGCTGAAATATTATTAGAATCTTTATAAATTTGAAAAGGGCCGATCTTCTTAGCTCGGAATCTCTATGACTAGCCCTAGAAATCAACGGAAATTCGGGGTCCCGAGGGTAATGGCTGGAGTCGGTTTCTGGACTAAGGGCAGTGGCAGCGGTCCTAAGAGGCAGATCACGTCGGTGGCACGAGACGTCGGTTTACGATTGGACAGACAGAGTTCGGTTAGCTTTCTAAGACGTTATATGGTAGACCAAGGCGATGACGTATGAAGGAAGTTTCACAGGGAGCCGCACCGGGAGACGGGGATGTAGCGGCCGCAGAGGAATACGCTCGATCTCCCGGACACTCAAACCCTCTACTAGTTTCACACCGATACTGGCAAAGGGCGCTCGTGTGATCTTCTCACTCGAAACGCTCCCTTTTTTCTTTTAGAAAAAGACGAGTCACCCCGAGAGTAGGGGAAAAAAAGGGAGTGAGGCAGGATCGTAGGCGCGTGGCCTTATGGCCCGGAACGTGTACCCATGGAGGCGCCGGCGCACGTCAAATTTCCCTGTATCCATTAAATTTACATCATTTACATTATATTACAATTTTATTTCTATACAAATGCTCTTATATTTGTTAAGATATTAAAATATGGAAACGGCAAATTAATAATTCTTTAAAAAATTCTAAGGGATTTATATTGCAGAATTAAAGAAAGAATTGGATATCGGCATTAATTTTTTTCATATCGATAAAGGATTTATATAAAAAGCTTTCGTTAGTTATTTTAAGTTTCTGAAAATTATCTTAAAATTTCAAATGAAATAACTTTAAGCTCACAACAATAAATTTTCAATTGAAAATAAATAATTATTCCGTACTCAATAATTCTATTTTTATTTTAATTAAATGGGCATTGGATATAAAATGCATAATCATAAGAATAAAAGTTAAAATGAAAGTAAAAAATTATGATTTATAATATAAATAATGGCATATTTTAAACTAAAATGAGTAAATCATAAATTGTGGCTATGAAAGTACTTTGCTATAGTAGTAACATTCATCAATCTAAAGTTTTTAATTTTCGTTAATTGGACTATAAAACAATTTATGATTTTTTACTTTCAGAATTTATTAATATAAAATTTAAACCATTAAATTAAAATCTGCTTTCACATTTAAATTAGCTAAGATAAATTTATTGAGTCTAAATTTTTTATAAAGCAATTAATATTTTATGCTCTCAAATATAGAAAATTAATTAAATCAATTTAGTCAAAAATGTTTAAAAATGTTTCCTTATTAATAACTGTAAAATAAGAGCCAATAAGCAATATTTGCAGAATATTTTCATCTTCGATACATTATGTACCTGAAAATTTTATTTGTCCGGAAATTCAAAAGACTGCTAGTTCCATAGCTATTTATAATCAAACGATATGATTACATAAACAATTTAAATAATTTAAGTAATTTTCAAAACGTTTACTATCTAATGAAGACACGGTAATCGTATTACTTTTTTTTTTTTTAAATTCTTTCATTAGCTGCCTAAAATTTATCTGAATTATTTTGTATATTCAATTTAAATTTATTTCCCTAGCAAAAAATCTATGTTTGGTATTAAATTTTAAACAGAAGACTTCAACCTCTCAATACGAGTATTATTGTTAATTATTATTTTTATACTCGTATCATTATATTGGCAGTATACAACAAAAATACATAAGCTATTAATGCAATTTGTTAGGAGTATCAGTTCGTTGTAATTTATTTTATAAATCTTTAGATCATAAAATTAAAAGTTAAGGTCCGTAATTATACACTAATTATAGGCAGACAAAAAACACAAATTAATAAATAAATAAATAAATAAATAAAACAAAAAATAAAAAATTTACGTATTAACGTATATAAACATAAGTTAATAAAACGTAATTTATACATGTATTGAGTGATTCAATATTTTAGTAAACTCTACTGTAATTATTTTATAATGAAAAGTTTGATTATGACAGTCGTTCTTTTCAAGTACAGATTACATATAAATTTTTTACGCTCGAGGAATACGTGTGAGTATTATTAATATAGGTTTATTCTATTTTTTACAATGTACTAAAATTTAATATTCTAAAAAATTATAATGAACCTAATTACATTATTGCAGGATTATAGTAAGAATTCGTTCTTAAATTTTAAGAAAAGATATGAAATTTTATTATACCTTAAAGGATAAAATATTTTAAAAGAAAATCTGTTTTAAATTCCATTTAATACTGCAATAAAACTATTAAATACTCTAGAAAAGTAGTTCATCATTGTATGCAATTAATTATAATTGGTATAAAAAGCACGGAACATCAATGAATTATTCATCATACGTTGATAAAAGAAAATTTGAAATATATATTATAATATTATCAAGTGCATGTAAGAATTGAAAAAGGCGAGATAACAGTAATTATTGAAAAATCATTTTGAGTATTTTGTTGAAGTTGCAATTGTATTTAATTAGAAAATCAATGTCCTTAAAAGAAAGTAAATATAAATTTTGAATATCTGTCAGCAAGAATGATTATAAACTTCGATCTCGTTAATATTTCGATAATTGCATTCAAAAGTTACTAATAATTTAAGTATATTTGGAAATTATTATTTTAAAAGTTTTTTAATATAATAATAAATTATTTTTAACAAATTTTTGGGAGTGAAATCAAAGCTTAGAATTTTTTTAAATCTTTACGTATACATTATTACTCTTATCAGTAATTATTTAACGGCTATGATCATGTACCTTTAATACTCTTATTCTCTTTGCTAGCGTACGAATATCTACGAGGCTAATTACGTATATGAAATTTTTGGCTTACTTCCGTTTACCTAAAGATCCTTTTTTTTTTTTTTTTTTTTTTTTATTAATTATTCCTATCTCATTGTTAATATTGAAATCCATCAAATTTATTAAGAGCATTCTTTAGTTGGGATACTTTTATTACTCAGCTTCCTATGGATTTACATAAATTTTAAAATTATATAATTTATAAGATTTAAATGCTTTATAATATTGAAAACGTTTTGTTGTAAATATTGTTTTTCGATTCGATAAGGTATTTAATCGCTAAGTAATTAATTCTTAAGTTAATTCCGTAAATAAATATCACAGGACAGAATAATTTATAGTAAGTAAGTAATTCATATAAAAAAAACTTCTTTACGGACTTAAGGAGATAGTCATGGGAACAGACTTAAAATAACAGCTTTCCTGTATTAAATACTACTTTTTTATTATATTCTTTATAATCAATAAGAAATAAATTGTAAAATTTTTTTATAATTAATTGTAAGTTATTGAAATTCAAATTATTCGAGCCTTTATTTTCTGATATTAAATTGTTTTTAAGCTTAACAAAAATAAAGTAAATTAAAAAAAATTGTTTCAATTAAATAATTCACTCTCCCCCCTTTCAAAAAATTTGTATTATAATGTATGATATTCTTATAAGTTACCCCCCCCCGCACTTATAATTTTATGACTCATTAGTAATTTCTAAATAAAAACAATCGAGAAATTATATTTATTTCAACGATACTTAATATATTTTTACATCTATTTCGCAGAATGCAAAAAAAAAACATATATGTCTAATGTATATGAAATTTTTTTACAATAGATTTCTTCCTATTTTTTCGTAAGATCAAAATTATCGTTAAAGTTATTGTTCAAAATATTCTTTAAAAGTTTAAACATCGTTTATAATATTCTTATGTTTAAATTACTGAATTTTATAAGTAATAAAAAAGTTTTTATAAAACAATAATTGTAGAGAATTTTTTCTAACAAAGCATAAATATAAATTAGTTCTCAAATGTATTTAAAAGTATATTTGCCTTAATTTGATGTTGAAAATGTTTATTCATAAATTTATAATTTACATTGACTATTTTTACTTTTCATTTCATTTTCATTCGTAGCGCGCATAATGAAAAATAACTTTTAATCACGAAAAGCAAATATGCATTTGCTAAAACGCTGTACCGATTGTTAATCGATTATAAAAATAAAGGTTCAAGGATTCGAACGTATTGAGGCTCATATATTACTAACATTTACGCATACGATATGCTTGCACAGGACTTCAAAATGCTCGTGTTTCTAATCGCTTCGTGTGGCTGACGTCATTACAAGCTAAGAGGCAATCCTTTCTAATTCTGATTCCCTGCGTCTTTGTATCGAAGGTAATATTAAACTTCGATTCTGTTACGATTTTAATTCGATCGCTATCATTAAAAATTATAATTGAATGCTTATTAAGACAACGCGTCAATTTTTAAACTTTTAAAAACATACGGTAGAGCCTCGATTTTTTTTTTTTTTTTTTTTTTACTGAATTTGCTTTAATTACGACCCTTTTTTTTATTCTATAGGAAATACGTGCCGTAAAAAGGATAGACGATATAAAGTTTACGTTTAATATGCTTAAATTAAAATTATATAAGTGCGCAACAGTACTCTATTATTATTGAAAAAAATAGAGATTTCAAATATCTTTATATCGTTTAATAAGTTTTCATAATTTATTTCTTAGGCAAGTAAAAAAATTAAATACTTTATGCAAGGACGTACATTTATTATAAGTATATTTAAATTTATCTTACAGTGACTTGTGAATTTTTTATAATTTTCAACTGGTAAAATTCACTTTGACCGTACTAACTATTAAGTTAATTATTTAAATTAAAATTCAATGCGATTTTCGAATAATATTTAATAATTAGATTAAAATACCATTTTGGATTAAATTAAAAATTGCATTAGAAACGCCAATGATTATTTTATTAGTTTATTGCAAGTCAAAGTCACAGTCTTTAATATATTAAATAAATTGATCAATACCACACATTTTTAAAATGAAGTATTTTCACAGTCAATCTATTTATTTAGTATATCGAGTGTTTCTGAAATATAAGAAATTCATGGGTGTTTATCAAATTTTCATCTATTAATAATATAAAAATACTGATGAAAACTCTAAGTAATAGTATTTCGCTTAATTAAAATTGTATAACATTTACAAAAAAAAAAAAAAAAAAAAAATCATCCCTTACTTGTTTTAATATTTATGTACATAAAAGTATTTGGAGTAATAAGTAATTTTGAATATAATTTCCCATATTAAAAAGATCTAATTTTATGTTTGAGGTATAAAAAGACAAATTATAAAAAAGTTGTAATACAAGTTATTGTATGATAACATGCAATGTTATGAATTTTAAAGAAGTTGTTACCGATTTAAATTATTACTATTCCAATTAAAATAGAAAATACTCGTATAATTTTTATAGAACTCTTTGTTTTTTTTATTATTCAATAATAATTAACTTAAGATCATAATGGTTTTTTTATACAGTTACTATATTAGACTACTAGTATATTAGAAATGTTAAGGATCCTGATTTTATTAATAATAATATTTATTAATGATTATTAAAATTGTTTATATAACAGAGCATCTATAATGATAAATTTAATATTTTGAGAGTTTATAAAAATGTTTAAACTTTATTTATTTTATCGTTTTTTTTAAATTGTTAGTTTTAATAGTATTAGACATTAATTAATATTTTATTTTTAGTATATTTAGCATTATAGAATAACAGTTAAATCTGTTTTAATGTACATTATTATATGATATTATTATTTTACTTTTCTACCTGGGCATACATTCGTATTCACTTGTACATGTAATTTAAAATTAATTTCACAATATACTTAAAAAGTAAATTTGATACCTGAAACAGTAAAAAGTTTATTTCTTATATTTTTTAATATATATTACTTTATAATTTTTATTTATACAATGTCGGATTGTAAATAAGTACGTGTTTAATTATAATTTTAAATTTTAAAATTATACGACTAAATTTTAATTATACGTAACCTACTTTATTTGACCGGGGTATTGGATACCAATGTACCACTGTTCTTAGACCTTAAGTTATGAAAAATTGATAATTGAACATCGGTGTTCTTTTTTTGTTTTTTTTTATTATTATTATTATTATTAAAATTATAATTTTAATGATTATACTTATTTTATATACAAGCAAGTACTCCATAATGAAACAACGTTAAAATATAAACTTACGAAAATTCATATCAACATACGTATATAGATATGGTCCCATACATGTACATGATAAGTGTTTATTTAAAATTTACGTATTTTAATTGTCAAAATAAACTTTATTATTATGCTGCTGATGATGATGATGGGAATATGTATTTAAAATACTTAAAAGTTTTTAATCTTTTATTTGATAATAATTATAAATTTATTATAGAATCTTTTTGAAATACATGAGTGTACATGATATATTGGCCTTTTATAAAACAAAATTTGTTTTTAGAAAATTATATAAGAAATACACGTTGATACGTTTATAAGTGTTGTAACAATAATTTTAATATATAATGTAAAAAGAATTTTTGGGTATTAAATTAGGAATAATATATTTACGTAATTAAGTGTTGTATCTAAAGTTATCAAGTAATGAATGATGTGGAGCTAGTTACATTTTAAAATATATTTTACGTACTTAAATTATTCAATAATATTATTTCTATATTATAAATTTCTTGAAACGTATTTATGAAATTCCAGTGGTCAACTACTTTTTAAATATCACTTCTATTGAGATAAATTTCGCTGCACAATTTATACAATATGCTAATAAATACCTGCTTTTGTTGTTAAAATAAAATTAATAATATAAATATAATAATTTATTTACCATCGTATGTATTTAATTTTAGTCATGTGAAGAAACTTATAATAAGGAGAACAAAAAACACGATAAGCGTTAATAAAATTAAATGAAAAGAAAAACGAAAGAAACGAAATACTACGAGTGAATACGAAAAGGGGTAATAGTGGTAGTGGGATAGGAGACCAAATGGGAACTAATGACGAATACTACGAGATAGGGTGAGAGATAGAGGAAGAGAGAGAGAGAGAGAGAGAGTGAGGGGGGAGAGAGAGAGATTAATTAACGCGTTATGTTCTGTATAAAATGCGAATCTTACTTTGCTATTAAATTTCTCCTGGTTATTTTCACAATCACTGCATGAACTTTTCAAGCCCGTTTCAACACAGTACACAATAATGAGAAACAGAAAATTTCACTTTTCTGCGACAAAAAATGGCTAGCGAGTAAAAAATGACCACTGCAAGATAACGACCACCGTTACTACTTAAAAATAACGGAACACATGAAATACCGGCCATTAAGCAAGTCACGTGCTTCAGGCATAATAATAATCGGTAAGTATCGCGACTTAGTCTGTAAGCTGCGCCGCGAAAGATTACGAGTGCGTCAGCTCAACTCGATTCTCTAACTTCTTCTGAAGAGTAAGAGCCATGGCCACTGCCGCTGATACTCATCCTTCGTTACCACCACCTCTTTCCCAGATCAACTGTCTTTTCCTCCACTCTGCGACTACCTTTCGCTCGCATTCGCGCGCGACTCTCATTCGAAAGAGAGAGGTTCGTACCTTCGATTGTTTGCTTAGTGTTAAATTATCCGTAGGACTGCGAGCTCGCAGTCCCGCTCCTTCTCCTTCAGGACTGAGGGAGGAGAGAGAGAGAGAGAGAGAGAGAGATGGGCCAATATTCTAATATATATATATATATATACACGTCCCCGTCCCCCGCTTTAATTATTTTCATTGGACGGAACAATTGATTTTATTACGTACGAGATTCGCTTATCCTTTCGAATCTTATTTCGAATGACCTACACTATTGACATACAACGTTAAGCTATTTTCTGCGAATATGACTATGTTAAGGCCGCAAAATAATTCATTCAACTGCGCTAGTAGTAGTTATATAAATTCTTACCGCTGTCGAATTTCCCTGTCAAAATGTCAAAAGCATTTATCTTAATCGTATAAAAAACGCACTGGCCTCCACTTAATGCAAAATACACGATCGAATTTTTTGTAATTTATTTCTTTAGTGAAATACATGAATTTGAAAAGAGACGAAATAACTATTCCTTCATCGGCTCGATGATTTTTATTTTTATGTATACGAGTAGAAAATTATACCGAATATCTCTTTTCCCGCTCTAAGGAAATTAATTCGAATCCTTTAAATTTTTCCCGTATTTATCATTTCCCTTAGATTACGTAAATTTACGGCCTAACATTTAAATCTCGGCATTGTTTTAAATATAATTGCAATGGAAGTACATTAAAGGAAAAGTGGACTTGTAGACATTCTATTATGTGTCGTAGTTACACTGCGTCAGCTCAGAATAAAGTATAAGCTTATGTAAAATTATGAACAGGAGATTAATATTTATTACATAAGATCCGAATTAACATACAGAGATAGATAAATAATAGAAAATTAACATAAGGAAATCTAATCATTTAATTTAACGTATAAATAATAATATAATAATAGATTCACCAAGTGAGTGCAAACGGTGAAATGAAGGGAAGGACTTGAATGAACTTGATTTAAACAATTTTTTACGAAAATTCCCAATAAAGTTTTATTTTAATAAATGTCCAGGCATTTTTACCCACGAAAAATTCATGAACTTTCATTTTCTTCCATTGAAATTAACCTTTAACTCATAGGAATGAAGCGAATGCTAAGTCAACGCCAAGTCAGTTAAGGATTTTTAGTGAATATAATGTCTAGTTGTCTAGTTCCAATTCCATGGTCCGGTTTACATTCCATTAACTTATTTTCACCTCAGCGAGACGTTGTTGACAAACCGATTTTTATTTCCCTCGCCGGAGCCGTGAATCTTAAGCTTAAAGATTATCCAGGCTTTCTAATAGTCCATCACAATCTCATTGTAAACTCCGTTCTACTTTAATTCCACGCCGATCCACGCCAATCCATTACATTAATTTGGATTAACCAGAACAAGAAGTGAATCGATCTACTTTTTTCACTCGCGGCCATTATAAATTCGTCACCGCGAATCCATTTTACATTTGTCCTCTTGAATCCCCATTTGAAACAATACGTTAGACGAATATCTTATTAATGATCGATAATATTGACGAGAGCGTTAGATAGAGTCTTTGTTATATAAAAACGCGGAGCGAAGCTTTAAAGAGTAATTTTGTATTGGATTCGGATGTGATTTATTATCATAGTCGAGTAGGATTTCTGCAGGAACGATGACATACGATGACGTTTATGATTGAGCCTTTCGAATCCGGTAATTTTCTTGAGAAATATGTGAAAAATAAAGGTACAGAGATCCTTCGCTATTCGCCTGATTTACAAACTAGCGAATTCAGATAAATTTTTTTTAGCATTGACTGTGCTTGGACTGAAATTCTAAGACTCGGCTATTTATTATATAATTATAAGCTATTTAATTTTCGATATCGTAGCTTTGAAATTTCAGAATTGGCCAATAAACCAATACAAAGCCCACGCCCGCACACGCATACACAATCAAGAACATAATTAATACTATATTACGTAAAATTTGAAAAATTTTAGATTATATAAAAATAAAAAAAAAAAAAAATAGCAATTGCTATTACATATTTTGTACGTTATGTACAATGTTATATTATGTCAGTTGTTCATTTTATTTCACGAAATTATATCCTTTAAGTTATTGCTATAGCCTATACTTACCTTTAGTAATGCAACAAACAGTTGGCCTGTAAATATTAAATAATAAATCTATATTTAAATACTGTTTTACAACATTATTCAACGCTCGAAACTATAAATAAATATCTGGTGGATAGTTTAAACATACGCTACTATGATAATAAAACTATAAATAAGAAATTTAATTATTTAAAAGTTGTAGAATTTTATATATTTTAGCCCCTAATTTTATTCTTATTGTTCTTATTGTTATCGCGACTGCGTACTCTATACGTTATTCCATGCGCATGTATCAACGCCTAAATTCAAATTCACTTTGTAATAAAATAAAAAGCGGGCAGTGTATTATTTATAAGAATTATTATAAACAAAGGAAGTATAATACGAGGAGGATTGTCTATGAATTTGAAATGATGTTTCTAATATTACTTTGCGATACGAATCTACAATGAAATAATGTAATGTATAATGATGATAATAATAATAATAATAATAATAATAATAATAATAATAAAAACAACGACGACGACAAAAACAACAACAATAATAATAAACAATAACAATTACAATTACAATAATAATGATAATGATAACAATTACAATAATAATAATAACAATGATAATGATAATGATAATGATAATGATAATGATAATGATAATGATAATAATATGTGGGGAAAGGAAAATAGCGAGGGTCCGAGGAGAGGCAATCGTATGGTGGCTTTATTATAATGTTGGACAGGACTAGTAAATGCGTGGATGCGGAAACCGCGAGAATCGAGGCTCTCCTAGCTCAGATGCTTATATTGTAAGGAACTTCTTGTTTTTTCTTCTATCGAGCTGAATTTTAAACAAATTTCGAATTCTTAAGATTATTGGCTTTCCTCCTCGTGGTCGTTTAAGACCACAATTCCGACGGCGACAATTATTTCTCGAGAGTTAATGCAAAGAATGCGCGGCCTCGTGTCATGTTAACATAGGCCCTACTCTTTTCTTTTATTTTTCAATTTATTATTTTCGAATTACACTGGAGAACGGCGGCTCTCCGCATTTATAATTATTTATTCTTCACTTTAATCGGAGATTCTTTTACTCGTTATTCTTTCCTTAACTATTAAAGCAATTTAATGGATTTTATGCCCTCGTGGAACAATGTGTCTAATTGTAAGCGTTTCATAAAATCTCCTAATATTATAATATTAATACTTATGGCTCGCTGCTATATTAGGTGCTGCTTTTTACCGTATTCATGTGCAATAAAATATAATATTTATATGTCAATAGGGAGCGCGGCTACGCAAACTTACTACGTAACAATTAATAAGCTTCGAAAATTACAATCTCAATTAGGTTTGAGAAATTATGTATGCATAAAAATCACCTAACAACCGATGTAAATTAAATAATAGAATATCGTTTTCATTTACTGAAATATGAGAAATAAGTGTGCGAGCGGGGAATTATGAAATCTTACTATCGTGCTTGCGATCGCTGTATTATAATAAACTAAATACGAAGTATTTTAAAACTGACTCTTAAAAGTTCTACCGTCTAGTGTGCGCGAATACATTGAAGAAAAAACTAATTTTCTTTAACAGTGAAATAAAGTTTAATTAAACGAAAATAAAAGACGAGGGAGAGAGAGAGAGAGAGAGAGAGAGAGATAATGTCTTACGTGTCTTACGTGTTTTTAATAAACTCACATGCAAGTGTATCATCAATAGATATTAAGTACTAGATGTTTATGAATATAAGTTCGTATGTAATACCGTTTTACCCATAAGACCTCTAATGAAATGTATTTTGCGTCTCGTAGAAAAGGGTATAAATTTAAAGGGCATATAGGTATTCTGAGAGGGTAAATGGTAGCTTCCGGGTCACGGAAAGTAACGCGCAATGGGCAGCGAACGGAGCTCGGAGCTCTCAGTGACATTCATGGTGAGCTTCAAGTATATATACGAGGAGTCCCACGTAAAGATATAAAAAGAGATACACGTCGTCGGGGTTCACGGTCGATCGTTCCCTCGTAAGATTAAGGGCAAAACCTTTAAACTCCGCCACAACTTTTCTCCCTCCATTTGTTTCCCGATGATTTCTTTAACTCTTAGTCTCGGTAATACCGTGTTTGTATAAGCACCGAATCATCGGATTCGCTCTGTCAAGGCCTCCCTCTGCCTCCCTCTGCCTCCCTCTACCTCCCTACAATCACTTAATATTACGCAATCCACAATACGCAGCTCATTGACAATAAAAAGATCTTCGCCCCGTTTTCATGTGTAATTTTTCTACGTAATAATTCGATCTTAACCTCGAGTCTATGGGCAGACTCGTTAAAATTTATACAAAACACAATATTTTCTTTATGTTTTTTTCTTTCTCTACTTTTAGTCATAAGGTATTAAATTTCACGATTGCGAATAAATTTCGCATTTTATAATACCCACTACTACTGAACTTTCGATACTTTAATATTGAATATTTCAATCCTTCGATCACTTTAATAATGATTTTATTATAATTAAAGGAATGCTTTATTACAAAGATATTATAGAATAAAAGTTTCGATTATTCCCAAGGATTATGAATTAATTCGGTAATTTTCATCCTAAACGCAGCTCATCTATTTTTTATTTTGAAGAAATTCGTTTAAAGAATTTAACTGTGCCGAGTGGAAAGTTCTTGTAATACAATGTATCATTATCTATGACGTATATCATGCACTTACGAGAGTTCTTATTCCTTATTAACCAAGAGTTTATATAAAAGCATTCTGTTTTAATTGACCATACATACTGTTTATTAAAAATTATTGTTAAAAAAAAAAAAAAAGTATAAAATTTTTTTAAATTACGTAATCAAAGTAAATATTCCGATGTAAATTGTTCTTTTATTTTTATCGCAATTAATTATTATTAATTAATTAATTACATAATTTTTTTCCTTCGATATTATATTTATTAGTTTATACCCTTAATAACGCATTAATAATATAACAAAAAATAAATAAATAAATAAATAAATAAATAAATTAAGTAAGTCCCAATAGTGTCTGTTAATATATAAAGAGCAGTTAGCCATTTAGTAAGGCGCACTATGATCAAGATGGTGATCGTCGTAAACACAGCGCATGTTATTCTCGGATAATTCGTGTTTTTCTTTGGAAAAAGGTAGTATTGCATGAAGCAAGATCGCTGATTGTCATCGATATAAGACTAAATCGACGAGATTACCCCACAAGCAAAAACAATAATGGACGCGAATACTCTTGATACTAAGCTCCAACGCTTGATTAACATTGAATATTTAATATAAATTTTCATTCTAATTACCTATTTAACTTTTTATAATAATGAGCAGTTTCCCGCACATTATATCGATTATTTATAATATATTGATCTTTGGGAAAGGAGTAACGGAGGGTGGGACATGAACGAAAATGCCGAACTGAAGGGATTGCCGAGATAACGCAATATTTATTTTAATAATAAATTTTGATTAAATATAATTACACATGATTTGAATTAATCCCTAATAATTTATCAAAACAAAAGTTAGTTTTAACTTCTGTCACTGCAAAATTTATCCTGCTTTAAGAGTTCTTAAAGTTTTAATATACATTAGATATTCTAACAAAATAAACGTGTACATAAATTTTCAGAATGTATTTTAACAACAATTTGAAATTACAATTATTTTAAAGAAGTTTCATTGATTTCTTTTCCACGATTTATTTATTTATTGATCTATTGTTTTCAATCAATTAAATACGATTTTAGTTAATATTAATAAATATTTTCCTCAACCGATATAGATAATTGCTGTTATTATTAATTAAATTAAATTAAATCTCTTGTTAATAAGTTTTATTTGTAAGCAACAAAGAGTTGCTTCAATTAACATAAATAATTAAGCTTGATAAAAAAATGTTAGAAAATTATGTCATAATCCATTAGGAAATACGTACTGAAATCGATGCACTGCGAGATCAGAGTAATGTTTTTAAAATTTTTGACAGATATATCGATAATATTTACTTTATTATACAGGAAGTCACGGTTCGTTAAAGTTTAGAACGGTAATCAAAGTAAGTTGTCAAAAATGTTTATCTCTGCCCGGTGAGTGCTTCTCACTTCATGGCTTCACGCTTCGTTTCCTTCAGTATTGTGTGCCTATACAATTTTGACGGTACAATGCTTACTTACAATTGAAATTTAACGACCCCAGGTATGAATATTGAATAAATAATATCATTATTACTTAAGATAAACTGCACTAATGTGATTATAACGCCAATAAAATTTAGGGAGATTAGAGAACAAATTAAATAGAATGAAATAGAAAAAAGAAGTCTTATAAGTTGAAAGTACTAGAGAGTACATATAATTTCTACGTAATAGAATATAAGATTATATATATATATATATATGTATATATATAGTTTAAAATATGAAATCCGATATCGTGTTATAAATGTTTAAATTAAAAATGTAAATAAATATGCTTTGTTATGCTAATGAAAGCTTTCAATTTAGTAATTCAATGTCGGGAATTAAATTTCTATTTAAAGTTTCGCGCTAGTAATGTAGGAATATCGTAAACGAGCATTATAAATTTCAAAAATTATCACTCCATACGTGAAAAAATGAATTAAATATAATGCTTTAATTAGAATTATGGATTAGAAGGGCTCTTTTTATTTATATACAGCCCTTATATATATATATATATAATACAAATTAGTCTAGGCATATTTTAAACTTTTAAGAATTTCATTTTGATTTTATTTTAGCAAAATGTATAAAGGCATATATGTATATATATATATATATATGTGTGCTTCATTATTAATTTATATTAGGAATAAAAGTGTTAACCTTTTTCTTCAGAATCAGGATTTTTTCTTTCTAATGAAAACCAAGCAAGATTAATGCTCCAGAATAACTATAATAGTGTAAATAGTAACATAATACTATATAATAGGGTAATAATGCAATAACGAGTAGCGTTTGTTTCGTCTCGTGTCGTATGTGAGTTGCAGCTGCACGTATTAGAATACTTTTGTCTCGCTCCTCACTCTACAAGGATATGTCCGAGTTTATTAAATCTTTCATGTTTAAGAATATGTTGACTATATATAGACGTGCATCTTTGTCTCTCTAACGTAACTACAATTTATTCACCTTGACGGAAACTTGACTTTCTTATCTTTGATCTTTCAGTATCTATTTGTAAAGGTCAGATTTTTTTTTTTAGGTTTTTCGAACCTTACTATTATACGATTCTTATCCGGTCCATTTTCTCTATAATAATAAAGGAATATTTATTTATCAATTTATACGAATTTGAAGTTTAATATTTATTCGAAAAAAACTATGTATATCGACATAGAAATTTATGTAGATTCAACGTCAAGCTTTGATTTATATTACAAAATGTATTATTATATTGACAAAATAAAGACAATGTGAGTAAATCATAACAATAATGCAAACAGTGTAACGAAGAATGATAAAAAAAAATATAAAAGAAAAGAGGAATGAAGGGGGAAAAATATAAAAACAATAATATCAGATAATATACATATATATATAGAGCTGAAAATATTACTGGTAAATAAAAAAGAAAAACCAGTTTTCCATGGAGCTTAGTACCATAGCAAAGAAAACGAGTAAAATACACGGCAATACCATATCGATATCTACGTATAAGACTTGATACACTGCCAAAGTAGTTTCTATGTTTTTGTTAACCAGATACTCTTGCTCTATCCGGAAATAAGGATTTCAAGAGCTTTCACAATTTTTAGCGCTTTTCTGTACATCAAAATCACTGGTTTTCATTCGCGAACTCTTTATTTCCATGTAGGAAGACGCATCTTACTATTACTATACTACATATATAGATGTAATATACTACATCTAATGTTATTTTAAAAGAATATTTATTTACACATTAATTGATAATATTATATTTAAATTACAGTTGAAATTAATTTATTTTCTTCGAGCCAAGACGATTGAACTTTTCTATTTTTAAAAAATTATACTTATATTTTTTATAATAATAAGCAATGCATTACTAATGTAGTTGTTACAGTAAAATCATTAACTTGAAAGGTTTTATATTTACAATATAAGTCGAACTAGTTTTGAAACAGAAACTCATCTTTCATTTCTGACACGGTTTCTTCGTTTTTTCTTACTTAACTAAGAATTGTTACAGTATTTTTTCCTGTAAGTAACGCTTTCCATCGTGTTATTTAAATATTTAGCAGAATATTAAATTATCTGTGACAGAGAAAACATTGAAACTTTAAGATAACGTACAATAAATAAAGTATTTATTATATATATATATATCTGTTAACAGATATAGTCTTGGTGGGTGAAAGGTAAAATGACGATAACTTTCTTTAATTCTTAATCGTAAGTTCAGCGTTAAATTCATAGATCTCGTCCGATTTTTCATCAACGGCGAGAGCATGTATCGCGTAAAGAATCGATTGTCCTTACAAGCGCACGAGGAGCCTTTGTCGCGGGATTCTTCTGTTCAACACTCTTAGAAATTCACCGCTTTAGGCGATGACTCGGTCCCATAATGTCCCAGCCTTCCCTCTCCCCTACCCTCCCCCTGCCATCCTCGCAGCCCTAAGCCACCAGCCGACAGCCCATAGCCCCCAGCACCCAGCCCCCCCCCTTGCCACGAGAACGAAAAATCGCGTCTGTTTGTATTATAATCGAACAATTCAATTCCGTACTTGAGAAAGTACATACTACGAAAGAGCCTTTCGCCAAAGGCGTACCAAACATTCGGTCCTCCGACCTATCAATGCACACCTTCTGTACAATTGTTCTCTTTCTCCCTCTTACTCTTCTACCTAGATTTTTTTTTATTCCTTTCTCTTCACGTCTTTATATAACTTCGAGAATTCTGGTTGATTTTTTATTCAAAAATATTTTTTGAATCTAATAAATATCATTTTATTACTTTATATAACGTAAGGAATTATTATTTTTATAGTTATCGTTTACGTTAATGCATAACCGAAATTTCCGACTTCTGATCGATAAATAAATAATTCAATCAAACTCTCTACTTGTAAATCATAATTATACAGAACGCAAAGTCTTATCCAACAGTACGTCGATTCGGTTGCTGAAAAATACCTTGCTTTAAGCTGTAATCTTTCATTCGCTTTACATAGCTATTTATAAAGAAAAATATATGGTTATCTATCTTACGTCAAGTAGAGAAAAAGCGAATGTGAATATTTTAAATTTCGGAACTACATTTCAAAACAATAGAGATCCGGTGCATCAGAAGTACGAAAAAATATATTAAGAACCAACGGTCATAGAACTAACTAATCTTAATTGTACAAACAAAAAAAAAACCTTCACCGTTCATAGAGGCCAATAATTTATTGTAGAAAACGTACTCTTTATATCGATTATCTTTCTTAATGACAAGCTTAGCTCAGGCATAAACATTATATTTAACAAAGTGAATAGATAAATTACCCACTGCGCATAAGAGACAATTATCTACTGACATAAGACAAAAAAAATTATTTATTGTTACTTTTAAATACCTCATAAATGTGTATTTATTTTTACCATTTATATATTAACAAAAGTTATTGACTTGATATTGTATTTTAAATCCATTTGGAAATTTAGATATTATTTTAATAAAAATAAAATTTTCTATTATATCCATTTAATCCAATTCAGTCGATTAGTTATGTTAATTAATTTATGATTTGAATTAATCGAAACGAATAAATAGACCGATTTGGATTAACTATTTCTAATTCGATGAGCCTTTAAGTCCGCTGTGCTGTTTCAGATTCAATCGACTTTGCCGTGTAAGATCCGCACGACTTAGAAAAACTTAAGAGAGAAAAGAGAGAAAGCTGCTTAGTTTTTATCGCATTATTCGTCTAATGATCCATATATAATACCGGTTGATGCTACACGACTTTTTCAGATGATTTCAAAAAATCTATGTACTTGTTTATTTTATTTTGTTTTTGTTCGACAATCCAGATCTTCGAAGCGAATTAGAAGCGAAAAAGATTAAATAAAGTTATTCTTTTTTATTAAAACTACGTAATCATCGTTTCTAAATACAATTGTTGATACTTCAAAGTGTGGTTAAGAGAGGAATTTAAAAAAATTCCTTCGTTAAGGATATATGTAAAAGCGCGAGAGTCGCTTCTTGGATATTAAAATAATGTAACGTAATAATGGATCGTACTTCAATCGAGTTAATAACTAAACTAATTTACTAAACGACGTTTAACTATTTTATTTAACAGAATACGTCGTCTGGACATGATTGATTACTATTGATTTCTAGTTTAATGTTTTAATAACAGTTCAACGCATTACCAGTGACTCCTCCTCCCCCCCTCCTCCTTCACGCGCTGACGGCACGCGTCTCGTATTATAAAGCCAATAAAGAAATAATAATTCTACTTTTCGGCGTCATACGTCGCCTGTAATCTGAGATTATATTAGATTGTTTTAATACCGTTGGCTCGTTAATGCTTACAAATTATAATGAATTTTTGCCTTATACTTTTAGTCTCCTTGAATATATAATCAACAGCAACATTTCATATATTACCGTATTTACTAGTAATTGTTTACAATAAGTTAAAATTAAAATTCTTATTTTGTTTTTAATAATTAATTTCAAAACATAGAACGCACGTGAACGCTCGCGCGCATTTGTGTGCACATGTGTGTAAATTATATATGTCATAATCACATGGCATAAGTATACATATATAATTATTTAAAATTCTTTCTTAATTTGTTACGACTGCAGACTTTACACATTTTAAATGTCATTGTTTACTTGTTTTTCCTTATATTCGTGATATCCGCTTCTTATCTACAAGATTTTTTCTCTGGACTATTTCTATCTTTTACATATATTCTATAGACAAAGATCGCTTATCTTTTCACACTTTAAATTGTAAATTTTTTAAGAATATTGAATAATTTATAAAAAAATGAATTTAGTAAATAATTTTAAATTTCGTAAAAATATTTGAATGTTTCGTATAAATTTTTTTTTTTTTTAAATAAGATAAAATGCATTCGTAGGTACATAACAACATATATATATATATATATATGGAATTGATATATTTGAAAATAAATAATCGTCTACAAGAATAGAACAAAAGTGATAAAATTAACACATCGATATATTTTTACCGATTATCACTTTTCTTTCAATAAATAGCAAAATTACTACTAATAAACACACTAGCAAAATTTATCAGAAAAATTATTTATTTGAAACGTTTGAAGAATTTATTTTAATTGTATTAGTCTCAATATTTCATTTGTTTGAGAGATAAATAAAAATTATTGATAATTTTTAATAGATTGACATTCAAACTGTAAATTCGTATTTTTAAGAAGAGGTTTTATAATTCAATTGCTGAAGTGATTATAAGTGATGGCATGCGCTTAGATGTGTGCATAATATAATAAAAGAGTCTAGATATCGTGCAGTTATTCACGAACTCAACCTAAGCATTTTTTATATACGTATAATACAGCATTGAATTAACAAACAGCTATAAATCATACAATATTTTTATATTACTCTCTCCGACATAATATGACAACAGAGCGTACGTAAACTACTATTTTTGGTTTTTTTTTGTTTTTTTTTTTTTTAATCATAGGTCCATACATCTAAGGGGTAGTGAAATTAATAATAATAAAAATGAGTTTAATAAGTCCTAAAACGGTTAATTACGTTAATTTAATCGTAGTATTATATAATAATTAATGTATAACAGAGTTCTAACAATCAGACTAACGAACACACGAATAGTATATTGTTTACTTTAATTTATTTGCAGAAAGCGTGTCCGAAGGTATTCTTTGTGCCTACACAGTGCTGATTTTTCCACTAATGTTATATTTCATTAGATTAGTATTTTAAATAAATTTTAGAATTTCGTGACTTAATACTCGTATAATTTATAGTGTATATACATACCGCACATACTTACGTGGATTTCGGAAGTTTGACTTAAAATTATTCGTTTTAACTGATTAATAGATTAAGGATTTAAGAAAGATTCCATTGCATAAGAACTTTTATTAATTAGCTAGTACAATCTTAATTTTATTTAAGTACGTAATCGTTTCTTTAACGTTAGTTGTAATATTTACTCTGCTCTACTGACGATCAGCACGTACTTATTTAACTTATTACAAAAAAAGAAAAAGAAAAAAAAGGCGTGTAAAAGTGATGGTCGTCTGTAGTTGGAATGCGTTGGTTAGTTGACGTGCATTAACACTCCTTTTTGCAGTTACGAACTGTATAGTAGTATGCGCACGTGGTGTTACTTAGTACCTTTAGCTTCTACGATACTCTCTCGATCGCATGTTTTATTTATTTATTTATTTTTTTTTATTATTTTTTTTTTTTGCAATACTGAATAAAATCCTTCAGCATATTTTACTTATTCGCTTATGTTTAATTCAGTGAAACATCGCATAATAGGTAAAGTGAATGAGAGAAAGAAAGAGAGGGAAAAAGGAAAAGGGAGAGATAGAGGCAGAAGTGTACATCTGTGTGGGTAGGGTTTTACAAAGATATTCTGATACTGAATTCGCTATTTACTCAGTTCAACGGAGTTAACGCCCTTAATCTCTAAAATAGATTCGTGTAAGAAATATTAAAAGCACAGAAGAAAAAATATAAAGACGATGATCATATTCTTTCCATCATATTCTTTATACAATCCTGTATAAAAATATATATCCTAAAGATAAATTGAACATTTCTGAGGGTTAAGAAATAGTTAATATAATTTTAATTTTAATGGTCTTACACTGAGTTGTTCGTTGAGCTAAAAAACTTGTTATTCAAATTACATAAAACTGATAATATCATAAATAATATTTTTCAATGTCGGAGGCAAATAATAATCTTGTAAATAATTTATATTTATTTAAATATACAATGAATTATAATTTTCAATATAAATTGTGTAATACGAAAATTTAATTTAAAATGAATAATTTATAGATAATTCAACGATCCATTTAGATTAATAAATTTATTTAAAAATTTTTACAGGAATAATATTCCATTATTTATAATTTTTTATTTCACTTAATACGTATTAATTTAATAAATGCTTGAGCAGTGTACGCAAATTTGAAAGAATTATTTTTTAAAGCAAGTTCCGGCCCTTGCAAAATAATTTTATTACATCGATTTAGAGCTAATCGATAAATACTGATTTTGAGGAGAAAGAGGATGAAATTAATCAACGAGTCTAGAAGATAGAATCACTAGGTAAAGCTGACTGGAAGAAATCCGATATTTGTTCGATGGCGTAATTTCTGAGTTCGAGCCTCGTAAGAAAGTTGGAAGAAATATTGGAATTTCAAAGTACGCCATTGCCCAAGTAAAATAGAATATTAACTCGAGACGTTCTTTAATTCTCCTTATGCGAATGATATAAAAGCACAACGTCGAATGCGTATAATAATTAATAAAAGGGTAATTAAATGGCCGTACAAATAAACTGATTAAATGTATGGTCGGCGAAGCCGTGGTGGGCTGGAGTGGGGTTATTGGGGTTGGGATTGGGGAGGTGGGTTGGTGGTGGGAAGGGGAGGGGGAGGGGTTTGCAAGTAGTCGCGCATCGGAAATGGAGCATTCACCGCCACTGTAGTAAGGCCACCGCTATAATTTTTGTTTTATTTTGTCGCCCCTGTTTTGTTTTTCACTCTTTATCTCCTTCAGAGTATTGTAATGGATTCAAACTAAAGGGGTTTGTATTAAGATATCAGTATATGCCCAAGAGACTGGTAATGGCCTCTCGTTCTCCGAAGTCCGTCGTTGTATCGTTGCCTCTCTCGCTCGGCTGCTGCGGGCTCGAGTAAGTAAGTACATACGCCCGCCAGGAGTGCTTAGATACGTGAAATGACTGTGCACACGGGCTTACACGTACGCCCATCCACAACTGCCTCTTTCCTTTCTTTTTCCTCGGCTCATTTATATTTATTGTTTGTTAATAAGGAAAATTTTTCAACCGTTCAATCTGCCCTTTATACAATACGGTTTGTCCTTACATTAAGCTTAATAGCATAATATCTCTGTGCTCGCACTCTTTGCAAATCATTTGATTAGGATGTAAATTAGATTTGCAACGCATTGCTACTCCTATCCCCCCGCATTCTCTCTCTCTCTCTCTCTCTCTGTCTCTGTCTCTGTCTCTGTCACTCTGTCTCTCCAAATAATTATCAAAACGGATAAGAATACGCTGTATATTAAAGATTATATTTCTAATATTAATAGTAATAGTGACAAAAGCGCAGCAGCAGCAGCAGCAGCAGCAGCAGCAGTAATCGTAAGAATGCATTACAAAAGTGAATAAAAATGTTGAACGAGTGAAAAAACCTTAAAAAAGGAATAATAAAATGAAGCAAAAGTATTTTACTGAAAAGATAAAACAAAAAATAAAAGAAGTGGACAAGATCAATGAGCTTCATAAAGTACCATCGACCTATTCTATTCAAATGATATCCTCTTGTGTGTCTCTTTTTCTTCCTACCTTCCTCCTCTTTATCTTTCTTGTTACTTCTTTTCCTCTTTTGATTTTCATTTTTGTTTATGTCACTCTTATCTCCATCTTCCTTTTACATTTACAAATAAATCAAATACTATCAACCGTTGTTCTTTAAAACGTCTATATGATTCACAACGAGGCTGTTAAGACCTTCTAATACATTCTCGAGTAATTTTATTTTTTAAGTATTTTATTGAACCCGTACTTGTTATGGTGCAAAGCTATATACAGTACAAAGCAAATTAAATAATACATCGAGTTGGAAATAACGCGATCGCAAGTTAATAATACATTTTTTTTTTTATAATGCACATATTGAAAGTGTGCGTGCGTGTGCGCGTGTGCGTGTGTGCGTGTAGTACTTAATAGCATAATAAAGGAATAAAATTCTTGAGCAATTTTAGAGTTCAGTGTAATGACAGTTAGATTGAGGATAAAATTAAGCGCAAAAGAAAAATCGTAGAGGGGTGGACTCGTTGTGTTTTTCTCCTTCTTTTTTCTTCTTCTCCTTCTTCTTCTTCTTCTTCTCCTTCTTCTTCTTCTGCTTCTTCTTCTTCTTCTTCTTCTTCTTCTTTTGTTTTAGATTCTGTCTTAGTAAAGAGGCTGACCACTACTTGTTATTTCTACTTATGTACTTCGAGGAAGTGTGGAATACGCTAAAACGACCTACCACGGTCTCTCCTCTCACTGGCTCGCTTCGTTTCGTTTCGTTTCGTTTCGTTTCGTTTCGTTTCTTCTTCGCTGGCTGCGCATGAGCCCCGAGCGTAGGAGAAGGCTAATAAAGTTACTTGATTATCGGTATACGGCGAACGCGTTCTCACTCTTAGTCTTGTAGTAATCGTGAGACCGTCCGATAAAACTTGGATGCTCTGACGTAATCCAGCAGTTGTGCTCCTTCATACCTTACTTACCAGCTCTTTTAACAACTACTTATTTCCCTTTCGTTTTGTACGAACCTATACGATGATAACGCAATTGTTTTCCTTCTCTTTCTTATCTCCTTCAATGGAGCCGAGTTCATTAGATACGCTGTCCCCCCTCCCTCCCTCTCTCTCTCTCTCTCTCTCTCTCTCTCGACTTTCTTTTGAATCATTTCAGCAGACTGACCCTTTCCGTCATTGGTCTTTTTTTTTATTTTTATATTAATTTATTTATATAAATTTATTATAGCTTTTTTTTTTGTTATCCGCACTTACAATGTTATTTATCTTGAGCGTGCAACTCAAGAGTTTAATTAAACATTTATGTTCGAACAAATGAAACAGTTTATGATACCGCATGATCGCAGTATTTTATTTATATATCTACAACTCTTTCATTGTTAGTCGTTTAAGTGTAAGCATGTCGTATAATAGGCCATTTCCTGCCAGCATTTAAATTAATTGGAATCCTACATTTTTAATTTCTCTACTTAAAAACGTCTCGCTATTTATATATATATATATATAGATTTTATAAATAAAAATTTAATATTTTATAAAGAAAGCACCTGATTATTTCGTATTAAAAATCTTTTCCTTCTAATAATAGAATAAGATAAATTACCAGAGAAGATCATTCCATTACTTTCTACAGAGTCTATAACATTTACAATATTATAAGGAAGATTATCAAAAACTAATGTAAAATTCTCATTAATACGTTATTTAGTTCACGACCGCAAGTAAAATACAACTGAATTAAAAAGATGGAAGTTTTCTCTCCTGAGCGGCGGTCGCTGAAATATGCCCAAAGAGAAAACAATTATTACTGTTGATGTTGTTGTTACTGCTGTTGTTGCTACTTTTTGAAGATTAAAGACTGAAGGACGCGAACAGATGTAGCCGTGTACATTAATTACACTACAGTCGAGTTATTCAAACGAAACAAATCTCATTGCAGTGTGAAACTGTTCCTTATTTATGTCTCTTTCGCAGCTCTCATCCCCCCCCCTCTCTCTCTCTCTATATATATATATATATATTATTTTGATTTCTTGTTTAACCATTCTACTTCCATTTATTACATAATTTTTTTTTCCTCTTATAATATAATCCATATTTAAGCCCTTTCATTCAGTCATTCCAAATATAACAATTTAAATTCATTTAAAGAAATTATAATCATGATAAAATTCACAAGTAAAAATTATACTAAATAACAATTGATTTTAAAACGCAAATACAGTACGTATACACATATTAAGTGGACGATTTATACATATACATGCTCAATACCCAAAGTTATTTCATATATGAATTTATCTTACAATCGGAAATATGTACACTTGCGAAGCTTGTGGAAACACTTAAAATATGAGAATAAATTAAATTGTAAGAATAAATTTCTGTCTTAAGTATTGCTTCTTGATTTATATATTACATCGATCGTCTATGCTTGTATATTTATGTTTTCTCGGCAAAAAATAAATAAAATGAAAGTTTATTTGATATATCGACGTTAACATATTATTTTGTGGAAATGTATTTAATAATAATAGATCTGATGATGAAAGAGAGTAAAACTTATTTATCAGAATGTAATTATTAGTTTTTTTATATTTTCATAAAATTATATTTTAATTACATACTGGCATTCCAATATATATTTTCCTTTTAATTACAAATTGTAGGCTTGTTGATTTTTTTTTATTTCAAATGTCATTTGAAATAAAAACTGTTAATAACAATTTGTATTGATGAAATACGAGAATAAATGTTACATTTGCTTTCATATATTTTTAATTTATCTCGATTCTTTATTTTGTATAAATTTCACTTCATTTACAATTTTAATTCTATTAATGTTACATCCAAATATGCAAGCTTGAATTGACATTTGTATGATATTTATTACATATGTTTTAACTTCTATATACATATATTTTAATTTTTATATCATCACATTTTTATTTATTAAATATCTGAATATAGAAATCCAATAAATTTTTATATTTTTAAAAAAACATTGAATTAAAAGAGATTTTATGTTTCTGTAAATCATTATGGCGGAGAAAAAGTAAACGGCAGTATGTGTAAAGTAATTTTTGACAATATAGTTCCTCTGATATAAAAGGTAACAGTTATCGAATACATTTTCATGTATGTTTGTGCATACGAGTGTATGCGAATATATACGAATACTTGTGATATGAGTCAGAATGTGTAGACATGTGTAAATATGCACGCGTGACATATAAATGCTATGTATCTACGAAGAAAGATTCTACATTAATTTTATTGAAAATATCTTTATTGATGATTAAATATTTTTTAATTGCAGTTGTCGATTGTCGTTTTTTTCCGGAAAATATTGACATTCCTAAACCAAATATATGCGAAATTTCTTGCAATAACTAAAACTTCATTTTGATATATTCTGCGGATGATTTAGTGTTATCCTAATTTAATCGTTTCTACTATAGCAATTGTAAATATTTGAAATTACCTTATTTCTTTATTATTATAATTGTTTTCTTATTCGATGTATTGTAATATAATAATATTTATACGTATAAAATAAACGTTTACAACTGCGTATTACTTTAACAAATAAATGAATAACTTGAGATAAAAAATGATTTAAGCTTTCTAATTCCGAAGAAAGCTGTAGTTAAAGTGGTATTAGATAAAGGCATGAAATTTATAAAATTGATCTATTCGTAAAATTTGAGCGGCAGATAATCAAATATAGTTTCGCGTATTTTTGTTTACAGGCTGGGCATGATCGGTATTTTTGTAACGTGTTGCCTCGTCAGGTAACGGTTCCCTCGGTAAGGTGGTGGCGGCGGCGGGGGTGGCGGTCGGATGTGGAGGGGGGAGGGAGGGAGAGAGGAGTAATTTCGTTGCTCTATGTCGGTACGAGAAAATCAAAGGTAGAAAGATAAAGATGATAAGTAGAGACAAGCGCTGCTTTTAGGGTTATTGGGGTGGGCGAGCGGAGGGGCGGGGGGAGGAGAGGCTATTCTCTTGCGTCTTGACAATGAATGGAACTGCCTTTCCATGACACGTGCAAATTAAATTGGAAAGTGCGGAAAGCATCTTGCATTCCTTCAACTTTCATTTCATTTTATTTCATTTTATTTCATTTTATTTCATTTTATTTCATTTTAGCGAAGCGACCATGATTCTCTTAATATAACAGAACCCAAACGAGTAACGATTTGTGGTCTCGCGTCCTCGGCCTTGCTCAGCCTTTTATTTAAAACGAATTTACCGGCAATACATTATGAATGTAGGTCTCCGGCTACTTCCACGGAAACGAATTATCATCGCTGTATTATCCTACTAATTCCTTTAATTCGTTTATTTTCAGGCATTTCAACAACATAATTATTATTGAGATTCTTTTTCGTTTTTCATATTTTCGTATTAGATTAATAATATCTATAGTAATTAATCTATAGTATATTAATAAGTTAATAATAACTAATAGACAATGAGAAAGAATTTCGCCTAAACTAAATATTCCACCCGAACGTGTAGTAAATTCTTACTTATTATTTAACACTCTAAACTTAAGTTGGACAATTTAATATACAACATTTAATATTTTTCTTCTCTTTCAAGATACGTGTCCCCTCCTGCCTTTCTCTTTATATAAATGTATAAATAAAATATTTTTTATACTCGAACCAATGATTATCGATTAACTCTTAGTTCTTGGGTCGCCTTTGTTGGAAATTATATTCATATTATATTATATAATACGTGTTTGTAGTTAGTAATTCGGAATTAGTATGTCGCCAAATGTATTTCACTATCAAAGAACAAAAGAGAGCGAATGAGAGAGAGAGAGAGAGAGAGAGAATAAACACGAATGACATTTATCAAAACTGTACAACTTGTAATTTTTTATGATTACTTTCGAATGCCGTTCACTAGTTGAAAGCATGTAAAGAGAAATATTAGAATACAGCCGAACCTTTTACTAAAGTAATTGTAATGTCATTATTGACTATGTTATTCAGTATATATTGAGAATATGACTACGCGTGCGTGTTTTGTTTTTATTATTTACGTCCGCGTCTTTCCGTTTCGCGCTTTCTTTTCTACTTCCTTCTCTTAGTTTTTACCCTTTCTTCATCTCCTTCAAGTCATACAGATTTCAGAATGCAAGCTAATGTATCGAAACACGAATCCAATCATATGGATATTTATGTCGATTAATTTTTTTTTTTTTTTCTAATTGTAGTATTAGTAAACAACGAATGACTTGTGAAAAAAATTTGTTATAATCACTATGCGATAAACTATCATTAATTCAATTATTTTATATATTTTTTTACCCGCGAGCTTTCTTAAAATAAATTATTTATTATATAACTAAGTTACATAAATGATTGTATAATTACGAATTTGATTCTTATGATTTATATTTATTTTTAATTAATATTATTTTCATTGATTATTAAAAATATCGTTTAATATAAATAAATAAGCATAACGTAAAGAATGATTTTGCAATATCATATGTCATGCATCATATGAATAAACTTTTTCAATCATTTTTCCTTAGGTGTGATAAGCATATAATAGTACCCACATAATCGTATTCAAATTTATGTCAAATCATATTCTCTGAATGATAATAAAAAGTACATCAAATTTATACATACATATGAGCATTGAAATATCCTTATGGTCCAGATATAATTAATATTAGATAAAATATGTAATGAGACAGTTGATAATGAATAAAAAAAATGTGAGTATTTGTCTAAAACTAATATTATATTCGATAGATCATCTAAAGAGGTTTTTTTATATTTTCGAAGATATCCTTTATCAGAGGATCGATTATATAAAATAAATTCCACATAAACAAAAGCTCAGGTGAAATTTACAAAGAGTTTGAAAAATCCGTTCTTATAAACGGAAAGAATCGATGATACGATTTGCATATAATGATAAGAAAGGAATAAGGGAAGCGAATGAAAAGGAAATCAAAGTGTAAGAAGAAAAAATCGAGTGTAAAGAGAGAAAAAAAAAGAGAAGGGCAACCGAGGTTGAGAGGAGGGTCTTGCAAGAGCGAATCTCCAAGTCGCCTCTCTTTCTTGCACTCTCTTCTTCTCTTGTTTTTCCATTCTTTTACTCTCTCTCTCTCTCTCTCTCTCTCTCTGTTTCTCTCATTCTAACACACACTCCTTGAGCCCGGTCTATCTTCATCTCTGTACTTACCACACTTTGTTTCTCTCATTCCTTCCTTCTTTTACTCTTTTACTCTCTCTCTCTCTCTCTCTCTCTCTCGCACTCGTTCTTACTTGCACTCATTGGAGCGAGATCGCGAGCGCGTGCGCGCACACGCGCACACGCGCACACAAGCACAAACACGAGAGCACGTAGACGGACACAGACTCCTACGTACTATCTCTTTCCATACCTTTCTCTTTCTCTGGAGCATGCTCTTTATCTGGTTCTTTCTGTGCAGAGTATAGAGGTGAACGCAAGTCTGGCGATGAGCATAACCCAACAGTTACTCCACACAGGGCGCGCGAGAGCACAAGGTAAGAGAGAAGGATTCGTCTGAGCGACAAGACAAAGAATGTCAGTCGCGTAATGGCCGCTGTAAATTTCGCGTTAGCGAGGTCTATACTCACTTCGCCGCACACTCGTTTTATAGGCATTTAACGATCTTATCCAGGATTCAGTACAATCGCTAAAGGATTATGATTGTTTATCCTCGGCTTTTTTATACATTGTACCTATCAGAAAATTACTAACTTACTAATAATATATTCATTCTCTATTCACCCGAACGAAATTCATCAAAAACATTACTTTCATTTATTTATCCACAATGCCGTTGATCTATTGCCTCTCCTCTACTTTTATATACTGTCGAAATTTACTTCATCTCATATTATATCATCATCATCATCATCATCATCATCATCATCATCATAATTGTTATTGATATTGTTATTATAATAAATGTAATCATAAATTATAAAAGCCATTATTTTTCAAGTCGAAATCGAAAATATAATTTGTTTATAAAAAATTTAAGTTCACTTCACAAAAGTTTTTTTTGAATCGTATGCACAAAGAATTTCATGCATCGGTATAAACAATACAAGTTAATAACATTTAGTAAGTAATATAACCTACATTAGATGTAATTATAGATACCTACGTCTAAAATGAAATTATATAGTATTATTTGAACGTATCTAAAATAATGCAAGTTTGTAGCTTTATCATATTCGGCCGATCGAACACAATTACTTACATGCAAATACAAGAATCATTCTAACCTTACATCCGAATATATGATATTATTTTATTATTAACAGTCAATTAACATGATTTTTTAAAATAAAATTCTAAATTTAATTTTAAATTATCGAACGGCATAGAAAACAATAAAAACCGTTATTGGATCGTTCTTAACATCTTGTTAATAAAAATTAAAATCCCTAATCTTAAATGCGATAAGAATGTTGTTATTAATTAATCGTCTATTGTAATTCTTATGTGCCACGTTTAGAAATAACGTAAAATAGATATAGAATAAAATCTTATTTAAGAATTCAAATGTGTATTTTTATTATCGATTTGGTTCAACTATTGTTCATCATATGTTTTCGTAAAATATGAATTATGGTAGTTGTCGCGAAGGACGCGAAGTTTATTCACCGATACAGGTATTGCAAGAATTCATTGACCTCAGAAAATTTTATGTATGTTAGTTTCACCTTTCGAAAATGGGCGAACGTCGTCAAGTACGTGGTCGACCTCGCTTGATTTTTGTTTATTGCAACTGATTCACTCTCTACCCTACCCTCTTCTCCCGCATTCTTTCTCTCTCTCTCTCTCTCTCTCTCTCTCGCTCTCTCGCTCTCTTTCTCTGTCTGTCTAACCCCTTCCCTCGCAATCACTATTATTACTTTTTAATCTTTCAACTTTAGTATGTTCACTTCACTTTAACCAAACGCATTTACTCCTTTATCCCTTCTTCAAATTTTATTTTATTTCATTTCTGTTTTTAATATATATATATATATATATATATATGTACGTGCGTACGTACGTATGTATATATGTACCACGCTTATGTGCTATATCATTAATTTTATTTTTTTAAGTTGATTCTATCTGTATACATCGTAGCAGGTACTTTATACGCGTATGCCTTAGCACGAGATTATATTAATGCGATACAAATTCATTAAGTAAAATAAAATTGGTCAAGTCGTAGGTGGGATATGCACAAATTATATCACGAGTCCAACTCTTTGACTCAATGAGTCTTTGACTTTGCTTTACAAATATTCATAGTTGAAATGTATAAAATGCCACTGACAATGATTATAAATAGCAAAGCAATTATTAAAAGTACAAAGTTCAAGAGAACTGTGAACGAGAAAAGAAATTTTATTGAAAAAAACGTCTGCTTCAGCAAATTTTAAGTTTTCATTAAAAGTGGAAAAATACAATATACGTACAAATTTTTCTTTATTTACTTTGCATTAATTAGAAAAAGTTTATGTATAAAACAACATAATTATAATAATTAAAATTATATGTACTCATAGTAAAAATAATATAAGTAAACTGTGAAGTAATGAAAGTTGAAATTGAATTTTATTTAACCGAAAGTATAGTTATGTACTATAAATACTTAATTAAATTTACTTTTTATATTATAAAGACTCTATATACGAAAGAAGAAACTAAAAAATTTTCTTGATTTCTTTAGTTGAGTATATGTTGTATTAATTTACTTTTCTAAAAACGTATAAAACAATGGCAAAGACTAACAAGAAAATCTTGTAGATAATAACAACACGACAAAAATCATGATAATATAGGGAAAAAAGTCAACTCCTGACCTCTCTACTTTTTATCGACGTTACCCTACATCTTCATTATTTTTCTAATTACCTTTTTCGATCACTATCACTTTCCTTTCATACCGTCTTTTTCTATCTTCTTCATTCATTCTCTTTTTTCATTCTACACTTTTTACTTCGTTCCATTTTTTTCCTCCTCTTTTATATTTGATATTCTCTCTCTTTTACTTACTGAGTACATATTTATTTTGATTTAACGTATGCAAAAATATTCTGAAAAAAAACTAATTCCTTTGTATGTTATTGCTTATTTAAAATCTAATTAAATAATAAATGTATTCATTTCATATATTTGATATATATAATTTATATATTTGACGTTACATTACTCCACATTAAATTACAATTTATATTAAATTCCATATCCATTCCATTTATATTAAATTCCATATTAAATTACAATATATATTACAAATTTTAGGAACAATTAGTAAAGATCATAAACATTACGCATCATAGATAATTTTCATAAAATTTATAAAAAACAAAAAAAAAATGTTTGCAAAGAAACCTAATTAAAAACACATAAAATTTTTTAGATCCATTTTCCCTTCTACATAGGTTTAAATCTACTTAATAATTTTATATAATAAAATACTTGTCATAGTAAAAATGATATAAAAATTATTAAAATTTCTATAATTGTTAAAAGCAAAGAGAAGCAATAAAATAACCAATTTAATTATGCGCGAGCATTTGTTATTTAGAATAATATTAGAAAATTATAAATGAAGAAATCTTTCTTAAAAAATAAATAAAAATGAACATGTGTAAATCGAAATATTAGATTGTAAATGAAGTAAATTACAAATGCTGAGGTGATTTAAAACGTGTTTATGAACAAAGAAAACATTAGTGTGTCGGGGTAGAGTATCCAAAAACTTATTTCATGTATTTTTTCGGATTGTGATCCTCTACCTCCACTGATTCCTTACCTCCATCGAAGTTATCTTTCACCCTTCTGGCCCTTGTTAATCTCATTATCCTTCATCTCTCACTTTGTCCCGTTCCCTACATCTTATAAACAAGATTCGCCGCGCTAGCGCATTACCTACGTAAATTTAACTTCTCTCCCTCTCACTCCATCTCACTCTCGCTTCCTCACTCTCTAGTTCTGATTCCCTTTCTCTAAAACTCTTTGAGATAGATATATATATATAGATAGATAGATAGATACATAGATAGATAGATAGATAGATAGATAGATAGATAGATAGATAGATAGATAGAGAGAGTGAGAGAGAGAGAGAGTGAGGGGGGGGAGAAAGAGAGAGGGAGAGAGATGAAGGTAGAGTCAGAGCAGATTAATGCCGGTGATTTCCCCCGAATCGATCGTCGATCGGTCAACAGCGTCATTAAATGCGCTTATGCACAAATGGAGATGGCATGTGCACAACAATCACAGGAAAAAAAAAAGTAAAATAAAATAAAATACCAAGCTATTAGGATCGAACCGAAAAATAAGAGAATAGAAACATTCTGTAGTGGAATGGTTCGGCGAACCTTTCTCTGTATCTATTTCATTTCTCTTTCGGTACGACCACCTATCTTTATTAACGGCATAATAGAAGCGAACAAAGTAAGAAATCACATATGATAAATGCAAACGATTTTAATTTTGAAGGATTTTATAAATCATATGTATTCCCTATAAAGTATTCGAACTCTAAGTAAAATATCATAACGATTTCAATCTGATAATTATATAATTTTAATAGGTTATATGAAATTTTAATTGTAAAAAGTAAAAAAATTATTATACTATAAAAGCTTTTTAGCAGATGATTTCATCGCTCAAATAATTTAGGACTCGATCAACAGGAAGCCCATTAATTTATTTGTTCGACTTTATAATCTATTAAGTTACTTTATTAAATTATTTTATATGCATTTCTATACACATAATTAAAATTAAAAAAATAGATATTGATTTATTACACTGTACAATTCAAGAAACAGTTAAAGAATACATTCAAAACAATTAAAAAATGCCTGTACAATCCAAAAATTTATTATATCCTAAGTGAAATTTAAAGCTAGATATTCATGCGCATTATGTGTACATATTTATATGTATATACGTACTCGCATCCATGTACATAAGCATTATACATATACGTATGTATGTATGAATATATAAATGAAATAACGGTTTATATAATTAATTATAAGTCTAAACAGAATGTACAACATAAGGTCTACAAACTCATTTTTTATAGGAAAATCTAGGATAAAAAATAAGATGATAAATCTCATCCGATCTATAGTGTCTCTCAAAGAATAGAAAAAACCATTGTGATCTTTATAGATTTTATATTAATGGGATTTAGCATTTATAGTTGTAAGTTTCTCATATATTAATGAGATTTGACAGAATAAGATCTTGGCCGCTAAAACTTTTTATTCAAATTCTTGTAATATTATATTATATAAAGAAAGAATCTCTGTATTAAATTCTAAGATGGAGATATTAAATGAGTTTTCTTTTAATTTTAGAGTTTATCTCACTTAATTATTTTTTGTTCGCCATTTGTATTAAAAATTAACAATATCTTGGACTTTACTTTAAATTTGCAACAATTCATAATAAAAAGAGTTTCTACATATAAAACTAATTACAGTTATTAGATCTATAATATTATAGCTTGTATTATTACTTGAAAACCTAATTATTTTTTATCTCTTAGCAAAAAGAATTTAAATTATTTCTATTCTTAATAAGTATTAAGTTGTTCAGATAGTTTCTCTTTCTTTTTCTATTTTATACTTTTATTTCCGTCTTAAAATAATGAGATTTTTAATTTCTTTAAAAATAGAAATTTATTCTTTTGTCTTAATTTTATTACTAAATAATTTATTACTCTATAAGAAATATTTTTACGCTAAAAATACATTGTATTAAAATTTTAATTAAAACTATTGTAAACTTAACGAAAAATAGAATTATATGTGACTGTAATAGTATACAAACTTATATCACATATTACCATTTAATAATGTAGATTTGAATAATAAAGCAAATTTTTTATATATTCGTACGTAATTATAAGTTTAAAAATACCGTTTAGAAACCGTGTAATTTAAAACCTGAAATAAGAAACAAATATTAAAAATTTTAAAAGTACATATATTAGTTAAAAAATATTTCAAATAATAACTATAAATTATTATCAGACATCCGAGATGAAAAAACTCATTTATAATGGATTTTATAAGTATTATACTATTAAAAAAGAAATTGTTTATAAAATTCAATAATTTTACCATTAGGTATGAATTTACGTATCGGTAACAACACGATTCTTTTAAATCTTTAAATCTTAAACATATTTTAATAAAAAATAATTTTCTCCAATTAAAAGATTATACATAAATATAAAAAGTTACAATAATTAAATATTTATGTATATTTAGTTGTCATTAGACAATTATTAGTTTACATTAATATTTAATAAATTGATTTCTGTTTAGAGTGTAGCCATGATTTTTTATAAATTTAACAATGGTAAAGTTTTTTGTCTGACCAGCGTATTAATTCAACTGATAAGAATTAAAAACCCTATTATATAAAACTCATTTACTATATGCTTTGATTATTAAGCTTTTTACCGGAATTTTTAATTCTTAGTATAAACTAATAATAGATTAGCTACGAGTTTCGATCGCGGCTTATAAATGATCTAGCATTTTCAAGATCGATCGAATAATCTTATAATATCATACAGTAAAATAGTTAATGCCTAACATATTAATAAAATATAGTAATAAAAATAATCAAAACAAGAATATTTCATTAATAAGTATCATAAGTTTCTATTTACGATTAATTATTATACATAAATTTAAATCTCAAACAAATTATTAGTTTTATTTAAAGAAATGTTTTATATAAAGAGTTCTCCTTGATATTTATATGCAATGCATTATTAAGTATAAATAATCATGTATATAAATTAAAATTAAAGCAAGTACCGAAAAAAGATGACGTTAATAATTGATAGAGATTGATTGTTATAGTATTGTGTAATTAATTTAGAGCATTGATGTTGTACAAAAGAAAATTAAAAGATAATTATTAATATTTTCGAATGGATTTTATGCTATTTATCAAGCTTAAGTGTATTTGTTTCATAATAAAAAAGATCCAATGCGTAAAATGGATTATGCCACTGGTATTGGAATATTATAATTAAATTATGTTCTTTTATAGATAATCGGTGGAACTTTTAAAAATAAAATCATTCTATATGAAGAATATGAAAACGTAATATGAAAATATGAATCGTAAGAATTAGTTTTTACTAAAAAAATTGTGGTTATTGAAAGATCCTAGCAGATAATATTATTTAAACAGCTTAAAAGTAAGATTATTTTATTGCTTGGGAAGGGTGGACCACATTTCTTTTTATTTAAAAATCATAATTGTATTACGTGATAAATAAATTTCCTATAAAATTAGTCTCATAGATCACAAGTTCTGCTTCTACATATTCACTTCCATTCTTTATATTCGTATTTTATTTGCATTTAGTATTTTTAAGGTATATAAATTTTATTTGTAAAATAACTAAATAAAATAACTAAATAAATATAGCACGGGAGGATAAGAAAATATTTTATGCCGTATTTTTTTTGCAACTTTTCTAAATAAATTGTATCCAATGGAACATGTTACGAATTCGCCACTAATTATAATGCTCTGGAATGAAAATTGCAAGGAATTAAGGAATATTTTAAAATTGAAAAAAAGGCTTTTATTGCAGATAAAAATCGAGCCGTAAGTCAATTATCCAGATAATCAATAAGTAATATTAATTAATAGCTCGGAGATTTCTGTTTCTAACGAAGGATATCAGTATCACAATATTTAACGAATTTTTCTTTGTCATTTAATTATATTAAGCAGAGATTTATGCTTCTCGTTTATTCGTTATTTCTTTCCCTTTCGTTTATGATGGAGTTTATTCAAGGACAGACAGATAAGTAAAGAGAAAGAAGATTGTAGTTTGTATCTTTCTTCTCTTGTGTATAAGAACATAGTTGGATTCGTGCATACATATGAACGGAAAATAGTACGAGCTCGCGGGGTGGGTAGAGCAGTGGGAAGGAAGGGGTTGACTTCAGGAGAGCCGTCTTCGACGGATGAGCTATGCCGTGCTTGCCGTCATTGTAGTCCATAGAATACAAAAAGAAAAGAGAAAAAGAGCAAAAGAGAAAGATAGAGAGCGAGGGGGGGGGTAGGAAGAGTTCGCTTAAGAGCATATGCCTGTTGCATTGTTTCGAAAGAAACGCGACGAGATATTGCACGCGCGACTGCATAATGGTACCCTGGCTCGATATGTATACATACATATATATGTATATATATATATATTTATGTATATGTATATGTATATATTTATATATGTATATGTATGTATATATATATATATATATATATATATTGAAGCCGATAGACGGTAGCTTGGAGTGAAGCAAACATCCTTATACATATGAAATTCGAAGAAAAAGAGAGCTTGATGAAAGAGATTATCATATTGAACATCATATAATATATATATATATATATGTATATATATACATATGGTCTGTTCCTGTGTGTGTGTGTGTGTGTGTGTGTATGTATCTGTATATGTATACGTCTAGCTGCAATAAGAAATATTATATGAAATATAACATTTCACAAATTCTCAAGTATCGTCTATTATTATTGTAAATAATACAACTTAATAGCAACTTAATTCAACAAGTTTGCATAAAAAGTGAATATTAATGTATATTATTACACGAACTAGAATTTATCCGAATTTTAAAAAATGTAATAAATATAAAAATATATATTAATTATTAATAAATAAATATTTAAAATGCCTACGGAAAATTGAGCTGCTGTATCTGAGTACTAATGTAATGATATGTTTATATTGCAAATCTGATTATAATCTGCTTATATTGCAAACCCAATATACATATTAATTAGCTTTAACGCTTCTTTCGTAGCCGTTAATCTTGAGCAAATTATAAGTAGTTATTCTTAGATACTGCATGCCGTCATAAAGTACGTGAATTTAAAAATATCCTATACGGGATTTGAATTATTAGTTAAACTTTATATGTATATGGATATTTACGTGTATATGTATGCACGTATATATGTAAAAAGTAATAATTTGAAGACATTAAACGTTTTTAAGTTAAAAGACTTCGTTTACTTTTCAGAATTTATTTATATACGACGCATGTAAATTATTCGGGTTACATTTTTATTTGTAAGAGTTCTGAGAGGAAATAAACTTAATGCGTTTCTGATCGCTCCCATCCCATTTTTCAGAGTCGGAGGAGTACTCACCAGTACGATCACGGAGGTGAAAGTATTGAAAGGATAAGAAGAAGGTGAACTCGAACTTCAATACGAAGAAAGGAAGAAGAATGAACTCGGTACGCTCCGAAGCTAAAACAGAGCCTTCGCGCCTCTGCACAATAAAACGAAAAAAAGAGAAAGGACAAAAAACACGTTGGCGGCGGCGGCGGCGGCGGTGGCGGCGATGGATAGTGGAAAATACCCTATGTACAACAAAAATTATTTCTGACTCCCGCTTGCTCACAAAGACGGGCAGTTTACAGGAAGCCCGTAAAAGTCAGCGGTGTAAATGGACTTGACGCTAACAATTATCCCGACCGGCAACTCTACTCCAAGCTTTCTTTACATTTTCCTATATATTTTTCTCGATTATGATGAAGCTTACTCTGCTCGAATGACATTTATCGGGATACTCGGGACGGGAGCCTCGTATCTATGTTGATATTGCTATTCCTCGATCGTCGATCGTAACCATTACATTTCTTATTTCTTACACGAATGACTCGTTAACATTTTTACAACGGAATTATTTTCTCTAAACAATAACGTTTTTTTTTTCTTTTTTTTTTTTTAGCCTATAAAATTGAAGTAAAAAAATAAAACGGAAAGAAAAAAGATGACGTTTGTACGGCGTTAAGTTTAGAAAACGAAACGGGTATTTTAGAAAAGAATCTACGAATTATGCCAACGAAAGTAAGAATAGCGATGTAATGAAAGAGCGAGGGGGACGGATAGGAAGAGAGGAAGAGACGAGAATTCACGAAAAGTGCATAAGAGAGGACAAGTGAAAGTCAAGCTGAAAGGAAAAGAAATAAACGGTGAAATTAAGAATAGTGTTTCGCTTATGTATTTACGTGGTTGAGCTGATTTACTTAAATGCTCCACCAACACAGCTGATTTAGCTAAGAAAGTTGTAACTATATCGTTTATATATACAATATTTTCAGACGAATTCCATATTGAAGTAATGAAGTAATGATAAAAGAAAATAATATATGATATACATTTCTAAAAATTGCGCACATAATCTCATTTGACATTTTGGTCTCGATCCAGCATGTCATTCCAATATTCTCAAATGTTTTATTTAAATTATTTGAATGATAAAAAACGTGCTCTTAAAACATTACAATGTACGTAAATAAATTATAATTATTACGAATTAAATTGCACTTAATCATCAAAAATACATAAAAAAATTTTGCATTTTATACATAATAACTTTAATAAATACAGTTTTAATTATTTTATATTTTATAGTTTTAAATGTTTAAAAAACTTTTATAATAAGCACTTATAAAAAAAAGTCTTTTCAAACAATAAAAAGTATTATAATTTTATAAAAAAATGTTAAATGTTATAACACCAATATCTGACTATAGTATGTAGCACAGACATTTTACGGGCAGCGGTCATTAGGATATGAGAAAGACTAAAATTCAGAAGTAAAATTCATTCAAAGACAATAAAACTTGTACGTTCGATTCCATGTCAAGTAAAAGGCGGTCGACGTCGACGTCGACATTTTACGCAGTTGTTATGTTTTGATACAGATATACTTTTGTTAAAATTTAAATAATCATACGCTTCAACATTTATTCTTCTTTGGTTACTTATTTATTTACTTGTTTATATTATCTATATATATATATATATATGAGAATAATAATAATAAGGTTTTATTCTTGCGATTAAAACGTATTTACACATCATCAGACACAAATTTTATAATAACAATAACGTTATTTGTTTATTATAATATTGATATAAGCAAGGAAGTGAAAAACTGCTTAAAAATATTTTATATAATTTATACGTAACACATGTGAATAATAGCAAAATAGTCACGTGATAATAACTTACGTTATAAAACTTTACTGATAAAAATACACTAATTTCATGGATTTCAGTTCAAGAAATTATTATTTATAAGATTATTAAGAAGATGAATTAAAGGCGAAATGGTGAATATAAAAAAAAAATTATAAATATATTTAAGTGGCTAATAAATTTAAAGTAAAACTATGACGAACGTTTAAATAAATATACTTATGGGATTGTATTTACTAATATAATTCATATAAGTTTATAGACAAGAGAAAGAAAGTTATTTCTAGAAAATATATTCGGTTGATAAAAATAACGGAAGTTCCAAGCGAAGCATTAATCCAGCACGTTGTGATTGACATGTCAAGCACAAGACTAATAGCTCGACAGAGATCTAATTCTCTGACCTAAGCCTTTATTCTATTACACTTGAATACGAGTGAATATTACCTTGAATGCGAATAAAGTCGAATATTATACAAGTCGTTATATGTATCGTCGCTGTCCCCTATGCAATATTGGTAATAGGAATGCAGAAGGAAGAAATGTACAAAAAAAAAAAAATAAATAAATAAATAAATAAATAAATAATCCTCTGAAGGTATCAGAGGAAGTCGTTGATATAAGTCATATCCGAAGGAGAAAGTAAAGCTGAAGAAATGAAACCGTCAAGTAACCCTTTCCAGAATAAGAAAAAACATTTAAATGTAGCCTTAAGCATTTAAATTATCTTTCTCAGAGCAAACCACTACTCTCTTCTTTCACCGATTTTTCTTAACTGAGCAATCCAATCCAGGAGGAATCCATGGCGATTTATATTTGTCACATGTCCCTAAAACATATTGATCCACTTCCCTAATACGCCCCTCGCGAACTTCCAAATCGAACGTACTCTTATTATTATTCGTATTATTAATAAACAAGGAATAATCACTTTATACTGGATATAAATGATAAATTCATAATTTCAAAATTCATAAGTGCGAGCAAGTATAATTTTTGAAAATTATACGCTCTCTCTTCCTTTTATATTTTCTATTAATATATCAATCCATCCTTCTATTTATCTATTTTCGAATGAGAAATAATGCAACGATCTCGATCGCTTAAAATAATCCGTACTTTTAAAAGTACAATAGTATTGATAAAAAAAAAAAAAAAAAAAAAAAAAAACTTAATAATTAAATATCAATTTCAAAGTCGATCTACTGGTGTAACGAAAAATCAGAAGCGCCAGAGTAGATCGAGAAGATGATCTTCGACAGAATAATTCGATGTAAAAGAAATAAAGTATTGGTCCCAAAGTAGTTCAAAGTAGAAGGTAAATAGCTTTATTTTCAAGACTTGCCGATGAATATAGTTGAAAGAGTCCCTAGAGAAATTTGCAGAACTATTCGCACGAGATAGGCATATTATTAAAATATTACGAACGATTTATTTTAAATCAAGTCAGAAGGACATGAGTAAGATGAACGAGCGCTGCATTAAGAAGACAAACTGGATGGATGTCTTAACGGCATGGCGATCGTATATCCGTGGAAATTGATATCGCTCACCTCGAGCATCTACGGGCTACGAGCCCGAGAAATCAAGACTTGGCCTAGTGATAATAGCTGTGGCCTTGGACGCTGAAAGCGTGGCCGAAAATCGAGTGCATCGGTGGCCGTTGTTGGTTACTTATATTATACAATGCTTATTAAAAATATCGTAAATAACAAACGAGCAGATTAACATTATAAAAGCTCAATAATGCTTATGAATTATATTTTAAATTAAATAAAACCCATTTTGTTAGGAGTTGTTAGAAAAAGTCTTGGAACGAACAGCCTTGGAAATGCCCTTTATTTATAAGATATTATTATACATTTAAGTCAATTGAAAAACTCTTTAGTGCATTATGTGAAAATAATTGTAAATTAGAAAAAAGTTCAGCCATTACCGTACTTAATACGCACGTAAATATCCAGCGTATTAAACTATTACCGTAATGACTTATTTTATTAGTCTCTGTACTATTGAATTTAAACAGCATTATCACTATTAATTTTCTCGAAGCTTAAGCTGTAACAGATTCAATATTTAAGAATTTCAAATTTAATTTTTTTTAATAAAAATTTAAATTCATATTTCCCAATAATTTTAGAATCAAGAAATATATTTTTATGTTACATCATTCACACATATTTCATTGAATGTTAGACATTATAATATTCCGTTCGATTTCGTCGTAGAGCAGATCATATAATTAGCGTTAGGAAATATGAAATGCAAAAATTTTAAATATTTCGACTCTTTTAATATACATTTATATATATTATTGATAATAAAGTAAGATAGAAAATAAAGTATTATTTATACAATATATTTCAAATAATTACGTAAATAATAACGTAAATTAAATTTATTTAAATTATTTAAACACTCATTGATGATTTTAGTTCTTTTTTAGTTTTAATGGTATAATTGTAAATAATATTGAAAGTTTTATTTCTACTTATAATGATAAAACGCGAGTCTAGTGTAATAACCGTAACTGACGTAATCATAAAATAGCTTTCATTGTTAACAACTTTTTCACGTATTTATTTATTTAACATTTATTCAATAAATAGTTATTAAATAATACAATACATTATATTATTGGATTCAGAAATCAGTCTGAAATACAGAGAATAATATCATTTAATAGTTAGTGCTACTTTAAAGAGTTTGAGTAAATCATTAATAATGGAAACAGATTTTCTTTGCAAATTGAAGAAATACGAATAATATTTTAAAATATCGCATTTCATTGGTTTCAAAACAGTGCAAAGAATATTTAAATTACATAAGCACGTATTGAGTACGTCGTTTTCAATTTCAAATGAAAGAAATATTCATCTCTTCAATTATTTTTCATCATCGTATTCGTCATCTGAATTGCTTTAGAGAGAGATAGATAGATATATAGATAGATAGATAGATAGATAGAGATAGAGAGAGATAGATAGATAGATAGATAGAGAGAGAGAGAGAGAGAGATATTGTTTTTATGGGCTTCACAACTTATATCTCGGTGAAGAGGCATTAAATTATTCGTAAAAATGTGAGAACTACGCCTAAGTAATTCCCCGGATAAAATTTAAATTTCTTACAATTACTTTTAGTTTCAAACTCTTGCCTGCCATCCACTGATGTTTTTCTCAAATTTCTAAATTAACATCCTAAATATTACGAATTATTATTGAATGTAATAAAAATAAACTTATACTATAAGTACATGAAAGTATCGAATGGCTCGTTCTTTCATTAAGTATTAATATTTGACGAAACTTTTCATTTATAAATGCAACAATGTGTCAAGCTTCACTTATACATTGTCATAATTAAAGGAAAGAAAATAGATACTAAAATGGTTAGACAATTAAAAGAAAAATTCTTTAATAATTCTTTAGAGATAGAATATTATATTCGAAATAAAAATAATACAAAGGCTTACTTTCACTTATCGTGGTTGAATAAAAAAAAAAAATAAAATAAAAAAAAAATTAAAATCTTAATGCATTAATTGAATAAAATATATTTACACTTAATAAAATAAATCTTATATTACAGAAATATAATTGAGAAATTGAATGGGAATATTAAAACACTGAATTTGAATAATTTTATGTAAGATATTCTCGATTATTAGATAAACTAACATAGGCATATACAGATGAGAGTGAGCTAAGGTGTGAGTAGACGTGATTTATGATAGTTTCAAATACATTCTGTTGTGCGTTATAAAATCAATAAATAATAAATTCAAAGAAAAATGACGATGTGAATAAAATACTTGCCAATTTGACGTCAAGACCGTATACAATACAGCATCATTAGCTCATTAGTTTTTAACTTTCAAATAGGTAATCATTCATAAATACAGCTATTACTATAGAGAATATACAAAAAATGTGTAATTGATTGTCGTTATTATTGGAAATGTCAATAACGGTATATAAATTGTATATAATGCAGTAAAGTATCTCGATAGAACTTTAATATTGTCTAAAATCGAATTCAATATATTATCATTTTCACGCTGTTTTATTTATATTTCCATTTCGAATGTTAAATACATGATCTACAAGACGTCCATGACCATTTGATAAAAATAGAACATTAAAATGGTCGTTACAACCGTAGTGCAACGGCAGTTGAATGTTGTAAAATTTTATTACAACTACTTCTATCTATATCTATTTATTTAAGCCTCTCTTCCCTCGTGACAAATTATCACCGACTCGCTATCTGTTCGGTTACCTCCCTCTGTCACCCTGTCGCTGTCTCATTCCGTTCTTGTGCCTCTCTCTCTCTCTCTCTCTCTCTCTCTCTCTCTCCTCACTCCCGCCCCCTATCACGCTCTCTGGCCCTACGCATGCAGATGTATAAATTGTCCAACTTTTTAATGATTTGCTGAACGACTCGCGCACTATCGTACGTCTTACTGGTGCAGCAAATACAGCAAATACAGCAAATGTATGTAGTTCTTAGTCGAATATCTGTCCGCTACACGAGTCTCTTCGGCTCTTTCATTTAAAACGCTTCCCACTTGCGCCCGTGTGAAGCTAGGGAGCGCCGTCTCCGTCAATTGGTCTCACCGCTGGTATGGAAGTGGGCCTCGATGGGCACGCGAATGAATGCCGAGAGCGAGCGGCGACCTACTAACGTATGAGCCACGCCACTACGCATGCGCCTTAAATCTACGCGAAAATGAGTTTCGTTGCCCGACCCGTAACGCTATACCAATAGCGTTAAGGCATTAAAAAACGAAAGAACAAAAATAATATATATATATATATAATAAAATAAATGGACGTGGTATAGTGACCGAAAGGAATGAAAACTAGGGAGACGAATAATCGAGTTCACTTTCCCCAAATTTTGTACAAATGATTCAGCCAGAACCGTAAATAATTATATATCGCGTGTAACTTAAATCGCTATTTGATTATTCAGAGTGCGATTGCATTGAGCTTTTAAAAAATACTTTATGTACATTACGATGGTCAAAATAATACAATTACCAGGATAACCATCGAATTAATTAATTGTACGAGTAAAGTTTATACGTTTAATTTATTTATATATATATATATAACTCTTTGTCCTTTTTTAAAAAGAAATCAGTCTTTACATCAGAAGAACTGGTAAAAATGTTTTTAATTATTATTAAATGAAATATTTTATAGCTTATGTAATTACTGTGAAAACAATATTAGTAATAAAAACTATTAAAAAAATAAAATATATATATATATATATATGTATGAGTATTGATTTTCATTACGTATTTGTATATTTTAAATGATATTATTCAGATATCAACTGAATATTTAATATTAACAATGTGTTCAAAATTTATTTGAAATAATTTAATGTCTTATTTATTTATAACAATATGCTGCATATACATTTGAAATTATTTAAAAACGGTCAGGTGAAAGTGAATATATTTGATAAATTATATAGCGGTTGCAGATCATCGGTTTTTGATTTTGTGAATGTCAATAGTATGCGTATATTTAACAGAAAAAGAAATGGAAATTTCTTCAAATAATTCAGTAAAATATTATGTACATATGATTTGGTCTCAAATATTTACTAGCGCGTGTTTAAAACTATTCATAAAAAGTATATTAATATGTAAATTTTGTATAAATGTACATCTGAAGTTTCTACTTTTAAGTAATGTAAATATATTTAAAAACCATTTACATACTCTTGTCATCTTAAATCATAAAAATGTATAGAAATAATATTGTCCGTTTAATTTAAATTAAAATAAAATTACATAAATCTCATCTTTAGAATCTCAAATTCATGTTTAGAACAAATAACTAAATAATTAAAAAATTATAAGAAACAAATTAAGATGCGAAAGTTACTGAACGTCAAATTATAAGGATTTAATGAGAATTTAATTAGATTTAATACCTTAACTGTATAAAATGTGATAATGAAAAATATAAGTCTGAAGTTCGATATAAATGAAAAGTTTAAAATTATAGTTTAAGTACGGCATGGTCAAGGAGCACAAAAATTTAATTAATCATATGGATATATATCAGCTGAACAATGTACTACGCTCTCAAACTCCACAGTCTTCCGGAATGTATTGCTTATAAAGCTATAGATTGTGTATTACCTGGAAAATCGTAAAATGAAATTAATTAAGCCGTCTAAAACTTATATCTGGAGAGGCTTGATTATATAATTAGAGTAGTTCGCCATAAAGTTGAGTCGAGTCGAGGCGAGTTTCCACTGGAATATCATGAGAATTTATTTATAAATTTGCTCGTATGCTGCGTACGTATCATCTATATGTATACATAGTTAAAATTATAATAAGACTTTTAGGCATTTCATTATTTACATAGTGAACTGGTAGAGCTAAATTCTTAAGGGATGTAGACAGGAAATAGAAAATTACGAATTACGAATAAAAAGATTCTTATAAATAAATGATGATAATTATATTTATGAATTAAATATCAAAGGTAACATTATACCGAAGACAAACTCATGACTCTTTTCGACCTAATTCTTCTTTGACTTCCGAAATTATGAGAGAAACGTAAGATATAAATGTTGTAAATCTCACAACTACATGTGACTTGTAATTCTTTATAGTTAGAATACACGACCGTCTATACGACGAGAAAATCGATTGTATATAAGAGTACTATTTCTTGCGAAAACATATCTGATTTATCGCCATGTACGTTAATAAAGGAAGTAAGTTCGAGTGTGACAGTAGTCGCGCTGTTACAACTATAAAGCTGTGCTGCGTTGTTTCAAAATGACATTACTCTGTACAATACCATCGAACTCCTGACTTATAAATCGCTCCCTTGCAACAGTTATAATATATGAAACTACCAATGCATAAACTTGTGTCCTCAGACAAATGTATATATGTATATATGTATATATATGTACATATATATATATATATATATTACGTATGATGGCAATTGTTCGTCGAATAGTATTAAAGTTGATACACGACATAATTTCAGATCGGTCTGTCGTAACAAATCATTAGTCTTCAAATTCAGTATTAAGAATTAGAATAACCGAGGAGAATTTTTCTTCCACCCTTTTTCCAAAGTTTTCTTATTATACCAGTTATACTTAACTTTACTTGGCTATATTAAACTAATAAAATTATTAAAAAAACAAAAACAAAAAAAAAACAAAAAAATCCTTCTATAACCAAACGAGAAGCCGTAGATGAAATTAAATTCTTTAATTTCAAAAGCATCCCGCACTTCTAAGAATTATCAAATATTACGTGATTTTGATGATCAATAATTTTCAACAGTTTCTTAAACAGTTATTTAAACAGAAGACTGCATATGAATTCCGAAAGAGGGATTTACGTACGATTTCAATATTTCTCCAGAGTAGTACAACTATACTCATTATTATTATTATTATTATTATTTTTATTATTATTGTTGTTGTTGTTATCATTATCATTACATAAATACAGCTATCGCTATATTATTTCTAGAGTCGATGGAAAAATAATATGCATATTTTTAAATAATTATCACGAGGTATAAAAGATACGAGGTATAAAATATACAAAAATTATTAAATAATAGAACATATGTAACATAAAGTCTGAAAGATAAATAAAACAAAAGGAGTACATAATTTAATGTTAATATCAAAATTAATTCAACTAATTTTTTTATATTAAAAATGATCGTAAGAAACCAATATATTTTTTATTTTACATAAATTTTAACTAAGTTTTCTACCATTCTCTTATTAATTATGAATTTTTAAACAATATTAATATTTATTAGACATCTATTGACAATGTTGAAGATGTTTAATATTAATAAATGTTATTCCATATTTAATACGAATATGTTCATATAAGTTCATATAAGATACATAAGTTCTGCATTAGTAAATATACCTATCTTTAATAATTTATTTTGTATTGTTTATTTATCATAAAATTACATTGAATAGTTAATATTATTTGAAAAATGCTATTCTGTTTTTAAAACGCTTTGATGTGGGAGCACATTAGTAAACCTATTTAGATAGGAATATTCGCTAGTTCTTGATACATAAAAGAAAATTACAAAATGAAACGCGTATCAAGGCTTTTTTGTAAGCATTAATGACATATCGAAAAATATTGGATATATATAAAATTATAGTTAGCCGTCATAAGATCAATTTATATCATAACAGTATTTTAATGGCATCGTTATTTTTCAATGACTTTTACTAGAAGAAAGTTCACATACCATGATACGATCGTAAATATGCGAATGAAATGTAGATTCTATACTACACTAACGATTACTAATCACTTCTGTTATTAAGGTAATTCAACGGTATAGCATTTCATTATTAATACAATACAAAAAATATTATTAAAAACTTTAATGGTAGCAAATAAACAATATGTTTTGAACATTGTATAATATATATTGGCTTGTCAATAAACAATAAATATTACTAAATATCCTTATATCTAAGGCAGAATCAAATTATAGTACGCATTTTGAACTGTTTTTATTATTATTATTATTATTATTATTATTATTATTATTATTATAACAGAAGCTTAATTTACAAACGTATACATAAATTTTCTAATTTTTCTAATTATAAAAATGATATCGCTAAACTGAATTCCAAATACTAAATTTCTACACATAATAATAAATTATACAATTAATTTATCATACATTTATAATTGTATTTAGGCAGAATTTCATTAGTAAGCAAATAGAATTTATAATAAGGTACGAAATGTAGTGTTTTTAGTTTTTTTTTCTTTAATTTATATAAAATAGCGTTTAGAATTATAAGCAATATTTATTAAACTAGTACTGTATGAGTAGTTTTTCAAGTTGTGAAAGGGATTATGAATGTCCACTCTCAGGGTGAAAGTCTAATACTACAATATTACAGTTATTTCGTAATCCCAATAAACAAATTTACGCATAACTATATAAACTTTTGTTATTCATACGAATTAGTATTCAAAAGGTTAATGCCTCGTTTCCTAGAATCACATAATTTTATATACAAACATTTTGAATCTGATGACTAATACCTCATTTTGGTATTTTTTTCAATTCTTATACTTCTACAATTTTTTTTCAATTTACATGCTGGAAATAGCTTAATATACTTGCACCTGAAAATATATATACCTATGTAAATACTATATATTAAACATTATATATGTAAGAAAAATTTTTAATACATATTTGGAATACTTTACATTATTTTAGAATATCATTGAAAATTATATTTGAAGTCTGCATCCCGATAAAATTAAATATAAAAGATTGGGTGAGAATAATAGAGAAAAAAATTGAGAGAGAGAGAGAGAGAGGTGATTAGTGAAAAATAGAGAAAGATAAGTAATGAAATGATTGAAATATAAAAATTTGTCGGAGTTTGTGTGCAAATCAATTTAAAAGTTCTATGTTTTATTTTATACATGTATATCAGTTAATAAATTAAAAATCATTTACAATGCTAATAAAGTATAATAAAATAATATTTGTAATGAAATTGAATTTAATTTACAGTAATATTCTAGTTAAACATAATATTAGAAAAGGTTAATTTTACAAAAAGTTTATGAGTTATTCAACTACTTGTCTTAATATGCCTAATTTATATTCATAGACTTTAGGGAAATTGATACACGAGAAAGTTACTTGGAAACGAATGGCTGCGTTAATAACGTATAGAAAATCAAATGCTTAAAATAATGAAATCAAACTCCTAAATTAAAAACTATTGATAATGTATTTGCAGTAATTAATTAAAGGATTTTTTGAGGAAGTATTGGCCATGCATTAGTATACGTGAGACTTGGATTAAAACACTTTAAGGGATGAAAGATCGTCAATATGGTCTGAGTTTCACGCACACACTGACTAGAGTCTGAATAAGACGATCCTTGTCAGATATACAAAAGGAAACGTAGAATCTCATGAGCATGCTATTTTGACGATGGGTTCTTCCATGAATATATGAGTATATGCTTAAGGCAGATCGATACGTATATTAGACAGAAACCAGGAGCCGAAGGCGACTCTGTAACTGTGGGAAACGTGCATCATATTCCAAAGGCATAATTGTGCGTGTTTCTACACTGTTCACTTAAATTTACATACCCTGATCTCAGGGCAATTATCCAGGCATTTGTCATTCATATTTTATTTGCCTTTATTATCGTGCTTTATTATTATGGTCGATGGTTTCAGAATATTTCTTCTAAATTCTAAATCTTGCAAACTGTTTGTATAAATAACAGCCGCTTTCTAAATATTATCTTATGTATTTATATAAACTGTCGCGATCTCAATACGTTTTTATAGAATCAAAATGTAATATTAAAGAAGTATTATTATTATTATTATTATTATTATTATTATTTACACGTATTCGTTATATCTTGATGACTAGCCTCGACGATCAGGCACTTCAGAACAACTGTACAGATGATCACTTGAGACGAGTATTTTCATTTAATTTATAAAGTATATTTAAATTGCTAGTTAAATTACATTATTTTCTTGAAAATGTATTCCTATTATTTATTTAAATCATTTTCTAAAGTCTTGGTTATGAAAGTGCAACTAGCTTATAATCATGAACGAGGATGTATCGGTTATTATTTCTTACTATCGCACCTAATATAATTAATATTATGTTTAATATTACTATGTAATACAATATTCTAATAAGATTTTTTGATGCCAATCACAACTACATTTAAATAGCTATATTTTGGTAAAATTTAGCTACTTACATTGCATTCGTTGCAAGACAATTTCTAAATATCACAGTTAAACTTATTAGGTTCGTAATGTAAATAAATATCTCATAAAAAGGATAATCCCAGTTACCCAATAGAGCCTTCTAATGAAATATTTGCTTCTGAATAAAATTCAGAATTTTCACCCGAGGAAGGAAGAAATGACAATCAATACAGAGACGCGTAAATTCTTTCTAGTAGTGCACACAGAATACACAGAAGGTCAGTAAGAATTTGGTAAAAACAGAGAAGAGTAACGAAGCTGAAAATAAGCCGAGGTTTGCAGTAAAGATAATGGAGACAGAGAAGTTCCGGAGAAAGCTAAGCGAAAAGGTGAGATGAGATGGGCAGGTAGTAAAGTTCAGTAATTTAAAATTTATATCGCCACCGAAAATGGCAAAACTAAATCATGCTCACCTCCTTTGGGGCGGTGAATTAATGTTTTTGCAAGAAACTGGCAGTTCCTTGAAGGGTTAGTAGAGACTGTCGTTAATGTCGAGGATATTCGAAGGACCGATCGCTTCGGTAGCTCTATACTGTCAATAAAACATAAAAAAAAAAAAATAAAAAACAAAAATAAAAAAAAATTATTTGAATTCTTCGAGTTGCTCGGATTGCTCGAAACGTCAAGATCGGAATAAAAACAAGAATAAAAATCACCTCAATTATTCTGTACGGTTGTCTAACGAAAAGAACATTAAGTGATAAGACGATTAGTTATTACGATCTCTTACAGTCGTACAACTGCATACAAGACAATAACAATATTGATTAACGGTGGAATGTTTCAAAAGGGACAGGGGAAAACTATAGAAAGGGGCTGTGAACGTTATTTTATAAGTAATTATCGAGAGCGAGGGAATATCGATTATGAATATTTCCAGAATTGAGCAATATTTTAATGCGCGAGCGTGAAAAATGATAAAATTAAAATGTGAAACGAGAAATAAAAATGTAAGTGAAGAAGATGGAGCTTCATTGGAAAATATTACGAGGCTTGCTTTCGAGCATATTTCGAGCCTCGAGTTGATATAACTGCTCGTCTGTAGTATATTGAGTACTTGCTGGGTCAGAGGCCGCATCAGATGAGGATTACTGATTCTGTTTTGATTTACTAACAATGAGAATTACCAACCACTTTGATTTAAGCCGCAGATTAGAAGAATATATATATATATATATATATTTTTTTTTTATTTTTTACCTCCTCTCCGAAGATGTGCATGAGTGCAAACATACGTGCTTAAAGATTTATCAAAGTAATGAACCCTAACAGTTTTTTCTTCAACTTCAATAGTTGTAATCATAAATATAAATATTATTATTTTATACAAGGGCTGCTATAAAATTCGTACTGCATACGTTTTTCCAGGTTGGATAAGCCTGGCTTCTCGTATAAATATTAATAAAAAAGTATAATTTATATTTTCATGTATTTTTACTTTATGGAAAACTATCGATTGTGAATAAAGTACAAACATTTATTGAGAATAATTTATGTCATAAAAGTCAAGAATCAAAAATTTTAAATGACAATCTTTTTAATTTTATTATATTTACTGCCGGATAAATCGATTTTATTGAAATACGTCACTTAATAAAGCCTTTCATTTTATAGTATTTCATTATTTACAAGTTTTAGAATTTACATAAATAAGCTACGTAGCATGCCTAACTGTAAATATAACTTGTCAATAGCTCCATTATGAATATGGTTGAAAAATCTTTTCTATTGTTTAACCAATTTAATCAATGAGATTGATACTCAACTAAGTATGTTTAAAATTTCAGTTTCACGACTAGTCTATGTATAATACTATTACTATTACGTCTAAATTACTAATTGTAAGTTATATTACTTAGATTCATATCTATAATATTAACAGTCGCTATCTTCAATCCTAAATTTTTATATTGTCTTTAAAGTCGAAGTTTTTGAGAGAGAAAAACGTTTTGCGATAAGGTATTTTTTTTTTTTTTTTTATAAAAAAATCAATAAAAAATATTACAATAATATGACGTAGTTTATTTTTAAGAAATAAATAAAAAGTCATGATTGGTTAACAGAAATGATTAGAACAAAAGATAATTCTGATAAGAAGTTAAAAATACTCTTTTATTTGAAGTAAGTAATTTTAGAATAATAGTTAGACAAAATTCTAATATTTATATTTCATTAAATTATAAATTGAACATTATATCAAAGAATTACCACTATTACCACTAAAAATCTGTAATATCAATGAAATAATTATAAAATTGAAATTAACAGGAAGAAATTCATATTGCTCTGAAATTCAATTGACTTTTATTCCAATAAATATAGGCTAATTAGTACTTCACGCTATATATTTAACAGAATGCCTTACAATAGTAAGTAAAACCATAAATAAAAATGCAATTAAAATGTAATTCATACAAAAAAATTTAAAGGAAATAAAAATACTTTTAATTAAGATTTATTTTAATTTTATGTTAACTATCTTAAAAATAAAATAAACCTATTTTGTAATAATTTATGAAACGTTAAATCAAATTTTAATTAAATTTAGTATTCGTATTTGCTAGTCTGTTTTTTAAATTAATTTTAATAAGCATAATAAATAATATTAAACAAATTTCGTTAGAATTTATTTATGTAAATTATTATACTGCATATCCTAATTTTACTTAATAGTATTCTACAAAAAATAAATACAATTTTATTTATTATTGAATAACAATCTTATTAAAATTGTTTAGTCATATAACAATCGGTTTATCAATCAGTTATTTTACTTAATTTTGACAGTAAAAATATTATTAAGAAATTAAAATTACCTCATATTGAAAATACTTTATATATTTCGCATATAATCTATATTTTTATTTTAACATTATGTCAAAATTTTAATTTATTCGTCAATAATTATTAAAAAAGATTTTCTTTGCTCATGTTTATGCTTGTAATTTGTATACATAATTTAAAACTATAATTATATCAATTACAACAAATGTACTACACATTTTATCTAATTAATTAATTACTATTTAAAAAGTTTTTAAAAAATTTTAATTTTAAATAAATTTGTTATTATTTTGATTAATAAAAGCATGGTATTTTGAAACAAAATTTTTTCAACTAATAGTTTTGGAAAAAGGGTGAAAATTGTATGTGCTACTCTATATTAGTAAATTTCAAGACTGTGTTGTTTTGCCATCAAGATAAGGATTCATAGATGCTAATTAATATCTGCTGGTATGATCAGAAAAGAGGAAATTGAAATATACGAAAATTATAGTACGTACTGGAGTACAGGGTTATGCTGATATAAAAAAGATGACAAGGGATAAGATAGAGAAATATGAGAAAGAAATGAAGAGAAATGCGAAAAAGGATGAGAGAAAAGGATGAGTGGGAGAGGTGACAGAGGCATGAGCTGTAGGGGAGGGGGGGAGGTACAAGTGGAAGGTGGAGTGTAAGTAAAAGAGAAGGAGAGAGGGAGAGAGGCAAAGAGAGAAGTTTGAAAAAGGAAGGATAAAGAGAGAAATGGTGAGAGATAAGAAGGAAGGTAGAAAGAGGTGGGTGTAGAAGAAAAGAGAATCCTTGCTAGCTAAAGAGACGTACGTTCCCACACAAGCCTCCCAAGATGCGCCCTGGCATCTCTCGAGAAGACTCATGCAAGTACCCCTGAAGAGATACCCAGGAACTGATAAAAACAGCTACAAAACTGCCTACCGGTGTTTTCTGCGTTTTGCTCCTGCGTTACACTCCTTCTCTACCATCACTCTCTCTCTCTCTCTCTCTCTCTCTCTCTCTCTCTCACTCTCACTCTCACTCTCACTCTCTCTCACTCTTATTTCGGCTTACCTACGCCGTCGCTACCTACCATCGTCACTCTTTCTTCTTCTACATTCACTTCTTTTTTCCTGTCGCTATTATATGCCCGTGAACCGTACCAATAATACCATACCGCTTTCTTAAACAATTTTTTTATTCCGCCGTCTTTGGGAGCTGCCTGATCACCTTATTGACTTTTTATTTTCTTTTATAGCCCATGCAACCTACTACCTCTTGCTTTCCTTCTTCCGACCACGTGTCATAGCATTGATTCGGCTCCCCCCCCCCCCCGCCCCATCCAAAATCCCATTTCACTTTGCCACTCATAATACACGAATTCATTTGCTCAATCTCTCTTTCAATGTTTCTGATTTCTCAAGCCGTTTCTTCTTCCAATATCCAAATTTCAAGAAGATTTTCAAACAGGATCTCATCTTGTTTACCCGATTAACTATCATGGACCAAACATTCGTATTTATACCGATAATCCTTGCATTATTTCTACTTGGAAGGAAGGAAATCAGAATCGATCATAATACATGATTCTGTGAAAGTAAAGATTAGATGAATAGAAGTAATAGTTAGACGAAAACATTTTATCAGCAATATTTTTCATGTAAAGCTAACGATATGTCGTAAGTATGAAGCTTTTTTTCTACAACAAATGTCTGTATAAATATTATAAAAAAATAAGTTCCCTTTTTTTTCTTTTTTTTTTTTTTTTAAAGAAGAATAAAAAAATATAATTTATAATTAATATAATTTAATACATATAATAAATGTATAGTATTTATTTCGTTTTTTTTTTTATATAAATTGGCTTTTGTCTTTATAATTAAGAAAAATATTCTAGAAATTATTTTGAATACGTAATACCTTCAGATAAAATTCAAGAAAATGATAGAGTTTTTTTTCAGTACATAAACATTATTGTCTTTTATTAAATTTTGTTATAAATAAAAACTATTTATTTATCAAATAAAAGCTTGTAGAGAACATGCTTTTTTTTTATAAAAATATTATAAAAATCAATTATAACCTAAAAAGAATAAGAAATGTTACAAGCCATTAGAATAGATATTGCCAAGAATCATTATTGAAAATTTTATAGCTCAGTTCTAATTTCAGTAGAAATACCAATATAATTCTTCTGGCAATCCGCTAAAATACCCTACATCTTAGTAAAAATCACATTCGGTAAAAATTTATCTTTATTTCTTATGCTAATACGTATCGGATGTATATGGAAAAAATGCATAAAATATTTATTTTAAATAAATAAATCAATGTGATTCTGCTTTGTTATTTATTATCGACAATCATTGCCAATACATGTGGCATAGTATTGGTTAAATGCAGGCTCATTAGCACAATTCTGATAATAAAGCCGAACATACGAAAGCTTCTTATCTCTTTTCCTTAGCTATTCTTTTCTGCTTGTGGCTCATAATTGTGAGCGTGACCTTTGATCGAAGAAATATTAACGTATACAATTTTGCATTGCTCTGATTGCGACAATACCAATTTGTAGCGTGGGAATGGTTTCATAAAGAAAGGAAAGATAATACTCAATCCGTCTTCTAATGGCACCATTATTCCTACTACCCTCGATCTTTATTTCAAACAGCAATTCGTCGAACATTAGGAAGGAAAACGTTTATTTTTTTAAAACTTTAAGACTTTTGCGCCTTAAGTCAACAATTTATCATTACTGACGTAGTTTATATTCAAATTACGTATCTATATTTTATTCATTTTTTATTATTATGATATCAAAGAGACTGAAAAGAAATATTAAATTTATATTTCCTAATGATAAATAACCCATTCTTTATTTATGAGCATTTTTTCTTTTTCTTTTATCATATGATCAAGTGATTACTATTTCAACATTTTTATAAATATTAACTGAATTCCATTTGAATAAGTAGTAAATTTTCTCAATTTTCTTAACTTATCTTCATTATCAGCTATTTTTACGATGTAAGACATTAAAAACATATCATAAAAGTATAAATGTTCTCAATATTTAATAACATTATTGCTTGTTAATATAGTATTAATTGAAAGTTCTAGAATAATTCGGAATCATTAAAAAAATGATAGATTTGAAATTAACTTTTATCGTATATAATTATAATTTTAAATGTTTAAACATATTTTTAATTTCGTTCATTCGATTCTAAATTTTAATTAAATTTAGTCTTTCAACGTGTTATAAACAGTTATAAATATTAATTTTGTTTATAAAATGGAACAGTTTAAATTAATTTCAATAGAATAGTTGAAATGTAACAAAGGTTCAGTAGAAAATGTTTAAAAGATATGGAAGTACTTCGTACACAATTTTCCAAAACGTTTATTGTATTACTACAAATATTCTGAAAGACATAATAATTTTCAACCAGTTTCCATCTACAGAATTGACTTTAATTCATGTATTTATAAATGCACGATCATAAAAATATTGAAAAGAACTGAACAATAATTAGTGATGTGATAATTTAATTATTGTATTAAAATATCCTGAGAAATATTATAATTAATGTATTAACATATGTTGATAAATATTTCTTATACGTATAATAATATTAAATAAACTGTAAAATAATATAATTATTTTACATGTTTATTATAGACTATTTTTTTAATTAAGATGCAAAGTATTACTAATCAATTTGGTATTGTTACTGTCTTTCTATAATATTCTAAAGTCACATTCATGTCATCATTATGCCCGGCACATTATATCGGACAGTAGTTATAAGTCAAACCATTCTATACGCCCGATTAGGTATTCACATTACGTTTTGAATATGAATGTATCACATCTTCCTAACGCTGCATCACTATTTCAGATGAAGTCTGACCTTAATAGACTTAATACCAAATTCCTTGTTTAAATTATATTTGGAATATAAGTTCGTATTTTTAATATACTAGTTAATAGTTTATTTTGAAAATGAGAAATTTTAATTTTTTTGATAATATAAAAGACAAAACTATTATATTAACTGATTCTATTGGCATAACTAATATATTATAAATTATAATGAGTCTACATATAAAATTATCAAATTCTTTATAACTAAGTAAAATTATCTAATCAAAGATCCAATATAAAATCTATTATTTATAGTTTAAAAAGATTATTTAAGTTTACTGACTTCGAAACGAGATATACCAGATGAATTCTTACTAGATTCAGATTTGATTTCCTTTATACATTTAATTTTATACTTTTTATCATATAAATGAAATTAAGGCTTGTTGGCATTCTGATGATATGTAAAATGAGATAAATAATAGTAATAATATTGTACTGCAGTACTTACTTCTTTTAACGCTACCTTGATGCCAAGCTTCGTATATATATATATATATATATCTACATATATGTACGGAATTGTGGAGCGGTGGAAGGGGGGGGGGCTAGAATTCACATTTCGTATGCGGGGAATAGCCAATAAGCGTGGAATTGTATTACGCTTGCAACAAAAACGTGTTCTCTTTATTTTTGCTATCACGAACGAATCCTAGAAATAGGAGATTGCCCCAGGATGCGGACAAGGAGGGGATTATGGGTAAATGAGAAATGGAGAGAGTCAATTACGACGAGCGATAATGAGCGATGACGTGCAATAGCCTGTAAGTTAAAGGGAAGAAGTTTATTATTGATGAAAATGAAGTTAAGAGGCACCGGATAATAATAATTTTCACTTTCAAAATATTATTACTCATACAAAGGACGATCAAGGTTGTTACTCTAATGCAATCGTGACTACGATAAATTTTTACGCGAAACTGTCGATAGCTACAAAACATTATTTATGTTATTATACAAAGATAAACCGCTCGTTTAGAATATTTATTAAATAATAAAAACATTGCTATTTTAGAATAATATACCTATTATTTTCTTTTCTTTTCTTTTTTTTCAGTTATAAAAAGCCATATTAATATGATTCATAAAAATTTTTTATAATTGACTTTAATCTTTTATAAAAATATTAAAAATATCATTATGATAAATATCACTGAGATCATGAAATCGCACGATATTTACAATGAATCTGTATAGAGCACTCGGATCACTCTCGTACATGATCTTATGAATGTTATAAAAGTTATATCGATATGGTTAAATTTTACAGATCATACGTTATTTCATTTTTTCTCGTTGCAGCATAAATGATATGCAAATACATTTTTTCGATATACTGGTTATGTCTTGAAACGACACGGAAGCAGCTCGTGAATATTACATATTTAGCTTTTGATAGGAAATAGAAATTATATTAAAAACGGTTTCTACTTACTGTTATTTTATTGTTTACTTATTATTATTTACTTATTTTATTATTATTAATTTCTTTCATTAAATAAGGTATTTTATCATTACACGTAAAATAACTTGAAGATCAATTACCATTATGAATTCCATTACTTTCAATATCAATTCATAATCTTAAATATTTAATCACTTGCATTACTATTTTTTCTCTTTTTCTTTCTTTCTTTCTTTTTTTCTTTCTTTCTTTATCTATACTATCCACTATACTTCTATCTTTTATCTCGCAATTATATTAATCTTTTACTACTTTGTTATTTGTTTTAATAAAATTACAAATCATATTAAAAGGATAAAATAAATTATTCCCTGTAATTTCTTAGTTATTTCGTAATTACGTCTGCCTTTCTATCTATTAAATTATTCGAATGTAAATTAAGCAGGCATTTCACGTTATTTATATAAAGTAAATATTATTATTGTTAAAAGGTTAAGAGGAATTCTTATAATAAGTTCTGGTTTATTAGAGTTGCCAAGTTGTGAAAACTATTTACACACAGACCAAGAGGATGTCCGTAATATATAATAAGTATTCACATTAAACAATAAATTCAATAACATGACCGTTTATTATTTTAAACTCCAGAACCTTTTTTTATAAGCCATAATAAGTAAGTTTGGTATTGACAGACAATGTGAAAATATTTTACCGTAGCTACTTTATTTATTGTGTGAGTAAAAAACGATTTAAGCCGAGAGAACAAGTTAACCGTAAGAGGGCTCCGGAGAATGCACTTTTAATGCAAGATATTGCCTTCAGAAGCAGCTGTCAGTACTTTGAAAAAAGAAGTATTGAGAAGCGGAGTGAAAACAATGAGGGTAACAACGCAATACCGAGATAAACTGTCAATCCGGCCCCACTCGGAGACCTTGAAAAGGTAAACATACTGCATCTATGGCATCTCTTCTTCGTCAACAACTCTTCATTCCTCATATCATTATTATTATTATTATTGCTATTGTTATTATTATTATTATTATTGTTATTATTATTATTATTATTTACAAATATACAAAATATTATCAATATTTTGTATTATTATTTAATATTATTTAATGTCGTTTTTATGAATAAATTAATTTTTATTATAAATTTTTTTATTATATTAATTTTTATTCTTACATAGTGATGAATAATTATAGAAATAATACATAGAGATGAATTATCTTTACGTCATTAGTTTTCTCAACAGAAATTTATTATTTTATTTATTCCATTCGATTTTTAATTATCTATTAATATTATTTCAATTTTTTTCATAATGTGCAAAGCATTAAATGATCGAATATTCATAATTAAATTGTTCCAGACAAATATTATTCTATAAACTACTAATTTGTTTACATATTTGTATACATAGATAAAAATTTATTTTAAAATCCTACATGATAAATTAGTTAAATTAATTTAGTAAAAAAATTTTAAGTAATAAAAACAATTAAATCTTATAAATTATTGATAAATAATATAAAAAAATTAATTCAATAAATTATCATAAAATTATCATAAAAACGATTTTGTTATTTCCTTTATATACTTTTATTCTTTAATCACACAATATTAATTATAAGTACAAAATTTTATAACATATCTTAAATTATATTCAAATTTTTAATATAGTTAATGCATCCTTCCTTTATTTAAATAATATTAACTTACAGAAAAATTCGGTGTATAATATTAAATAAATTTTTTATTATAGTTTCTTTTTTTAAATCATAAAATAATTTTTATTAGTATATATGCTATAAAAAGGTATAAAAAGAAACTATAATATATAAAACGCTTATTATACATAAATTAAATATAAATTAGTTAGAGATATATAAATATTAAAAATATTTCCATTTTTGGAGATTTTTAAAATATTTATTAAATGAACTATGCTTTATTAAAATAGAAAAATTTAATACAATAATTACAAAAGAATAGTATCATTGTACACAATATATTATCCCCTAAAAAGGTTAAAATGATTGAAGTCATTACTATACAATAAAATAACTTTATCTACATCGATTATACAAATTTCTTATAAATAATGCATCATCATAATAATGCAAGTTCCTCAAAAAATATATTTATATGTTCTAAAAATTTCATATTAAAATTAGTTAGTTGCTAATAATTATTATCAAAATTAATTTTTCTTCATTAAATATTAAATTTTATAACATAGCTATTAATATCACCACGCCGATATTCTAGATTTTTATTACATATTACATAAATTATATTAACGTTACAAATGTTTCACGAGTAATAAATAAATCAGTGTATATAAATCGCCATTAATTCAGAATAATTTTGAGTCCTACTAGAATATAAGTAATAATTAGGTATTCCCGATAAACTTTATTTACAAATTTTTTTTATTACTCCTTCACTTATTATTTTTTTTGACAGTTCAATTACGAAAAGAATTATAAAATTATGATCAGTTATATATAAAATATCATGTATTTTCGAATAAATCGTTATCGTTATCGTTACTTGCACAGTAAATAATGTAATAGTTATTTAAGGAAGCTTACCCTAGAAACGTTTGCAAAGCGTAATTTTTTTTTCATACTAGTAGTAGTAGTAATAGTAGTAGTAATAATAGTAGTAGTAATAATAGTAGTAGTAGTAGTAGTAGTAGTAGTAGTAGTAGTAGCAGTAAAGACCAACGCCTCAAATTATGCAGTAATTAAACATATGTCAATTTTAAGAAATTAATAATAATAATAATAATAATAATAACAATAATAATAATAAAAGTACAGTATCAGGAAAATCATTAAAGATTGCCTGTTGTATTTGTAGATCACAATCTGTAGCAATTATTCAATGTCCGACTTTTGTTTTAGTATTTGTTGAGTCGCTGACATTATATCATAAATTAGCTTTGTTACATGTAGAATGATTGACACTCTTCATACGTATAAATGCGAAATACGAAATAATCTCGCGTCTCCGGCATATTCATACAATTAACCCCATCTGGTTCCATTTCTTAGAAACCACTGGAATTGTTGTGCAGCTCCCTAAAATATAAATAATTTATTAAACTTCGTTATTTTAAAGTTATTTAATTAGAATTATTTAGTTCGTGTATATATAACGAACAATGTCTTACGACCATAAACAAATTTATAGTATCAATAAACTTTTATGTAATAATAATTCATGTCAGTACACATTGAATATAATAATAAGTACGATAAGTATGAAAATAATAATTCATTTTTAAACTACACCTAAGCATTTTGAAATATTTACGTACTATTATCATGTGCTAAAAATGATTAATAGTAAGTACGTAGTATATTTAGTGTATTAATAGTAATGTACATAGTACATTTAATTACAATCTATAAAAATCCATTGTAACTGTATACAAAGAATTCCTATAGGTAATTGGAAAATGGATTATAAGCTATATTTATTGAGCGAGGTTTGTTATATTAATAAAAATCCGAACTGCATTCCTTTCCCCGATCCAAGACGCGTAATGAAATTTGTTAATTTAAAGTGACGTTAAAAGAATCGCTTGATTACGATTTTAGCTTTTAACCATGATTTGCTCCAGAATAATTATATAAAACGTGTGAGAAATAAATAATAGTGAAGAATGAAGATAAGAGAAAGAGAAGACGATGATCGTAAGGGATAATATTCGCTACGTGATGACGAGAGAGGCGTTAAAAATACTTCAACTGACCGTGATAGCGGCACCGAGAAACTGACCGACTGCTCGGGTCATGCCGATCGCGGCATTGACTACTTGGTTCCCAACCAATCCTTCGTCCCGATCCAAGGAGCCGTCGGCACCGCCGCCAGCACCAGCTATCCTACTGCTATCGAAAATACCGAAGTTCCCGAACAGTGGCGGAGGGTAGGTTGAACTCGGAGGCCTTCGTCTTGTCGTTGTCCTCGTCGTCGTCGTCGTCGTCGTCGTCGTCGTCGTCGTCGGAGCTCGCGTTGTTTTACTCAGACTCTACGTGAGAAGCAATAAAGTTTTATATCCTAAAAATACTTCTTCTTCTTCTTCTTCTTCTTCTTCTTTTACGTACATAGTCAGTTTGAATTTATATATATATATATATTTAAAAATTCTGCTGCCATTATTGGCCAGAAGATTGGCTTTTTCTTTCATTTTATAGGCGCAATATTTATAATTCCTTAGCATCGAGCTTCGTCAATCTATATTTTACTCTTTGCAATTTCATTCTAAAATTTCTTTAAATATATAAGTTTTCCTTTAATATTTATTATATATATATAAAAAACAAAAAAAATTAGTTAAATTAAAATGTTTAATTCACATTAAAGTATGATTAATTATTTTCTAAAAATTAATAAAAACGTAGTTAATGTGTATGAATTATTAGCAAGCATTTATTAATTGAAGATATAAATGAAAACGATAATGTAGGTGCAAATAAGTCGAATATACGTAATGATTTTTATGTTATATTGTAATTACAACATGGCACAGAACGCATATAAGGTTAAAATGTAAATGTGCATAAATATTTGTAAGGAAACTTATTTGCACTTGGCGTAGGTGAGAATGTGAGAATCTACGTATAGTTAGGATTAAAAACTATCGATTCATTGTAGTTTATAATAAATATAATAGAGAAGAATACTGACGGTGAAGTCCTGCTGGTTGAGTGAGTTTGTTGAGGTAATTGACTCGATCCCTTGTAGCTTAAGTAATGATGCAAGCAGTAATTCGTCGTCGACGTCGCTGTTATTGTTGTTATTGTTGTTGTTGTTGTTGTTGTTATTGTTGTTTGTGGCAGGGGACAATTGATTCTTACTCTGTCGATTCAATAGTGCACGAAGAAAGCGTTCGTCGCTCTCTTCGATATTCGAGCTCGGCTTAGCTGATGGCGGCAACGTAGACTTGACGTTATTATCTAAATAAAACAAAAACGAAGAGTTCGAATGATTTAAAGGCTTATTAGTGAATTAATTATGAAGTATATCGCGACGACTTGCCGTTGTTGTTACGAGCAATGTTCAGTAGAGCCGATAAGAACTTAGCATCATCTTCGGGAGAAAAGGTCGACGAGGATTGCTCGATCCTCGGCAATTTTGACGTCGCAGCGCTCGTCTTCTCCGAAGCGCCTGCATAAATGGCATTCGGAGTAGCGTCCCCTTGATCGTGCGCCTTTGACTTTTGTATATAATTCGAATTAACGTTCAATTGCTCCTGCAGAACTTCTGTGCGTAGATTTGTGTGCATCGTTGTTGTTGGAATCCTTCTCGTTGTCGTTGGCGGTACTCTTCTAGCCGTCGACGATGGCCTTCTCGTTGCGGGCCTCGGGGTCGTCATTGCAAACGGATTACTTCCGAATATCGATCGCAACAAATTAGACGCAAATGCTGCTTAGAAAAAAAAAAAAAAAAACAGAAAGAAAATGAAAACCATCCTTATGAATCTACTTTTTATCGTTTTGTAATTTTTTTTTTTTTTGAATAAATCATAAGAATTTACGTGCCACTTACGTAATTTATTAATAAATAATAATAATACGAAGAAGAAGAAGAAGAAGAAGAGGAAGAAGAAGAAACGTTGGCCTTACCGAATGGCCCGAAAATAGGGGCGGCTTCCGTAGTGGTTGGTCTGAGTCTTTTATTAGCGGGTAATAATCTATTATTAGTGGGAGCCGGCACAGAATTCGCCTTCGTCCGTAGGTTCCTCGTTGTAGATTGCGGTACATTCCTCGTTGTAGATGCAGAGGTCGTAGGAGGAGGTAGGCTCGATGTCATCGGCGTTGTAGCCGGACCGATGGCTACCCTGTCCTGAGTCAGAGTTGTCATAGACGTCGTCGAGGGTTGTTGATAAGTCGAATAGGTCCTAACGGGTTTCCACGTATATGGCATTGTGGATTGAGTAACGGGCTGCTTAGTCACGGGCGGCAAGGTTACCAAGTCGATTGACACTGCCGGAGAGGGCGAAGCCAGCGATCCCTCACCCTGCTTACTTAACTTATTACCCGCTTCCATTGAAAATGAATTCGGCGATGCATTTGACGCTTGGATGGCCTTCGGTGAACGCAACGAGGCATTATCCGTCCAAGTTCGTCCCAGTGCCAGAGAGAGAATCTATCCCGTTGCAATCGAGCAGAAGACAAATCAATTTTAATCGAATTACTAATTTTTGACAATTGCTGCTTTCGCGCAATAAGGTGCAAATTCCCAAGTAACGGCAATATCGGAGTAAAATATTACGTATATTCATTATAGACGTCGATATGCGGGAATAAAAGTACTCTTAATGGTATCGAGTACTATGTGTAATAGAATGGCGGGTATCGTTTGTGATATAAATCATAATAAAATAGTAAAGGCGAGGGTATCTCGGATGAATCTTTCAAGCATACTCGAGCCTCTTCCTACGCTTGCAGCTCATGTCGGTGCTTCTCACTCCAACCGCTTCTTTCTTCGCTCCCTGCGCGCTTGTGTGAGCCAAGTCTGCATGTACTTTATAATTGGTCGCCAGGAGAAACGTGTCATCGGCGTTAGCACAAAAAGGAATATGTATCGCGCAACGTTACATGCCTCGCCGGTACAATCTCCCCCACGGACACACGCTCTCGCGCACGTGTGGCCGGGCGCATGTGTACACGGGACATATCGGACAGTGCTCGTACCGGGAAGAACCGAGCGAAATCGAACAGTAGTTCGATATTTAAGCCCAAGTTGGAAAGAAGTTCGTGTCAGCGGAATTTCAAAAGCATGGGACAAAAATAAATATGTTAATGAACAACCTGCTGCCGATTTCGAGTAATTTCCTATACGTGCCTTTGGATTCTATCGCTTCCGAACTTTCCTAGTAATTAATGAAATAACTGAAATTTCGATCGTAAATCCTTAAGCCGTTTTGCCCTTTTTTCTTCTTTCCGTTTCAATCACCTCTATTCTACTTATACATCTTGAACCAGCTCCCCACGCCCCCACCCCACCCCACCCCGCTACCCCCCCCCGTGACATTGATAAAGTCCAACGGTCCCTTTGTATTATTTATAATTGAAAGTTTTTCAATTATCGATTCGAGCGCGAACATTAAATTAATCCCAAGGCTTGAACTGGCCAGTTGTGCCACGAGTTATTACGAATACACACGAGGTAGATATTGAAATCAATTGCTTTTGCAAGTAGAGCTTTTTCTTATCTCAAGGAAAATGCACGCCATTTATAAAAACAACGTGCACATACGTATATATATATATATATATTTTTATAAGTATTGAGCTGCTGAAGTATAAAGGAAGGAGTCTTATAAGTACTGATATTGTTCAGTAATTCGTGAACGCGTCAAGTTCACGAATAATTCTACCGTATAATTATAGTTACGTAGAAAACTACGGATTATAATAATATATTATTAGACGACTAATATTACTGTTAAGTTATTTTTTAATAAATAAAATATTATTTGGGAATTTTCTTTCTTTTTTTTGTTTTGTTTTTTGTATTCTGTAAGAATGCGCTGAGCTGATGATTGTCCCATTTTCTTTTGAGAGTCCACGTAAGAACAAATGCGTTCACCTATGGTATATAAAGTAGGCTGTTGAAGAGAAATTAATAATGGAATACTTCAAGTGTAAAATAAGAATCAGCGGACTGAATAGACAAGCTTCGTGAATCGCGTATACCGCCGCTAATGAATAAATATATACGGCGATCCATATTAATTGGTTAACGAACTTTCATCCTTAAATTACTGCTAATGTACAACTAATTAATCTTACGTTTTAAAGATATTGAAGAATAATTATTATGCTTTTAAAACTCCGTAATGATTACAATTAGCATTTATTTAATAATTCGCGCGAAAGGAAAACAAGTGCATCCATTAATTCTAATTCGGATAATCATTCAAAAAGCATTAAATATAAATTATGCTTACCTTGTTTGCTAGTAATTGCTCTGCTTCTGTAAGTGTTTTCGGCGTCGATCCACCGAAATTCGGTTTTTCTAACTAAAACAGATATTTATTTTTTTTTATTTATTTATTCTTTTTTTTTTTTTCATTGACCTTGTTCTTAGGTTAAATATCGGTTAAATGGATGATAAAAAATATGTAAATATATATTTTTAAGATTTATAAAAAGAAAGGTATATAAAATATATAATCAATTTAAAAATATAATCTAAATTCCAAATGACATTGTATTAAAAATAAAATTTTAATAAAACTATAATTTTTTCAGTTAGAAAAATACGTTAGCAATAAAATATTTCAAAAAGTATTTTACTGTAGGTTACTTTTTCTAATTTATGTTTGCTACACTTGTACGTAACGCTTGTAGTAATTACTTTTAATAGCGTACTGATACGGTAATTATTTTTATTTTAAAACAAAGTAAAATTGCAATTATTATGTCAAGTAAGGCAAGTAATACGACAAACTTAAATTATCTTTTTCCGAGTAATTCATAAATTTTTTAATGTGATTTTTTAATTATTTATTTCACCTAAATATTTGAAAATGTTGGATATTTCTTTTATATGCAATTATTTAATTTAAAAAATATGTACGAATGCAAAAAAAAATTTAATCGGTTCAGTGTATCGGCCTCTTACCGCGCTCTCTCTCTCTCTCTCTCTCTCTCTCTCTCTCTCTGTATCTAACGTCGTCGACTAATACTATAATCAACTAGTATAACCTCCTTGTAAAAATTCTTCTCGACCTTGCATTATTATTAATTATTGCACAAAATATTTCTTTAAATTGTTCATATTTAAAAATAAAGCTTTTCGTTAAATGAAAATTTAATCTACGTAAATGTTATTATTTTGTTTCGCCTTCCTATTCTAAATGTAATTGCTATGCCATCATTGTCTTGTATATCATATAAATCGTAAGACCGAGGCTTTATTTACTTGCAACATTGCCACTAACAGCTCGCAAAGCTCAATTATATTTCATAACGAAAAATCTACGAGTGAAATTTCTTTTATACAACTTACCAAGGTATTTAAAAATGCCAAATCATCAAAGGTCGTGCCAAAAGGTTGCGGACTTTTTACGTTTGGAGTAACGACTGGTGAAAATGATACTGGATTTAGTGGGGCTTTCGAAACTTGTGTCACCATCGTCGGGCTTTGCATTGCCCTTGAAGCTGTTGTTGTTGTCGTTGTCGTCGTCGTTGTCGTTGTTGTTGTTGTTGTTGTTGTTGTTGTAGGGATTTGGGTCGTGGTGGTGGTTGGGACTTGCATTGTTGTCGTTGTTGGGATTTGCGTGATTGTGGTTGTTGGAATTTGTACTCCCGTGCTTAACGGAGTCTGCGTAGTCGGGCTCGTAGTTGGTCTCGTAGTTGGTCTCGTAGTTGTCTCGGTTGTGACAGTCTCCGTACTTGCTGTTGACGTAGGCATTGTAGTTGTCGTAGTGGTTGCCTTCGTTGGATTACTAATTAGGGAATTTATAGTGCTCGATACGACATTAAATATGTCGACCATTTTATTTATCGATTGCGTTGTACTGTCACCCTTTGAACAAAAATATATTCTATGCAAAATCATTTTAAACAAATACGTGAGTAATAGAATAAAAAATAAATAACAATTCTTATTACGAAGCAATAAATAATAGCCGTAATTAAAAGTCATTTGGAATAATTAACATACAATTTTATTCGATGAAGCTGATGCTGTTTTAATTGGCGAAGGTGTCGTTACGCTAAAAATTGAATCCAGAGAATTTTTCCATGGAAAACCAGGGGGAGCTGTTATTTGATTATTGCTTTCGGTATTTTGTAACTTATTTAATTTACTGTCGGATCTTGGGGAAGACGATATATCTTGCTTAGCTGTCATCTATATAAAAACAAAAATATATATTTAATACTATAAACAAATTTAAAAAAAAAATTCATCATCATTTTTCAAATTCATTATAAAATTTAGATAACTTAATTAAATCATACTTTGTGTTTAATAGTCTCTTAACAGAAGTTTTTTTTTTTAAATACAATTTAATAATTAACTAATACGAATGAAATTTTGAAAATATAACTACTCTGAGTATAAAATAATTAGAGACCAGTAAATTAAATACTTACCAAGGATTTATGTTATCTATAATGAATACGTAAGTACTAATACCAACCTGATTGTTTTCCCAATAATTGACTATTTTATCCTGAAATTCAGGTACATAAATATCTTAAATGGATTGAAGGAAACAAAAAAGGCTTAAGTTAAAATAAACGATTTAGATCTTACCTTTTCTATGAGTATTAGATTACGTTGACCTTCATCATTATTCATTCTAACAATTCCATTTGCTATTCCGTTTCCAATACTTTGATCACCATTTTGATTACTATTCGATATCGCAGTACTGGCGATTGCAGCCTTCTAAAAATTATTAATAATCTGTAGTAAATAAAAATATACGCGTAACATTATTTTTATCCATTTTATCGTTGAATTAATTAATATTTTTAAATAAAAAGTTACCAAATTTACCTTAAACAAATGCATGAATAAATACGAAGTTTCTATCAATCTTTATTTATGTAATCTGTGTATAAATAAAAATTAAATATCGAAAAATGATTTAATAATGCAACTTTACCGCAATAATAAATACCGTCGAGACGATTTAAGCTTAGAGTATAATTTTAGGCAATACAGATGAAATATTTTTTATCAAAATGTCGTCTCATATCAAACCTATTTCGATCATATTTCGATATTTTTGTTTGAGAAGGAAGAGGGTGACATTGAAAAACAAACATTATAAACAGTATTAATACACAAAAACAGTTATTCGTTATTATAAACATGAATGAATAATATAAATAATAATAGAATGAGTGAAATAAACAAGTATATATGGGATTTTTAACGATTTTTAACGAATTTATAATGCACAAGTGTAGATCAGATTTAATTATAATCGTTATAAAAATAAAAAGGAATAATAAAATCGTTATAATAAAGGTAATAAAATAAATCAGAGACGGAAATGTCGTTGTATAAATACAATTTAAAATTAAAAATTTAAAAGTTAAAAATAAGATCGAAAGTATTGAAAAACTTTAGAATATGATTTTAGGTTACGTAAGGTAAAGAAGAAGTATTCTGCTGTAGATTATTATTTGTCTTAAATTAAGATGATGAAATGAGCATGTTATACCATATCTTTCGAGTCGCTACCAATACTACCGATTGGGAGATCAAAACCATTGGGTCCACTGTAACCGAGTGCATTGTCAACATCATTCGGTACGTAGAAAGCATTCTGTGTATTCACATCGCCAATAAAATTAGGTTTATTAAATATAACAATATTCCTGTTACGTACACCCGGAATATTAGCCGGAACATTAACGGGTAACCTTGGTCCATTATTAGAAGTAGTAGTAGTAGCAGTAGTGGTAGTGGTAGTGGTAGTAAGAGTAGTAGTGGTAGCGGGTGTTGAGGTGACAGTACCATCAGTAGTTGTATCGAGAGAAAATACAACTTCGAGTGGATTGCTCGGGGGATCCGGTATTACCGTGCCATTGGGGAACTTCCTAACGAGTTTCCCGTCCGGGTAGAGTCCGAATATAACATAAGGACTATTGACATTTCTCGGGTCGATAAGATTATCCTCTGGACGTTTTTTAACTATCGTTTTGTTCGGGAATATTCCATAAATTACGTAATCTCTAAAGGGGGCAGCAGTGGTGGGGGAGCTGAGGCTAAGCTTTGATTGCGGAGTGGGCTTTGTGGTGCTGCCGAGGCGGCGAGCAGTGCTCTGAGTCGTCGTCGGTGGCTTATTACTAGACAATTTTGACAATGAACTCTTCGTTGTGGGAGTGGGTAACGGTGCCGATGGATATTCACTTAAAAGATTATTCGCTGGAACTCGTGCTCCCGCCGGGGCAATCGTATTTACGTTCTTAGGCTGGTTATCGACGTTATAGTAATTTGATAGAAATAGAGAAGCGAATGGGTATTTTATAGTAGAGGTGGACAGGACGGCCTTCTGATGAGTTTGCTTTGGCGTTGTTTTTTGCGTTGTTCCTGTCCCTTGTCTCATTGCTGACGTAGAATCCTGGAAACGGTTAAACAAAATTGGACTAACGCTTGTAAGTTCAGTGGCTCTTTCAGTTTCAACGTTAATATTTTCAGGCACGGAATTAGTAGAAGAATCATCCGCAAATGAAGTTTTAGTTATGTCTTTGGCTACTGGTAATAATTCTTGCGAATTAGTGGTTAGTGGATCCAGTTTCTGTACTCGGTAATCGGCCGATACGTCAGACGGTGTCGTATTATTTAAAAATACATCGATTGTCTGAGGCATGCGGCTACTGTGAGGCGGTGGTGCATTTGCATTTACACTTGTTAAATTTATTAGCTTACTATTTGGATTATCAGAAGTTGGATTGTCAGCAATTGTTATTGGGTAAATAGTAGTGGTTTCGTGTGTTTCGTTATTACTGAATTGTGTGACGGAGCTAGCTATCGCAGTGATTGCTTCCGCATTTGGATTTATAAAATTATTTTCCGAAAGTAAAGTGGTAGATAGCAAAGTGGTCGTTTCAGTAACTAAATCATTGGCATTACTCGTATCTACTTGGCTATTATTAATGACAACAGGCGGTGCCGTATATCTATGGTCTAAATAATTTTTTACAGAAAGCTGTGGAGGTGTGGGTGAGCGCCGGCCATCGGTGCTCGGGAGCGCCACGATATTTTCATCGATAATAATGGATGATTCGCTATTGCCTTTACGTACGAGCGAGGCCTCGTCGGTCCCGTTCGCCAGTAGATTAGCCATTAGATTATTGTAAAAAAAGCGATTAGAGCTCAGACTTTCGTTCAAATTAATTTTTTTACCCGTGAGCAGAGTATCGTCTTTTAAATTCGTGACGTTATAGCTATCGCCAAGCGCCTCCTTTTCGTTATTTAATAAAAGTTCAGTACCTGCTGGGTAAGTTGCGTTCTCTATATTGAAAACCAGCTCGAATTCTACACCGTCGTCCCAAATATTCAACGCTCTCTCGGGATCGCTAATATTTATACTTTGCATTGGCTTTTCTATTTCTTCGGGCTGATTCGTGGTCGTAATCTGGCTCACTTCATTGTTCAGCCTAGTTGCGTTACGCTCTGAATCTCGATTTATCTCCATTTTATAATTTAATGTAGCCAAGAAATTTTTAGCATTTACTTGAGGCACGATTTCAATGGCGGCCATTGAGCTATTTATCAATGAACTATTTGATTCTCGATTTGATTTTGCCGTAACGTACGTATCGCTTGACATTTTTAATGCAGACACCTCTGCTTTCGTATTACTTTCGTCCAACAAAGGTAATTTATTTAAGTTTGGAATCTCAGTTTTTCTACTCGGCTTGATCATGCTGTGCATATCGTTGTCAGAAATCGTTTTAACCTGCGATAATATTTCTAATTTTTTCTCCCCTATGGGTTCCCCTTCGATTCGCTTATCCACTGCGAAAGTCGACTCCGTGCGTTCAGCTTTATTTCTAGGTGATATAATACCCAGTAATGAATTATTTATGACTCGTTGATATATCTCCAGTTGCGGTTTTTGCGCCTGAGAGATCGTATTATCTGAAGATTTTTCAGTTTTGATAATAGTAGGAACAATATTATCTGTTAGTGCAGAGGCCACAAATGCCATTTCGTCGGAAGTATTTTTTAAAGAATTATTTGTGCTTTTTTGCGAGCTTATTGGTATTTCAGTTCCATTAGAATTCAATAGATTGTCGGAGAATAATAATGGACTTTGGGTAGAATAAAAACTGTTTTTGTTCACGTTATTATCGCTTATATAAACGGACACTTCAGTAATTAATTCAGTACTTGTATACATAAATTTCTCTGTACTCGTTATATCCGTTTTTTCGCTATCGATGCTCGCAAAAGCACCGTAAAACGGCTTATTAGCAGTTATTTTGTTAGACACGTTGTTATCATTATTATTTAATAATATTTTAGAGGTTTGTATTGTCCCTTGAAGGTTGTTTATCGATTCCGAAGTCGTTATAGTTTCAGGCAAGACTGTCGTAATCTTATCGGTAAGCAAGGGATAATTATCGTTAATAATACTTGTTATAGTTACTGGTATTATTCGTGACGAGTCATTATTAGAACGGATCATGCCGTAAGGGTAATTAGCGGTTATATTGTTCATTTGGGTGGCTTTACCAAGCTCCCATAACTGACGTACGTCTGCCTGTTCGTTGCTCGGAAAGCCGACAGTTTCCATAGACCGATTAAACGCTGCTGTACTCTTCGGCTCACCAGGACTCGACAATATATCTATTTGCGGTGCTGAATGACTATTCTGGAATCAAAAAAGATTTTGTGCGTTCTATGTGCTATACATCATTTACAGTGCTCAGACATTTTTCTAACATCTTACTGTGCTTAGCTTCTAACGGAGGTATATATTCTAATTATAGCTTTATTAAATGAATCTTATAATTTTCTTGTGGACCTATAAGTTCTAAGCTGCACGCAATCGAACCGTTCAATTAATGCATTTATTTTTATATTTAAATACTTATTGGACTATTTCGTTTTATTTCGATTGTTAATTCCTTCAGCTTTAATTTAAACAAGGAACGTTAGATAGATTTCAATTGAATTCTTATCGAATGCAAGACATATAATAAAGATTAGATTTATTTTTTAATCTTCTTGCCGTAATTTTATTATAATTTCAAAACTATTGTAACTTCGTGGAATGTAATAAGTAACACGCGCTCCTTTTATTATCGAATGTAGAATTATAATTATTATAACTTTAGTGACTCTTTTTCTATATTCTAATTTTGCATTATTATAAGTAGAAAAATTACTTTTTATCTCTGTACGTTTTAAGAACATTTATATAAAGTGTATAAAATTCTTCGTGTTTAAACGTAAATAAACGTAAAACGTGTTCTTAAGGTTAAAAGACTGTAGATAATAAGTATTACACAAGTAGACCATTCTCTCAACGTTTTTATGTTTCCTTAAAGGAAGTAAAAGAAGCCAACGGACAAGAATAGAGGTTGAGAAATTCTGTCAACAACTTTCCTTATTAATCATTGAAACTGTTTTTACTCTGCTATATCATTTCATCTTAAAGATCTGTTTACTTTGAACTATTTTAAATCAGTTAATTTACATTAAATATATAAATATATAGATTATTTTTCGAAGAATATTAAGAGAAGTTTACAAGTGACCGAATCGGACAAATTTACCATCAATACGAATACCTCAATAATTCCTTATACCTATTCTATAACCTATTTTTTGATGGCCTGTATTCGTTGAAGCTGTGAAACTAATTCATTGTAAATTTCAAAACTATTTTTTTACTACATTGTAGTAATAGATAAAGTGTAAATAGAAAGAAAAATTTTATTATACTGAATTTGCTTTTTGAATTTAATAATAACGAACATTCTTCGCGTTTATTAATTGAACTTATTGCTTGTTATTAATTTTTATGTACGTGCATGTAAAACTATTATCAAACATGATTATTACAATATTAATGATTTAAATAACACTGCTAATATAGTAGCCATCGCATTTTTAATTCCTTCTTTTCTTTTTCGTATCATTATTATTATTATTATTATTATAATTCTTATACTTATTCTTATTATTTGATTGAACTAAAACAATTAGGCAAATATTAGTGCTTTTAATAATAGTATACAAAATGTGTACGCTCAGATTTCACAATAACTGATTCTCCTTTTTTAATTTAAAATCTAAAGGAATATTTACGTAATGCATGCAAAGTATATAATACAAGTACATCTACATTTATACTTTATAATGAATATGAGTTTAGAGAAAAGCTATGCCAGCTAATTTTTAACATTCATTCTTACTAAGTGAGTAAATTGCTTTGAATTCTGTGAGTTTTACCTGAGATAATGGAGTAGTCATAGGTGTTGGTCTTTTTATATTGAGTTCCGAGCCTTTATATCTAGCACTAAATCTCGGAAGTGCACCATTTGGAGTAACTCTCGGTAAAGAATTCTGTTTATACATAAATAGTTAAAATCTTAATTAATACAACTATAAATTAACGGAATTTTAACGGCCGAGATTAGTGTTTTTTGTATTTTAAGGAATGGCGTTATTTTTATTTAAAAACCTTAATTTTTATAAAAGATTATTAGAAGAAACACTTTTCTTTTCTTTTTTTTTTTTAAACATAAATTGCATGTGTTAACTATTACTGTCTTGTAATTGACAAAATTAATTATTGTCTCACGTGTATTAGGTTTTTCTTGATTTAATTCGTAGCTACAAACTGTAGAATAACTATAAATTTTGTTTCTTAAATATCTTCAATTATAAAATTCTTTAAAATGTATTATAATCGAATATACTCGTGAATAGTAATTGACTTGTAAGTGTGAAACAAAAGTTTAAATTGAATTTTTAATTACATTGAAAATTTAAAGTTACAATAATATCTATAAGATAGGAAAAATGTAATTACCGCGCTGTTCGTATTTTTATAAACATTTGGTACTGTCGGTGATTTAGCCCCAAGAGTACTCAATATCGGGGCTACGGTACTCCGCAAGTGTTCCAATATAGTGATATTTCCTGTTTCCAAAATTGCTGCCGTTTCCGATGGATTAAATATATTGGTACTTTTTTTATTGATCCCAGTCTGAGACTCTCTGAATAAAGTAGATGAGCTACTTCCTTCGCTGCTGGATACTTTGACGCTGATGGTGGGCTCCTGCGTTGCCGACGTACGGTAATTCGACAAGTTATCCTCCGAGGGTTTAGCGGTCGCCTCGTATTTCTGAGCCTTTGGGGTTATAGCGACGCTCGACGGTTTCTCCATTGCCGACGGATAAACTATGAACACGGCTGAACCTGTGCCGTTGGTTAAAGCCGCAGCTCGAGGTTGAAACTCATCATCGATTATCACGGCGTTCTCTGTACTGTTAAGCTCCTTCCATTTGGGCATTACCTCCTCCTCTACCTCGTGAGTCTCCTTAACTAACAAATCGATTATATTATTGGGCTCGTTTAAAGTTTTTATTTCGTCGGCAGCATCCTTGGACGGTGAACCGTTCAGCCTCGTCATTGATAATTTATCGTACGATGATCTCGTCGTGATTTCGTTGTCCCTCGGATTTTCCGTTACGATGTCCGTGACCGTCGTCGAGGAAGACGTCGACGTTGGTAAAGAGGCTAACGGTATTTGATCGTCGATCATTTTCATGGTTGACGAGCTAATGGTATTGGCATTGTCAGTTTTGGCGAGCCGCGTCGAGAAGGAAAAGGACTTTATCGTTCGCATGGTCGTTAATAAAGTCGTCGAGCCTTCCAAGGGGTCACTTTTCTTCACGGGCTTGGACGTTTGATTTTTCTCCATACTCTCAAGGGATTTTCGTAACTTTAACGCGACGGCCTTTATACCGTCCACGTAACTCTTGTCGTTCTTACGCGTCGCAAACATCTTACGTGCCTTATCAACGAGAGCTACTTTCGTTGTCGAGATTATTGGTGCACTGTTATCACTATTATTACTATTATTACTATTATTACTATTATTACTATTATTACTATTATTATTATTATAATAATTGTTATTGTAATTATTGTTATTTGTTGTTGTTGTTGTTGTTGTTGTTGTTGTTGTTGTTGTTGTTGTAATTGACCGTACCCTCGACGTTCGAGGGTTTGGGGCCCCGTAATTTATTAACGAGTAGCTTCGGTACTAATTTGTATTTGTGCTCCTGGTATCTGCCGATTATCGCCGACGTGATAGCATCGTTATCGGCCAAGTTGTTGTTAACGCTCTTTTCAGTGCTCGAGGTACTACTACTCCTCTCGGTCGATGGCACTTTCGACTTTTGAGTATAAGGCTGGGGTTGCTTGTATCTCGAAAATTTTGTCGCCGGCCTCTCTATGTTTTTTTTCAACTTAGACGGCTTCCAATCCGACTTGATGGATGAGCTTTTCGGATCCCGCCGGGGCTTCTCCGTAGACGAATTCGTCTTTCGCACAACCTTAAAGACCTTCTGGCCCTCGTTCACCTCCGAGTCGGTTTCTCTCTCCCTCTTATTTTCCTCTTCTACCGGGGACGATGGGTGCATTACAATCACGTGGTGTGCATTCGTCTCGTCGATCAGCAATTCGGGCTTGACCAATTTACGAGCATTGTCTAATTTCATTTTCGATCGGGCTGCGAATAGCTCTAGTGACGTCATCTTGGTGATGCTCTGAAAATTTTCGTGCACACCCCTCACTGTATCATCGGATGAACTTTTTTGTCTCTCAAGCATCCAGTACCATCCCAGTATTTTTCGCTTTTTTTTATTTTTTTTTTCCACACCTTTAATACACTGAGTTTAGGTTGCCCAGGATTCCCCGAAGCATGGCAGTACAAGAAGAATAGTGAAGAAGTATTTTTGTTAGTACTTGATTTTTAATTGATAAGTTTATTTGAAATTTAGTTAAATTCACTCAGGATAAAAGATAAGTGTTATGTAAATATACGAAATCCGACCAAGTCGAAGTATCATCTCAATTATAATAATCGATTTAAGCTTAGCATTCGAATTAATTTACTCATTATTATATTCTTATCGCATTACTTATCCGTATCTTCATTCTGAAATTTGTCGCCTATTTACATATTGTTTGCTTATTTGCTTTCAAAAGGAATTACTTGTTTATTGTTAAAATTTTATTTTTCGCATTTTACATATTTCGTTTGTTTGTTTTTATTTTTTGCTTGTGATTTTGCTTTTGCTTTTGCTTTGTGTCATGTATATTTTAAATCACTAGGAGAGAAGAGCGATATGACGAAGCGCAGAAAGGAAGCGGTCCATGAGACGAGACGCTGCCTAACAAGCCCGAGCCACGAATTCGCTGCTGGCGACACAAACTGAAAGTTCAATTATCGAGTTTGTATGGGCGCGTATCACGTTTCAACAGGGAGGTTAATCGAAATTATTATTTTTTTTTTTATGTACATATAAATGAGCGTATCTAGAAGACCAGAGAGATATTGGTGATTGCGGGAATTCTACTTGATAATTTTATTTGTTAATCATAAATACGAGATTACAAGATTTCTTTAGAAAACAATCATTTCGTCCTTGAATAATATGACTAAATTTGTTACGATGCTCTTAGAAACCGGCAAATCAAGTGGTTATGTGTGCAGTTGTGATTAGTATTGCATTTGAAAATCTTGACTGACCGAAAGTCTCCAAGTCTCTACGTTCATAACAAGTTAATTGTTATTTAAATGAAATTGTTACTTTGAGAAATGTTCCTTATCGTTAAACGCAACGGTAATATAATAAATGGAATTTGTTTCGTGCAACAATATGGATTACAAAAGCAAACAACGCATGCATTATTTTGAATTTTAGATATACAAAATGGTGGTCGTAAAACTTTTAAATTCTCCTATTTACAGAGCACATACATTAATTAACATCATTGCATCATTTTATATAAGAAATTTTAATAGCTTAGATACCATCGTTTCATCAGCAGGGGTTCTAGGTTTTAAATTATATTTAAGGAGCGTTTCTACCTACGCTCCATACAATTCCCAATGTCCTCTTTGGATTGAAAAAAAAAAAAAAAAAAAAAAACAAATAAATAAATAAAAAGAGCAATAATATTTTATTTAAAATAGACTCTAGACTCGGTTAATGATCTCCAATCAAGTTGAATTCAAACGCGATACTAATTTTATTCGAGTAGAAATTTACAATCCCAGTTTATAAAAAGAAATTGTAATATTAATGGAAAGAAAAAATTTAATTATACATTATCTAAGAAGAAAAATAAACATAAAATACTTTGAATCAATGTTAAAATACATTAAACACTCTTTTACTGGCAATAAAAAAAGAGATCTTTTGAGTAAGCCGTTGGTAAACATAAATTTATGCATAAACGTGAAAGTAAATATATATATATATATACGTATATGCAGAAAATTAATGTACTAGCATATGATTTAAGCTGTGAAGTAATAAATTTAGATTGGTTTACATGTATTTTCATTTCCTTCTCAATGTTACATAATTGGACGGGCGGCTAATTAAATATTAAAAATTTTTATTTATAAAACACGACATTTATCTACGAAGATTCAATTGACAAAGTCACAATAGCCGTCGTTGGGGTGTAAAATTGAATAATAATAATAATAACAACAACAAGACGAGCAGCAACAACAGCGAGTAAAAGTAAAAAAGTGTCTTAAATTTAAGTCGATTGGAAGTTTTTAATTCGAGGACAGAAGACAACGTAATGAGATCCGCTTAAGGGCATTTGTTATTCGTTTCCTAAGAAAAATACGAAGGCTTTAATTTGCAGTAGCGGGTAAGCTCGTAACTTCTGCGGGCGAAGTTACTTTTGTGATAGCCAAAGACCGGCCGAGAGCGCGATGGCCCATTTAATCTCGATTCGCGCTCAATTGTATGCACCCGCGTATGCACGTAGGCACGCGCGCGTGTGTGAGCCCGCGGCCGGGCTGCCCGTATTTATCCGTGTGTACGTCGCGGTCGTACGAATACACCACGCCTATATTTAAGGGGAGACTATAAGTTTTACTTTCTCTCGCATTGAGCCCGCCATGAATTGAGCCGAATTGAGCAGCAAACGTTGGGGCCCGATAACCGGTTCGCTCTACTCTAGCGCAAGCCACGAGCTTCGACTTTTGCATAACTCCCTGAATTTCTGCCACTGGCTCTAGTTACTTTTCATTTTCAGCATACCCTCTGAAACGTTAATAATATCTCGTCTTAGCCTCTCGTTAGATTCTCGCGAGTCCGAGCGATTTATACGATACGCCGCCCGCGTTCCATGCTGAATTTATAGGAATAGGCAGGATTATACTACCTTACTCGGACTTAACGAAAGTTCTTCTTACTCTAAAGAGAGAGAACGGGATCGCCGATTCTCACAACGGATTCCTATTGGCGATTTATCGAGCAATTTATACGTCACCGCCTATTCTGCATTACGCTATTCTATTCGTGCTACATGAACTTTCATTAAGTAAGTCCGAGTAAAACGGACTTTTTTTCCCCCCAGTCAGATTAATGATCCCCATGCAAAATTCATTATGTGTATTAATGAAATAAAAGTATCCCGCGCTACTTCCTAAACTGTTATATAAAACTCATTGGTAATTAAGCGTAGAGAACGTATTTGCTTTCCGGGGTTATCATTATTACCCTTTTTTTCCTCTTTTTTTTCTTTTTTCTTTTTTCTTTTTTCTTTTCTTTTTTTTAATATATACAATTTATTGCGTATTATTGTACTTTAGCTACATTTAGCGAATTATATCTGAAATTTTGAAAATAATAAAATTCTTCGAGCTTGTGTTTCGAAAATTCATGTTCTCATTGTAAGTGTTTTATTATCCATTTGGTAATTCAACTTGAAATTTTTACCGATATCCATTGTCCAGATTCGGATAACCATAATTATAATTACATTAGAAATTACTTTATACTCAAACCACGATTTATTGTATCTAAACGAATACTAAGTGCCATAGTCAGAAAATCCTAAAATTTCATAATTAATAAGTATTAAAAATCTCCTAAAGAACCCATTAATTCGCTTGTGAGAAAAAGTATTTCTCATCACTTTACATTCTGTTTGCGATTTCTGGCTTAGTTTCTTACTGACTTACTCAATAACTGAAATCGCACCGATTCATTTCATATGTAAAAAAAAAAAAAAAAAAAAAACTGTTAATTTAAAAAGCTCAATTTTAACGTCCACGTACATTTATTACAGTCCACTATACATTAATTTTTCTTTAGAGATAAATCTAAAAAACGAGATGACCTTAAGAAATATGTACAGTTTTATGAAATAAAATCGAAATTTTAATCGTAACAACCACTTTCTATTTATCACTATTAAAAATTTTACTTAAATCTAAGATTGAGATTATAGTCGATCCTAATAAAACCACATGCCAAGTATATATTCCACAATTATACCAACAGATAAGCAATTTAAGCGGTAATTGTGAAGCCTGTTATTTCAAGTGTTACTTAAACCATTAAAGTGAAAAATAAGGTAAAACAATGATAGTCGAAAAACAGATTGGGATTAATTAGTTTTTTTGCCCTTATTATTATTGTTGGCATAATACATAAAAATGTGAGGATATGAGAAGAGTATTATGGAATGAGCAAATAATTAATAATATACAATTAATTTACAAATGCATTGAAATACTTACTTCGACTGAAGGTCTCATTTGTTCGTCTGTTTTTTGCTGAAAGAATTTAAATGCTTAAGTTTAGTTAATATTTGATAGATTTCTCTCGCAGCGGAGAAATCCGCGTTCTTTTTTTTTTTTTTTTTTTTGACGTTAATTAAAAATTCTCTCGTTATATAGTATAAGTTCTATAATATAATATTCGTAATACAAGTCATATTCGTATTCGGATCAGTATAAATCTAAAAATATCTACTAAACTAAACTAGTGTGTACGTGTCAGTGATTATTTTTGTAAAAACATTAGGTAAATGGGCCTAGATATAATTGTTCTATAGAGGATAAAGATGTAACTTGTATGCTGTATTCCATTGAAATGAAATGCAAATCGAATCAATAGATGGGATGATGTAATAAATAAATAAATAAATAAATAAATAAAAAAAATAGAGTTCACTCACCAATTGTGCCAATCTAGCCTTGAAATTAGGTGGATAATTATCACTTTCACTCGGCTCGTCTTTCAGCCTTTCATCACTTGGCTTCGTAAACACTCTGTTCCCCCTCTTTCCGCCTCTCGATATGCTACTGCCCATACTAGTCGACGTTGTTTTCTCCGTTTGAACTAGAATCGGTATTTCAGCTGGATTAGACGATGGCCCAGACCCTGCGCTACCGTGCCAATGTCCCGGACGACGCCTCAAAGCCCAACCTGGATTTCCCAGCGCACCTCCCTCGATCTTGGGAGCGACTGTCGTAGAAGTGGGCGCAGTCACAGTCGTTGTTACTAATGCTGGAACTAATTAATTTTACAATATATAATCTCTCAGTTTTCAATTAAGATGCGCTCTCTAAAAAAAAAATTGTATTCAAGTAAACAAAGTTTACTTAAATGAGTTTTTTTTTTTTTTTTTTTTATATCATATTTATATTGCAAATCGCAATATAAATACGAGAAATCAATCAAGACTTTACGATCCTTTTACAACGTTTTATGTTGAACCAATTAAGTCCTATCGATCCTTACTAACTTTACTAAATTAAATTAATTTACCAAATACAATAATATAAATTGATAATAAAAATTCTGGCCTCACCTTGCTGCATCCCAGGTACGGGTGGTCTTCTCCCTCTGAATCCTAGTCCATGATTAAAGAAATCCTCCTTCGAAGCCCTCCGCCTCTGACTTGCGCTCTGCTGAGGACTTCCGTCGACCGATGCGTCCTTTTTATTCATTTCCGAATTTAACGTTTGCGCCTCGGCTGATTTTGTCATCGGTAAGTTTCTCGCGACCACCAAAGGCGCTAATGTCGCTGGTGGTAATGTCGTTGTTACCGTGGGTGTACTCGACGCTCTCAAAACATTTCTAATTTTTGTCGTTTGTTCAGACATTGGAGAAGCAGTCGAGCCCTGACTTATAACTGAAGCAGTCGTTGAGCTCATCCTCTGTCGACCTCTGGATCTGTTCGGCTTCTCATTGTTCTGATTTTGATCTTTTGTATCAAGGACCCTAGAGTTCTCTGTACTACCGTTGCTCGCGGCCTTAAAATTTCTTCTGCCTGACTCGGATTGCGACGGCGTCCTCTTCGTTTCAACGATTACATTGCTTTTTTTGCCAGGATCACTTCGACCTCTGCCTCGAATAGGAACTGATTCACTCGGAACTTCACTCGGATTATTATAAGCTATGCTCCCTCTCCCAGAACTCGCACGAGATGCTTTTCTATCCTTATCAGCTTGTCTGACCCGTTCTTGATTGCGTGGAACGTTTGATCTCATCGACACCTCTGCCGAGGGTCTAATGCCACCGGATGTATCGGTATTTGGCGATCTTCTGTTATTATCAGAATTTATGGGGATATTAATACGAACGCTTTCTGAGCCTGTAATATCCGTAATATCGTGCTTTGGGCCCGATTGCCCTGTCGGCTTCCTCGATCGCTTATCGTCTCGATCATTCCTATCGGTTTTCTTTGTCAAGTTATATTTCCCGTTGTCGACAACTTTATCTTTCAAAGTTTTAGAATTCGATGGAGGAACGACGGCTTTTTGTCGCTTCGCTGAATTCAATATAGGATTTTGATTTCTTCTATCAGAACGCGATTTGAATACCGTCGTTACTTCGGCGACAGCCAATAATTCACTATTATCTGCTTTCGAATTTGAATCTAATCTGTCATTCCGCAATCTAACAGATTTACGGCCAACCGCTCGCGTTGCATCAACATTATGTCGTTGTTTGGTACCCTTCGCGCCTGAAGCTTCAGGCAAGTACCGCCTGTCATTTTTATTTATACTCTCATCCTTATGCTCATTAGCAGTATCCCCTCCATGGTTCCGGATACTCGCATCTGCGCTTAATTTATGGGAAAATGATTTCGTTGACGAGTGACTCTGTCCCTTTTCCAATGAAACTTTCGATCCTTCTGCCGAATTCTCTCCTATACTAATACTCTTTATTCGTGACTTTTGACTGTTTTGCTCTTGCGGAATACTGCTCGAATTATTTGATAGATTAATACGATTCGTTGTGTTTTTACGACTTTTCAGTACATTGCGACTAGTATTGAAAGACGAGGAGTCTATTTTACGTGTAGTCGTTTCGACCTCAACTCTCAACGCCGACGAATTCGTTGACCGATGTCGAATTGAACCACGTGATGGTAAATCTTTTCGTTTTTCAGCCTGCACCTTAAAACATATTCATTTATTTTCTCAACAAATTTAATAATATATTAGATTCGTAAAAACAGTCATAGTGAAATTACAAGCTGATATTATTACAAATTGATATAACGTAAATATATGCAATAAATATACAATACATTAGGTAATTTAAATGAAAATAATACATAAGAAAGGAAATTAATATATATATTTATAATAGTTGTTTCTAGTTCTAGCTATAGTTTTCTTCAAATTATTACAAGAAACGTAACTTTAATCTATAAAAGAAAAAAAAACGCAGTTCTCATTATATTGAGAAACATAAATTCACATCATTTTTCAAATCTAGTATTTCTATAAAATGTACTTTTGTACGATCAACGTGAAGCTGATTATTAGAGAAAATTTTTTATAGAAGATTAACTACTAGCATATTAAATGATTATTTATAAAATTTATAATTTAATTTAAATATATACCCTATTGCGTAAATAATTATTTATTACAAAACAATATCAATTAACTAGTAAATATACCATATAATGTTTGTTACACAATAACAATAAACTTTATATCCGTTTCTTGTAATGTAATACGTATAAAGGGCATTAGATACTTATTGCTTGTATATATGTTAAAATTTTTCTAAATATAATAATATATTAATCTCAATATATGAATGAGAAATAAATTATTTGAAATTATATTTTATAAATTTTTATAAATATTAAATATTAAATTATCATTTTACGTATGAAATACGGTAAAATAATAATTTAGTAAGGTTAAACCATAAATTTATATACTTATACATTTAAACCCAGATTATATTCAAAATGATACGTGATTCTATACAACTAATATTATATGTAAAGAATAATAAAACTATTTCTACACTATACTGATGATTTTATAAGTATATTTATAGATTGGAGTGAAAAATTATTAAACTGTCACGTTAAATCATGTGGCGAGTAAAAATATGGTGGGCAACTGAAAAATTATATTTTTAGTAATATTTATCGATGACATTTAGAATAGTCATGAACTAGTCCTTATGTTGCAAGAACTTATTATATAAATTCTCATAAGAGGAAGATATAAATTTCGAAATAAATATTCCTTTTTGTAAGCCAACACTTACTAAACCGTATTTTGTGCTTCGCGGTTATATGACAAAAGTAATCATATACCAAAGACGATTGAATATTTAATAAAAAATAAAGTTTGATTTATAATTTTATTATAAATTGTCATAGAAAATCATATCAGCTTCTTGCCATCATTATATGTATTTATAGTTATCATTTAAAAAATCCTAAGGTTCAGAGTTTTATTCTATGCAGTAAACCGCTAACCGTTTTATCATTGGTTTACGTAATATTCATTTGATCGGTAAAACTATTAAAATATTATGAATACTTTAAATTATTGCAAATAGCTTCAATTTAAATATTTTAAAACTTTATAAAGTAGTCTTGATCTCGGAAAATTATAATCAATCGATGGTAGATTAAAAAATTCTCGGAATCATTTACTTAATTAGCAATATAAATTTCGTAAAATAATAGTATTATTATTATTATTATTATTATTATATAAATTAATATTGAGAAAAATTAATATATTTAATATCTAATGGATTCATAAGGATATTAATTAAAATAATATTATGAGAGTTTAAATATTTTTACAGTTTAGTAATTTAAATTGTTGCAATTATTTCAAAACACATAAAATACTTATAACATACTAAAAAACATACTTATAAAAATTCCAATAATATTAGTATATTGAAAATAAAATTTGTATGGGCGTCATTATCTATTAAAAATTTTTTACTCTTCTCCAGTTAATTAAACGTTGGATTAATTACTAAAGTAATTATTATCAATGAAATGTTACAGTTACTGTGAAATTGTTACAGTTGTTAACTATATTGTGTACGTACACTCGCTTTTGTAAATTCTTGCAAAGAATTTTTAAAAAGAACATTCACTATTGCAGTAAATACTTTATTAACGATATTGAAATATTATTGCTTGAATTTCAAAAACAACATTTATTCAATGAGAGTATTTTAATATTAACATTCCTACGTCTAAATACTTTAATTTTTAATCTAGTATTCTGAGGAGCAAATAAATTAATTCTAATGTAAATGAATTAATAAGTAACGAAGACATAAAAATTCGTTAAAAAGTCCAATAAAAATCTCAAAGGATGAAACCCTTATCTTTATCTTTATCTTTATCTTGGTTACGTATTCTAAGGTTAAGGCATGTATCTTTTAAAGGCTATGGAATTAAAACCGTAGGCCTGTATATTGTTTGTTAATGTCGATAGAAAATAGTGCGCTCAAAAGCGTAGCAATGGCGCAGTATATCGATATTAAAAGTAAAAGTATCGCACACTCGCGCAAAGGTCGGTGTTACACGCTATGTTGGGAATGATTGCAATCGCTCGCTTTAGCTTGGGATCGCGTATGCAACTTACCCTACGATACTTCGACAATCAGCGCGTGAACTCATTTTATTACGTTTAAGACTACTTATCTTATGCTGCAGCGAAATTTACATTCTAATGCTCTCAATGTCGATCGGCAAAACTTTATATTCAATTTTTACTAACTTTTATACGTTTCTGTCTTCATCAATCTGCGTTTGCATAGTTTTATAACAAAAAAAAAAAGATAAATAAAAAAAAAACAATACATACACGCATACATATTATTACAAAACTAACAAGGTATTTATGAGATTTTAGGGCTTGTATTGACTTAACTATAAATCGACTATATCAAATTTCGGATATTAACGGAGTTCAGTCGTATTTATATTCAATAAAGATGTAGGGGAAAAAATTTAAGTGTTAGCGTGTAGCTTCGCAACTTCGAAACTTCTAAACTGTGATTAAAAGCCCTTCCTTTATCTATATTATACGAATATTGTTACGTTTTGTGGAATTAACGTTCTCACGGGGTTCCCGTAAATTAAAGCTCGAACCTTTTAATATTGTATTTTGCTAAATTTTAAGTCACTTACGAAAGGAATTAATTTGACGAAAGTACCATATAAGATTTTTATTTTCAATTAATTGATGGCAAAAAGTTTTTTATTTGTCCCGAGCGGTTACATAAGTACAAGAGCTTTAATTATTTCTTTAAATAACGTTCTTATGAAGATGAATGACGTTGCAAAGTTTTGAGTAAATCCCCCCGTAGTCAAAGTCATTATTTAAAGGAATAAGGGCGACGACACTGGTCAATTACTTTTGTCCAGACGGATTACATGGAGTTATACAAGATCTTGTGACGCCAATTGATGTTGCAAAACTTGTGCAATTTTTCTGGCAGCGAAAGTAAAGAGTGCACTCGTTTGAGGCATGCGCAAAGGATATCTGAAATTATTGCCTCTTATAAATGCGAACAAGTTCATTACGAGGCTATTCAGAATGTACCAATAGGTGCAAAAAGAAAATAAAGAAAAAAAAAAGAAGAAAAATAAAAATAAATAAATAAATAAATCAATAAAAAATAGTCGTGCAAAAAATAGTTCAAACGAGAATAGATTATCTTCTTTTACGCTAAAAAAAAAAACGTTATTACAAAACTATTTATGTATATTTATGCATATGCTCTCTAAGGACATTATTATAAAATCGAACAAATAGGCATAGCTTAGTCGTACGGGTACCAGTCGCTGACATTTACGAGATCAGGAGATAAAGAAACACTGGGATACTGATCTATATTTTAAAGAATTTTAAAGGTAAAGGCATCCTAATAAAGCTGTTAAGAATTAAGAAAATTGACGGCGTTCTTCTGTAAGAGAGAGAGAGAGAGAGCGAGTAAGAGCGAGTCTAATCAAAATACCTTTTAATTAAAGCTTGCGTATGCCGAAAACGCAAGTCAGATTAGCCGATAGATAGATTAAAAGAATGCGCTTGATTGACAGTGGCGGATGCTTTCTCCTCAGCGAAGTAGAACCGTTAACGCGTAGAATCGGCTGTCAAAGGAATACCGACATTTTCTGAAGATTCAATCCGCGAGAGCTCAGTCGGCTTCGGTTTTATATATCCTTAGCAGGATATATATATATATATATATATATTCCGGTCGTCCCCGATCTGTCATCGTTATGAAAAATTACCTCTTTTAGGTAGATGATAGTTAGTCGGTGGAGCCATTATTTTCAAGAATGGATTCTTCAATTTCTCCAGCGGCGAACTCGTTCTTTTCATTGCATTGCACGTATTACATCTGCAGTGGATCGTAACTACAATCGTGAAACCTGTCTTATCTCGATATTCGGTATAGATATTTCTCGTGAAGCCTCCTGTTATGATATAATGAAAAACTGATCGAGCGCCGATTTATATATATTTTATACGCGAAGGGTGCACCGACAATTTTTATTCATCGCACTTTGACTCCGTTAGCACTATTTATTCATATTTATTACGACTCTTTTTTACGACAAAATATTTTTCTCAATAAAGATTAACGCAAAAACCGGCTACGTATCGATCAATAATCTATTTACAAATTACTCCAGCGAATCCTGTTATTTATAAGCAATTTATACAATAAAGAAGGTTTCCATAATAAAAAATTGAATTCGTAATTTTTATTAACATATAGAAAATTCGTTTTATTAAGAATTAAATAGATTAATGTCTTATTTCTGAAGAAAAGAATTCTGAAAAGTACGATAGCAATGCTCAACGTTATACGTAAAAGAAACAAATATTTATTACACTTTTATTCCAAGTTTTCTTTTGTAATCCATAATAATAAGAATAATAATAACAATAATAATAAAATTTCTATCTTTCATTTGAATTTAAAGAAGAAACAAGGCCAATCTTCAAATGATACGCATCGATGAGTACATTTATTATAGTCGTAGTACGAGGACAATTGAGGACACCGATCGTACGCCTTTGTAATTTTTATGGCGAAATTTCAACAAATAACAATAAACCTTTAAATAATCTAAGAATAATCTGGAGATTTTTTTATTATCATTATCGAAGCTTAATAGTGAGTTGATTTTCGAGCTGTCCAGTACGAGGACGAATATTACAAACAGTGCTACGTGGAACCCTCTCCCCCCCCCACCCCGCCCTCCTAAAAGATATTTTCAATACAAAATGCGTTTCGTGCTCGGCTCGCGATTAAAGGAATCGCTGAAATTGAACCGGTATTCTCGGCAATTGGTTCACCTGCATGTTACCGCAATTGTAAAGTACGCAAGATGTGTCGGAACATGATTTTCCGCGTATGCGTGTAAGCATTCGCCGGTGCTTAGCTACCAGCACTAAATACTTATACTTTTTTTCTTCTTCGTATATGAGTTCTAATCATCAGAGAGGTAGAATATTTTATACAATCGAAGGCTACTAAAGCGGGTAATAAAAAGGATTTTTTTATTTACTCTACCCAAACGCGCATTTCGTCCCTTTTATTCCTTTCCCTAAAGCAAATATTCTAACGGTTTTCTTAATCTTAAGAAACTTTATTTCTCTTCAGTTTAAGAAGAAATAGCTTTTTTTAAAAGGTAATATCCTTAACTAATGGCATACTAAGTTCTCTTGTCAGGAATTATTTTAAATATTATTAGCTTATAATTACCTTATGAAAATTAAATAACTTCAAACTGTTTCTTCCACAGTAAGTCTTGCATTTTATTCATAATTATTATTTAAAACTAATAATTAATTATGAACAAAACGTTGATATTATTATTAATTGATGTAAGCGTACACGCACTCTTACGCATACGTGTACAAACATTTATTGATTAAATATTAAAAATTTAATTCTACTCTATTAAAAATTTTTTCAACTCTCCTCGGAGAGTAGAAAATACCCAATTACGGAATTAAATGGTATAAAAGAAGGATCGATCTTCTCTTTCAACTAAAACTCAAAAATTAATATAATAGCGTAGATTGAATTTGTAAGAACGACGTAATTAATAGGTATTTAAAATCAGATTAAGCGATGAATAAGAAGAAAATAAATTCAATGATTGCTTATCTTAATTTATACACAAGAAAATAATTAGATAATTGTTATATCGGGAAAGAAGATTTGCAAAATCGTTCTTTGTTTTATAATATAAAACCTAAGGAGAAACATTGCCTTTCTTGTATTTTCTTAAAAATATTTATCTTTATAATTTTTTTTATATTTTTTACAAATATATTTATAAAAATATTTTACAGACTTAAATATAAGTAAACGTCATTCCAATTACTTTAGTAAGAGATAAATTTATTAGTTTTAAAAGGTGAGATTAAAATAAAAAAAAGTTTTTAGAAGTTCTCGGCTCAATATTAATGTTATTTCTACTGATCTAGAAGAATAGTTCACAACGAGCTATTTGTTTGAATTCAATAAAAAATGTTTATTACCATTTTCTTCACAGCGATATAAAATTTTATTACTTGATCCTATAAATCATGATTTTATAGAATATTAATGGATTAATATTCTTCAAATCATAAAATTCACTTTAAAAAAATACGAATATCCAGAACTTTTTATTGATGCCTTTTAATAATAAAAAATTGTAAATATTTACAATATTCCCATAAGATTATAATTATAGACTTCAAATAATATAAATTTATTAATTGAATATCTTTACTCCCTGTGTTTACGGAACTGCAACTCACACCAAACATATGCAATAAATAACAGAAAAATATACTATATGTGTAAATAAAATTTCAATTAATTAGATAATGTTTTACTTACATTTGATCCAATATCTCGTAGTCCGTCAGTTGTAGCAATTGTCCAAAAAATCAAAAGTAATGTCAATTTTGTGAATTTCAGCTTCATTCTATAATAGAGAATTTAAAAAATACATATATTGAACTAAAATTCATAAATATCTCAATATAAAATTATCTAATTAAGATTTCAAGAATATTATAATCATTTCAATCTTTATATTATATAATTTCTAGATTTTTTTAAAATTGTATTTCGCGAAGAATTTACATAAATATTTCTATGATATAAAAAAACTATAGCATTTTATTGTTTCTTTTTCCTTTTAATTTCGATTAATTTTTACTGCGTTTAACATATTGTAAGAGTCTAAAAGATATTTAATATATATATATATATAATATTATATAATCAATTTTACAATTAATTTGCAGTGATTTTTAAAACAATATGATATTTCTGTAGATAAATAATATGAATATTATTCTCAACAACCATTTTGAATAATAAAATTTATAGGTAATGGTTATAATTAAAAACGATGTGACATTATAATATGATATAAACAAGTCTAATTAATAAAGATCGGAAATCTTAATTACGGATTTCGTTATAAAATACGTATTTGATTGTAATAAGAAAGAATTTGCGGTTTATTATAATATTGTAATCATAAAAATTTTCTATTGTAAATCAATATAGAAATGTTATATCCAGCCGACGTAATAGAATATTTATATTTAGAACGTAATACGTATATATTAATTATTCTTGGCTTGCCTTCACAATTTTTCTGAAAAATACAATAAACTATACGGATATTTTTTAAAACGTCGTATCTAATGATATAATTTAAAGGACTTCAAATCTTTGAAAGCAAAAGTCCATTTAGTATATAGAGCTGCAAAAGTGCATGGGAACATGGTACCGTATCCGTGTCACTTTTACTTCGAATCGTACCGGTCGCTCGCCTTGCTCACGCCTTAATTTCCCATTGGATAAAATTGTCTCAGTGTTGTAAACGATTTTTATAGGAAACTAATACTGATCTAGCCGTATGTCAGCGAACTCATACAATTAAGAATTTTCAAATAATTACTCGCGCTTTACCACGAACACTGCCTAAACAAATTAAATCTCTTGCCTCTTGATCTACAAGAAGCATAATTTTTATCGATCGTTCATCTTCATTTTATTTTCTGAAGTATTTTATAATCATTCTCTATTAATTCTGCAAGTCGAGAAGACAAGAAGTGCTATTTTATTACGGAACGGATGTAATATTTATTATAATATAAGCGATAACGGTTTTCTCGCACATTTCAGTACGTTGGAAATCAAGTGTTTGTAATCGTAACTAACACGTACACTACTCTTATACATGCTTTATGAAGGAGAGAATGTGCACATACTTGACAGACTTATTTCCTTTCACGAGCGGAATCTTATTATAATGTACGTATGTGGATAACTTTGTTCGTAATGTAATAATCTTTAAGATAACTACATAGTTTCTAGTATATTCCGAAACTTTATTTTATAATAAAAGGTTTAAGGATACTTTATAATACGAATTACATACGTAGCTCAACAAATTTAAGAATTATAAATTTCAAAAGTTTTAATTTAATTTTAATACACGAATTATTATGTATTATGGTAGCGCAATGTTTTCAATGTATAAAAATTGTTCAATTTTACGATTAATATGAATTTCTTATATTTTTTCAATTATTCAAGAATTCCAATTCTCTGCCTTGTAGGTCTTATTAATATTATATAATATTTGTTTAAAGACTCGCCAAATAAATAAATATCTTACAAATATTAATGAAAAATCGATCAGTAATTTATGTTTATTGTTACTATATAATGTTTATTAAGTATAAGTAATATGATCTACATCTTATTCATAATGTGTCTGTATGTGTGTGTGTGTATATATATATATATATATATATAGCTACAATTACGTTTATTAATTTAATAGAGAAATTGAAAACGTCATTTATCTCAATACACAGCAGCATGTAATACGTTGAGAATAAAATCTATCTTACGTAAATTATAAATTATTTTTTAGTCGGTATTGAGTATTATATTTTTCTAATAAATTTTAATAGAATGCTAATCGAAGCGATGAATATTTTTCAGCCTACTATTTCAATTTGCAATTTCACTTCCTTTTTTATTATAATAAAGCCGCTAACGAAGCCTAACAGTTAGTAAATTAAATATTTAATTATATATTTTAAAAAATCCGTGCAAAACTGCTTCAGTTACAATAGAATGTAGAGTTCTATGCTTAAATATATTATGAACCGTAGTAGCAACTAAATGGCCGTAAGAAATAAATTTGAGTAGATAAATAAAGTTAACTAACGAGTGAAAATGTAAACAACGGCACAATGCACAAGTAGCAGAAAGCATGTAAAGCGTGTAAAGCGTGTAAAACACGCAAAGATGAATGAGTATTATGGGAGTGTCTAGTGGCTTATGGAAGAACTTATTGAATAATAATAATCTGACCTTTATGCGATCATCAATTATCTTCTTTCTATAGAATTATCTAGTATTAAATCTATTCTATGGAGTAAGAATCTCCATTGAATAGAGGATGAATTTAATTCGGCTCAATTTCAATTATCGTATCCACTCTGGGATTGCTCATTCTCATCGAAATCTCGTTGCCTCTATTACCTGCTGCTAATCTATATTCAAATCCGGATTGCCACTACGTAAGCATTGGCTTAGCATTATGAAATTAATATAGAGAAGTATCTTCCTCACAAAATTCTATCGCTCGTTATACGAAATTATTTACCATTTTTGCTTATTTACATCTATGTATCTGGAACTCGATAAGGATTCAATAAGCTTTATTCGGTTAATTCACCATATTCACCTCATGAAACTAGGCAACCTAAGCTGATTAAACGAGGTTGCAAAATTCATTTAATTCGAAACCATTACTCAATGATTATTTGCCGGAATGTAGAAATTCAATGCTAGAATTATATTTATTTAACTATCGGTATAATGTGAAGATAGGCTAGTTCAAATCATTTCGAGAATCCATTGCAAACTCAGGCTTTAATATTATTTAATTAAAATGACGTAACATTTAAACAGTACATATAATTCAAAATAATGTATCGGAGACAATAGTCTTAAGTGGTACTAGTTTTTTTTCTTCCGTTATTTAGTTTTTTTTTTTTATTAATACTAATGACGATGGACGTTGTCAAAAATTTCTGACCCAAATACATCAATTGATTCGAAATATTAAAAGCGAGCGAGTAAAATGCGAGCACGAGTCCTCTGTAATTATTGCTATAATACCCGTAACAATGAGGGGGAGACCGACATGCAATATCATATTTTCACAAAAAATGTATCCGTAAAATGCCCATCAACGGATCAAACTCCTTCGTTTCAAAGTCTGCGAAAAATTTACGTAAGCGCTGATAGTCTGGCACTCCTACAGCCCACAAGCGATTACGAGCGCATGAAAGTGACCAGAGCGCGAGCTGTAAAAGTGATCAACGCTCTGTTAATCGTGGACTTGCTTCGTTAATATTCCACGATTCAATTCCACACGGATTCTTACTTCAACGACTACATTGTGACAAATCTTTATAAAACCAAAGTCAAATCGGGGAGATTATTTATTTTATTTTTACATTTTATAAGCTTATTTCATAAAATTGAGACGCTCGATCCGGAAGTTTTACGATCAAACTGTAATTTTACTTGAAATCTTAATACAATCGATTTTATTTAAGAATCGCATTGATAATTAGCCATTCACCAAATACATAGAAGCTTAACTAATTTATATAGACATTCCCTATAATGATCCAAAATGATCCATATCGAATAAACTCGTTAATACGTTTTATATAGTATTAATTTGGCAATTATAATATTTATTACGCGAGAATTTATTTTTTACGCCATTAAGTACCTTCTGTTGGTATCTTTTAATTAATAAACTATACACGATAATGAAATTTCGTTGATCAGATAAAAAAGATAATAAAAAATAAAGAAAATTCTATAATATAAATTATTTGATATTTAATTTTAAAATTTATTATAAAAACAAAAGGAAATGATAATTGAAAGTAATTTTAAATTAATGATTTGACAAACATTGTTAAGAAATCTTAATATCTAATCCTAATGAATTAGTTGACAACCAATAAACGTTTAGATACTTATATATATATATTTTATGAGAAACTCAATTTAATAAAATTTAATAAAAAATTTTTTAGGATCAAAATACAAATTACGTTAAGAAAATATAATAAATTTAAAATACGTACATTTAATAATTTTCTAATAAAATATTTATCTTAAATTTGAGTCAATGATGATTTAAATATTTCATTAAAAATATATAAGGTTTTAATTATAAATGAGCTATTTAAAAATATTTAATGGATAGACAATTCTCAAAATGTAAGATGTATTAAAATTTAAGCAAGATTAAAATTCTCTAAAAGCAATAATTAATAAAGAAATTTTTATTAACTAATTATAACTAAGTAATTATAAATAAGTAAATCGTAACTGATAGAAATGGGATTTTATTTTTGTTTATTATTAAAATTTATATTATTATTTTTTTATCATTCTTATTATTAGTATTATTTTTTTTTATGTAAATAAATATCTTTATATTTATTTTTATTTTATGTATTAAAATTTTATAATATACGTATAAAAAATTAGATTGTATATCAATTAAATATTTACATAATTCGATAATCAATGTACATTATATAATAAAAACGTATGTTTTCAATTTTTTGTCTTATTTTATAATAAAAAAAATCTATGTCTTCAGATTAAATTGATGTCAATCTAAAGAAAGCTGTACGTGATCATGAAAATATCATAATTATTACTACAATCATACATTAAATAATAATTCATTTTGATGGAAATAAAGAAATTTTACTATCTCTATAAAATTATAGCTAAAAAAATATTATCATAATACGTATCAAATTTTTAAAATTTAAATTTCATTATTAATAGTCTTTAATTAAAAGTTCATTTACAATAATTAACTAAAAAATTGGGATATAAACATTTTATATTATTGAAAATTGTAAAGATTAAATACAAAAATTTTCTAAAACTGTCATAAATATTTATTGAAAGAATAATAACACTTATTAAATAATTATACATTTGGAAAATTGAAAATTGTATTTAACAAAGTTTCATTTTTACTTTGACAAATATTTAAAACTTTATCTTGTAACTTAAAACTTTTTATATTCTATAAGAAATTAATATAAAATTTAATTTAAAATTAAAAGAGACAAATGTTAATAAACCGACCTTTTTTATTTTAAACTTCTTATTTACATTGTAAAAATAATTTTATTTTTATGCCAGAAAATGTTCAGCTTATGTTTAATTAATAATGTTATTAAATAGAAATAGCATTCTTTTTATAAAATTTAGTGCAGAACTATTTAAAATTTTTTAAATAAATGCATAATTTATATATTTTGTCCTAACATTTAAAATTTGGATTGATTATATTGGAATAAAAATTTATTTCATTTAAAACTAATAGAAATTATTGAATTTTAAATTATTTTGATTTCATAGAATTTCGTGTACTTTTTAGTCTAATTTTTCCAGATAAATAAAATATTTTAACTGAATAAAATTGATTTCAAAATAGTCGAATAATGTTTGGTAAAAAAGAAATTTTAATAATGATATTGGAGATCTAAGAAATAGAAATGAAACGATATTTTTACAATAAATTAATATATTTCGGTTGCAATATGATAAATTTTTTCTAAGAATATATTTTATTAAATCAGATTTCAGAATTTTTCTATTAATCCAACATTATTACTATATTAATAATAATTTTGAATATTCAATAAACCTAATCACTTCCGTAAAACGTATAGAATATCGACCTTATATTACTTAATAGAATTGAAAGTGTATAATATCAAGATAGCCGCATGTGAAATTTTCTCTACGTGACGTTACGAAAAATATAGGAGATTAGTTCGGCATTAAATAGTGGCAGACCTCCACTAGATGAAAATAAGTGAATATTAATATGTCACCTGATAGATCTCAATTCGAGATTGCTATTGATCAGAAATTCTTATTAAATTTTTTTAACTTCAAAGTTTTTTATTTAATCACGTTCTCAGGAACGATATACTTTTTTTTTTTTTTTTTTAAATTGAACTGATATACGTAACTAAAATCTTTTATATGGCTTGTTATAAATAATTATACGTTTTAGACTATTTTCAATGTTGGTTTTCTATATAATAAACGTAAGGGTAGTAAATTTATTCACGATGCATTAATAACTGGTTAGTTTAGGTACACTTTTTTAAACTATTAAAGTATAATGGTATTATTAATAATTATTTAAAAAAAATGATTTCCAATGCGTTGTAATACATAACTCTATAGTTAATTAGCATAATAAAATATGTAAATAGAGAATTCGTTTACCCCTTGAAACAATGAACTAGGGAAAGAAGAATAAAAGAGAATTGTGGTTTGCATTAAAATTGTTATAACCTTACGTAAAACGTTTACGCTAATATATAATGTTAACAATCGGTAATAGTAATATAAGTATATATAAGATATTTTAAATAAAAAAAGAAACTAGGGTTATACTTTCCTAGTTGGCTTATATAAATCAATTACATATAAGCTTAAAAAGAAAATGCGAAAAAATCCATTGGGTTATGTGCTCTCTTTCTACTTGATTTCTAATTCAATTGTTAAAACAAAAAAAACGTGTATATATATATATATATATATTAGGTTGGCTAAAAATCAAAATAATATTATGTATAATCGAATAGGGAGGATGATGATGGTGATGATGATGATGATGATGATAATGCATCGTCGCAACTGGATATCACCACTGGTATAAATAAAACACTTTGTATTGTTTTCACTGGGCTTATAAACTTGTGCGGGTGGATGGGACGGCGGCGATGGGTGGACGTGGGGCAGAGAGAGATGGGGTTTGTGGTTGGGGTTGGTGTTGGGGGAGGGGGATTGGGGGAGGGGATGGGGGGGTAGTTTAATAAATATAAATAATGGACGCACTTGTCGATGCACAGAGTCCTCACAAGCTTGGTGGAGCGTACATCTCTCGTTGCAGATCTTAAAGCACCGGATGCGGAGGAAATGAGCGCACCTCGCGAATGAGACACGATCGTTAGCGCTTGTTTCGCGGCAATGAAACGATGGTAATGGCTGGCGAACCACAGCAGCGGCGCAGTCGTGGCGGCCACCGATGTCAAAAAACAGGGCAGTGCCAGTCGTTTTCCCTTTCGCTGAGAAAGACTGGGAGACCGGCCGATCAGAGCTTGGACCGTCAGTAAGGAAACGGCCGATAGACTAGTTTACCGTGAAACGCACCTACCTCTCTCTCTCTCTCTCTCTCTCTCTCTCTCTCTCTCTCCCTTTCCCTCTCCCTCTCCCTCTCTCCCTCTCCCTCTCTCCCTCTCACCCTTTCTATCTATCCATCTCTTTATTTCTGCAAAGTTTCGTGACGAAATGACAATTTATCATTCTAATAGGCGATTCTCCGACCTACAACTATTTCCGTAAAATAATAGACATTTTATATTTTGCTATTTTTCGAGTCTGTGCCTTAGTTTACCTTTTCATTCGTTATTCATTGCACGAACAGATGCTTAATTCCAGCTGATTTTAAGATTAAGAATAATAAATTGATTCATTTTTATAAACTGTTACGGTTTGTGTTACCTTCGTCGACTTTAATTTATAACTCTCCTACTTCTATTGCCTTTCAAAACAAATTACCATATTGAAGTTTTCTAATGAATATTTAAGTATACTTTACAAAGAAACAAATATACTTCAGCTCTACATTGTTATTAATGTAAAAATAAGAAAAATAAAAATGTCCATCAATAATATATTTTACATAAATATTAAATTACAAGTTACCTGCCTGCTTACTTGCTTGCTTTGCATTCTTTACTTAATTTAATTAAAAACTCTTTATTTGTTTCTAATGACTGGTTTGAAAAACTTTGCAAGTGCTAATATTACGTAAGTTACGGGTCGCTCAAATTGTTGTTTCCAGAGTTATACGACGATATTTTGGTAATTTATTTTCCAAGAAGTTAAGAATTTTTCCTTCAACGTCCTATACAATTAAATATAAAACATACAAACACATTTAATACGGGCTTAGAAAATGTAATAATTACTCTGTTTTTATAAAATTTCAAATTTTAATACGATTAAATAGCGCGTGGAGACTAGCAATCGACTGTTTCTTTTAGAACATCCCTCGAAATTACTATAATTTACAACTAATTTTCTATAACTTGACTTTCACAACATAGAAAATATAGTGCAACATTCTTAAAGTATTTTATTACCCCACTATTCACTTATACACCTACTAATTATTTAAATATTTGATTTTATTAGGCCAATTTTTTCATTTTAAAACTTTTTGCCCTCAGCTCCTCATAAATATTAAAATTAAAATGTGAAACTGTTAAAATAAAATTATTAGAAAAGAACCGAGCTACAATGGGAAAAATTTTTTTTATTTTTCAAGAGATAAAGTAGAACATTTTACGAATTAGGATATACAATGAATTTCCAAAAAGAAAGTATAACAAAACATTATTCAAACAGTGCAAGTGCTCATGTGGGAACGAAAGATATTCGAAATAATACAGTATAATTGTAAGGTATACAAATTCAAAATACATTATATTTAGTTTTATTGATATTAGTGCTCTGAAAATTGGTCTCCTAGCATAATGTCAGTTTACTAGGATTCCTAACACACACAAATACCTCTCCACATATACATACATTTACATATATATATATCATATAAACGTCTGGAATTAAATGAATATGTAAAGGAGTTTCAGCTTTCTTTATTTTATTATGCTAATTTCTACAAACATCACGGAAACATCGAGCTACTGGTTTCGAAATTTAAAATACCAGTGCTATTTGATTCATTTAATTCACTTTTGAAATAAACAATTTCTTGAAAATATATCTAGTTCACGTACATTATATTTTACAATTTTTATCTCTAAATACTTTCACTTTGCTACACGGAAAAAATTAATATTGATATTATATGCAACTTGCTCGTGATTTTTCTCGGATTATTTATAAATATAAATAATGTACATAAATACGTATGCATGTGTATGTTTCGAAGCGTATTTTCATTCATGAAATACTCTAAACAAAAAATTAAATAAATAAATTTCCGTATTTTTATTTAAGCATTATATGCTATTAAAACAATTAGCCTCATATTATTTAATTTAATTATTTTTCGCTAATTAAAATTAATCATCAATGATTATTATAAAAGAAAATCGACCCATAAATATGTTAATGTTAATAAATTAAGTATAACACACTTTATATGCTTATTTTAGTCAATATATTCTATTTTTCAATATTTTTAAAAAATACAACTTTTAATTAAATAATTATTTGACGTAAACTTTGATGATGTCATATTTCTTTATTTCATCATTACTAATTAGCGTAAATATTTTCGATTTTTATGAATGTTTAGTTGATACAAATAATACACTTTATATGTTGACTAAGAATTATTTATTCTATTATAATTCATGTCTATATTTATATGGCGATACTAGTTGGTCGTATGCCTACTAAACATATGGCTAGATCTTAAACGTAATAGTTATCTATATTATAAAAATAATTTAAATTTATATTTAAATTAATGAATATTAAAATATTTTTTAAAAATTAATAATGAGAACCTAAAATGTTAAAATCAATTACTTTCTTCAGTTGTAATTAATATTAAAAATATTTTAGATGATAGTTATATTATTATCTTCTTAAAATTTTTAATTATGAATAATTGATTAACATAATTTTAACTTTCAAATATTATTTTAGTTTACGAATTTAATGATTGATCACCAAATACTAAATTTAAAAAATATATATTTCTTTCATTCGTGCGATTTCATACACAACAGCAATACATAGGACTTTTATAAAATCTCGATTTCGGTGGCAGGTTATTATAAATTCCAATTCTCTTTTACTCGTATTCTTGATATTTTTGTCTATTTTTTTTTTTTATAGTTTTATTTTATTTACTATGCCCGATATTACAGATCGGAACAACATGATAATGCAAAGCAACGTCTACGGCTTTACGCACTAATTTATTTAATTTATAACTAATTAATATCAACGAGAACCTCATTTTTATTATCAATTAATTAATTGATCTATTTATAAATAAAAAATACTTCGAATATTTATAGTGTTCTTTTGAAGTTCATATTTTTTCGTTAAATGCTGTTAATTTCAAATACCTTTATTATTAACTAAGAATTCTAAAAAAATTATTTACAAATACTTCAAAACAATTTTTATTTATTTATATTTTTGGTTAACGTATACATTTTTTTTATCTAAGTTGAACCGAGCCTTTGATAAATATCAAAAAAATATGATAAATGATCTTTCGAGCATTATCATTTCAAAATCCCTTGTAGTAATAATATAATTACAAATATAAATTTGAAGAATTTATTATGGATCGATAAGATTAAACTACTTTCATAAAAATAGTGTCAAAATTTCTCATTGACCTAAAAATTTTTTGTAAAAATTCATTTTGACTATTTAATCAAGCGAATGCATTATTTGCAAGTTTTTTTTTATTCAACCGGTAGTCGATAATATCTCGAAGTCGAGCCGAAGGATCTGAATAAAAGGTTTCTCTTTTTAACTTATGCATATTATTTTCTGCAATTGAAAAGTTCTTTTTTATTTTTTCTTACAGCTATATTAATAGAGTAGTTATGAACAAGTATTCCTGCCTCTCCATTTTTTTTTTTTTTTTTTTTTTTTTTTTTTTTTTTTTTTTTTATACCCATAATAATATCGGATTTGCACAAATAGAATTGGATTATTGAATAATACAGTTTTTTCAATTCGTTTATAAATTCTCATACGCTAACTTTCTTTCTATATGAATAACGATAAGATTTACTACAATACACTCGAGTATTATATTGGTCAACGCAGTTTATATTTCCATAATGTAAATCCTTCCTAACGTATCCCTATAAAATGTAAAACAAAGCTAATAGTTGGTGATTTAACTTGAGTTCCATTTTTTATGTCCATTAATGTATTATGTATTTTTATATTCGTTCTATTGTCGTCATCTAATCCGTATTCTTTTTTTTCTCTTTTTGCAAGAACGATTATCTTTATCGATCTTTAATATATATATATATGGAAAAAAACCCTGCAATGATTCGCAATAACTTTACACTACGGAACAAGTTATATAAGTTAATAATCAATAATCAGTTTTTTTTTTATGTAAAATAAATTTTAAATTTAGATGTAATAAAAATCAGTAGCATACACTGCTAATCCAGTTTGATATTAATGAAGATTCATTTATAAAAATAACTGTTACAGGCTAAATTCGTGCTTTAGATATTGACTAAATATTACACGTAACTGCCATTCAGTATCTTCGATCCTTATCTGCTTTATTAATGTCATCGGCTGCTGCTATCCCCTTTATTATTTTCTATTACAAAACTTTATTATAAGTAACAAAAAAACTTAAACTTTATCTCAACATTTTCAATTATTTTCAATTATACTATCGTTTTTATTTTATATTATTTTACAAAAACAAACCCTTTTTATATGTTTTAATGGTAATTTAAATGAAATTAAGTTTATTAGAAACGTTCAAGGGCATAGCGATTGTGTAAATATCGAAAAGAAGATTAATCTTTATTATTCTGGGTAAGAAAATAATTCATTATAATGCAGATATATTATAAACATCAAAATATATTAATATGGATGAATTGTGAAAGCCGATCATATTTATGTAATTGGAAATAGCCGAGGTACAGCAAAAAAAATGAAATTACAAAAAATTAATAAGCATGTGGTTTGAGGCACGAACGAATGCTTAAGGGATTATGCCGAATGCTACAATGAATGATGATTTCGAAAATAAAAATGGAATACAGTCAGATCTAGTTTGGATTACTATAAAGTACAAACTCATCATTCTAAAATACAAATCGATAATAAAATAAGATCTTGGGTATAAATCAAATATGTAACATTTAGGAGATTAAAATAAGTTTTGAGAATTTGTTTAAAAACTTAGCGATAAAAAAATTATAAGATAAATTATTTCGAATAACTACTCAGCAAAGAAATGAAATTAGAATTTATGCCCCGTTTATTGTTATCTATTACATCGATTGATTTCGACAATGTTGACTTCGATGTACTAAATTACTGGCAAGTATCCATAAAGAACTTTCTCAAATTGATTTGTTTAATATGTGGAAAGTGCAGCGTCTTCGCGAGAGACTAACAGACTAACTATATCCCGAAGGACGACATCTGGGTTGTTTTTTGTTATCGTCATATGACAAATCCCCATTTCTTTACAATACTGTCGGTTTCCATAGACTGAAGAGAATGACGAGAGATTTACTCGATATCTCTTCATCAATTTATTTAACAACAAATTTACTTAGCTTATGGTACGAGAGACAAGTTGGAATAATGCTAAGTACACAGAAATTTTTTTTCATGGTATCATTTCGCAATAAATGCTTGTTTGAACGAATATTCAAAATGAAAATTACGATTTCAAGAGAACCATACCTTAAAAGTCCTTAAACTTTCTTTTCTACGCATTGCATAAGAAAGTATTTACAATGTAATGGATCTTTCTTATTATCTAATCAGGTAATGCAAACATTTTTTTTAAAGTCTCAATGTCGAGAATTTTCTTTTACCGATCATGACCAATATTCTGAAAGTAGTACCAGTTTATTATGAACTGTTCGATACTTCAAGTTACGAACTCCGTAAATCAAGTAATGCCGGTTAAAAACTACATCTTTCTCTCTTCTGAATAGTTCATTAGCTAATTTCAAAAGATCTTACTCCATGTAAACAATATCATACAGTCCGAAAAAAGAACATACATTTATATAAAAAGAACATATATATATATATATATATATATATATATTTATATATATATACTCACAAAATGAATAAATTCTTTTATAATCATAAAAAGAAAACATAAAAAGTTAATAACAAAGTTATTTAAAAAATTTAGAAGAAATAAATCTATATAAGATTCAATTAACGCCACCTATCATTAAGCCTTAAAATTACATTTGAAAGCGGCCAAATTAGAATTTTTTTATGACATTATATTTTTTGGCAATCAATATAAACTATTAATGTATACATAATGTTCATAAAAGTAAAATTTTTTATTTCCTTAATACTGTTTCTAAAAATTCTCACTGCTGCAACTACAAATAGTACAAAAAATAAATAAAACAAAAGCATATTCTATCATATAAACATTTATGTAGCTTTATTTAAGATTAGCTTAACAAAGTAAATTTGTAAAAATTGTGTTTACTTTGTAAATATTTTTATTTTCAAAAAAGTATGTATAAAAATTCAAGAAAAAAATTGTCAATTTTAATAGATATTTTGAATAGTTATTACTTTTTGATACTTGATCTTTACTTATAGAAAAATAAATAGAATTTCTTTATAATAAAAGAAATTTTCTTCAATTACAATTTATCCATTTTTCCACCCTTTACCTGAAAAAAGAAATTAAAAATAATTTGTATAATATATTACATATAACTTATATTTCATATAATTTAATAATAAACATATACATTTTATACTTTTAAAGGTAATAATTTCTTTAACAATGTAACAATGTAGTTAAAAAAATGAGTGTATTAAAGCACTTCTTTGTCAAAGTAGTTATTTTAAATATTTGAAAACTGATATTGTAACGTCAAATATTCTTTTAATATTATTATCTAAGCCTTAGTAATGAATTGAAATAACCACAAAGAAGTATAAAAAGTTTGTCATCATTATTAAGTTTAATAAATGAAATTATGCTGGATGACAATAAAATTACCTTAACCTAATATTAAATTTTAAAATAAACAAGTGACTAATAAACTTCGTAAATTTTGACATTCGAAAATAATAATGATGATCGAAAGAATACTTTCTAGATAATTAAAAAGAGCGTGTAAATCTTACGATATGAGAATGGACTCGGACATATCAGGCATTCCAATGTATTCATCGTGTCCACTTAACTGTGGCAGCTCTGACGTAGGTCCTTGTCATCGTAAAAAAAAAAAATAAAAAAATAAAAAAAAAAAAAACTATAGGTCGACTTTTTCCCGACAAGTGACGTATAGCAGCTTTCCCGTTTTTCATATGGCGCATGCATACATGCGCTTACGCTTTATACTTGTGTGGATGCATCCCATTACTCAATCCTCCTCCTCCTCCTCCTCCGCCTCCTCCTCCGCCAACTAGCATCGATGATTTTGGAGCATTTAGTCCGCGCAGGCGCACGCGCACGTGGGCTTACCTGCTACTGCTGCTGGCTGCATGATGATTGTTGTTGGCTCGCGTCAATTTTGTGTGCATTACTCGTGTACTCACCGACGCACATGCCAAATTTTCCTGTATTTGGCAACCCTGGCGTTTGACGTCAGTCCGTCCTCGTACAAAAAAGTGAAAAAAACATTCATTAAGCTGGAGAGAATAAAGAAATAGAGCTATAGAGATAAGGGCTCGAGATTTATACGTAAAATTTATTGTCCATCGTGTAATTTCTGTTGAAATCAATCGGAAACCCGGAGAGCCGCCCGATTATTATTTTAATGATTTTTATAGAAGAGATGTCAGAGGTAGTTTGGAAAATATCGCTAATACAGCCAAACGCTGCCTCAACTGTTAAAGAGGGAATGCAAAGTATAAGAAGAGACCGATAGATAGAGGTGAGAGGGGGAATAAATAATTGTTAAGGAAATCATCGAAGGAGATGATGATAAAAATCCATCGTCGACAAATGAAGTTGTAAAGTCACGAATCCCTCTGTTACGGGGACCGTGCGGGTTTCATTCTTTAATTTAATTTAATTTAATTTAAATAACTTTCAGTGTCGGTAGACAATTCCTCGCGGTGATTAAGAAAAAACTGAAATCTGTGAGAAGATGAGATGAAACACGAGTTTTTAGAATAGAGTACAAAATATACGTATGCAGATATACGTATAAGAGTAAGAAACGTATAGAGAACTGCGCGTAAAACACGGATGAGTAGGCGGAGAAAGAGAGAGAGCGAGCGAGAGAGAGAGAGAGAGAGAGAGAGAGAGCAACGGTAGTAAAGGAGAAGGATAGGCGTACAGTAGTAGTAGATCTCGATCCGCGCTCGAGAAGGACAGAGTAGAGTAGCCACTGTGGATTTTAAGGCTAAGACGGATCGAAAGAGCGAGCGAGAGAGAAAGCGAGAGGGAGAGAGAGAGAATATAATAAAGGCCACGTAGAGTGTGTGCGACTAGTGAGTTTCGGAAGCGGCGGTACGCGCGCTTGGCAAAAAGACGTCGAGAGACGGGGAGTCTAATCGCAAACTATAAAATCCAACCTTCCAAGTTTCAAGCGGTTCGGCGGAACCAGTGTGGTCGTAATTAAAAAAAAAAAAGAAAGAAAGAAAGAAAGAAAAAAAATAAGTCGAAAATTTGGTCGGTCGTTTTTGACTCGTCGCTTCATCAAACTCTTGAGATTCCATTGAGGACTCTCGAAGGAAATAATAAAAGATCCGAGAGACGGAAAATAAAATCGTAAGAAAGAGTAAGGGACTGCCTGAAGCATTAGTGTATATTATTTACCCAATATATAAGATATAAAGTTCGGTGAGGTGAGGGTGTGTGTCGTCGGGATAAAGAGCGAGAGTACGTGAGCTAAGGCTCAATCGAAGTGTGGGAGAGCGAGTGGGAGAGTGAGTGAGTGAGAGGGAGAGAGAGAGAGGTTGACTACACCGAAAGAATAGAGTGAGCCTGCTGCCAACCTTTTCGGACAGCTCATACTCGTAGTGTATACGCACACGTAGCGTGAATATATCTCCACGTTAGTGACGACGACGACGACGACGACGACGACGACGACGACGACGACGACGACAACGCCGTTGATCAAGACGAAGACGTGGACGTCGTCTTCTACCGGCCCATGTGCACCGCACCCTAAAACATGCTCATCAAAGAATTGTGAGTATTATTATTAAAGGCCGAACCCTCGGGCGAGTCCCTTCGACCGAGTGGGCAAACTCCATATCCTTCTCATTTAAATTAATCATTCGTATAAAAAAAAAAAAAAAAAAAAAATTCTATCGCGTCCAAGGTTCTTGCGGTGCCGCAACGAGGCTACTCTACGCGCATTGAAGGCCGATCGTTAGTCCAAAATTTGAAGACTAACCTATAATCATAAATGCGCGTTCTTTCACGTTATTAACTATATATAGCTGATATAGCTGATATAGCTAATATAGCTGATATAGCTGGTATAGCTGGTATAGCTGATATAGCTGATATAACGGATTTACCACGTTCATCCCTTCTTCCGAAATTATATGTTCGACGAGGACCGAACAACCTTCAATTTTATTGTCACATCTAATGTCATATGCTTCATTTTTTCTTTGCTCTCTCTCTCTATTCCCCCCCCTCCCTCCCCCTGCCCCCTTTACCACCCATAACCAATATTAAAAGGACATCGATCGTGTTCACACCTACACTCTTTTTCTTCCTGTTTACTATTTATTGGAGGATCTATTTGTTTGTTTGTTTGTTTCTTTTATTTCAATAAATTTCTCACGTAATATGTATTGTTGGATGCCTTAACGAAATAAAATATATCGATTACTTATTGCCAGTAGAACATCCTGTTTATGCAAAAAAGAATGATTTTAAATTTCGGTCGAGCACGCGCTTGAAGGACATATGTGCGTAACTTCTTAATGCATTGTCATCGACGTTTTTTTTTTCCGTTTTGTTGATGAGTCTTTTATTTTTTTTTGTTACAGTCGCGTCACCCTCCCAGTGACTGTTGAAGAGGTACGTATACAACAAAACAATCTCAGACAGGGTCTAGCTTCATTTGCATTTTACAATGACAGCTGCACTAAATCCTATACAAGGATCATTACTTCTATTCTGAAATTAATTTAATTGCTATTCTACAATGATTCAACTAGTATTAAAAAATTATATGAACTCATTTTATCCTTAATCTAAGGCAATTTCAAAATTAAATATTTTGTGTCAAAATTCAAGACCTAAAGCAAGTATTGATGTTTATTGAAATAAAAATGTATCTCATTCTCAAGTTATTATCAATGATTGATTAGAATAAAAATAAAAACAATATTGTAATGCTAAATGTACTAAATGCTTTAGAAAACAATAAGTCGGTTAAGAAATAATCTATTTCAATTGAAATAAAAAATTTATTTTATTAATTTTCAGTACCAAGTTGCTCAATTGTTCTCTGTAGCAGAAGCTAGTAAGAATAATACTGGTGGAGGTGAAGGGATAGAAGTATTAAAAAATGAACCCTTCACAAATCATCCCCTTCTTGGTGGAAAATATTCTTCTGGTCAATATACTTATAAAATTTATCATTTAGCAAGTAAAGTGCCCGCTTACATTCGTGTGTTACTACCTAAAAGTTCACTAGAGATTCACGAAGAAGCATGGAATGCTTACCCTTACTGCAAAACTGTTATAAGTGTAGGCATTTATATTCATATTCACTGAAAATATTACACTTTATTACATTAACATATATTAATTCATCTTTTACAGAATCCTCGTTATATGGAAGATAATTTCATTATTATCATAGAGTCCTATCATATTGGTGACGTTGGAGACCAAGAAAATGTAAGAAATAAACATTTTATAAATATATTTATAATAAGTATTTCTCATTCCTGCAACGTCTCAAATCATTTTCTAATTATTGTTTAAGTTATTTTTTAAATTTTCACTGTAATTTTTCGTTTAAAATAAATGTTTTATAATAGCAATTGATCTACATATTATTTAATAAAATGAAATTATGATTGTAGGTTCATGAACTCCCTCCAAATAAACTTAAAATTAGAGAGGTGGTGCATATAGATATAGCCAATGATCCAGTTGCTAGTGCAGATTATAAAGAAGATGAAGATCCTAGGAAATTCAAGTCTGAAAAAACGGGTAGAGGACCGCTGATCGGCAAAGATTGGAAACAACAGATTACTCCAATAATGACGTGTTATAAACTTGTGACCTGCGAATTTAAATGGTTTGGTTTACAAACACGCGTTGAAAGTTACATCCTAAAAGCTGAAAGACGTCTTTTTACTAATTTCCATCGACAAGTCTTTTGTTGGATGGACCGTTGGCATGGTCTTACTATGGAGGCTATACGAGCCATTGAAGATAAAACGAAGGAAGAATTAGATAGGGTGAGTAGAGATTATTTAACGAACTTTAAAAATTAAAAATGTTCTTATAGTTTTAATACGTACACAAGAGACTATTGACGAAACTTATATTCATACGCGAATCATGAAAATATTATATATCTGTATTATATAATTTATATTATTTATAAATTACATCTGCAATATTTTTCACAAATTTTCTAAATCTTATGTATTTACTTATAGTAATAAATAATGTAAAGTCATACAAGCTCTATAATAATTTATAAAATTTCTATAGTTGTTTATAATGATACTGATACACAAATTTTTTTTATTCTAGCAAAGACATAAGGGTGAAGTACGTGGAATGCGTTGTGATGATTGAGGCTTTAATAAGTACAGTGTAATAAAATTAAATGAATTTCCCTTCAAAGTAATACAATTGCCAGACTTATATATGTATGCTTACACTCAAACCCATACGTGGTCCTGCCGGATCGGGGCAGTTTCCAGAGTTTACCTGTCTAGATTCAGTGTCTATTTACAGAAAATTTTAATTTATTTACATTTATAAACTTTTAGATAAATGTATCTACAGTAAAAGAGTAACGTTATTGTATAATTTACTGATAGAGCAAAAAAGTTACTGAAGCAGACATTTTATGCGAATATGTATGTTCTTGAGATAATGAAATACGGTGTGAAAAATTGAGATAATAGGAGAGTAAAAGTAAAAGTGCAGTCTAGATAATTTAATTCTAATTAAATAATTAATTCATAAACTAATGTAGTCAATGATATTAGTGATTAACTGTTGTTAATAAGCAGAAACAATTTACATGCTACAAATGCTTAAGTAATTATTAATGAATGGTAATATTACAAATCGAAATTATGGTTAAACTTTAGCACATAACTATGCAAATCTTAAAAGATCTAGCATATCATACAAAAAAAAAGATTTCTAATTTAAATTTATATAAGAGAAAGAAAACAATGAGAAACATGGACATATAAATTTATGAAAGAATTTAATATATTAAAAATCTGCATCCCATCATTACAGAATTATTCAATATTTTAAAATACAAACTAATATCTACGCATTTGCTGATGTTATCGATTTTTCAAACAATAATTTTATTTCGGAAATATAATAGAGGTTCGTAATACGCTTTCTCTTATCTTACATATGAATATATTTATATATATATATATAATGGCTTTGTCCATATGACAGTTTTTTTTTTCATTCAGTCTTTTTAGTAAAAAATAATTTGTCTCAGTATTTGAGTAAAATTGAACTCTCACGTTTTTTGGTAAATACTTGATTATTGCTCCTTGTATTAAAGTTAACAAATATATGATAATTGGTATAATAATAAGCACATGTGTAAAAATGAATAAACTATCTGAATTTCAGTGAAATTGGGATATTAAAGACTATGAATGTATTAATTGTATATAAATTGAGCATACAATGAAATTTGATTTATTTTTACATAAACATATGTTATTATCTGATTTATGAAACCAAAATATTTTAATATTGCTTATTTTCTTAATATTATACAATTCCTTGAAACAAAATAAAACATTCTAATTGAATTGTATGTTTACTATTCATTAAATTAATTACCTTAATTAAAACTTGTATATAATTCTAAATAAAAATAATGTACACCTAGTTTAAGATATTTATTCGAGATTTATCAACCGTAAATTTTATGAGAAAATTAAATTACTTCAACTTTATTTCATCAAATAGTTTTTACGAAAACAATTGATTTATTATTTACAAACATTTTAAATATTCATTAATTATTGAAACATTTCTATGTATACATTTTATCATTATAATTACTTGAAGTTCTTGACATAAAAAGTTAAGAATTTTTTTTTTTGCAAAATTCGTGGTAATCTAATGATTACGTCATATTCTGTATAGTTTAATTGTCATTAGCACAAACAGATTTGTAGAATAACTGTAGACAAAGCTTGTAATAAATTTGTAGTGATTTTTTGATTCAAATATATTAATAAACATCAGATCGATTAAAGGGATTTTTTTAAAAAAAAAATAAACCGTTCATGTATATACACAATAATAATTTTTAATTAAATTTCATTGTATGTATAAACAAAAAATATTTTACATTCAATTAAATACTGTTTGATCTAACTTAGATTTCAATTGTCTTCTAAATGTAGAGTTTAGAACTATCTAGTGTTGCCAAGGTGCTAATAGTGAAGATAGAATATCATTATACTTGCTTTCGCTCAAAAATATATATACATTCATATGCATATTTATATAAGTTCATTTAAATAAGCATACATATGTGAAAGCATAGTATATAATACGTTAATGATGCGGTTAAATAATAATAATAACATCATGAGATAACTCCATATAAAATTTATTAATTGCCTATCGTAGAAAAAATATAATATAAAAATCTTCGTTATATCCGTAACATGTATAGTGTGAAGTATTGTTTTAACATTGTCAATTAACAGACCACTATGATTGTCAACATTCCTTCATATTTTAATTATAACTATAAAGCTTAAAGACTATATTGCTTTATAAGATTACCAGCTATGACCAGTCTTTGAATCTCTGATGTTCCTTCATAAATTTCAGTTATACGAGCATCTCTATAATAACGTTCAGCAGGCATGTCTGTTACATTTCCCATTCCTCCCAAAACTTAATTTTATTGAAAATGATGTAATTTCTGATAGTGATAATTCTCCCTAAATTGATATATAAAAGTTAATTTTCTAATAGGAATGAATTGTAAGAAATTGTTAAATAGTTCCGATATTCTATCTTCTTAAATATATGTACAAACAATAGTCCTATATATAATAGTTATTTTAATTATAATTTATTCGTTTTAATTCGTTTTATTTTAAAATATATACCTTTGTGTATGGTTCTTTTTTATCTTTCAAATATGCTGCTCTCCAAGTTAATAATCTAGAATTTAGAAGTCTTAAGGCCATATCTGCCAATTTTAGTTGAGAAGCTGCAATTCTATAATTGCATTACCAAATGTTACTCTTTTACTTGCATATTCTACTGCACAGTCAAAAATTTATTGTCTAATACTCATATTTCTAATGGCATCCTAATACTGCTCGAATCTAAGTATTTTATTTTATACATTATAATTGATCTCATTCAACTTCTAATCAGCTTAAATTTTAATACTAACTTAGGCTTACATATTGTTTAAGAAACAATAATTACAAAAATTAAATTATATTTCTGTGCCTGATAAATTGATGCAATATTCCTTCTGCCGCATACTTGAAAAATTAATCTGCATGAACCTATGAAAATTATTAAACGTATTATATATATATATATATATTAAAAAAAATAACAAATTACGTTTACTTTCGTATTTGAAAATGTTAATAACAATTGTATAATAATAGGATTGAATTTTAATACAAGACATAATGGAATAAATAGTTTCAGAGTAAAATTTAAAATAACAAAAAATTCTTATGCTTGTAAATTATAAAATTAAATGGTTTAAATTTAATCGAAAGAATTGTAACAATAACTATTGTAATTATAAATAAAATATTTTAGGTACTAATTTGAATTTTTTGCCTTACTTTAAAATTAAAATTAAAAATACAATTTAATAAATTGCATAAATATTGGATCTTATATTATTTTAATAAGTATCAAAATAACAAAAACTGTTACCTAGCATTTTTTTTAAATATATATCTGTATGCAAATCAAATGGAAATTGATGAGTAATACTTAAAGTAAGTAATATCGAAAGAACTTTGACCGGCTACGATATTAACAATTTAGAACGCGACAATCAAGAATAACATTCTTCTGCTCCTATTTTTCTTTGGGTAGGTTGGCAATATTTCTCTGCAGTATGTAAAGTATCCATGTATTTACATAGAATCCCATTTTTTGTGACTTTATTTCCCACAGAAAGAATATACATCGCGGCAAATGAATGTGTAACAGTTTTAAACCGATTAAATAGGGCAATAGTTTACTCGGCAACTACCGAATAGTGATAATTTATAAAAAATCATTTAGCCTATGCACTTACGGCACGGGCATAAACTTCATTATATGTGAAGACGTCTAACATATTTTATCGCGAGTCTATTGATGATAATATACAACTAGGCTCAACCTATAATGATACCAATGCTTTGAAATTAATAAAATATTTTTATCTTTTTTTTTTGTATTCAAGTTTCACTCACAGATAATCGTGACTTACCATATGTTATTTATAAGCATAGGCTTACGGTGCTAATGCATAAAATGTTTTTCAAACTTCGCGCTACTAATTATTTAAAATTACCATGTTATTATTATGACAATTTGATATATTCTTCGAACGATGGGTGTAAAATATAATCAACTCTGCTAAACAGATCTTCCGAACTTCATTATGGGCCAATAATTTTATTTGCAGTGCTGAGCGTAACGCAAATCTACTGATAAATTCGAAATCACGAGGCTATTCATTGATGTATTAAATTGAAACATATTTAACACAGATATTGTCTAAAATTTTCTTGCATTATATTTGATTTATTGATAAAACGAAGGTCTTAACTTTAATCAATACATAAGAAAACGTAAAAGTAAAATTTGAAGTCGAAGTTATTAGAGAAATACGATAAAACCAGAGTATTTTAAATTCAATAAATATTGAAGATCCTAAATAATATCGAATATTTTAATGATTTAGATTATTAATATTTGATCTAATTTATATTCCAGTTATGCCTTCTGTAAATATATAGTTTAGAAGTATGTGTGTTGCCAAAGGACTAATAGTGAAGATGCAATATCATTATATTCGCTTATAAATTAATTTAAATAAGCATACATATGTGAAAGCATAGTATATAATACGTTAATGATGCGGTTAAATAATAATAATAACATCATGAGATAACTCCATATAAAATTTATTAATTGCCTATCGTAGAAAAAATATAATATAAAAATCTTCGTTATATCCGTAACATGTATAGTGTGAAGTATTGTTTTAACATTGTCAATTAACAGACCACTATGATTGTCAACATTCCTTCATATTTTAATTATAACTATAAAGCTTAAAGACTATATTGCTTTATAAGATTACCAGCTATGACCAGTCTTTGAATCTCTGATGTTCCTTCATAAATTTCAGTAATACGAGCATCTCTATAATAACGTTCAGCAGGCATGTCTGTTACATATCCCATTCCTCCCAATATTTGAATACACTGATGAGCGCAAAATGTTGCAGTTTCTGATGCTGATAATTTTGCCATTGCTGCTTCCTTCATTGACATATAAAAGTTAAACTTCTAATAGGCCGAATATGTTTATGATATAAAGAAAAACTATAATTTTAAAAAACTATAATAAATCTTTCTGATATTCTATTATTTTAAATATATGTACATACAATTGCCCTATACATAATAGTTATCGTAATTCTCACTTATTTGTTTTAATTTGATTTATTTAAAAATATATCATACCTTTGTGTATGGTTCTTTTTTATCTTTCAAATATGCTGCTCTCCAAGTTAATAATCTAGAACTTTCAAGTCTTAGAGCCATATCTGCCAATTTAAGTTGAATAGCTTGTAACTTTAGAATCGCGTTACCAAACGCTACTCGTTTACTTGCGTATTCGACTGCACAGTCAAGAGATGCTTGAGCAATACCCAATGCTTGTGATGCAATCCCAATTCTTCCAGAATCTAACAATTTAATTCAATTCATTATAATTGATCTTATTCATTTTTTAATCAGATTAAATTTGATTACTAAAATACTTATACAAATATATTACTTTTTAAGCTTAATAGTTTTTTAATTAATTATAATTTCAAAAAAGAAAATATTAATGAAACAGTAGATTTACAAATTATTGCCAAAAGAAACTATAAACTTCAAAGATTTTGAAATAATTTTTCGAAGATTACATACTTTCAATAACTGTTACAAATCAAAATTATATATTTTTCATACCTAAGGTCATCATAGCAATTTTGAAACCCATTCCAGGTTCCCCTAAAATATTTTCTGACGGTACTTCACAATCTTCAAATATTAGAGAACATGTGCTACTTCCTCTAATCCCTAGTTTATCTTCTTTTTTACCCAAAGAAAGACCATCTGTTGGCTTATCAACAATGAAGGCACTAATTCCTTTATGCTTTTTTGATTTATCTGTTGTAGCAAATACAACAATTCCATTTGCTTCATAACCATTGGTTATCCAACACTTTGTACCATTAAGAATATATTTGTTTCCATCTAGTTTGGCAACTGTCGATGCAGCACCAGCATCTGAACCATTACCAGGTTCACTGAGTGCAAAACAACCAACAATGTCTCCAGTTGTGTATGGTCTTATATATTTTTCTTTTTGTTTATCATTTCCAAAACTTCCTAATGGTCCTAAATAAAGTGAGTTATTTACACTCATTATTACACCTGTGCTAGCACACCCTCTAGAAATTTCTTCCATTGCAATAGCATATGCAAGATAATCAAGTCCAGTTCCACCTAGTGATTCAGGTATTGTCATTGCCATCAAGCCAAGATCACCCATTTTCTTTATTTGTTCTTTAGGAAACATATGTTCTTTATCAATTTTATTAGCTAATGGCTTTAATTCTGCTTCGGCAAAGTCTCTTTAAAAAGTATTTTAAATATAAATTCAATTCCATCGAAACTATGATTATTTTAAAATTGCAATAAATACATAAAAAATATATAAGTCATATGAAGATTAAATAGAAAATTCTAATGTAATTATAATGTTTATACATGTATTTAATATTGAATTTAATTTTATTATAATTTTATTATTGTGCAAAAATTATACTATAATAATAAAAAAATACCTGCAAGTTTTTTGTAACATTTGGTGTGTTTCTGATAAAGCAGAAATTGATGCAATATTCCTTCTGCCGCATACTTGAAAAATTAATCTGCATGAACCTATGAAAATTATTAAACGTATTATATATATATATATTAAAAAAAATAACAAATTACGTTTACTTTCGTACATTTTAATACAAGACATAATGGAATAAATAGTTTCAGAGTAAAATTTAAAATAACAAAAAATTCTTATGCTTGTAAATTATAAAATTAAATGGTTTAAATTTAATCGAAAGAATTGTAACAATAACTATTGTAATTATAAATAAAATATTTTAGGTACTAATTTGAATTTTTTGCCTTACTTTAAAATTAAAATTAAAAATACAATTTAATAAATTGCATAAATATTGGATCTTATATTATTTTAATAAGTATCAAAATAACAAAAACTGTTACCTAGCATTTTTTTAAAATATATATCTGTATGCAAATCAAATGGAAATTGATGAGTAATACTTAAAGTAAGTAATATCGAAAGAACTTTGACCGGCTACGATATTAACAATTTAGAACGCGACAATCAAGAATAACATTCTTCTGCTCCTATTTTTCTTTGGGTAGGTTGGCAATATTTCTCTGCAGTATGTAAAGTATCCATGTATTTACATAGAATCCCATTTTTTGTGACTTTATTTCCCACAGAAAGAATATACATCGCGGCAAATGAATGTGTAACAGTTTTAAACCGATTAAATAGGGCAATAGTTTACTCGGCAACTACCGAATAGTGATAATTTATAAAAAATCATTTAGCCTATGCACTTACGGCACGGGCATAAACTTCATTATATGTGAAGACGTCTAACATATTTTATCGCGAGTCTATTGATGATAATATACAACTAGGCTCAACCTATAATGATACCAATGCTTTGAAATTAATAAAATATTTTTATCTTTTTGTTTTGTATTCAAGTTTCACTCACAGATAATCGTGACTTACCATATGTTATTTATAAGCATAGGCTTACGGTGCTAATGCATAAAATGTTTTTCAAACTTCGCGCTACTAATTATTTAAAATTACCATGTTATTATTATGACAATTTGATATATTCTTCGAACGATGGGTGTAAAATATAATCAACTCTGCTAAACAGATCTTCCGAACTTCATTATGGGCCAATAATTTTATTTGCAGTGCTGAGCGTAACGCAAATCTACTGATAAATTCGAAATCACGAGGCTATTCATTGATCTATTAAAGACCGAATGATGAAATAATATATGGTTTTATATGTTATAATTTTATAATATCAAAGTTAAGTAAATATAGCAAAAATAAAAGTCTTTATTAATGTGTACAAAAATTATTTTTTCTTTGACTCTGGCAATTACTTTTTATATTTATTTTTAAATTAAAAGGATTCTCATATATAATTCATATATTAATTATATCTGCCCTATTAGGATTTACTCTTTATGAATGAAAAATAGATCTGTGAGTAAGTGAACATCTTTGGATCGGTTTCCAAATAATATAGGTCTTTTCGAGGAGAAATGGTTTTAATGCATTGCGCTCATTCGCGTTTTTGTTCAATAATAATTGAATGCACTTGATAGATTGATCGACGATTGCCCAATTAATAAACTAAATAAATGATATCATAATAATTTATTTAAAATTTACGTATGCCTTACAAGACTTTATGTAGCAAGTGATTTGACTGCGTAGGTGAGTAAGAAGCAATAAGCTCTCATTTATTTTATAAAGATTATAAATCTATGTAAAAATTTTGTTCGGCCAGAATAATATTTGTTTAAGTACATTTTTAGAAAAACGTAGAAGTTTTTTTAATGGTCATAAATAATGCTGCAATAAATCACAATGATAATTAAAAGATTCTGCTATAAACTTTGGATATTATGATTTTAAAATATTTTTTTAATAATGCCTTTAAAAAAAAAAAATAAAATATTTGACATCTTTATTTATAATTAATTCCTTTTCTCGGTGGATTGCATGGCTTCACTATGCCGAATCAAGTTCCTGATCATTAAAAAAATGATCTCTAACTTAATCATATTCCAAAATTACTTCCGCGTGATCGGTGTTTACGTTAATTTTATAAAGAAACTATCGCCAATACTTTGAAAACCCTTTCTTTTTCATAAAGACACTGAATTTCGTTTCGTATTTATATGGGACAGTGTCTATTCACGAAGCAGAGGTTGTTTACTGAAATAATTCGGCTCAAATTTTTACTCGGAAACGAATATTAATACTCAACAAGCTTTAAAATAATTAACTCAAAAAATATTTAAATATCGTTACTTAATTGTAAATTAAATTTAAAAATATACGCTTATATTTCTATTTCTATATTTGTATTTCTATTTAAAATATAATAATTGAAATGAATTGAAATGGGAAAGAATTATTAGATATACATTAGAATGAGTATTGTAAAAAAATATTGTATTGTTGAATGAAATTAAAAAATCTCCTTTTTTTTACAACTCCACGTATAGAAAATCAATAGAGTTTCCCAAGACGCATGAGCAAATGGTGTATGTGAATAGAGGGCGTTCCTCAGAGCGCTTGAGGATAAAAGGTAATGGTTGAATCTTAATAGACACAGCCGCCACAATAAGTAGCCCTTCTTAAGGGTCGTCAGCTTATCCTGATTACAGGCTAAATATACGATTGCAATCGTCTGTCAACATGTCGAGCAGCAGCAAAACTTTAAAGCCGCCGAAAAAGTTAACAGCTAAAGAGCCTCACGAGATGACTCACACGGAAAAGCTTCGACTCATTGATGATGAACTCAACGCTTTTTATAAGTTAGTTCAATAATAATAATTTTACAGCTTTGCACAGTTAAACGGAATTAAAATTAATATTCAATCAGTACTTAGTAGAAATTGTTTCTCCATCCTATTCATTTTACCAATACTATTTGAAAAGTCTGCTTTAAATTTAAAAAATTATATCATTATTTAAATTAAACTTATTTAAGTAAATATTTTTTACGGTAGAACAAATATTTTTATTTATATTAAGATACAGTTGATGAAATTATGTTATTATGATAATCACTAAATAAATATATTTAGTACATTTCTTTTAACAATTTATATTTACATGTTTATAAAAACTTAGGAAGATATCCTCTTGCAAATTAATTCTAAATATTAAATATAATAATCTTTATTCTTGTGCCAAAATTATATATATATATATATAATCGAATAAAATATCAATTCGATAATAGTTAATAATAATTAATGAATGTGGAATTTCGATAATTGAAAATAGCAAATTTTACTATTTAACCTACATTTGAAAATGTATTGGTAATTAATGAATAGAAATGTTATGTAATTTATTTCAACTCTGAAACAATTTTTTTTTTTTAATTAAAACATAAAATCAATTAAACGATCATACAGGCTTTCATTATTCTGTTATTAAATTGAAAAATTATTTTATTACTGAAATTTGTTCTCATAATTATATACGTATATTTATTTTATTCCTTCATTATTTTAATGATGCAATAATAATAATCCTAATGATAATATTAATGATGATCATGATGACGACGTCGATGATGATGATGATGATGATGATTAAAACTTCATTAAAATTGTATTGTATGAATCAGTATTGTTTTAGAAGAGCTCCCTTTGTGCAATATTATAAAAACAATTTGATAAGAACAATGAAAAAGGTAGACTGAGTAATAATGCTCGTTTCGGTTGCAGGTATTGTCAACAGGCTGGATTTACAGAAGATGAGATGGATATAATCTGTCAACCGCTGGTCGCAGCTATGCGTCGTTCGTGGCTTCAGCTGGTTTTCCAGGCGACCCTCGTCCTCATCGCACTGGGTACCTTGATTTGTCTCGCTGCTCAATTGGACTTTGTCGGGGTTCACTTTTCAGCAATCGGACGGCTCCTCATGATCAAAGTCCTGCCGATTTGGAACTGGCAGCCACTTTATTATGAAAATTGCTTGATGAACAATCCGTTTTACAATGATTATACCGTTACCGAAGAAGATTGTGTCGTAAGTTCTCATACGTCTATTAACACACATCTATTCATACTCGTAACTTTGTTTATACAAGTAATGAATTAATTGAATTAGCTAATTAATCAATTAAGCGGTTGATGATCAAATGATAAAAGATTCTTATAAGGCCAAATATAAAATTTATAAAATGTCATTCGCTCCTAATTATGGTTTTAGCGAGCGAAACGTTATTTAATGCGATAATGCTCGTTTCAGGCATGCGAAGCACTGGAGAATATCGATCGCTTGTCAGATGTTCAATATCGTCAGCTAGTAGACAATTACCTTAACAGAGACGCACCTGCTATTATTACAGACGCCATGAGTTCTTGGACAGCTATGAATACCGACTTTTTTTGGTTCGACAACATTACTCACGTAAGCAAAGCATTAAAAAAATGGATTAAAATTATTACAATAAACCACATTGGATCATAAATAATTTTAATTAATAATAATCATTGATTTATGCCTTTGGGTTAATACTTACCGACAAATCCATTTGTTTTATAAGCCTCGCGGCTCGAGATCATTCTCCAACAAATTTCTCTCTATTTTTCATCATTTTGTGCCACGAAAAGCTTTATAGAAATTTAATTTATTATAATAAGATAAAAAGTATCCGTCCAACCCTTTCATAAAGTTAGATTTATTATATTCCAATGTAAAGCCATTATTTATCAATTTACGCCAATGTAAGCTCTTAATGAAATCGAATAATCTTTGATCTATAACTTAACGTGCATATATTTCATACTTAGCTTACGAGTACATTGTTGTGGAAACGATTCATTATTAGAGTACATTGGTTTCATAGAACTTCATAGAATTAAACCCTTGTTTAATTCTGTTATTGTATCTATTACTTATATTCTAATCTCAGAATCCAATACTTAAAGTCCCATCTTCTAGATTCTTTATATTATTTTCTTTTTATTTCAAATTTGCGTTATTCAAAAAAACAAATTTTATAAATGCAAAAGAACTTTAAATTAAATTTATGCTACGAGCCTTCAATATATTAAATTTATCATAGTTCATTTTTATTATCACTAATACGGCTTCTCTCTCTCTCTCTCTCTCTCTCTCTCTCTCTCTCTATCAATAATAATACATTAAAAATACACCATATACAGTATACAGTATTGTTACAAACATTTTGTACGTAATGGAATATATATAATTTTTTTTCTCTACACTGTAACGGGCAACTTGCAAATGACTTCCATTAGATATGAATTATTTCATAAGATTTTGCTTTGCTTACTGCAAAGCAAATAAATCTAGGACTAGTCAAATCCGTAATATTTTATTAGCCTTTAAATGAGCTGCGTTACGTATCTTTTATTTATATATATGTTGTATCTATGTTTTATGCAGCTCTATCTGGAGAACGAGAGATTGATGGAGACGGTACCATGTGCCCTGACTTCGAACCTGCGCACCGGCTCCTCGGACCTCGCGGCCTTCCTGAGGCGCGTCCACTCCCCAGGAGTTGCCAAGTGGTTCGTGCACTGGCAGAACTGTGACATAAATGCAGTGAAGGTCTTGCGCAAGTATTACCAGCGACCTTATTTCTTGTCGAGTGCCGTGTCGCCGGCTCACTTTAATTGGGTACTCATGTCCTCGGATTACAATAGTCCTAATTATAAAAGAGTGGAACTCGATTCTGGACTCATTGCACTCGCGCAACTGAGAGGCGCCACGCAGCTCAGGCTCACGCCCATCAACCCGTGCAACAGCTCCTGCCCGGAGCTTATTGCCGATCTACATCAAGGCGAAATGTGTAGGTGTCATATCATCATTGTTGAAATATTTTCATAAATCCTACAATGCATCGAGGAGCCTAATTTTATATTATTCACATTAAAAACATACACTATATATGGACATTGTATTAAGAAATATAATTCATTTGCAGTGGTCTTTACGAATCTTATTTGGAATCTCGAATACGCACCCATGCGAGGTCTTGACAACATAGCTATACTTACTGAAACGGTCTGGGAAGAAGATACTTAAACTACATTCACACTCTACTCTAAATATTTACAAAATTCTACGTTTTTTTATCAAATTCCAATTATACATTATATATATACACATATATATATATATATATTCGTTTTACTCGTTTATATATATGTATGTATATGTATATATATATATATATATCTACTATGATACATTATTATTATAATAATTTCAAGTGAAAGTAAAACATAATGAATTATAATTATTTTTTCTCTTTTTTAAAAGTTCCCGTTCTCAAGATTTTTTTCTATCTTCCGAAGAAAATTTCAAAATATTTTAACTCCAAGCCTTTCTTTACTTATACTTTATAATTTACCAATAATAACAATAACCTTATAATTTCATTAATGGAGTAATTAAACTATTAATAGATGCTACATAAAATAGTAAAATATATTGGGATTAATTGTCACTATAATAAAGCTATAATTTTTTTCAACGAATTACGAATGAACGAATGAATTCTCAATAATAGTTAATCGCAATAATATTGCAAAAACATCAGTGTACTGAGATAATAGAGCGTGAATACGGTTAGTGAATTTTACTGACTTATAAGATTTTATATTCATATATTCTCTCTCAGTATCAGCTCTCCCATCCTCCTACCTACGTTCATTATGATTACAAATTAAATGAAAATTTATACATTTCTCTTTAATTTTGAATATATCGGAATATATTAAATTACTACTGTTCGCGAATGTATGCAATATTTATTGTAATTAATCATATGTTTGATTTACCAATCGGTATGCAGGGGGTTCATGTTTATAACTCTTAGCACGAATTATTATTCTTAATAATTGATAATGCTAGACACAGTTTCAAAGTAAATTTAAATAAAATAATTAGCAAATAAAAAGATAAATATTTCATTTGTTGTTTGCGGGACGCAAAAAACTTCCTTTGCTGAGAAAAGGAAAAAATTTTTCGCGATCGGGGCTAAAATTCACGCATACATATTAACGTAAACATGCGTCGGGACGTATGCGGCGGCATAATTATATTTGAAAACCCTTACCTGAGTTTATTCTACTTATTTAGAGATCGCTTCTACTGAGGCTCGTTCTAATAATCAATCTCAATCTCGTCCATCGTCTTCTGGTTCTGAAAAAGCATATCCGACCTCCAGACACGCTAATTCATTATTATTATTTACACGTATTTTCGTATTACAATTAGGTACAATTATAAGGTTATTTCTTATATGAATAAGTATGAGCTTTGACCACGTTCAATAAATCAAAATTCTAATGGACGACTGTTCCAGATCAGCGATAAGAATTAGTATTAAAATTAACTAAGTTCAAGAGAGTCGTCAATGCGAATAAGGTAATAATAAGGCAATAAGAAGTGAATCGAGTTAGAAGAACAGAAAGAATGATTTGCGATTCAGGTCCAGTTCGAGGCGAAAAAGTAAACGGAAACCTGGTTGTCGTAGAAATGAAGTTTGAAGAATTAAGAGCATCTGTAAATTAGAGATACGGAACGCTATTTTACAATTTATGTATTGATATGATTTATCAAAAATAAAAGTAATATCAAAATTTTTTTTATAGAATTTTGGGTGAAACGGGACTGAAAATAAAAATAAAAATATTCCTTCAGTATTATTCGTTAATAAACGTTTTCAAAGACAAATTCATAATTAATGAGAAAATAATAAAAACAACAAGGCATAGGATATCTAACTTTTTATTTGTTCCGATGCCAACAATTAAATGCCGTTACATTGGCGCCAAGATCATGCGGTTCTTTGGAATGAAGCTAAAATGTTTTTAAAATTTCATATATTTACAGATGCTCACGCGCTTGCGTGCGTGTGAATATTGCATCGATCGTAGATTGAACGTCTTTTTGAAATTGACGAGGCTTATTGATTTGTTTACATCGGTTCATTTAGCTTTAACTTCGTCTTTTTCTTTTTTTTTTTTTTTACTTCTTCTTCACATTCACATCCCTTATGCCTCTTATTCACAGTCCATACAACAATCAAATAATTACAATTTCAATTCATGAAATACGTAATACTATATTAATCGGTTTTATTTATTTATTTATTTACTTTTTTAAAAGGTGTACCAGTGAAATTAGCGTCAAACCGATTATTAATTTTTATGTATATTATCGTAAAAAAAGAAAAAGTTTTAACTTCAACAATAATAATAATAATAATAATTGTAATAATAATCTTTATCATTTTATTTTACCCTTGATTCTATATTCGCATTCATTTTCTTATTTTCTTTTATAAATCATTTCATATAATATCGGCGGATGAAAACTAAAGTTTTACAAGGTCTTTGTACAAAATACGATATAAGTAGCGAAGTAATAACAATTTTTAGTGGTATATATATATATATATATATATATATATCTGTGTGTGTGTGTATATTGTGTATATTGTGTATATTGTGTGTATATGCGTGTACATAATATTCGTATATATATGTGCACATCCATATATATATATATATATATATATATATATATGGATACATAGGTATACGTATACGCATGTATGTATATAAAGTATATACACACGCACGCGCAAGGAGAATCTTGTGCGTGCGTACACTCACGCAGTGTGCGCATACACAAGTATGCAAACACATGTAAGCACGCGTAAGCGCTCGCGCACCTACATCCGTTCATATATCAGCATTATTTTTAAATCAATATCATATAATTTTTATTAATTATATGTACATAAGTATAAACAATACGCACGCCTAAGGTTTAGCAGTTTTCATTATTGAATTAAACTTATATTTCATATCTTTTAATCGTCAAATTTTGATTATCTAATTTCAGGATATTTGTTCTTCTCAACAATGCATAAATCCTCAATACAGAAGTAAAAATATAAAATAAAAATAACAGCAACAACAACAACAATAATAATAATAATAAATAATAATAATAATAATAGTAATAGGAATAATAATAATGATAATGACGACGACAATGACAACAACAACAATAATTATAATAAGAAAAAAAAAAAAAAAAATAATATTAATAATAATAAAATAAAAAATAGTTATAATAGTAATAATGGTAATTATTATTTGTAAAAGTACGCAATTACGATTTTATTATCATCAATTGTCAACATTGATAATTTAAATATTTAATTTAAATTGATAGTTCTGTCAATATTCTATAATTCGTCTTGATTAATATTCTCTCATATCAACTCTATATAATTTTAAATTTTTCGTGAAACGTTTTAAATACATTATATTTGATTTAACATATAATGTTGCTATGCGCTCGGTGGAGCCATTTACATGTAAAGAGCCTAGCTAGAAAAAATCTTGTCTTAATCAACTTAATTATAATCATACGTTTATAATAAAAGTTTTCTTTTAAGGATCACTTAGTTTAACAATATACTATACAATATTATTTATACTTTTAACGAAAGGATAGAAATATTTTCACTCCACTTGAAAATGAATTTTTTTGTTTGTTTGTTTTTTTCCCTTGTTTTTCCATTTTTGAGTTAGTCACAGACCAACGGAATTATAGATCTCTATTAGCTATAATTTAATCGCAGAATGATTCCGTTCCAAGTTCAGCGTTATACAATCATTATTGGTTAATGACATCGATAGTTGATAGAAAAGTTTGCACTAGCAAAAAATTGAAAAGGCATTCGTTGACGCTTGGAAATTAAGGATCTCAATGAATAAATTTAAGGTATAGAAGTAATGATGGATAATAAATGCAGGACGACGTCGCCAGCCTCGTCGTCCCATTTTTTTTTCGCCTGTATTTTCCTTCCCGTATTCTCCCGATTATAATATTTCATTATTTGATTCTTTATATTCTCGTTTCCATATTTAATATTAATAATAATAATAATTATCATAATAGTTTATCTATTTCTCTTGCATCTTTGCCCCAGTCATCCTTACGCAAAAAGCAATTTTTCCATTGTCCCATCATCATAATAAATATAAGTGATAAATTCTCTACTATTTACTTGTAATAATAATAATAATAATAACAATAATAATAATAACAATAACAAGAATAATAATAATAATAATAAATAATAATAATAATAATTAATAATAATATTATTACTATTATTATTATTATTACCTCATTGTGGTAATTAATAATCTCATTGGTTCAATATTTTTAATTTAAACAATAAAATTTAGATGACCTTTAATATTAATACTTAATCATCTCTCTCTCTCTCTCTCTCTCTCTCTCTCTCTCTCTGTCCCTATCTCTCTATACCGTCAATTAATTGTTTCTTCAAGAATTTTAAATGCATTAATTTTTATAAGATATGGTTATTGTTTGTGTGTCAGGGTTAGAGTCATCTCAAGGCACGCCCACTTGCAAAATACCTTATTTTTTTTCTTTCTTACTTAATAATCGTTTACCTGACTAGTCAATAGTTAAGTCAACGATGACTCGTCCTTCCATATCATTCCAATGCCTCAATTTCACCATTTTAATCATTATATTTATTTAACGTCTTATTCAATCTTTCAGGCTAAGTACTTTTTGATGCGCCACGTAAGATTTGCCCATAATCTTCAATATATAATTTTAATGTTTGTTTGTTTGTTTGTTTACTTTGTCCCTAGTACTTTCCCCATTCATTTATTTCTATTCTTTGCCTAGTCGATCATTGTCAGTCCATGAATAATGTATAAAACAAAGAGTCGCCTTATCCATACAGCAATCCGACACGGCCCTTTTGATAATTCGACTCCCTCGTAGAAAATAAGTCTAGGAAATAAAGAAAGGCTTTAAACTTTCCTTTCGATTAAACAGCCCGTACCCCTACCCACCCATCCACCCCCGCCTACCCACGCCTCTCTTTGTATGTGTGTGTGTGTGTGTGTGTGTGTTGCGTAGATGCGTAGATGCGTAGATGCGTAGATGCGTAGATGTGTAGATGTGTAGATGTGTAGATGTGTCCTAGTTATGAATAATACGTAATAAATCCGAAATCTACCGATATTCTTCAGTCGGAGTGTCAAGCCTATTATTTGACAATCTTACTTTTAATCGTATTTTAGTCTGATTACCTATAAACTGCTCAATACTCAGCGCGCTTTTGGACCTCGGAGTGCACTCAGTATATATACAGGACCCTTCAGTCGTTGTTAACTCGGACAACGACAAACGTGTAAATAATATTAATCATATCAATTAGACGGATAAGAAATAAACCTTTAACGATCATTACATACGTTATTAATAATCCCAGCATTACATCGGCAGTTAACAGCAACATTTATCAGCGATCTCGCTCATGATTCAAAATAACATCACTTGATATTTATTATACACGCGCATATCTCGCATCGTATTTACTTGTTTTTGTCTTTTTTTTCTTTTATATTTATTTATTTATTTATTTATTTGCTTATTTATTTTTAATAAAGAACGCTTATTTGGTCTAGAATAATATTATTTTGTAGTATTCTTAGAGCAATATTAAAGTTAATAAATACAAGAGGAGTAATATTTCAACGCTTAATATACACTGGTTCGTCAACTTTGAGCTTTCCCAACTATATGTAAATATAGTCATCGGGTGGGTTATCACGTCTTCGTCTACCATCATTAAATCTACCTCCATACACTCCAATAAGCGTATTATGGAGCACGATATGTCTGTAAATAGCTCTGTGCAATGTATACAATATTATATTTAATACTGATTGGCAAAGCGTGAGTAAATTTTTTTTTTATCCGCGTACTGGCCACGAGCCATTCTTCTCATTTACGTTCTGTTACGGAAGAGCCTGAAGATCCAACGTCACTCGTTACATTACCTCGTGCTCGCAAATGCAGACATACATACATATATATATATATATATGTATTTTGTATAATAAGTAAACGCTAGCCCATATATGTGGCAAATGATTTGAACTCACTTGCCCAAGCCAAATTTCATAAATATTAGCTCTTTGCCCTTGGAAAGGATATCACCACCGGCACTAGCCCCTGTCATTTCAGAGAACTTTTGCATGAGGTTGGGACCGGCGCCCGCTTGTTGCTGCTGTTGCTGTTGCTGCTGTTGCTGCTGAGGATTCGTCGACTGAGCTGTAGGTATGACTGCAGGTATGCCTCGCATGGGCTTATTGGTTTGGGGGCCCCCTTGCATCCCGGGCAACAGGTTGCCTTGATTCGGTTGACCGTATTGTTGCTGCTGACCGGGCTGTTGGTTCTGTTGCTGTTGGCCATAATGCTGTTGTGATTGGACTCCGAAATTCTGATTAGATTGCTGATAATTCCCAGGCATTTGTTGCTGATAATTATTTTGACCGCCCATCTGGCCTTGCTGTCCTTGCTGTTGTGAGTAGGTTGGATTTTGCTGCTGTTGCTGTTGCTGCTGCTGCTGTTGCTGCTGCTGATGCTGCTGCTGTTGGTAGGATTGATTTTGCTGATGCTGCTGCTGGTGCTGCTGCTGTTGCTGTTGTTGTTGCTGCTGCTGCTGCTGCTGCTGCTGCTGGTGGTGCTGCTGCTGTTGTCCCTGTTGCATGACCTGAGGACCTCCCGGTATGTTATTACCACCAGCTCGATTAACCGCGCCTCTCCCCCTCCCCTGAAAATATGTAAAAATCAAGTTGATATTTAATAAACTTAGGATAAGAGCTTTTCTTAAAAGCTACTCTTTGTGATGAACACTCCACATATTTTGCTTGCTTGCTTGCTTGCTTGCTTGCTGTTCAGCTAATAAACATCAGGCAACACTGTTTATAGGCAGCCTGCTTTTTCTGATTTCTGGAAAGATTTCGAAACACATTACGCTGATTTATCTGTAAATCGCTTATGCAGTACTCTGAACTAACTATGAGATCACTAATACTTGCTATTACTAGCTGATAATTTCATTTCCTACGTATACTATTCATTTTGTAAATGTTTCTATTAAAGTATAAGGTACTTTCGTCTACTAAAATTCGTTATTTTTATTACATAAATGGTTTAAAGATGTTTTCAGATGTTTAGAGATTTGTTGTATCTTGCAACTGTAGTTTATATATATGTAGTTTATATAATGTGTTATGTATGTTTATAAATAAATAATTACTTATATTTGTAGATGCAAACGCAAAATTAAATTTTGTGTACATTGCAAAAAGCGCAAACATTATATTTACGTTGACAGGAAATGGAAAATAACTAAAAGTTTATTAGGATAATATGCATGGAAATAGACTTATATAATTAGAATAACTATTATAAAGCAATAGGTATTATATAATAATCTCTTAACATATAATGAAAATGATAGTAATTAAATCATGATTTATACCTTTAATGAATAAAAGTATTTGGCGATACAAATACCATAAGTTAATTATTTTAATAATGCTTCCATTGAAATAGTTTAAAATAAAAAAGTCTCATAGATTTAATTTTAGTTGATTTTATATTACTAAGTAATTTTAAGACTAATAACATAATTTACAAAGTTTTTTTTTTTTTTTTTTTTAATATACGTTTACATAATTAATATTATTAATATTAATAATACGAAAATTTTACAAAATTCATCAGTTATTTTACTAGGAAAGATACGAATGATTTTTAATAAATAGGGAAGACTTCCATTTTCATTTAATCTTACATGAAATAAAGCATTATTTAGAAAGAAATTCCTATTGTAACTCAGGTGTAATATATCCTCAAGGTAAAATTATTATTTTATCCATACAGAGTGATACATGAAAACAGCATTACATGTGAAAAAGTGTTAGAAAAATTAATACCACATAAATCCATTCATATGAGTTTGAACAGCGCAGTTAAAGAGTTAGAGAATAAATTTAATTGTATCAAGTGGATATAAAGTATAATTAATAAGATGACGGCAAAGATACAGATAGATAAATAGATAGATAGATAGATATATGTGTATAGATATATCGCATGATAGACGTAAATAACTAGCTAGAGATAGATGAAGAGAAACAGAGATAGAGAGAGAGAGAGAGAGAGAGAGAGTCGTTGATAGTTAAAAATAAAAAAAAAAATAAAAATATAAATAGATTTTGTTGGGGATGTTATGTAAGCTCACCTGTTGCTGCTGCATATGGGATGGCATTTGACCAGGTTGATGAGCCATATGGGGACCCATGACCCCGCCATGGTTAGCCGGATGGCCGGGGCCATGAAGATTAGAAGTCGTTACGGTCGTGTAGCTGTGGTGATTCGCTTGTTGATACGCTAGATGCGGTGGATTGTTTTGTTGATATTGTTGTAGTTGATGTTGTTGTTGGTTGTTCATTTGTGGTTGTTGTAGTTGTCTAGAGTCTAAGTGACAGACAGAGACAGACACAGGCACAATGCAGGCATCTAGCAACAGAGAAGAGAACAGAACCGTGTTGTCATTTCGTGGCGCATTTCTTTTTTCTTTTCCTCTATTTTACTCTCTGATTTATTCTTATGAATGTCATTCCGAAATTTTATAATTATTTTATATCTCTCTTAGCCGCGCAACGATACTTTCGCTAGTCGTGTAAGAATTTAAAATGTTATATTTTAATTTATTTAAAAATATATACTCTTCATCACAGTATCGGATATATTACAAACACAGCTACGGTTAATAATAATAGATCATTTACTATTAATTTCCATGTTTATGCATACATGTTTAACAAGCAATAATTAATATTAATGTATAATAAAACATAAAAATGTATTAAAGACATATGTAACAATCATTACAATTCTTTTCTTTATGCAAATAATTGATAAAAATTAAATTTTTTTTAATAAGGACAATGATTAACAATAATTGCAAATAAACTTTTATTATATAATAATATTTTTAATTCAAGTAAGAAAAAATAAATGCGTAAAATCAAGTGCCAAAGAGAGATATACTGTGACTTAATCAAATTAATTAATAAAATCTGCTCGTTGAGATTGTCAACAACTACTTTCCTATTTTATTTTTATTTATTTTTTTTATACAAAAGGATTTTTTATTACTTATTAAAAAGTGATTTAGTATAAACGTTTAAGATAGGGAAATATGGAAATTAAAAAAATTTAAATAAATGGCCAGTATGACAACACGACATAAACGACAATCATGTGACACGACGATTATCGACCAGTTCAGGCACACAGAAACGTCAATTTAAATTGGTATATAAAGAATAAGTAGTAAGTATTTAGTGTATATATATATATATATATATGTAGTATATATATATTGTATATACTCAGCATATAAGTTATAAATGACGTATTTTTAAGCACATCAGTAACAATAATGTCAAAACCAATTTATAAATATAAACGTATAATATATATATATATATATATATACATATATATATTTACGTATTCATAATAAATAATAAAAGAATTCTATAGAAAATACAGATATATAAAGAATTAATAGAACTGTATAGTGCTCGCAGAAAAATATAGAGGAACCGATAGTTAGATTTAGATATAGATATATATATATATATATATATATATCTATAGAGAGAGAGAGAGAGAGAGATAGATAGAGAGAGAGAGAGAGAGAAAGTACGAGGATGAGCGACGAGAAGATACATGTATATATATATATGTATACATACGTACATACGCACATGATAATACGTATATGGATTGCGTATATATAAATACATTGACGTATACTTAGTAAAATACACTGAAAGCAGGTTGGTGTTTATTGCATATAGTCATGTGTTTACCTATCAATATATACGTATATAATGTATAAATTAATAAGTGCCAATGAGTGTTTATATATATATGTCTTGATAAAAATGCAAAACGCGTGAATAATTTGTGTTCACTCCATTGTATTTTATTCACACAGTAAGCAAACGATATTCGTAGTTTCGTTGTTTAAAAGAAAAAAAAAAAGAAAATAAATAATAACAATAATATGAGTTGGAGATTTATTATTGGAGCTGGAGAATTCGTCATTGTTCCTTCATGGTCATCAGTCGATAGCCAATAACGAATATTACCTTTCTTCAATACTTTATGATATTTCCTGTCTAAAATTTATCAATACGTACTGGAATAATATCACTTAACGTTATGTATTGCCTTTTCAGGTCCAGTTGTTGAATTTTGATATTTTTGTCATAAGTGGGAAGTATACATATAATGGCGATTTTATACTCTTAATATCTTGCATTTATTTCATATCGTTACTTTAAGTTATCACCTGTTAGTCTCGCTCTTACCAGACGTTACGTACCACCAGTAAATTATTTTAATTCGTAGTACCTCTAAATCTTTCTTAATCAATCACCTGTCGAAACTCAAAACTATATATGTATTTAATTTCCTTGGAAGGCCAATGTTTCACTAGAATCTTTTGTGATTATATAAATAGTGAAAAATTACGTATAATACATATATTATATGTAAGTTATATTTGTTAGTTCAGCATAAAAGCAAATAAAAGTATTCGAAATGTCATTTTTAATATAATTTACAATAATAAGCAAAATAATATATTTGATTTATTGGTTTACCTATACGTAATAATTATCACTATTTATATAACGTAATTTACAAGAAAATACGTTAATGCAAAAATTACATAAGAACGAAGAGCTGTAAATAATTTTAATAAAGTCATCGTAAGTCGCCTCCATTAAAGTAAATGCAAAATTTCCAAAATTTTTAGACAATTATTGATTTCACGATGTCTTCCGCTTATTCATTTTAAATAACAATTTATAAGAAAGAAAATAAAATTGGGCGTTTATCTACCTTTATTACGTCGGTATGCTTCTCTGGGTGGAGGAGGTGGTCCCATTGCCCCGGGACCCTGTCCAGGACCCGGGGGCCTTCTATTGCTAGGAAGTGGCTGTCCCTGTGGAAGTTGTTGGCCTTGAGTTGGCGGTGGTTCGGCCAAAAAGTTACTCGGCACCAGACCCCGAACACCATCGAGTTCACCCATGTAAAAGCCATCGTCGTCCATCTCGCCATAAACGTAGATCTCGTTTCCTGTTTGAAAACTGAGCTCCACTTGCTGCAAAACATATAAAAACGTTGTTTGGTCTATTAGCATTGTTATCATTATTATCATTATCCTGCTGGATAGAAAGAAATTCGAGGTTTAAAAAATATGCATTCTAAAATAAATAAATAATATGCGCGTGCCGTGAAGCATTGAAAATGAAAAAAGAAAATTTTATCGAAAATAAGATTTTCGTATTCATGTTAGAATTTATACGGAGAACTTACTTTCTTATAAAAGACCAACGTGCTTCACTTTACATTCTAAATAATTTTTAAAACATAGGTTAAGGATTCGCCTGTTTGATTTTGTTTCATTATCAATACATCGTGGATTTTATTAATTTCTTACTGATTTATTTATTTTACTTCATTTCATCGATCAGTAAGCTTAAATAAAATGAAAGCTAATAAAAGTTGCCTAAATCTTCTTCATAAATTCATGTTTTAATAAAACTTCCCTGGTAGCGTAATTATTATAAAAAATTATTATCAGAATAGGCCTTTAAAATACTTAAAGCACTTGGCATTAGAATGTTATTGTGATAAATATTGTCAAACAGAAGGCTTACCTCGGCATCGACGTTCGGCGATAGCTCTTGTGCATTGTAATCGTAAAGTGCGATCATCTTCTTCACTTGATTTCTTTTACCGGCCATGTGTTGCTGCTGGCCACCTTGTAATTGGCTTATTTGATTGGGGTCTTTAATCTCCTCGACCATATTGTTCGGTACGTATCCACGTCTGCCACGACATTCGCCCCAGTAAAAACCATCGGCATCTTTGTCCTCGTAAACCTTAACAACGAATTAACAAGTAAAATTGTTAAGTAATCTACAGACAATATATGAGCAATTTTGCACGTTCTCAATGCATTCGCAAATCAAACCAAATCAAATATCTGCCTATTTATCATATTTACAGCTTATTATTACAAAATTCTATATTTTGCCTGTTGTTAATATAAACCAAAGATCCGTGTATTTATATTTGTTATGTTATCGAATGTCTGGATGCTCGTTACTATTCATAAAATTATAAAGCAAATATCGATATGTTAATATGTTAATTAAAATTATTATTTTTCCCTTCGTACATTAAAGAATATAAAATACACTTAAAGCTTACCTGTCTTCGTTACTTCTCAAGAAATAACAATCCTAATTATAATTCATTTCATTAAATTAATTATTAATTTAGATAAACAATATTTAAACTCGTTGTTTAAATCGTTTGAATATTTTTTGAATTTGAATTGACTGTTAATATGTTATTTGCAATAAAAATTCACTCAGTATGTAGTAAGTAATGGAGAGTGAATTGCATCGACTGACCTTAATGATATCGTTTTCAGAAAATCGTAATTCTTCTTCACAGGCGTCCGGATTGGGTGACATGGTCGTGGGATCGTAATCGAATAGAGCGACGAACCATCGAGGCCGTTTGTTCATTTGTTGCACTCCGCCGGGACGATGGGGACCACTTTGAGGCTGACCCATGTGAGGAAGTCCTCTATACATTGGTCCCCTACCTCTCGGATTACCTTAGAATTTAATATGGTTTTTATATAAGGACAAAATTATTACAAGAATTTGCAATTTTTATTATAATAAATATAAATAATTTCATATAATACTCTTACACCATACATTATTACTTTAACACATCTTACTCGAATGTATGTGAAAAATATAATATATTATTATAATATTATAATGCACATATAATGCGCACTTAAGATGTTTATTTTAATATTATTAATATTTTATTTATATCACATTAAAACAAAAAATTGTGAAATGTACCTTCAATGTAACTATATTCGACTTTTATTTTCTTCGGAGTGATATAATTAGTATTATTATATAAAAAATATATAGATAACAAAATTTAATTTGAAAATATTTCCTATATTAGTTGATAAAATTATATAACGTTTTAATGGAAATAATTGAATTTATAATATTTAATATTTAAACGGTTTAATATAATTACATATTTTAGTAATTCCAGTAGAATATTTATAATCAAATTACCTTTCACACATATTAAATTGTAAATTTAATAAAATTTATAAAAATTAGTGTGCTGAAATTATGTAAAGTATGGCTACACAAATATAAAGTAATAATAACAAAATTACATTTAGTTAAAAAATGTCTTACAAGTAATACATATATTTATATAAACATATATATGCGTATGTATGTATGCATGTATGTATCTATGTATGTATGCATGTATGTATGTATGTATGTATGTATGCATGTATGCATGTATGCATGTATGTATGTATGTAAGTATGCATGCTTGCATAAATGTATAATTTTTGTATACACATAAAAATAGAAAAGATATTGTAAATGGTTATAACGACGATATTATGACAACACAATAGAAGTAGTTAACACATATGCAGGACCTTATTATTAATACATAAAAAAAAAATATATGTATATATATATATATATATAAAGTAATATAAGTATATAAATTATTATGATTATAGAATATTTTTTAGTTTTTGTTACTTCATTCTAAATAAATGCCCTATAAGTATTTAATTACATCGAAAGTTATTTATTACGAAATTAATACATTGTCGATAAAAATGTAAAAGTTATTGACTAATAAAATTTTTTTAAATCGTCAGAACTTATTACACAGAAACTCAATTAAAAAATTTTGTTGTTACTAACATTATTTTAACAACAGATTTATCATTAGTTATTATTATTTAATTATTATCTATGTAAAACATTAGTTATATGTACGTAAAGCTGTGCTTCCACACTATAAATCTTAGTTAAAATTATATCCATTAACTTGAAATCATTAATACGTATTACGTAATTTTTGTTTAACTTTTATTTATATGAAAACAAACTTTAAAACTGTAAAATAATAATAAGAAATTATTTAGCTTTATTTGTAATATGAATGCGTGGCAGAATATTTTATACCTTTTATTATGTATTTTGGGTGACAAATTATAATATTTCTCTTTATTTAATCAATTTTGGCCACTGAATGTGTTGCAACAGGTATGAATAATTACATATTTACGATGAAAACATATATTAACATACAAATACAAAAACGCATGTTCGATTCGCAGTCATACAAGATATAGGATTTACATTCACATGAATGGATTATAGAATATATATGTATAAGAAAATGCATACGTATAACGAAGAGTTATTATAGTCGGAGCAAGAGAGGTGCAATACAGGAAAGATGCGTAGATAATGTTGATTTCATAATTAAAACTGAAGGTAAATTTAGATTACTTTATTAGTAATTAGGGTTAATTAATAGGGATTTTAACTTGAATTTTTCTGTATTTAAGACGTTGAAGTTCCAATATTAAAATGTTTAAAATATGAAAATAACTTTATATTTCTTATTCCTTTATGTTTCAGGACATACTCATTAATTTACAAAATTCCGTTACTTTATTTAATTATTATTTATAAAATTATTTATAAAATTCTTACGTATTTTCCAAATTTCAATAAAAATTAAATGTTTAAGCGTCTCCATCGAGAAATTCTATATATATATATATATATAGATATATATATATGAATTATTACTTATCTCGAGGAAATATTTAAAATTAAAATTTATGATTCATATACAGTGAAAAAAAATTAATGAAAGATAGCATTTATGAAGATCAAGGAGAATGACAGAGTTAAAGATTTTAACAATCATGCAAATATATTATTATCCTAATAATTGTTATTATTACTATTCTATATTTATATAAGATTGTTAATATTTAATTTGTAATTATGATACGAAAATTATGAGAAATAAATATATATCATTTCATCAACAATCATTAGGTTTTCATTGAAGAAATATGTATGTAACACTTATGTTAAAGCATCAAAGAAATGTAGATCAATGGACGAGAGAGCCAGAGTCAGATATTTATACTGATGCAGGTCATACAAAGGACTCCGAGCTGTGAGGCTGCTCATTATACCTGGCGATTGGTCGTAGTAGGGCTCTTGAGACCTTGAAACATTACTCTGAGCTCGGCCAGGTCTATGACCACCCGGATGCCCGTGAGCTTGGCTTGGTCCAGGCCCGCCTTGCATTTGCCCCGGTGGCCCATACCGATGCTGTTGATGCTGCGGATGCTGTTGATGCTGCTGGTGCTGTTGATGCTGCTGGTGCTGGATGGGACTGCCATGATGGGACGATGTGCGCCCGGTTCGTCGGACCGTCTCGCCTTCTTCTTCGCTGTAGTTCGTTTCGCTCGCCGAATCTTTTGCAAAATCCGGCCCGCCTATATAGGCCCAATGAATATTGTACCAAAACTCTCAGGCGCCTGAGAGTCCTAATTTCACTCATTTCCTTTCTATTCATCTCTATGCGCTCATCCGTCAGACATTTGATACCCAGGGATTCGTTAAAATCATTAAATATTATAACGAATCGATTTTAACAAAATTCTCTACAATCATTGTATCACAATACATGGTATATAATTTTTCTGATCTTTTTTAATGTATACGTTTCTAAATAAATTTTCTGCATAACTTCATATGCCCACATATGTCCACTTATAGCTCATGTACACACGTTAAAATATTCACAAGACTTTTTCTATTTTTTCTTTAACAAAATTAAATTACTCAAAACAAACAGAAATATCTAGCTAAGAAATAAGTATAATTTAAAATAATAATTAGCCAATTCGATAGTAGCGTTTAATATACATACATATATATACTTATGTATTTGAGAATACTAACGTGTAAAATATTTTCTAGGCAATGAATAAATAAAGTCAAATAATTAACGATCAACAGATTTTAAAAATAAAGCAATTATTATAGCGTTCGCGGTAAAAACGTTAAATAATCTAATGCTATCTATATTATAATTCGAAAAACACGAATTGCTCCTAAGCGATTTTTAGGTTAGAAAATAAAAATAAATATCTCACCCATTTGCGAGACGCTCTGGCCAGGATAAATTTCCTTGTCAGATAGGTTTTCGTCAGTCTCAATGATGACCTGGCCGTGTGCATCGACCCGCGTCCTACAATGTCGTCTCAATTGATTCGATGACCCCTGAGAATTGATATATCTCTGACCGGAGCCTCCAGCCCCTGCTGCTCCCACCCTCTGCTGATTCGGATCGACCATCACACCCGACGGACCCATCATCATCCCCGATTGATCTTGCATCTGCAAATGCATCTGATGCGACTGGTCGCCCTGTAGATGCATCTGTTGATGTTGCATTTGAACTGGACCACCTAATTGAGTAACTGCTTATTACTTGGCAGCTCCGCGACATTTTATTTCAAATTCAATGTCCCTGTACGAGTGCAATATCTTCTAACTAATGACTCAAAATGCCCTTGGCATTGTTTCGGCCACAAGTTCGATAAGTGCCATCATGAATTACAAAATTATAACCATATAGAACCAGTGACTCCACGCGAACGAGACGTAAGACTTGTGGGGGGGGGGGATACCTGAGATTTTTCGACATTCGATTCACTTTAATTATAATGAAGAGGGGCTACTATTCAGTTGCTGATTGATACAATAACATAAGATCTCCATATGGAAGGAAGACGGAAGCGAGATGAGTCAACGTCCAGGACGTCTAATAAGGACTATGTCACGGCGATTGGGACTAAATTGTTTCTAATATTGTATGTAAAGAGGGTCTTATCCCGGTGCGACCAATTATATTCAAATTGAATTTATTAAGTATTTTATTAAGTATTCGAAACAGTCAGAGTTACTAAATACTTTATATTCACGCAATAAAAATGAATACCTTTTAACTGACTTTCAACATTTTTATTTGGACAAATAAAATCTTCGTCTCTATTTGTCGTATAAAAATCTTTTTAAAGTTTAACAGATATTAAATATTATGAAATATCAAGCAAAATTTTAAATCCATAGTCTTTTCAAGGACTATAACGGTATCCAAGGACGGCTGAAGTCACATAATTAGCTATCAAATGTTAAAACTGATTAATTTAACAGTGACATTCGATCGGCTGTGACTGAATTAAACAAATATTGCAAATAATATATATATATATATATATATAATACTTTACCTATGAGGACGCTACAAGGTATGGCGGTAGCGCAACTATCGCCTGATTGGCTCTCTCTGCTTTTAGTCCTGACGGTGATGTGCTTCGGATTGAGGCCCATGAGCTTGTGTATGTCAACGAGGGCGTGATCCCCGGTCGGGCTGTCGACGTCCGTTACCTTTTTACCATCGGCGTAAACGGCGTAGCCGGTAACTGCCGAACCGTTTAGCGCAACCGGTTGCCAGGTCACTAACAAAGTCCCATCCTGTGGTCCAGCCTCCACCTGGGATACAGACACCCGCTCAAGTGAGTGAGACCCGCGCGCCTTACGCTCGGCCCGGGATCTTCTCATGTACAAGCACTTACAATACTTATTTTACTATGCAATACCATTTACTTTTTAAGCCACCGAGACTAAGAAGATAGATAAGTTCTTTTATCGAGATTCATGGTATTATATTAGCGCATCAAAGAACTTTTACAAATGGACTAAAACAATTCTCACAATTCTGAAAATCGACATTTCTAAAGAAAACAGCTTATTATTATCATTATTGTATTACTATAGCAATATACTTGTAATGATTTTATAAATACGTAAGCATAATATATTTATATATTTATGAAACCGATATATGTTTCTGAAATAACTGTAAAACTTCTAAAAACGAAATATTATTGATAACACGTAAGTTATCCCGAATGCGTGGTAATATTCCTAATAATAACCGTGATCTATACACGTTATATGCCTCTTTAAAGTTGATTTAAAAATATATTGGAAATATAGGAGTAAAAGTACGCGCAAGTAAACTGTCATTAGGTTTAATTTTTTGATAATGAAAAAAAAAAGAAAAGAAGAAGAAGAAGAAGCTTTTTATATTGTAAAGTAAGAGGGGAAATTAAAAATAAAATAGTGCAAACCTGGATATCGACGGGCGGATCGGGCAATCCCTTGGGCAGAGTCTTGAAGTGAACGTGGCAGGCCTGGCTGTTGGACATTACAGCGTTCTGATCCTCAAAGTGCGTGGCCCTTAGATTTTTTGCTTTGACCGTGACTCTATATATCGTGGATGGCGCGAGGCCGGTTATCGTGTGCCGATAAACCCCCGGTTTAACCGTGCGCACCTCGACGTTGTTTACGCAGACGATGTGCTGATGATTGCTGTTGCTCGGTAACCAGGATATGACGGCGCTCGTGGCTGTGACGTTCGAGGCCTTGACAGCCGTGGGTCCGGTCGCCATGTCCTTGCCGATCACCATCGTGCAAGCGGCGTCTCGGGACGTGCGCCGTGAATGCGTGACCGAGCGCACGCTTATTCGATGTGGCTAAGTCATAAGTAATTGTTTGCCATGACTCGCTCGGACCCTTAACGGCTCAAGGCTCATTAATAATACGCGGCCACGAGCCGCGCGTCGCGTTAGACTAGTAATAAGCTAAGCTAGGCAAGGCTGGATTCACTCTGCTTGAAGTCGGACTTACCCTGTTGGAGTCGACGCCTTCGACGAGGGCACGCGTCCTTTCAGTCGCCTTCACGGTCACCTTCAGCACGCCGTCTACGTACACGTGGTAGGACTCGAGTTGATGGGGATTGTCCGGGGCCGTCCATCCGATCAATACGCTCTTGTTCAGCTGACGCTCGAGGGTCAGATGCTGGGGCGCCGGAACTAGGTCCGAAAACAGGTAGACTTCTTCAGAAGGAAAAAAAAATAGGACAAAGCTAGCAATTGCTAGTAATTGCTCTAGTCGCCTAATCGCTACAGGCCTTTTCTCTACAATCGAGACCATTCGAGATAATTCGGGACGATTCCTGCTCGAAGGGAAGATGCGGCCGCGTCGGTTTATACATACCCTCGCCTGTCCAACGTTCCCTCCAGTCGTTATTTCAACAATTTAAACAATTTCGAACGGAATGCACTTTGAATACAGACCGTGAATCTTGATCGATAATGGTCATTTATAAACAATGAAGTCTAACGAATATCCAAACACAAAATACAAACTACGTAAAATTATCTTAATGTTCTCATGATTCTATTAAACATCTAAATTCTTATGGTATTTATCTATTTACATACAAATGATTATTTTAACAAATGGTAAAAACAACTACTGGTCTACACTTATAATCGATAATAATTAAAAGGAAAGAAATTCCCCGCTACCTGCCTTAAAATAAATAACTTTAAACATAATCTTCTAAAAATAATAATTTTACAATTAACTTATTTCAACTGCAGGTTAAATTATAAGCATTTTTCGAGTAATTTATTCGTTAGAGCATTAATCGATAGAGCTAAGCGCAATCTCTAAACATCTCTAAAATCTATAAATATTATATTTATAATTTATAGGATATTTTTAAAAATACTTTATGAATCAAGCAGAGGATCTTGTAAAGCTCATACCTGGTGGTTCTTGTTCGTCTTCGTCTGCAATGTTATCAAGTTCTGCATACGCGGATAGTTCAGCTTGCCGATTGCGATTTCCTTCCTCCAAAGCGGCCAACTCTAAATCGATATCCTGTAAATAACACTAATATCCAAAATGTTAAATTTTTTTTTTAATTCTACGTGAAATACATCTTTATAAGCTAAATTTATTAATTAATTAGGTTTCGTAACAACATTAAATATAATTAACAACTAATTTCAATAAAAATACTCAATTTCTTTTCTCTCTCTCTCTCTCTCTCTTTTTATCGTGTTATAAATATTAATATTACACCAACATTATTTAATTTTATTAATTTTTCAACATTACGTAACAGTTAATGTTTAAATCATATTATTTTTTTTTAACTTAAAAGTTATAATTTAATATGTTATAAGTAGAAAATCAATAACAACTATTATTTTGCTTCTAAAAGCAAAAATTTAACTGACCTTCGATTATCTAAGCTTTGACAGCCAGAAGAATCGTACAAAGGCTTCCAATAAAGTAAATTTCATTAAAATTAATTTATATACGTAATCTAATAAAAATATCACTTAATACAAATATAGAAATTTACAATTTTATTAAGATAACTTTTACTAATTATCAATACTATTATTTAAACTACCTTGTAAATTAAAGAATTCGTATAAAATTTTAATAAAGAATACGAAATATTAAAAATTATAGTTGTGACTGTAAACTATTTGCAATCAAAGATCATTGAAATAATGTTCATCTAAAGAGATTTAGTATAATCTCGCCATAATGTAGAAAACAATTACAACGTTTAAACCCTATACATATATATATATATATATTTATTTATTTATTTAAAAAGATTATAGTGAAAATAGTATTTGTTAGTATAAAGAAGTATCTAAATTAATATTACGAAAAAAAATTAAAAAGATATGCATAAGAGTAAATAAAGTAAAAGTCTTTTTGAAGGAAGCACCACAATGTATGTACGTAAACTCAATATCTATTTTAATACATTCAATTACTTGTTGAATATAGATTAATGAAATTGTTCTACCAATTATGTATAAATAATTATTTATAAGGGATAGGCAACCGTCTAAAGTAGACTTACGTAAATTAAACATGCTCTAGTATTATTAATATCCATACATGAATTATAGGTAAAAGAAACGTTTCTTTAATACTTTGCGATTGATTATTTAAAATAACTTTCCGCGTAAATAGAATTATTATTACATATAAAAATTATAGACATTAAGCTATCTGAGAAGATTATTATTATTATTATTATGTTTTTTTTCTTCAAGTTTTAATTAAGAAATCTGTTTAAATTATTGAATAATTTCAAATGAATTGCGCATAATGAATAATGAAGTACCTGAGGTATGTTAGTTGAAACAGCGTCATCGACGTCTCTTAATCCGAGGACGGCTTGATGAAACTCAAGTAAATCATCGCCAACGAGTTTCTGTACAAAATTCGCAGGTACGAGGCCCCTTCTGCCGTCGAGCGTCTCAGCATCGAGAAATCCATCGTCGTCCGGTTGTCCCCAAACCAATAAGTAATCACCTCCCTGAACGGGCAGCTCAGCCTCTGGATTCTCGTTGGGCGAGTGCTGGAAGGGTTCGTAAGTGAAGCGAGCGATGTAAACGTAACATCGACCTTTGCCCGGTATGTCAAGCATGTCGACCTGGCCCTCGGGCACCAGGCTCGTATCACCCGTGAGTCGATCCAATGGATTCGTCAGTATACTCGTTGGTATTTTTGGCATCTGCCGTGGACCTAGAAAGTGGTGGCCAGCCGGTGTACTGGTCGGCGTCGGTGACGTGGTTCGCAAACTCTGCTGGATTTGTTGTATAATAGCTTGTTGGTGCAATTGGTTTGCCTGGGACTGAACTGACAACTGCTGCATTGCTTGCAGGGGATCGCTTATCGATTGCAGCAGACTTCCTGATCCTGTAAACGATTTAAAAAAAATTATTTTTCAAGACCCTCTAACTCTCCTCCTTAAATTCGTCCTCCCATTCCTTCCAACTCGACGCTTTAATTTTAAAGATCATTCCTTTCTTTAATGTAAACGTAATTGACTAAGGGACCGTGTATTAAGTGAAATTTCATTATATTTCATTTCAAGGATTGTCATTCAATTTTTATTATTAATTGATTGGAGAGACCGAAGTTTTTTTTTTTTAAATCAAACAAGACTTATTTGCCATTGGAATTAGGAATCGTTCAATTAAAATCTTATTTTATATTATAATAATGACTAATTTTTCTAGAAATTTCTCTTTTCATCCAAATTTATAATTTACTATTCTAGTTTTTAATGAATCGGTATTAGTAGAAGGCGATAAATAAAAGGTCTCGTTTTCAAAGATAAAAAATGATATTATATTTAGAAGGAACGTATTTGAAATACACTGAAAGCGTGTAATGTAAAAAACTCGACAAAAGTTCTATAAATAAATAAATTCTAATTAAACGTGCAAAAGTTCAAAAGAAACATACGAAAGCTTTATCGATATCATAAATTTTATTAAGATATTTTACAAAATAAGTAAAATATTTTTAATCTATGAGTACGGAATTTAGAAACGAATACGTTATAAGTTTCTGTTATTAATAAAAAAAAAAAAAAAAAAAAACGAAGGGCGGCCTTGGAAAAGTAGTAAATAAAAGTAAAATAATAATGAAGATAAGAATATGTTGAACGTAAGTAGCAAATGGAAATCAGCATTACCTGTAGTAACGCCCGACGTACCGAAAGCATTGGTGCCAACGTTAGTGTAGCATGTGCCGGAATTTGAAAATGTATTTGTGGCCGTGGAGAACGATAACATTGATTGGGAGACACTGGTTAAGCCAGGCAACGTCGAATGATATGATGATGTCGAGTATGGCGGTATAGTTTGGGATAAATTTGTTTGCGGCATTGAAAAATTATGATGACCAAGCTGAGTGCTGAAACTAGTTGGCTGTACTGAACTGTACGTACTATTTTGATGGGGTGTCATCGATAAATTCGAGAATGCTGTGTTCTGAAATTAATTCCAGACATTACGTTCACGCACGCTCATTCGTTTCCATTGCATCGCACACGTACATGTAACAATAACATGGCTAATGTAATTTTTATTATTTCGCACATTTAATAAAATAGAATTGAGTAAAATCTACGTAAGTGTAATAATGCGTTAAGAAATTTTTGTTTTTGTTTTGTTTTACGAAAGTATTCTTATACGAAATATCTTTTTATAAAGAATCGAATAATAATATCCTTTTGAACTCTACTAAAGCAGCTATTAATCTTTATATTTCGAAATATGGCCAACACCTGTTAACTGGCAGTTGAATTTATGCAACATAAATATAGAATAACGACGGCATTAAAAGGATCGATAGAATATAATGAACAATCGGTGACTTTTAACCTTCATCTTACACGGCTAAATCATTCGACGATGTATTTGCAATTTTTATTGCAATTCTCAAGTATTTAATTTTATACACGTAATATGCAGTAGAAATAATTATAGAAGTAAAAAATCTTTTGTATCATTAGCTTGAAAAATCAATATAAGAAGAATTCCTAATTGCATTTAAATGCATTAAATAATAAATATTAACAATTAGCATGAAGTAATAAGAAACGTTCCGTACGTTAAAGTGTAATTGTAATTTAAATTTGTCGAGGACTTGTGCGAATAAACTCACCTGTTGCTGCGTTCCATTGAGCTGAAAATTCTGTGATGATAATCCACATTGACTGTAATGTGGCAGGGCGCTTTGACTGGCCGATGTAAGGTAAGAAGAAGATGTCGAGTGTTTCTGTTGTTGCTGAAGGGAGGATTGCTGCTGCTGCTGCTGCTGCTGCTGCTGTTGACTCATTGGTTGTTGATAAGTCTGTGTGTGGGGATAGCTCTCCTGGTACTGACTTCCCGTGTAGTGGCTGTGCGTCGCTTGTTGTTGCTTCTGCATAGCAGCGCTTTGCACGTGTGAACTCGTCATGTCCACCAAGTGCTGCTGCTGTTGCTGCTGATGCTGCTGGTGCTGCTGGTGCTGCTGGTGCTGCTGATACTGTTGAAGCTTTGGTTGAAATGCTGTTTGGGACTGACTAGTAGACAAGGACGAGGGCGCTGGGGGAATGGGCTCACTATAGTGGTACGAAGGTCCGTTTGGTGTAAGAGCTGGACAGCCCGGCATCAATGGCGTCAGAGGCATAGGCGAACCCGCATACTAAATTTATTCAATCGAGTTATACTATTAGCATAACACAAGTCATTATTCTACAAAGGAGCTTAATACTCATCATTGACTCACTATTACTCGTTTTATGAACCTCCTAATAAATAAATCTAACGAGAAGCAAGTTTTTCTTTTCTTTTCTTTTCTTTTCTTTACTTTTCTTTTCTTTACCTTTCATTTTCATAAACATTATTAGGGACGAGCAGGTAAAAAGAGACGGTGATGAACGTACGTGAGAGATTTGTGACGTCATTCCGAGACTAAGGGCATGGGGATGCGAATGGTGCTGATGGCCCAGATTGGCAAGATTTTCCGCGCTCGAGCGCAGAATATTTTGAGACATCGATGGCTGCTGCGTCGTTATAGTACCCCGACTATGATCCAGATCGTGCATGATTCTCCCGCTGCTGAAATTTATCATACGTCGTTTTATTGGTAAATTTTATTCATTCTTTTACGTACGTATCAGCGATGTAAAGTAGCTTTAGAGTAACACGAATCACGTCTTATCATGATAAATATCTATTAGTTTAATTATTAATAAGTGTACGAGAGTATCAATAGAGTAACAACAAAAAAAAAAAAAAAAAAAAAAGAAAAGAAAGAAAGAAAATATAAACAGGGGAAGTTCAGAGACTTACATTTAATTCAATTAAAATGTTTATTTATTGATGGTTGATAGTGATATGATAACCGACAACTCTGCCATTTTTATAATTAGCAATCCACCTTAAATAAGAATTATATTTTATCAATAATATTTGATCTTTGTTATCTATAATTTAAATTTACAATTAAAGTAAATTCCAATTTTATACTTCATTATCGTTTTATTATGGGGAAAACTTGGGTGTAATGAGGCCATTTCAATTAATGCTTATAATGAAGCATTTTCAATGGAATAGTAATATCGTTACTTTTATCGTTGTTTTTATTTAAAACAAAATAATATAATATAAATTTTATAGAATCTTATACAATTTGTACAATTAATTAAGTAAAATGCCAATCGTTCTATTAGTATGAAACTGCAGAATAAATTATAAAAACAAAAAAAAAAAAACATAAAAAAATGAATCTGGTGTATAATTTTTATGTACTTGTATAAAAAAAGTTTTAACGCTAATACTACATTATTATACACATTATTATAAGCTATGACTTAAACATTTGTAGTAATAACATATACTTTGCTTATATTATACGATAATGCATTATCGAGTTTCTAGCCAAACTATATTTAGTACGTTTAGTACATAACCGATAATGCGTTTGTAATGGTACAATTAATAATTCAATAGAGCAATTCATAATGCAATTTATGAGGTATAAAAATTATATTGTATTATAATTATTTATTACTTTTTACAATAGTGATCATTCGATACCATTTAAATTTTATTAATTAAATTCTTTTCCGAAGAAATCACGTAAAGTATGTTTTGTTGATATTTCTTTATATATAATAATATAAATACATTTTTATCTTTGGGAAAAAAATATTAAATTGATAATAATAAATCCAAACAGCATAACTTCTGAATAATACAAATTTTCAAATATATAATATATTTATCCATAAATAATTTTAAAATGCTTTTTATTTACATTTGAAGAGTTTGAGAAAGAAACCTTTTTTTTTATACTTAAAATTTATTGTGAATAGCACGAAGAGTTTTTTTTTTAACATTACATTTAATTCTTAAGCATACGTAAATTTATGTTCCCGGATTATTTTATTAATAATGTTTGGTTAAATTAATTATTAAATTAAATTAAATTAAATAATGCATTGGTTATGTTTCGAGATGACAATAAGAGCTTTATGTACACGTATATACACGTATAAGAAAATGAAAGGAATGTCGGAGATAAACCATATAAACGAAAATAAGAGACGGAAAATCTAGCGGGATAAGTCTATTATACATAAGAAAATAGAATTTCAGATGAGGAGAGAAAGATTGGAGCAACAAAGATTGCTTACATTTTTTTCTTTCGATTCTTTCGATATAACTGGTTTGTTAGGCTCTGTCTTGAAATAAAATAAATGACGTCAGCAATTGACGCGTTCCAAGGATAAAAATAACTTTGCACATCTATATAATATATTCTATAATTCAATATCCAATCTAATGTGTCCTCTCACGCGCACACCCTTGATTAATACTCGGAATATCATTTGCATTATTAAATAAGAATTCTTGTACTATTAGTAAACAATCGTGATGATTTATGATTTCATAAGCAATGCATATAAAAATTATAACCGATCTTTATATATTGTTAACGTTTCCACCTTAATTTAATTTACCTTGCGCGTTCGAAGCTACAATAGTAAAATAATACAAGGGATAACGTAATTAGTATACGAATACGGAAATTAAATGCTACAGAGATAGTCGAAACTACGAATCAAGATGCAACGTTTCAGCTTTTGTTCCCGATAATGCCTTAGAACTACTATCCGAAACAATTGCATAAGTAGTTTGAGCCTGAAGTTAAATAAAAGGAAATATCAAGTGATTTTAGCTATCGACGGCTCTGAAGGGAGGGCGGGAGGGAGGGAACGGGAACCCGGATTTTTCGTAGAGTCGAGAACGTACGGGAGAGGAAATCGGTATAAATCTATGATGTATAATAACGATAAGAATAGAGCCGTACGTGGGATAATACCTGTCGTGCTCCATTTTGGACATAAGTCGATCGATCTCGGAACCGCCGAGAGGCCATGTCGCCGTCGTCATCCCTGAGTTCGTCAAGGCACTGCTATGGCTCATAGCACTCGGACCTCTACTCCTGGCCCTCTTCAGACTCGTCAACTCGAGGCTGAGCTCCTCGTGCCTGACCATCTGGAGCTCCGTCTTCTTCTCCAACTCGCGGATCTTGGATTGCAGAGCTTCCACGGACTCGGGCCCCTGATGACGGCCAGCCATCTTTTCGCGCAGGTGATGTTGGGCCTCCGCGTGCTGGCGCTCCAGGTCGGCTCGGCGAGCCTCCGCCTCCCGCATTTGCTGCAATGAGCCGTCATTATGCTTATTATCCGGACCCACCTACCTAATCTCGCACAACTCCCTACTTTACGATTCAAAAACAACGTTTGAAGACAATAATCAATTTTCCCATTATTAATATTATAAAAGACCTTTTATAATGACGAATGACGTATTAGCAGTTTATTATTATTATTATTAGTAGTAGTAGTAGTAGTAGTAATAGTAGTAGTAGTAGTAGCTATAGTAGTAGCAGTAGCTGTAGTAGTAGTAGTAGTAGTAGTTAGTAGCAGTAGCAGTAGTAGTAGTAGTAGTAGTAGTAGTAGTAGTAGTAGTAGTAGTAGTAGTAGTAGTAGCAGTACCAGTAGTAGTAGTTTATTACGAAATATATAATTTAAATCTATTTTTATTTATCGCGATATACCTATGACTAATTTATATAAATAATGTAATTGTGAAATTTTGAAGGAATAATGTATCCAAAAGCGAAATTAAAAAATTTAAGTACCTCTCTTTTTTTTAAAAAAATCACGTTGTAATAATAATTTTTATTAATAGAACGTAAATGAATACGTAATGCACTCATTTTATATATTTTTTATATTTATAAAGAAGATAGATGATGTTATTATAGATTGGAATAATTACAAATCAAGCCTTAAACACGATTGACATTTTATATTTCATAATATACAGTGTGGATTTTAATATTTTACATTTCACTATTTAACAACCCAAATAATACTTATAACTGACAAAATTTTTAAGTTCAAAGTAAATAAATTGTATAAACTTTCAGATATAATAATTTAACATATAGATCACAGGAGTATTAAGATCACCTGTCAATTAAAATTTCATTTACCAGATGGATTTTTTTTCATGAAAGGCATCAGTTATTGATACCATAAAAAAAATAGTAAACCGATATTTTTAAAATGTCATTCTTATTTACTCTTGATGTGATTAAAACAAAACTTATACGTTATTTACATTTACTTATACAATAATAACATCGTTAGCAATAAGTTCATTTGAGCCGTGTAATGTATTAATTTCTTTCATAAGCTATTCACGTTCGATAATAATTTTTTTTTTAATTCTAGTTTAATAAATATATTTAATAAATATAGTTTAATAAAACCTTTTTCTTTCATTAATAAATCGTTAAATCCTATTAAATTATAAATGCACTTATTCTATTAGTTTATATCCGCAATATTTGACACGGTTTACAATTTATTCCAAAAAATATATTAATTTTTATTATTTAATGTAAATACACTTTTATAAAGTATTAGAAAGACATTGGCTGCTATTCATCGGATTTAATTCAAGTTCTAATGACAAAATTTATATAAAAAGCTTTATTTATGTGTGCGTAATATACGTTTCGTTCGAGATGATGTCGAATGAAATTTTACTGTATCTCGTGTAAACACGAGACTTTAATAAATACAACACAAATAAATAACTTCCTTCGAATAAATCTGAATTTCATAATAAAATAACGTATATTAAATATTAATTTATGCTGTTCATTAATACCATTGTATTAATGAACAGCATAAATTAATATTTAATATACTTTATTTTATTTATTTATATATACATTTATATAATGGAACATTTACTTAAATTCAAAATAAATTGTTGATAGGAAATAATAATTTACGAATAATTAAATTTAAACGAAAAAACTTTAATTTCGTCAGAATAATTGATTTAATTGAAAACGATAATAGTTTTATAAGGTTCTTATAAGACATTTTAAATATTGAGAAAGGCCTGTTGAAATTATAATCGTATAAATTTAATCTTGCGACGTTTGATGTAATGATTGAAAATCGATGGGCGCCAAATATACAGATATTTTGATACGACGTTGATACATATCATTAAAAGGCTTATGAAAAACTTGTTGGTAATTTTCGTAAAGTAATGGGTTAATAATGCAACTTTGAGCCGCTCTCAAAGTAAATAGAGCAATGTATTTTTACCGGCGGTCACTAAAATCCTTTACTCGCAATGGACAAACAATGTAATTACCTCAAGTATGTTTTCAAGCACGGGGTCCTGCATGCTGATGGCGCTTCTCCCGGAGGTGGAGCCCACGACAGTCCCGGCGGCACCGATCCCCAGCAGCTGGGGAGCCTGCAATGCTGCGGTAGCGCCACCTCCAACGCCACAACACTGAAACGCACACGCAAACACACATTATTATTAAAGTCTCTCGAGACTTCTAATTAGTCACTGATGAGGCTATATAATCTATCGATTTCGTTGCCAATTATTCTCAATTGATTTTAATAATTGAACCCTAGCCCCTACTTTCCGCCAAGAAGCTTTACATTAATTATTTATCCGTTTTATTAATAATTCAACCGATCCGCTCGTACTTTCAACGTTTTTACAGAAACGCTTTATTACTCTGTATATCCAATGTAAGACTATAATGTCAAAAACTTTTAATTTTAATAAATAATTTATCAATTATTAAAGTGATCGACCATTTATATTATAAAATCTACTCAATTACATGAGAAGAAATATGAACAGAATTTTATTGTTAAATTTTTTAAAAGTTATTCTAAAAAATCTATTTTTAGGTCAAAAGCTAATGAGAGAACAACTTTTATGAAATTTTACTAGTATATATTATCAATACATAAGCATAATTAATAATAGTATTCATCAATAATTCATAAGAAGTTTTCAAGCTCATTTCTAAAGATCATAAAATAAATATCAATATTTAAAAAAAGTTACATGAATATTATATTAGAAATAAATTAAAAATTATATAAAAATATAAATAAATTGTAAGTAGAAATAAAATTTAAGGAAAAAAGAAATATTATTTCTATTTAGGTAAATATCTAATGTCTATAACATCTATAAATTTTTATCTTACATTTAATATATTATTTCGCATTATACAAATAATAATTTAATAATTATTTTACACGGATTAAAGACTATCAAAACCCGTAGATTATTATGAATTCTAAAATTTAATAAAATTAAAAAATTTATTCGTATTATTGATCTAATTTATATTATTTATAATTATTAATGTTAATGCTAATCTATTTATGTTCATTTATATTAACTATTTTTAATAAATATTATTTTATATGTTTTAATATTATATGTGGAACTTCTAATATCATAATTATTGTAAAACATATCATAAATATAATTGAATGCAATTCATAATAAAAACTAGCAGAGATACTGCAATTTCTTTATACAATAATTATAAATAAGTTAATACTTTCATACATTACGTGTTTATACTAATAAATGAAAAAACTTGGTAATGACTGCATACGTATTTCTACTAATCTAAATCATCTTCATTTATACTTAATAAAATTGTGTTTCCTTATTGAAAATAATATAAATAAATTCAAATACTTTTTACAGTTACAAATTAAAAATTTATTTAACCCTCACACAATATGCAAAATTTGAAATATATTTTTCTATTTTATTTGCTTTTTAAGGACAGCATTTTTTAATTAAACGGATTGTTATTATTTATAACAATACACATAAATTAATTGTATAGGACAGTAATAATCTTATGCAAATAAAAATTTTAAATATTTCTACTTTATTTTTATAAAAGTCATTAGTTAATGTTTCTATACATTCCAACAGTTTTAAATGTTACAGTTTGTAGTTGATATTTCTATTATAAAATGAAATATTGGTTACGTTCTCATTATACTCTCTACGAAATAGGTAATATATGTATATATTTATTTTAATTTATTGAAATTCAATATTATTTAGAATTCAACGCAGACCCAAATAAATATGATAATTATAATATTTTAATACATATAAAGTAATATGATAATTATAATATCTTATGACATATAAGGCTTACAAATACTTTGAATAGGAAGTTATACATTTACACATGCACATAATAAATTTAAGAACCAATTGAAATATTCGATATCTTTAATTCCCATGTGATTTACTTTTAATAACATGAATAATGCGTATGATCTTGTTTTAAAGGGAATAATTAGAGTAGTATTATCAAATAATACAAATTTATATTAAAATAAGAGATTTTTGAATGTTTAATACTGATTCTGTAAGCACCTTAAATTTAAATGTAAAACGTCATGATTTTTTTTATTTTTTTTTTTTTTTAGAACTAACGTGGTAAAAGTGAAGATCTGTGTGAAGAATGAAAAAGAATGAAAGACGGAATGAGAAGAATTGGAAGGGAGAAAGATAGATAGAGAAAGATAAGATAAAAGGGTCGAAGCGCACAAGAGAATTTTTAATCAGATCACAGATTTTTAGTCAAATACATTTTTACTAAATAGTTATAAGAGATGAAGATGCCTGAACTTTGAAATAAATTATAATTTACGATTATAGGCCGTTCACAGCTTACGAATAACCAATGAAAATTATTTTCTTAGTTACTTTGAATTTACATTAATAATGTCTTGAATGAATAAGTTGACGTGATTAAGTTTGGCGGAGGAGATTTCACGGTTGCCCCTTAACAGGATCGGGTTAGAAAACTGGGTATTTCCCAGGAGAGGACTTGGAACGTAGAGGCGCAAGGAAAACGTCACGGCCAGGTAAGCCACCACCTGCGACGACAGCGATTGACCTCGTTGACCCTAGTCTACGACGCTCCCGGCATTAACGAGATTTCCGTCGGACAAGCCCACCAACACCATTCGTCCAGTCGCAAACTAACCTGTGCGCAAGCAGTGTCATACGCACAAGGATACCGAACCTGTTATTACCATTTTACATAAAAGCTAATATAAAATACATTTGCTATATCCTGCTTATCTGAGAATAAGTCGAGTTAACTAAAAAAATTATGCGAACTTAGTTGGAGAACTGTGACTGTGAGAGTGCGACGGACAGGGTGGAGATAAGTGGTGATAACCGTAATCTTTAAAACTGTACTTTCATTTTACGAAAGGTAAAATAATACAAAGTCCCTTCATTCGCGTCATATTGCGTCATATTCGTCATAATTTTAATTAAATGCAAACTATAGTTGGCTACCTACATTTTCATAAATGTAATTGTCAAATAACTACACATTTACGCAATATTTTTATAAAATACATTATATCGTTACTACGTATATCATTCGACTAATAATAATTATATTAATATATACACACACACACATATATATATATGTATATATATATACGTAATACCTAATATTAGATAAAACCCTCTATTTTCCAATTTGTGCAAATCATATAGAATGTTTATATTGTGTTTAATACTACAATATTTTTCATATAAAAAATAAACAAGTTCTGCAACAAGTTTATTTTCGAATCAATTTTAATTAATAGATCATTGTATTATTTATTTATTTTGTTTAAATGTAAATTATTAGTAATCTAACTGAATTAAATTTTATAAATAAAACTAAAAATAAAGCTAATTTTTAAAAATGCATTTGAATTATGAAAATTAAATTTCAATCGAGCGTCGACATTTCATAATTTAACTCTTTCTCTTCAATGAAAATGTTTAAAATCCTTTCATATATATATATATATACATATAGGTCGATTCTATTCGATTGTAAAGCTGCATACATTTTAAGGGCTCGAATATCTCCAAAGCATTCATAAGCAATCCGTTATTTTACGTATCGTAATACAGAAGCAATTGTGATTACATAGAATCCCTTTGTTTATCCGGATGTTAATAATAATAAAACATCGTTAATAATTATAGGCGTAAATGGCCATTGAGTAAAATGGTCCCAAGTCGTAATGAACACAAAGATACTTCGAGTCGAAGCTCTGATTTTAAATTTCGTAGCCTTGAATGGGTAGAGGAAATGAGCGGAAACAGGAATTTCCGAACTCGTACCATCTGTGTGTATATGTTAAACCACAAGTAGGTGATAAGATAGTACTTTCCGTTGCTTTTTTTACGGAAGCAGATCGTCACTCCCGCTCGTTCTGGCGCACTATGAGTGTACGACACTGCTTATTGATCTTCAACACCTAAGGTACGCATGTCATGCCTCGTACACGTATACGCGGCAAGAGGTGAGCAATCATTCTACTAACCGGCCACGCTGCAGCTTCATTTACTTGTATACTCTCGGTTAATACGGTACTCGCGTGCGACCAGCATCAGCGCAACCATCGTCATCATTACCACCACCACCAACACCACCACCACCACTGCCGCCGTCGCCGTCACCGTCGCCGCCGCCGCCGCCGCCGCGACAGTCTAGTAGTACTACTACTACTACTACTACTACTAGTAGTAGTAGTACTACTGCTTCTTTTATTACTACTACTAGTAGTAGTACTACTAATGCTTATACTACTACTATCCCTACTACTACTGCTACTACTACTACTACTACTACAATTACTACTAAACTACTACTAATACTACTAGTCTTGATTTAACTGATACTTTTATTATTACTACTACTTTTGTTTTCATAAGTTTAGCTCTTCTAGAAATGAAAAAACGAGCAGTAAACTGAGTACAAAAATAAAATGGAACGACTGTATGAAGAGAAAAATTTGAGGAAGTAAGACAGGAAACGAGATGAGGAAGAGAAATGAGGATCAAGCTAATATTTGTCGTGTCAGATAGAATACGTTGCCCTACTACTGATATTTCTTAACTGAACTGTATAATCACCATAATTTTAAGATTTCCTTTACATTTTTCCCTTTCACCTCTTTTATTTTCTTTTATGTTTCATTCATTATTAACTATCTTATTAACTATATACCAAACTTTTTATATATCTGCATTTAATTTATTCATTCATATTCTTTTTCTATTTCCATTAATCTCTTTTGAGTGGATTTATTCTTTAAATAAAATTAAATAGTACCTTTCAAAAATTAACGTAAGTTTTTTGGATGTACAAATAAAAGAGAGACAGAGGGAGAGACAGAGACAGAGATAAGAGTGAAAGAGTAAAAGGGAAAGATAAAAGAAAGATCGAGCAAGATAGGGCGAGTAAGGGCGAGAGCCCGTGAGTTTCCTGTTAGAAAATCGATGAGGCGTGAGTTCTGCGAGGACTATAAATTTCAAAAACTATATTGAAGGAAATACAGACGATCATTTAAATCTTTAAATTCTATTTTTCATTTTTCTCTCTTTTTCTTTAGCAACCAGGAGAATAATTTTCACATGTATTGAAAAAATAGGATTGAAAGAGAGTAAAATAGTGTGTGTCTGAGAGAAGAGAGAGAGAGAGAGAGAGAGAGAGAGAGAAAGAGAGAGAAGGTATAGTTAAAAAAATGGATCGAGAGCAAAGAAAAATGAAAAGCGGTAGATGCATCTTATTCAGTGCATATATACCGTTTTGTGAATAAGAAATTCTATGATAATTTAAATATAATAATAATCCAAAGAATTATGAACGAAGATTTTTCTCGGATGAAGGTCAAATATATTTGAATGAATATTTAGTACAATATTCAAAAATAATAAAGGAGAATATGAAAATTAATAAAAAAGTGAGTATTTACGAGGATGTGTGATAATTGTATAACTGAACACCTGAGTTTAATGTATTTTTAAACAAGTAGAGATAAAAATAACTCTGTATAAATGTCAGAAGAACGAAGATGTACTTATGGAGGCATATATAGAGGTACATACACCCACCCACAACCCACCCACAACCCACCCATTCACACACAGGCACACCCACACACACACAAACACGAATTAAAGGCAGTAGACTTACAATGACTGAGTCGAAAGGATTGTGGCAGGCCAGGATTGCTGATGATACGAACTGGCTGATATTTCGATTGATACCACCCCTAGTGGTTTCTACTTGGTCACTGCAGAAGTTGCTGGATAAATTTCTGCAGCACAGGTTACCTCCTCAAACGAATGAAACAATTAAATGCGCTCGACGATTCATATTACTTGAGAAACAATATGAGACGCAGGGGGGGGCGCGCGCGCGCGCATACGCACACGCACTAGCGCGAATCGCACGCACGGGTCACACGCACACAGACACGCGCGCAAGCACGCACGCACGCACGCACACCCACTGAGAGGTAATCCTCGAGAGTTCCTTATATTCAAAATGTCCTCATTCTAAGGAGGGCAATGTCTAGAGGGGCTGAAAGCCAGAGATTATTACTATCGATACTCTGAACGAGTGAGCAGGCTCCGTGTCTACGGCGGCGTCCTCGTCGCAGGCAGGGCTGCTGCTACTACTGCTGGTGGTGGTGGTGCTGGTGCTGCTGCTACTGCTGCTGGTGCTGCTGGTGCTGCTGCTGCTGCTGCTGGTGCTGCTGCTGCTGTTGCTGCTGCTGCTGCTGCTGCTGCCGCTGGTGGTGATGATGAAATCGCGCGAGCGCGCAGGGTACAAATTTATCTTCCTCTCTCTCTCTCTCTCTCTCTTTCCTCCCCTGACTTTCACTCTATTTCACTCTTTTTCACCCTCCTTCTTGCTCGCGCACCGCGCCTCTCCTCACGCCCCGCCGCTGTATTTCCTGGCTGTGTACTATAGTTCCTTGAGGAAGTTTTAATGCCAGGCACCAGGGGGCGCTCATTACCGAGCTTATAATGTGTGAGGGATGATCGAGGGAGATGTTTAGTGAAATTGTGTGCGCGTGTGGGTGTGTGTGTTTGCGCGCGCGCGCGCGCGCGAAAGAGAGAGAGGGGGGAGGGGGAGATAGGGAGGTAGAGAGGGAGAGAGCGATATCCACCCCCTCTCAGCCCCGGCTCTAGATATGGGTCACTCGACGATCGATCAGACTGCGCGCGGGGGCTGGTTCTGACTGAAGTACAAACGACGGCAGCTACGAATTCTTCTTTCTCTCTTTCGCTCACTCTCTCACCCTCTCTGGCTCACTACGCGTCTCCTGCCTCCGACTATGTTGAAATTCCACGTTGTTCTAGGTGTCGCATCGAAACGCCTTGGAGGCAGCTCTAGGAGATGATATCTTATACCGTATCTGTCCTTTTAGAGTTATACAGGTGATTAGATTTAAATTTCTGTCACCCCTCTTTCTCCCTTTGTGGAGGAAAGGACAAACAACGGCATCTCACTCATGCTGAGGTGAAAGACCAATCAATATGCGCACAAGCGAATCTCCGATATCTCGTGCCCAACCTTCCTACGACTATATGCTTCTTCTCCCTGTCACATGCTTAATCTTTTTTTACATTTTTTTTTTTTTTTTTTTTACATTTCTATCCTCTACATTTTTCATTCTGGGATAGTATTGAAATAAATTCATAACCGAACCCTTCCTTCCACTTTAACATATTATTATCTCATCGTATTTTATTATAATTATTATTGTTATTATTATTCTTTTGTAGCCACAAAAATTTTAAATACAAATAATAAATTAACATATATTACGTGTAATTATTTCAATGTTCCTTTTTATTAACTTCTTTATTGTTGTTATTTTTAATTTTCGGTACATAATACGTATAAATCATATCCATTTGCTATTAAAACTTTAATTAAACAGCTGCAAAGAAATAAAAATTTATGAACAATATATGCACTTCAAGTAGATAAATTACATAATTAAGTTATTTTGTATTTTCAGTTGATACCATTAAAAAAAAAAAAAATACTAAACATTTATAATAAAATGTTTTCGTTGAAATATATTCAGTAATAAAAAATAATCCACGAACCCGGTACTTCTCCACGTAGATTACTAGTACTCGTAGATGTACTATTATGTATATTTTTATAGCACTGAAATCAACTACTAAATAACAATATTGCAAACCGTTTTTTCAAATTATATTCGTTAGTATTTCTCAAAGCAAAATTTCGTTAATATTACTTTTGTCCTCTATTTTTATATATATACATATTTTTTTTTTATTATATAACTTATTTATTCAAAAATTTTTAATTTTTAAAATCGAGAATAACATAAAATTATGTATTAGCATAAAATAAAAATGATTCATTAATTTATTAAAATATGAATGCATAAAAATACAGTTTTAAAACATTAACTATTCTTAAAAGTTTTCTGAAAAAATTGTATATTTGCTTTTCAATACAAATACTATAAAACGTGCTCATTGCGTAATCAAAACTCCCTCCAAAACGTCATTACATTCATTCTTTTAGTATTGCAATAAATACATAATATTATAGATTAAATTTAAAATAAAATAAAATTTCAATATATATATCAAATTATAATAGTAATACTAAAATAAATATATATGTACATTATATATACATACTAATTTTTTAATGAATAAATATTTTCATTTAAAAAATCTCTAATAAAACTATATTTTTACTCATTCTAATAGGAAAAATAAAAATACTGTTTTTTATTTCTTAAAATTTAACAATGTTATAATATTATTAAAAAAATTTAATTATTTCAATTAATTATTACTTTTATACTTTACTGAAATTTCAATAACATATTAATTACGTATTAAATTATAGGTTTATTTCAATTTTAGTTTCTGTTATTTTTAGAATATAACAAAAAATTGCAAAATCGTAGTACTGATGATTTATTATTCCCTTTTTAAGAAATAAAGAAGTTTATTATAAAAAATGACGAATTAGATATGAATATTTAACGTTAAGAAAATTAAATAGCATACAGTAAGTACAATAAAATTATATATAAATTGTTTTTTAAATAAATATTTTTATTTGCAAAAAAATCCCTTACTAAATTTTAAACTTTTAAACAATAAATATAAAAGTTGACTCAAAATATTTATAGTTTATATATTCGTTGAATAGAAATTTTATAGAATTTAATAATAATAAATTTAATAAGATAAATATCAATAATAATTTATATTATTCTAAATATCTTATTTCAATTAAAAATAAATCTTTAGTATTTAATAGTTAATATTAACTGTAGTATATGTTAAATACAAATATAATAAGAATGCTAAATACTCTATGCATTGCATAACTTAAGATATTTTCAAAAAATTTTTAAAATGAAAATACATTTCTGTTAAACATTATACCACTATTCTTAAAGAATCTTTCATTGCGAAAATTTTCAAATAAATCATATTAAAAACGAACATTATTGCATTGAGATTAATTAGTTTATCAAATTAACAGTAATTAATTATTTACTTAAATTTCATATTTTATTCAAGCATGTATTATTAAATTTAATTACGTTACTTAAATTTAATTATTTGGGGTTTCACTTGAGTTTATTTCATAATTTTTCACCCAAGAAGTACAATTTACAATAAATAAACCCTATTTAAAAAAAATCATAGAGCTTATGTATATAAACCAGAAAAAATTATTCTGAGAAAATAATTAAATTGAATTTATAAGCGCAAATTTAGAAATAAAATTTCACGTAATTTCTTGTTAATAGAATAGAAATAAAAATATTGTCAAATTTAAAATTACCAACTTATACCATTAGAATTTATTATGTGTACATATTGGTTCAGTAAAATTGTATTAGATACATAAATTTACTGGTTAAAACTAAATAATATATCGGGTTAGTTCGAAAATAACAAAATTTTTTTATAATTATTTTAATTCGCGATAGATTACAATATTCGAAATGGAAAATTAAACAAAATTAGTTTATGTCTTGTTTCTATTATTAGACATTTTACCAAGTCCATACGGAATCAGTACGTTTACCGAGGCACAAATGCTTTGTTAATTTTAAATTACGCATTCAAGCAAATGAAATGTATTTTATACAGGTATTGCATAAACTTCCATTATCTAATAGTGGTTATATACCAACATATTTCCTGAAATAACAAAAAAATAGACGTCAAAATTCATAATTTTTAATTACCATCAACATATGTGCATTTGTGGTAATAAAAAATCTTTTGCTAAGTATCAGAATTAATACATCCGTAAACTTATCCACAATTTTAAATAAGAAAATGAATGAAGAATGAAATAATAGAAAAATACATTCAATAATAAATGCTGAAGCTTAAAAATCATTGGTATTTTAAAATATTTAAATTATAAAGGATAAAATGATGTCAACCGTTCATCCCCTGAATATAAAATATATTTTTTTTATTGGCACATCTATACATATTTGTGTGTGTATATATACATACAAGTACAAATTTCTCAATCATAAATATTATAATACTTATTTAATAATAATATTTTTCAAAAAATTAAAAAACTTATTTAAAATATACGAATATGATATGTAAAATAATTAATCTTTATAATTTAGAACAAATAAAAAAATTAATAAATATTAATAAAACGTAGATAATTTATTTTATAAATACAAATTTTTTATCTAATTGTTTTTATTCAAAATATTTTTAAATTTTAATACATTAAACAGCTGAAAAATATCGGTATATTTTTAATTTAGAAAATTCCAATTTTACGAAATACAATAAAATGTGATTTTTAATATTTATTGAATAATATAAATAATTTACTATTAATAGAAATAGATTTTAATAAATTAATTATATTTATTTAAAAATTAAACAAATCTTAATTACCTTCACGTATTTACCAAACATATTATATAACATAAAGGAAATTTACATTAATTTAATGAAGTTTCTAAACTGAATGTATTATTGAATAAATTAGATTTATTGTAAAAGAAAAATTGTATTTTCCTGTTGTTTACTATTATTTTTATTTTCTTTAATATCCATTAACTCTTTCATTAGATTGATTTGAAGATAATGTTTATAGTATTCAAAAGACATATTTGTAGATATGCTTAAATCTTTGTTTTAATGTATATTTTTAATTATATTATCATTGGTATGAATGAATTTTTTGTAGTATTGTTTTAATAATTTTAAATCAAGTTATTTTCTGTCTGAATTTCAGGCCTTGTCCCATTCAGTTTATTTATTTCAATTGTAGTGAGCTTTACAGTTAAAAAGTAAAAACCGTTCCTGTATAAAATAATTAAACTTTATATCATCGGATAGCTTCGTTAGAAAATATAGCAACGTATTTTCGAAATATTTTACAAAGATTTTTGTAAAGAAAGAATTTAGTGATTAAGAATAATCAATATTTCAAAATATGTGGACAATAATGTTACATTGAAATGTAAATGTTTAAAAAAAAGGCTACAAATGACAATAATCATAATTTATTGAACAAATTTATTTAAAGGTTATATTACGAGTATAAGCATCAGATTTACATAAATCCGTAAATGTATAGAGAGAGAGAGAGAGAGAGAGAGAGAGAGAGTAATTAATAAGGCTAAAATAATTAAGATAATTATAGGTTACTTTACATCGACTTGATAATTTTCGTATATAAGTTACGATACGAATTTTCGTTAATTTTCCTTTCATCCTTTCATTCGTAAATGAACTTTCAGCGTAATAATCAGATCAATATTATGACTAAAGTTTTTCACTATTTCCACGATAAAGAATTATCCAGTGATAATTGATCCTGAAAGATACTATATCACTTTATTTCTTAAAACTATATTAACTATGTGACGTGAACGTGTAAATTATTAAAAAAATTTTATCAAAAGTAAATTTTTTAAATGTTTTGAAGGGTTAACTAATATAGAATACCTTCTTATAAATATTTAAATAATTATATGATAATTTTCTATGGGCTTAATCGTTAATTACTTTTCTTTAACGTAACTTCTAATAGGAAAATGCTTGTATTCAAAATTCAATTGCTTTATACAGATAATATTAAACTTCTTTAACATAAAATGATTTTTTCAAGAAAGTAATGCCTATAAACTTTAGAGCTACTTAGTAGATTGTCAATATCTTTTACGATCTCATTGATCCATACTTCTTAAAAAATATATTCATGCTAGAATTGATTTATCTATACTTATGAATAAAAGAATACAGGTTTAGAAAAATTCTTTATTGGCGATCTAGAACGTGAAGTAGATATTTGCACAAAATTTATCAGTATATTTATTAATTTATTTTTAAATATATTTTGTATCGATAACTGATGATACGAGTTAGTTGTAGATATTCAATATTTCACAATCACATAACTGTAAACGATAGGAAGACGATCGTCTTAATAATTGTCAGAGGTTAAAAGGATGTAATAACGATTATAACGGTTGGTCATATTAACAAATTATTCTTAGCACATTTATATCGATATATGTATTTAGAAAATATAAGACCTAGAAATACGAAAGTAAGCCAATGAGTATTGAAATCGAAAACATCTGCCAAATGATGTAAAAAAAAAAAGAAAGAAAGAAAAGTAGCAAGTTCGCATGTCGGAATGTGCGGATAAATAACGGACGAGGAGATCTTCTATCATTCGCTATTTCATTAGATGCTAAAGGTATAGTTCGTGCATACTTCTGATAGGCTACAAGTGCATGCATTAAGACGTGCGTGCCTTTTGCTGTGACGAAATTTCATTCCTACGAGATGTAATCCATGATACGGCACTTAAACGTTCTATTTCATATGTGTATGAACATTAAAATAGTCTTCCCAAATCTTCTAAATCTTCTATCCTCGTAACATTTTCTTATTATCTTAAATCTAGTGCATTTATTATTTAGTTTTCATTAGTTTAGTCAGAATTTGTCACCTTACACTACACCTAGAATGTACAAAATAAACTATTGAATAAAATATCGAAGTAATTGATTTATAATCACTTGTAATCACTTGCACTATAAACAACTTTAGAACTTTAAATATACTATATTTAAGTTATACTGCGCTGCAATACTATTAAAAAATATAAACACAAATTAAAATTGATATAATTCTAACTTTAATTAAAAATTATTGAATATGATTATAGTTTTAATTTCTTGGGAAAATTCATTATGAAATAATGAAGCAAATTGGACTTTCAATTGATCAATTAAATAAACTTCTTTACCGAGATATTTTACATTATTAAATAATTTCATTTTATAAATAAAAGATTCGTCGAAATTTTAAATCTAAAGTTTTTTTATACCAACGCGAAATTACATTTCATATCACTCGGCAGCATAATTAAACTGTTCGTATACCCATTCTTGCATGAAACTAACACATACATAATACTTACCTATGAGTCATTAATTGAGCATTAGTATAAAACACTTACTAACAAATTGCTATACCTTTAAGTGGTAAGAAATTGTTTTGTGAAAGTTTCGCACAAATCTACATGAGCTCCAAGTAAGACTTGTTTTACTTAAAATAAATAAATAAACGAGAACTATTCCATTTCTATTATATATTATCAAAATTTTCAAAAAATTAATCTAATTCTTAAGGAATAAATTGTAAAATTGAAATTACAAAAAAAAATCAAAAAAAGATAGAACGCGGAATTATATAATTACTAGAACATCGAAGCACGTACAGACGGAAAAACTAAAAAAAATTACTTGTTGTAATATTTGTCTAATCTTTTTGACTATATATATATATATGTTTATATATTGTAACTGATTTTGATACAGGGCAATCAAGTTCAATGACATCGTGCACGCTTTCGCCATAGTAAAAGAGAAATACATATGCTTCTGATATTGGAAAAATCTATTATACAAATTGGATATGAAAAATTACTTTTAAATAAACTCATAAAATATAATTGTTTTAATTATCATTTCATGTATTAAAATATTAATTAAATACTTTAAATTAGCACGAACATTTGGCGTCTGCATTTTCATAGTAAAACGAACATTTACTAAATATTTCCTTACATTTAAGCACATAATATTTATTTAACTTCAGAATGATATCTTTTAAAATTTTAATATATTTTTTTAAATTCTAATTATCATAATCTTATATTTAACTTTGATAGGACTTTGAAAGTTAAATTTTTAAATCCATGCACTTTATTTTCTAGTTCATCTATTTAAATTAACGTATTAGGAAGTTCCTATCCCCAAGCAATGTAAAATATATACATAAAAATACACATGCTATAAGTTGATTATAATAGAATTTTTAAAGATATGGAAGATTTAATTATTTTTACCTTATAACACATGCGTTGGAAGGGCAGGAAATACAAAATAACAATTTAATAGAAGCAATCTAATTCCGAGTTTGACTGCTTGTAGAAGTACATGTAGCTGGGCATTTATTTTAATTCATTGAATAGAGATAAAACAATGAGGTTTGTATCTGTTTCCGAAAGTCACATGCTCAGCAGTTCACGCCAGTTGTTATCTGGCGGTCGATATTTCGACATCGAGTTCGAAAACTCATTATACGTGAAAATTCATTAAAAATAAGCCACAGCTAAAAACAGATATTATAATACATTGTACGAACGAAAGAAAAATCGTTTCTCATTGAATAAATAAAAAACAAACAAACAAACAAACAAACTATTAATTACCTAAAGTTAGATATTATTTATTGAATTTAACTCTAAAATTTATAAAATTTATGTCTCCAGCCGTATACTCCGATCATTAAATTATGAAAACTTCTTAAAGCAATTGTTTGTTCTAAAAGAAAAAGAAAATGCTAGCTACCTTCTATCAACCGGTATCTACGACTTGCAGTCCTTCCGATGATACCTTTCAACACTTTCCTCGCCTCGTCTTTCCCGCCCTTTTCCCGTTCTTCATACCCTATATTTAGTGATATATTACTGTTCTCGTTTACCATCTTTTTAATCTGATTATAAACACCTACTCGATTTAATTATCTACCGCTGAAACTTACTTCTTGAGCTTTAGATAATTTTTAATTATAAACAGTATTTGAACTATTAATAGTAAGCAATATTCCTCCCTTGTTCTAATTTCATTTAAAGAAAAAAAAAAGAAGAAGAAAAATAAAATTAGTTTTGGTAATGCACTTATAATAATGTACACATTACATCACATTCATGATTAATAATACTATTACCGTATTCGTATTCTAATAACTCGAAAGTTAACGGTTATTTTATGTTATAATTTCTAAACGGTGGGCAATTAAAACTTTTTACAACTACTATGTCTTGGAATTAAATATTTTGAATAACAAGCAAGTTTTTTTATCTCAGATCTCCCTATAGAAATACATAGGGTTTTAGAGAAAAAACATTTTATTGAACATTTAACTTTTTTTTATAGAATTAATACAATAATAAATAAATTCCTTGTATTAGTAATTGCAGCATTATCTTTTCAGGTTTAAGAATTCGTGTACGTACATACTACTGTACATTAATACATGCATACGTGCATATATACGTACATGCATACGTGCATACATAAGTACGTACGTACATAAATGACTTGCCTCTACTTTCTCTTAATGCTTAAACCGACACTATTACGCATTTCTTCAACGATTTTCGAAGAAAGTAAGAATTTACAGGCTTGCGTGTAAGTGAAAATATTGAATTCCTAGACAAAGAACAATACTTTTAAACTTGGCTTAATTAAGCTTATTAAACCATTAAATAATCAGAAAAGTTTGGTTATACTTATTCTAATTATCAAAGTGGGAAGTTTACAATTAATTATCAATTTCTGTGAATATATTATTTTTAATGTCAGCTACAGAAATGAGGTATTACATCATTTTTACTCACATTTTTTTGGTGAACCACAATAGTATCGTAATTTATAAGCAAATAAAATTTCGAGATTGTATATTAATACAAACGGAATAATATAATATAATTTCAGTGACAATATTTTAGAAATAAATCATTTCAATTTTTCAATCGATATTTACAGCCCGTAAATATGTTACATGTTTTATTTCTGAGAATAATAAAAAAACAAAATTTTAATCAATACAATTGTTTATAGAGGATTAAATATTATAAAAGAAAATTTTATATAAAGATACGGATATATAATTAACATCACTTAAAACGAGTTTAAAAATTCGGATAAAAAAATTATTGTTTTCCGATGTTTCAAAGCAGAAATTTCATATTTGAAAAATATTTTAAGTTTTTTTCTCTAAATTTCTATTTAATTTCTTGTTTTATTAATTTATGCTGATAAATTCACCGTCAAGTTAATAATTTATTGTTATTGATTGATTATATAAAATTTTGGTATTTCATTGCTCAACAAGATGATAGTTGAGCAGATATTAGAATTCTTTTTCTTACGTCTCTTCATTAAAGATCTTTACTGTATTTTTATTGCAACCTATTAAATATTAGTATTATAATTTGAAATACAAGGTTTAGTTGTGCATAAAAATATTAAATATAATGTGCATATGCTTATACTCAAATAACCATAATGCATTATAAATAAATAGTATAAAAAATATCAAGGATAATAATAGAAAAAAAAACTTTTATAATAAATTTTTAATTAACAATATCATATGGCTTTAAAATATTTCTCATAGAAAACGGAAAATATAACACAAATATAATATAATTTTTCTTGCTTTAATGTGCCAAAATTTTGTTAACTTCTTTAGATTACGTACAAAGGTAATTAGATTATTATAAAAACTTAATTGTATTAAGAATTAAAAATTTTGAAATTTTAAATATGTAATGAAATATATTCTTGACTTAAAAAAAAAAAAAAAAAAAAAAAAAAAAATTAGCTAATAAAATGAAAATTAATTTTAGACAATTACAATTAAAGCCAAACCTCAATATATAATATGTTAATAATATAAATGTAGAATTATAATTTCAATAAAAGAAGTTTTGTATTCGAACTTGTTTATCATTTGGTTCTCATGGTTATATTTTATTTCAAGGTAAATAATTGATGTTACGTCTTAAATATTGATTTGAATGTAAAAATCGTAAACTAATTTTTTCTTACATAACGAGTATTGCAGCTAGAAGTCTGTAGATTTCGTAATGGATACCATAAGATCAATTTATAGAACGTTAAATTTAGTAGTATTTACCTTGTTGTTTGGACCCGAAACTGAAGGATCGGCTGAACTATCAATAAATCCTAAAGCTTTATTAAAAATAAATATTAATCACAGAGATTGAGACAGAAAAAAACATTGTACAAAATATGATTATTATACTTGTATTGTAATACGTAAAGAGTGTAAATGGAGTTTGACTGGTGGGGATTAAATAAATACAGGAGATTAATTATCATTTAAAGTTCCAAGACTAGATTATAGGCTCGGACATAATAATGTAAATGTGGATATAGAGAAAGGAGTAGATGAGTGGAAGAGAGGGGGAGTAGAGTAGCGAATAGTAAAGGAAAAATCGGTTCACCTAAATCGAATGCTACCACTAGCCTGATTCACCTCGCATAGCCCCGACAGTTCACTAGCGGGAGCGGGCTCATGCGCACGCGCCGCCGACACGCGAGCGCGACACTTTTACGAGTAGTGCTTTCGTAACTCGTAACGTCGTTTAGCCGGTTCATGCATAAAGTTGCAGTGCCGTGCTTCTTTTCTCCTACATTCCTTGCTCTTTTATAAATTCTCTTTCAAATTGTAGTTTTGTTCCTTGAACCTTTACATTCTTTATCTCTTTGCATTCTTTTAATCTCATTTTTAATCTCCCTTCCCTCTTTATCGCCCTCTCTCTCTCTCTCTCTCTCTCTCTCTCTCTCTAACCCTCCCCCCTCTCACACTCTCACTCTCATTCTATTTTCTCAATAACACGTTCTTCCTCTTTCATTCTCTTGCTTATTCTCTCTCTCTCGGTCTCTCTTATTGTGAAACAAATGTACGAATAACAGGTATTTTTTCATTCAAATTATTACTTTTTGAATTTTTGAATATTTTATAATTAAATCTTACGCGATATTTCAACTTATTATTCATATCACATTATTTAAATTAGAAATAGCCATAGTATTTAAAAAAAAAAGGATATTTCTTAAGTGCTATTAGCTGATCCAGTGTGCGTATAATATAGACAATATTCTATCATTTGTGATTATAAATAATTACTCGAAATTCGCAATTACTCGCATATAAATTTAATCGTCAATTATCATAATAAATAACATAAAAATTAAAATTATTAAATGTTCCATGTCATTTCATGATTTTACATTTTTTTATGCCTAAGTAATTAATTTATTTATTCTATGTGTAATTTTATACCTCATGTAAAAATTAAATATTCAATTGGGTCAATGAACTGATTTGACTTTTTAAACAGGATTTAGCAATTTTAAGTAAGAAAGGTATTTTTAAATTTCTATGCTTAAATTATGTTTAAAATTTCTTAAACATTTCTTAAACTTCATTCATCGTATTCTATTAAAATTCATTTCATATTGTTATTTAAATTCGTTCGTAAAATATATATATATATATATAATACGTAAATATACATCTGAAGATTTAGGTATTTACCTTTTTTTTAAAGAAACGAATTACATTGAAATAAACACTGAATGTATTATAATGATAATATATAAGCCTGGAGTTATTTTTAAATTGATATTATTGGTAAACGATCGCTGTTCCGTTAATATATGATCGTACATCAGAATAATATATTAATAACAAGAGACATGTCAACGATGGGTCACAATATGTCCTTATTGGTATTTCGCGGATGAATGTGGATAAATTATTTTTTGCGTCCATAAAAAATAATGCTTGACTAAATATACATACTGGTTCTGCACATAAATTATATGTTGTTTAATACATCCTAACCTTATGTTCAAACCTTATGGTCGGAAATGATTTTTCGATCAGTTATGTGAAAGCATTCGAATCTCCACTTTCCGCTACATTCAGTACATTCAATAACGTAAACTAATTCTAATGTAATTTCAATTTCAACATTTATTTAACACGATATTCATCTATTCAGAAATCCTAAGGTAAATACGCTTTCACGTAAAATAATAATATACGCGGTTATCGGTAAACAAAAGTCATTACATATTTTACAATCGTGACGTTATAAAAATTTCAAACATTCAATTCTTTACTTTCTCTCGTAAAAACAATAAAATAAAATATCTCCACATATCGTCAAATAGTTTTATAATTCTTTTAATGATACGTCTTATTGTATAGGTAAATGTAATTTAAGAAACGTAAACAATTTTCTTTAATTATTTTAATTGAAATTGTAGGTTGCTTCAATTATTGGCAATTGTAAATTAAAAATGTAAAGATATTGTTATGTTTTGCATGCTTTTGTGGACATCGAGAAATCATGTTAGCTTATAAATAATCTATTTTATACAAGCTTCAATGAATTATTTTACCTCGCGTTATCAAAATTTACATCGAATTTAAATAGTTAAAACTTTTCAATTCATTCAAATTACAGATATACGTAATTATATCGAAACGCGATTCCTGTTATATCATGAAATTATAAAAATAAAAAAGAACAAATATATTTTCTTTCATCGAGAAAACTTTTAATTTTATATTAAATTTATAAAATACTGTTCCATACGAAAATACCGATAAATATAAATTTGAAAACTCTTCTATAAATAAAAGAGACATAAATATATATGTGCGATTATTATTTTTTGTATTCTTATACAAGTCTCATGTAAAAATATACGTATTGTAGTTATTGTAGTTGTTTAACATTTTAATAAACACCAATATATTTTTATACCAAAATTACATAATTTTATTAGTAATCAGTTAACAGTAAGTGTTTAATAGTTTTTAGCTTTAATAAATAAATATTAATATTCTCGAAATTATAAAAAAACTAATAATCATTAATTATATGTATAATTTTAATTGTCAATCATTTGTTTAAATAGCTTTAAAAGATATTTTATGAATGGTTAAGAATTTATAACTTAATATTCTTTATTTCTAACATAAAATATTCGGATAAATTCAAAAAGATTTAAGGAACCGCTAAAAATATGGCACGTATACGACTTATTTCTAGAATTTTTAAAAAGGAAGCGCAAGCCCATTGTGTTTGCGCAATAATTTTATTTGTAATAATAATAATAATTAATAATAATTAATAATAATCATAATAATCTGCGCGCGGGAATCGAGAGATTGATGATAGTAAAGGAACCGTAGATGTATAGGAGCGCGCATTCTACATAATTCGCATATACGTACATTTATATATAGTAATGGTAGTGGTAGTACTAGTGGTAGTACTAGTAGTAGTACTAGTAGTAGTAGTAGAAGCAGTAGCAGTAGCTGTAGCAGTAGAAGTAGTAGTAGTAATATTACATTATAGATTATGCAATAAAGAAAGACCTTTAGAAAGTTGAAAAGTTTGAAATTCTTTGAATTTCAAATACGGTAAATATATATATATATATATATATGTATGTATGTATATGTACATGTATATGCATATGTATACACGTGCATCAAGGTAAGAATTATTTGAGGGTTTCGTTAAACGAATTGACGACGGGGCGAGAGGGAGGGCGAGAGGGAGTGAGTGAGAGGGAGAGAGTGAGATAGAGAGAGAGAGAGAGAGAGAGAGAGAGAACTTTGCTTTTAACTGTGAAGGCCAGTTGAGAATGAGCGACGACGACAACGAAAAGTCCCGGGCGGGAACGAAGCGGACGCTGATGCTGGGTCATGAGATTAGCCAGTCTCAGGCCAACTGGCCGAAACTAACGAACGAGCTGCTCGAGCAGCTGCAGCTCTGGGCTGCCGAGAAATCACTCCCGCGCATACCGAGCGAGCAGTTGGCCATATTCCTCCACAGTTGTTACTACAATAAAGCGGCCACGCTCCGATGTATGGACGTCTATTATAGAATGCGCGCAACCGTCCCCGACTTTTTCGCCAACCGAGATCCACTCTCAAACAGCATGAAGTATACGCTTAATGTTGCGTAAGTTCAATTAAACTCTATTGTGCAGAGGGGAGAGCTAAATTTTCTTATTTAATCGAAATTTTTTTCATATAATTTCACAATGGCAACAATATCCGTCGCTCGTTCATTTCTTCCCTTTTCTTCTTTTCAATACTACAAACATGTACTCCGCCTTCTACTTATCTACTTTAATAATATTTAATGCAACGGTACTTTTAAATACGAGACAAAGTATAAATTTTACTAACTTTGTAAAAAAGTATTTTCATTGAATCGTGAATTTATCGTATTTTAATTAACCATTTCTAACCATTTTTTGTTTGTTTTCCATTTTCTTTTGCAAAGGCATAATTTTTCTTCTTGCTATTCGTATTACAATGAAGCAATGGTAATATGTAATTACTACTCATCGTATTGAGTTACGCGGTCGCGGTAAGACTAATGATATTCTTAACCAAACTGTCCTTCCTAAATGTCACTTCTTATAGTAAAAATAATAACAACAACAATAATATATACAATTTATAAAATAAAATCTTTTATTTTGTAAGTACTATATTTTATTTATGTAATACTATGCGTTTTTCTTCAATAACTGACACAGGCAATGAAGTTTTTATGATATTATCTTATAACAATTAAAAATGATTTCTATAAAACAAATTCTACATTAGTATTATTTTAATTCTTTTTTTATACTGTCGATTATTCCGTAAATAAAATGAGAAATTATTTTACAAAATTGCTTTACTCTTTTGTACTTTATAAATTGTCCATAAAAATTTTTTTTTCTTAATATCTGAATTTAATAAACAGAATGAAAAATATAATTTTTCTAAATATTATAATTCAAACTAGAAGTTGATTTTTCTATAAATAATATATATAGACATATTGAAATTGTTGGTAGAAAATTATTCGCGTAAATAAATATAATCTTTAATGTATTCCCAAAGGATTTAACAATATTCTCGGAGTATATTCAAATAAGCCAAAGTATTAAAAGTCTAAAAATCAATAAGTCATTACTAATCAATTATTGTTACAATTTTTTAACTAAAATTAATAGAAATTGATAATATGCCAAACAATAGAAACTACATAAATTTACCGAGGCCGGACAAAGATGGTAACCAGATTATCTTTCATGGATTAAGGGACACAAATTCCAGTCATTACATATTTAGCGATTCTGTGAAACTACTTTTAATGACCATAGACGCAAGTCTTTATAACGTCGGTCGTACCAACGGCCATATCTTCTTATTTGACATGGCGGGTGTGAAAATAACTCACCTTACAAGACTATCCTTGACAGGGATCCGTAAATTTTTCGAATACATACAAGAGGGTATGCCTGTCAGGCTAAAGGCTATTCACGTGCTTAACTGCGTTTGGTTTATAGATAAAGTTCTTGCACTTCTCAAGCCTTTTATGAAAAAGGAGTTACTGGACATCGTAAGTTTATTAACATATACAAATGTTTATGTTATACACTTGTATTTTTTTTTTCCTTGAAGGAAAATAAATCTAATTTAAATACAAGCACATTAAAGCGACATTAATCAGTTAAATTTGATATTAATCAACAACAACTTTAAGTATTTACGCTAATGATCCATGCACACGAAATTTAAATATAAGCCTTGTTTAGCATTTAATTTGATTTTAATTATAGATAAGATTAGGCTAAGTGATCCATTACCGATGAAACATATTGAAAATTTAATTCTTCAATTTATCGTGTTTGTAAAATAATAATAGTTAATTTATAAAATACGAATACCGGTGACTAGTATGATTAATAAATGATTGACAATTTCAAATCTTGTTTTTCCCTTACGTAGTACATAATTTATAATTTTTTTACAACATAAACAAATACGAATTCACCTTTATTTTTTTATAATCATTTATCAATTACAAATAATTGCAGATCGTAATAATTAAATCACTTATTTATTTATTTAATGGTAAAAATAAAATACTTATAAGGTTCCAATACATTTTTACAAAATTAGTTAAATTTTTTTCTTTTTTTTTTTATGAAAGTTACACTTAAAATTTTTTTTTTTTATTCAAATTCTTTTTTACGGATTAAAGTAATAACAATAATATACAATTATTTTAACTTTAATCAATATACTTCCTTATAATATATTTAAACTCATTATTCTTAAACAAAATATATTTTTTTGCTATAGTTACACTTACATTCCGAAAACGTTTGCGAAGTTTATCAGTACATTCCACCTGAATGTCTTCCAAAAGATTTTGGCGGTGACCTCTGTGATGTCAAAACCTTACACGGTAAGAAATAAATTTTTTTACTAGGATTTTTTATTCGTAAAAGTCAGATAATGTTACCCAAAATAGATTATGAACTAAATCGTTTTAACTTTCTTAGATAAAATTTTAAAAAAGTACCAAGTATTTTTTCCCCATAAAATATAGTAAAAAATACAGTATTTTATTGAAGAAAAAAAATATTATTAATAATTTTACATGTAATTGTTTAACAACTGTATATTTAAAGTTTTCTTTATTTACTTTGAACCAAAGAAGAAAATTTTCTTATTTACAATAGCCATTACAATAATAGACGGTGCATGGATTTTCCTAAAAAACCTATCTAAACACGCTTTTCGCTTATTTATAGATACTAATTATCTCATAAAATTCCTATGAAATTATATAATATTCTTAAATATATATTCTTTCTCAGATCTATATTGGTTTTCTTTTAAAACGGGTACATAAATGATTCTATCTGTGTATTATATTCCTACAAAAAAAAGTCTCTTATGTTAAATATCTCACATAACTAATTTCTCCCTAAAAACGTATCCAAAATATAAGAGCAGTGAATATTTAATAATAACGAAAATGTAGTGGTTGAAATATAGCACATAATCTTTTATTACATACGTATACCTACAGATGAATAATATATGCTCAGAGAAGCAATTACAAAACTAATGTTTATAGTGAATTCGTAATATGAAATACAATGTAAAAATTTTATTCAATTTATATCTAACAAAAAAATTTTTAATCCATAATAAGTAAATAAATTCGTTATATGGAGAAAAATTATTTGAAAAGACTCATTTGACATTTCAGTGTAAAATTAAATATATCATTTGTATTTATAATTTAATAGCTTCCAAAAATATTATCTAAATTATAAATTTTCTCTTATTAGTGTGTAATGTTACCTCTACAATATTTATTTGATACTTATATGCATTTGAGTTAAAACTGTGAATTATTTCAATCACTGTTTGTTTTTAAAAAATAAAAAAATTCTTAAATTTTAAAAAATACATTCTTTGTAATACATAAAGACAATTAAACTAGTAGTAGATTATAATTTATATTTTGACTGCCATTAATTATTGAATCTTTTAATTAAAGATTCAGTAAATCTTGTTTAATATAAAGTTTTGGTAGATCTTAAATTCAATTACAAAAATTATAAAAACTAATTTAAAAATTAAATTGAAAATTTGTTACTCAATTTTCTTCGGAATAATTCCTTAAGATGATTCGCACTAACTTCAATTCATTTTATTTTTTACGTTTTATAAAATGAGAAAGAACTTTTCTTTCTTAAATAAAGTTTAAAATTAGTGTTTCTATTAGTAACTTCTATATAAGTTGTCTTTTTATTTATTTATTCGGTAATGAAAGCACAAATATTTCGTTTACATTATATTTTATTACAGTTCATAAAGTTTAGCTTTTAACGAATTTGGAGTTTAGTAGTTTGTTCGATTTATCACCGATAAAGGGTTTTCATCTCTCGAAATGGTATATCTTGCGCTTAGTCTTCGTTGGTTTCGGTGTTAACATTGTATTTTAAGCGAAATACTGAGCCAAATAAATTCAAGATATCTCTATTATAATAAAATCAATATAAATTCATCGTGTGCTTGTACTTTTGATTAATTCAATTTATCAAATACGTTCGCATGTCTGAATTTTATAAGTTTCCCAACAAAATAATTTCTACGTATACACTATATTATTAAATTTTATATATATATATATACTCTTGCAGCTGAATATCGAAACGAATTAAAGTAAAGAGATAATTTAACTGTTCATTCATAAAAAGATGTTTTTTGTCGACCTCTTTAGAGACATATGAATAGTATTTTATGGAAAGCAATTCTTTTTTCTTTTTATTTAACTCGCAGTCAGTTAACTCCTCTCATTTGATAATTAAATTTTCCAAATTATAAGTTCTGATTACATTCATTGCTATTCCTTTCATTCGTTTGGTGATGAAATAGATTTACTTTTATATCTTCTTAATATGATACGACTTGCGTTTGTAAAACACTTAAATTTAAAACTAAACTAAAATATTAATACTATTTTAATGATTAAGATTCATAAGAAACTATATAATCAGACAATAAAATAATAATTTTTATCTAATTATTAGATGTGAATTTTTTCTTTTATTTTATACGTATGTGCGCAAGCGCGCGCGTGTGTGTGTGTGAAATCTTTTTATAAATACCGTAAATATATTTATGTAATAATATTACAAAAATTATTACAATTTATTTATTTATTTATTTACATAACAACCTGTTTGTTTATATACAAATGCCTTAAATAAATAAGTTATTACATAAAAAATAAATATTTAATTACATTTACATTCAGTCATTTTCTTTATTAATTATAAAATTTTTCTTACAAGTAAAATAATTTAAAACAAAATTGTATTTTATCAAATAACTTTACGTGATTTCACAGAGCAAAATTGTCAGAAACTGGTGAGTCTACGTGATTATTTCTTAAAAGAAGAGCAGCTCTATCGTGGATATCAAAATACGCCGGGAAGGTCGTCCACTACTGAAAACTTTACAACAGAAAAATCTCAGCACAAGGATACGGATCATGGTACTTGATCAATTATTTTGGATGGCCATATAATTATGTACTATTATTCTTGCTATTATTGCTAAATATTCCATTTTCACCCCAAAGGACAGTAATACCTTTAATTAGTGCTATTACTAAATCAATGGATTTTTTTATATTAATGTAGACCAGTGGAACAAGTTATTATTGGACAAAGTATCAGCAAGTAAAACTTCATGTAATAAATATTCCTTGATATTTATTTGTCGAAATTAATTAAATGTACTTAGACAAACAATTTGTAATAAAATGTGATGTTTATTTGTATTTAAGTTAAAGAATATTTTTGTAAATTATATTGATTCATAATTATATCCTATTTGCTGTGTATCTATAAATTGTGTATTTTTTTACGACATGTTAAAATGAATTACCAGCATTCAAATAATGTGATTCTATGAATATGGACGGATACATAATTTGTATAAATTATAGTTTTGTTAAAAAAATAAATATAATCTTTATAAATAATGTTCCTGGTTTAATTAATAATATATGAATATTATTAGCAATATTTACTATTCGTACTGTCACTGTTCTTGTTGTTGTTGTTGTTCTTGTTGTTGTTAATAAAAAAAAAATTCATGTTACGAAGGGCATACGAGACAAAATTACTAAATGAGCTCAAATTGATATGTATACAATTAAATAAGTGCAATGAAGATTTTCACCTTAATGAGCTTTTAGGCAGTTCGATAATGTCCATTAGAGAGATTTCTCTTCTACTTGAGTGATAAGGAAAATCGATCCAACTATTTTAAGATGCTGCTAAACGGCATTAAATAAATTCGAACGACTGAATCATGGAATTTTATGCGAACTTTCTACCGAGGCTCAGTCTTTACTAAGCTGAAACGTAATCTGAACGTCAAGTTCACTTCGCCGTTGCGGGGATCGTAAAACCTAAGTAATTTTTTATCTAAAGGTATAAGAGACGACAAGCTAATTAATAATATATTTTGAAATTTACAGCATTCATTTCTCTAAAGTAAATAGGTAATTGATAATGATCTAGAATATAATGGATAGTATTTAATGTGGTAGAAAAAAGAGTAAGTAGTTGTCTACTTACTTCATTAAACGTGTATTCGGATACTAAATAATTTGCGAAATTTTTAAATTTACATCTAAAATCAGTTCGTTATGACTCGCGGATTAAATTCTGGATTTCTAATATAATTTATACTTGTATTCAAATGGATAATTCTGAAAACATACTACAAACAATCCCTACTCATGCACAAATATGCGCAACCAAGTTAACGTTCGATGATAATTCTAATAAAATTTGAAATATTTATTGACTGACTTTGAATACAAAAGCTCGATCGAAAATAAAATTTAAAATATATGAATCATTTTTGAGTCTTTTTAACAATTTTTATATTATAATCAAAATATAAATACCGTCAAAATAAATTATTAGAAAAATTTTCTTTACATATTCAAGCATAGAATATCCATGTTTTGTAAAACTTCTATCTAAATGCCTTTTCAAGTGTAAAAAATACAATTTTCTTTCAGTTACAGTATTGATAAGAATTCAAAAGTTATTATGAGAAAAAAATACATCGAGGCATATAATGGTTACTATTTTAATAGCATGACTTATTTAATTTTCATAATTAATATTTGCAAATGTTGCAGATAAAAAGGTTTTAACTACGTTTAGTAGATTTTTACTTGAAAATATGGGATGAAAAAGTACAATGTAATATTAGAAAGTAAATTAATAAAAAGAAAGTGAACATAATAGCTTGAAAGAGTATTGTGAACATGGTACAAACTCAATTTAGTTTAGTGACTACCGAATTATATATATATATATATATATGCACATGTATACAAAAAATTGCGTTGCAGTTAATCGACTTATAGTATAATTCTAGTTATCTGCACGGTTCTTTTATATATATTATCAATGGCTCCATAAAGATGAACATAACAATAACATACATTTAACAAATAGATGACATACTTTTTCAATATTTCAATTAAAAGTTAATATGATCTATTGAGAATTGTATTTATGTACAAAAAAAGGAACTTGATAGAAAAAAAAAAAAAAAACAGGTATAAGCAGCAATTTTTTCACTAAGAGAGAGTTGGTGAAAATTATAAACGTTGGTACAATGAATAATTATAATATTAATTAATGATCCACATTAAGATTTTTCACTTCATTTGGTAAAATTTTAAATCCCTCTTTTTTCTTTCGATAATTAAATTAAAGAATTGAAAGAAAAAAAGCAGATAAACTACATAAAGAATATTACATACATAAACTACCTAAGCGAAACCGGTCAATAATGATAAAAATAATAGATGTAGCATAAAATGATCGCGTCAACAAATTTTTTAATACGCTGACTATGATTGTATAGTATAACATAATATATTCAACGGAATTCTACAGTGACCCATACTCGTGTACATTTATATTTTTATATAAAATACTGTACAATGATCAATAACCAATAATAGAGTAAACTTTTCATAAATTCTACATCCATCGACGTACCATACGATCACTATTTTATTCTCTTTCTAAGATACTTCATAAAAATTTTAAAAATAATTTATATCTCGGCATAATAAATTATTGTAATATTTCAATTTTTTAAACCAACAATATCTTTACAATGTCGTAAAATAATTGAAAAATCACATAGACAAAAGTTTTTCTAATATTTTTATGGCTCAATCTGTTAATTGTTAGATTATGTTAATATTTATCATTTACGAAATCGATACGTTATGAGACGTTACGATCAAAATAACCATATTTGTTTAACTATAGTTTAATAGAAATCATCCTTATATAATATTTGTAAAAGTATAATTAATAATTATTGAACTGTTATACCATCTTCAAAGCACCGCTAGTGGTAATCCTAACCAAATCATTTTATATATATGTATATGTAGGTTACTTAATTGGAGATATCGACGAGAATAATCAATCGAAATAATTGAGAACAGATTGAATTATTAAAGCTTCACCAATATAATATGCAAAAAATATTTTATATTATCTAGACAAATACATAACTTATAACGTAAAAATTATTCTACTGAAACATTTTTTTTTAATATTAAAACAGAAAGGAAGATTATACTTAAGACAATTATAATTAAAGCTTGTAGCAACTATTACACAGTATAAGCACGATTTAAATTTAGAATTAAATTTTCAGAAAGCATATGTCGGTCTAACACCAATGCGTTAACATCTTAGTTTCTAATAACATCTTTATAATGTAAAAGCCTCGTAAATATGTATTCAATTAGCGAGATGAAGACAGAAAGAATGAAGTGCGAAGAAGAATGGTGTGTACAAGGAATACTTCAGCCAAAGACTAATCTTTAAACTATCTTTTAACTGATTACACTGAGTAACACCATGCGATAAACGGAGAATAAATAGAACAGAAGTTCATAATTGTTCCCTAAAAAATCGTAGCTCCAAATCGCTCGGGATATGGAGCATACGTTCGATGAGATAAGCGTCAGCTCTATTTTATCGATAACATTCTAGACGATAAATTAACTAAAGGCTTAATTAATTTTTATTTACAATTACTTAATCTTAGTAGTTTTTTTTTGCTATTCGTTATTGTTACATGACGTTCTTATTCCAGCTTAATCTCACCTACACGTTACAATGTATTACAAAGTATTCGGCATTTTGTCATAATTAATATTGTTAAATATTTTAAATCCAATAACGTATCATTATAATCTAAACTGAATTTGAAAGCAAAAAAATTAATAGCCAAAACATTTTGTCCTTATGTAAAATAAATATTTATTTTTATTTTGAACTTATTATTATTTATTATTCATTATTATTGTTATTGTTATTGTTGTTGTTGTTGTTGTTGTTGTTGTTAATGTTATTGTTACTGTTATAATACAAAATCTGTGTCAATTAGAATACAAAGATTAGTCTTTGAGGTTAGGAATCGTTTTTATGAAAACAAACGAAACAAATTTAATACAAACGGTGTTTATTAATAAATACATATACAGATCCATGTGATATTTTTATAGTTTAAAATCGTTTTAATCTATTGCAATATTTGTGCTTTTATAATTATTTGCAAAAAAAAAATTGTTTATATTATATTAATTTGAGTACTACTGATATGAAATTATATACATTATTAATTTTATCAATAATTTAATATTGAAAATATTAACTTCTTAATACCGTGATTAATATTATTATGTTCGTTTGAATATTACACTTATAATTGTATAAAAATTATTGTTATAATTTAATAAAGAGTGAGTGAAAAAAGTTTGTAAATAATAACGGTAAAAATAATAAAAGCATTTTAATTAATCTACATAATCAAATTATTCGATCAACTTTTATAAATAGTTTTCAATTAATGAAATATATTTAGTATTTAATTCGCACTTGGTAAAATGTCATAATTCTGAAACTCTCTGAAGAATATTAATATGAGTATAATATAAGCATTACTGACATAAATGTATTTTCAATCAAAGCCGCTTTAAAAGACGAAAAGTCGACAGACCCGAGAAGTATAAATTTAATCAATCACTGCTATTACTTTTGATAGTAAATAACACAGGAGGCCGGCAAATAAAGTGCTTCGCCAATTCTTGTACGCTTCGTATTTTTTCGTTTCCTGGGTATCCCTTCTTCCTACAAACAGTCATTTTCGTCTGGTCGTGGAGGCCTCTGATTCGCTGCACATCTCCATTTGTTTATAAGCTGTTCTAAAGGATTGACATTGTGCTGCCGTAATCGTCGTCGTCGTCGTCGTCGTCGTCGTCGTCGAGTCTAGCAATAAGTATTTAAAGTGCACCGAAATTAATATCGAGTACTTGTGAACGCGTTGACATGACTGGTGCCAATGACTTTTAGGTTAGTCGTGTAAACTTCGAGCTTGCATATCGTACTTACGAATTAAAATATTTTATAAGTTAAGCTTATTATTATAGGATAGCATAATACAAAGTGGCATGTATTGTAAGTTTAAAAACCTACGGTATTACAAAATCTTAATAAAAATGGGTACTAAATGTGTATTTATTTTAATTTTTATTAAACACTTTAATAAATTTACAGCTCTTGCATACATTGATTTATCTTGACCGTTTAACAAAAATACATTAATTAAAATTTTCTAAAAGTCGATGCAGCTCTTTCTTGTTTATCTATGTTTTATAAAATATATAACGTATGTAGAGTTAACAACTTTTGTTATCGAACTTATTAATTCAAATATTCCGAGATCCTCTAGCTGATGATACGTCTATCAATATAAATTTAGATTATTTAAAGTTTTGATTAAAAAAATGCTCTTCTATTCCGATAGTATATAATAACCATTATAATAGATATATGGACGGACTATTTAAATAGTTTAGTAAAATACAGTTTGACAATATTTAATTATAGACAGCGAATTTCATGTCAATATTGTATTTTTAAATAATATTAATCTTAAAAGATAAGATATTACATTGTTATTTACCTAATTAAGTATACTTTTCTTACAGCACTTTATAATAAAATGTGAAATAAAAAAAGACAATTTACGAAGAAATTCTTCCGAAGCTATATTCATTACATATGCTTAAGAAGTATAGATAATATTAAAAATATTAATAACATTTATATAATTATAATAAAAGTTCATGCTTAAAGCTGATAATAGCGCGTGAATCAATAAGCATATAAAAGTCAAAACGGATTTCTCTAATATTTAATGCAATAACTTCATTGTTCCTACGTAAAAATGATACGAAAACTATTCCTGACGAGTCTCTGCACCTTTGTTGTCATGTGCTTTGACATGCAATTTTCGGCGGCTGATGAATGCAAAGGATGTGTTCAACTTGATTCTTATACATTCGACAAGGTAATTAGTTATCATTTTCTAGACTTGTGACACTATTTTTTCCTATAATCTTTATACATGAAATTACACGTAACGTAAATGAATCCACGTACATTAATTTTTTTTTTTTTTTTACATATTGAAGTTGTTTTAATTATAACTAACTATAAATAAACTATTAATCTGAAAGAATATTATTTTTTTTTATAAATATTTTAAAATAAATAAAAAATGAAATTTCTAATGAATTTCATAATTATATAAAAATACAACTATCAGAATTTTAGTTTGCTAAGTTATCTTATCTTGAAGTAATTAAGCATATAACGAAAAATAATCTTAACTCAATGTAGTAAATTTACAGAAAAAATTTAAAGCATACAACAAATAAATTATTTAAATTTGTACATGTACATGCATTCGTGTTTGAAATAATTACAATTGATTATACAATTATATTGATTATAAATTATTTTTTCAAGTTATTGATAATACTCGATTCGCTTATAAATAATGATAAGATGAAGCTTCGTACTTTATAAAACGATGGTAATTCATCGAACTTGTACAAAATTTACAAAATTTTTTTATTTTGACATCACAATTACATTATTAATTACATGAGTCGTAATTAATTTTAATTTCCTTTACGGTACACGTATTACCTATACTTTTAATATATAATTGTAATATAGTTAATCATAAAATGAATTCAAAAGTACTGATAGTTATAACGATTATTATATAATTTTCGTTAAACTAATTAATTCATTTTTACTTTAGAATAAAAAAATAAGTTTCGTTATAAAATAATTTCATTCGGTGCTGAATGTGCAGCGACGTATTCAGGTCTGTAGTTGACAATACTATATAATTTTTTCTGTTACTTAACTGCATAAGAGTAAGATTTGCGTGTATAGAATGATGTAACATCAATTAATTTTAAGTTTATTTCTTATTTATTCGGTATAATATTACTTTTCAATACCAATGCTTTGCAATGAAATTAATTTTATCATCTTTAACAAGGTCCCTTTATTAAAAGCCAAACTTATTTATTATTCTATACCAATATTATATACTTTGCCAATCAATCGAAAAGAGTTATAAAAAAAGAAAATGCGCATTTGTTGTATAAATATAAATATTTGGAAAACATGTAATCGTAAAATTATGACAATCAGTTTAAATTCATGTAATACAAGACGTATATTATATTTCACTTTACAATTAATGGGAATAAATTTAAAAAACAATTACGTACAAACAAATTGTTTCTTTATAAAATCTAAAAGCCTTATATTTCAGATAATCTCAAAATTTAAAGCTACAGTCGTAAAATTTGACGTTGCTTTTCCGTACGGCGAGAAACATGACGAATTTGCAAAGGTCGCCCTTACCACGAAAGACTCCCAGGATCTCTTGGTTGCCGAGGTCGGAGTGAAGGATTTCGGCAATAAAGACAATTCTGAAATAGCTCAACGCTATAATATTAAAAAGGACGACTATCCAGTCATTCTACTTTTTATACAAGGAAAAACTGAACCTTTTAGATTCGTTGCCGAAAAAGATTCAGATTTTACTGCCGATAATATCAAAAGATTTATAAAAAAAAAATCTGGAGTTTACCTGGGTCTTCCTGGATGCGTGGAAAAACTTGACAGATTAGCTGAGGAATTCAAAAAATCTAACGAAAAAGATAGACAGGTTCTTTATTATTTATCTACAATATTATCTAAACTGAATTTAATTTACGGTTTCAATGTTAATAACAAACCTATTTGAATATCCTTTATTCAATTATTGATTTTTTATTGAATGTTTGAATAATCGAATTCATATCTAATTTTAGGAAATCTTAAGCAAAGCTAAAGTTTTTGAAGAAACTTTGCCAGAAGAACATCGTCCAGCCGCAAAAGTTTATGTAAAAACAATGGAAAAAATCATGGAGCGTGGAGACGTATTTGTTCAAACAGAGCAAACGAGAATCGAAGGATTACTTTTGGGCAAATTATCAAAAGATAAAAAGCGATCAATGGAAGAAAGAAGAAATATATTACAATCTTTCACTCTTAGAGATGAGTTATAAATTTTAATCTATAATAAAAAAAAGTGTATGACATTTGATAATAAGAAATAACAAATAATTATGTAAAAAAAAAATTCAGAACGAAAAAATAGAATTATGACGAATTTTTATTCTCTTAATTTTGATTAATATATTTAGATATTAATATATATATACATACCACACACATACATAATATATATATGTATAAATATATATATTTATTTTTGTATGTATTACTATGAGTAAATGCGTGCGCGTAGATTTACCTATGAATCAATGCATTTATCAATAAAAAAGTAAATATTTATTTGTTTAAATTGTAAATTCTTATAAAAATTGTATTATTAATAATAATAATAATATTTGACCTCATTTACTAAAACCATATTGTAATATGTTTTAATGTACCAAACAACAATTACAATCGATTAAAATAAAGGTATAGAATTGTCTATATGTTGGAACAATTCTTACTAATAAGGAATTTCTATTGAAATTTTTACTCGAATTATATTTAGTTTGACTAATTTAAAACCTCTATAATGGTATATAAGTAATTATATTTATATACACGATGTAAAAAAAAGTTAAAAAACTCGTGATCATTAAAATATTAATATTCTTAATAATAATTTTTAATTCATAAAGAAATCCAAATTGAAACAGAATAAGACAATATTATATATAAAAACATTTAGAATTAAAATAATGGTTGCATTTAATCAGTTATATTAATTTTTCTACTTATAATAATTAGTAAATAATATTGAACGAAAAATTATTATTAAATTATAAAATTGAAAGAAATCATTAAACGAAATTAGAATTTTAATTTATAAAATGATTAAATATAATTACATATATTTATAATGTTATAAAATAATAATAATAGTATTGCCCAATATATATTCATTTCGTACAATCATTTAAAATAAGAAATTAAATCTTATACAATTGAAAATAAACTAAAATCAATCCAATTTTACACTTTTATAAAATCCAAAAACTGTAAAATATTTTAATTTACTATAAAAATTGTACTTGTTTTAATATTACTATTTAAAGTAGTGATATTTATAACATTAATTATTATGCATAATATATGTAAAGTAGAAGTATATTTAATGAAACGTTTGAATATGAAAATGTTTATCAATTAATTTAAAAATTATAATAATTGTTTCTTTAGTCTATATTATAATTCAATTACAAAACTTTAAAATTTAAGAAAATTAAAAAATATTTTTGTTACATATTACATGTTTGTATATGTATATGTATAAAACTTTACAAACTTTCCACTTTTATAACGAAATGGGATTCAAATTGAAATTTATATTTAATTATAAAATACGGTAGCATTTATTGTTTTTTTTTTTTTGTTTTCAATTTACAGTATATTAAGCATGTAAGTAATAATCACTAACCAGTGAAGTTTAGTTTTTCTTCATGAAGCATTATTGTTTTAAAAATCACAGATATAAAATACAATATCAGTATAAATATGTTTATGTAGGTAGTAAAAAATTCAACATTCAAATTTTCCAATCGATAATTTACATGCAATAAAAATTCATAAGATGATTTTACTCAACCATTTAAAACGAAATTTATGTCATATTAGCTTTATTTCTCTTAATATTTATGCGCATTGGCAGGAATGTTTTCATTCCACATTTTGGAATTGTTAGTCTTGTGTATTACAAATCAATATTTATTCTAATATAACATTTACTTTTGTTCCTTAACATTTAGTTTCTCAAGATTTGCTGTTACATCATCTGTAGATTTTGTTACTGCAATTTCATCTTTTTTATCTTCTTTGGAATTTATTTTACTTTCTACTTTATTGGCTGTTGAACTGATTTCTTCATCTTCTCTTTTCAATTTTGATTCATCTTCACTATCTGAGCAACTACTCTCAGTTTCACTTTCATCTAAATCAGGTTTTCCAGAATAAGCTTCACATTCAAATTCAACAATCTTTTTTGCCTTTTCGTAAGCCTCTTTCCACAATTTTGCATCTTTAAAAAGGAATAAAAAAATTATAAATTATAAATTATAAATAGGTCTTAGTAATATAAAATAATTTAATAAGTTATCTTAGTTACTTTCAACATTAGCAAATTTAATTGCAAGTAATTGTGGTTTAGGTAGCTCATCTGCAAAATCTGCAAGAGCAGTCCAAACCCATGCTCTATCACTCCCACAGTTTGGACTTAGTTCCATCCATGGCCAAATAAAATGGTTCGCGCATATTTTTAATGTCTTATCCCGCCGCATGACAATTCGAACAGTATTTTTGGTTTTATGTCTAAGAAGTTTGACTTCTCCTGTTCCTCTTTCTTTCCACTCTCCAGGAGTATCAGTTGTATCATAACGATATAACTTTGCTCTTCTACAAATCAAGGATATTATAAACTTTATAATAACTTTATTTAATAATGTATATTATGTATCATCCATATTGTGCATATTATGTTCAAGATGTGAGAAAACAAAATGATAAATAAAAATTGACATATGGTAAAATTAAAAAAAGTTTAAATAATTACAATTTTATCATTTCATGCTCTTCTTCTTCATTTGTGGATAGTTGAACTAAAGGAAGTTGAATTATAGGCTCAAAGTGAACCTCAAGGGGTGGCGAATTTGTAGGGGAATCTGCAAGAGCAACTTCTTCCGTACTGTCATTTTTCGGTATAGGTTGTCCATTAATCTGAAATAAGTATAAAATAATTTATTTAAATAATAAATAATCTTGATTTAACACTATAATTAAGTTTTTAATTTAAAATTCTTGAATTTATGATCGTTAAACATTCTAAGCATCTGAAATAGGCTTTAATATAGTTGTACTAAACTTTGGTCATTATACATGATGATTCCGAATGAGGATAAACAAAAAAGTAAACTAAGAATTCAACTTGTTGTGAATGTATTATAACCTAAATTCCTTGGCATTCTATGGAAACATTATAAAATCAAATAAAACTCTAGTGTCGTAAGGTAAAATTTCAATACTCACTCTCAATTCAGGCATTTTATTTTTAAAATGTTGAATGCAAAAAAAAAAAAAACAGTCAATACGCAGCTGATTGGGAGTGCAACGGCTTTTTCAGAATTAAACAAAGCTAAGCCTGAAGGCTTAACGTTATGGCTAGGAAACTAATATACAGTAAATGCTAAGCGAATGTGTAACTATGCGTGAAGTGAGTCGAATATTAATAGTAAGATTAAACCGTTGTCACAATCGATTTTAGCCAGCGGTAAGTTCAAATCTATACACATTGGATGCTGCATATTTATCAACTTCAATCTATACTACAATTTTTATTTTATCTTCTGCATCATAATACAATATCGTAATAATAATAACAATAAGAACAACAACAATAACAGCAGCAACAACAGCAACAACAACAACAATAATAATAATAATATTAATAATAATAATGTATTTCTCGCTTCAAATAAAACACAGCTTCGAGCAGTTTTTTTAGAAGAATTTTCATTATCGTTCGATACTTTTATTTCTTATTTCTACAATGTTTTAATTAATATATCTTAATTTTATAGATACGATTTGATTTATTATTAGATTTTTATTACTGCACATTGCCATTGAGGAACAAAAAACAAAATATTAAAATCAAGGATTTCTTTCTAACTTAGCAATAAACAAGAGAAATAGAAATTATTTGTTTTAAGAGTCACAGAGATCTGGAAATGAAGTAAAGCCGCCGCAATGAACTTAAGTAAAAAAATACCGATACATTTCGTGAAATCGAATTACGTAAAGAACATTTTTATTTCGGTAAACATTACCATAAATAACTTTTCTTTAATGAAAACTTTAATTCTTCTTCTTCTTCTTCTTCTTCTTCTTATTATTATTATTATTATTATAGAATAAACTTAATATATAAACTAGTGTGAGTTTTTAAATAATCCATTTCATAATGGCATTGTTTACGAAAGATTTATTAATCAGTGAGTATACATAGTGGATATTTGGCTCGAAAACTAAAAGATAATTTATTTTAACAATTGATTGTACATGTATTGTTTTAGTAAAGATATTGCATGTAATTGAAGCGATATTGTATTATAAATAATGACACTGCTGCCTTCTTATAAGCTTATAATTTAAATTCAAAAGTCATTAATATTTCTTTCCGATGTTGCCTTGAAAATTTATGGGCTTTTCAAAGTTTACATGATAAATAAAATTATCCAGCACTTCCGATGCATATACTTTATTTTTTAAGACATTCAATCTCGTGTCTTAGGGCTAAATGCAATCAATCAATATTAAGGAATAAAATGTCAAAGAGCGCAAGCGTCTTTTTCATTAGGATACTATCAGAATGACAATAAATGATAAGTGCGCGCGATGAGTAGCTAGAAGATTAGCTGCGTAAATGCTGAGTTTGAATGAAATTCTTATGTCGTAGATGCTTTGATAATTAATTAAAAGAAACGATGTCGCAAAACTGACGACGATAGCTTTATCCTCGTGGCGGTGGAGGTGGAGGTGGATAAGGAGGATAAGGAGGATAAGGAGGATGAGGAGGAGGAGTAGAGTCTTTAAACGAAACGCTTTATCAAGTATGAAATTCGCCGAGAAGCAGATATTCCATTGAGTCTCCTGGTGGCGAGGATCGCGCGTACGTAAATCTAGCCGACGGTTTCAACGGACTTGGCCATGAGAGACGACGGGAGAGCGAGAGACAGAGAGAGAGAGAGAGAGAGAGAGTGTGAGCGACCGATGGATCGACTCCGCAATGGATTTCGCGCAGTCGGACGAGTGCCCGGGAGGGGCTGGACTGTGGAGGGGAGCAGGGGCAGGGGGGAGGGAGTCCAGGATGCGTCGGTCCTCGTACACTCGGTCTCTCTCTCTCTCTCTCTCTCTCTCTCTCTCTCTATCAGTCTTGTCACTCTAGGCAGTCGTTGATGTTGCGCAGACAAGAAGAAAAGTACAAGCCCCCTCGAGGAGCCATTGGCTAGAGAAGGAAAGAAAAAATCGAAGAGGAGATACACGGCGCGAAGCTTCCGCGCTCCCACCCCCGCCCCTCGCTAGAGTCCGTATGCGCATGTGTGCGCGCGTGTCCAAGGCGGGCGGATGCGCGCGCCGCTCCTCGAGACTCCGAGGCGGCCATTACGAGTACCTTGTCTCCTGACGGTTGCCTGCACACAGCGCTGAGCCGAGAAAGAGATAGAGTGAGAGCAATTTACCGTCAGCCGACACGAAAAGTGAACCGTAGCCGAAGGAAAAGAAACGTAGGGGCGAAGGAGGCGCATCTCGCTCCGTGTCAACCTCGTAGTTTAATCCTCGTCGTGGTAGTCCTCATCGCCGTAGTCCTCGCCGTCGGTCAACAACCGTCCCGTCGTAGGAACTATTTGTTTTTATTTTTTTTTTTTATTTTTGTATCCAAAAAGTACGCGCGAGCCTTCGCGAGAGAGAGAGGATCGTGCGTGGCTACGTCGTCGTGCGCGCTGCTGCAGCCACGACATCGCGCGTTAGAGCGCATTAAACACATTAGCCGGAGGAAGAGAACGAGCGAGCGCCTCTGCTGCCTCGTCGTCGGTTAAAACAAGCTGAAAACGCCCGAGCGACTCAAAGCCCCCGTTTTTCTCAGCCCGCGCGCGCGGTATTTGCGGCTTTTTAGCAAGTGCGTGCTCTTGTGTGTATGTGTTGCGCGTGCTGCCCTGAAGCAGAGACGAGTCACATCAGTTCCCTGGTCACGCAGGATAATTTCACCGACAGCTCGGCCCGATGTCTGAAACGGACATACTCAACATAGACAACGTTATAGCCCGACTCTTAGAAGGTAAAACATTTTAATGGCCCGAAGCATGATCCAGACAAATCGACGACCAAGCTACCAGCCTTCGTTTTCCCTTGCCTTCTTAGCTCCTAGCCATGTTGAACCATAATAGATAATAGAGCCAGAGTAGCGGCCACGCCAATCCTCGCCACGACGATCCAGCCTCCGTCTATCCCGACTTTTCCACCACTTTTCCGCTCCTGCGATCTAGAATTAAGCGCATAAACATGTCCGCCCTGCACTCCTTCTTCCTCCCATTCCAACTCTGTCGTCGTCGTCGTCGTCGTCGTCGAAAGCCGCGAGCAAGCCAGCTCTCCCAACATCGCGACTATGTCCTCCCCCTCCCTCCCCCATCTAGTACGCGCGCTCCATCTTTATCTCACTATCTCTTACGAAGCTACTATACTCCTCTTCCCACTCGACTCACTCTCTCTCTCTCTCTCTCTCTCTCTCTCTCTCTATATATATATATATATATATATATATATCGTCCTCTTATGTCTCATAATTATCATCTCATCTTCCTTCTCCTTTTAATCCCTTTTCCTCCTCTCGCCTACCCAACACGACCCATCATTATATCTCTCATTTTATCCTCTTCCCTCCTCCCATTTTCTTTCAATTACTTTTATTAAAAGCCAGCCAGCCTTCCTTCCCACATTCCTTCTACAAATCATTGGGACTGACATGTTAAATGTGTCAAGGATAGCATCAGCCCTTGAGAAGTTTGATACCTTCTCTCCGAGACGTACGAGTCGAATGAGAAAAGAGTTACGCAATTTTCTCATTTTCAGGCAGGGGTTATAAATTTAGGTAGCCAACGCATCCAACCCCCCCCCGGCCCCGACCATACCACGCCACACCACACCAAACCACACCACACCCGCGCTTTTGCTTTGCGCTTTCCACAATTTCTGTCTTGTCGGTGCTACCTACCAGACACTTGCATACCATTATCACTTATAATTCTGATGAAGTATGTAAATAATTTCTTTCTACATATAAACAGCAAACTCTACAAAATCATTACATCCTTCTTAGCTCGACCATCCTCTTTACTACTGCCTTTTGCCCTTCTTATCTTCTTTACGCATGTATATTAAATCGTCATCCATTCATCTCAATAAAAGAAACATAAATATTTTCTTAGCATCAAGATAATAAAGTTTTTTAATACAAAACTTAAGTAAACAAAAATGAGATCATAGTACGTTTTTTATTTCTCATTTTCTTTCATAGTCAAGAACATTGTCAATTACAAGTTGCTGAAAAAGTATAAAAAAATCTTCGTTCTTTAAAAAAGCATTACAAATATGTCAATGCAAAGTATTTTCAGAAATACCTAACTTTTATTAAAATTAAAATATCTTAAATGATGATTTTAAAGGTTACTCAAGTACTTGGCAAAAAATTTATTACAATTATTATGTATTTTATTATTCAATACATGAAAAAAGGTAATAAACAATAATTATTAAATTTTAAAATTAAAATGATATAATGTAAATATCTCAAATAATGTGAAATAACGTATTGTGTATAAATAATAAATATAAACAGACCAGTATCTCTTTTTAACCGCAAAAGTGTAATAAAATCTCAAGTAAATTTACAATAAAATGTAGTGCAATAATTTAATTGAAGCTTGTATACGTTTCAATAATATTAAAATATATTTAAATATTAGTGTAATCAATGTACAATATCATACAAATATGTAAATTTTCAATTGAAGTTACATTATCTATGCGCTTCAAATACTGTTTAATCTATAAATCAAGTTTGAAGTACATGATTCAAGTATTTACTTTATTTATATACCACAGTTACCAATATATATTTCAAATTATTTTTATACATGTATATATGTATTATCAAGGCTAATCTATAGAAACCTAATATAAAAATTTAATTTTAATTTTAATCAGCTATTGTAAATATAAATCAATATTGGTACAATTTTTTGTAGATAAAAACGTTATATATTAAAAATATTCTTTTAAGAAAGAAAATAAACTTTTACATTTTAAATGGTAAAAATTAAATTGTACTTTTGCTAAATTAATCTGTCAAAATTGTATTTAAGCAACAATTTTTTGCTTAGTTATCCATAGTACATGTAACTAAAATGAATTAGTCATGCAATATTTTAAATCAAATTTTTATAATTCATTTTGTTATTAATATTTTATTACATTTTAATCTCAATAGAATCTATTAATAAATTTCAATAAATCTTAGTTTCAAATAATAATAATGATTATTATTATTATTACTATTATTATTATTATTATTATTATTATTACATTTTGTTACAACTACATTTTGTTAATTTATAATCTATATTAAATTTTAAGTAGTAATTTATATAAAATGTAATTCTGATATTGAATCTCTGACAACAAAACAACTTGTAATGGATACTTAATAACTCTTAATAAGAAAATAACAAATGATATATAAGTAAATCTCCTAGTAATAGAAACTAAATTTTTATTGAAGTGAAATACAATAACCTACCTTTATATTCTATTTCATTTTAAATAACTTACCAATACATGATAACCAATCGTATAAATTTATTATAATAAAATCTTTTTATACTGCATTGTAATTTACTTGAAACTAAATCCATTAAACTAATTTAAATTTTTATTTTAAACATATTGAGCTGTTTTTTTTTTCATGACCAACCCTAAATTTATTATCTATACATAATATTTTTCCAATAGTATAATCTTTCAATAAATCCTTATAATCTTATTTAAATACTATTTAATTATACGCTAAATTACTATTTAAAAGTAAAACATATCCGAGTTAATGTATTATACATGTTTTAGAAATTATTTCCTCCTAAACTTATTTATTATACATTCTGATTTATTAAAGTTTTAATAGGATTAATGTACTGAAATTGACAATGAATTTTTGCATTTTAGTCAGAGGAAATCGACCAGGCAAAAATGTCCAGTTGACAGAAGCAGAAATACGAGGACTTTGCCTCAAGTCCCGTGAAATTTTTCTATCACAGCCCATTCTTCTGGAACTTGAGGCACCATTGAAGATATGTGGTAAATATGAAAGCTCAAAATTACATGACCATAACATATGTTAATAAAATAAGTACTTAGTTTTAAATTCTGTTCAAGCAGCATTGTAACATGTTACTTATTATACTTACTAATGTAAATGTTATTAAAAGTAAACGTAATGTTATTACAATTTCATAAATATTTATTATTGGTTATCTATTTAATATCAATATGTAAAAGTAAAGTAAAGCATCTATTTTAAATTATTTTAAAAAATTATTATTACTAAGGAAACCTTTTTAATGTTACATTTACAGGTGACATCCATGGACAATATTATGATCTGCTTCGACTGTTTGAATATGGTGGATTCCCTCCAGAGAGTAATTACTTGTTTTTAGGTGATTATGTTGATAGAGGAAAGCAGTCACTAGAAACCATTTGTCTCCTTCTTGCTTATAAAATCAAGTATCCAGAAAATTTTTTCTTACTTAGAGGAAATCACGAATGTGCATCAATTAACAGGATATATGGCTTTTACGATGAATGTAAGTGCACTATAAATAATAATTAGAGACTTAACAATAATATTTAAAGTTATTATAAAACATGGATTGAATTATTTATACATAAGCCATTAACTAAAAAATATAAGTAAATACAAATAGGTGTATTTATACACCATAAAATGATTGTTATAAAATAAAATAGTTAAGATTTTAAATATAAGGCTCTTATAAAATACAATCCATCTTAATCTCGTTTTTTCGATTTTCTAATATTTTGATTAATTCGCTTAGGTAAACGTCGCTACAATATCAAATTATGGAAAACCTTTACGGATTGTTTTAATTGCTTGCCAGTGGCAGCGATAGTCGATGAAAAGATTTTCTGTTGTCATGGAGGTTTAAGTCCTGATCTTCAGAGCATGGAACAGATTAGGCGTATTATGAGACCTACTGATGTGCCCGATCAAGGTTTGCTTTGCGATCTTCTATGGTCAGATCCGGATAAGGATACGATGGGTTGGGGTGAAAATGATCGTGGTGTTTCATTTACTTTCGGTGCCGAAGTCGTTGCCAAATTCCTTCATAAACATGATTTTGACCTTATTTGTCGCGCTCATCAGGTAAGTTTTTTAACAAATATATCATCTACACTTTTTGTTGTATTATTCAATCTGAAAGTATAGATTTGAAGTACATTTATCTAAATTCTAAAATAGCTTATTTATGAAAAAGGAAAAATTATTTGACAAAAAATGATTTAAGAAAATCATTCTAAAATTTCTATAAAATTTTACAAATTTTTAAAAAAAATAAGTTTCATTTCACATTGAAGTTTCATACGTGTTTTACATTCCAAGATATTTGTATGTGTAATTTATAATTTTATGGCATATTTTTAACAGAACGAGCATATTTTCATATAATAAATAATCAAAGACAATCAATAGCAGTTACAAAATATTTGAAACTATATATTATAAAATTATAATACAATCATATTTTTATTTATTTATTTTTTTTTCGACAGGTTGTCGAGGACGGTTACGAATTCTTTGCAAAAAGGCAATTAGTAACGTTATTTTCGGCACCAAACTACTGCGGCGAGTTTGACAATGCGGGTGCCATGATGTCGGTAGACGAGACGTTAATGTGCAGTTTCCAGATTTTAAAACCCGCCGACAAAAGGAAATTCACGTATGGAGGATTAAACGCTGGACGACCGGTTACGCCGCCTCGTGGTGCCAACAATAAAAATAAAAAGAAGTGAAACGCGCCATCCAATTTCCTGCGAACGCGAAATATAGGATCTTAAGACCTCTCTCCAATTGCAAATCTTGCACCCCCTCCCCGCCCCCTCGCCACCCGCCCCTCTCCCCCAAATCCTACCACCTACCAAGACTCTTTACCCCTTGTAAGAAAGAGTAATTAAAACTACTACTACAAGTACATTTATAAAAAAAAAAGGAAAAAAAAGATAAGAAAGCACCTGCGCGAAGCCATCCATACAAGCAATGATATAAAGCAGAAATTGTTTCTGAAAACAAAAAACATTGCAATTATCATTTAGAGCTTTGGTATACTATTGACATTTATATTTTAAATTTTTCAATTGAATTTTTATTAAATTTAACGAGGAAGCGGAAAATACGATGACGTCGACGTTATTACGGAAAACTTGCTTATTTTCTGCCTGTATTTAAGTAGGTGGCCTTCAATAAACGGAATGAATAAAGTATGACAAAAATATCTATTATCTGAGAAAGATACAAAGAGAAAATTAGAATAAAAAAGCTTTAATGCTTTTGTATAGTTGTTGTCTATACTAAAATAGCGTATAATATTCATTTTAGGTAAACGAATAAGATGAAAAGTAAAAAAAAAAAGAAAAGAAAATGAGTACTAAAAAGAAAGAGTACGTCGTTTAGACCCTAAATAAATTTATTCGAAGTGTAGCTTATTTTATTGCATATTGTTTTCATGTCACTCTTAATAACAATTGTATGTGGTGGGGTGCCCGGTTTTTTCAAAGCCGCTTCTTTTTAAAGCAGAAAAATAATAAATACCAACATTCTTCTTTACAGTTTTTCATTTGTTGTTACCGGTAAAAACGTAGATGTCATTGTACCCATTCTGAATATCACCTGGTCCGAGGCTCTATCGCTTCATATTTCATATAAACTTTCGAGAGGTAAAAATTCTACAGCAACGGTTATCCTATACGTACATTCGTGATACATAACAAAATAATAGATGTTTCTTCGTGATTCGTTGACGCATTTGTTACGGTTTTTTTTATTATTTTTATTATTTTTATTTTTGTAGTTATTTTCTTTTACTATAATATATGAAAAAGGAACAATATAAATTTGGCTTTCTCGAATAACTGGTAATTCCTTTATAAATCGGAACTAAATTTAAAGAAAATATACTTCCAAAGGAATGATTAATATGAACAATAATCAGTCCACATGATATTGCCACAAATGAAACTAGGAGGTGGATAATTTACAAAACAGTAAGTTTGCGTTTTTGTATTGTACCGCATTTTAATTTAAGGTAGTGGATGAGCGCTATTCATACCTGTGAAAATGCATAAAATGTTATTTAGGCATCAATATAGCATGATTTAAATATGTCAAGATTCATTTAAGAATATAGTTAGGCAGACCATATAATGTTATATTGTAGAATAAAACACTATAAACGATGTATTTAAAAAATGATTTGTTTTCTTTAAATATACAAGATGGTTGAAATCATTGTAGGATAAACAAATTTATTAATATAAAACAAAAATGCAAAAATAAAGCTACGTTTTCTGGTAAGAAACAAAAGGTGATAAATGCAATCATTGGAGTCGAGGCTAAAAATATTCTATTCGTATATTAAAACGTAAGGAAGGAAAATTGTTTAACTTATAAAAATCTTCAAACGTTTTTCTTTCTTTTCAATTAATTAATTAGAATATGCTTAGTCTGAGTCTGAGCACGTGTTTGTAAAATACCACATAATTCGAAACAGTTTTTTTTAATATTTATAGTATAAATTTCTATCTGCAATTAAGAAAAAAATGTGTAAAATAATTAATCATTGTAATGAAATGTTGAAAGACATTCTTTGTCACCATATCTGAAATAATACATAAAAATTATTATCACATATGGGGTTCACGAGGAATAAAATTGATTAAAAGCATACGTTAAAAAAATAAAAATAAAAATAAAAGGAATCCCAGCGAGCGAGCGAGACATTTTTTTTTTTTTTTTTTTTTTTTTTTTTATAGTTACGCAAAAAGAAACTCAAAATGCAACATTTATACATTTACTTTATCATTATTCATTGTTCCATTTTCAAAAGTTGATTATCATGCCATTCAGTCTGCTTATGTCATTTTCATCACTATTCTATTCTTTTCGTATTTAAGAGATAAAACGACAAGTCTATCTTCATACCCTTAAATAATTAAAAGTAATAAGCACTTGCGTTTTCCTTGAGCACTGTAGAAAGTAGTTTCATTAAACTAATGACTAATAGCGATAAGAAAAGTCCAGCCGCTAATTTTATCAACCACTTTAATCACGATCCAGACCATTGTACATTTACTTTTTTTTCTAAATAAAATTTCATTTCAAAATCCTGCCAATTTTTTTATTGTATTACAAGTTTCAATAAAAATAAAATAAGTGTTAAATATATATATATATATATATATATGTATGTATGTATGTATACTATTTGCACGTATATTATAATGATTAAATATTAATTTAAAACGAATGCAGATATTTTCTTTATAAATTATAAAAATATTCAATGAATAATTAAGCGCTAATTATAGATTTCATTAAATTTTACATTATCTCAATATAATAGATAATATAATTTCAAAGCACGAAAGACTTTGCAAAATCTTAAATAATTGTGAACCAATGAGTTTTATTATTATTCCATTTCATTATTTTTACATTTTCAATAGAATAATTTCTAAAATCGATTTACTAAACATTAAACACTTTAAACATTTACATAAATAGTTAAATCGATACTTATTATATCACCTTATAATTAATTACCTATTAATTAATTTAAAATGCAGTTATATGTTGAATTATTTTATTTCAAACAACGTACAATGTTATAAAATAAGAAAAGCTTTGTTTACTTATACACATTTTTAAATTTATAATTCTATAAACTTTTTAAAATGATTTTCAATGTATAATTTATAATACATTTATTATCTCCATTTATATAGACTTAAGAAACAAATGAGTATAGTCTGATAATGAAGTTTACGAATTTTTATTTATACATTAATACTTAAGAACGACAAATGAAACTTTAAATATTACTTTTGTAATATTGTCAGGAAAATTTAACCGTAAAACTTATTTTATGATCGTATCTCTTCTATTTAAGTCAACTCTATAATATTTTAATAAATTAGTTTGCTTATGTGTACATTAATGAAATTTGAACAATAAATTCATAATTATGAAAATATTTGTAAAGTGTAATTAATACATATAGTTTTAAGATTAACGAATTCTTAAGCCTTCATTACTTATCATATCATACACAAAATAATGCACAAAAACAGAGCTCTGTTTTATCGGTATTAAACTTATCGGTACTCAAATACCGACTAAAAATGAGTACCATTTTGAATTATTAACAGTTGTAAATTAAACAATTTTTAAATTTGACTTACCCATATACCAATATATTAGAAATTTGTGTATGATTTCTTTTATTGATATAGCGAATAAAGAAATTTCTTAAATATAATATATTTTAAAACTTTATAATTAATAATATTCTTTGTTCAATGATAATTCCTTACATTTATTATCAAATACCGTCTATTTTATTAATAAAAACTCTAATTTATAATATAAAAAATATGTTAATTAACTACTTGTTTTAGTTATAATTAATTTTTTTTAAATCACATTTACGATAAACAAAATATAAGAACAGTGGATTTTTACAAAAAAAAAAGAAAAGAAAAGAAAACAAAAACAAAGAAAATCGCAAGAAATATAAGTATATAAAAATATATATATTATTATAAATGGACATTACATACGAGTCATCAAATACGAGTGTATATATATATATATATATACATATATATTATTTTTAAAAGACATGATTTTAAAGTGTAATTCATAAAACAAATAATAATATTAATACAACGATAGTAATCATAAATTAATTAATTAATAATAGGAATTATCGTATAATAAGACCACATAATTTTACTAAAGGATTCAATTTTCAAATAGAGCTAGACAATAAGAAATTTTATTGAAATAAAATAAAATTTTACAGTGAAATATACGTATGTTAGTAAGTAGCTCTGTGTTGGATTTTCACATTTGTTATTAAATTCAAATAGTTATAATTTTAAATAACAATGAGGTGTAAAGAGTATAACAATGAGTATAAAGAATACATAGAAGTAAAATGAACAAATCTTAATAATTAATGTTTCGAAAAGGATATTTATAACTTTTGATAGTTCTTCAAATCATTCTCTTTAGAAAATAGATTTATGCTAATTAAAATAATTAGCATTTATATTTTATTTTATTTATATCGTAGCTTATTATATTAATAATGATTGAAAACGTAGTAATTGATCAATATAATTAGAATTACATTATTTTCCTGTACGTAAAAGAAAAACATCGTTTATAAATTATATTTAAATTTACTTGTATAAATTAATTGTTTTGAAATTATTTCTAATAATTTTCCGTACATACAAATATTCTTAAATACCAATGTTAAAGTTTTTAAAAGCACATGCTTTTCAATAGAGCTTAAATTGCATTCGGATATTTCATACATGTTTTTGCGTTAAATTTTATTATCAAAAATATTAGTATTATAATAAAAATTGTATGAATTCTTATATTAATGTAATTACAACAAAAAGTGTAATTATATGTTAACGTCATAGAATTATCTACGAATCAATACGACATATTTATAAATTTTTTTTTAAACCTTTCCGGATGTGACTCTCAATACAATATACTTTTAATGAAAAAGAATACAAAATACTATTGTTTTTATACGAGTCTTTTCTAAAACAATATCAAGTTATCCAGGTATTACTTATAAAGTAAAATAATATATTTAAGAATGCATTTTTTTAATATAAAAAAAAAAAAATTGGAAATTTATTTAATTTCCTTAATATTATTCGATTTGGAGAGAATATTATTTATAATTAATATAAAATGGAATCTATCAAGGAATAAAGAATGTATTTTGTTTTTCTCAAACTTAGATATATACTTAAATACGTATAAAATTGTCATAAATTTCATGAAGGAATTATGAAAAGAATTATACTGCAAATAAATAATTTTATTAAATTTATTCATAAATCCTTATATATTCATAAAATTATGTAATTTAATAAATATTTATTTAAAGTGCTGTAAAAATGTGAGGTAAGTAAGCGTAATAATAATATTGCCTCTGTAATGGGTAATGATGAGTTGTAATAAACTAATAAAGTAATTAGAAGGAAGAATGAATTGCTAAGCGGATTAAGTATGTAATAAGGCATGTTACAATCCGTGGAGTATAATCGATTTGAATTTAAGCAATTCCGAACCAATTGATATGCTTCGTTTCTTTAATTCTTTCTTTTCTATGTACAGGCAAAGAAATAATTGTCTTCGGTAATGTTTCATTGGCTCGCGTGGGATGCTCGGGATGCAGCAGTAAAAAAAAAAAAAAAAAACTGCTGGATCAGGGCAGGATTAGGGGATTGGGGTGTGTAGGCCCCCCTACGCCACCCTGCCCCACCCCGCCCGCCCATCAAAGTAAAAAGGTGAAAAAGGGCGAGGAACGTGTCGAAGCTACATCGGCGCGGGAGCTCGAGCCAAGTAATGTCTACTAATTTGTTGGGTGGCTCCCGCAACCAATCGAAACTCCGCCTTTTGGCGAGCCGACCGAAACAGAATGAAAGAGAAATGCGTTTCGGGCCAAAAAGGAAATTGAGGGGACGGGAAGAGCCGTGAGTAGCCAGTGCAGTGCAAGGGAGAACCGAGACTTAAGCTGCTTGTCTTCACTCACTCCTCGGACTCACCGCTTCGACGCTATTCACTATTGCTAAATAATAACAACTAGAAGCTCGAAAAACCTTATCGGACTCTTATAACCCCAATAACCTACCCAACTCAAAGTCATTACTTCGCCCTTATTATTATTCTTATTAGTTTTCGATAACACCTGCGAATAGATTCCAACTCCTCATCATTAGCCGTATTGATTTCACTCGAGATAATTATCATACTTTGGCTGATTTTTATTTATTCGTATTCACAATGTCGTAACGGAAGAAAAAAAAAACCATAATAATTAGTGAGACGAAAACTACGTTTTTAAAAATAACTTTGCTCAAGCGATTTCAAAATTACAGTAATTATAAATAATAACAGCCACAATAATAACAACAATAACAATAACAATAGTAATGCTAGTAGTGATAGTGATGATAGTAGTAATGATAAAAGATAAAATCATCGCTGTTATAAAGAAATTTAAAAGGAAAATCATTATTGGGATTATTGGGAAATCGTTTAAAAAAATCGGCGGATAAGAATTCTTAAACGTCCATATGAATGTCAGAAGAGCGAGAAGTAGATAATTTAATAAATTGAATAAGAATAAGAATAAGAATAAGAATAATGTCTCAGAAGGAGGTGCGGGAAAACAATAAAGCCGCGTAAGAGTAATTTAGTTTTAGTGCATTGCGAGCAGTAAAACAAGTGTAGCCGACAATGTATTAATCACGTGTAAGACGAGTGAGCGAATGCCGAGAGACGAAATTCTGACCAATCGTCGGCTCAATTGTTAAAATACGCGCGATGGCGTGAAGTGATTTTTAGTCCATTATACCTTGTTCTTTCATCTATCTGATTTCGTGACTTTACTTCGTGTAATGTTAGGGGCGAAGTATTAAACGTCTGCCGTTTAATACCAGGCCTTTCCAAATTATTAAGGAAAATCATATATTGGATTCTTGCCATTAATTGTCATGGCGATGAATAAGGAGACTTTCGGCCCTCGGGGAAATAAAATCTGTTAAACAAACAAACAAACAAAATCATCTCCTTAACGTAACGATATAAAAATAATAAGGTTTTTCTCGACCCTCTGCAAGAGATAAGAAGAGTCGGGGAGAATGTATTTCTTAAAATACACGATATTTCCGATCGGCGATTGGAAACGTACGTTCAAATAAACGAAAGCGCGGCTGGTTAAGAGGAACGGCGGGCCAGGGGAGGAGGACGATGAGTTTCAGCGGTCGGTTATTGGGGATACGGCACTAGAGCCATTTCCTACGTGGCGAATTCCTCGTCCAGAGCAGTCGGCTGCCAGTAGACCCGCGCCCAATGTATACATCGGTCGGAGGAAGGGGAGCCGCCGACGCGGGGGCGCAGCCCCGCCCACGCCGAACCAATCTGGCTCGGAGCGTGGATCCAGTAAGCGCAGCATCATCGCGTAGGTGGTGCCCCGAGAAACTCCTCCTTTAGTGGTGCGCCCGAGCGACAGGAGGGGGAGTCGTCCAAGGCAAGAGAGATGCAGGAGAGAATGATGGAACGATGATAAGAGTCCTCAACTAGTCACGACAGAGCTCTCTTCGCGGCCTCTTCATCTCTCTTCAAAGGTCCGTCGCCGACCTCTCGCTCCTCCGCCACATTTCTCTTTATTTCTCACTCCCTCCCGCCCCAGCCTTCCGCCCTCTATTTCTTTTATCTTCTGCGAGAGCGAAGAGCGAGAGGATTCACGGACCAGCATCAGCGGGGACTGAGATGTAGAGGTGCGCGTATACGCGCGAGCGTCGGGTCCAGAATCGAGGAAAGAGGGGAAAAGAGTAATTGCAAGATCGATATACGGATCCCATCGGTTAGAAGCTTTTTCTCTCGATAATCAATAATATCCGCTAGGATATTCGGCTCATCGGGTCCGCAAGTCCAGATGTTGTGAGCATGTCCGCCTCCCCGACGAAGCTGTAACCGCGCTGCATTGTAGCCCCGCTGTACATGCACGATTTTCGTAGAAAGTTAGTGGGTGATGAGGAATTGCATACGAAAGAACCTCGAGTGTGATGACAAACTGTATACGTAAAAAAAAAGACGGAGTGTGATGAGAATGACAGTATCGAAGAATCGTAGTTGACGACTTATCCGCCGTCGGGATTCGCCAATTCCAAGCGAATCATCTGGGAGAAATGCAGCAACAACACGAACAGCGCCACGAAGCGGTAGGTGATTGCTGCTACCAGCAATGGATTAACCACCACCACCACCACCACCAGCAGCAGCAGCAGCAGCAGCAGCACCAGCAGCAGCACCAGCAGCAGCACCAGCAGCAGCACCAGCAGCATCAGCAGCAGCAGCACCACCACCACCAGCACCATCACCACCAGCACCACCACCACCAACAGCAACCACAACCACAACCGCAACCACGACCACAACCACAACCGCAACCGCAACCACAACCACAGCCGCAGACAGTTAGCGTTCCATCGCCGATGCAACAAATGGAAGGTACATACTTTATTTCTAACCGATCCGATTAATTTTCTTCCCTTTATTATGTTTTATTATAGGGATTATATTAAACGAGCTATTGCGATCAAAATTTCATGGATATGAGAATTGTCACTTCTTCTTCTTCTTACTTCTTATGCTGATTGAACTTTGAACTTGTGCTAAATCCTTTTGATTACAATAGGCTATATAAAAAAAAAAAAAAAAAAAAATTAATACTTCTCATAGTAATAATGAGATATTTAGGGTGAAAATAAAAATAATACATTATATTTATTTAGGCGTCAAACGTACGAGCAAAATATTTAAGAAATTAAATAGTTATTTCATATAAAGTTGTACGTATGACATTAACAAGAAATCAATAGATCATTATTATTCACAGTCGTTTAACAAAATCAATTGAAATACAAAAGCTATGAATAGTTTATTTTCCGATTTTGCTGAATTAAATTATATTTTACTTAGGATTACGATCATAGTAAATGAGTCAAATATACAATGACTTTGTAATATTGATGATAGAGTTGTATAGATAATTATTATACGAGCAGTATTATTTGCACAATAAGTAATGCATAATTTGAAGAAACGAAGATCATAGATCATTACGTAAAGATCTTTACCGAAAAACTATTTATTTTAAAGAGGATAAAAGAAGAAGGGTTGTTTGGTTTCAAGTTAAATAATGTTAGTGGGGGCGATCGATGAAATTATTAACTAAAGTTCCGGATAATTTTTTTAACGATTTTCGATATTGAAGGAAAGTAAGCCTTTGTAGATGACATAGAGCAGTATGTACGTATATATATATATATATATGTATATTTATATATATGTATGAGAAATAAAAATAAAAGGGCCGAAGGCTCGGTTAAATAAATCGTTAAATAAATCGTTAAATAAAAGCTCGATGTTTAGCGTAGGCTCGGGAAAACAGTCAAATGGCCATGCGTGCGCTCTGGCACTTTTCGTTTTTCCGTCAGCTCGACTCGAGGTCAAATCCTTTCGCTGCCAAGTCTAACTCGAGCAGCCGCTAGCCGCTTATGCTCTCGACTATACGGGGAGCTCTTCTCTTGTTTTAGCCGACCGAGTTCCGCTAAATTCGCGTGCGTCCTGATGGCTTCGCTCGCGAGCGCTCCTTTTAAAAAGAAATCATCGCCTCGTCATTGTAAGAACTATTTTTCTTCTTCTTCTTCTACTTCTTCTTCTTCTTCTTTTTCTTCTTCTTCATTTTTTTTGTTTCGTTTTGCTTTGTTTTTTTTTTGTTTTTGTTTTTTTTATTATCTCCTCATTTATCCATCGGATCATCGGATATTGGTTCCGGTTACGCTCTTCATCATGGGAACCCCGAAGCGTTCGTTGATCGGGCCTCTCGTTCAAGCAATGCTAAGAATTAATGTTAATTGAAGTAACGTAAGAGATAAATGATTGGATTAGGAGAAAATGGAGAAAATTATATAGATCGAGAGGACGGATAAGCTAATAGACCCTAAACGAGAACGTGTTAATTCAATTTATTGACAATTATCTCATTGATTATCTCCAAATAGGTTTCAAAATAACAAGCAGTGTGTATATAAAAGACAATAATCTAAATTTAGCGGTCCGACAAAATAAAAGAAGAATAAAATAGAAGAAGCATATCTTATTAAGCTGACGAGGCTCTGCAGTGGCATCAAAGCTTCAATCTCTTCGGAACGATTAAATAAACGATACGAGATCTAGAGAAATTTAAAAGTAATAAAGTGCAGAGAATTTTTGAGAGCATACGTGGGGTGATAATAATTTTATAGTTTGTGTATAATCGTGACGTATACGTGACCGTAGACAATATAATAAGGAATAACGAATAGCGGAGAAGTTGTGCGATAGAGCCTTTATAGAACTTTTTGGTCCTAATTAAATTGCCCCGTAGGCAGTTAAATGCAGTTAAATGCAGTTAAATGCAGTTAAATGGGAAGCTGCTTGGTTATTCTATTTAGTTCCATCGGAAGAGGCATCGCAACGATTCGTCACTTACAAAGAACGACTATTTCGTTCAAGCAGAAGAGACGTCGCGACGCTCGCGGTATAGGCGTCTTTGACATTCCATACGATGCAAAAATGGACTTGTGCAACGAAGAATTCAATGAGGATGCAATTTATCCGACGCGCGGCTCACTTTATTGCTCTTTCCGTGCTTCTTCATACGCTTTGCTTTTATTTTATTTTTTTTTTTATATTTTTTTTTATTTTTTTTCTTTTTTCTTTTTCCTTTTTTTTTCTTTTTTCAATCTCATTATTTTTTTCCGTTTCGTTTTACGCCTCGTTTTGCTCGATCGAATGAGGTTGTGGCCTGGATGAATGAGATCATTCACCTCTGCGCTCAGCTTCGCTAATCCGGTGTATTATAATTACTATTAAACTTACATTGCATGATTTATTATTATTGACAGAATTATTATCGGCGCTCGAAATTATACATATTTATAAAACTACCTGTGCTTCCGATGACATTATTTTTCAATCGAGAAAATTGATGAAATTCTAAACAAAATTCAACGTTCGTCAATATTTTGTAAAATCATTTATAAATACGTTTGAACATAAATGTATAATTCGTTCAGATGCAATTGCAATAAAAGGACATTTATCGAATACAACCTAAAGATTATACATCTTATTTTATATATTATAATCGAAGTATAAGTTTTTTATTCTATCCTAAGTTCAAATTATAAAACTTCTAATAATTCTTTTTCGTAACCAACGAAATTCCGGTATTTCAAACTCGGATGTTAAAAGTGTTTTGAAAACACAATGCAAAGTATTAATTAAGGAAATTCAATTCTTAAATCTTAAATGCAATACTCTTCTTTCGATTCGTGTATAAATTCATCCTTTTTTCTTCTTTTCTTTTCTTTTCTTTCTTTCTTTCTTTCTTTTTTTTTGTATTATATCTGTAGCAGTAGGCAAAGTTAAAGAAACTAAGCTGTAAATGTATTTGCATGTAGAAAGAAGTTGGAAAAAATTAGTTGGATAAGTAAATATTAAGTTTGAGCTAATAGTAAAAGTACAGAAAGAGAATAGGAGTTGGTATTGGGAAAAAAATTTGGCTTTAAGAAATTTATGCTAAAACATAAATGCTAATCCATATGATGATTGTATTATAAGAGCAAAAAGGACTGAACGAAGCTTGTGATACGTTGCAGCGTGTCTCCAGACGGCGAGTAGTAATAACGCGAAGCAGCAACAGCAACAGCAGCAGCAACAGCAGCAGCAGCAGCAGCAGCAACAGCAGCCGCCATCGCCGAATCTCCGAGATACCGGCGGCGTAAACGTCCCGTCCGAGCGGCTCTCGGCGGACAGCGTCGGGAACAACGACAGCAATAACAACATGCGCAACGAGGAGAGCGGCGAACTAGGCGAGGATCCTCTCCAAACGAAAAGGCCGCTTCATCCGGCACTTGTGGCGACCGGTGCCGCCCTCGAGGCGAGGCCGCTTTGGGAAGAATTTCACCAGCTTGGCACTGAGATGATCGTCACCAAGGCCGGCAGACGAATGTTCCCTACTTTCCAGGTATAAGACAGCCTTTTTTTTTTTCCTTCTCTTTATACGCACGCGCATGTATGCATGTATGCATGTATGTATGTATATGTATACAGTATCGAACAAATCGTACAGAGCTGTCGAGGACTTGGGGTTTCGAGGAGACAACCGTATCAGAGATTTCTTATTTTTTTCAGAATTAATGTTCAGAATAAATAAAAGCTTTTATGACATTTATCGGTAAATGGCTTCGCTTATTATCTCACTAATACTAAATTGGCAAGTGTAAAAACTTTTGTTCCTTTGCAAGTCGAACCTTACAATTAATACAAAATTCATAAAAATACCTAATGGCACAGCCGTTCTAAAACTGCATGCGAAGTAAATAATCTGTTATTATTATTATTATTATTAATGTTATTATGATTAGTCATAGTGATATCCAAGCGGATGGGGAAAAAAATGACAAGATTCGTTAATATTATTGTTTTAATTTATACGGATGTATTTCATTAAGTTTCATTCCATTAAATTAGTAGTATAAATGAAGTATTACTTAAAAATTCCTTTCAGTTGCCGTTATTGAAAATAATAATTATGAATTACGATTTCTTAAATAAACATACAGACGAATAAAAGCCAATTTATAATGCGACTCGATAGTTTTTAATTTCACTATCAATTTATTATTTAAATTAAATATAAATATTATGCACTCGATCCATTGATTGAATAATACCTTTAAAATCTTTAAAGTAAAAAATAAAAAAAGAAATACTGACAAATACGTATTTGGAGGAATTTTTAATTTGAGTTTCGAGTCCAGACTCGGAGCGCATGTTTAATATCAGTAGAGTAAATAGAGTAAATTTAGAAAGTGGCATCTTCTTTTAAAGCTGAAATGGTGCTATTTTTATTATTATTATTATTATTGTTATTATTATTATTATTATTATTAATTTTTTTATTTTTTATTGTATTACAGTGTCGACTGTTTGGCCTGGAACCGAATACGGAGTATCTGCTGGTGATGGACTTCGTGCCTTGCGACGACAAGCGTTACAGATATGCTTTTCACAGTAGCGCCTGGGTCGTGGCTGGACGGGCCGATCCTGTCTCACCCCCGAGGATTCACGTGCACCCGGACAGTCCCGCGAATGGGGCCCACTGGATGAAGCAACCCGTCTCCTTCGATAAGCTTAAGCTGACCAATAACCAACTTGATGACAACGGCCACGTAAGGGACAATTTATTATAAATTTTATTATAAATTTCATAACTCATTACGTGCTCGTTTACTTTAAAGAAATCGTACGTCAAAATCAATTTCATTCGCGAAAATATACGCAATACAACGAGTTCATAATTAAATATCTTTTTCAAAATTAATTAATAATGTAACAGTCTTTATGAATAAATAGGAATAAAAATAAGCGAAGTCACTTCGACTTAACTCATGTTAACTTGTGTATGTGTATTTATATTATTTTACTCTAGCTGGGTAAGCTAGTAGCATATACTAGCTTCCTCTCTCTCTCTCTCTCTCTCTCTCTCTCTCTCTCTCTCTCTCTCTTTCTTTATAAAAACTTATTTGAGGGATGCACTAAGCGGATCGAGGCCGACGCGAAAGATCTACAAGGCTCCATGTGTTTGTCGTTTCAGACGACTTCTCCTTAATTGACCTAAGATATGAGCGCCGTCGAGGTGCATTCACAAAGAATTATTAGACCGTTATAAGTATAAAATCATAAATATGTGTAAATATGTGGCATGCATACACGGGTGAGTGTACGCGCGCGCGCGCGTTTCAATGTTATCTAGAAACATATTCCTATGAAAGCTTCTTAAAATAATTAAAAACTGTGGCAGACACATGTTAGATTTTGTAATTGAACGCATCTATTTATTTATTATCTTTATAAAAAATAAATAATAACGTACTGAAATAATGTATCGTAAATAAATAAATTTTATCAATTCGATTTAAGTACTTTTTAACTTCAACGTTTTAATCCTTTCAGAAGTTAAATATTTATATTTATATAATCAAGCCAAACCTATGTCTTTTACAAGAACTTTAAAGTAACATAAAAAACAACAGTAACAACAGTAACAACAACAACAACAACGACGACGACGACAACAACAACAATAACGACAACGACAACAACAACAATAATAAATAGTCGACCTCTAACTATTAAATACTTTGAAAGTCGGTATTTCACATTCATTTAAGAAAAAAATATATGGCACTGTAAAGTAAGTTTTTTAAGATTTTTAGAAGAACGAATACTTTTGAATCCTCTTGAGAACAGAACACGTGATTAACGATATCCAAGGAATTATTAGATTCTGATATTTCACTTAAAAACTATTGACATTTATTTATTGCAATAGGGATGCATACGAAAGTGTACTCACTCTTCGTGCACATGTTTATAATAATATTAAAAGAGGCTAAACTTAATCATTATTATTACGGTCATATGGTTATTGTCTCCTGAAACGATATTTTCCTTACAGTCATGATCGAATTTCTTCCTTAACTGTCTTATTTCAAATCTTTTCCAGGTCGCGTGTATAATTATTTGCAAAATCTACGACACATTTAGTCGTGATATAAACATTTATTAAGAAATTCAGCAATTTTTAATATTGTACAAATGTTTTAAAAACATGTACTTATTTAAATTTAAATATTTAAATCATTCTATGACATGCGGTACGATCATAACGTAATAACCTATACAATAATACTTTTTATTTATAGTTATTTATATTGTAATTTTCTAATTTACACGTTAACTTCAAACTTTGTTTTCTTTTTTAAGGAAAAAAATTATATTATATAATATAAAATATGTCTACTATGTATACTATTACTAAAATATGTCAGCGTAAAAGTTATCTAGAATAAAACGGTATCGAATGAATTTGTAAATAGAAACGTAATTCTTTAGCCTAATTTTTTTGAAACATTCACACAGTAATCTCTTTTCATTGGCTATTTTAAATCTTCAGAATATCAATCATTTCACATATTCTGAAAATGAGTACTTGGACTTTACGTAAAATGAGTTTAAAAATTATACGTTGAAATACATATACTATATTTAAATATTCTTTAAAAATCCGTAAAATTAAAATAGTTAAGAAAAGTAAGCATTGAAAAACTCTAAACTTTATTATGTATTGTTCAAAGAAATTTTTATTATTATACAGAAAAATCATTAATTTGATGTATACGTTGAAGATAATAAATATAAAATATTTTTATTATGAAATTTATCTTTTTAAAAATGTATTATTATTATTTTAGTTACTTGTCACAATAACTATTTTTTCCATTACTCGTTCACTTAATTATCATGAGAGATGACGGATCAATGTGTTCTAATATACAGGCAATTATCTGAAATAATTTTGAAAAATAATCTAAGATCTTTTTTCTTTTTTTTTTTAACTATATTACGATAAAGTTTTAAAAAAATTCATAAAGCTAGCTATTCTTAAAACTCAGCTAACACAATATTATATTATTTTACATTACAATATGAAAATTTTATAAACAAATATTTTTGTATTAATTTTAAAACATTGTTGTTATCAATGAATTAACAATAAAAAAAAAATAAAATAAAAAAAAAACATGATAGAGTCAATGAAATATTAAAGATTAATATAGTATTAAGATATGAATTAAGATGGAGGCTGATTGAAATCTCGGTTATAGATCTGGTCTCGCAAGTGAGCACTTGGTCTCGACATGGTTTCGAAGACTCGGTGCCGGAGTCCGACAGACTTGACAAGTCGGAGCCGGAATTTCAGGCCGGGCCCGCGCTCCTTAATTGACACTTTGTATGTCGAGGTCCGTTTCCGGATTGACAGCAGGGAGGGAAAAAAGGAAACGAAATTAACCCTTGTAACTCCTAGTTTAGAGAAAAATATAGGAGGGGATGTGCGACGAAGGGAAGAACGCGCACAGAAATAATGTGACTTTGAGAAGCACAGGAACGAGGAATTCCCTTAACTATCTTTTTAGACCAAATCCTGGAGCAGGACCACACACGAGCCTTGTTCCCTAATTGCCAAAGTAATTACAATTTTTAGGCTCTCTACTGTTAAAGAAAGAAAGGAAAAGGCGGAAAGTCGTAGTAAGAGAGTAAGAGAGTAAGAGAGAGAGAGAGAGAGAGAGAGAGACGGAAAAGTAATAGTGAAAGATGCTTAGCCGTTAATGACATTTTGATTATGTTTTTACGTCGTTTAATAATAAAACTCACGATATGTTCTTTTTTAAATGGGCACGCGCGCATCCATTAATTACCAACATCTCTTTAAATCGAGCTCTTTAAATAAAAGAGATTTGGAAATAGCTTGGAATGATAATTTTTACGTATCAATAAGCGATTTGGATTTTGCGAAGAAATTCCTCTCGATGTAGTTACATTATTATTTATAATGCGTAATTGTTAAAGTAAACGGAATATTAATAGATTTGAGGAGGAGCGATCGAGGAAGAGTCCCGGATCGATGATGGGCAGGTGGACACATTCGAGTCTCTTTCCTGCTAGCGAAACGGAATAACGAAAGTTATAATGTCGGCTCGGCGTGCCTTTCCCGGGTACTGGGTTCTTTCTCTTTTTTTTTTCTTCTTCTTCTTCTTCTTCTTCTTTTCCGAGATCAGCAAGACGCGTGTCCTCTCGTAAACGTCCGTTAGAAGTATTTGTGCTCGGATGCATTCGAGCGCTTCGGGGGCGGTGTCGGATTGCCCGGGCTCTCTCTCTCTCTCTCTCTCTCTCTCTCCCTATCCTCCTCCACCTTCGCCTCCCCTCCCCCTCCCCCAAAACCCCCACACGCCAGTCAAAAATGGCAAAGGGCGAGGAGCGGACTTTTTATACTAATTAGTCACCGCTCCTTCTCCGACTGTCAAACATTCTCACCACTAGTCTCACCATCTAGGGCCTCCTCGTTTCTTGTCGTCAAATAATATTTCCCATCTCCATATATTCTTGGATCGAGCTCATCCGAGAAAAGCGAATGCTTTATTAGCCCCCTCCCCCTCACCGACATACGCGGTACGGCACGTAGTACGTACGCGCACTTGTGGCCGAGAAAAAGCTTTAATAAATTGTTAAAGTAGCGCGAGCCAAATTAACGAATGTTTCGTTATTGTCCGAATATCTCGAGTGCACTGCACTTATCTCGCTATCGTCGTCTACGTATATGCGCGCGCGTGCGCGCACGCGTGCACCAAAGATCATTCTCTTCCGTACACGAGGGATGTCATCTAACATATATTCGAGCACTCAGCTCGTTCCTCTCATTATTCGTCATCGTCTTTCCTCTCGCGCGACTATAAATCTGCTCCTGTTGCTTCTCGTTCTCAATTCCAGATGTGCGGCTAAGAGAGACCTTAGGGACCGTTGTTCCGTATTTCTTCTTTTATGTCCTCTCGCACACACGCACATACGAACGAATGTCGACTCAAGCTCAAGGTGAAGGGACGACCGCGAAGTTTCGTCGTCGTCGTCGTCGTCGTCGTCGTCTCTCTCTCTCTCTCTCTCTCTCTTTTTTTTTCCTCCACATATAATATGTATCCTCTCGGATGTGATGATCGTTAAATTTCAGGCCGTGTGACGTGCTTAATCGTAAAGCTTGGATCCACGCTCGGATTTCTAGGGAGTGATCCTTCCTTTCCGAGAGCACCGCACTTCTTATGACTTATTGTTTATTAATAATATTTCATACGAAATATAGAGCACGAGGCTTCCTTACATACATATATACATATGCATATACATATACATATACATATACATATTGTCGTGAATATTAATTAGAACAGAAATCTTTTCACCGAATTGCCTAATTTATATTCTTATTTTATTTATTAGTACTTTCAGTGTCATCCTACACCATCCTAAAATCATTATGATCCATACGTTCCAAAGTTTTTATTGAAATTTTTTTATGGGAACCTCTAAGCATATTGTCTACAATTAAATTATACTTAATTATTAATTTCACGAATTCATGGAATATTAAAAATCGAAGAATATTAAAATATCAAAATTATTTAATGGAGTTTTAAAACTGTTAAAATTGACAAAAAGAGTAACTATTATTAAAATTATTCTTATTGTGCAAAAAGATTTATATAAAATTAATGTTTTATTAAAATTTTTTTTAACGAGAAAGTGATAATACTTGTAACGAGTACATTAGCTAATACGCAATGAAGCGAACGAAAGATTAATAGTATTTTGAATTAATCTAGTCATTAAACTTATATATATATATAAATAATTATATAGTCTGTGGGATAAAGAAAGCTGACGATTAGTTTTTATTATGAGTTTGGCATTAAAAAGCGCGAACAAGTTATTTCTTAAATCATATGAAATTAATTTTTAACACATCTATTACGTTGTATGCGTAAATGATACTTGAGTACAACTGAAGCTGGTAATGTGCCTTTTAGATAATCCTGAACTCAATGCATCGTTATCAGCCTCGGTGTCACGTGGTCGTGGCGCCATCGCCCCCTGGCTCACTACCGGACCCCCGGACCGAAAACTTCAAGAGCTTCTCGTTCCCGGAGACGCGGTTCACAGCGGTCACGGCCTACCAAAATCACCGCATCACCCAGCTGAAAATCGCGAGCAACCCCTTCGCCAAGGGTTTCCGGGACTGCGAACCCGACGACTGCGAGGCTTCGAACACCGTATCCACCGGGGTACAAAGCCCGGCCAAGAGACCGACACCCCCCGGAGGAGTCTCGTATCCTTCCACGGGTGTGCCGCTTCTTCAAGGACTGTCACCGACTCAAGAGCAGCACCATCAGTTCTACGCGACGCCGGGCTCCGGACCTTGGCCCTATCCTGGTCACCAGGCGGCTCATGCGCCTCATTACCCGAGCCATCATGCCCCGACGCTTTACGGTCCCCGGTAAATAACTTCGGTAGACAACTTCGTTAGTAGACGACTAATGTCACCGAGGAAATAATGACCTCGCACGACTCGCTCGCTCGCTCTTTGGGGCCAGATTTCTACAAAAATTAATATTTCCCGACACTCCTCACTCTTTCTATTTATATCTTTATTCTCCGTTCGATTCTACTCACCTATTTATTAAAATAAAGACCCAAACACCGTTACGCTCACTACCCTATAACAATAGAATTCCTTTAAAATAAAGATCTACTTTAAATTAATGTCCGTTGGTAAGTAACCGTGTAGAGATTCATCTAAACTAAATGAATCATCATCTCGTTAAATATTACATTTTCATGTAAATCTGCGGCTTTTCTCTTCTCGTTGCATTGTCCTGTTGGAATTAATTATAATTCAAGAATTGAAAATATACCTGTTCTAGTCCCGACTTACGTAATCACGCATTACCAAATATATTTATATATTGAAATTATTTTTATATTATTTTTTTTTTGTTTTTTTTTTGTTTTTTTTGAAAAATTAACTAAGTTTACTAAAGTAATTTGATATATTTCATTCAGCCAACTTACGTCATCATACCACGAATTTATTTTTCTAATAATATTTGTTTTTTGTAAATATTCGTTTTTTCTTCTTCTTATTTTCTTTAATAAGGTTTATTTATATTTATTGAACTACTGATAACAAATCGATGAATTACTTTAAAAAAAAAAAAAAAAAAAAAATGGCTTGACAATTAATATTTATATGTTCAAATAACGGTTCAATAAATATTTGCATAATAATATTATTAAACGTACAATTAATATAAAATCTTTTTATTTAATAAAAAATTTGTACTTTTTTAATTCGTACAATATTTTAATTTTAAGTAGTCATATCAGTTGTAGCTCTTACACCAAACCAAATATCCTCAAGTATAGAGATTTAATATAATTAAATAAATCCTTCTTATTATTCGTACTATTCAGTCACATTAGTAAATGTATTTTTTTAAATAATCATTAATTAGTTCTTAACGGAGTTAAGAATTTTAAAATTTTATGTGCTCCGTAATTAATTAAATATAAGATGTATTGACTATTAATTTAAAATTTAACATTTTTTAAGGTTTACCTTAAATATTATTTATAAAGAAAAACTGTAAATTATTAATTTTTAGAAATATTGTATTTTTTATAAAATTTATAAAATTGTTAGTCTTAATGTATAAGAATATAAAATAATATTTCAGAAAATTTATTATTCTATAGAATGGTAATTAATAAACATATTTATATTCAAATATTTATTTCCTACAGTGTGCATATAAAACGTTGAACTGATTGTAATTATAAGATAAATTAGTCGAATTAAAATTTGTAATAAAATATTAACATTCTACCAACATTAATGTCTTACGCATAATTTCAAATTAGTAAGCACAATTAGGAGTAATAAAGTATTGCCATATTTATTGTTTAATAAATTGATATTTCCATTATACTTGTATATGAAGCAATTATTTAATATTTTATAATTCTGGTTATAAAAAATATCAAATTATTTGAAAGTACAGCTTATAATATAAAAAATGTATTATGCATATAAATTGAAAATTAAGAATTTTAATATTTCTTATAAAAGTTATTTATTATTGTATATTTCATGTATTGAATGAAGTGCCTAAATCGTAATGTAAAATTTAAAGAAATTAAAAATTACCTTATAAAATGAATTTATTGTATTCGTATAATAAGTCACTAAATTATAAATGATCGAAGAGAAGCTAAGGAGCTTTTTTATATTTAATATAGAGTTTTAGTACTTGTTTTTTTTTTTTTTTTTTTTTTTTTTATGTTAAATTTAACAATAAATTCGTACGTCAGATCGTTTGCATAAGAGTTCGTAATATTTATTGATATTCGTAAATAACATTGATTGCTTGTAAGGTATGTAATTGACAATGTTTTTATCGGAGTACTGATAAAAGTACGGAGTATATGTAATGTGATGATTTTTATATGAAATTTTATGAAATAAAAAATTTATAAGAGAAAACAACGATACCAAAGTAAAAGGCCAAAGGATGCTATAAGCCCAATACCATACGTACAAAAATACTTAAGATGATAAAAGTGACAAAAATGAAGAGCTAGTGAGTTAGGGGCGAGTGTTTAGATTTCGAGAGGGACAGGCGGACGTAATACATGATGATCATTAGTGCGGATAGTCCCGATACTTTAGGAGCGGCTATGATGCTTTAAATTAAACACGCTTAACAAAGTGCCTTTTGTCAAAGCAAAGTGCGTCTATTTGCGTTAAAGGGACACGCGCACGGACGCACGCACGCACGCACGCACGCGAGAGTCTTTCGAATGCGAAATAACGAGAGTCTGTAGAGGAAGGTCTGTACGCGTGTGGGATCCGAACGGAGCTTAAACGCATTGCGTCCTCCTCTTGGATCCGATCCCCGTATGTTTAAGCCGATATGCGCGCGCTCTAAGTGCCTTAATAAATTATACCTTGAGTACGTGCCTGAATAAGTGTGGTATGTATCTACGAGCTGCCTCGAGGCCCGAACGGGACATCTCTCTCACTCTCTCTCTCTCTCTCTCTCTCTCTCTGAGTCTCCCGATACCTAAAGCTCGAATAAAGGGCAGTAAGAATTTCCTCATTCGGAGATACGGAGGCTGCCCGGCTCGTAAATAACGCCGGAAGCCATGCAAGTGTGCGGGAGAGAGAGAGAGAGAGAGAGAGAGAGAGAGGCTGAGAAAAGGCTCAAAAATAGGATGGTAGTATATATGTCTGTGTTATGTAGTTGCGCTCGCGACGCTCGGTACGCGCGAAAAAATTTTACTCTTTTATTACTGAATAGTCTTGTAAGATTAAATCGAGTGTTGGCATTATGCTTACAACGGTGTGATTGTCTTGTAAGATTATATTTCGTATGACTTGTCGAATAAAGATAAATTAAGCTGACGCTATTGCCGAGTTATTTATTGTTGTTATTGTTATTATTATTGATGAATTCGACCCTGTCTTCATTTCCCCGTCGAAATAATTATCTACATTGAAATGATATTTAAAATTAATGGATCCACCGTGATGTGTAAATATTAATCGCTTAATATAAATTATACGGAGCTGGAGTTCGGTGAGAATTCGTTCGATTACTGCGTTCGAGAGGAATCGTAGGAAAATTAAGAGCAATAACGCGTCGATCGTCTAGTCGAATGGGAAAGGGTGGGCAGATCTTCCAGAAGGGTAGATTAGATTTCCTCGTAAATTCACCCGTCGCCTAGTGTGATCCGATGCGGCGAAAAGTAGTGGTGAGGATAAAAAAAAGGGAACGGTGCATGCGGGGGAGGGGTGATTTAGCGGGTAAGAAGCCTGCCGGACAGGACGAGGGGCGAGTTGGCCGAGTCAACGGCCGGGATTTAGTCGCTCCTCGTCCGGAAGATCGTCGGGGATGACGTGAGGCTGTGTGCGCGTAGTAACCACGGGTTGCGTGGTGAGAGTCGCGATATAATATGGGCCACAAGCAAGCACTTACACAGAGGACACGGACGTCACTTGATTTTTATGAGTCCCCGGGCATGCGACTCCCGAGTCAAGCTTTGGACGGGCCCGTGATTGATGCGCCCGCGAGACAACGATGCTGTGTAAACATATTAGTGTCTCTCGAGCCAAAGCTGCTCCCCCAGCCCCCCACCCCGCTCCTAACCCCTGACAACCAACCCCATCCGTCCCTCTCTCACCGAGGCGACCCACCCGAAGCGAGGATACGCGCCACGACCCTAATGACTTTCTCTCGCTTCTACATCTCTTTCTCTCGTGACTACCGCCATCACCACCACCACCACCACGACCACTACCACCACCACCGCCACCACCACCACCACCTGACCTCTCTATTATATAAATATTAACCGCGCTTCGTAAATATAAATCCAACTTCTATTTATATGATAAAACTCCTCACCTCCGAAGACTTTTTATCCTCTAACCGCTCATATTATTTATCTTATAATTCGTAATGTAAATGTTTATGTGACTCGTGAAAACGTGCCTCTAATCTAACTACATTCGACCGATAAATTTTACTCTATACGCGAATTGCATCATTTTCACCGCGTGATTAATGGAGATCAATCTTAATGCTTACAGCTGCTTTCCCCCGAATGCGATTCCTCTTATTGCTTCCGGTCGCTTTTACAAATCTCGAGGCGCGCATCCTCTTCTTCGATTGCGACTTTTTGGAACTGATCAGTTTTCTTGGTTCGTTGGCGATCCTTCACTTTTTTCATTATTTAGACATTCGAGCTCCATATTTAGATCAACGCACAAGCATACAATCTTTTTTTTTTTTTTTTTTTACAATTCCTCTAATGATTAATTGATCTGCCTCGTTTCTCACAAATTTTAACTCTTATCGTGAAAAGGGTTAGTTTCCCGTCCTCGGTTTTTATTCTTTTTTTTTTTTTTTTTTTTTTTTTTTTTTTTTTTTTTTGTTAACCAGTTAATTATATTTCACCGTATTTAAATATGTGTATATATATATATATATACGGGACAATATTTTAATAAACTTGCTTACCTTGATCGATTAAGAAATACGAGAGTTTATAATTTTAAGGGGTCAAAGGCATGATTTTATGATTGTCAACACTTTTTAAAATATTACAGAAGGATTGTTTCGTAGGGGCTTAGTGCTCTTTGAATATATATACATATATATATATATATGATAACATTGGGGAACATATAATATTTACGATAGGATGAAATCGTGGGAGTACGTGAAACAGGTGAGAATAGATTTATTTATCGTGACCATCGAAAGAGAAATAGGACATTGTGTAAACATAAAATGCATAAAAGCAATTTAAAAGAGAAAATAACACGTTTGGTGGTCTTTACTAAAGTTCTCGTGTTGCCTCTGTCTACGCGATGTTTCTACGCGCGAGCCTTGACTTTTAAATTTAGTAGTTGGAGAGCGTTATTTTACAAGGAAGCGCACGAGACAGGACGGGGGATTCGGGGTGGTTCGGGGGAGGTTATCGGGGGGTGGGGGAGGTTTGGGGACCGGGGTCATATAAGACAAGAGGGAAGTGCATCTGTAGAGAGATAGAGAGGGGAGAGAGAGAGAGAGGGAGAGAGAGAGAGAGAGAGAGAGAGAGAGAGAGAGAGAGAGAAAGCGTCTGGGTCGCCGTTGCGTGACCGATCCGGTTGTAAAGTTCGCGGATTCTTTCATCTCGCGCATTCTAAGGTGGCGCGAGCTACACCTAAGGCGGTCTCGACCTTTCATTAGGTAATGATCGTTGCGAGAATACTGGACTATTTATGAGCCCCGGGAGCCAGAGGAGCGGCTTCCATTCGCTGCTGCCGAATCCTTCTTTCTACGAATAACGATTCCGGAGTTAATTTTACGGACTCGGGATGCCGCCACCATTGACTCCTTTCAGACCCTTGCTTTCCCTGGTCCTCCCATCCACTCCCCGTACACTCCCCGTACGCTCCCCGTACACCCCCCACAGCCTTCGGCCGCAGACACATGATGCCAAACACTTTTGCTAAACAAGGGCGCTCGATACAACTTTACAATTTGTCTTCATCCCGAGGCCTTTAGTTTTACACTCCTACTAGACGTTCTACAGATGCTCCCTCCCTATTTAAATAACAGATACGCTTCGGTCTTTTTTACATTACATTTCTTCCTTTCTACTTACGACGAAGCTTTTTTACATTCAATCGGCGAAAATTTCTAAGCATTTTATTTACTCTCATTTTTTCCCGATTCTCCGAAACTCATTCAATGTCTTTATTATTCTCTATAAAAAATAGTCTCAATAATAACTTCCAACGACGTTATAATTATTGATACGAAAACGTTTTTGCGCGTTTCTTGGCATTAATTTTCACATGAATTAGCAAATCATAGAACAATAATACAGACCGGATAAATTATTAACGAGATTCTATGTTTACGAAGCTTTGATTTCATTTTGGGCAAATCATCGAGGCAAAGGTAATTGATTATTTGCAATAAAACGGCATGGATGATATGATATAGCGAGCGTCAGCCATGTCAAAAATATATTTCATGGTTTGTGTTGACCTGCGAAATGGAAAGAGTGCGCCTGGAGAGTTTCGACCCGACTGTCGTTAAATTTGATGTGCTGGACCACCCATTGACACTTTGAAGTGTCTCTCAAACATGTGGTCTAAAAAAGTCATTGCTCATGAGACTTTTCTTTTCAACTGTTTGTTACTTCACTACGCACGTTCTTGCATTTACTTGCAGAGCATTTAAACTTTTTTTCTTCCTATTCTTCTTTTTCTTCTTCATGTATCAAACTTTTTTTTTTAAATCTTAAAGAAAAATTTAATGCTATATTGTTGGAAATTAAGAAATCAGGAATATACAAAGATTTTTAAAGAATTCGGTACTTTTTCTAAATAAATTTAAATAAACTTTAAATGCCGAGATTTTGTAGGAAAAAAATAAAATGCAGCTGCTGAAATGTAATCGTAATTGTAATTTACAAAAAAATTTTAACGTGTTTTTCACAAATGTAATGTAATTTTTTTGAAAATAAATTTACTTTATCTATAATGTGTTTGTTAAATAAATTTTTTGTCGTTACTGCTACTACATGCGATTTTAATGAAGCAGTTTAAGGAAAAAATGTTTTTTTTCCACAAGGACTTGTAATGCATTAAATATGTATTAATTAATGATGGATAAATAGCAGACGTAATGAATTAATATTGAGTTTAGATAAAGTTATGTTTAATAGTTTATTTATCGTATTGTTACAATTAGTTACGATTTCAATTAAAAGTAGGATATTTTTTATCAAGCGGTAGATATCTCTCTCTCTCTCTCTCTCTCTCTCTCTCTCTCTCTCTCTCTCTTGATGGTTTTAAATCGACAAACCGTCCTCTATAAATAAGAAATTCATTTTATGCGTCACATGCAGCGCTGGCGCTACATAAAAAATAAAAAAGAAAAAGAAAAAAGAAAGAAAATATAATTGACGTTGAACGTCATCGTAGCCATAAAATAATAATTATATTTATATTTAATATTATTATATCGGCGACAGCGCTAAAGTCGGGGCCTCGAGTAAAAAGTAAATACAAATACGCTTTACCCACGTAAGCCGCAATGGTTTCGTAAAATCTTTCGCTAAAAAGTTTTGGGTCGAGAGAGAATGTTCAGCTTAAAAAAGTTGTTAAGTATGCCAGAATTGACGGGCCGTGCGCGTGTCGCAACAATTAATACGCATACGAGGTTCGAGAGCGCGAAATAACGACGATGAGGGGGTAATTGTAACGTAATAAAGCCTAGTCTTCAATAATTAACGCGGGCCGCAAGCTAGGTCGTGTAATAAAATATCGACCTGGAATGCTCGAGTCAGTCAGCGAATTAGACGGCGGCCGATGACAAACGGGAGCCGATAGCTGGTCCCGTGTCGAGAAATGTGTCAGATGTCGAAACGCTCGTGTTATGATATGCAACAAGAGCCGCTGGATTGCAAGGCCAAAGGAAGAAGGCCCTGGCTAGGCCTCATTAGGTCGGTTAAGGAGACCGCGGGGGGATGCCGAGGCAAGTACGAGGCGCCGACGCGACAGCCAAGCGATAAATCTAACTAATTTTCCAGCCTTGCTTCTGCTGCTTCTCCCCTCCTCCCGGATCAAAGACAAATGATTCGCAAGCTCATCGTAGGAGCCACCGCTGATACGGGAAAAATGTCCCTGGGACACACGTACGCGCCACCCTCGCGCCCAGATTGAAAGAATGTCTAGCTAAGCAACCCGCGACCGTTGACTAATTGGTCCCGAGGCTTTTTACACCAGCACCGTTACGCATTCCATCTTCAGCCCTCGCCCCGCCGAGCCCGCAGGCCCCACTCCATCCCCCTACCTTTTTTTCTTCTTTACTTCTTTTCGGGTTATTGGGGTTATTGGGGCGAGAAGGTCCTGCTACGACTAGGAATCCCTCCCTCCTCTACACGAACGATCCTTAATTCAACGCTAATGCATTACGTCGATAAAGCTATACAACTTGTGGGGTTGTTCGGGTAGATTTGTAAAAATTGCGAATACCTAAAATATTCTTATTCTTCTTATCTGGGCCGTGGGAGCAACAGAGAGCCGCAGGACATTTATTTACAAGTCACAATCATTCGACGATCTTTGGATTTGACTGACAATATTATGTAAATGCGAATAAATGACGAGCTTTCAAACGCTCGACAATTATTTCCTATACATAACAGTTGTGTAACGAAGCATTAGTAAACAAAGCAGTTCGGCATTGAATTATTTATAAAAATAAGTCCCATCGACAGTATAGAGTCGGAGACTGATTACGTCGGCTTGCGAATAAAGAGCAATGTAAATAGGGAATACGAAGCAGCGGTATTCGAATAAAATGGCTCGGAAGGGAGGAAAGGTATCGAAGGACGGGGAGGGGGCGGGGGGGGAGGAAATCAAATCAGCCTTGGGAGATGCAAGAGGAATCGTAAATTACGAGAGCCGGGTGGCAAATAATTCATTCCGCACTTTCAAATTTAATTATAAAGCAGTTACCATTGGAAAGTGGATTTTTAATTTTGCCCCAGCACTATTACGCGAAGAGAGAAGGAGGGGGAATCGAGGGGAGCGAGGGCAGATAGAGAGAGGGGGGATAGAGGGATAGAGGGAGAGAGGGAGAGAGAGAGAGAGAGAGAGAGAGAGAGAGAGAGAGAGCCAGCCGCCACTCTTTCGTCTGGGCGCATTATCCCGTTTGAGTTTACCCGCACTCATCTCGGGCCGTGAATCCGTCAGCGCTGCCCACGAAAATGCCGCGACACCGTGCACCGAGCCGTCCCTACCACCCCCGCCCGTGCCGCCACAGCCGCGCCCCGCCACCGACCGTCGGAGCCAGCCACCGGACATGGATTATTCTGCGCCCCGCCGCGCTTCTTTTACGAGGTTTATAAGCGGGGGTCGAAGCATTAATAGCCACGCGGCCATTCGCTCCGCTCCGCAGAATGTACCCTCGAGGCTTATTCTCGAAATATTAGCGTCGAATCTCAGCCGAAGCTTTGGATATTCTCGCACATTAAATTTAGAGGAGGCGAAGCCCATTGACGCCTGCGCCTCCCCGAGAGTTCATTGTCGTTCTTTTATCTTTTCTTCCCTCCCATCGATACAAACCGGCGAGGAAAGACGGAAAGACGGAAAGACAGAGACAGAGACAGATACAGATACAGATACAGATACAGAGACAGAGAGAGAGAGAGAGAGAGAGAGAGAGAGCAAAGGAAAACAAACAATTAGCGAATAATCGAACAAATCGTATTTATCAAATTGGATAAATATCGTAAATGTCTGGCAACCAGTTGAATATCCGATATATATATATATATAACGATTGATACGCAGTTGAAATTTTTTAAAATTAATCTTCGCATCTCCTATACTATTTATTTAGTATGGATGCTTGCTGGATTCAAAAAATACATCTTGCGATTCGAATATTGCAATTCCAAAAATATTTATAATTTTTTATTTACTATTTTATTTATATTTGAAATTTAATTTTACAATAAGGGTAATGAAATCTTATATTTGCCTATTGAAAATTTAATGCACTTATTTTCGGATTAAACATATTGAAGGAATACTATGAATAATTACTTGTTTAAATTTTAAAGAAACCTAAAAATGTTATTTTTCTTTAAAACTAATTGACAGAGATTTTTAAAATGTACATCTTTATGTTTTTATGCCTTATAAACACCATTGTGAGTATGAAGAAAAAAGAAATATTTTCAATCTTCGAATAAATAAGAATAATAATTTTGCTTTCATTGACTATTTGATCAGAATGAGAGGAATAAGTAAAACAGAAAAGTAGTAGTATAAAAAATTTAATACTTACTTTTTGATATTTTGTCTCTGATAAATAGAGTAAAGAATGTAATTCTGTTTTTAATTTCATCTGTTGTGTGGATTATTTTTGTATAAAAGAAAATATTCAGAATTTTTAACATACCTACGTATATTAAATTGATCTAAAATTATGTTTTAATTGTTATTTAACAAAATGCCGAGCGAAGGATTCGTAAGGAATCATTTATATGCTTGTAAGTTTTAAAATATTTTGTAATTACGTGTCTTTAAAGATACACGAGATTCATAGTTACACCTTATAGACAATATATTGTGAAATAATTTTTTGTCAAACTATTTGAAAGATTCTATATAAACTATATTTTTCATTATATTTTCACTTGAAATAAAAGCTTGAAATAAAAACACATGCATATCTAATATAAACGTTTATTTAATATTTACGTAAATTATTTTGATTTGGATATAGTTAAGGTAAGTAGTATATATATATATATGAGTACATGTACATAATTGTGTTGTAATAGCAATGAAGATGATCGTAAAGACAATAAAATGGTTAAAAATCTTGGGTATTTTTGTTAAAAGTATGTGAGTTACGTGGAATGACTGTCGGAGGTAGTAAAAGTATCATCGACATCGTCTTGCGGATTCGGTAGGATTCTGCACAAGAGTTTACGAAGAACAAGTGTTGTGCAAATGATTCCCCCCGAAGGAATAACAGGAGAGTCGTGCGTATATACTTGTTGCAAAAATCGCGAAAAATGCCTTTCACGCGAAGGCACTCGCACGTGAAAATATAGGGAACGGAAATAGTCATCGGAATAGGCAATGAAAGGAGGAAGCTGTATATTTCGACGACTTCCGTAGGCATCCGTAGACTTTAACGGGCTTTAACCGGAAATTCCCTCGAAAGGAGACCCACTACTGAGATTCACTATGTCTTTCAACTAATCATTATCATTTTAAGTTTGTCATTGTATTGTAATACGAGAATCATCCAGTCGTTTCTTAATCTTGTGAAAAATGAAGGAATAATGATTTAAATCGCCCTCACTTTGTCGCCTTAAATTGCTTTTAAGATTTTCTTTTCAATATTTAAAGCTCCATTTGTCACTCGATAAAAATTTACATAAATTAAATGACGTACAAGTTCTTTACTCTTTTTTCATGAGATCAATTGCCAAATTTTATTCTATCAAGATCATTAGTTCAGTCCACTCTTTAACCCATTTAACATTCATCCAAGAACAATAAATTACAAAACGAATACTATTCTACTTTTCAATAAATTTTCGTATTTATTAAGATCGTTTATTAAATAACAAAAAAGAAAAAAAAATAATAATCTGATCCGTCGCATCAATAATAATAATAATAATGATAACGATGATGATGATGTAACGCAGAGGCTCCGGTAATATTAAAATATTGAAATAATAATAATAAGAATAATAATAATTTTAAAATGCCATCCATTATTATTTATATATATATATATTTAAATTGGCAACTTTGCACTGGGGGTATTTATATTCGAATAAAGTAAGGTCTCGTAGCAAAATGTTTTTCTTACCTTGAGTCCATATATCTCATTGAGCATTTAAGATATTTGTAGATCGTTGTCCTTTGTAACGTTATCGTAATTTAGACGGATAACTCTTTCTGAAAATATTGGGCACGTCATAGGGAAAGAAAATTCGGTGATATACACCCAACGAGTCGTAAGAAATATTGCAGGAGATCCTCCCGCTCTCGTATTCATGCGTGCGATCGCCGAGGAGTTTGAAAAAGGAGGGCACGACTTATGTGCTTTAGAGAGAAAATCAAACGAGACCAGTTTGCTCTCTCTCTCTCTCTCTCTCTCTCTCTCTCTCTCACTCACTCTCTCTCTATGACCACAATGACAGATTTACCGATTCCAGGCTGCTCCTCTTATTCAAGATTCTTCGTTCGGGATTATATATACGATATTTCCTCCTCTTACTCTGCTTCTCCTCTCTTACCCTTGCCGTTGCCTTATTTATTTTTTTTTTCTTACTTTTAATCTCTGTCACTCCCTCTTTTATTACCCCTCTCTCTCTCTCTCTCTCTCTCTCTCTGCCTATCTATCTATCTATCTATCTATCTATCTATCTAACCCTCTCCCCCCCTCTCTCGCTCTCTCTCTCTCTCTCTCTCTCTCTCTATTTCTTCTTATTATATTTCTCTTTCCCGGGTTCAATGTGCGGGGCAGCTTGTGAGTCGTGGCTTTTACACCCATCAAATCGCACCTCACCATGTTTACTCTTTTCTTCTTCCCCCCACCCCCCACCCCACCCTCCCAAAGATCTTTTACTTTACCTCGTTCTTTTCTACCCTTTTTACCATTTTTATTCTCTTCTCCTTTTATCTTTTTTTCTATTCGTTCTCTTAAGTCTCGTCGAGCTCGCCAAAAATGAGCGTGGAATAATATAACATTTTCAAATGTTATATTATTTAAAGTTTTTCTAAATATACAGTAAATATATTGAACGTTTTCTTCTGAACGATATTACATACTTCATAATTGCACTCGTGTACCTTCTTCTGTAAATGAATATTATAACTTACTACATAACTTTATGAGTTTAACTCGTGAACTACTTGCACTACAATACTATACAAACTATTAGTGCTTTAATTTTCTTTTCATTTATTTTCACGTAAATAATATTAATGTAAATTAAAGATTATATATTATATTATATATTATATATTATTAAATTATAGGATATTTTGTAAATATATTTTCGTAAAAAACAAATACGTATGTAGGCCTACACATAAAGACAGTTATAAATTATCTCGCGGATTATTCGTATTTCAACGAAAATAAAATTACAACAATGTTCTTTAATCGCGTTTTAAATAATAAAAATATTACGAAGACATAAATATTTTATTTGATACTCGAGAAGTAATATTTAGGAAATAGTTGCCTTAATAAACAGAGAATTATTGGATATAAATGTATTTAATCAGCAGATTGTACAGAAAATTGAAAATATTCTAACTGTGAAGATTATAAGAATTTCTTTTTTAAATATAGATCTTTGTATAGAAGTAAATAATTTGCAGATGCTTTGGCTGACTTATTGAACAGATGCATCTTCCTTCAATTAGTTTTAACGGATAAATAAAAGCTTGAACGTTATCAGTAGCGGCGATTGAATTCAGCCCGAAGATCATAAGATCATAAGAATCTTCTTATTCATAAATTATAAGAAGGTATATACATTCCAAGGATCTGAGTTCCACTGAAAGCTCCGTTATTCGGACTTTATCTGTCATCGCTAGGCACGCGCGCGCGCGCCCAAGCCTCACAAAAGTTACATTTGGTTCGTCTGTTTTATCGACGACAGACGTCTTCCTCCCTATATTTTCCGAACTTTTCTACTCTTGCCTTTTACTGCGACTTATATATACTACTTACGAGTCGCTTTACTTCATCACTAATCTATGGTGTCATACTACCACGTGTCCTACACTGTTTTTATCATTACGTATCAACAGCCAAAAAGAAATATACATAAAATATTACGAAAGGGGTCGGAGGGGGAGGGGGTTGAGGGAGGGGATAAGTTTTAATGCGCTTTTCTCGATTTTCATCTCCGTTCACAGAAATCTTGAACTCCAACTCCTTGAAATTTACTTATATCGTCCTTTACTTTTTTCAACGACAATAAAATTATTTACAGTACTTGAATGTAGCTGCTTTCTTGTTAAACTTTCAGATTTTTGTACTTTTTTCACAAAAACTTCATTAAATCACCATTTTCTCTACTTAATACAATTATTTTCACTTGAAGAACTAAGAAACTAATTATGAAATAAATAGTAAATGAACCGATGGTTTTTGTTTATCAAATACTTCTAATTTTATTATATTAAAGAAAAAATAATTACTACATTATTAATTGTAAAATCTAAAGTAAATATTAAAAATATTTTACCAAAATTTAATGTCTTTACAAATAAATTGTTCATTAATTTTGTTTTCATCTAGTATATAATATTTATATGATGCATAAATTGTATTAACATTGTGAATGCTTTTTATAAAACTTAAAAATAATTGTATAAATGCTCATGTGGTATCAATAATAATTATATTTAAAAGAATTGATATTGATGTTTTGATGAGCGTTGGGTTTATTTCGATGATATTACTTATTCACATTATGTTATTTCAATATTACATATATTTATTAAAATCTACCAGACTTCATACACGAATAATATATTAATAATTGATACAATGCTTCGATCATATATATAAATGTGTTACATGAGTTTATTAATATCTAGAAAAATTATTCAAAATTACTTGTCTAAACTTATATCAAAGACGAAATTAAAATCATTGGCATCTCATTAAGCATACAAAAAGAATTAAAAATATATTAAAAATAATTGGATGCCTATCAATGTAACATGAGAAATAACAATCTAATTTTCTTATTTGAAATATCTCTGCATTGGCAATTGAAAGTTGAGCACATCAGTCAATACTACAATGCAGATTTTATTTTCATGCTTTACTTTGAATGAGTGTTGATATTCGATTTCACTGATAGGAGAGTTCGACGCGAAAATCCTATTCCCTTACAAAAATCTTATAAATGAGCTTCTTATTAATATTGATGTTTAAATTGATGTTTAAATAGAAAAGTAATAAGAAATCATAATTAAGGATTTTTATTGATTAAAAAATATTCATTTACTGATTATTTCCATTATTTTAGAATAGCAAATAATAACAAATAAATATTATTCAAATTTATTTAATTAAAATGTATTTAATTCATTCAAATTAAAAATTAAATTTTCCCGTATATTGGAATTACAAACAAAATAAACGGATATGTTGTTTCTTTAAAAATTAAATAGCATTCATATAAAATCAGGCAACATAAGATTTGCGTTTTTAATATATAGAACAAAATATTAATTACTTTGATTTCGATAAAAGAGATTATCAAATATGAGGCTCAGCTATAAACTATATTCATAATTAAAAAATGTTAATTTGAAATTGAGAGTCCCTAGTTTTTTTTTTATATTACTTTTAATCGTACAAATCATAATTTTATTTAAAATGATATTTAACTTTAAACAAAAATTTGTCTTAAAAAATTATTATGTTTTACTTTCGTTAAATCATGATCCAATTTCGAAAATGTACGCATCCATCCGACGGGAAAGTATAGCAAAAAATTAATTTCATTTGTTGTAGATTATAATCATTAAAAAAAAAATATACATTATAATAAGAGTAATTTTAAATGAAATAATTAAAAATTTAATATTAAATACGAATAAATAAATTTTACTCTGACCGTCGGAATAAAAAATCTTATCTGTCTGTATTTATGTGTGTTTGAGCATTAATATTTTTCTTTGTTATATTTTTTCTATATATATTTATTATTTTATATTTGTTATAGACTACAGTTTTCCAGCATCGATAACTGATGTTTATTTCTTAGAATTCGGATTATATTAAATTTTATTTTAAAATTAATACATTCAAGAGTCATTACTAACAACCAAATATAATTATTGTAATTTTAAGATGATGAACAATTTTTTTGTACATCTTTGGTACTGTTGTACGTTATATTGAAGCATCTAGTTAAATATAATCTTATAATATAATATATATTATAACATTTTTATTTTAATGAAAGAGATATTTATAAAATTTAATATTATAAAAACAGAATATTCATAAAATATTGCAAAAATTAGAAAATTATTTAAATGTTTGTATTCGAAACAGATCTGATTAAAAGAGGTTTTATATACATATATATGTACGTATATTTTTTTAACCGCTAGACTACTAGATTATTCAATAAAACTAATATTCTATATTAATACTAATTTTTTACGCAGAAAAAGAATCTTAAAAACTTGATTTTATAGAATTATCATTATTATTTCTTATTATCTTTCTAGTTTTGAATTATTAGAATAACGTAAGACAAAAGAATTTAAAATAATAAAGTATTTGTTCATTAATTTAAATTGATCGATAATAATTAAAACATGAAATTTGTTTCAAAAATTATCAAATCATATAATAAAACGTATAATTGTAATTAACATTTAAATTTATAACAGCGAAATGATTTTGCAAAAATCACTATGTAAAAATGTTTTAGCTTATCCATATGAATTAATGATAGAATTGCATTATTATTCATTTAGATATATAATATTTAATGATACATTTTGCCATTATTTTAAGTACTTCGTAAGATAATGTTTAACTTAGAAATTTAACATTACAAATAAATAAATGATCTTATAAAAATGAATAATATTACTTTACACCAAATACAGAAAACCAAATAAAATTTTGGATAAGATTTATTTATTGAAATACTTATATATTATTATTGATAAAATCTTTTTAAATACTTTCAAAATATTTTGGTAAAAACTAAATGTTCCATACAATATAGTTTTATACTTAAAGTTCTAGAAATTTTTTCATTATTGAAAATATGCAATGCGCATGCGTATATTAACTCAAAAAAATGCAGATGGCGTATATTAGATGCTAAGTTGTATAGGTTAATTCATCTCGATAGAATTGCAAATTGTTTTTACTTTAAAATATTTAAAATTATTAAACATGAAAAACAAAAAATTAAAACGTTTTCATTGTAAATAAAAATTGAAAAGAAACAAAGTTGAAAAGAAGATCAACTTAAGCAGTATATACACTGAAAGTTAACTACTAACTGTTAATTGCGTAGAAAATACTTTACTAGCAACAATTATGTATTCCCCAATAAGTTCCACACCGAGCTCATTAGGAAATTCACCTGGTTCCATAGCACTTGAAACTGCAAAGAACATTAAGGATTTAGCAGTTTTCAAAATACCTGTGGGTCTAGCAAAACGAAGTAAATCAAAAATTTTAAATGAGGAAACTTATTTAGAAAAAATGGGAGAAATCATTCAAAGAGACTTTTTCCCAGATTTAGAAAAATTAAAAGCCCAAAATGAATATATACAAGCTTTAGAGCAGAAGGATACAAAGAAAATGAGAGAGCTGTATGAAAAGTATAGCTTAGAACGACCTCGAACAGAAAGACTCGCAAGTCCAGCTACATTTGAAACTCCAGTTCGTAAAGAAAATGAAACCGAAAATACATATTCATCCACGGAATCAATAAAAGACAAAGAGAAGGTAACAAAGCCAAAAGATGATATCCAAAAACTTGGCTTGGATCAATTTTTAAGTAATAATACAAGTGAAGATAATGCTAGTTTTGAAGAAATATTAGCAGAAAATGAAAAGAAATATAAGCTTAAATATGCTTGGCTTTATAAACCAGAAACAGAAGCAAATATTTCTGCTATTGAGAACATTCAAAATGAACAATTAGCAATTGAACATAGTAGTAATCAATGCTCACATAAAATAAACACTTGGAATTACAAAAACAAAAATTATATAATGTATATACCAGATGGAGTTGAATTAACGTCATCAGAAAAGATAGAACTTGCTAAAAAGAGGCAAGAAGTAATTCATTCAAATACAAGGTTAAAAGTAAATCCTTTTAATGAACAACAAAATAAAGAAACTATCAGCGAATTGGCTAAAGCCCAATCGAAAACAAAGGATGGAAAAATTGGAGTCGATGGCAAAGAAATAATAAGAAATGAAACACCAAGAGTAAATGGTTATTCCATTTTAGCAACACCAAGTCCAATTCCTAATGAGATTATGGATAGTCCTATAATGACTTGGGGGCAAATCGAAGGAACGCCATTTCGATTGGATGGTGGTGATACACCTTTGTTACATGCAACCCAAGGACCATCATTTCGAATGGCAGAGCCACCCAAACGAGAAAAAATTGCTATGCAACTGGCTGAAAAAGCTGGAGAAAAAAAAAGAGATAAAAAACTTAAAGCACTGAATGCTGCTAGACGAACATTAACTACGTAAGTATTACATTAGATCAAAAAGTAATTGTTCATTATATAAAATATAAAAAAATTTTCTTTCAAAGTAATTATTAATATATATATGTATATAGTTCAACTAAACTACTTTTTACACTTTATAACATGTTTTTAAATCATATTTTATCTCATTTTCAATTTTAAATAATTATTCAAAAATATTAATATTAAAATATTAATAAAGAAATTAATATTAATAAAATATTAAATTAGCCATAAAATATTAATATTACTAATTTAATGTTTATTTGTGAATTTTATAATCTTATAAATAAAATTTAAATTATTATACGATTGAAAATCTGCAAAATAAATAAAAGATTTTTTAAGCCAATTAAATACAGTATCAATCATGCTTTTTTTAAACAATATTAATATAATTATAATATTAATATAATTATACTTTAGACCGTCGCCGAGATCGACAATTGAACGATTGAATACGATGTCACCAGCTGCACGGAGGCTTGCAACACAAAAATTGCGCCTGTCAATTACTCCCTCTCCTAAAAGATCAGTAAGAACACCTTGCACAGGAATAAAAACCCCAAATACTCCAAGAATTACTACACCGCTTGTTAAAGTAAATGGAATGGATCTAAGTTCGAAACCTCAAATGCCAGTTTTGACAGACAATTTATTGAATCTACCACAAAGACAAAGAGCGGCTGACTTCTTTAATAATTAATGTTTAGTTTACAATGCAAATTAAGAAATTGTAGAGTAATTCCAGTTATGCACATTAATACTGTGTATTATGAATATTGTAAATATTTTTATATATTAAAGTGTAAATATAATTTATTTGTATATTATAACTAACTGAATCTACGAATATATAAAACTGTTAAATTCTTAATGAATATTAGAAAATAATGTATATATATTTATATATTTTTTTATTTTACAATATGGTTAATGAAATAATGATAAAAAAGAATTCAAATATTTTTAGTAACTATTTTTTAATCCAAATCGTTTCAATTATTTACTGATAAGTAGATAATTAAAAAGTAAAAACAATTTGCATGAAGAATTAAGTAGAAATTCTAATATTCGAATAATTATTTTTTTTAAATAAAAAATACTGATAAAATTTTAATTATGATCATCTGTCTGACTTATTGCATGCATTAACATTTAATACTTTATTTTATTTTTTGTATACATTTATCAACTTAATAAGTTGAGAAATTAAAAAATTATAGATCCACGTGTAAATTAATTTGAAAAGTATATTAAATGAAATAAATAAATTAAATATTTTCAAAATAATATTTTTATTTACATCACATTTTATTTACAAATTGTTTTCAAGTGCTTTCATAAAATGTTAATTTCTAAGAAGATTGTGATTATTATAATTTTTTTGTAGATCGAAATGAAGACAAAAATTTATTTTCTCTTGGCGGATATAATTTTTTTTAGGTAATAGTAGGATAAGCAAAATTATTATGATGAATAAGATTATCAAATATCAACGATTTTGAACTCGTGTCAGCGAAACAGTGCAAGGTTTTCATTAAATTTTTTTGCAATAATAAATTCAAAGAAATTGTCGATAATAAAGTAATTTAAAACTATAATAATAATCGAAAATTGATGAATATCAGATGAATTAAATTAATATTTATTCTTTTTAATTATTTACAATAATGTCTGTTGTAAAATATTCCGTCTAATCAATCTATAAAATTACAATTCTCTAAATATAATAAACTTTAAACGTAATTTAATAATTAATTTTTAGCCAAAATCGACAACATTTTTATTAACAATATATCAGTTAACAGTATTTTATAAGAGCAATAAATGTTCGTTCATTCGGTAACAATTCAGAATTCGCGTTTCATTCAAACGTCTTAAATAATAAATGCATTTATATCGGACGAAGCGAAGTGTTTTTTCTCAACTTCCGCTATGAGAAAATGAACAAATCATTCAGATAACAAAATCACTTTCGTTACTCCGTCTTCTCTCATTTCTTACAATTGCAAATGACATCGTGTCGCAAAAAATACATGGAATTAATCGAGGAAAACTGTGAAATACAAAGAATCTTCTTGTTTCATGATTATTTATTGATAAATAAATGTTTAAATCTTTTTATAATGCATTATAAATCTGTTAAAAATCATATCAATGTATCATTATAAAAAAAATTATAAAAATGTACTTTCAATTTCATTACATAATATTAGAAATTATACGTAATGAGTATAATTAATGTACAATACATTAAACAATAAGAGGAAAACAATAAATTATTAATATTATTTATTAAGAATTAGCTTTCTCTATAACGCGGATAAAAAATTTTGACATAAAATTTCATAGAATAATTGAATTGTTTTGAATTTTTTCTGAATATAAATATTTATTTAATTATATGAATCAATTAAATCAATATAATCTTATTGAACAAAATTAATAAAATTCTTAAATAATTAATTTAATGTAATAAAACTATTCGATGTATTTGTAGCAAGATGGGAAATTAAAAACTCGTCGTCATTGGATAAATTTCTTAAATAAATATCTTAGAAAATAAGTGAATATTGTAAATAACGAATAAATGAGTGCGGAGGAGTAAATACGATATTATCCAATACGCCTACGATATTTACATTTCCAATATACCCGCTCTTAATCATATAAAATGACCATCCCATTTAAGTGACGTTATACGTAAATCAACTTTTTATTTTTATTTTGTCTTAAATGTAAACAATAAACAATATTACACGGTTTAAAGTAATTTATACTGAATTAAAACTTAAAACTCGATTTGTCTCATATTTAATTTTATTTGCTAAAATGTCAGAAAAGTGCAAGTATTGACAAAAGTATAGAGGTTTGATGTTGCTTTATTTTGATATTGCAATTTTTATTTCAAGAAATCTATGCTGCACATTTTTTTAATTCGTACCTCTGATTGTATCAGCTACGTGACCACTGAAATTAAAAATAATAAATATTGAAATATCCAAGCTTAAGAAAAAGAATGGAATATGAATATGTTTATTATTTCCATGCTTAAAAGCAATTGAAGCCATGTATTTACTTATTATAAAGATTAATTTTTTTTCAAGAAAATTCTTATTAGTATCATTACGCTTGGTTATTTTTTTTTGTTATTGTTTTTTTTTTTTTTTTTTTTTTAATACTCTTAATTCAAATTGCTTATATTCAGCAAAGGAAAATGAGGAATCACTCAACGATCATATTCATTCAAATACAAGTTTAATTTAATGTAATTTAATTTAATTTACAAATTATTACAAATTATATTGTTTAAACGTCATTTTTACAATGAATCAATTAAATTAATTATGATAAGAACTCTATAGAATTGTAACCACAGAGCGAGAATTAGAACATATTAAATAAAAAAAGATAATGAAATTATTATAGCAGAAGAAATTCATGAATTCTAAATGAAGAATTATTCATTTGATTATTGAAAATACAAATTAAAAAACTTGTCAAATATATTATACAAACACAAACAAACACACACACACACATATGTATATATATATATATATTTCTAATTAGAACAACATAGAAAATAGAAAAACAAACCGAATTCCTTTCAATTGTTAATTTTCATTGAAGAGTGGACTTTTTATTGTGATACAATAATGGAAAATGTGATTCATAAATTTGTTTTATAAAATGACACGCGAGAATGAAAATAAAGGTTTACCGAGTCAATGACACTTAAATTTTATTTATATTTTCTTTCGGCATTCTGTTAATATTTATTCAATAGATTTTTAATGATGTATATTGGACACAATCAACATTATCGTCAATATTATTCTCGAATTCTTTCGATATCTATTTTTATTTGTGATATTTTTTTTTTTTTTTTTTGTTAATTTAACCTACACATTTAAATTCACATTGTTAATTAAGTTCAATATCGAAAAATAAACAATTAGAATAAATGTTTTCTTTGTAAATAAAAATATATGTAACAGTAATATTATGCAAATGTACAATTATTCCGTGTAATGGAATAAATAAAGGAATTTATTAGTATCGTATTACGGTAAGTTTAGGAATTTAGTATAATTTAGAATAATGGACATTTAATAACGAATACGATTATTTGTAGAAAAATACAAAACAAAACAAAAAATCACGTAAAAATAAATTTTTCTAAAAATTTTCTTCTTGTTCTTATGACTGTTTTTTATCTTGGATCTTCGTTTCCGACTTCAAGGTCAAAGTTCAATGCGGTAATTTCTTCAATGTGCACGTAGTATGGTAAGCTTTTCCAAAACAATTAAGCCACTTTCGCCTTTGGTTCCAGAGCTCGGATGCATGAAATTTATGAATGTCGATGAAGAAACACCGACGGCATTTCTTTCTCTTGATCCATAGTTGTGATATCTGGTAAATATCATGAAGGATCGATAGGTAGACGAAGACAGATAATAGAAGTAAAGAGACAAAGGCATAAAATGGAGAGTGCGCGTGTGAATGTATTGGTCCAATGGGTAGTAAATGGCAAACGCGAAGATTGTGAAGGTTAACAAAGTGATAAACTAACTTAATAAAGCATTGAAGTAACTAATTTAACATTAGCAGCAATAGAAAACTACATTTCATAAACTGTCTTGACTAATCTTCACGTCTTCAATGAAGATCATATGGACATTAATAAACTTTATATTATTGACGTTCGTATTAGATATTTCAGTATGTGAGATTGAAAAATTTAAAGGAGTCGGAAGTCTACACGAAAACGATGATTTATCTCCAATACCTATTCCCAGATATTCCAATTTACCTGAAAATGCCAATATTACCAATAATTATAAATTTTACGTATACGGTCAATCAGCGAACGAAGACAATGATTACATTGACTTTAACACTCAACAAGATAAGCTAGACTTTCTGATTCCTTCTAAGTAAAGATAATTTTTATATTTCACGAAAAAGTATAATGTTTTATATTTAGTTAACGTTCAGATTTAAATATGTTACTTCTACTTATTTTCTACTTGTTAAGTAGGAAAAAAATATTTCTAATATATATATATATATAGATTATTAATCTGTTAAATTATATTGTAAAAGCAAGTATTCATATAAAATAAAATTTTTCAGATAAAAAAAATATCCTTCGAAAAATGCCAGCTTAATAAATTAATTAGAAAGCTAATGCGGATCGATTAAAATGTACATTATAATATTATAATATTATTACAGTAGATCCAAGCATATTTAATATAACGAATTTTTTATGTTAAACTCCCTATAAGTTAAAAAATTACAAAAAATAATACGAATAAAAAAAAGAATAGTAATAACAATGATGTACTCGGATTATTTGAAAGAAATGTTAAAATTATAAATTTTAACTCTTATCTTTTTTAAGCGTCTATTATTTTATTTTACTGTCACTTATAGTATTATCTCTCTTTATTCCTGAATTTCTTTTATAAATTACCGGTTCGTATTATTATAAAGTTAATCCAATGAAATAATTATGTAAAAAATTTCAATTGTACCACGTGTAATATATATATATATATATGTATTTGTTAGTATACAGTCAGTTTATAGGGTTTATTCAGGCAAAATGAAGCATCGCTATTTTCTACTATAAATAAGGGGAAAATTTTTTAAATTTTAGAATTCAATCCATAGATAATTCGAGTAACATTTCACCGCTAAGTAAATCAAAGAGGAATACAAGGGAAGTCGCTCGAATTACTTCAAGTCGGATTCGCAGTAAGTAGTCGCAATAAGTTGGCACGGGCCTCGATCGTATATTAATCGTTATATTCATTCGTTGTTTTATGACGTCAGCTAGAGAAGCCCAGTATTCAGCGCCGAGCTCGTATCCTTCCTACTCAGCCCCGTCAACGTTTTCAACGGCAGAAACGAATTCTCGATCGTCGGCGGACCAAACCTCGTACCCACAAACCCCTCTGGTTATTTATCCAATGCAAAATTCTATGACTACTTCGAATTCAATATCAGTAGCAACGCAAACTCCGAGCCATCAATATACCAATCAATACTATAATAATATGGGAAGTTCACAGCCTACGTATGCCTCATCGTATCAATCTTTAGCTCATGGACAATACGCGTACGCTTTGCCCAGTGAAGCATACCATACCGGATCGCCACTATCTAATTATTATTCTCAAACCTATACAATGCCATCTTCGACGGTATATTCTATTAATGCAACTGCTTATCCAATTATGCCATCAGTATCCGCCGTATCGTCAGCTCCAGTCCCAGCATCATCGCAAACGTCGTCACCGATTCAAGCGTCCGCAGCTTGTCCGCGCGTAAATCCTGCTTCTAATTCTAAGCAAGCTCCACCGGACAGTACAATTTATAGTAAGATTAAAACTATATCAGCCTCAGTACCAAAGAGGACATCTTCACTTGGCGCGAATACACCCTGCGATGAAATTTCTGGTATGAATTGACGTTTATAAATTGTTCTTATAGATTTATAATCTTCATTGACATTTTATGTGAGTAAACTATTGATTAGAGAACCAGATAACCATATTTTATATTTCTACATTATACTTACAAATATCTATGTCGAAAGCTTATATTTGTACTTAGAATTTAATTTAAAGAAATTTAAATTATTCGGCTTACTTTGCATACAATTTATTTATAATTTATAATACAGTCTTTCACGAATCGTCTATATATTTTACATAACAAAGATTTAATTAATTCTTTCAAGAATGTATGTAAGTGTAAATTTTATATTTGGATATTATTAATTCATATTTGCTTAATATCCTCGCCTGCATGTCGCTAAGTTGTTAATAACCATTCATATCATTAGTATTATTCACACAATCCATGTATTTGTGAAACCTGTGAAATTTTTTACGGAAACATTTATGTACTAAAATTTTTGGGAATTTAAATAACATTATATTGCAACGCACGAAAGTTAATATAAAAGTACTTTAATTTAAAGTAATTTAATCTGTATTTTATTAGCTGCACTTGATTAAATCGAGATTTGAATTTATATGCACTTTATATGCAGATACGGAAATTATTAATCCAGATCAAATAAAACATCGAGCGACAATACCGGCTGATCCAGCATCCATTTCTCTTGCCTATGAAAGTTTATTAAAAAATTCTCAAAGCAAAAAGTACGTATCCGAGGACCGTTTGGCCTTCGGTCATCGACAAAGCCCATCCAATGATCGAAGCACTAAGGATATTTCGAGAGTAGCTGAGGAAAAGCTCCTCATTGTCGATAAGCCAATCATCGAATTCAATCCGTCTACTATTTCCGGAGAACTGATACGTACAGATCATGAAAAAACAGATTTATTGACCACTTGCGATAAGTAAGACAATCCTTTTATGTATCATTTTTCTATTTTTTTTTTTTTTTTTTATATATCCGAAAGGATTGTAATTGTATAATGATAACAACGGAACTCAAATGTACAAAGTATCGTTTCAAATTTTACAAAAATGACATTAACTGACAGCGTCAACTTAATAAAATATAATAATAGATTATCTAGTAAAGAAAATACTCGTTAATTATTATATAAAAATATAGGTTACAATGTTTTAATGATTAACAAATTTGTTACAAGAGTTATTGTTATTATATATCCGAACTAAGATTGATTTTTATTCGTACTGTTAACAAAATCGAATTTCATATTATAAAAAAAGATTGCAATCATTTAAATGCCTATAAATAAATAATAAATTTTAGTTGTCATCTTCAATATTTATAGGGAAATTTTGTATAAAAAAGGCACATATTTGTAATATTCATCATTATCCATCTTACGCATTGTAAATATTTTCAATATAAAAAAATTATTAGGCAAAAAAGTCAAGAGAGACGCGACGCGATATCAGAAAAGTGACTCGTTTCTGTCTTTTTACGCCAAATTCATTCATTTAAACTTAGAAATTTTTGAAATGAAACTACCAACTTTATTTATTGATTGATTTATTAATATATTTGACTCTATTGCAATTTCTCTTGTAATATTATATTGAAAATTATATTGAAAATGCTTTCAAACATTTGACGAAGGTTTAAGATTTAAATAAATGTTTAATATTACTATAATATTTATTTCTATTCGCGCATCTGTCGATCAACTTTTAATTAAGCTTCGGTCCAATTATAATTTGAAATTGAAGCGAATGGTAAAAAAAAAATATATATATATATATATATAGAGAGAGAGAGAGAGAGAGAGAGACAAAGTACATTTACAATAACTTCCGTTATACGTAATACGCAATCGATATAGTCCTCCTAGATATTCATAAAATAACGATGAGATTATTTTATCAGAAATTTACTTATAAATTTCATTTTATTCTGTGTCGACAGGCCGACATCGATGCCCTTACAGAAAAATGTTCCTACAATAATGGATGATGATTCGAGCGAAGCTTCTATGCCGCAAATGAGTTGCTTATCGAAGGAGCTGATGGAAACGAAGCTTAAGCAAAGGATGCCTCATAATTTCTTAAGAACTATCATTAGGCGTAAGCTTCAGAGACTCATGAACTTGAAAAGAAACCTTGCTCGCACAAAGGAAAATGTGAAAAATTTTTTTTTAACGAAAAGACATAAGCGAAGACAAATGCGACTTCAGCGACTTCAGCGACTATGGCGAATTTAATGGCCACGTGAATCACGAGGATTCCAATAATAATAATAATAATAATAATAATAATAATAATAATATGTCGAAATCAGTACCATCGCAAGTTCTTGTGTACGCGAATAATTAAAATTCCAATGAATCAGTTATTAAAAGCGGAACACTTCAGCAGATTATTAACACCCATATTTATTATTATACAATTGGCTCGCGCGAGAAAAATGTTTCCATCGCTTTTTCGATAAAGCAGCAAAAATTATAAATTTAAGACGATTTTAAATTAAATATAAACAAAAACAAAACAAAAAAATACATAAGAAAAGTTATTAATTTTATAAATTCAACAAATCTAAGTCTTTTGCTATTCTTCCTTTTAGAATTTCAAATACGCATTGAAAATAATCTGAAATTTCAAATTACTTTTACAATTACAAAATTATTTTTATTACCTTTAAATTTGTTTAAGCACCAACTCTTCCCTATACTTGTCATATTGTATCTCTTCGATCAAAAATGATATCTCAAGAAAACTTTACGAAAAATTTTATTGAAATTCTTATTACATTTGCGTAGCTTATATATCATACATTTTATACATAAAAGTATTACTATTACAAATCCTGTTTCAAAAATACTGGATTATATTAAAGTATCACGTTTACTAAGTAAAGTAAATATAATAATTTTAAATTATTATAATTTTAAATGTGATAACGTGGTACTTTCATTTAAGAATTTCATAAATAGTTAAGAAGTGTATTCCAAGGATTAAGTTATTTTGATACAAAGTACTTTAATAGCCTTTCGATCTATTTTAAACCTTATAGCAAATGAAATTTATAAAGATAAATACAAAATGGGCAGATTTTGTAAACTAAGCTTCGAAAGAGCATTTAAAATTACTATAAACTAAGAACTTTACTTTTACGTTACATTCATATTTTATAAAATATTTCGTTATTTATTTGACGTTAGGCGCAAAGCGTATATTTTAAAAGAAAATTTGTTTTATTAAACGCCTGCAAATATATAACAATACCTAAAGAATGATATTTTATTACCTTTATTACTTTCAAATTACCTGCTATATCTTTTAAAATTTTGACTTCTTATTTTCCGTATAATCCTAAGCATAAGTTTTTTTTTTACAAATATTTAAGAATTTAAGTATCTGTCGATAATATCTTACCGATTAACGACCTTCAAATAATTTTTAATGAACTAAAACTTCAAAATTCTATTGGTTTGCGTACATTTGTCCTATGAATATTCTTTTATTTATTGCATTATCAATGTAAGTGAAATTCGATATATTGGCCATACTGGTTAAAGGGGGAGAAGATCTGCCAATGTCGTGCTAATATTGGAAAATAGAAAAACTCTATGTAAAATGAAAATTGCTCCGTACGACCTGGGGAACCTTTGAAATCAGACTTTGATGTCAGTGTGTTTGGAGTTGGGATTTATAAGCTATCGCTACTTCCGTCTTTAAAGCTCGGCCGTCGGCACGTCGTAAAAACGTTCGTAAGTCGCTGAGCAAAAAGAGTATTAAAAAAAAAAAAAAAAATAAAAAAAAATAAAAAAAGAAAGAAAAAAGAAAGAAAGAAAGAAATGTAAACGAACGCGAAGAGAGACCATATGTTACGAAGCGTTTTCTTATATTACACCCTCGCACCAAGCCATATACAAGTATCGGTGTCTAGCATTGTATGAAAATTGCTTTAATATATAACTTATTGCCAGTTATCCGCAACTACGTCGACTCGAACCGTGTTTCTATTCTACTTTCCTTTCTTTTCCATTAAGAGTTCTACAAAAAAAAGAAAAAGGAAAAAAAAACAATAAATAAATAAATAAATAAATAAATAAAATATTCTTATCAGCGAATATTTGAAATGGCATCATTGAATTTGATCGTACAGTTAGTTGTAAAATTGTATTGCACGTAATTCATAATGAATGTCGTTTACCTTTCAATTTTTTTCTTTCCTTTTTTGTCTTCTTTTTTTTCTTCTTCTTATTCAATATTGAATAATATTTATTTCATCAATAAGTCCTTCAATTTTAAGGCATTCTTTCGGTCAAAGTTAATTTTATTATCAGAACATGTTATATTTATAAAATAAATATTTGCCAATTGACTCAATCAAACATTCAAATTAATTGGATATTAAGTAAACTGATAATAATAACAACAATTCTATTAGATGAGATTAGAAGCTTTAGAGGTATCGTATAAACGAAATGATTTGGTATTCAATTCATTAATTGTTAAATTTGTATTTTTAGTAATAAAACTTGCGTTTTACAGTGCGCATATACTAAAATTAGCTGAGCAGTTAATATTTGTGTTAATATTAAATACGTCCCATGTCAATGTAATTCTTACTATTTGCATCAAGTTCGCTTGGAACGAATAATTTATTGGTAAAAGCTTATTTTCAGACAAAAGTTTCATTCGCACACCAGATTTACTATTGAATTAACTAATAAATATTTGATGAAGTACAATTATTTTATATACCGATTAAATGTATAAATGATAATAAAGTATTGCATTTGACAAGAGTAAATGTTACCACTATTACTATTTCATTGGCGTTTCGGTTGAAAAATGCTCGATAGCCAATAAAAAATATTGGCAATCCTACAAAGAAATTTTATTTTCTATCGTAAATGTTCTTCCGATCTCGTTGGCCTTACGGAAGTCATAAGAATATTCAAAATTTAAAGATTAAAATTTAAAAACTACTATAAGTTTTGTTTTGAAACTCCGTGCTTATATTTAGAACGAAGAAGGGAATTTCCTTTAAAAAAAAATTAAGTTAATGTTATAAATATATAAAGGGTTACGAATTCTTAAAAAAAAAAATAATAATAATAATAATAATAATAACTAGGAAACCTTGGTTTATTAAATTTAACGTATGAAAAAAGCTATGATGTTCAATTAAATATTTGAGAAAACTTTTTTTGAAATATAAAATAAATAAATTGTATACAGTATGAAATAGTAAAAAAAATCAATACTAATCACATATTTAATTAATAATACATATATACTCAATAACAATAAACTGTATTACTATTTCAAAATATAACTAGATTTGAGCACTTATATAATTCTTTTATAGGAAATGAATTATCATAGACAGAATATGATATAATAATATTATCAATAGGTATTATAATGGAAATAACTATTTATACAGACGTAAAAATTAAATACAAAGTAATTAATTTAAAAGCGTTTGGCTTCCCTGAAGGATTCATTTATACTCGAAAAGAATGTACAGCATAAAAAAGTTCGTAAATGAATAAATATGTATATATATATATATATATGAACCCGCATCTGTACATAAAAATGTTAAATTAAAGCAAACGGAAATAATTCTGTTATGAGTATTTATTTCATACAGCGTATGAATGTTATGACTTTCATGATTAGCGTTTACCAACATTGCTTTTAAACAAGATCTTAATCAATTATTATTTACAACATGTTTGGTATGCTAGATAAAAACAATTTATTTATAATTGATACGAGTTTACAAGAAATATTTACATTATTACGATTAATTCTATTCATTGTGTCACAAATTTACGATTAACGATACATTAGTCTGTCGATAAATTGACTTCGTGTTCCAAATATTTGATATGATACTCTTTACTGATTAAATGAATACCAAAAATTAAACTAAACATACATATTTCTGTGTGTGTGTGTGTGTGTGTGTGTAATATCGCAAATGAAATTGTTAAAATTTATGCATTTGTTTGAAAATAGATCAATACTTTTACTTTTGTGAATTCCATTCTTTTTTTTAAACAATTAATTTTATGCAATAAATAAATATTTTATACTACGACTTATTGATAAGTGCTTACCGCATTGTATAATCTATCATATTTTTCAGAATGATTTTTATACAATATCACAACATATTACATTTATTAATGCACGATAGTTTATAATTATTTATTAAATAATAATATTATATAAAAAAATTGTCACTATAAGATTCATTTCGATTTTTGCCTTAAAATAAGGAGTTTTATCGGTTAATGGTTAAAATAATAATATAAACAATGTGCTACAGAATGAAAAAAGATATTTTACTTTTTCGTAATTTACCCTAATTAATTTCATTAAGTCTAATTAACAAATCAGAGAAGTATTTATTAAAATCAAGGTAAAGTAACGATTTATATGTTAATTTCAACTGTCGAGAAGATAAAAATTCTAAAATTTGAAATGGAAAATATAGTTGAATATACATACATATATATATATACAGTTACATTATATATAATTGTTGCTAATAATTTCTATTTTAAGATAAAATCTGATAAAAGCTTTATTTCCAATATGTTTATACCAATATTATGAAATATAATATTATTTAGTTGAATAATATATTACAGAGTCTGTAATTAAGTATATATATATATATATGTATATGTATAAATTAGTTTTAAAGTTACTTTGTCTTCGAATGTTCTACAAATGAAAGCAATCATGCTTAGTATTAAATAAACGAATGCCGATGCATACAAGTGCAATACAGGCAGAGCAAATTTATATTTCAATGAGATTCTCTGTACAAGGTGGGAGGAAAGACATCGGTACCGGTAGATTCATTGAAGTCAACAAGGAAAAGAGACGAAAACTGAGCTAAACAAGCATCATGACACCAGACGACGCGTGCGAGGAGGATAAAAAATGTTAAACAGGAAATGCGTTAGCCTGAGAAACGTGTTGAGCGCTTACGCCTCCATGCCAGGGTCGCATCGTGACTGCAGCCAGATTTCGTCTTGATGATTGCTTTCAGTTTAAAGTATTATCAAAAAAGGAAGGGAAAAATGAGTATATAAAAACGCGGAGTACAGGCAATGAGTACAAGCAGTCGCGGCATCAACCCAAGGATGTCGCTTGCACTGCGAGGTGTATGCCTCGCATTGGCATTAGCCACCGTTCTTTCGACTCAGGGATGCTGCGCTTATCATCTTCCCGCATGCGATGATGAACTCGAAATTCCTTATAAAATTGAGGTAAGATTTAGGATTTAATTAGGTCTCGTGTGAATCATCTTGGCCTCCTCTCCAATAATGCCTTTTATTCCTCGCCCGTCACATTCCATTACCTTTTTCGATGCCTCCGAATCATCAGATTCCTATTATCTCCTCGTCATTTATTCATTATAATGGACATTACAATACTCGAGGGGGAACGTGTGAAAAGCATTACAAATATATTAATCGTTTGATTAGATTCCTTCGCCAAAGCCAAGGTTCATCCCAATATTCAGACAGTCAGCTCAACTGCCACCTGAAAGTTATAGTGGTTCGTCTTACGATGATGACTGTGAAGACCAATTGGGCGGTGTAACTCTATATTCGCCTCCGAGCCCTGTTTATGGACCACCGCCTAGTCCGATGTAAGACGCCAATGCTCAAGCATTGGATTACGAACATTTTCAATCCAAGCGTCATTCAAATCATTAGAAGAGATTTCAATCCTCAATTAATTACGATTAATTTAGACCAATATAACATCATTGCATAGAGCTCATGTAACGTCATTTTTATATTTTTAATGAAAAGTAATTGGTAAAGCTTGGGCGATAATAACATTGCGCAACTTGTAATTGCAGAGACTAACCGACATCAACGTCAAATAATTAAATCCTCATCAAAGCTTAACCTCCAATTATAATCCATACAGCTACGTGAGTCCACCCCCGGTATACACGGTACCTCCACCACCGCCACCACCACCACCACCACCCCACCCCACCGCGCCGCCGACTCAACTGTGTGTCCTGCCACCCCCGCCACCCCCGCCACCGACGGTATACTTACCTCCACCACCACCGCCGCCTCCGCCACCGCCGCCGCCGCCAGTATACATAACACCGCCACCGCCACCTCCTCCTCCTCCACCACCTCCTCCAGTATATTACGTTCCACCACCACCACCACCACCGCCGCCGCCACCTCCTCCACCGCCGCCACCACCACCACCGCCTCCACCTCAAGTAATCATAACTCCACCTCCACCACCGCCGCCGCCGCCACCTCCACCACCGACACCGCCGTTCGCAACCGCAACCACCACCACCACCGCCGCCACCGTCGCCGCCAGCGTGGTATATCTGGACCTCCACCACCACCCCCGGCATACATTTGCCCACCACCCTCCGCCACCCCCGCCACCACCTCCACCGCCACCGGTATACATAACGCCACCACCACCACCGCCTCCACCACCGCCGCCGCCGCCAGTATATTTGTTACCGCCTCCACCTCCACCGCCGCCACCACCGCCGCCTCCACCACCGCCACCACCACCACCACCACCGACAGTCGTTTACGGCCCTCCACCACCACCACCTGTCTACATAACACCACCACCGCCGCCGCCGCCACCTCCTCCACCACCACCGGTATATCTATTACCACCTCCACCACCACCACCCCCTCCGCCACCGCCACCGCCACCACCGACTGTTGTTTATGGACCTCCTCCACCACCGCCTGTCTACTACTTACCACCACCACCAGCGCCACCACCACCACCGCCACCGCCGCCACCTCCACCCCCACCACCAAGGGTAGTCTACGGTCCACCACCTCCACCCCCTGTGTACATAACTCCGCCACCACCGCCGCCACCGCCGCCTCCTCCACCACCGGTTTACATTACACCACCACCACCTCCACCTCCACCACCGCCGCCTCCGCCAGTGTACATTACACCACCTCCTCCACCACCTCCACCACCACCGCCTCCACCGGTATACATTACACCACCGCCTCCGCCACCGCCTCCACCGCCGCCACCACCACCTCCCCCGCCGGTATACATTACACCTCCACCTCCTCCCCCACCACCGCCGCCGCCGCCCCCAGTATACATAACGCCACCACCGCCGCCACCACCACCTCCACCACCACCGCCGTCTACGTCACTGTGTATCTCTTCTCCGCCATCGCCACCACCCCCAGCACCAGTATATATGGCTCCACGACCGCCATCAGTTAGACGACCGGTATTCATTCTACCGCCTACTCCAAAACGCGTTAACAGACCCGTATGCAAAATTCATACCATTCCCGACTGCGATTGCAACAATTATTAAGAATGAAAATCTCTCGTTTTTAACAGGATATTAGTCATTACATAATTTATATATATATATTTATTTATTTATTTATTTATTTATTTATTTATTTTGTCATGATATTTCCTGTTGAAAGTTATGTATTCTGTATTGAAAGTTGTAAATTATGTTCTATATTTATTTTAAATAATAATAAATTACTGTTATTTTCATCAAAATAATATTTTAAATAAATTGCCATGAAAATTAAAATTCCTCTATTTTTTCATTACTCGTTTTGTACTGCACCATTGCATTATATTATTATTAATTATCGCTTATGCACAATAACATTTTTTATCAAAAATTTTTTTTAAATTACAGTAATACTATCTTAATATAATATATTTTATTAGATTATTAAGTTTTTATAATCAAATCTTGTTAAGAAAGTATTTGTCTCTGTTAATAATATTATATCACATTCTAAATAATAATTACTAATTATGTTATTTTTATTAGATAATCTGTAATTTTCTTATCTGTGATATATTTGTGAAAATACATTATGTAAGTAATATTTTACATCAAATGTATATTTCTAAAACTATTGCGGCTAACCCGAATTAAATTTTTAATAAATACTACTTTCTTTTACTAACTCTTTAAATATATGTACTTAAAGACTTTTCTTAACATATATTCTATCGAATATATTCGAAAGTATTATTAATCAATAACTATTAATAACTCTTACTTAAACTTTACTAAGTATTGTAAAATTTATTCAAATTTTTCTGCTATATATATATATATATAAATTGTTTAAATAAATCAAAAACTGATTCTACACCAATGAGACTGAAGAAATACATGTTGGGCCAATCGGGACATTGATTTGTAATTTGTAGAATTTTTTTATTATTAATATTGTATAAATACAAATAATTATATTATATTTTTATTGTGAATAGATTGCAAGATAAAATATTATTTAGAAATAATAGGTAAATAACAATTTCTTTAAATTTAGTAAAACTATAGATTTGCAAACATTTGCAAATTTATATTAAACTCTTCCACCAATCGCATCTTCTTTATTTCTTTTTTTTAGAACGATCCTACTCTTTATAAAACATATTATGTATGAGTTAACAGTCAAATAAAATAGATATATCATAAATGGATAATTATTAAAGACAATTATTATATTTTATTGTAATCCATAATTTTAATTTATCTTGGTACAATATAAAGAAAGTAATTTATTATTAATAATTAAATTATTACTATATAATAAACTGAACGTGAATAAACTTAACTGAGAATAAACCTAACGGTTACAATATATACATACTACGTTACAAAGTAATTTTTCTAATAATTATATTGTATCATAATTTATTCTGATTCATAAATAATGGCTTCTTAATAAAATCGATTTATCAATATTACTACAATACATTCATGAAATAATGTTTCTGTATTTACTTGAAGTATCTGTGAAAAAAAGTGATTTTCTTTGTTTAATTATAGAACTAATATTTTTATAAAATATTTATATTTGAAAAGTTAATCATTGATAATAAGCTACTAGAACTTCAATCTTTCAGTAATGTTATTAAAAAACAAAAGAGCATAGAGAATATTGTAAAACTGCCAATTATAATTTTAAATATGATTTAACATAATAATAATTACAAATAATTAAATATATACGAAATTTATGTTATTAAATTATATATAAAAAATAATTCAATTAAATGATTTTTTTATAAACAAATGAAATTAATATATAGTTAAATATTAAATGAATGATTTTATTCGTGTATAATTGTAAATGAATTAATTTTTATTTGTATTAAGACGTTTATCTGTAATTATGATTAATAAATTATTCAATTTAGTTTTAAAAATTTTTTATGCCGTATACAGCAGCTTATGATAATTAGTGATAATTTATAATTTATTTTGATGTGTCATACGCAAAACTTGAATATTCCAAATCAAGAACGAAGATTATAGATATAACTTTGCATTTTATGAATTTAAAGAATAATGTACGAGGATATTTTTCTTATATTTTAAAAATCAACGTACGTACGAATATAGGTTATCGAATAATTTTATTGAAAAAAACTAAAAACTAAATATACCATGACTTTTAGCGAATTATTTTGTCTAAAAAAATTTAAGGATTAATGTAATAACAATATTAATTAGCTTAATTAATAATTTTGTTTTCATAAAGTTCTTTTTCATAGATATTACTAAGCATAAATTTTCTTAAAACACATTTATTATTATTTTTTCATTTTTTTTTTTTATCAGTTCTACTTATTCTGTAAGAAAGTAATACTTAAATCAAGTAAATTCTACTATTATTGTATATTTTTGTATTTATAATATTTTATTATTGTATCGGTTGTTTTACTGAAAGGTATTCAGAATAAAAAAAAAATTAAGAACCATCGATAAAATATTTCATTTGATACTTTCTTTTTAAATTATAAACAAACAGCTGACAAAAATAAATTATTTATTCGTCAATTTATATTCAATTTTTAAACGTTAGAAAAATTTGTTTCTTAATAATTTGAATGTATATATAAAACATTTACTTTTTTTTTAAATAAATCATTTTTTTTTGGAAATAATGTCACTGCCTTTGTTTTTAACAAAGTAATCAGTAGTAAGCATACGAAATTCAAATTTCTAGATATTATATTTAACATTTCGAACTCAACACGTTTTTCAATGTATAGCATTGAATGGAATACAATTCTATAATCTTATTTTGTATTATGATCGGATTAAAGTTCGTTAAAAAGTAAGAATGCTCATAACTGAATAAAATTTTATTAAATACAGTTTATAAATATTAATCTGAACGATGTGTAAATATCCAAAATTTCTACCCAAATAAATGTAATTTCAGTTATACATAAATCTGTTAGACTTTCTAAAACGTAAGTAACAAATACATTTTTTTTTTAGAATTATTTACATTCATGCGAATTAATGTGTACACATTAATAAAATGATAATTTATTATCAATATTATAATTTATAAATTTCTTACAAATATATAACAAATTTTTATTGAACGGGCATTATTTCTATTTGTTTATTCATTATTTTGTATATATATATATGTACGAGTACTTATGTAGAGGCACAGATTTTGTTTTCATATGCATAATATGAAAAAGTTATTACAAAAAATAAAAAATTGTCTGACACTTAAAGCTTTTAAAAATATTTTAGTGAAGTTATAAAATTTTTTTTTAATTTTTCTCACTTTTTATTTGTATAGAATTTTTACTTTGCTACGTATGATGCAAAAATATATTATAAATAAATATTAAACATCGTACATTTATTCTAACGCAGTGAACAAAATATAATAATCATACATAGTCATGCAGAAGTATTTCGTTTTAAATAGTAATTAGATATTGTCATATAAATGACATTGAAAATCAAGTAGTCAGTTATTATATAAATATTTATTAGATAAGTAATAAAAATACAATTTAAAAAAAATATAAATTACTCATTTTCCATACTGTATTTTAATATCCATTTTATTTGACGCTTTGTATAAATAAATTATATATATATAATCAATGTATTTAGAGACACGTGAATAAAATTGATTTCCTAACAATTATGTGTAAAACTAAATTCAAATCTTGACAATCAATTGCTTGTTTCACTTAATTTTACTTTTTAAGCAAAATCATATCCTCGTCATTACGAATCGTATTAATTCAGTCGCCCGAATTACGAAATTTCAAGGTACACTTTAAATATAAAATACAATTAAAATAATATGATGTTATAATTATTAACATTAAGTAAAATTATATTATATAAAATAAATATAATATTTAATTATAATATTTAATTTTGGATTCTTATAATTTCATATCGAACCTAATAATTAAGTTGAATATTTAAGACATAATAATATAGATCTGTATTAGTTAAGCAATGCTTTTAATTAGCTTATGAGAAAGAATGGAAATCGAATTAAGCATTGACCAATCGGATATTAAATTTAACACCTCATTTAAAGAAAACTACCTGATTGAGCTGATTTTAACCAGGTCAAGTATTTTACGGATAAGAAGATTCTTACTTAAATAAGTCGTTTACATATATCTATATATATATATATACAAATATGCGTATGTACAATTTTAGATATCCTCTTATGCGTTCGAATACTTATTTTAAGTAAAATGTAATCTTACTATAAATTCTATACTATATATATATATATGGATAATTATAAGGAATTTGGATTAAGGAATCCCTAATGAAAGAAATTGAATTCTGGATTCAGCTTTGGAAATTTCATTTATTGTGATTTTAAAATACATTAGATTTAGTTTCATCAAATTTTCTAGACGCGACGTGAAAAAGTGTCGAATTTTACAATATTTTGATAAAATTAATATTGCGATGAATTGGAGTATTACAATGAATGTTTTATGTAATTTTATGTACGACATTGGATTTGTAAATTGATTGTAGAATCGAAGAAATTGTTGCATTACTTAAATTAATTCTCAAATTGAATAAAGTCTAGCGGGATTCGAATTTCGTAATAAGTGAATCTAGTGAAATTATTTTGTTGATGCCAGGTAAATTCACAAATAATATTGCGCATAAAAAAAAAAATACATTGTACCGTTTATTAAGCGGTATGCCGCTCGATTACTTTCGATCATTATATAAAAATAACAAATTACTGTAAACAAAATGTACGAAATAAAAAAGAAGAAAAAAAAGAGAGAGAAATTTGTAATATATCGAACACACAAATGAAAAAGTAATGCGGAAATTTATAGATTTGTTTAAATACTGATAAAAAGACCTTCATCTGAGTGAAATCCATGTGCGATGATTGCAGATGAGTATATTCATCAAATTTATAATCAGTTTATATATTATTATCGTAATAATCACTTGCCGATGTTGTCGAACGAATGCACGTCCCGCGTGACATATCTGCTTCCTATCTAAAACTATATTAAGTATATAAAGAAAGGACATTTTTAAAAAATAAGTCTCCTCTGTTCGACGATGAGGAATTTCAAATCATCATTAAAAAATCTCATCGGCATAGCTCTCGTATACTCCTTAGTATGGCATATTTGTGACGCATATCCAAATGGCAGGGATTACAGCAAACCGAGTCACCTGAGACGCAGAAGGGATGTTAGCCAGGCAAATAACGAGAGGGACGCCACCCCCGCCCATTTACTTCATGAACTTCATTATCCGTTAGTTGAGAAAACCGCCCCTCAAACATGGCATCTCACGAAAAGACAAGTAAGCACTTCTGAGAACAAACTAAAACCCGTAGATACAAGGGAAATCGGGAGAACTTTTTCGATCGATAACAGCTCTAACGAGGATGATAGAATTCTATCTGATAATGATTTTACGTACTTTGACGATCTTCCCGAGACTCTTGTGCATGCGATCGAGAAAGACACGAGTAGCGAATTCCAATCGAATAAGACTAACAATAATACGGAATCTAATGCGTCTTATTACAATTCTGATTATTGGAATGGTATGAGGAAGGAGTTAATTGAAGCTATTCAATCATTTTTTGGATCTCCAACGGTTAATGTTTTGCAGGTCGACCGAAACGCGACAAAGCCAAAAAGAGAATTATCCAAATCGATTGGAGGGACGAGGGGTTCGAAATCGGCTGTTAGCCAAATACTCCAACAATTCATGCCGGCAACCGCAACGCAATCGCAACAGGACGAAATGTGCAAATGCGTCGACGACGCTACAACCGAAATCCAAAATCTTCTCAATCAAATCAAAGCCGCCTGCATTAATATTAAAGACGGGCTGTCGGTAGGCCCGCCTCTGAAGGAGAACTCTACGTGCAACAATCCTGGATTTGTGGAAAGTGCGCCACTATTGATACAAAATCTTATAGAGAATCCAGAACAAATTGCGCACATACCAGAAATATTACAATCTTCGGTGCCTGCGTCGCAGATGTCAGAATCGGTCGATAAATTGAAAGATTCATTCAAGAAGATTTTCGGATTGTTAAAGAATATAAATACCGAAGCAGAGGACCCTAATTGCCAAGAAGGAGGCTACGAAACGAGTGAATCTATTGACAAAATTAAAAAGCTGGATAAAATCAATAATCTTTTGGACTCGTGGAAAGCAAAACTATCTTGCAAACACGGAAATGCTAATATTCAAAGCTGTGATAAATGTTCACTTAAGCAAGTTACGAATCCTGCATCCTTAACATCAACATTGTATCCAGCATTAGGGCAAGCTTTACCCCCAAGTGTCGCTTCACCATGTATTCCTTCAGATCTATTATCAGCGTCTCCGCCTTTTTCTACATCAATCCTAGATCCGAAATTCATTCCGGCCTTAAACGTACCAGCGACATCGGCTCAATCCCAAATTACGAATCAACAATCGATCGCAGCATTGACTCCAGCTTCTAATCAGCTAATAAACTTACCCGCACTTCCGGTATCACCATTTGCATTGGATCAGCCTCCGTCATTAAATGTGCCTTTAGTGCCAAGCTCACAACCAAGTTTATTAGTAACTTCTGGTCCGTCTTTAAGCGCATCTTTAAATTTACCATCGACTAGAACACTGGTTTCGGATACAACTTCGCCATATACTGATATAATACATTCAGACATATCTCAATCGTCTACCTCAAACGCGATGTCGACTCCGACCTCACTACTTGCAGATCCATCGATTAATCCTCCTTCGTCTTATACAACTTCGTCCACGTATGTACCGTTCTCAAATGCCGCAAATAATTTGGGCTCTAATATTCCTCCAAGTAATTCCGCTGATTTAAATAACGGATATACAAATTATCCTAGTGCTTCGGATGTATCGTCTAATAATCCTTATTTGCAAAACAATTATCCCAACCCCTCGAGTAATACAGGTACTTCGAGTAGTCCAACCGTGCTTTATAACAATCACGCATACTATCCTGATGCTTCGGATCCATCAGGTTATAAAATTATTTCCAATTACCCAACTTATTCGGAATACTCAGGTGTTACCGGAATAACCCCAGTACCCGCAAATATAAATGCAGGATTATCACCAAATCCATCAATACCATATTCGATGTACAATACTGCATCGTCATCTAGCATACCATTATCACAACCATCTGTATATTCTGATCCTACATTATCAACGGATATAACACACTTACCGCAATCCGGATTAAATTATCATCAGGCTATGGAATCTCAAGTAACGTCAAGTGGAAATGTTAAGCTTACGAAATCACAGACATTGCCGCATAAACTATCGAAGCACGAGTCGTTAAAAGAAAAGATAGGGTGGCTTTTATCCCTCATTGATTCCAAATCTATGTTAAATAAACCACAACTAAAGATACAATCAAAATCTGAACCATGTTTAACACCAGCCATCACACCACCACCCGTTCAAGTGCCAATTATTCCAGAACCAGTGGTACCATCTACACCGGATACATGTGTAGATATACCAAAACCAATAAGCGTACCGAAGACAGACACATGCATACCATATATATCAGATATACCTACTCCGATACCGGAAGTACCTATTCCACAAAAACCAGTTCAGTGTTCTGTGCCCGTACCGCAAATAATCCCACCTGTACCGGAGCCGTATTTGCCTCCGCAATCTGTCGCTTGCAATCAAACCAGCGGTGAAGAAAATAAAAAATTCATAGAATCAGAAGCCGCTAAGAAACTGAGCAAATTTAATAAGTTCTTAAATTTTCGACGAGCGAAGAGAGCTGTCGGGCCGAAGTGCATCGCCTGCCAGGAATCAAGTGCTCTGAATTACAATGACGAGAGGAATAGGGCACGATTGCAAGTACTGCAAATTAGTGTACCGCCAACGTCATCGCACGTCTGCCAACCAAAATCTACAATCCCTAATCCATTAGTTGCACCGAGATTATCTGCAAAGGCAGCATTGAACCAATTGCTCAGAAACGGTAATGCCATCAACGCACTTGGTTCGTCAACACAACGAAATCCTGTTGATCCGAATTTGTATCAGCCATATCCAGCCTCTGCTTCGGACACGTCCCGTCAGCTTCTTTACTCGAATCTACCCGAACAAAATATATATTCAGCCTCGTCTTCGGCAATAGGAGACTCCCTTAAAACATGGCAAAGCGCATATCTGAACATACAGTATTCTAATAAGCCAACGAGTCATGCTCAAAATCCGAGCTCCAACGCTAATTGGCAAAACGCATATTCCACTAATATTCCTTCGCAATACAATACTCAAAGCCCGTCTAGTTCTTGGCCAGCAGGTTACCCGCAAATCTATACGCCAGGTACGGAAAATTATGCACATTTACAAAATCAAAATCAAAGCCCTACTCCGAACGTCTATCAGAATAGTCCGCCTCAAAATAATTATCTTCCTACAGCCAATGCAAATGTAAATTTCGCTTCCGGGACTAATAATCCTTCTCTACAATTACAAAATCCGAATCTCAACATGCCCTTTCAAGATCTAAATCCTAAGGAATCCACGAAACCTCCATATATAAATATCAAGGACTATGGCCAAGAATTAAATGAACCTTCGCAAAAGAATTCGTCTCCGAATCTACTTTTAAACGCTAATATTCAAAATACAGAACAACGTGGATATTCCGATGCTCCCCCGCAAGGACAAGATCCTGCTTTACAAAATACACTTACAGATCTCCCGTGGTACAAGGGAAATCAACAGAATTCACTACAAAATACTATTTCTAATAGTTTATCGATAAATCCTACAAGTCCGGGTAGTTCTTTACAAATTCCGGGATCTACTATTTCTTCAAATGTAGGAAGTCTACAAAATAGTTTGCCAACAACGGATGGAAGTATTAATGTCCCAGCTCAAAATCAGTCTCCTCATTTGGCATCCTCCTTAGGAGCTCCAAATATTGATTCTCAAACGTCATCACTTAGTTCTTCACAACTCCCGTATCCGAATCTGCCTTCGGTAGGTGCGCCATCGATACAAGGAAATTCTAATAATCCTGCAATAGGTATAACTCCCAAATCCCCATCTGAGTCAATTAATTCTAATATTAATTCGAAAGATATAGTATCTGGCATTCCTCAAACAAGTCTTGACCCACATCTTTCTATTTCAAATGAAAACCAATATTCTCCATTATCAACTGGAAATCCTAATCCTTCTCTGCAAGCGGGAGCTCCTAATGTTTCTCCACAACCAGGACTTCCTAATGACTCTCTACAACCAGGAGCGACTAATTCTTTTCCGCAACCAGGAGCCTCTTCTAATGCTTCTCCGCAACCAGGAGTCTCTTCTAATGCTTCTCTTCAACCAGAAGCATCGAATGTTTCTCCACAATTACAAGCTACAAACGCTTATTCGCAACCAGGAGCTCCTAATGTTTCTCCACAATCAGGAGCTCCTAATCCTTCTTCTTCACTAGGGACTCCTAATGCTTCATCAGATACTACGAGTCCATATTACCAATCAAGAACTCCGGATGCTTCTACACAATCAGGTACAACGAGCCCATATTACCAATCAGGAACTACAAATCCATATTCACAACCAGGATCTACCAACCCATATTCGCCGTTAGACAATACCAACCAATATTCGCTACCAGGAACTAGCAATTCACAACCAGGATCTACAAACACATATTCGCAACCAGGAATGGGCAATGCATATTCGCAACCAGGAGTTAATACTTCTCCCCAACCAGGAGCTCCTAATGCTTCTCTACAACCTGGGGCTCCTAATGCCTCTCTGCAACCTGGAGCTCCTAATGCCTCTCTGCAACCTGGAGCTCCTAATGCTGCTCTGCAACCTGGAGCTCCTAATGCTGCTCTGCAACCAGGAACTCCTAATGCTGCTCTGCAACCAGGAACTCCTAATGCTGCTCTGCAACCAGGAGTTCCTAATACGTCTTTGCAGCTAGGAGTTCCTAATGCTTCTTTCCAACCTGGAGCTCTTAATGCTGCTCTGCAACCGGGAGCTCCTAATGCTGCTCTGCAACCTGGAGCTCCTAATGCTGCTCTACAACCAGGAGTTCCTAATACGTCTTTGCAACTAGGAGTTCCTAATGCTTCTTCACAGCCAGAAGCAAGTAGCGTTTATCAGCAACCAGGAGCCACTAATTCTTTGCAAACAAGTACTTCCACAACTCTTACGGGAAATGTAAATGTAAATAATTTATTACCTCAAAGTAGCATTCCTTCGCAATATGACATTTCCAAATCTCTTGGAGTCAATGGTAATTCTCTTGATCCCTCGCGAATACTTTCTCAAGGTGGAAATCTTCAAGGCAGTTCACCAAACGGAATTTTAAATCCTCTTTCTGGAAGTATGAATCTCCAAACTCCTTCAGGCATTTTAAGTTCTTATCACCCTCTTCGAAGCGGCCATTTAGTATCCGATCCATCTAATGCGAATCCTTCTATTTCACTTAAAAATTCAAACAATGCTTTGACGATTGGAACTCCTACTATTTCCTTGAAAGGTCAAAATCTTGACCCATCAATTGATTCGCCGCAAACTGAAAATCCCAATACTTCTTTGCAAGTTAAAAGCTCAACTAGTATCAATCAAATTCTTTTTCCTAATATCAATGTAGGAAGCGGATATTCAAGCAATTCAGACATAAGCAGCAGTGGAATAAATATTCCTCAAATTGGAATCAATAATAACGCCATTGTTAATAATCAAGAAATAAGTGGCGATAATAAAAATGTGTATAATATTCCTGGATTGAATAATGGATATAATGCCGATCTATCGAAAGGTTACCCCAGTACAAGTAGTAACAATTATCCAAATACTCTGACTCAGCTCGGTCTGAACAATATTTCACCAAACGGAAATCTTGGTATTCATTTGAATGATCCAAATATCATGGATTCTCCATCAACTGGAAATGCTGATAGTTCTTTGCAAAGTAAACAACTTTTTTCAGTAAGTCCAATAGAATTAAAAAACAATTTCGAAATTGGATCCACGGGTACAGGGGAAAATGGAAATACTAAAGCAATATTTCCAGACGGACGGTCTTCTAACCTTCCTTTTCAAAATATTAACTCTAATATTAATTTAAACCTACCGATTCCAAGTGGTAATTTGAACATTGTCAGTCAAAACAAAATTTTGAATATTCCCACTGGTGCTACGGGCCAAAACAATTCTCCTCCACTAAATATAGACAATATCGTTTCATCGCAAAATGATTATTCGAATATCCTGGGGCAAAGTAAAAATGTCGATACGACTAATCGAGTTGGAAATGATAATGATAATACTCAACAGAATAAATATATTTCATCTCTTATTTCTAATCTAAATCCCCTTCAGAGCACTAATTCGGCACTAAAAATTAAAACGCCTGAAATATCATTACAAGGTGGGGTGCCAAATATTCCTACGATCGATGGAAAGTATCAATCTACTTCAGAAATCACAGCTCCCAATGCTTATTTAGGAGGTACCATTCCAAAAATTTCAGCTCAAACTACGCATCCCAATTCGGTCCCCGGCAGTATCGACGCCACTGGGCAAACAGGAAATCCTTATTCGATACCTAAAAGTCAGGTTGGTCAGCTATCGGACGTAAATCTCGATCTTGGTACGACAGCTCATCAACAACCGTATTCATCGATAGATCCTAAACTTCCAAATCTCGCCACGTCTTCGGCAATAAATCAACAGGCTGGTTTGCCGGGATTGCAAAGTCAGCTTCCTACAAATAATTTAGGGCAGTCGGGTTCCGCTGTCGGTAATGCGTTAAACGCGGTCTCTTCGCTCATAGCTCCCAATTCCCTGAATAATAAATCGCCACTCGAAGCAATTGGATTAACGGCATCGGCCGTAGCGGAGGCCATAACCGGAGCCTCGTCCCTGATATCGTCGGATCCAAAGAATAACAACGACTTGCCTCTAGAAAGCCTCCGAGCCAGTATTTCTTCATTGGCAGAGGCGATAAGCGACGCTTCCACGCTGGTCTCCTCGGAATCGCTAAATAAAGAGTTGCCCTTGGAACAGCTTGGCAATACGGCCGCTACGGTGATAGACATGCTTTCGGGAGCTTCGTCCCTATTGGCGGCTCAGTCGGCTCAGACCCCATCCAGTCGGGAGAATAATAATAACCAAATGAACATTATCAACAATGCGGTATCGACGTTCACCGACGTCGCTAAGAAAGCCAACTCGTTGACGAATTCCCAAGGCCAGCTACATCAACGTGCCCCATGGAATCCGAATATTAAAAACTCCTTGAAGCTGAAACAGTCCATGGGGCCTGGTGCCGCGGCTCCTTATACACCAGGTGCTTTGGCATCGGTGGCCGGGACGTTCCCGGGCATTGGCGGCTCTTCGCCCCAAGGGACAGCGAACGGACAAGAGACCGTTGCCACAAATATAGCGAAATCGGTCGCGTCTATGGCCAATTCCGCTTCCATAGTCGCGAATTCTCTGTCCTCGGCCATCAACCAACTGTCTTCGCAAAATCAAGAAGCGACGGGCCCGCTCCCGCCCATAACTACGGACCCATTGGCATCCACGAGCCATTGGCATCCTTCGAACTACGGCTCCGATTCTTACTTGCCTGCATTGCAAAACCAAATCTCATATCCAGGACAGAGCCAAACGACGATCAACAATCATCAAGATACTCGAATTTCTCTGGTATTACCTCGAGACAAGATTTCATCGGCATTGAATGGCGGAGTTATTGTACCCGGTGACATGATCACAATCGCTCTAAATAATCAAGCGACGTTGGTCGGAAAAGTCATGGATTCGGCGAGTCCGATTTCGTTTAATGTCGTTAAGCGAAACAATCGAGAATCATTGCCGATGTCGCTGCCCCAGGGAAAGAACAATTGGAGCATTTCCAGCAGTGAGTGTAAAGACACGGAGCTTAAAAACATACTCCAACAAATATCTACAAACATTATTGTAACGTAAAGCATTTGTTTTTTTTTTTTATATAAATATTCAAAAACGTTTAGCGTTAAATTTATTAATGACTTTATTTATTTATTTATTTATTTATTTTTATTTTTTTTTTTTTTTTTTTTTTTTTTTTTTTTTTTTAAAATTATAATAAAATTTATACTTGCAAAGGAAAAAAAAACACACGATACGTTTTAAAATTTATTTATCCCCTGAACCCATACAACTGAACTGAACCGAACCGAACCGAACGATTCCATCGAATTCTAATGAAAAAAAAAAAGAAATAAGAAGAAGATTTGTTCTATTATATTTCTGAAATAAACGGAACTGCAGTTGCTTTGTAACTACTATCGATACTCGCTAAAACGTCTCGCCATAAATATTATAGAAATTTTTCTAATAGATTTTTATATGGCAAAGTATTACAAGAATTTATTGGACCAAATGCTAGATGTGCTAGAAGATTCCTTAAGTCTTATAAAACATATATACTCGATATATTACAATGTTCGTAAGAAAGATATTTCTACTGCTTAAGAGGTAGGATTAGAAATATTGACTTTATTTAGGATTTTAAAGGACTCGTTTATTTTAATAATAACATAATGTAGGGCAATGACTGAATTCTTCCGGAATAAGCATAATTTCTCATCGGCGCATTATCCTCCGTATAATGTCGAATCGGCGAAACGTAGCATTTACGCTTTCGTAATTGAATATTTTTATGATGACAATCGATCGATCAAAGGATAGAAATAAATAAAAAAAAAAAAAAAAAAATTAAAACGAAAAATAGATAATTAATAATAAAAATTAATCGAGTCTAATACTTAAATTTTATATTCAATAAAAGTTTATGAAATGTTTGAATGCTTTTGAATGCTACATACACACATGTATTGTATTATTATTCCACTTGCTTACAATTTAATTATTTATTACATTAAAACTTTTTTACTTTACTACGGATAATGAAATATTTAAATTCCATTCAAAAGTAATCTGTCTCTACATTTAGTCTCTTCATTCCAAATGTTTTATTACGACATAATTATTACAAGCTGTTACATATAAAATTAATAATATATCGAAGTATTTATTTATTTTGCCTTTATTAAACTTGAGCCTTTATTAAAATTAAGTAGTATTTCTTAAAAATAAATTTATAACATTTTCAAGCATCATTCATCCGAAGCTAATATTAATTTGTATTATTTAATCAAGTTATACCATATAATTTCATTTTAAATTCCTTTATTCGTGTAAATTGTATATTAACATTAATTTAAAATTCCAATTTAAAATACGATAGTCAAACTGTATATGATTTTTATATATTTAAAAGATTTATTCGAATTCTTAATATAAACTAATGGATTTATTTTGGTATTTGATTAATTGAATACGATCCTTTTTTTTTGTCTTTTTTTTATAAGTTCTTCATTTATAATAATTCGTACAATACAAAAATATAAAGTATAGGGAGTTTTGAATGCTATAGCTAATGTAATTGAAATATCTATTCATTTGAAAATCTCAAGATTTAAATGAAATTCTTTTCCCAATGAAATGAACTATGCAAATTATTGATTCAAAGAGTAGGAAATATCTTTATTGTAATCGCAATGTGTGAAAACCATAAATATAATATATGAAAAAAAAGTGATCCCATATTAAATTTGACAAACGACTGTAAATAATTCATAATGACGAATTCAGTAAATCAATACGTCTAATGATTTTCGGTTATAGATATTAATTCTTAGACTAAGAAAATGTAATAAACGAATATTTCAAATAATTTGTCAATGAGACCAATGTAAAGAAAATTGGTTAAATGGCGCGAGAAGCCGTTGAAAATAAAACTTTTCTAACTATTTGATTTCTCTTATAGTTTTCGTAAGATTGTATATTTACAATAAATGGTAAGCTATAAGAAATTATAAAATAATTTTTAATGTAAAAGTAAAAACGTGAATGAAACAATAAATACATAAATTTATCTGCATATTAGCATATACAATAACATGAAATGCATAAATTACTTGATAGGTTTGTATCTTTTTCTATACAGCTATTATATAATATAACTAAGGAGCTTAATTGTACGTGTGGAAGATTCATGGTTTATTTTGATGGCAAGAAAAACGATCTGTATTCAATACAATTTTTCATGTATGTATATTGCGAAGTAGGGTTCACGTATTCTAATAAAAAGCATCGCTATTGAGTGATAAATACAAGCAATTAATTATGAAATGGATAAAATAAGTTCAAGAAATAAAGCATTAATTGAATGAAAGCATAATTTATTTGATATTAACAATAACATTGTTAGAAAAATTATTTCCACATTGTTAAAGTTTCTCTAATATACCGTACTTGGAAGCTCTTTATTCATTATAAATGCAATAAATTAATTAAGTATATCGTATATGCATTACGTATATAAAAAAAAAAAAAAAAAAAAAAAAAAAAAAAAAAAAAAAAAAACGGTCTGTGTATACAAAAATATGTAACAATTATAATTCAGTTTGATATTCGTGCGCTTTAAAGTTAAAATAAATGATAAAAAGAGCTTTCCGAGAAATTTAATTATATAAATTACATTTCATTCGTTCGTTCGTTCATTTGATTTTATTTTTATTTAAAATTTTTCTTCTTATGTAACTGAATTTACAACTGCTCGCTCTTATACATACGATTTCTTTTGACATTTATTAAAAATAAATTGTCGATCGCTTCATTCATTGTCCAAGCTCCGATCGATCGTTAAAATCTGAACTCTTCATTACCATTGCTCAGAAAATAGTAATTTGAGACCATTTGGCGTTCCATTGGGCTTCAGTCGTTCATTTTAAAATGAACAATGCTGTCTCATAATGCACGTGACTCCAATAGTTTCCAAGAAACCTATTGTTCCTCGGTAACAATATATTCAAATTTTTCATTCTACTACGGTATTTATTTCTACTTCTTCTTCTTTTTGTTCTTCTTTGTTTTTTTTTTTTTTATATAATTTTCAAGGATTTCACGAGTTGGCTTTTACCATTTTTCGGCGGCTCGGCAAGTGAAGTTTGAAAAGGTAATTGAGTAGAAACTCGTTACCCCTTTCTTTTTTTCCCTTTTCTTCTTCTTTTTCTTTTTCTTTCTTTTTTTTTTTTTTAAGCTAATTTAAATAGTTTCGGATTCTTTTGCTTCAATATCGTAATCACAACGTAAAATATATTCGTAAACACAAATCATTCTACAGTTGAGGTCGCATTAATTAGTCCGTTAAAATATCACTGCTTATAATTTACATATTTATGAGTTTTTCATTAGATCATTACCTACTTTGTAGCAATTACAATTCATATTATATGAAAATTCTTACATCCATATGAAATATAAAATAATTCAACCGAAAATAATTATGGCGTGGGTATTATGGCGGAAAAATGAATAATGACTAATTTATTATAATCCTGTATAAATATTACTTCAAACAAAAACTTATGTAATTTTTAATTGTACAGGCACGTACTGTATTTCGCTGGAATACTGCATTTCCAAACCTTTACATTATTTATTATTTTTTTAATATCTTAATGAATCTCTTCGATAAAGATTATTAAGTTAAGTTCATTAAAAATCCGCATCGTCGAAAAGTATTAATATTCAGTGTTTTATTAATTTAGGTTTAAATTCAATTTATCGAAAACTTTACATTCCATACAATTTAAAATAAAATATAATGTAATTCTATCCGTCTAAGAGGTTTTTAACATTATATTATCCTGGACACTATTTTCTAAGAAAATGTATAAACTTTACATTAATACTTTTTAAATAATGTACTCCTTGGGGGTCAATATAGGTAAATCGGTAATTATAAATTAATCCAGTAAAATATGTTCAACATTGGTATTAATGGATCTGATTATATAACATTTCTATGTATATATTTAAAAATTTAAATTCAACTACCAATGAATTTTATGAAATAACTTTTAAGGGCTTGTGAATTGTATATATTGAATAAATTATCGAGTCACCATACATTTTACGAATATTTATTCTATGGTAAATAAAAAAAAAAGAAAGAAAAAAAAGTTAAAATACCTAATCGTAGAAATGTAATAGAATTAATTCGTGTTACTCTTATGGATCAGTAGTATTCGAATAATGTAGTTCAAGGTAAATAAAAATAATTGACATCATTAAATTATTGTTTATACGAATAAATATTCTTCGAGGAAAAAGCTCACTGTGTCACAGAAACCCATTTATGTAAAATAAGCGGAATGCGCAGAAACAGCAAAAACCGTTCTTTAAATCTTAACTGAAAAATATGGGATCAAGTCAATTACTACATTATTGCCAGTCTAATCGTTCAGTGTGGACTATCCTCTCTCTCTCTCTCTCTCTCATATCTTTCTTGTATCAGTGTAGCACTGAAGATTCCATTAAAACTATTTTGTCAGCCTTGCATATTTTTGGTAATAATAGTTAATTCCTATTTAATTTCTCTTATACGCGTTACGTACGCGTACACGTAAGCCGCGTACGTAATATAAATCAATAAGTAATTCATTCGTTCGTAAAAATTAAGGATAAATGTATAAAAATAAATCACTTCTTTGTATATCGATACGAAGAATGATTATGGAGAATATTTATTATCCAATAATAAAGGGAAAATGATTTACTGTATGATTTATATAGTGCTGTATGTCGTTCATAAAAATTTCACTCTGACATAATACAATAAATCATTCGCTAGTAATTTCGACAGTTAATAAAAAGAAAAGAAAAAAAGAAAAGGGGGAAAAAAAAGGGACATTGCTTTTAAATTATTGTTTATCAAGACTTTTAATGAAATTGTACATCTCGCTTAATTAATTACGTTTGACCCTGACAGATTGATCCGAAGCCTGCCAATAATACAAAATCCTAAGAAAATGGGTGGCTGGTATCGACAGGTGGTAGTAGTAGCCCTGTTAGTATTGGTTTATCCGTCAAGATGCGAAAGGGAATCAAGAAACGCCAACTGCCCGATAATATCGATGTCGTCCGAGTCCGAGAACTCGGAATCGATCGAGATGCCGATACGTAAGCAGCGCAGCGATCAATCCCAGCATCGACCCATAGTCGAGCTCGTCCTCGGTATGCTGGACACCTTCCATTCCTCGAGCAAGTCGGATCTTAAGCGGCTGAGGGCTAGACGTGCCCGGGAGAACGATGCCAACCAGACGGCGATTATCAAAACGACCGAGGAGCCGATTTTATCAAATTTTCATGTTACGAAAGCCCATCAGAAAAAGCGCTTTACTACTTTGAAGTCTTGACTTACGATCTTTCAATACATCGGCCTAACTTGGATCATTATTTACATATGGTACATCCAATAACCTTCCTCAGACATTTGGCATTTTAACCAAAACCTCTACATCCCTTTATTTACCGATTATAATCGATGTAATTAATATACATTATCATTATTTCTAAGCAAAGTTATATACAATTAATTTGCGATTGATAAACTATTCGTATTTTTATATTTAATTTATATTTATTTATTGTGGTAGTGAATTAAGTTTAAAAATAGATTAATATAGAAGAAATACCGAAGATTAAATCAAATTAAAAGTTCTTGAAAGTTATGCTCATTGCTCATTAAAATTAATTTCACTTATATAAATTATTGTAATATCGTTTTATTGATCGTATTAATAAGATATAAATAACGTATAAGATTAAATTTTGAAATGTTAAATGCACAAGAACTAATTAACTGAACCGAATAAATAACCGAATAAATTTTGACACATTATATTACATAGTACGTAATCAGTCATTCGTGGTTAAAAAAAAAAATATGCAATCGGGCTAACGTATTTCCTTCATTATTCTAACGAAGGCCAAGATTGTTTTTTATTCCCTTCGATTTCTTTTTCATTTAACCTCTATCTCTATGGATGTGATAAGATCGATGTTATATCATCTACAATACATATTACATATCCATCCTAACATTTATTAATTAATAAACATTTGTAATTAATATTGCCAAGCATTGCGTTATTTCTCAATAAACCTTTAACAATGCTCTATATTAAATAATTATACAATCTCATTGCTAATAAATGTAATTTATTACTGAAATAATAAAGTATTCCAATGCGTCATCCAGTCAAAGGTTTCTAGATTAAAGTAAGCACTATATAAACAATGTACAGTAGCAAAATCACATGAAATTTACTCACATGATTAATTTTTTATTTCTTTATTAAATAATAGTATTGATTTAAGATTATTGGTTAAAAAAAATGTTTATATATATCCGTAATATAATGATTTTAAGAAAATTAATAAAAACTGTACTGTCAAATAATTTAAGATAATTTATCAGTTTATAGGATAGATGAATTAATTTTTTTTCAAATATAATATTTCGACAAATCATTTTCAAAAATAATTAATTTTACGGACCGTGATGGTCGTACGACCTTAGTTTGTCCCTATAAAAACTTGCTCTCCTAAATTTGACAAAAAAAAAAAAAAAACTTTTAGAATTTACACGATTTACACGTATTATCGGAATAGAATTTGTATCATTAATACTTCAAAATAGTATAAGAGATAGTAAAATTCAAAGAAAGATAGTTGAATGGAGAGGATGGAAAAATAATAATCATTACGTTTTAACAACCATAGTATAACCGATCTCGTTTAAATAAGAAGATATAATTAATTATAAGGTTATTATATGGTAATTTGTTTATTAAGCACGTATCGTAGTGTGATATAAAAAATATTAGGTTAATTGATATAGTAATTTGTCAATGCGTCATGAATTAAGTCTGTTTTCGATTGAAGAAATGAATAAACGACGTTAAAAGTGAAGAGTTACATTACCGACAGTCAAGGAATTTCATCGATACGCGCGTGTATAAATAAGAATTGGGAAAAAATTAATAACACGCTGATCAATAAGGCATTTTATTATGAATCGGTGGAGTAGAATATACGAAGCAGATGCGTTGATGGAAAGTAATAATGCCGTAAAAATTGGTAATAAGAATAATAATAATAATAACATTAACAACAACAACAACAACAACAATAATAATAATAATAATGATAAACAATAATAATAACAATAAAAATAACAACAACAACAACAACAACAATAATAATAATAATAATAATGAGCCAACGAAATACGATTGTAGGGCGATCGAGGAGCGGAAGCACTAAGAATGAATGTTTCAAGCTAGTCTTCCTTTGTCTGACCTCTGACCTCAGTCAGTAGAACAGACGACAGGCTGTAATCTTTTGTTTATCGCCGTCATTAAATCTTGCGTGACTCGACTGGTTAAAGCTCAGTTCGTTACGATAGATCGTAGCTGGTGCAACAAATTCATTCGTAGCTTTGAAATCACACGTATCTTGATTCTCTCTTCAGGATGTCGCGCTACTTTTTAATAGCCTTCGCCTTCGTTCTCATCATATATGTAACACAGGTTAGTTAATGTATTATAAATGATGCGCTACAACCAGAGAATATCTATATTAGCGGCTCCTCCGCCTTCCTTGCATTTGGATTCCATAGGTTTTTTAAGGTTCATTCATTCTAATAATATAATGTGTATTGTAATCCTAAACTTTCTAACTACATTATAAGATGTATATGTGCGTATAACAGACCCTAATAGTACAAAATTAATAATAATATCGAAGAAATATAAGCTTTTTTTTTACAAAACAAAAGACGATTGTATTAGGAAATTTATTTCATTAAATTAATCGTTTTACGATTTTCATTTATTTTTTGTTTTAACATTTTCTTAAATGTTGGAAGAAGGCATTGAATTGCAATGACTGAAATGGTATAAAATAAATACAAAAGAAAAATAATTTAAATAATAATTTCATTTTCGTCTGACTGATACTTCTAAAAATATTTAACAGCATTCGTTTAATACGGTTTAATAATCAATAAAATATTTTGGTGAATTTGTGAATAAATTTTCTTTGTAAACATTTTTTATTTTATACAAACATTAGAAACTCGTTTGTTTTAGTTAATGTACTATATAATTTTTTTCTCTAATTTAATAGATCTAATTTAGAGCAAATAAATAATTATAAAATATTTAAAAAAAAAAAGTAATTTAAATTTATAATTTTTTACAAGACTACGAACAACCGATATTTCGTAAGAACAAAGTTTTATCATGAAACTACTCGGAAAGAGCATCTAAATAAGTAATAAACTTAGTTATGTAGGTTAATGAAACATAAATGTGAAAATTAAATACATTAAATATCGTTATTTCTATCGCCTCGGAGATAATTCATAATAATTACTCGCATTGTAACTAGTTTATAATATTAAAAAAATAATGTTCATACATGTTATTACTATAATGTGTATTAATGATATCATTATTTTTAATTCGAAATTTTGTAGTTTAATATTTTTCTTACATTATAATACAAGTAATCCAATATAGATTTAATCTCTCATTCCATATAAATCCAATAGAAAAAAACAAAATATTAATACGATTAATAATTTGCTTCGGAACCATTATTCTTCTCGGGAGTATAGTATTTTACTTGTTCCTTGAAAACAAAGAATTAAAAAAAGTATATGGAAGTTATTAAATCTTATATTGATATTTAAATTCAACATACGCGTAATTTATATGCATTCCCCTCTAAGCCATTCGCTTAAATAGTTACACAATTTGTAAAATTGTAAAAATAATTGTATGAAACATAATAGTTAATACTTAACATACTTACTGACCAGGTAATTATTTATAAAAGAAAATTAGTACGTGTGATCAGAGAATGTATAAATAATAAGGTATAATTTGAATGGTTTATATATTTTTAATTTGACAATAATTACAGATCGAATTAAAAAAATAAAATAAATAAAATAAAAATTGACCATTGTTTTTTATGACCTAACATAAATACGTTCAATTACGTAATTACGGCAAAAATAAATTCAAACTTATATCTTTGAAATAATAAAAGTCTTACAAATAGGATTCTTCTTCTTTTTTTTTTTTTTTTAAATACCTCAATATGGAATGTTACGTTACAATATTACAAAGAGATATAAAAAACAAAAAAAATGACAATTTTCGGCACGTAATTGACAAATTTTATTAACCACATAGTGGAATAAAATTACCGAGGAAATAATTGAATTATCTTATTTATATAAATTACTACGAAGTAAATTGCAAATATATTATAATTCAAAAACTAATTTCAATAATACATATTAATGATAAAGATTGATAAAAATTTGAAAAAAGTGTTGCAGTAAACCGTTGAAACGGTATATCGTGTACTAAGTTGAATGAGATATACTCGGTAAAACGTTATTTTATCTATGACATTACATAATTGCCTGTGAAAGTGATATTTAAACTTACGAAATTACGAAATTGGCCTTACGAATACAATTTTTTCTCTAAACATATGAATATATTAGAGTATAATTTAAAAAAAAAAAAAAAAAAAATAAATAAATAAATAAATAAAATGACGTATTATCCATAATTATTAGTAATCAATAAATTATCTCGTTAAATTAGATTTACGCTGCATCAGATGCTGCATCATCCACCCCGAACTCCATCGAAGAAGCGTTAAAAGCAGCTGGGGACAGCATCAATAAAGCTTTTAATGACGCTAAACCAAAGTTTGATGAACTGCTAATCAAGGGACAAGAATTCCTTGATACCGTCGGAAAGAAAATTAGCGAGGAAGCCGGAAAGATTATTCCGAAATCCGACGACAAAGCCTCATAATGAAATGACTCGATAAAAAAAAACAAAAAAAAAACAAAAAACAGTTTCTCTCTCGTTATCGAATACAAAAATGCTAAAATGATTATTTAATTAGTAATACAATGTATATGTATATATATATATATATATATATATATATATAATAGCATGTGATATTCTTCAAAAATTGTAACAATTTAAAAAATTTAATGTGAAATTTTATATCGAAACTAATCGTTAACTATCTAAAATTATAATGAAAACTGTATTTGTATTTAGCTAAATTTTATAATTTATTAAGTCCACAATTATGTACCAAATTTTAATAAAATAATATGTAATAAAAAGATACTTGTATGTTCAATTATTGGTAACATTGATGAATAAAAAAAAGCTTGTCTTGATAATATCAAAGAAGCAATATATCTGTATAAGTGCTTCTCACTTTAAATTTAACTATATATATATATATATATATATAAATACGTAGTTCAAGATACCAAAAAAGCTTACAAGATAAGAGATATTGCTTTAAAATATTGTTTCCTATTACTCAAGAAGCTTGTCAACCAGAATAGAAATGTACCAAAAATAAATTTTTTTTTTATCTAAAAGAGAAATAAGTTATCTTACATAATTCAAGATTTTAGAACTGAAATTAAAAACGTTATATTATTTTCAAGATTTCATTCTAGCTTATTTTTTATCATAATCTCATAAATAATAAATATTCACGTCAATATTAATTTATACTATTGAATTAAAATACTAGTTAAAAAGCATATTTATTATTGATTAAGATTTGCAATATTTTGTAAATAGTTAATGATCGTGTTACTTAGCAACTGTTTTTCATTATATTAACCACGAAATGGAACTCATGTATAAGAAAAAGTTATTAGACAATCACTTTAAACAATACTATTCAGTTGAAATAATGTAACAACATTTTTAATTTTTTATAGATATTGATGCACCAGTGGGTTTATTGAAAAGTAAATTTATAAAAATACATTTACAGTAATGCTGCATAAAATTATTTGTTTAGTAGCATTATAAACGTAAAATGGATTCAAATAGTTCGGATAGCGATGACAAAGCTAGTTCAAGTGAGGTACTAATTTAAATATATTATCGCGTTATATTCTATGTTATAAGACGTTTATTAAAAACATATGAAATTTATTTTCAAATATATATGAAATTCTTTTATAATTATACCTGAAGATTGTAAAAAAAATTATTTACAAACATTATTTATTCAATACAATACTTGAAAATTTATCACTGGGTAAATAAAAATAATTTAACATAAATATTTTTTTAATAATTACTAAACTTATTTAACAAAAAAACAATGTTAAAACTTAAGAAATATATTATTCCAAATTTTATTTAATATTTTATTTAATATTGCTTAGTAATAAATTTTATCGATAATTCTATTTGTTCTTTAATAAATTAGATGAGAGTAAACGAGAAACTTATAAACATAAAAATTACCTTATACATTATAAAAAAAATATATCCCAATTGTACTATTTTAATTAACAATCATGATACATTAAATATTTGGTACATTAAATGATAAATTAAATATTTAATTTATTATTTTAACTTTCAACTTTTTTAACTCGTAATACTTTAAAGTAGTATACTAACTAGCGTTAATAAAATAAATCCTAAGAAAAAAATAAACATGTATAAATTGTTTATATGTACTTTTACGTTTTAAATGATATTACCTGCACATAAAGTATTTCAAATCAGGAAATCATTAACATGGTAAATATTAATATATTTACCATACATATTTATAATAAATACATATTTTATAATAAATTTAAATTAAATGTCAAAGCTCTTATTTTGGGGTTATTCATAAAAATTGTATATTTTGAAAACAACTCTTTCAATTTTTGTATTTAACATAAATAAACGTATAAAATTTGAAATACTAAATTTAACTAAATGAAAATTAGTGACTATTAAAATTAAATATCAAGTATTACAACAAAAATTACATTATATATACGAAATTAGTCAAAAAGATAATATTATCTTACTGAGAATAAATATTAACGAATATATTTTTATTATATATACGATTAATCTAGAGCTCTCCATAGACATTTTAAATAATAATTATTTTTAATAGTATCAGTTAGCTTAACTAACTTAAAATTTAACTTTTTGACAACTACAATAAGTACTTTGAAAAATTAATTTATTTCATAATAAATTAATTAAAAGTATATGACATCAAAATAACTGAATGATGCTGCTACTGCGTGTGCCTTTTCAAAATCGCCATTTTCTTTAAAATCAATAACGATTAAAGATTAAATTGTATGAAAAATATAAACGCTTTATTGAATAGTTATCGATAACGAACCTAAATATGAAATCTACTGAACATTAGAATAAAAAACTAATTTAAAGTATTTAACTTTCAAAAAATCTAATTAATTAAATAGTAATACAATTACTGTTGTATAACTTTAAAAATTATAATAATAACAATATAATAAGAAATTTTTGAATTGCTGAAAACAGTTGTATTTGGTAATTATAAATAGCTGATTAAAGTTTCTACTGCATTCGATATTATTCATATATATATATATATATATACCAACGAGAAATGAAATACAAAAAATGTTTTATATTTATTGTTAAAAATTTTGAAAATTATTAAATTGTTGCGAACAACTTACTTTGCTCTTTAAATAATAAAACAGATAAATTTTAAACTCACGTTGTTATTGTTATTGTTATTGTTATTGATGTTGTTATTGTTATTGTAATTATTATTTTTTTTTTTTTAATACATACATACTATGTGTTTGTTATATTGTAGTGACAATCGATGAAAATTATTATTATAAACAAAATTTACGTTGAAATTTTATATTAAAACTATTTAAAAGTCAGTATATTTCGAATGCTCGACTACTTTTTATGTTATACAATTAATCAGTATAATTAAATATTTATTTTAAAGAAAAATGTTATCTTAATGGAGTATTGTAATATTTTAAATGATATAATTTAATCTCCTTAATATTTCGTTGTTAATATTATGTAAATACCGAATATTATTATTAAGAATATTTTTAATTTATAAATACTTCAATGTTTTACAGTTTACACATATTTGAAAAAGTTAAATAACTCCAATAAACTAACATTTTTAATTTTATAATATCTTTAAGTTCTTATTAAATAATATTCAATTCAATTAAATACATATACTTACCATTACAAATTTTATAAGATTATGGCGTAAAGGCATATTGAAAAAAAAAGCGAATTAAACTGTTCATTAAGTTTTATGCAGTAAAATTATTATTTTTAAATAATTTAATGAATAAAGGAATTTCCAAAATAAAATAAGACTTTCATTTATAATTTAAAAAAAATTTCTTAATTATAAAAATTAATAATAATAAATAATATATTATTTTTAATTTATACTTTCATGTAAATTCATAATAAATAATATATTATAATTAATTTACACTTTCATGTAAATTCTTAATAATTAAATATTTTTTCAAAATTCTAAATTGTAAAAAAACTATTACTTGTTAATACACTAATCATATTATTTAAATTTACTTTAAAATCAATTAAAAATTTATTTCTATAAAAGTTTTTTTTATTTTAATATTTATTTATATATAATATAATTAATAATTATTCAAGCTTTATAATTATGTAAACGATTTCATTGTAAAGTAATTAACTGCAATTCATTCATTATGTTTATAATATTTTATATAAATTTAGCAAGATAACTCATGGTAAAGTTAAATGACTTGTATTTGTTAAAATAAAATGATTAAAGTATCCCGATGTTTAATATTAAGTTGTAAAATAATTTCATATATATATATATAGATATATCACGATTAATTCAATTTGATTTAAATGTTAATAACTGTAACAAAGTCTTAAATTGTCTTAAAAAAATAACAGAAAACAATAGGAATAAAATACTCGAGCATTGAACCTTAATAGCAATAGTTAAAACAAATCGAGTAAGAAATTATTTGGCATTTAAAGTTTTAATGAAAAGATTAGATTTTCCGTTCTCAACAAAGAGCTACTCTTAAGAACTAAACGTTCGAATAAAGCTATAGTAATTTATGAAAAGGTCAAACGTATGCTGAATGTGTTTTAACTATAAACTACGGATACATTTTTAAATACAATAGAATATAACTATTTTCAAATAAAGATCCCTTAGGAATACAATGATTAATATTAATTAGCTTCTAATATCAACAGATTGGTCTGTAAAATTGATCCTTAAGTCATGGCAATTGTATAGTTTTCGTAAATGTATTTGTCAATCAGATTACAAATAATACGAACAATTCAAATCGATAATAAAAATTTTAATTACAAAGTTCTTATTACCTGACATGGCATACGTATACAGTTTATATCACGTGATATAAACTGTACGTTATTAAATCTTCTTCCTGTCATTACTAATAAAATTCAATATTGTAATATATACTTTATAATAAATATTATTAATTGTTAATTAAAAATAGAAATTCAATTAAAAGATTATTCTTAAGTTTTGAAATAGCGTATTGAAAATACGTGAAGGAATAACGTGCTCGTATAATTAGTATAGTTTGTTTCTCTCATTAGACTTGCATGAATTAGCATAAGATTTGAAAATTAATGTGAATAGCAGATGATCGATAATCCGTTTTATGATTTAAGAAATCTGTGAAATGTGTGAAAGATATGTTTGGAGCTAAGAGAAATATCGTTCGTTATTGATCGTGCCTGTTGTGTAAGGGGGTGCGTATTACGTATAGCCCAGCTATTGACACGTTAAGCTCTATATGCCGGTGTGTGTGTGTACACGTTTGAAAGTGGAAGATAAACGGTACTTTGTTCCGAAGCCGTGATAAGCGTTTACTATAAATGGAGACTTCCCGCGGCGTAGCTACGTCAGTTTAAAATTCTCTTCTAACGGTGTCGTGTCAGGCTAGTGTCAAAAAAATTCAAAAGCTCTGCACGGCGAACACGAATAACCATGAAGTGCATTATTTTCATGGCTCTGGTCGGTTGCGCTCTGGCATTCCCGAAAGAGGCAAGTGAGGTGTCCCAACCCCTTCAGCTCTCGGAGTTCATCAGCAATGCCCAGAAAAACATCAACGAGCTCGCGGCCAATATCAAATCGCAGCTCAACCTTCCCGACCAGGACACCGTTGTCAATACCCTGAAAAACCAGAGCTCGAACTTCGTTAACAACATTCAGCACTACATTAACACCGTTTCCGAAGAGGTGAATTTTTATCTCCCGACTTACTTATTCCGGATATTAATAAACCATTTTTTTTTCTTTCGTCCGTATTCTATTATTCAAAGTCGCCTGACCTCGGAATATTGCTTATCCCACATTCTGGTAGTTTCATTAATGCATGCTCGTTCCTTACGTAAACCTGTCCTTCTTTTTCCTTTTACATAAAAAACTTCGGCGTTACGTTCCATACAATTATTACAGATTAGCACGAACGGCATCATTTATTCCGAATTAACTAATTCTGTTGTTATTATAAAATTCGATTATAATTTTCAGGATGATGTTTTTATTTATTTATTTATTTATTATTCATTTACTTACTTATTTACTCATTTTTGTATGACTTACGAGTTGTATTTTAAAACAAAAACAAAAAAGAAAAAGAAAAAGAATAAAGAAAAACACCTACCGGAACACCGAGAATTGAATGCTTACGAAAGAAGTTTTGTTTAATTGAGAAAAGAAAAAAAAAGAAAAAGAAGAGAAAGAAAGAAAAAGAAAAAGAAGAAAAAAAAATCACAACAAAAGGTGGTAGAAAATAAAGGCATTTGTTTCAGGTAAAAGGCAAGACTCCCGAGCTCGAGAAATTGTGGGCCGACGTTAAAAATAAATTAAACAAGGTCGTCGAGGATATCAATACCAATGTTCCTAATGCCAAGGAGTCGGCCGATAAACTCCAAAAGCAATTCCAGGATGGCGTCCAAGCGCTCGTAAAGGAGTCCAACACAATTGCCGAGGCCTTCAAGCAAAACTCGGGCCAAGTTAAAGAGGATATCGCCGGCTTTACAAAGAAAGCCGTGGACATTGCCGTCGAAGCCACCCAGAGCCTAAACGATCAACTTAAGAGCGCGGCCGATCAAGCGGCCGCTGTCACCGACAAGAAGAATTAATCCTATTCTAATCCCATTATTATTAATTATTAATTATTATTGACAATTTTATATATTTCCACACTTCCTACGGTTAAAATTAAAATTCTTATCATCCGCTTATTTCATCAAAATCTATCTGTTATATAACAACTGTCGTCCTGTCCTCAATTAACCCTAATGATTGTATACATAAAGAAGAAGACGAAGACGAAGACGAAGACGAAGACGAAGAAGAAGAAGAAGAAGAAGAAGAAGAAGTAGAAGAAGAAGACAAAGAAAAACGATCTAGCAAATAAATGCCCAAATTATTAATTTTATAGAAAAAAAAAACCTGTTATACAATAATCTTTTTTTATATAAATAATATTTATTTTTCTACTATTTAATAATGTTATTGAAAGTAATTTGTGAAAAAAAAAAATTGTTAAAAATAAAATTAAAATGAAATATCAAAATTTATATTGTTATTTTATTACATAATTTAATATTTCAATTTGTATGACGAATTGATTCTTTTTTTTTTTTTTTTTTTTTTTTTTTGACGTTGACTTTCGATAATCTATCGTATTTACGTGTTTAAACCTAATCACATTATATAAATATTACATATAGTTACTGATAAATTTAAAAGAAGTCGTAACATCTAGGATCAAAATGTGACAGAGCCGATAAATTTATCATTTTTACAGCATGCGATTATTAAAAAAACCCTTTTGAAAGTTATTTTTAACTTTCATTTCATGTTTCCGTAATAATAAGTCTAAATTTGACAGTGCAACATATCTAATACAATCTTAAAATTAATAATAATTAATCACAATTGAACTTTACTTACTGTGACTGCACAAAATGATAATTATTATTAAACTTGGTTAATTGTTTAAATAAAAAAGTTGAAATTTACAAATCGTGCATAGATTACAAAGAATAGAAAAACAATTTCCTTGAAGGTTAATTATTATTCTATAATAATCCGTTGGTTTTCTCAGTATCAATTTTTTATAGAAAATAAGAAGCATAAATTGTATTTCTTTTTCTCTCTCTCTCTCTTTTTTTTTTTTATTTAAGTCCGATCTCGTAATTTCGTACGTAATAAGCAAAGCATTTGAAGAGTTCGATTAAAGGAAGAAAAAAAAAGATCATTTATTATTATCGCTCTATGTATAACATAACAAATTTGTATAAAAAAAAGGGGTTGGGCCGGGGGCCGGGGGCCCGGCGGTGTCAGTTCAGTAATAATAAAAATTACTCAAAGTCTTCAAGACTCCAGTCTTTGCTCCTTGTGGGATTGGAGGGCTCGGTGAAGCGGAATATCGGTTTATGGGAGCTGAACCAGCTCGGCAGTCGTATGACCGATTGGCTGACAAACGACACTATGTGCACGATTGTCTCCAAGGCTCTCGTTGCCAAATGACTGAATAGACTTTCATCCTCCGCCGTGGGCCTTATTCTATTAGTTACCAAGTGATATCCCCTAGGCACGCCAGATGTCTGCGAAAATACAAGCGAATGTCGGTTATCTATCTTTGACCTCCGCTCCTGTCCTCCGTACACGTTCTCTTGGTTTTTTTTTTTTAAACTCACTCTTTCTTCGTTTTCTTAAATTTCAAGCATACAAGGATAAAGTCTTAATCGGCGTATGTTATTTTGCTCGTTTGAGCTTTGACAATCTTCTATTACATAAATATTCAATGATCTTTTGGAAAAATACATATCGTTATCGATGCTGCTGCACCTATTCAAATCTTTTCACTGATAACTATAATATCAACTTAAAAATATGCTTACTCAAGCCTTGCTTGCTTTTAAAACCATGTTAAAAACTTTATCTTTATATATATATTTTTTTTTTAAATAAATTACGTATATTGATAACGAGTTCATAAAAACGACCTTAAGAAAGTCTACGAGAAGCTTTCGATTACAATTTGCTCAATTATACGAAACGCTTCAATAATTTTTATTTTATTCTTCAGATTTCTTAATCGTCCGAATACTTTTGGTCTTCAAAGATACGTAGGTAGAAGAAGCGAACAAATATTTACAAGATATAATAATTTTCATACAAATAACGCGTTATTCGCTCGCTCTATGCTGCATAATTAATAGAATGTTAAGAACATTTGCCAACACCATTTATTCATTATATTCCCGTCTCCAGTTTTATAAATATATTTTATACATAACAAAAAGACAACAATAGAATATTAAAAGTTATATTATTTATACAAGCCGGTGTAACGTAATTTTCAATAATCTATTGTTGTCGTAGTTGTAATTTTATAAACCCAAACTAGTGATTCAACTATTTTTATTAATGTGTATACGCCCCTAATATTTAACAACAACACACGTACTGGAAGTAATAAAATAATTAATACAAAATCTGTTTTATTTATACAAAAGTTATTCGTTCAAAGTCGTATTAAAAGTCATATTAAACTGTGGTATTTATTTCCATAATGAAAAAGGACAATTTAATCGTAAAACATTAGGGACTGAATGGATTTTAATATTATTTTAGAATTATAAAAGTATAAATATTGAATATGCGAAGCCAACTTTAGAATCGGAAGTACATTCTTTACTAAATACAATAATAAAAATATTTTACAGGCCTCGTAAGAATGTAGATCCAATGATTATTTCATCAAACGATCAGAAGTATAAGTATTTTCAGGCGCGTAAGGGGGAGGGGGGATATCCCTATGAAGGACGAATTAATTGCCATAACGAAATTGATTACATACTTCATAAATAGAAAGATTGATGAAAATGGTTAAAATTTATTGAAGTAATAATATCTTATCTAAAATAATAATATCCTGAAATGAATTTGACGCACTGGAGAATAGAAGGTACGTACGTGTGTGTATGTATGTATGTACGTATATATATATATATATATATACGTATAATGAAATAAAAACACTTTCGCTAAATGGGAAATAGTAATGAATAAAAAAGAGTAAAAAGGTTGGAGCGGCGTTATAACGTAAGAAGAGAGGAAATAGGTTAAAAAGGAAACTCACCCAGTGGCAGAGCAATAGGAAGACGAATAAGTAAAGTGTGGTAGTCGGCTTGGTTGCGCAGTCCATCGTAATCGTGCGAGCGATCGTTTAATTAATTACATAGTGGATAATAAGGTGCTCCATACGGCGGACAGAGGCTGAAAATTAAAAGTGCGCATCATGCGTGATGGCCCCGGCAGGTGGATCTCCTCTCTTCCGCATATGCCATTGTTTGTGTACCTTCCGCGTGCGTCGACGACATAAAAACTTATGAAATAAGCCGCGCGCCGATTACTGACGAGTCCGAGGAGTGAGTGGTGGTCTTGATGCCGCGAGCTCCCGGCACTTCCGGCTCCTCTTCCCGTCCTCGGCATTACGGCTTCCTGCAACTCGTCGCCGTATCGCTCCTGGTCCTCGCTTTTCTTTTCAACGACAGCCTGGCTGCGCTCAACCTCGATTTCATGAAATATCACCGGCCGATCGGATTCCAGGTCTGAAGTTATTTACCTTCCTTCCTTCCTTCCTTCCTTCCTTCCTTCCTTCCTTCCTTCCTTCGTTACGCCAAATCATGGCAAGTTCCTTTACTTTACCGATCTTCCTACTCCCACCCATCCACCCACCCACACGCTCGCCACTAGTCTCTCTCGGTCTATTTACCCGTTCTATATACCCTTACGCAACCTCATACGCGAACTGTTTTAACATTTTTAACGCGTGAATAAGGGCAAAAAAGATCGACCAAATATCAAAAATATTCATTAGCGCATGCGTTTATAAATAGACTTTTATTGACATAAGTACCTTCGAAACCTCAAGCTTGTCGCGTATAAAATAAATATGATTAATTATTGAAATTCAAGTATTACCGTGCGCCGCCCTACCAAATACATCTTATTATTATTATTTTTACATTTCCTCAATGTTTATTCAATACTCGTAATACCGTAAAACGATCTCCAGTTCATTAATGTCCAAAAACTTTCTAAATTCGATCTTAAATGTTTTAAAAAATATTGAATAATTTAAATTTTTAACAATATTATTTAATAATAATCTTTGTTTTAAATAATAACACCAATGTCTCATACTTCATTACAATCTTCAAGTATTATTATTTTATCATTTTAATTATACTCATTTTATTTTTTGTTTAATAATTTCTAAAATTACTTTTATATTTCCGTTCTGGAATTAAAATATTCTTAAGCTCAAGTAGGATCTAAAACAATATTAGTATGCTGCTTCATGAGTATCATCGCGTGCTGTTAATTATAACTATAAAAGGAACGCATTACATTTCTTATTTTCCCTTTCATTAATAACTTGAATATAATTTATGTGTGCAAATAATTTCAAAGAAAACGTAATTTAAACATTAAAATCGTTTTGCTTGTCTTTCGATAAAACGTTATTTGAAAAATAAATATATTATATTCAAATTAAAGTAATTATTAATCGCAAAAATTATTAATCACTATTAAACTAAGCATTGGATGGAATAAATTTCAAATAATGTCTTACAACACTGTGTTTTAAAAACATTACTTGTAAGACAACATTTTTGTAAAACTGCATACTTAGAAATTATTCTTACATCAAATTTATTGAAAAAAAAATGCAAAAACTTGTGTATCCACTTTTTTAAACAAAATGTGAAATCTTGTGTTATTCTTTTCCAAATTAAAGACAAAATATTCTCTTTTTTTTTTCTTTATATATATATATAATGTATGTATGTATGTACGTATATGTAATGAAAGCAAACATGTGATTTAATAGTTACGATTTATGTTTACGCAAGACTGTGAGAAAGTTAAATAATTCTTACATTAAAGACATAATATTTTTAACGCGTAATAATGAAAATCACCTTAAACTTATTGATGTTATAATTATACAGTAACAGATTTGTTTTATTGTTATATTTTATAATTATATTATTATGTGGTTAAATTATCAATAATAAAAACAGTATAGAGTAATCTTAATTTAGTAATACAATAATATAAATTTTATCGTACAATTGAATGTGATTTTAGATAAATTTTATATACATATATTAAATACGTAACATAATTGCATTATTAATAAATATTGCTGGAAGTAATAATCATGAAGAGACGATATTAACGAATTGCGCGTGTTATTCGCTATTTCGTATTAAAAGAACTTATATAATCATTAATTAGAAAAAAGTCGGTACTATAGTGAAAAACAAGTTACAACTGTTTTATTAATTCGTAAATTAGTCAATTTTTATTGAAGTAAGGAATGACATAAATGAAGCACGTGAAACCTGAGTACATACGACCTTCATATCGAGATAATTACCTGTCCAGGAAAATGCAAGATCGAGCATAACTGATTTCCTAAGTGCGACAGCTACGGCTGATCGACATGAGCGTAAAATGCTGAGAAACCATATTAGACGAATCGTTGGCTTTCACATGGATTGTTTGAAAGAGGGATTGTCAAGGTGGAGGCAGATCCGCCGATTCGCTCGTCGGGATCGACAGAAATCGTGTCGTAACACGCGATGAACAGGTTAGCATTTTACCCAGCACATTCGTCAAAACTATACTCGCTATGTCTTGGCAAGCACTTTAAAACGCTGCTACGACAATTTGCAAATCACGGAAATCTCAACGGTTGCACAAAATCACAAAGATCAGGCGATTTCGGTACTCTAAGCTTTATATACTTATTATTCAATGTTCCATTATACTATTTATCAAAGCTTGTTACATTACCCTTATCATGTCATTAATATTCATGATTAATAAAAAATCATAATTGCCGTGAATTCTTTTATGCATTTCAAATAACACATAATGCTTCACGTAGCGTGTAAATTATTTATTATACGTTTATTTAATTCAGAGGGATATTTATGTATTTTCAAAACCGTCCGTTCGTTTAATTACGAATGAATATGCATTTTTTTCTTTTCTTTCCAATCAACGACTAACGACTAATTAATTATCGGAATCAAAGCAATAAAATAAATTATCATAAATTGTAACGACACGCAGTTTTTGTTTTAAGCCAATTTTTATTATAAAATAAGAATCTCTTTTTATGAAAGAAAGCTTTTTGTAACCACTCGATCCTTAATAAATGTAGGGCAGAGTTTGTTTTTTAAAATGAACAATTCTGATGAGTATTAAATTCCAATGTATGTTTCACTTGTATAAGAACGAAGTGAGAATTCAATTTTTGCATTGTCAACCAGTTAATAACATTGTAAATGAACGCGCTCCTTCATACTCTTCAATTCGAAACATAAATTATAATGGGAAATTTTATATACATCCTTTGTTTTATTCTTGCTTTACTATCAGTAAGTAATATAAAATGTACTTCTTTATAAAATAATTATCGACCAAATACAATATTTTTGATAAAATGTATTGAATTTTATAATTATCGTAGATTATATAAGTCATTAAATTTCATTCCATACTACAATAATAATAATGATAAAAATAAAAGAATTCACGTGTACTTTTATTGTCTCGTTAAGTTTCATTCATTCGTAAATAATGAATAAAATATAGGAATTTATTATTCTCAATTTGAAAGCGAACGGATATTGAATTTTCATAATCATTACGTTAATTTTTTTATTAATTGCCACTTGTCTATAGCGAATCACTGTATTGGAATATTAAATTTAAATTTAAATTTTAAAGCTCGATAATAATGCATTACGTAGTTTTTATTTATTTCTTTCGAAACAAATCTTATTTGTACTTACTAATAAAAACATTATTTATTGATCTATTTTTTTTTTTTTTTTTATCAAAGGACGCATCGTTTGCTGATGAAAAATTCACCAACGAAGATCGTGAACTCCTGAAACGAATTTCACGGATGATCCAGGATACAGGATCAAAATCGATTTTGGGGTTTCCACTGAATCACGAGCAATTCGAACTCGAAAAATCTGAAAAAATAAATCGTGGATTTGAAAAGATGATACAGCTGGTTAGTGTACTTGGACAAGTTGACAGTTTCATCACCGATCGGACAAAAAGTCTCGTAAGGAAGCTCAATGCTGTTTACGACGTTGATGAAAAAGAGCGAACCCGACGAAATAGTCGTTCTACGTAAACTTAATAATGCATACATTATTATTTATCATTGACTTCGTAAATTGACAATCGGAATACCATGACGTACCATTTGTTTAAACAAGCGATATTTTATTTATTTTTCAATTGTATTATATATTAAGGATCAACATAATAGTTAAGTCATTCATATCTGATTAAATATTTTTTGTAATACCTTTTCTACTATTGTGATTTCATGAAATACATTATTTAATAATAAATATATATACATAAATGATAATGTTTGTTTTTTTTTTATTACTGATTATACGAAATAAAAACTAATTTCTTCCTTTAACTCTTTCGAGTGTAAGTTTTTACGTTTATAATGATATTAATGGTTTCAAATTTGGAAACGAAAAAATAAAACATATCAGTTAACTTCGTTGATATGTAGGTATTAAAAAAAAATTATTAAATAATATTATAATCGGTATTTGAAGTGATTATAACAATAATTAAATTAATTAAATAATAATTCTAATATATCAAAACCTAATAGTTTCTATTTTTATTATTTTAATACGATATAGTTCTAAAAACCCTATACTAATAGATAATTCATTAGATTCGTAACAATGATTTTTTATTAATAAACAAATTATGAAATAATTATTATTTCATTATTAATAATATTTGAATAAATTTCATAATAGAAAAAATTTCTTGTTATTTAAAACAAGAAGTTCAAGTAATTTATAAATAGACTGCGAATTTAGCAGATATGATTACGGAAATAAAAGCAAAAAGAAAGTATATTTCTAGAAGATAAATTAATTAATTGAATATTATCGCTTACGAACGATTTTAAATTTTTGGTTAGATAAATAAAAAAAATTTATACGAGCCAATCAAATCAATTTTTATTAAATGTATGAAGTAATCAGTTTTTTTTTTGTACATAAAAATTCTGTAAGTTATTGTAAAAGGCTCTTTTTGGAATAAATAAAATTAACATATACATAAATATACTACAAAATTAATTACGAATGAAGATATTTAATGCCCAAAGAGATAGATGAAAAAATAATAATTAATTGTCTAGTTAATATATATATATATATATATGTATATTCGATGGCAAGTAATAAAATTATTTGTAACTAAAAAGGTTATTAATATTATTTAAATTTTTTATATAAGAAATCGAAAACGTTTCAAAATTTAAAATCTTCATTGAAAACCTGATAATTTCTAAATGTTTATATTGAATTGGAAAAGTTTTATTTAAAAAAGTTATTTAAGTATTACTTATTGTTGTTATTATTATTATAAATTTTACAGAAAGGGGAGTAAATTTATTAAAGAGAGAGAAAGACGTATCTGTAAGACACTATCAAAACTTTTATATAGAAACTGAAGAAAAAAAAGAACTAATAAAATTAATAGTGGTTTAGTTGATTCGTAAAAAAATCTAATGAAATTGTAAATATATAATGTATGAATAGTTTTTAAATAGCATTATTCAACTAAAAAATTTTATTAATTTTTTATATAAAGAGATTTTAGACTGAATTAATAAAAAATTTTTTTGAGAATATTCTTAAAATTTTCGAAAAATCAAGAAAATATTTTTCACTTATTTAAAAACTGCTTATTAAATTGTACGAATAAAAAATTCTTCCGACAGACTGCTACTTATAATGGAATAAAAGAAATTATAAAAAGTATAATTAAAATAATTAAAAGGCGTTATAATCAATATACTTTATTTATTATTCACAAAATATATAAATGTTGAATAAACTAAATTATATTATCATAAGTATAATTTTTCTTTAAAGCAAATTAAAATGATACATTTTAATGACTGAAATAACTTATTGTCTATTCATCGATAAAATACATAATGCCAATAATTTAAATATAACAACAAGCTATTTATATTTAATTAAGGATGCACAGATCCATAGTTTATTTCTAAGGTAATCGCTTCCTAATGAAAAAAATGAATGTAAAATATTCTTATAAATATTTATTACTTAATATTAATAATATTCAAATTCTTTATTTTAACTAAATTCATGAAAATTAAACAATCACTTGAGTGATACAACGTAAAGTTTTTTACCACTTAAATGATTACAGATATCAATAAACAAAGTCACATTTTAATATGAATGTAAATAAATGAGGTGTTAATCATGTATTATTATATACAATAACATAAAATTAATTCAATTTAATGTTTAATTTATTATATGTATATTTTAAATCGCTAATAATACATATTAATAATGTATTTACGTAAATTTTACATTCAATATTTATAAAAAAACTTCTTCTCATAAAAAATAGATTAATTATAATGTATACCGAATATTTTTTGAAATAATGATAAAGAGTAATTTTTTTTTTTTTATATTCTATAAGTGAAACACTCCATCTATTGAATTTTATCAAAAAACGTTTTCGAGAAACGATAGACTATTTTGTACGTCGTTGAGATTGATCATTTAAAATTGTACTACATATACATAAAAGGTTTTATGAAACGTTGATACAACGTATCGTCAACGATTACAAGAAACTATAATATCTTACACAAAACCAACAATGTTTAAATTTCTTGTTTTTTTGCTTTAAGGAAAACAAAACTGATTTTTAATTGTCAATTTAATTTAAATTTTTAAAATAAAAAATGTCATGCTTTGATTAAAAATTAAGATTTTGATCGACTTCTACTTTAATTTGACAAAAGCATTTATTATTCAGGTACATAAAATAATCAAATTTATTTAACATTAAATTAAATATTTTGAAAATAAAATTAATTATTTATAAATATCCAAAAAATATTTATACGTCAAATTAATCATTTTGTCAATAGAATAATAATTATAATTAATATATTCCGTAAAACAATGTTCTCAATTGACAAATTAATTTACAATTCACTATTAAAAGAATCAACTTTTTTTCATGAAATAAGCAACACAATAAATACTTGTAGAAGTCAAGTATTTTATTATTTTCTAAAAGCATAACGTATTCGTATTAATTAATAACTTCTACAAAATATCAAAGACTTTCTATAAATGTCTTCTTTTTTATAAATTTAATTATTTCAATTTAATTCATATTTCAAAAAGCAATAGATATTTTGTGAAAGTAAAAATGTTTAAGTTTATATTAATATTATGTTTAGTTAAGTATATGATGAAAACACAATAAATTAAAAAATATATAATATTTTAACATTTATAATCTTTTTTATATTACGACTATAAAATTATAAACAATAAATCAAATATTTCATAGGCTTCTGTTATATTTAAGATAATTTTTATTAATTTTAAATGAAATATAATTTACGATATTTTCATTTAACTTTAGAGGCTAAGGGATCAACTGAATTGTTTAAATAATGGAAATCGATCGAACGTATCGCAGAAGAAATGTAGCAAGATAAAAGATTTCAAATAACTACCCTGAAATAAAGTAAAAACTGAATAAGTAAAAAACTGAATATTATTTAATTACTATATTCTTTTTACATGCGATTTATCAAAAAAATATATCTTTTAAAAACCAAAAAACGAACGCGTTTACATCTAAATTGTATATAATCGATGTGTATTCATAATTTTGCTTTTATAAAAAAATTCTATAAAAATGCAATAAAATTGTATATATATATATATATAATTTTTATAGATTTTTTTTATAATATATATATATATATTTAATTCGTTTATTAAACTTATTTTATATTGAAATTGTTTCTCTTTTATTTTATGTGAACATATTGGATACAAAATAATAATATAGAGACGTATTGAAGATTACGTGTACGTATCTAATGAATCTGAATTATATTTAGCTTTAGAGATTAGTACGTTATCACATATATGAAACGTGAGGGAAAAAATAATAAAATTAAGTTGATCGTAAAAACATGAATAATTAGTAGTAATATTATTTTTTTAAATAATCATTTATATCGAAAGTATTGATGTAAACGTACTTACTTATCTGTACGTATAATTTATTTTGACTCTCACTTGCGAATGCATTCATAACTAAAAAAAAAATATTTTAACACACTTATATCCTTCAAAATTTTTCTGAACAGCCGCTGATAATTCAACAAAATTCAAAATCGAACAGATAAGAAATTTCAAAATGGATACATTAATTATCCTGTTTTGCTTTTATAATCGCACATTCGGTTAAAATAATAAAAATTAAGAGTAAATTAACATCGCTACAGATATTACATTAATGCTCATGATTAGTTAATTAAAATGACATTATCACAAACAAATTTTTAATTTTTTAAATCAATTATGTATATATATGTACAATTCATTTAAATATATTTATTTAACTTATTAAAAAATAATACTCTTAATGCTAGCATTGTCGGTCTATTAAAAAATGAGTAGAGTTAGCAATATTTTCTTATTAAATTCTTTATTCAAAGAAATAATAAAAATATATTTGATTTATTAAAAAGATATTTAGTAAAATTTAAAAAATATATATGAAGCACTAATTTATTAAATCTTAAAAACTGCATATCTGCATTTTAAATTCAGAAACCATATTGGCTAGTTAGTTTTAAAATTAATAAATATTTCTTAATTATTCAAAACAATAAAACTATAATAAAATATATTTGTAGTAAATATACGTATTTAATTATTGTTTATTGACTTTATTCTCGTTTAAATTATTATCATTTTATATTTATGTTTGTACCTTCGTAATAAGTAATTAAAAAGTGTATGCTTTATAAAATATAATTATATTTATTAAAAATAGAAAAAAGAAAGGAAAAATTAAAGCCTAATTTTAATATTCTTTTATATATTAAGACTTACCAATAAGCAAAGCCTTTATAAAAATAATATGATGACTCCACCTATCGGAAGTTATCCTTATCAGCTTTTTTAAGCGACATTTTTTAATACCAGCTTAAGATAATTAATTAATAATAATAACAGAAATATAAGTACGATAAATTATGGTAGGATTAGTAGTTGTAAATATTACTTATTGAATTCAATATTAGCAGGGTAAATAAATATTAATGGTAGTGGTCGAGGTGGTAATTGAACAGTACGTTTCTTCTAATAATACTTAGAGTCTTTTAATTAATTACCTTAACATAATTTAAATAATGTACAATATTGTAAAGGTAGATTTGTTTTCTTAATAATTGCAAATACCTAAATCTCTTAGTGGACGCCGAATCAAAATATATAACGACGTTATCTGTTAGCCGAATACATGTAAAGAAAAACAAAATGTTTGTTTTGTAATGTTTGTATTACACTATATACTTAATTTGAAGTAATTAATTATCTAATCGCTGTATTTTATTTTAAAAGGAAATATTTTTACGCAATCTTACTACCTAATATAAAAAAAAATCTACTTAATGAATCATATAAGAATAGGTATATCGTCTTATTACAAAGTACCTATACTCATAACTTAAATTTAACTTTACCCCAAGTTCAACATATAAGATAATTTATTTTTGAGTTGTCAGGATCGTACCTAAAATATGAGGTCATATATACTTATCACTTTTCATATTATCTTCCACGGTAAGACAATAGATGTCGGTACACGACTTTTGAGATTCCAACTGATGATACAGTAGATATTTTGTTTTTTTTTTGTTATTAAGTAATTAGTTCAATGCAAGACTGCACTAGTATAAAAGTTTTATTTTTCAAGTTCAATTTAAAATCTTCAAACAATGAACGAAATTTTATATTTTTCATGTTATTACTGAATTTTTACTGAAAATGCATTGTTGAAAGACATTAGACATTTTTAAAAAGACATGTTAATTAAATATTTTAATTAAATATCTTACTGTTTTAATTATACGTATAATTTTAAAATATTTTAATCGCGAATAAAAATTTGACTCAGTCAGACCGCGTGATCTATTTATTATTTTACTTGTTAATTTTTTCAGCCAATACTTGATACGCAGAAATATTTGATAAAACCAAAAAAGTTCAGTCATGAAATATTATATTAATTCAATAATATCCTATCAAAAACAATATGCTAAAAAATATTTATATTCTACTAAATAAATACTCTACTTATGTATTAATAATCATTTATGTCTTGGATTATAAATACATATAAATATATAAATACATAAACATTGTTATATATGATAAATTAAGAAAATATTTCTTAAAAATGGATTATAATGTTAATTTTCACATTTACGACTTCGTTTTAAAAATTTTGAAATAAATATGATTAATATTGATGTCTTCTATGCATTAAGTAACTAAATAAAATTATCGAAGGACGATAAAAATGTTCATTATTACGAAACTGATAAATTATCATTAACTACTTACACTATTTCTGAATTTAACGGTGACAAAATTGTCACGAAGAAACATGAAATTATGAAATTATGAAACGTATCACAAAAATGAAATTTGGAATGTTTTTTAGAAAATGATTTATCCAACGTAATTTTTTTTTTTTTTTTAATTTTGATTGAGTCGAAAATTTCTTTTAAAACGAATTACGAACATCGATCCATTAAAAAATCTCAACGTAAGATCATAATTTTTTAAACGATATCATAGCAGAACTACTCTGTATTATATTTATATTATGTCGATATTATAATTTTATGTTTTAAATTGTTCGAATATATTTTTTAAAATTGATGAAGTGTTGTATACTTTGTACGTAAACGATTTTAATCAAGGCCAAGAATTGAGTTCAAATAATAGTTTGAGATTATGTTTGGAGTTGATTTTTCTGTAAATAATTTTATTAACAGTCATAAATATAAAAAAAATTTACAATAATAATAATAATTTTAGTATTTTATCTTTCAGTTATTTAAAAAATAAAATAAAATGTAACGTGAACAATGAAAAAATTATTATTTAAATGAATTAATATTTTGATCATTTCGTAAAGGGTTTTTTTTTTTTTTTTTATACATATTACAGTCATTAAAATGTTCTAGAGTGGCTATAAAAATTTAATTAGTATAAATTAAATAATCGTATAATTAAACGATATTTTAACCACGTAAATTTTTTTTACTTATGTACGTGTTATAAAAATATATTCAATTTTACTGTTCGACATATTATGGCTGCATTCTATTACTAAGAATACGATATGGATTGCATTTTATAAAACAAAAACAAATAAACCTTATTTGAATATTGTTAATACATTTAATAATACTAATAATGCTCAGTCGCGCTCAATATATTATTCAAGTAACAGCCACTATATTAAATAACATTATCTCAAATTTTAATATATAAACAGTGCAAACGTATAATAATTTCATTAAAAAAAGAAAAAGAAAGAAAAACAATACTATGATGAGTAATAATTTCTATCGATTACATTTATTGTTAGAATTACATATTCAGAAATGTATTATTTTTTTTTTAATTTAGATTAACATTCTCTCTAAAAACAATATAAAAATTTATTCTTGTTCTAATAACTGTTAGTATTAATAAAATTCGTTCATTTTAAAAATCATTACCAAGGTAAAAAAGGTTTTGTACCTCAGATTACATTGATTTACGACTAGATTATACATACAGCTTACATGATTCATAATACTTGGATCTGTATTGAGTTCTACTTCAACATTCTTTCATTATTGAAAATACATTATTTATTGATTTATTTTCTATCCGGCAAACATAATCGTTTTAAATATATTATTTAATAAAATTATAAATTTATTAATTTGAACTTAAGATTTAATCTGCGTGAGGAATTCTTTTTAAACTCATTAAGGAAATTATAAAAATACGTATAAAACGTAACGTATAAAAATAATTATAAAATGATATTGGTAATAGTATAGAAAACAATGAAATGATTAAACATAGTGTATATTATGTTGAAAATTCATTTGCTCGTTATATAGAAGGATACGTTAGGGAGTCATACCTAAGAATCTCCGTCAATATTATAAGATTATATTATATAAACTATTTATCGTTATCGTAATAAGAAAAAATTTTTAATGTAAAAAGAGAGGGTGACAGACTTATCTATAGTCTTGTGCGTATGAAATAGTATGCTCATTATTGATTAGATGTAGCAATTATTCATTGTTTGTCTAAAAGAATACAATATTGTGTTATAATATATATATATATATATAAGCGTATTACGATAAAATATTATTTAATTTGATATTTATTGAATTACGCGAATGAAACCTTTGAAGAAAAAGATTTTGTTATAAATTATATAATTTTCCCTAACATCGCAAAACAATTATAAAAATGAAAATAATTTTACGTGTTTTATAATTACATAAGCGTAAGAGATTATAGCATTAAAAAATTCTTTTGCTTAGCTATGATAAGAAAAAAAACTGTGATAACAGGAAAGTATGGAGTATATTCGATTGAGACCGAAGAGAAAGAAAGAAAGAAAGAAAGAAACGTTGCCAACCACGGATTTTGTAACGGTATAAAGACTCGCATGGAGAAATTTTAAAAAGAATTTATAATTTTGCTCCAAAGATGTTTAAAGTGAAGAGAAACGAAGATAAAAGATGATAAATGAAGAATAAGGATGAATAAGACTCGAGGATCATTTGGCTAGGACTGCGGCTAGGTATTAGCTCCTCTATCGGCGAAAGAGCGAACTAATTTCTTGCAGGTACTTTAAATTTCCAGGTCGCCTCCGTTAATTATTAATCAATGAATGTAACAGCAGTTTGAAGAAATTATAGAAATATGATTAGATAAGGGTATAGAAAACTGAAGAATAGAAAAATGTATTGATTAATTGGGATCGGAAGGGAGATTGAGTTAACTGATGTAAGGTAAATAAATATCAGCTTGTAAATTCCGAGGGGCTGTTTGTTATAATAATTTTGTTGTCGGCGGTGTACCTAGACAAGTCGCGCAGGAAAAAACTGATTCTTTGGACGAAGCTTGTATATATAAAGCCAATAATAATCAGTGAGTTCGGCTTTAAAATAGATGTAGGATAGAGATGAAGAGAGAGAGAGAGAGAGAGAGAGAGAGTGCGGTGGAAGAAGTATGGCAGGAATTTAATTGATGATGAAGGGCAGGGAAGGAAGTAGGAAAAGGCACGTAATGATATCAGGGGCGGGGGGTGGGAGAGGGAAAGTCACTTATCTAGTAGCGGCTACCTACGTAGCTACCTAGCTACACAGTTACCTAGCTACCTATCTACCTATCTACCGACAAGTCTCGCTCTCTCGTCGCACACTCCTCTAAAACATCCGACTTCGCTGTGCGGACGGGGGAGGGGGGAGTGGGGTGGGACGGTGGTGGGACGACATGCTACACACAGGCGCAGGAGCAATGAGTGGCATGCGCGCGCGCTTCTCCGGTAATTGTATGTGGCCGCACGTAGACGGCGTTTCCATCGGTCCCAGTCATCGGGATCGGGCCGATCGGTCGACTGAAGCGCGTCCCGCTCTCCTCACCTCCTCTAGGACTAGCTCCTCGAGAGCAGGCAACCGAGGACTCTCGCGCTATTCATTTCTCACGTGCGAGCTAAAGTTATTTCGCCATACGACGCTGATACGCTCCTACTGCTGGCCAAATGCCCGTTTAAAAGGACAGGAAGGAGGGCCGAGAGGTCTTAACGCGCACACGAGTCTCCCGTCCAAGGTAAACGGAGGGAGGGGGGCCTCGTCGACTGCAGCACGCGATATTTTAACTGGTCAAAGTAAGTGACGATTCTCGATTATCGATTTTCCTCCGGCATCCCGGGATCCATCCATCCGTCCCGCGATTCGCCAATTCGCCCCGATCGAACCCAACATATTATAGGACGCGCCCGCACGTTCCTCCTCGTACGCGTTTGCTGCTCCCTACGTACATGTAAGTCCGTCCGTCCGTCCGTCCGTCCGTCCGTCCGCCCCCCTACCCCGTTACCCCGTTACCCCGTTACCCCGTTACCCCGCGCAGACATATGCACATGACGAGCGAAAACATTGCAGTGAGAGAAAAGGGGGACTATCGACGACGGGCCCGCTATCAATCCTCTGGCTTTCTCCTCCTCCCCGATAACTCGCGGCTCTCTCTTTCTCCGCATTCCTTCTGACAATTTAATAGCCCCATAATCCCTTAACAAACCGTACAAAAAAAAAAAAAAAAAAGTTATGGGAAAAGAGAACGCGCGCCAATTTTCTTTGCGACTTGTGTCCCTCTTCGCACTTCTCTTTTGTTTCCCCAAGCTCCGTCTCTCTCTCTCTCTCTCTCCCTCTCCCTCTCCCTCTCTCCCTTCCTCCCACTGCTCTCAGCTAATCATTACATATATACAACGTAGCTACTGCACTTTGTTGATCATTGTTCAAAGGGTTAGAATTCGATCGGGCTTACGATTTTCGTCTTTCAATTTGTTTACGTGCAATGAGTTTATGCATTAATGTACAGTAAATGTAGCACACTCGACCTGCGAGGGTCATTCTCTTGGCTCGTGCAAGTAAGAACGAAGAGGGGGAGAGTGTAGAAGAGACAGGCAGAGAGCGAGAGAGAGAGATAAATGAAGCAGCAGCGCGACGACGTTACGTCACGCGCCAGCAAATGAACGAAGTATACGCGGTGAAACGGCAACGAGACGTGAAGAGATAACGGAGTGAAAGAGAAAGAAAGCGATAAAAAGGATAGAAAGATAGAGCGAAATAGAGAGAGAGAGAGAGAGAGAGAGAGAATAAGAGAGTGTAAGGAGGAGGACCTGAACTTGTGTGCTCCTCTACGAGGTGAACATAATTCTTCGAATGCGATTTTCATTTGGAAGGAAATTGTGAATACACGAATGTAAACGTGTTTTTTGTTATACATTCCGATTGTGGGAAAAATTGATGGTAATTTTCAAACCAGGACTGTAATTAATTTTTTTATGCAGGATATACCATAATAGCAGCTTTCCCTATTTCTTAACTTTATAGAGCTTTTTGTAATAGTTAAATTAATAAACCAAGCACATGTTTCTTGAAGCTTGGCGTATTTACTTTAATGAGCCGTGGCAATTGTATGAATTTTCCTTATGTATTACAGATTGTGCACATCAGATTATTGTCTTAACGCTGGGACAAGGAACGAAGCCAGTAACCAATTGGGCTTATTCGTATTTTAATTCAGAACTGTTAGATCAATTTGCGGCAAACAATCCTGGCTAGTGTTGCATGAAACAGCTACTTGAGCGTACAAGGATTCCATTATCTGCAGTCCAAGAGGAATAAATACCTCTGATTAAATATTGCATTTGGCGAGTCTGAAAAAGTTGCCAAAATTCCGGTCCCCACAAGGAAACCAGAAGGCCCCCAACAAACTGGTGGGAGATATTCAACAACTTCTGGTAACGATAGCTTGTATAACAACAAAATGAATAACAAGAGAAAGAATCGTTCAAATCCCACTAGGTATATATTTTAATTATTTTATTTTAAGCTTTTTGGCGGTTAAAAAAGAAACTAATGCAAAACAAAATTACAAAATAATATTAAGTATCGTCAGTTTGTTTATTTGTTGGTTTGTTTGTTTGTTTGATTGTTTTCATTCTATTAAACAATATTTATTGGCTAGAGTTTATTTTGAATAGTAAAAATTATTATTATTTAAAATTTTTTTATTTACTGTAATAGCATCTCATTCCTCATAATTCCATATGAAACAAATAAAATCAAATCCCTTTAAATTTTTCAATTGTTTTGTAATTATTATTTTTATAAATATTTTAGATCCCCGCGGGCACGGGGTCCGCAAGAACGTTGCGTTGTTGCAGATGGGGTATACAATAATGCCCATTTCATGCATGCAATAACAAGTCACGTAGGCAATATTGTACAGGTAATGATACATTTCTCTCGTATTTGTGTGGTATTTATATAAGCCTTTGCCTGTTATAGAAATATAAAATATATATTTATTTTAGATTCAAACTCAAAATGGTTCGATATATGAAGGTGTGTTTAGAACTTTCTCTAGTCAATTTGAAGTAGTTTTGGAAATGGCCCATCGCGTTGAAAATTCTGGGAAAATAAGTGTAGACAGTGTCGTAGAAAAATTGATATTTAAACCACAAGATATTATTACATTGTCTGCAAAAGACGTTGACCTGGACTATGCAACAAGGGATACATTCCAAACAGATACTGCTATTAGTAAATTTAATGGCTTAATCAAAGGAGAAAAGGAGCTTGAGCCTTTTTTTCTGGCTGTGCAGGACGATATTGCTACAACAAATGGAGATAATTTAGAGTTAGATCGTACTGCTGTGAGTTTATTTATTATTTAATAAATAACAATCTATAAAATGATATAAATGTTTTGGACAATCACTTAATTCTTAAATTTTAATTAACCACTTAACAGGATGGTTGGCCTGCCGATGATATGTTTCGTACAAATGAACAAACTTTTGGGATTCAATCAACCTTTGAACCCAGTTTAAGCCAATACACAGTTATTCTTCAATGCGAAGATACGAAAGATTATAAAGAACAAGAGAAGAAAGCAGCAAAGATAGCTAATGAAATTGAGTCACAACCGGATCACAGAATTCGACTGGAACTTGAAAATGGAGATGAGGAAGAACGATTTGCTGCTGTTATACGTACCACCGATTCTAATTATGTAAGAAAGTATTTTTACTCGTAGTCAAAAATAAAAGAATGACAAATTCAAATAATTATGTTAAATAATTATATTTTAGGGTCGACCCAACAATAACGAGGGTAAATATGTACCACCTGCAAAAAGGAAAAATGGTAATACTGGTAAACTCATGCGAACGACACCACCACCACAATCTCCAGGCCCTGCGTCAGGCAAAAGTTTATTCAATCAAGCTCCTCCGCCAGCAAACGCTACTGTAAACGTTCCCCCAACAAGTAACATTCCAGTAAGCATGTCGTCGCATCCTCCGGTAATACAGCACCCAGTACCCTTGAACATGGGTGGTATACCAAGTGGAGTCGTCGTCCCTTACAACCCACCACCCTTTGTACCTCCACCAACCTCTCAACCCCCACCTCCTAATGTCGGAGTTCCAGGTATGTTACATTTTTTAAAGCAATCTTACAAAGTTATCAAGTAGAACAAAATTTTTAATTTATATCTAAACGTGCATTCGTAATATACATCAAATAAATATCAATCATTTATTTTCTTAAACGCACATCTTAACTTCCCATTCTTTTATTCGAAATCATTAATAACGTCCCCATTATTACATATTATTTATTAATTTATTAACAGAGATTGAATTGTATATATTTCTAAATAAATTCCAATGATCTAATTTCTAATATTTACGTTTTGTTTTTTCTTTTTAATATTAATTGTATAATTGTTGAAATTTCAATTTAATTTTCGTTGGAGTAAAACATTGTTAATTTCATTTTTGTATGAATCACCTACTAAGTAGAGGTACTTTATAAACTAATTTTTACTTCTAGTAATGTCACAAGGTCAGCCCCCATCTCAGGTAACGTCAAATCTACCTCAGGTACCATTCTCTTCACAACAGCAACAACCGTCAATGAACAAAATGAGTATGGATAAGCGAGAACGACCGGGTAGACAACAAGTCTATCAGTCTGATAAGGCACCGCCAGCTCCCTTCCCTGGTGCTCATGTAGTGCCCCAACATGCACAACAATCTACGCAATCCCAGCCACCTCCACACGTTTCCATGCACCAACCATCGGTGGAAGGATCTTCACAAATGTTATCGTCAAAGGAACAACAGCATCGAAAAGTGCCAACACCAAGAGGAAGGGAGGAGCAGCATTCTGAGCTCAGACAATTTGCCTCAGACTTTAAATTGGCTGACCAACAAACAATTCAGGAAGTACAACAGCAGCAGTCGACCCTTGGTAGAAAGCCACATCCACAGGAAGCACATTTATCTCAAGTTCCACCCATGGTGAGAGTTTCACTTATGTATAAAAAAAATGGAAAGGTGAATCTCTTAAAGCTTAAATATCATATTAATATCGTCATTGAAAAATTGTTTATTTCGTAAATTTAGTGAATATCATCGATGAGCGCCAATGGAAATACAATATTAAGAAGAGAGACACTTCTTAATATTTCTGAATTATTTATTATCAATATCTGTATCAACAAGTACCTTTTCTTTTCTTTATCTTTTTTCTTTTTTTTTTTTTTTTTTTTTTTTTTGGATATCTTTAATATATTGGACATATTTCTAGAGATTCATCTTTTAGCATGAGTTGATCGAATAATTTTTTCTGATTTTTTTTTTTGTTTTCTTTATTATGATTTTTAGTTGCCAGAAGATGTGTTATCGAATGCTCCAATGAATGAATCCATAAAAAAAAAACGATTTAATAAATAATTTTAATATAATTTATAAACAGAGCAAAATCATAAAAAAATATTTAACTTTTGTATACGCGATTATTGAAATTGGAAACTAGTAATGTTCAAAAGATCAACGCCAGTTATGAATGAATCAGGAAGAACAATCATTTTGATATTGTTTTTTACTTCTTTTTATTCTTTTTATTCAACGTATAATTATCTTTTCTGATAGATTTAAATATTTGACGTTTGAATTTATTAGCTTTCATGAAAAACGATTGGAATTATTATCTAAATAAAAATTTGTGTATAAATCTTAACATAGTATAATTCTAGTATATAAATATTGAATAATTCAGAAAATTATTAACTTCTTATTATTAGAGTTTATTTTATATAAGAACATAATTAAAAATTTACATTTAATTGTGATATCTGTGATAAAATGCTTTCATGAAAGTTCTGATCGTTAAATATAATTACAGAATGTTAATGTAAGTGTATTTATAAGAATAAAATTTTTTTAATTTTTATTTGTTTTTTTTTTTCTTTCATAAGTGTTTGTAAGTTGTCTGATTTACACCTTTAGTTTTAGTTTTAGGAGTAATCCCAATAATAATACAAATATTATTGATCTCAACAATTTATTTAAAAAATTGCAACAATAATTTTTAAATGATTTTGGTTCCTTCAGTGAAAAATAAAATGTATTCAATTTTAATTAATTAATTTAAATTCAAAATATTCAAATTGCAGTTTTTTATATTTTTATGGATTCATAAGAAATGCTTTATTATTTTGCACATTTACGTGTATTATATATTGTAATATTAAATATTATAATATTTGATTACAATATTCACGATTTTAATGAGCCTCTATTCATAGATGTAAGGTAAATTAAGTAAATGTATTCATAGTTATTTAATTTTAATTATCATATATTGTCTAGAGGGAAAAAATGTCTAAGAGGTACATAAAAATTATATATTTTGATATGAAGTATCAAATGGCTAGTAAATTTGTTAAGAGTTAATGATCCGAAATTTATATTATAGACATCTTATTTACATTATTTTATTAACCTTTGTCTAATCAGGGTCCATCGCATCATCAACAACCGCATTCTCATAATTCAACATCACAAACTGTACCACAGCCATTACCTCAACAGCAGTCTTATCAACATCAATCGCCAATACAGGAGGAGATAGTGGTAACAAATAAACCTCCACCAGGACCAATACCAGTTCAAACAACGAGTCCACTTCAACAGCCGCCGCAGCAGCAAGTCCAATCACAGCCTCCGCCATCACAACCACCACAACCACAAGCACAAGCTCCACAATCACTTCCGTCGCTACAGCAATCACAAGAGGATTCGGGCATGGAGAAGATAACAGTTTCGTTTAAGAAATCTAAATTAAATCCAAATGCTAAGGAGTTCAATCCTAATGTTAAGCCTTTTACTCCCGTAAGTATTACAATGTATAATTGATTTAAATTATAAAGATAAGTAAGAAGTGAACAGCAATGTTGTACAGAAAATAGATGATAAAAATCCATTAATTGGATAATTTATGGAAAAATATTTAATTCGACAATTATAAGTGTTTATTTCAAATTCTTATTCAGAGATCACCCAGTACCCCAACTCCAAGCAGACCACATACACCACAAACGCCCCAGTATGCAGCAGCTACAATGTCTTCAGCCGTAGTCATGCCTGCATTTATAATGCAAAGTCAACCACCAACAGCATTTACTCAACCTCCTGCTCAACCTGTGACGAGGTTTAGAAAGAATCAATATCTAGGTATTGAACTGGATTTCATTTTTATTAACTAATCGAATTAATAATTCCGTGTACGTGCTATTGTATTATATACACAAAATTATAGATTTTGTTAATGATGCGCATACTAATGGAACATTACAGAGATGTATATTATTTACATTGTTATTAATTGATATTTATGTTGTTGTCATGTATTAATTATAATTTTATAGTTTGAAAATAATTAAAAAAAAAAAAAAAAAATTTTTATAATAGAAAATACATAAAATTAAAGAGAAACAATATTATTTAGTTATTAATATGCCTCGTATACTTGTATACTGAGTAAAATAATATTTATTTATCTTGATTTTAAACGATAAATATCAAATACAACTTGTTTTGTACAATCATCGTGACGTAATATCGCAGCTTTTAAGAAAAAAAGAAAACCTATAAAACAAAATTGGGAAATTGATCCAATTATTTCCATTGCAGTCCCAATGCTGCAGCATCGCACTCCGGACGTAGCATCACAAATGCAAGTGGCTGCTGCGACAGGACAACCGCTTTTAGCCCCGGCACCTCTGCATCCGCCCTTCCAGCTACCGTATTCGGGCCAAACGGGCTACGGAGGCCAAGTGCTCAGGATGATATCGGGTCCGCCACCTCCTCAGCACATGCCCACCAATCCTTACATTCATCATCATGAGTCGCCGGGTCCCCAGGCACCTGGTATACAGTACATGAATCCACACGCGCATCCACATCCACATGTGGGTCAGCAACAGCCCAACCAGACCCCATCCCCGGCGAATCCCAATCCAGCACATACGCCTGGTGCTTACAATCCACCAGGTAATATCTGACGAACGACTTAAAAATATGTACGATCCTTGTATGAAATATATGATTAAATTCATTCAATTAATGTCAAATGTTTGGGTAAACTAAATATTTTATCTGTGCAAGTCCAATTTACGGAATTCGAATATATTTTAAACATAATTGCGTATTTGAAAGTAAATGACTTAAATAAAGTACCTGACAACGAGATTTTTAAAGAAATTTATAAATTTTGAATATATATATATTTTTTTTTATTTCTAACAGGTACACCTCAACCATCGTACCCACAGCCGCCTCCGCAAAGTCATGCGCCAACAGGATTTCCAATAATGTGCCCAATCATTCCGCCGCATATACCAATACCACCTCAGCATATGCAATATCTACCTCCCCAGCCACCACCGGGACAACAGACCATGCCAGTTATCTTGCCACACACTCAGTAGTCCCGCGCTTTCCCGGGCAGACAGCAGCATCAACAACTGCGTCAGAGTCGACGACAAGGATATCCCTAAGTATTCATTTGTGAAGATAAACGAACGTGAGCGACAAATGTTTACTACGATGATATTGAAAGGATCTGCTAGTGCCGGGGAGTGTCAGATAAACCAATAAAACTATGAACATAAATAAATACAACTTCAAAAGTAATAATAAATACAACGACGACGACGATTTAAGCAAATGTTACAGAGATGCTTTAATCCGTGTTTTATGCGACAGTGGTTGAAGTGATTAATTTTCTCTATAATACTTTCTACGTCAACATCAACGTTTAATAATTCTCTTGATCGCTAGAATTTTTTTTTCTATTTTTTTTCTTCCCTTTTTTCGTTTTTTTTTTTTTTTTTTTTTTTTTTTTATTTCTCAATGTTTCTGTTCTTCTGGAATGTGGATATTTTTCACCGGTCATAATTCGTACACAATACATATCTACTGCCGATTAAATTAAGTATACCCAAAACTAACTTTTAAAAAAAAAATATCTAGATTCGTTTATGCGCTTAAAAGAAAATGAAATGTTATCTTAAGTGTCGCGCTCAAACTAAATACGAAGAGTGTCAGTGACTCTTGAAAAGTATTTTTTACTGCGACCAAAAGATATAATTTTCAAAGAAATCAATCGAGTCTCCGCAGATCACGGAGTTTGTATCTGCGCCGAATGGAGCTCATAGCAAAGAATATAATATACTTTCCCATTTTTTTTTTTTTTTTTTTTTTAAATCGATAGTTAAAAATACTTATTGATTTTAAAAATTCCGTGCTACAAATATATGGAAAAAGTAAAGTCGTTAACAAAAAAAAGAAAAAAATGGGGAATTAGTGTAATGATACGTATATGTTATAAAAGAGCCCTAAATTCTAATTTATGAACGTTATGCATATACCAAAGTTAGAAAAGGGCAAATAGTTCAGAAAGAAAATTCGACCACAAAGTGCATTGTGTCATCGAATGTAAAAAATTGTGGTTTATTAAAAAAACAAAAAAAGAATAAATTTTTTTAATTAGAACACATGATTCTAAATGCCTTTTAGAAAGATCGTAGTTGATCTGAATTTAAAATTTTCAAATAAGACATGGTGCCAATTGTTTGAGCACACAATTGTCAAGATTTTTTTGTGAGGGTTAAAGGGGGGGGGAATCACTGAAGAAATCTGTTTTAAAGTGAATGACATTCGATAAAAAAAAAAATAATAAATAAAAATAAAAAAAAAGAAGAAGAGAGTTATGAGAAGACTCTTTAGTTTTGGAAAAATGAAAAAATAGAAAGGTACGTATGCGCATCGAAAAATACGAATATCGAAATGTTAGTATGTATGGAATAGTAGTAGAGTTGTGAGAGAACACTACTCTTTGTTTGTTGATATAGTGTTTTGTTATGGAAAATAAACACTCGTAAAAAAAAAAAAAAAAAAAAAAAAAAAAAAAAACTGATGCCTGCATTTTCTACCAAATGCTATGAAATGGAAAAATATAAACGGTATCTCTGCTTCGAGTTCAACGTGAAATAACAGTAACGAGATATTGAGCTAGAAAAGGAGGATCTGTGCTGAAATATAATTAGGTTATTCTTTGAAGATTAATGTTCAGTCAAAACTGTAATATATTTAATACCATTAAAATAAAATCCATTCTTTTTCATATCGGAACATTAAAATACTTAATTATCATGTAGACATAATAAATTTAAATATTATTAATTTCCATGCGAGACCCACTCAGTCTAGCTATTTTTTCAACCACCCAGATAATGAATAATAAAAGTAACGGTTAAATGCATTATTTATTACAAAAATTGTCAAAATAAGTATAACGTCCTTTTCTTTGTTAAAAAAAAAAAAAAAAAAATCAACCTAAAATGCAGATAAAATATCTTCAATTAATAATAATTATTATAATAATGATAATAGTAATAATAATTATAAGTATCTCGAAACATGTATTTGTTTATACAACCGAACAATCAGAAGTGTGCGATATCGGTAAAAAGAATGGAACAATCTTTTACGGCCTTAGACCTAGTCGTGTACATAAAATGAGTTAGACACTCAGGAACAGACAGAATATCACACAGCGTGGCATCGTTAAACACAAATTTTATATTGAAGAATTTAAAAAAAAAAAAACATCAAATAAATTCATTAAGAACCAAATTATTGTTTTCTTAAACCTATCATAATGTAAAAAATTCACTTTCGAAAACATATTAATACGCATAGTTTTTTTTTTTTTTTTTTTTTTTTTTTTGTATTACATTAAATAAAACTGTTATTATTTTAAATATGCAAAAATATGATTTTTACAAACTGTTAAATCGTGCTAAATGAAAAATTATATCCTACACAAGGTTTGGCCTTGGAAAAAATAAATTTTTTTATATTAAATGTGTATTATAAATTTATCAAATAATTGAATTTATATACTGCATGTAATGCTTAGAAATTATACTTACAATAAAAATGTATTAGTTCAATACCTTTAATATAAAAAATATTCAATCTATTTTCATTTCATCCTAACGAGCTAATTACGAAATTTAAATAGTTAATGTTTTTTTTTATTGAAATTTTTTGTTTATATATGAAATATTTAAAACAAATTTTTATACTAAATTAATAAATTATAATGTTTTATTTATAAATGCATTTTATTTTTGAGTAATTTTTGTTCGAGCCTTTCTTTCTTTTTCAAACTTATCCATCGATTTCCTCCACAGCAAATGTTTACGTTCTAACGTTTTAGAACGAGTAATTCGTTCTGTAATAATATACATATGTATTTATGTATTCATTATGAATATATAAAGTATGAAGACAAAAGTTTAACATAATACTAATAAATTATAAATTATTTCAAATTTTTACTTTTAATCTAGATTTTAATTAATTTTCTGTTAAAACACGTGACTTGATATGTAAAGTCGTAAATTAAAAAAAAAAACAATCACGTAATAAACGTTTATCGGTAGTTAATGAATAATTTAATCAAGTTCTATGGAAAATTTTAAATATATAAAAACCGTTAAAATGAATAGTTTTTTTTTTAATTAATTAAACTTACCATTTACAGAATATAAATAATTTTTAAAATGTATTTCTATTTCATTTTCGCTATCTGACGAATCCACTTTATACTGTAAATTATAACTTTTTAATTTTTCTTCATAAATCTGAAATTAATGAAATTAATTAGTATTTTTACGATGATTACGATAGTAATATCACATTGGATTTCTCGTTTTATACATTACGGTAACATGTCTCAGAATTTAAACTTTCGTTCGAACTAGCATTATTTGCAAGGTGAATCTTTTTTTCACGATTACAAAAATAATCTATACTCTGTGTGTCAGAGAATAAACTTGTTTCGAAATTATCTGATTCATTTATTTGAAAGATAAATTCATTAGTCAATTCTACTTCATCATCTACGAACGAATCCTATATATAAAAAAAAAAAAAAAACAACAAAAATTAATACCAATTTTTCTTTGCATTGAAATGATTATACTATATTTACGATCCCGGCTATTTTTTAATTTTCTTCTATTTAATTATAAAATTACTTGAGTATTTGTTGATAATATTTTTGGACTTGGTTCATACTCTTCTTCCGATATTAAATTTATATAATCAGAGTAATCGTATGTGTCCCCTACTCTGTTTTTAAATTCGTTTAATAACTCTTGTATGCTGCTGTTAGATTTTCCTGTATTTTCAGTCACGTATTCCTGAAATATAGTGCATTAATATTATTAGTCAGCTTAAAAAAAAAAAAACTATATCAAACCAATACTTTCTTTAATTAAATAAATCACTGCAATCGGTTACTTTACCTCCTCTTCAGACAAATTACCATTTAAAGTACATAATTTTTCTGGATGTCGATTTCTTTGATTATGCGCCATTTAAATTAATCAGTTTTAATATATATTTATTATATATTTTTTTTTAATTATAATTAGAAAGGAAACACTGTTTAGAAACAACTTAATATATTAGTATACAAATAATTTTTATAAGTTTTTCAAAAAATGTTATTCGTAGAAGATATTAATAATAAACACATCGAATAACTAATTTTTCAAATTAAGTGAGATTAAACACAAATTTATTGATAAAAAAACCTTGTTATTTAATGAAATTGTTTATTTTAACGAGATGAATTATTGTATTAAAAAATCTCTTATTAAATCTAAAAGAATACAATTAATGCTTGTTTTAAAATAAATATAGTATTATTTTGAAATTAAAACTTTGAAGTTTAACGATTGTATTTAAATGTACTTCCTTCGTATTCCTTCTAACCGTTTTACAATTTTTTAGTATCAATTTAATATAAATAAATGTTCAACGGTTTTTTTTTTATTTATGTTTGCATCGTTCTCAGAATCGCATTTTTGAACAACTAATAAAGTAATTCAGTATACGCGTGTAAAGAATTAATAGAAAAACTATAATCTCACCAAAAATATTACTTATATTATTGTATATTCGGTTAAAGTTTACAAGTTTTTATTCCAATGTAATTATTCTTTTTAAAGAAGACAATTATTGCAATAATATATATTTAATAAGAATTGTACGTATTGTAATAACAAATATTATAAAAAGGAATTGAATTGTATTTTATGTTTTTATTACATTTCTCAAGTAGATGCAATATTAAGGTTTTATAGTTTCATTCCATATTTTTTTATTAAATATTAAACAAACTATGTTTTCATTTGTAAAAGAAAACGTTAAAAATTATGAGGAAATTTTTTGTAGGATTTAAAAGAATAATAGAATGGAATAAAATTATGTTTAATAGAAGAGAAATGTTGATTAAAAAAATTATCTTTTCAAATAAGCAGCACAAGCTCTTTATTTACTAAATATAAATTTTTGTATTTAATGAAACGCATATACTTTTTAATGGAATGACAAAAGTTTCTCTTATTTAATCGTTAATAATTTTCAACGTAAACAAAAATGATGCAAATGCAAAAGTATCTTGTTTATATAATAGATATATTTGAAAGGTCCATATGGACCTTATTGTAATTAAAAACTGAAGTATACTATTGTTGCACTGAAAACTTAAAAAAGGATAAATATTCAAATTCTATTGGTTACAAATCTATTTAAGACTTCGATAAATAAAACCTAAATGTACGAGAAATTCTTCGTGTAACTGTTATCACCAAATTCATCATACATACGTCGCAAGTATGTGTAGTTTTAAAGGAAAAGCGGGAAAGCAAGATTCACCGCATCCGGAAGATACGATAAGGAAAGGTAAAGATTAGCAAGATCGAACAATAGATTTCGTTTCTCTACAGATAAGATGTTGTGTACTTGAAACATGCGATAACAGTTTAAGAATATTGATATAATATTGATAAAACCATCGCGTATATTAAAAGTTATTTTTTCAATAATGATTTTTAATATGTAAATATACATTATAAATTACATTATTAAATTCGAATTTATTAATTCGACCAACCTTATTATCAATCGTTATTTGTATTAAACGTGTTTGTAAAGGATCTGCTTGCAATATATAAAGAATAATATATAATTTATGATACTTAAAAAGAATAAATAACGTTTTTTTACTTATTGATATAAATCAATAAAATATTTATTTCAAATATGAATTTTATAGAAAAATAACAAAAATAGTGTATGTATGTATAAAAAATGGCTGTGTTTATGTTCAATTTATTATTAAATAATTTATATTAATTTCTGCCAATCATGTCACAAAGAATTTGATTAATTTATTTAAAATATCTTACATTATTTACGAGCATAATATAAGATTTTATATCTATAGAGCTAATAGATATAATAGAAATAACAATAGAAAATATTAAACATTTGTAAATCTTAAACAGAATAAACATGAGTATATATAAATTTTATATTCATTTTGATGAATATCTATTTAATACATATTTTTTACGTAAAATAAATGCATTTTTAATAACTACGTTTTTTAATACATTTGTAGTATTTTCTAATTAAATATACTGTTAACATATACTAAATTTTGTCTATATGCTGTAATATTCTTGTATTTTATATACAGTGCTATTGTATATCAAATGTTATAAACTTATATACATGATTTATATATTATATACATTGTTCTTATGTCGATTCATAAAATTTATAAAAGCAATTAAGTAACTGTGTAAGTTTCTTTATTTCTACAAATAAATGTTTTTAAAATTAGAAATATAATATAAAAAAAAAACAACAAATTAATAAGAATTTTAGGTATACCTATTAAAATGGAATAAGAATTGCCAATTAAAACTTTTTTCCGTCTTTTATGAACAAGAATCTTAAATTTCCATAAACTATAGAACAATTCGAGGTAATGTACTTTAACTGCTGCTCGTTTTCGAGCAGTTAACAAGTTACGCGGTTGAACATTAAATTAATAAGTATTAAAAGATTTATTAAATTAATGTTCTCATAAATGTATTAGTTATTTGATTTTTTCTTTTTCTTTTTTTATATTAGATAATAATTTTGATAACGGATTTATAATTTGTTGTATGCATTTGTAACAATTTGTTATATATTTGCAGCATTAGCCTTTTTTTTTAATTAAATATTTATATTATTTATAAAATTTATAATGTACACCGCAACAGACCTATTTAAGTAATTAATTTGTACAAAAAATTGATTCAAATTCCTCATCGGAAATCTGTAAAAAAAAATATATAAATGAAAATAATGTTTAAATATTTAAAAAAAAAAAAAAAAAAAAAAAAAAATGTGTCTTTGCATTATACCTTTTTTCTTTTCAGTTTTTTTATTAATGCTATATCTTTCGTCAGTTCTTGTAAATCTTCTTCACTCATTACACTTTTACGTTTACTCTTTTTATTTTCCCCACTGATTTCGGTTCGTTTCTTTTTCTTTTCATTACGTACTTTTTTTTTAAATTGCTTTTCAGATTTATTTTTTTTGGACTCCGACCAGGCCTCTGTACTCTTACATTTTTTTATTCCTTTTCCAGGCCAAACACCAGTAGCATTATATTTTTTCAATTTTTCTAATCTAACGGACTCTCTCTGTAGATTTTTATATTTAATAGTGTTTGCATCAATGTCTACTTCTTGAAAATATGATAGATTTCGTCCTTTTATTTCGGGCATTCGCAGTATTTTTAGTAATCCAAATCCCATAAATACCTTTCCTAAGTCTAAATCTTTTAATCGTAAAATAAAACTACATTCATGTTTCTGATAAGATTGAATATAAGAAACTACAGCTCGATTAGCTTTATCGAATAAGAGTCTATCTTCTAATTGTAAACTTCTCATACATTTTAAACACTTTTCTATAAAGGATTCTTGTAACACAAAATCTAATAAATTTAGTTCGACTTTTTGATTTCTTTTTATAAAATGAATATACGCATCTTCCGATTCAGAGAGCAGTAACAAAGCATTACCGACATTACCTATTCTTGCTGTTCGACCACATCTGAAATAAATAATAACTAATAATACCTTTCTTAATAATCAAAACCAAATATTGTTATGATAAGAACCTGTGGACAAAACTACTTGCTGTACTTGGTGGATCGAATTGAATGACCCAATCTACTTCAGGAATATCGATCCCGCGGGCCATTACATCTGTACATAGCAATATGCCACTTTCAAGAAGTTGAAATTCTTCAAAAATTTTATACCTTTTAGTTTTCATTTTACCATGTAAAGCTAAAATTTTTGTAGACCCTATCATTCTTTAAAAAAACATTTTTTTAATTAAATTCATATCATAATTTAGTTATTTTAATAACATTTATGGTTTTGCTTACGATTTTATGACGTAACTAAAATAATCAACACATGCACAAGTAGAAAAAAAAATCATATATTTTAAATTCATTCCATTAGTTTTTATGAAATTAATTAGAAATCCAATTTTTTTATCTGCATCGACTATAGAATAGTAATTGTGTAATTTTAATGGAGTTGAGAAACTTTCTGTTTCTTTTATAGATACATAAGATGGATTTCGTAATCCAGCTCTGGTTAATTGATCTAATTCCTTAGTTTGTGTTGCAGAAAACAAACCCGTTCTTCGTAAACGTGGTAAAAAACCTAAAATTGTATTAATTTTTACAGAGAATCCTAAGTCTAATAATCTGTCAGCTTCATCTAAAATCAACAACTCCTAGACAAAAAATAAATTTTTATTTAGTAATAACGATTGATATATATTTATAAATAAAACTAAATATTTACCAAAGATTTTATAGCTCCTAAAATATTAATATCTTTACAATTACTTAAAATATCTTCTAATCGTCCTGGTGTAGCTATAATAATATTTGAACCCATTTTTAATTGGTTAACATCTTCTTTAAGATTAAATCCTCCGACTAGCAATACTTGTTTTAAAGAAGGTATTCTCGTAAGAAATTGTGCCAATACCTTACTAATTTGTGTCGCTAACTCTCTTGTGGGTGAAATTATAATTGCTCCTATTTCAAATTTTTTCCATTTTTCTGGCCTTTTCTGTATAAAAATAGTAAAATTTATAAAAGAAAAAACATAATTTCAATATAATATTTTGATAAATAATTAATTTTTAAGAAATACAAAAATAATTTTTATAAACTTCTATGATTAATACGTTTCTATTTATCAGGATACAAATGAATATTATTGAAAAAATAAAAATAAAAATAAAAATAAAAATAAAAATAAAAATGTTAATATACATATTTGAGCATGAAATATTTTACTGTATGCAGAATTAAATGGAATTACCATTAACATTTCTAATAATGGTATGAGAAAAGCAAGAGTTTTTCCACTTCCAGTTACAGCTTCAGCGGCAACATCATTTCCTTGAAGCAAAAGAGGAATGCATGCAGCCTAAAATTTAATTATTTATTTAATCATAATTATTTTAGATTATTATTATTATTATTATTATTATTATTATTATTATTATTATTCCGAAGCTGACGAAGTAATAAAAAATAAGTATATATTATCATTAATTTGAAATAAGTACTTGTACTGCTGTCATTTCATCAAATTTTAATTCTTCTAAGGTGTGAATGATGGGTTCGCTTAATTTTATTGTTAAATCGGCCCATTTTTGTTTAGCCATGATAAAGTTCTGATTTCTAATGATGAGAATAAAAAATCGAACGGCACGTGCATCAAATCAATACAAATTTGTTAAATTGAGGTTATTTTGTTGTTTTTTTTACTTTTTTCTGCAGCAACGTTGGACCGAATTTACGTGCTCTGTATACCGGTAATTTTTACCGCTAACAAGAGACTGAAGTCTAAGCGAAGTATTTCCTTCACGAATTCATGCAGCTTAATGCATTGTTTTACGAAACGGAAGGAAAAATGCTCCTATTCGAAAAAGTTATTCCTCATACGTAAAAAATAAAAAAATAAACAGCGGCAACAATAATACCAGAAACAAAATTAGAATCGTAGAGAAGTATTTATTTGATAGGAATAAAAATTGAATCGTGCCTATTATTAATATTAATTTTTTGTTAATGCAACTGTTATTGTTATATTTCATTATTCTAATAAATTGAAAGTGAAAGGTATTGTTGTTGCTGTCGGGTGTTTTTAGGATTTAAATCGATGTGTTTAGCCTTAGTTCGATTGATTATTAGTTATCATATTTGAGTGAAGGTGTCGTTGGAATGGAATCCATTGGAATTCCTTAATAGTTGGCATTTAAAGGCTTTTAAAAAAACGAAAGCAATGACTCTTCGCGTAAATCCGAGAATCTGAATCAGCAAAAGTAGATAGTATACAACAAAAACGGATTGACACGAAAAATTCAAGCTGATTGGCTCTTGCATTATGTATACACGCATGCATACGGATAAAGCTATAGTATTATTCATGACAATGCACATTACAAATTGCAAATTCCGCGTACATTCCGATAAGTAATTATGTTATTTACAGTATATCCTGTATTTTTTAAACATCTAGTTTTATTGAAATAAAGGGATAAAGTCGTAAGAACTCTGTTTTATACATCGTAAGCGCTTTACGATAACTTGAAGCTTGACATTCATTAATCAATGAATTAATTTACAATACTAAAAAGTATTGTTAATCAACGCTGACGACCATTCCTTTTCCATATTTTTGAATAATTTTTTAAACAATGGTAGAACAAGAAGATAAACCTAAGTGGCTATTGGAATTAGAAAATCGAAAACGAAAGGTATCGTCGCCTATCTTTTAAATTGTTAATACGTTAATTTTGTTTTCTTAACTCTTATGTTACTACTATTGTATGTTTTTATTTTAAATCAAGATATAAATTGCCGTATAAAAATAAATAAAATCGTACGTTTTTTTTTTTTTGTATATTTATAAAATAGCTCACAAAGAGCTGTTTAGAAGGCAAGTATTTATTCAAAAATTTGTATTATTTATGAATTTCTCCTCAAAATTTAATGTAGCAATCCAGGGATTTAATATACCTATGCTTTTTTATAATTTTATATATCATTTTTTTATACATAAAATGGTGTATGATTGTAAAATTTTATTAAATATACCTGAATACAGAAATACATTGTTGATTAAAAATTTATAAACTTTCTTAGCTAAGAATTTCTTTACATTATGTGTAACTTTAATTATATAATTAAATAATTATTTTATTTATAATAAATATAAAGTTTATTTTACAACTTATTTTACTTTTCAGCCCAAGTTAGCTCATGAAACTGGAGCAGGTGCCTCCTGCTTGATTTGTGAATCAGCCTGTCCTGGATTAGATTTACATTTTTGGAGAAAAATATGCAAAAATTGCAAGTGCCGAGGCGATGATCACGATATTGATGATGACGACTTTCCCCAATTTGAATTACTTTTTGGATTAAATGTAAAAAAAAGGAATAATCGTTCTATCTGTAAGTAATAACAATTGCAAGTAATTTCAAATTAATAATATCCTTTTAAACCTTAATAATGTACATTTTTTCGTTTTTTAGTATTACAAGTCCATGATAAAAAGCAGCACCAGTCTGAAACTTCATTTGATTGGGTTCCTCCCGATACAACTAAAGAATTAGCTGAAGATTACATGAAAGCTTTGCCGCTTGCAAAATTACCAATTAAAGGCTCAGCTGGAGCTGCTTTTAGAAGGCAGCAACTTCAAAAACAACTACCTTTACATGACATTGATTACAAAGCTTGCGATGCACTTAGTGAACAAGAAAGAAAAGAATTTGAAAAATACTTAGATAACTTAAAAAATTGTGCAGGCCAAGGAAAAGTCACAAAGGTATTATTAAACATTTTACAATTAGAATATTAAATATTTTGTCAGCATTATTCCACTTTAAATTAAAATTGTTTCAAATTTTCATTGTCTTTTGATATTAAAATTTATAAATTACATTCTTATATATAAATTTTTTATAAATTATTCTAATTTTTTTCAGTTAACAAGTATAAAACCTTTTAATCAATCATTAATGACCCCAGCTAATGCAACCGATGTCCAGCAATTTAGTCCTCAACACAATCAGCAATTATTAAATCCAAACAGAGTATTAAACTTACGAACTCCAAGTAGTTTTATTTCAAAAGTGCCTCTATCACAAACAAAGTCGAATTTGCCTTGTATACCTAACAATGACAATACATCAATACCTTCTAATATAGAAGTAATAAAGGGACCACATTTACAAGCTGCTAACGAGGATCAACAAAGATTAGGACAATATCATCATACCTTGGCAAATGTTTCAAATCAAGGTAATTTAGCTGAAGCAACTAATGTACTAGGAGATTATCATTTGAGAAGTGATGCAAAAAATCCAAACAATCAAAATATATTTCTTCCGAATGAGAACAAAACATTTTATGATCCAAAATCTTTTAAAAATTTAAATTCAGTTACAAATGAAGAGAATGCACAATGTGATAAAATTTTTGGTGCCACTGAAAACGTGACTAAATTAGGAGCAAGTGAACAGAAACTAAATTCTGCAAGCGAAAAAAATGTGGAGCCTTTAAATGATATAAAATATAATAATTTACTCGCTGAACAAATGCTTTTCGAAGCTCTTCTTCCACCAAGTGCCGCAAATTCTAATAATATAGTTGGAAGTAGCTTAGACAAAAATGAATTAAAGTATATTCGAGAAAAACTCAGTAATAAATACAGTAGTAATAAAAATGATTATAAGAATCCAGCGGTATCGAGAGAATTGGAAAACTTGAGGTGACATAAAAAATTACATTCATATTTTAAATGAAAAAAAATTTTTTAATAATATTTGTAATTTTTTTTAGCCATCCATCATCATTAATTTCGAATTCTGAAGACATAAAACGAGATTCTGATAAAGCTAAGCCGATTTTAAATGATAGTAATAAGAACCAATTTGGAGTGCCATTATTAGCTAAACCATCGGATCACTTAAGAACTCAACTTAATGTTTCCTCGATTCCACAGGCAAATGTAATACATTCAGAAATCTTAAATAATCCGGTGTTTCCGGAGAACGCAATCGGTGCTTCGGTCGCTTATCAAAATCCAGAAAATATTGAGAAATTGACTGAAGAAATGGAAGGGATAACAATGAATTTGGTAAAATTAAATCAATGTCATGAATGTGGAGAAGACATACATTGCGGAAACGTCGTCGTTACTGCAGAAAAAATCAAAGATGCAGTCTGGCATCCAGGTTGCTTTGTATGCTCTGCATGTAATGAACTTCTTGTAGATTTAGTTTACTTTACTTATAAAGGTAAATTATACTGCGGAAGAGATCTTGCCAAACTTTTAGAGATGCCTAGATGTTTTGCCTGCGACGAGGTAACTTTACAACTATTATTAATCGATTTACAATATTTTTATAAACTAAAAACAATAATAATTTTCTTATTTTTTAAATAGCTTATATTTGTTCGAGAATATACAGTAGCTGAAGGTCATAATTATCATGTAAAACATTTTTGTTGCTGGGATTGTGATATCCCATTAGCTGGTAAACAATATATTTCAGAAAATGATAGACCTCTATGTTTACCATGTTATCAAGAAAATTATGCTAAGACTTGTAATGCTTGCAATAATGTTATTGCCGCTGATCAACAGGGAGTTGCTATAAAAAATCTTAATTTCCATGCAACTAGTAATTGTTTTTGTTGCTTTATATGTAAGAAAAGTCTTTTGGGAGGTCAAATAGCTGTAAAAAATAATAAACCTCTTTGCAGTAAGAATTGCATTGCAGAATTTTTACAACTTTAATAGACAAAAATATATAAAAATACAAATTAATATATATATATATATATATATAAGTAAATTTATTTTTTATACATTATAATAGTGATTAGATATTTTATACAATCTTTATTATATACTAATTAATAATGCCGCTTTTCACATTGTCAAATATTTATAGAGAATTATAATAAAATATTTATTTATAACATTATTTCATCTGTCATTCTATTCTGAATCACTATCTATAATTTCTTTTATTCTTGTAAATGAAGAGGAAGATTTATTATCCGAGGATGTCGATTCTTCCGGTTTGGTTTGAGATTTCCGTGTATTGCTACCTCGTGTACTTCGAGCTATTTTTATATAACAGTATTTTATAAAACAAATACATTAAATATTTATTTTAGTTTTATATTTAACATTTAAAAACTTACCATCTGTAATAATACTTTTTACATCTAGTTCCTGAACTTCTTTTATAGTATCGTTTTTAATTCTGAGTTTTCTACATTTTTCTAAAGTTGGTCTACCGACTAATCCGTGTTTTTCCAAAAATTCATAAAGATATTTTATTTTAGCTGCATTCGTCTTACAATCCTTTAATAATGTTTGATAGCAGTGAACTCTGATTCCGGCAGTACGAATAAATTTCTTTAATTTTTCTATTTTTTTATTAGGTTGCTAAAAAAGATTTCATTAAAAAATATATAATTAATTAAGTATGATTATAATTATTTTTTAAGTAATGAAAATAAAGTAAAATTTTTTTAAATTATGTAATAAATCGTTGAAATTTAATAAGAATCCATATTAATAATTTAACTAATCTTTGAAACATTATAATAATTCGTTTTAAGCATTTGTTATAAAAAAATTTACTTTAGATGTTTTCTTTCCACTTGTAACGTTATCACTATCATCTTCAGAATTACTTTTACTACTATCATTAATTCCTGCATTATCTGAACTTTCGGTTTTCGAGTCATTTACATTATTTGATTTTTTTAATTGTGATGGTTCTTTTTTTCCCGTCTTATGAGAATCTCGATCATTTTTCAATTCCAAAGATTCTTTAGTTTCATCGTATAATTCTTTTTCTATTTTTCGAATCTTTGGTGGCCTTCCACGTGGACGACCCCTACCTCTTTTTACTTCAGAAGATCTTATATGTTTTTTTGGACTAAGCCTTTTAACTTTTCTTTTTCCAAGAGGACTGTAATCCTCATCTTCAGAATTTGATTTTGTATTATTTTCAGAGTCTGAACCTATTGGAACCTTATCAGTTTTTTCTTTAGATTTCTTTTGACCTCTTTTTTTTACTTTATTTTCCGTGGTATCTGTATCATTATCCGAATCAACATTAGATTTTAATTCTATAATTTTATATGATTCCGATTTATCTGTATCCGATGAACTAGCATCAACTTCGGAGTCATTAGGTTCTTCTCTAATTATTGCAGTTTTAGATCTTGGTTTCGGATTTTCTTCTTTTTCAATATCTTCACTACTTTCATCACTTGCACATTCAACAGTTAATTCAACCCCATTTATAACTTCAGTTTTCTTGAAGTTTTTTTGTTCTTCTTCTTCTTCTTCTGGTGCTTTCTCGTTATCTTTTAAATTTTCTTCTGTTGCATTAACAACCTATTAAAAAGATTACATGTATAAAATTTTACAATCCTGTATTATTTCATTACTTTGTAGTGTCTACATAATATACTAACTATTTCTATTTATAACATTATTGATTATATAAACTATTTGATTTATGAATAATGTATTTAATAATATAGATATAAAAGCTGAGTAAATTAAAGCATTATTATTACAAAATATTTAAAAGCAAAGAAATTCTTAAATATAAATTCTTTTAAAAACTACTTTACTCATATATTTTAAATATTAAGTACTCTTAAAAGTATAAAATTAATATCCATAAACTTATTACAAATCCTTTTATTTGTACGGTCACGATTTAAAATATCTTATTGTTTTTAAAACCTTTATCAAAATCAAAAATTAAATTATTGTAAAAATAAGATTTTTCTGAATTTTTGGAATATAAATATTCATTCTTTTACTTTGCATATACGTTATTTTACAGTACCTACTTAATACAAATATTTTAAACTAATTTAAAAAAACATAAGTTCAATTTATTAGTTTCTTTAAAATATTTTATATTGTATTATCATATTATACCCATTCTTGTCATTCAAATTTCTGGTTTATAATTAAAATACAATAATAAAAAAAGATCTATTGTAAGCAATTTAAAAACAAAATATCTTATTTTATGTAAAATTAACAAAATTTAAGATGACATACAATATGATTTAATAAAATAATACAATGATTTAAATTTAAATTTTTGTTTAATAATAAAATATCGTACCACTTTATCTTCTTCTTTCTCACTAGTCTCTTGTTCTGTCTTATTTACATTTTTTTCACTATCATTATCTTTCTTTTCAATTTTATCAACTGTATTATTTTTATTTTCTGTTTCATCATCTTTTAATAAATTATTTGGTTCTTGATGTTTATCATCTAAATGATCGCTTACATCTAATTCATTTATTTCATTCTTTTTATTATTTACATCATTGTTAATTCCATTAGAATTTGATGGATTTGACTCTGTTTTCTTTTCATCGATTGATATATCTTTAATACAAGGTTTTTTAGATTGTATTTCCATGCTAGGTGATTCATCTCTTGGACGTTTATTATTAATCTGAGATTTTTGTTCTTCTGTACTTTTATTTTCATTATGGTCAGGTTCAACCATTTTAAAAATTTATTGTAATTAATCTAAAAAAAACATTAATATAAATATTAGCAATAAAAATTTTACTTTGCAATTATTCGATCATTTAATATTATGCAATGTTTTTGTAAATTTAAATTAAAATTATAACCATTAAAATAGATGCTTTAAATAAGTAGCTTTAAATAATAGTAAATTATTTAATAAGTTAAATATATTGAATAAATTAAAATAAAATAAATTACAGGTTAAATAAAAAATTTAAACAAATCATATGTTATAATTAAAATTGCTAATAATTGATAGGCTAACAAAGTTAGAATGTATATATATATACATATATATATAGGTAAAGATTAATTTCTCCATTAAGATCTATATAAAATCTTGTGACAGTAGTGATTTTTGATCTACAACTGCAAATAAGATGATTGCATCAATAAGAGTTAAAAAAAAATGTAAACATACAAATATTTTTCACTTATAATAACTCAAAAAATAACAAAAATACCTGCAAAGTATATTTATGACAATCTTAAAAACGAATACTATTCCAAATATTATAAATTTTTCTCACTGAAAAACACTGAAAAACCAAAATATATTTGTATATAATTTATTTTTTAGTTAAGAAATCGTATACGAATTTAGTTTACAAAAATATTTTATATATTGTGCCTCGATAATGTTTAATTATACACTTGTAAATGAAAAAAAAAACAATTGATGTACCTACTTAATGAATACAACATCACCTGAAAGCTGACCAACGGACTTTCGAATTTAAAAAAAAAATATTCACATACATACGTAACATACTTTATTTTAACCGGAAATAAAATTGCATTGAACTACATTATTTCAAAGTATCAAAAAGAAACTGACATTTTCCGATGCTAATCAATAATTTCATAAACATTCATAAATATTATACATACTTAATTATTTAAAGTAATTATTGAAAAAATTTTATTTAATAAATAATGCGCATGCGTTAACATCTGAAGGAAACTGCAAAATTTAATCAGGATAATTAACGGATTCAAAAATTAACAGACAATAGTTGTCAAATATCCGATGTAGAAACAATATTATTTCTTAATAATATTATATAATTTTTTTTATTTCTAGTCATAATACTCCCGATTTTTAATTACCGTAAAAGAAAAGAAACTCATTTCAAAATTAATTGATTCAAGGAGTTAAGAGCCCATAAAAAGCAAAAAAACTGATAAGAATAATTTATATAATAAACAGATAAAATTAATTATTTGTTCATCTATTTGTTTATAAATTAATAATTTGTTCATCTATGTAATTCTACTCTTTATAAAAAAATATATGTATTTATTTAAAAATCTATAAAAGTTGATAAATAATTATTTATAAATAGAGTTCAATGGTCAATATAATTGCGATCAACCAAAGCCGGCATTTCAATAACCTCAAAATAAATATAAATCATATTACATTCCGACAAAATAGAATGAAAACATTTTTGGGATCTAAATATAAAATATATCATATTTACATAGAAATAATAATATTTTCTATACAATTCATATTATAAACTCTAATATTTTAACTAACATTTAAGTTTAATCATATTTAATAATATTTTTCAAACTATTTCAATTGTATTGAAGTTGTATTCTTCGTTTAATTCACTTATTATTGTTAATTTAAACACACTGAACCTTTGATACATTCAGAATAAAAATATTAATCTTTATTTTTGAAACTGTTATTTTTCATATTGTGTAAAATATTTTCATAAAAATATAGTGGTAGTTAAATACATATAATATAATTAAATATCTAAGATTATGAATATATTACAGAAAAATAATTCCATTGAAATCTTTTTTATTTTAAAATGATTTGTTATTGGCAAATTATGAAAACTGAATTTAAATCCTTTTTCTTTATGTAATTTCTAATATTATAAATATCTTAATTCTATATAATACAATAATTATTCAAGATATTGTAAGTATTTTATCAATTGTATTTTTTAAAATTTTATTTATAAGTTTTATAAGAGCCTAACAATGTAGACTTCCAAAGCTATAAATACAAATACTGGATAAATTAAATATGTAAAAATTAAAATCGAATCGTCCATCAGGACAAATATTAATTTTATTATTTTTGTGCATTATTACATATGAATTGAAAGTAACGAACGTATTTTAAAATATATATATTTTCATAAGGTGTAATTCAAAATTTAACAGCTGTATTTAGTTATTATTGTCTAAAATTTGTAATGTCGGAGACGGTTCCTTCTAATTACGTGCTCGAATCCTTGCCTGACGTAATCAAACCAGTTGCACTTATAGATTTTGAGAATCGGAGGGATCAACATTTGGAACAATCGGAACTGAAACACCGGTATTTCTAACTTTGGCGTGCTTAGTTCTTTGAATTTGTTTACACGTTGTTATTACAACTAAAAATTGACTTTATAACTATAGATAAGGTAATTGACTTACAAATATGAGTAAAGCTCATCCGCCAGAATTGAAAAAGTAAGTAGCTAAATATGTTTACTCTCATGATAATGTTACGAAATGACAAATTAAAATTAATATTTGTAGGTTAATTTTAAACATAGTTTAATAAATCTTCTTTTTCTTTTATAGATATATGGACAAAAAACTATCATGTAAGAATTATATTGTAACTTAGAATTCTTTCTTAATTTACCTACTAATAAGACATTTAATATTTAAATGTTTAATTGTTTAATTTAGTAAAACTTAATGGTGGTCGATTGGTTGTGGGCATCTTACGAGGTTTTGATCCATTCATGAACATGGTAATTGATGAAAGCGTTGAAGAATGTAAAGATGGTACTAAAAATAATATCGGAATGGTGGTAAGTTTATTGAATAACAATTATTTTAAAAAGTAATATAAATTTTTAATTTAAATAACTCTATTTACAGGTAATTCGAGGCAATAGTGTAATTATGTTAGAAGCTTTAGATCGAATATGATTATTATTAAAATTAGTATGTAAGGTATTTTTAAGGCCATATATTATAGTTTTATAATACTTCAAACATTGGCTTCATTATTCCATCATATTTTATGACTAAAAATAAAATTATTTTCAATTTATATTTCTAATTTATTTTGTACTACAGTAGTGCATTTTAGTTTATTAATTATTCTAACTAATATCAATATACATAACTTAAAGTGATAATGTAATACTGTAATTTATTTATACAAATAATGCGCAAACAATAAATTTACATTTATATGTAGATATCCAATATCTTAAGTTAATTTAACTTTGATTAACCAATTAATCAATAATGTTATTTCCATTTTATTTTCCATTCAGCAAGTTTATAAATATTTAATAAAAGTAAGTATAATGAAGTGGTAAGTATTTTTAATATAAAAAAATATCGAAATCGTTGAACTGTGACTTCGTTTTATAATTAAATCGTGTTTAATTTAACTGTGACTATTGTGTTCATACAATTACTTGTAATAGAAATGTAAACAGTGAATAACTGAAATTATTTTATAAATTCGTATTTTTGTATAATTCAATATAAACAAATGCGGTCGCAAAAATTAATATGTAATTTTTATCTTATGTCATAATTACTTTGATTTGTAAATTATTATTTTATATTACAAATTTATTCAATACCGTAATTAATATTTATTTTATATTGATATATTATACGTATATTTATTTTTATATGATATACATACGTATATCATACGTATTTTTATTTCTATTATATTAAATTTAATTATAATATAATTGGATGTTAAAATTTATAAAATGGAGTAAATTCACGATAAATTAATAATTAATTTTTTTAAATATTTAAAATAAAAACAATTTTAATTTAAACTTATTAAATTATTTTGACATAACTATTTAAATAGTAATAAGTTTTTATAAATATAATAAATTAGTAATAAAGATATATTAGCAAATTTTAATATAATTTCATTTTGAATATATCTAATACAACATAATTGTCCAAATATTATTTAATTACGTTTTATCAATATCGTTTCCTTAAAAATTTATTTTAATTGAAGTAAACATGAGATTGAACTTTCGATGTATTATATTTTGATCATAGAACATTATAATGTGGATTGACTTGACAATTTAATGATAAAAAGCATAGAATGAAAATAGTAGAAAGAAGTAATAGTAATAGCGATATGAAAAGTAATTTTAAGCTTAAAATATTTTACGTAGATATTTTCTAAATTGTAAATGCATCTTGCTTATGTATTGAATCCGTGAAGTCATGAAGAAATCGTATCATTAATATGAGTATTATAATAGAAATTCGGTGAAAACAGCAGTTCGTCTTTATCGATGTCGCAGCGCAAGTAATATTAAGAAGAATGTACTTTCGATGATAAATCGATCGCCGAATTCTCTAATCTTCCTCTCTTTGACCGATATAATATTTAATAACGAGAAGATTTATAATAAAACGGCAAGTGCTTTTTAAAATGAATGAAATATCCATATAATGTAAAAGCTAATTATAATTTGACAAAGCGGCGAGCCTTATTTTATTTTCCATCCCTGGAGGCACGTCAAAAGAATAACGATCCAATGTCGTCCTGTGCTGGAAAGAATGTATTTTTTGCAAGTCGCGTATCCTTCAAAGATTGTGCAACAGACATAAATCAGAGTCGCGCGAACAAGCTAACAAACAGCGCATCCTCGATGCCTCGCCAACGGCAATAAATACTATATGCTTATGCGGCCTTATGGCCTTATGGCCGTTTGGCGGGGATTACGGGGCCGGGGGAAGGAGGGGGAGGGGTAAAGGAGGCACGAATCCGTGTCAGTGACTCGACGTACGTACGCTCATCGTACGAATACGTAAATCACGCGACTATTTTCCGACCGCTTTTCCTCAATTTCGGTGAATTGAAAGCTTTTATTACACTAAGTTTCTCTCGGATTATCGAAATGAGCTCATTGTATTTGTTAAACGTAATGATCGATACGTGCTACGAGTAAAAACATTTATATTCATTTTTTAAATCCAACAGTACGTAATATGACTTAAGGTTTAAAATTTTAAGATACAGAGCGGCTTAAGAAATCATTCGGTGAATTCTTTTTGATAATATGAAGATTTGTATTTCATATTTTTAATTCCATATTATTGAGGATGAAAAAAAAAAATTTATTAAATAATGTAATGCTAAAAACTCAATGGCATTTATTATTTAATTTTATATATTTTTACAAATATCTTTCACATAAATCAAAATAGACATGAGTGACGATCGATTTATACATAAAAAATTATTAATTTAAAATACTCAGTTCTATTTGGTATATTGCATTCTCTTGATCCAAGCATTTTAATCTTATCATAATTGAACTATCAGAGAATAATTTTAATGTTGTGTTAATTAAATAAGATCTTTAAATCGATGCATTCAACCCTTTTTTGATAAAATAAGATATACTATCTGATTGCAATTGTTCAATAAAATCATTTTATTTTATATTTTCTAAGTGCTTAAAATCATGTTTATTAATGTATAAATATATTTTTTTCATCAATAATTAAATACATCAATCATAAATAAATATTTCCATTTTAAGATTCAGTTGAAACAGACAAAAAAAATCTTAATTTCTTGTATTAAGAATGAAACTACAATCTGGAATTACATATAATAATAATATATCACTTACTAATTTTTTAATAAATATTCAACTCATAACAATTTCTTGGACTTCAAATTATAAATTTTAATCTATAATGAGCATAACATTAAATCGTACTGTATTAATGTAAAAAAATTAGCCAATGAACTCAAAATATAAACGATTAACATAAAATATCCTCCATTGAAGATCATCTATTTATTTTGTTTGTCTTTAAAATTCAATTCAATCATATTATTATTATCTCAGCAATCACATCTAAGTTTATTAATATAAATTACTTGAAGAAAAATTATGAACAATCAATTTTAATAAATAATACGTTTATTCGTGTAATAATGATTATTAAGTTTCATTATTTCCATGCAATAGCTCTTATAAATTAATCAAGTTTTATCAATTAATTAATTAATTAATTTATTTATTTATTTATTTATTTATCAATTAATCAAGTTATTATTATTACTTATCAAAGCAATTAGATTCTGATAAACTTAAAAATATAAATATTATATAAAGTTATTATTTTAGTCATTTAGTCAAATCCTTTCTTTAGAGTTATAATTAAGAAATATCAAAATAATATTTACTGTTTTTAAAATCAATATTTGTATAATTTCAGTTTAAAAACAATAAGAAAAATTTATAATTAATTTAAGGTACATTTACTAATTACTAATAGAGCAAAAATATTGTCGTGAATTAATTACGGTAGTAAAAACATTACAAAGATATTATAATAAATGTAAGATTACAAATTCAAAATAGAAAAATTGTACAAAGAATAGTTTAAATTCTTGAAAATAAAAGATATCGTTAATATTTAAAAGTCCTTTATTTTTCAAAAATAACGGGTTAAAGGTGTATAACTTATACTTTAACTTTTATACAAGTTGTATATTAACAACATTTTTCCAACAATGAATATCGTCATTTAAAAGATTTTAATTCGCAAAATTTACAAAGATTTTAATGGGTATCCCGTAGAACGAAAAATATTTAATGCATTATAAATTAAATATTTTTTATGTTTTTTCTAACAAGAACTTATTCAAAGAAATTTTTATAAAAAAAACATTTTGAAATAAACAAATTTTGATTACAATTATTATTTATTTATATATTAGTTAGAATTGGTTCTAATGAATTTATTATTGTTGCGCATTTCATTATAAATTTTTAAAAAAACTTTATAAATTACTTCCCATAATTATATATTTACTACACAATTAATGAAATGTTGAAATAAATTGAATTATCATGTATTTATATTTCAATACTTATTAAATTATAAATCAAAAGAACTTAGTTATACATTTTTTATACAAATAATATCCCTTACATTTTATAACATTATTTAACAATTGAATTAACTAATAATTACACAAATTACTCAAATTTTAAAGAATAAATATTATCTGTATACTATAGTTTTTCAGAAGAGAATAATATTTCTATCCAATTATATAATCTACCTTACAACGTTTAAGGGCGAGAAATATACGTTCACTGCGTTTAAAATATTAAACATTTTTATAATTAATAATATAAGGTTTTGCTTTGAATAAAGAATCGAATTAATTGTCTAATCATTAATAATTAAAATCGTACAATAGTATTAATAAAATTTATTAAAGATATTTAATAACGTTAATAAAAAGAATTATTTCTAAACACAAGTAACAAAAACAAATGTCGAGTCAGTATCAGTATATAAAAACACGAACAATAATAGTTAAATAACAAAGAAAGTAACTGATTAGTAAGAATAAAGGTGTATTGAAGTAGCCGCGTTTTATGGTGTAAAAGAATTGCGTTAACTCGTAAAAGCGAATATAAATTTGCAATTAAAAGATGAAAAATAAAAATAGTTCTAAACTAGAAATACTAACGATACAAGAATAGCAAATCTGTTAATATTATTATTATCTAAATCCAAATATTATTCAAAATAAATGAGTCTAACGATCCAAATGGCTCTATAAAAAAAAAAATTAAACCTAACCTACCCACAATACATACAAAAATGTTTTTAATTTAAAATCCTAATCATTATCATTGTCCAGTATTGCAATATTTAATTAAAATAAATAATAGTAAAGATTAAAATTATACAAATTTAGCGAATTTTATAATATGTTATCACATTTATCGAAAATATAAAACTGCAGACTATAAAAATTTAAATGTAATGCAGTAGAATTGCACTTTATATAATAAAAATCGGTAAGGTAAGTAATGATACTAATTGAGTCAATAAAATTCCAAAAGAAATTCACTCACGACGATAATAAAAATGTTTTTGCCAAGGTTGTATAGATAGAAGTTGGCAAGTATAAGCTTGCAAGCAAGGTTGAATCTGATAAATGATAAGTACAGCGATTTAGTACACAGACTAAAAACGATTTACTAATTAAATGGTTTATTTTATATCATTGCTCCTTAAAATTATCGAAACTGTCCGTGTAAAATAAGTAAAATTGACTAAAATTGTTGCTTAAAATTAATTTTTGTCATTAAATAAATTTAAATAAAATAAGATTTATTGTATTAATATATTAAAGCGTGTACGTATTTTAATATAAAAAGGTACCGACTATTTTGTTGAATTATTGGCCACTGGATTTATTTGAATCTAAATATCAATGAATTCTATTATTTTTATATTTTCAAAATAAATAATATTTTTTAATTATCCGTAAAATTCTTTGGAAAAAATTTCGCCAACGGATTATATTATAATAATAACGCACTAGAGTGTTATTAGCAATTATATTTACAAATTATCGAATATATTTTCATATATAAAAGAAAATAGAAAAAAAAATATTATTATTATTTAGAACATTGAAAAGTATCAGGTATACGCACTTCTGGTATAGTAAAAATAAGAAAGAAAAAAAAATAGCAGGTATCTGGAATAAAATAGAAAACAATGTTTACATTTTAAAATACTGATATATTGAAATAAAATATTATACATTATCTATTATTTGATTTAATTTTATAATATTTTATATGATTGACATTAATTAATAAAAAGGAAATTTTAAATAATGTAATAGATAAACTGTAAATAAAATACCAGATAGAAATAAATATCGAGTGAGAAAAAAGGATTAAAAATTGTGCAAAACAAGCTAAATAAGTAATCGTGATTTCATACTTCACGATACAAATTTTAAGCTTTAAAATATTTAAAATAGAGTTTTATTGAAACCTTTCTGTTTAAATTTATCATTACAATGGGATTAAAATAATTAAATTAAACAAGAAATGGCAAAGTATATTTGAAATTTAAAGAAAACATCCATAATTTTTTTCATATTGCATAAAATTCATTCAAAACTGTAATTAATTGCATAAAATTATTCAAATTCCCTACATATATTTATTAAATATAATTATATTGATTTATATATTAATATTAATAAATGTTGATACAATTACATTAGTAACGTAGATTTAACATAACATTCCTACGTGCATCTTTCGTTATAAAGTAAAAAATAAAAGATTTAAATAGCTTTAATAGTATAACCAGTGCAAATAACATTACAAAAGTTTTTTTAAATGTACTTTATGATTAGAATTTTTGGGGCTAAGACAAAAGCGTGATCATGTTATGTTAGGAGAATAAATTAATTCAACTTACGTTTAGCTAATTAAACAATAAAACTACGTCTTCTTAATGATATATATATATATATATGCATACGCATTTAAAATTTTCACGTACATATAACAGGTATAATGGTATATGTTGCACGTATTACTTTTCTCATCAATACTCTATATTTGCATAATATAAATTACATTAATACCGTATGTTTTTAATGTATTATTTATTACTTATAGGTTACTAAATTGTGCCTGTTAGTAAAGAAAAATAGTGAAACCATTTTATATTCATCGACGTGAATATAAAGTTTAAAATAGATTATATTTATTTAAACTAATTAAATAGATTGATACTTTTTTAATTCAATAAATATTTATTTAAGAAAAGAGATCATGAAATAAAAACACTTATAATATTAATAGTATTAACACTGATAAGATAAATGTACATGGTTATATTCTAAATAAAATAAATTTAAATATTATTAAAAATAATCATTGCAAGTCTTCTTTTGCTTCAGATTTATGTGTGAATAATTATATGAAAACAGGCGTATATTAAAAACATGTATTTCAAAAGTGTATTCGATCTATTCGTCCCTGGACATTTAATTTAAAAATGTCTTAATAAATAATAAGCTTAATGATTATTTATTTACATTGATTTAAAACAATTACCGGATTAAATAAATAAATCGAAAAAGTTGGAATATTAGATGATGTTTTGTATAAATGTAATATAAACAACGCGAGTACTATTTTATATTAAAATCCGAAAATCTTACGTCGATAAGATAAAAGTATTTTTTTATTTTTTTTTTTTTATTTTTTAGGGAAATTCATTTATTACATAAAAATAAATACAAGAATTGCGGTATATATATGTATATAATCTTGAACTATAATTTTAAATAATCCCCCCCCTCCCCCCGTATTGTATATGTTGTAAATGCCATTCAAATGGCATTTGTAATATGAGGTTTTTCGTTTAGTAATACAGTAATACAGCGATAATTATGTCGGACAATTGAGAAATGGATATCGATTCGATTGTATTTGTTAATCCGATCGAACCGATGGAAACTCATCTTTCTCATTCGAAGGAAGAGTACATTCGCATTTGAGGCGTAGCATCCTTTCGAGTCACCAGTCGAAAAAAAAAAGAAAAAAAAAAGAAGAAAAAAAGAAGAAAAAAATCGACTATACTTGGCTTTGGAGAAAAAGTAGTTGTATAAATTATTCGCTATTAAATCGGATTGGTCAAAGTGAAAACGGAAAAGCAAGGAGCGGCGTTCGGGGTCTCGAGTCTTGACTCCGGTGAGTTTCCGAGGTCAGTCCCGTCTAGGCTTACATCATTCGAAGCCTATGCTTGTAAGTATTCGGATTTGCGTAAAGTCCATTCGAAGCAGATAATTGCAGAAATTAAGAAAAATGATTGTCATCGCGCCGGATAATACAATAACAAAAATGAAAATATTCAGATTGTGCAAAGAATGATGCGACACTTGCTTCAAATACTTATCAATCGCAATTTATTAATTGCGGCTCTACCGCCTCTGTCTTTATATTTGTCCATAGAATAAAGTTGCGCAATTATTTCTGGCTCACGCGAGCCAGAATAAAACGACATAACGGAAGCGTAACAATAAAGTTTATCCCCTCGTATTATCGTGCCAGTGTTGTAACAAATATTTACCTTAATAATTACTCGGGTACGGGCAGGTGGACACATCCTGTTTGCCGCTATTGTGTCACGAGCTGCGAAAATTAATATACTAATTTACTCGTCGTACTTTTTACTGAAATTTGCCGCAGAAGCCATGTAAGATAAATCATGTTCTACCTGGCCGAAGCTCGTCTCATTCTCGTTATTCTGACAATAAAATAAAAGAAGAAAAAAAAACAAAAAACAAAAAAAAGAAGAAGATGAAGAAATGTCGACGTTTTGTTTTAATATTAATTTCTCATGTCTCTAATTCTTGACATCGATTTCGTTTTCTTACGGATTTCAGGTACTTTTTATTCGTTTAATTATATCAATAATTATATAAACAAGAATTTATTTAACTTTAATTAATTTAGAGGAGATTCGAGTTCAAATTAGAGTCGATGGCGGTCTGATTGAATATTGTTAACGTGTAAGGTTTCAGTCAGTTGTCTCTTGGCGAGGCTATTCATTGCCAGAAGGATTTAAATTTTTATTATTCGATTCGAGATGATAATTCGATTTTTAAGAATTTTTATAAGCTGCTTACTCGAAATAGTTCCTAATCATTTTATTAGAACATGCTGATGTTTTAATGCATAAGACCGTCATTTGCATTCAATTTTCAATATAATCCTCATTTAAATTTAAGAGATCTTTCCATAATTTTACTTTGTATTTAATCATCACTGCTTCTCGGACATTGATATTTACACATTCATCGCGAATAATTTACTAGATTTAATTAATATCGTTGATTAGGAGCAGATAAATTTGTCATAAACGGTAGCGCAAAAATATTGGCCTCGTTAAAAAGCATATTTTATTTTAATCCAATAATTTTACCAATAAGCTTTTCCGTTAATTTTGAAAAATTATTTCACAATAAAAGTTTAATATTTTATAATAAATATTTATAGTAGAATGTATAATACAGTTATAATATGTTACATTACAAAAAGTAGAGCCGTACTACCTTAATAGTACATGTTTTTATATTCGTGTACATTTTTAGAATTCATTATACCACTTTTATTCGTATTGTTATCCGTAGCATGTCTTTTTAAACAATATCCTTAACTAGTTCTTAAGATTCTAAGTAAGTATTTATTGTTATTCCAGGATATGATATTCTAGGCTTTACCAATGGATTGAAAATATGTAAAAAAATTTCCATAAAAAGATTATTTATTAATTTCTTTTAATAAGTAAATTTACATTAAAGCCAATATTTATTAAAAAATCATTTTCACTCTTCTTTTAAAAGTATAATCTCAATGATCTTATTAAATCTTTCACTACTAAAACTTACGACGTTCTTATAAAGAATGTATATTAGTATATAACAATGACAATAAGTATTAATAATTAAATAAAGATTCTACTTATTCGACGAGGATTTAATTAAAAATTTATTCGTGCAATCACATTGAATCTTCGGCAATTTTTACAATAAAATCGTGGAAATAAGCCAATAAAAACGCCTTATTTATTAATTTTTTAAATTATTTAAACTGAAAAATCTGGACTGTATTCTATTTTTTTTTTTTTTAAATAATGTAAAAATCTTAGAAAACTAATTAATTTAGTATAAAAATATAAAAGAACATACTTGCCATTTTATTATTTCAAACCGAATGTCACTCATTTTTACATGAAATTCATTGTTTATTTTAAACATTTTATTATACGCACATTTTATGAAAAATTTTTTATAAAAATTAAATGTTTGACATAATCAGTGTACGTAAATAAGCTATTGAATTCCCGTATGACTTTTATTAATCCGAAATAAAAATAGAAATGAAATAAAATAATGTGGTAAACATTAATCTCATTATTTTATTTCTTTTGAGTATAGGTATCCAATGATATTTGAGGTAATTTATGAAAATGCCAGTGTAGACTATAAGGATAAGGCAATGCTATTATAAAACTTAAAGTTGGAACTAATTTGCTTGCAAAACTAATGTTCAAAATAAGTCATTTATTTTTAAAACCGCTCACTCGCACATACACGCGCGCACGCGCGCGTCAAACGCGCATTCCCGACAGCATAGAAATATATACTGTGTTACACGTGCTTATATATATATATATATATATATAAACACGTATAAAAGTACGCGTATTGTAAATGAAAAAATTTATAACGAATAAGGAATGTTAATGTAACGAGGACAAGAGGTTTGTTATAGCCGTGAGCTTTAATAATCCGTGAATTTAATAATTCTCGGGACGAAGAGAGGTCGGTGATGTAATGGTGATAAAGACTGTTAAAACAAGCTCTAATTGGAGAGGTTGACAAAGTGTCGGAAGGCCGGTAATTTTAGTGAAAAGTCGAGCGGAGTTGGGAATACGTTGCGACACGTGGACTGAGCTGAAGAGCTCGTTGTGAAAATCCGGGTGAAAAGCCACCTTAACAGCCATCGAGCGGTCGATAGTCTTACACTTCGGGATAAAAATAGACGCCGTTGATTGGGACTGATCGGGGAGATCGAGAGGGCGACGGGATCGGGAATCGGGAAGCTCGGACCGAAAGCTCTCGGTCGGCCGAGACTCGGTCGAGTCTTTTCTCCACCTCTACGGAGTAGGAGAGGCGAGATCAAGAGGGGCACGGTGGCCAGGTAAGCAAGGACGAGGAGGAAGACGAAAGTCTCGCTTCTGCCGGATTATTATACACACATATCTCCGACTGAGGCCGAAGTTAAGCCGTGCGTGCAATTGTTAGAAACGCTCGGACTCCTCGACTCCTCGACTCCTCGACTCCTCTCAGTCCCGTCACGGAGCTCGAGGTGGACTCCGACTTGCGGCTCCTCCGATCGATGATCGCCCCCGTTCACTTTCACTCCTCCTCCTCCTCCTCCTCCTCCTCCTCCTTCAACCCCCCTCTCACTCTCTCTCTCTCTCTCTCTCTCTATCTGCATCTCGATTCACTGCATCTCGATAATGCCGGACCGGCATCGAGAGCCACCGCGACCAGTAGCACCACCGGCAGTCTCGTCGGACACAACCGTCCAAAAAGTGCCGATTTTCCTCGGCGACTTGGCACAGCCTCCGACATAACGAGCCGACGATTACATAAAGGAAAAAGGAAGGTACCCGATACGTGATATAACTCGAGAGCTTTATAGCCAGCCGAAGAGAGATGATGCGTTTGTGATCGGTACCTCTCCCTCCCCCCTTATCCCCTCCCGGCACCGTCCGACAGGCGACTCGCCCCGTTGCCGGGACGTCCGCGGACGCGATGAGTATCGCGCGCGATACCTGGCCGAGGAGTACGGACCCGTCGGCTCGCGCTCCCCCCCTGTCCTCCGATAGAGCCGTAGGAAGAGGAAGAGGTGGAGGAGGAGGAGGAGGAGGAGGAGGAGGACGACGACGACGAGCCGCTCGTCGCGCTTATCGTCCGCACCGCGATCGTGGACCCGAGGCCATTACCGCGGTATGCGCGCTGATAAGGAGGACGGCTACGGACGGCCGGGGAGTCGAGAGAGTCGGCGCTCGGCGCAGCCGTGTATTCCGTCAAGGGGGCCCGAGGTGCCCCAATAATGAGTGCCGATCCCACTTTTCTTAGCCGCCGGATATCGTCCGCGTCTGCCGAAGAAGGAGGCCTCGACGGATTCGCGAAGAAGGGATTCACCGAGGCGTATCCCTGACTCGCGAGGCTCAACTCCGCGTCCTCGCCGACAGTGACTTTGTGACGAAGGGAGCTTCGGCGATCTTTTGGTTAAAGCTACGGCGACGATGCCCAACAACAACTACAACGAATTGCTAAACAGGAAGGCCGCCCAGGATGCCGCCGCCTCCTTTCAGCTGGAGCTCGAGCCCCGGAGGCTTAAGCCCGGCTCTAGCGACGATCTCCCGCCGACGCAACCGACCAAGTCCACCAAGTCCACGCAGATCGACAGCTCATTATGGAGGTTACCCGGACCCAATTATCAGGTGAGCCTCTAACGATATTCATTATTCATTATTATTCCCTCTCCGAGCTAAGCTCATTCTCCCGACATTATATTACTCCCCCGCTCTCACGCCTTCCTCGCTCTTGACTTAAGGATTCATCATCCTATTTACCTCTCGTATGCACCTCTCGACCTGTTTCCATTCATCGCGTATCCTCACGCCCGCCCATATGCTTTAATAGACAATTGTAGGTTAGATGTACTTGAAGGAACACCTTTAATGCTACAATTAATGAACAACTGACCGCCAATACGCCTTTTGACTTCGCTTTCGTGACATTAGCTGAAGATTTGAGGGACCTGATCCGAAGATTAGGCATGCATTCGCTATTTTTTTTTTTTATAATAACGCGTCATAGCTTTCAGTTATTCGAGAACGTTAATGCCGTTATAATCGAGAAAACTTTCGATTCAGATAGGAGGGAAATCAAGAATAAGATTAGGTTAGAGATTTTCCATGTTACGTTTCCTCTGCATTACTTAAGAATCACAACAGTAATGCCGGCCTACCTGAATTACTACAATCTCATACACTTCATGGATTTTCTACTCGCTTGAAGAAAATGAAAAAACAGTCTTCTGATCTCTCATTAAATACTTTCAATTTGACATTTTTATTGATATAATGAAGAAACTTTTTTCTTTTTTTTTTCTTTTTTTTTTTTTAGAATATTTGTTATTATTTAATACTTGATCGTAAATATTGAATAAACTATATTCTCGTACACGCGCTTCTTTTACTATTTAGGTTTATTATTTGCATAATTTAAAGTAAGAGCTACTAAAATTTTCTATCAGACTTTTGATTTATTATTCACATGTGTAACGTTTAATAATGCAATCATACTTTAAACGTCTTTGAAGATCACATATGATTTACCAATAACTTGATCGATTTAAATGAAAAGAAATAAATTCACGTAATAGGTATAATAAAATATATAATTTAACGTTCAAATTAATTTTAATTCTAATATTAACATTGAGAACTTAAGCTTCTTATTAATTGTAACAATGAATTTTAATTGACTCGTGACGTCTCAGTACTTCGATAAAAATCAATATTTTATTATATGTTTGTGTTAACTGATAAATTTTAATTATGTGATTAAATAAGCCGTTGAAAGATTAAAAATTATTGTGAAAAATTAAACGTAGATGTTAACAGATCCATAATGACAAACGTTAATAGGCTTTTTACGCTTTTTATACTTTACATACCTATTTTAATTCTATTTAAATATGAGGAAATAATTAAAAAATTACATAATACGTGGACTAATTATAAATATGTTTTTTTCTTCTAATTGACATCAATGAAAAGATTTCGCTATTACAATAGATTATCGTAGATAGAAATTTATTGTTTATAAATGTTTATCTTATATTCCAGGTATTACATTACAACTTTTAACTTAAAGTTTATTTAATTTACACTCAGCCATTCCTAATTAATAAATGTATTATTCCTTAGTATAAATAACTATATATTTTATACATTTTTACACATTCGTTTTACACAAAACGAACATTAATTTCATAAAGATGTATACTTATAAGAAATTACAAGAATTTATTTAATATTTTATTTGAGATTATTATATTAATTTTAATTTTACGATATATCTTACGTAATCTTGTATGTGAAATAATATAACATAAAATTTATAATAAATAATGTATTATAATTTATTTATAATAATGATGATAGAATAATTAATTCATATTTATCTATTTAAAAAAATTAATTGTTATTATTCGCATTAAATAATATAAAACTGCAATATATTAAAAATAATAAAGATAGGTAATAATAAAGTAAAAAAAATATATTTCTACTATATATACAGTTTGATATTAATGATAATTAAATGAAATTTAATACTAATTTAATATTAATTGACGATTAGGATATTGGTTTGCGTAAAATGTATTAATTATATACGTACACTGATATATAACTTTCTATTTTATATCAAAGACGAGTAAAATGATGTAAAATTATTTATTTAAAATATATATGAATAATAATTGAAGAGAAATATAAAATAATGCAAGATTTTATAATATAATTTTCATTATTTCATAACTTTTTGTAAAGTGTTTTAATAACTTTTTTGGAATTTTATTTAATTTAATGAATTCAATTAAAATTTTATTGTAAAACATACGTTACTGTAATTATAAACTTTTATGAAATATAATTGCACATGAAAATTAATGAAGAAATGACTTAATGAAATATAGTTATTAGTTTTTATTCACAAATAATTAAAATACTCACTTGTTTGATAAATATTCTTTTAAAATTACATTTCAAATTATATATTCGTAAAATTAGTAGAAACTGTATAAATTCATTAATTAATATGATTATAATAGTTAGTGAACAGGTGCCAGATAAATATTTATGCGTTAACAATTTTTTTAATAATAGGTCTTTTTTCAATATGGTAATGTTTCATTATTCATATTAGTTCCTTATTTTTAAAATATACATATTCAATATTTTTTTATTATAAATGATTTTAATATAAAATTTAAAAAATGATTTATAATACATTAAAATATAATAGATATAATCGGAAGAGAATTATATACTTCAGAGGGAATTTACCTTCTTTTGATATTTGAATGATATTTGAATAGACTATTACAGTAAATAATAATATTGTAATGAATATTATAATTAAAAGAATTCGATCTCAATCTAATTGTTGGTTGTGAAATTTATATTTAATAAGAATTCGATTTCACAGCTTTAAATCATTTTGAGCGGCAGCCTCGTCACATAACTGAATTTTAAGTAAAAGCAATTTTAATTGCATATTTAATTTTTAACTACAATATTAGAATTATAAATAGATTTGCTGATTTTCTAATAAATTAAGAAAATATATACATATGTATATATATATATATATATAAGGAGCAGTTTATTTTTTAATATTTGTAAATATGCGTGTGCGCTTAATACACTTGTGAATGCTTTTATTGTATTAGATATCTTAATAGATAATAGAAATGAAGATAAATATATATATTTTTTTTTTTAACGAATTAACAGTTCTCTATCAGTTTCTTAAACGTATAGTAGTGAAAGAAATTTTATTACTTAAACTACCTACAATATAATAACTTATTTATAAATGCTTATCTCGAGTACCGTATATATAAGACATCATATCTAGCAATTATTATTTATAAAATTGTATATACAGCGCAGGTATTGCATTGTAAGAATAAAATGAAGGAGCAAACTTTAAGAACGTTTTTTTTTTCTTTTAGACAATTTGCCGGTAATAGAAATAATCGAGGTAACGGAGAATGAAAAGGATAAAAAATAAAAGGAATAAAAATCAGTACAAATATTCATTGAAGTGTCGATAAATTTCATGCGATTATGAAAACCAGAAATAAAGTACATCGATAGCATAATTCAATTTAATGTGCATTTTTATACGACATTATCGAGTAATTTAGGGGCCATTTTTCATTTACGCATTAGGTGTTTTACTAAAAAAATGTCTTATCTTTTTGGCATAATAATAATTTAAAAAAAAAAAAAATTGTCGCTGAATCGTATTGCAACGGATAAGCTGTCAACCGTAAATAATGGATCATAAAAATAATAATAATAAACTTTAAAAAATGGCATAATGTGCGGGCGGTATAAGATCACCGAGGCTGGGAGTACTGCGTGTAGATTAGATAATTAATAATAACAACAACAACAACAACAATAACAATAACAATAATAATATATCGAAGTATCGGATGGGTTTGTGCAAATGTAATTTGCGGAGCTTGAATTTATTAAATTAGAAGCAGAAGGATCTGGCGCGGGCTTAGATAACGATCCGTTTGACCAAAGTGTCGTTGTATTTATAGCTATCGCGTCTGCCCTCGCGGGGAAAGCTACCGCTAACATTGTGCTCTCTGAATGCAGCGGATCAGGCCAACGTCCCTGGGTCAGCTGTCGCGTCAGGGCCATTTCAATGAGCTCGGCTATCCGAACTTCAACCCCGTCTACGCGTTGTCGGCGACCCAAAGCGAGATGTCACTCTCGACCCGGGCACGACTTAACGGGAACAGCCGGCACACGACCGTCGACATGATGAGGATACTTCCGGGCCAGGTGTCCGGGGCCATGTCCGCCCCCTCGTGCGGATGCTGCTGCAGTTGCGCCGGTGGGCCGCAACAGCAGAATCACAACACCGCGGGCTCGGAGAATCAGGACGGACCCGAGGGCCTGTCCTGGAGGCGGCTGCATATGTGTAGGGCCAAACTCAAGGCGACCGCGACTACTTCGGAGCTCCTCAGCGGTTTCGCCATGGTGAGATTTCATCTTCGCCTTTCCCACCCACCCCTACATCCCTCCCTTGCTCCCCCCCCTTTCCGCCCAAAAATCACGAGCCTCTAACCGTTCATCCGATTACCGTTTGTCCACATTTACAACTATATACCTATAATTTAGTTAACAATTGCTCCAACTCAATTCCCTTTACTTTTTTTTATTCTCTATTTCTTTGATAACCTCGGTCGTATCTCAGGCTTACGTCCATATTTATTACATTATATTACATTGCCGTAATAATATTTCTATTACTAAAATAATGATCTCATTAGTAGACCATTATTTTACGTACAAAACTACTTGGCTTTGTCATAAAAGCCATTAGTTATAATTAGTTGTTTTACCTGTATTTTTAAATTTGAATTACTTTTAACGAGAAATTCTTGTTCATAGTCACGGCCTCAATAAGAGATTATATAAAGTACGGAGATTACAAATAGCTATAAAAGAATCTCAACTCTATATCGCTTACACCAATAATTCTAAAATTTATCATTTTCGAGTATTATAAGCTTTAAAAATGTGTAAAGCTTCCATTTGTTTTACAGTAATGATAATAAAATAAGAAAAATAATTTATGTGTGTGTGTGTGTGTGTGTGTGTATCTTATAACTCTCAATAGAGTTTACATACACAACTATTCGTATTTATTAAAAAAAAAAGGGTATAAAATTTATAACAGTAGTTATTACTTTTCAAATAATATTATTCTGAGTTTCAACTACTAATATCAACTTTTAACTTCGTTCTATCCTTGAAAACTTTTATACATAACAATTATTATATATATAATAATAATAATAATAATAATAATAATTCACGCGTTAATGATATTTTGTAAATAATTCCAAAGTAATAAAAATGCCTAATAATTGAAAATTTTATGCGCTTATAATAGGTTAAGATTTTTGTATAATATTAAAAATTCCAATACGTAACACTTCTATGAAAAAATTCTATTCTTCGACGAAAAATCTTTACTCACTGCGATAACAAAATATAGTAATGATTTAGTGCAACAAAAGAGAATTTACAATTCCTTATTATGCAGTGCTTAAATCAGTAAATCTATGAAATATTTCAAACACGGCTTCAATCTTCCTGATTATTCAACGTTTTACAAATCATTAAGAATCTGTGGCATTTCTATAGGTTATCTTTTACATCATCAATTCTCGAATGAACGTAAGATACATACACAAAAGAGCCGTAAATCAAAATTACACATATATTATCGAAAAATATGATTAATTAAGCAAAAAATAGTGTACATAATTTTTCTATAAAATTAAAATGCCAAAATCACTGTAGATTACTTACTCATTACTTATTTTAAAAACTTCTTCGTCAAATATTTAAATTTTAAATTGTTATCTTATTTGAAATTCTTCAATAACACTAATTTTAATTTGTTTATAGTGTTTATGTTAAAACTATTGATTAAAACTAAATGTTGTTATCGCACTATAAATACATTTTCATATTAATTCTTAGATTAAAATTTATGTGGATATCAAAATATTGATATCTAGATTCACTATTACAAATAAAGACTGAGTTTGATGAATTTAATGAAATTGTAGCAGTCTCTTTATGCGGGAAAGAATTTTTATTGTGACTAGAAAAACAAGATCGGGATGAATAAATTATCATAATAGAGATGATTCGTCTATTCACTTAAGTTTACAATATTATTTTATTAAGTTATCATTAAATAATACAAAGTATTATTCTTTACATTACATAAATATGCAAATGAATTAGAAATTTTTTTAGCCTTTTAATGCTTTGCAAATTTGACTTTTACATATTCTACGGAATTAGAGATCATAAATTATTAAAAGTAGACTATGTTATGCATAATTAATGTTTCTTGCTACAAATAATAACGTTTTGAAGAAATGATAAATATTATTGCACATGAGTAGTTTAACGACATGTTTGGCGTTGTTTACCCAACAAACGTTAAAATGTTGAAGTCTACGTTCTAGAAATGTACAGTCAAGTTTCAAAAAAAATTATTTATAGTAAAATTACTTGTAAACAAATTGTTTATATCAAATTACTTATAGTCTGAGTAAAGGGCCGAATTAAAAGAATATTTTTGCATGAATCATGTATGGACAAGGTGGCGATGGTCGAGCTGCAGATAAACGAGCCTACGGCGGTGCCGGAGTGGCTCTTCGTTATGTTCGCCGTGTGCACGACGGTCCTCGTCTCGGTGCACATATTCGCCCTGATGATCAGCACGTATCTGTTGCCGAACGTCGAGGCGATCAGCAAGCTCCAGGTCTCGCGTTTGGTCACCGAGTCGCCTCACGAGCGCATGCGCGGCTTCATCGAGCTCGCCTGGGCCTTCTCCACGGTCCTCGGGCTCTTTCTCTTCCTCGTCGAAGTCGCGATACTCTGCTGGGTCAAGTTCTGGGATTACTCGTTCACCGCGGCGACCGCGAGTACCGTCATCGTCATACCTGTACTCGTCGTTTTCATCGCTTTCGCCGTCCACTTCTACCACTCGCTCGTCGTCTACAAGTGCGAAACATCCGTTTCTGACATGAAAGAGCTCGAGACTATCAAGAGGAATCTGGACAATGCCTCCCTCGGGCACAGCAGAGTCTGAGCAGGGAGTCAGTCTCAACAATTTTGGCACTTGGCCCAACTCATAAATGATCTTCCTCTGCTTTTTATATCGCAAAGCCTATATCAAGAGAGCGAGAGAGAGAGAGAGAGAGAGAGAGAGAGAGAGAGAGAGAGAGAGAGAGAGAGAGACGATGTATAAAAGCAATTTGTAATAACGTTCTACCTATTTCTAATGTGTAAGCGACGTTAAAGTCAACTTTAATTATTAGTCGAGTAATGAGTAAAAACTTGCTTTAAGTAAACTCGTACAAGAAACTCGCCAATTATTATTAATAAAGACTTTGATTAATGTATTAAAAAGGACTGTAATGTGTCTTTTTCAACGATTCATAATAGAAGAGTTTAAAATGTATAGCGAGCTAAGTAATATAACGTAATTTTAATTCTTAAGATAATCCCTTTCGAAATCCCGTAGACCCCGGGCTTTTCGATACATTTCAATGTTGTCTACTTAAACACGTACTTAAACTTAAATCTATAATGACTTAATCTATTCTGCATATTATCTGACATTTCATATTCGAGTAATAAATTTTGAGTAATAAAATGCTCTGAGAAACCAGAAAACATATTCTTCCATAATTAATTCTCATGAACTGTATGGGATTACTAGATTACCAAATAATACATCTACGTACAATTTAATAATAATCTTTTACTACATAAAAATTCTAACGTATTATTAAATAAAACACGTCTTTTTCTTATTTATTTTTTTTTTTATCCACCGCTATTTACTAAATGACAAAGCCAAGCCTAGATTCTAATTCCATTACATACAGAAGTTATAAGAAAGTAATTACGATTGCATTCCTTAAAAACTGATACAATAAAAATAAGTAAACTGGAACGCACTCTTAATGTAAGGAAAATAAATAAGGTTGCAACGAGAACATTATTAAGAACTAAATGCAAAATTTATGATTCTTGAATCGACGTTATTATTATATAATATATCCATGAGCCGTTAAAATTTTACAGTTATGGTTTGTTCATGTGCTATTAAGAATTTCTCATTCTTTATGTTTATCTTATACAATATATATATATGTATATATATATATATATATATATATGATATATAAACGGAAACCTAAGTCGAAAATGATATTATATTTTACGATGAATAGAAGACTTATGACATATTTGTTTTATTTACTTGCGCATATTTATTTGTTTTGAAAAAACAAAAGTTCATATATTTGAAAATAATGTATAATATATTGTTAAAGCGATTCATTCAGAATAAACTGTAATTAATTATATGTATTCAATAATAAATCTTACTTTAGGATTTTAATCAAAATACAATTATCTTTTTTTTTTAAAAAATAATTCGATATTTAAACGCAATTTTAAGGGTTTTAGAAATGATTTTATTACGATTCTTATGGCATTATTATGAGTGTGATTAGTATGAATTTCTAATTACTGTTTTGATTAATATATATGATTGATATCTCACAAAGATTATAAGATTACAATACTATTAGCATTCAATTTTGAACGAATGCCGTAAATAAAAACTGAAAAGTAAGATATAACTATCCTCTAATAATTAATAATTAATATAATTAATTTATACATTTAATATTGTGTAAAAAAAAAAAAACAGTAAATTTATAGAAATTATGCTTTTTTGGTAAAAATTAGATTTACCTAATAAAAGATTTATAAAATATTTATAAAATTATTATTAAATAAGACAAATATGTAAATCAAATTATATACTATTAACATTAAATTAAAAAATTAAAAATATCTTTTTCAAAAACCATATTTTACTTCTTCGAAATCCTAATATTGCAAAAACAACACAGCTACAACAACATTAAGAATAATAATATATTTGTAAATACAATTCAGAGCTTCTTTTATTCATTAAAAAAAAAAAAAAATCTACTTAATTAAACCAATTTAATGTGATTACAATGAAGTACTATATTTTTCAATTTGTATAAATCAAAAACTTTCACACGGATTATAAAGCTGATAAAAAAAAATTATATACAACTATTTTAATATTTAATTCGATGGCCCATTATTATCCATACAAATTGAATAAATGGTTTTTAAAGAAATTTTACTGGTTATTATGCATTATCAAATTTATTAAATAATATTTTACAGGTATAATATAGATAGACTTTTTATATATTCATAATAAAAGATCATTAATTAAAATAGAAATATTAAAGGATAAGACTGCAATTAAGTATCAACTATTTTATCATTTAGATGTAAATAGTAATTTTATTTTTTAAATTAAATACATTTTTACAAATAGAACATAGAATTTCTGTAATAGCTATTAATTTCCTTATTGTTATTATCTTATGCGAATAAAAATATAAAATAATTATTGAATAAGAAAAATTTTATATAATAATTTTATCGAATGTTATGAGATGCTCAGTATTTTCATATTAATAAAATGTACAATACATATAATCTAAATTTTAATGTAATATTAACGTAAACGTTTTTTTATGAAATTCATAATTACTTTATAATATTTTCTTTTTATTAATAAGAGAAATAATTTAATTTTAAACTTTATTATTAATTAGTAAATCAATTATCATATTAATACAAATTTAAATAAATATTCTTTAATGTGTGTGTGTGTGTGTGTGTGTGTGTGGATGTATGATCGTGGTAAAAAAGAATATTCATAAACTAAAATGAATTGTCAGGCATTTTAAATTTCAAACACGTCTCACTGAAATATTTATCAATGAGAGCGATTCAATTATAATAATAATTATTATTATTCTTTTTTTTTATTACATATAAAAATGTACAGGGCTGTACACAATGCAAGTTCATAATTGCAGCGATACAAGCAAAGTGCTCTTATATTAATTATAATATTAGTTTTCGTAATAACTAATTACATTCCCATTTTTCAGTTGTAACGCTATATTTTCTTGATCGAACCTGTTCACAACAAGTTTTTATTCGTTTTTATCACAGGTCGTAACTGTAATTATACTCGATCTTTAAGTAAGTTACGATTTTCTTCAATTTTTGTTTTTACTCATGAAGAAACGAAAACATAATATCACAAACACAAATTCAGGTATATAATGATTTTTTTGAAGGGAAAACTTGAATGATTTTATTAACATTGAAATGTTTTTAAATTTATACATTAGTATTTGAAATTCTTACAATTTTTGTATTAGAATATTAAATATAATATTTGTGAAAGTTGCGTTTATACTTATTGCAAAATATATGAATCATTTATTAATAATTTTCTTTATAATTTGAGACTAGAACTTCCATTATAAAATTCTTTAATCTTGTTTTGAACTTATAGCTCAAATACTTTTAACGATTAACGTAGTTATAAGAATGGTATAAAATAAATTATTACATATAATTGAAATAATTTTATAAAATAAATTTACTTTGCTTTATCATATAATTCTAAAATATATATAAAAATAAATGTTATAGTTGTACATATTGTTTATATGGAATGTTTAAATTACAACATTAAATAATAAAAAAAATGAAAAAAAAAAAAATGTAATAATTATTTGTAATAGTTCATAAAATTTGAAAATTACTCTTAATGTTTATATTATAGAGAATTATTCAACTTTTTTTCAATTCAAAGCATAAATATAACTTTTTACATGTATCAGTTCAAGTTTCCCCTGAATATTGCGACGAAAAAAGAAAAATATTTATATTGACATCGTTACTATTACATACTTTTCTTAAATAAATAAGAAGCTTAAAAATCTCACTATATTAGTAACAAATATTAATTAATAAATTTTTTATTTCGCACCTTTTCATCTAAACTTTCAAACTTATAAATGAATAAAGAACACAAGATATTTCATCGCTTTACAACATTCAGTAAAGAATCTTTTCCCTAAGAGGCAGCTCTTTGTACAAAAGCGTCTATTATGTATATGTTATATCCACGCGATGAATAGACAGTATTTACAACTTAGCAAAGTAAATGAGATACCCTACATGATGAAATATGCAATGGTCATACATTCAATTAGAAATAATACATTTTTTTATAAAGTAACTATAGCAGTTGGATGTTCATACAGTTTATTTAACAAAATAACTATTAAATAAAATAGAGCGATCCTTTTACTATTTTGACAAAACACGTATTCTGATGAAGACGTATACGCGGGAAGATACGCGCATGCATTAGCACACAACAGATGCGCGTACTCTCTTTTCACGATGGCCTGACAAAAAGCAAAACAAAATATAATAAGTCTTTTTCAATATTAACGTACAATTAATAATAATAATAATAATAATAATAATAATAATAAAAATAAAATAAAAAAACGCGTGTACTTAACATGTCTTGTCAAAAAAAAGATACAATGGAAACTATGAAATTACTTGAGTTATGGATGGAGAATAAAGAGAGAATTTGCATGACCAAAGCATAAGGAAACAAAATACTGTACTACTACCGTTTACTATTGGATACACCAGCGTCAATTTTTTTATATTACCCTTACTCATTCGCTCTTTGAACTCTTATCATAATGATACAAGTTTCTCACAATCACAAGACAGATGTTCATATAAGGAGTATATTGGAAAATTTATATATATTTATATATATTTATGGACCAGTGTTTTTTTTTAATTATAATACATCTTTCGTAACCTGATAATAAAAATACCATTCTGTGACTTCAATTTAGAAATAAAAAAATTAATTCCTATATTACAGGGTTAATATTTTGAAATAAGTAATGTTATACGCTTCGACGTATAAATTGAAACTCTATTATATATACATGGTTGAATAAATGGTTGAATGTATTGCGAATATTAAGACATCAGAGTCAATTATTTACTAATCAAATTTTTGTAATCCGAACTGTATTGAGGATCTTTAATTGTGCATTATGAAATTGATTTTTACGTATAATTAATTCCTTTACAGTAACAAATGCGTGTATGAGTTAAATAAAATTATAAAGGTCGAATGTCTTTATAATTATAATAATATAGAAAAATTAAGAGTTTCTTTCATAATGAGTACAAGTGATTCTTAAAATTTTTTTTTATGCAAAAATATCCTTTTCATAAATTACCATTAAAGATACTTGATACTGAATTTTTATAAGTAGTTGAACACGCAAATATATTTCAAAGAACCTAATAATAATAAACGTGTAATTCAAAACTTAATAGAGAATATGAAATATCGATTCCTATTTCTAGAAATATTTTTTATTTTCAATAAATTCGGCATATCCAACTACATATAAGATATTGTTTTGGACATTTATTTAAAGAATTTCAGTCACGCAATATCACAAAAAGAGACATGAAATAAGATAGGTATATAATGAGTTGTGTTTAGTCACAGAACGAACATGGAAAGCTTCGATATCTCCATTTTCTCCATTATTCAATATTTCAAAACGATTGCACGTTTTTCATTTACGAGCGCCGTATATTATGTTCATATTTCATATACTTATATTCTTACAACAATCTATATGGTACAGTAATATATAAAATGACCCTCGAATAATTTCGAAGCAACTATAAGCTAAATCTTTTATACAAACGCATATTCTCATTTAAAATTAAAATAAAAAAAAAAAAAAAGAAAAAAAACAGAAACGAATCATTAGACTTTAGATTGCAATGATCAATAAAAGGAATTGCAACAAATTAGACTAAATAAGAAATTGATTTCTTTTTAAGCTGTTGGCGTCCTTATGATATTTATTTCAGATTCAGGCACCTTTCACTCTTTTCAAATGAACATTTTCAATCGATTAAACTTTCTATTCTTAACAATATTATAATAGTATTCAACGTTAATCTTAAATTAAAAAAAAAATACTACATGTATTCTTCAAGATTTCATCGAATTGCGAACTAGAAAATGCCATCATCGATTCAATTTATTGAAATGATGCCAATTTAAAAAAACTGAAAGATACCCAATCCCGGATTTAATTATTTTTTATTTGTTCATTCAGTCTTACTCTTTAATAAAATACAAAGTCTTAAGGATTGCCTATCCGTTAAAGAAGCTCGAAAAAGCTTATTCATTGATGCACATGTACACTTCGTTCTTACGGCCAATTACAAAAGTAAAGTAATATATTTTTTTTTCTTTCTTATTCTTCGTCTTATTTTCTCAGTTTCGCAGACAAACCGCTATCGTTGGAGTTGAATTTTTTTACGCATTTCAGAGTTTTTATACGTAAATTATAATTAACATCACAATGGGAAAGTAATATTCGTTCGCTTGGATTTAAGAATAAATATTTTTAAACCGTATATATTCTTATATCATTCCAATTATAAAATAATTCTCGCTACGTATGAATTACGTATTATGTACAGTATATTTTCTTTTTGTCTATAAACAAAAAACAATCTAAAAGAATTTTAGTATGGATCTTTTGTACATATAATTGCATATATACGTAGAAAAACATGAAATGTTAATTTGAAAACAAAAAGAGTACGAGGACTCGTAGATCAGGTCGTTGATGTAGACGTGATAAAAACAAATTTTAATTATCAGCTTAATTTTACTGCATAATCAGTGGAAAGAAATTTTAATATAATTACGTACGAATTTAATGTATTTTTTAAAGATTTTCTTGAGATTTAATTAATTTTACTAATAGCGTACGAAAATGTATTAACATTTCGTATTTTATCATTCGAATGCTCAAGTTTTAAACTACTAATACAAAATACATACGTATTTATGTAGAATGAATATATTATAATAATATTTTTTTGTATTTATACTACAATATCCTTCCACGAATGTATTTATTCCTCCCTACATCGTAATTCAATACCTCGTTTAATGAGGTGAAACCTTTAATTTCATTTGTCTCTTGAAATACGCGACTGAAAAACTTATTGTATAAGCAATGCATGACTCAATGAAATTTATAAATTGTTTGAAATGAAACCTTTCGAAATTAATTCGTTAGATATCGATTGAAGTCGATAAATTATATGCATGTAAATTAAACTAAGCAAAATGTTCAGTCTTCACAAATAATGATTGCTTAAATTTACAAGAAGTTTCAGCGTCGTAATACAAATTACTCTAATCGTGAAAAATATTTTTACATTTTTTGACACATTTATTATTATTTCACCTCTATTCTGATTGATCTCTCTTTGGAAACTAACCAAGGTAACTAAGTCAAGTACATAAATACCAAAAACAATTGAAATTGTATATTAACGGGTATTAATTACTTATATTGATGAATAAATTAAAGATTTTCAAAAACAAAATAGCTCTTTTGAAGATATGTTATTATTACTCAAGCAATATTTAAGACGATTTGAACTCAGCTGATACAGTTTCTAAACGGACTACCTAGGAATCAATGTAGTCTTAGACTACTTCTGATACAGGTGAATCGATAAAAGAGAAATCAAAGTAAATTATAAAGCAATAAATTACCAAGCCTAAATTTAAAATAAAAAATAACGATCACGCATCAGCTCTGCGCCAGAAATAATGTACTTTAAAATGTACTCTATACATTTAAACGAATAATTTGGATAAAAAAAAATAATGAATATTGTTCTACTTGTAAATTATAAAATATTGAAAGAAAAGAGATTTAATTATATCATGAAGCATTTAAGGTATTTTATAGATCTTTAAATTTATAGATCTAACTGAGGATCAAGAGCAGAAATTCGTTTAAGCACAATAACGATTTTTCGGGTTTATTATACTTTATAACCTTCTGCTGCATATATATATATATATATATAGATATGTGCAAGCAATGAAAAAGTTAATAAAGGGCAGGAAGATTGTCTTTGTTCAAAGATGAGAAAGGGAAGAAGAAGATTGTCTGGAGGCTGAAGTTAGAGAGCTTGATAACGCGTAAGAAGGAAACGAATGTGAAATCAACAAATCTGAACATGAACTTCAAGGAATAAAGATCAGATGCCCTCAACCAAAATCCTCCACAAATATCTTATAAGAAATAATTTTACTTCTCCTAAAAATAGCTAACAACCATTTTGTAAATTTAATAAACTTGAACCAAGTAAAAATTACTATCTAATTCGATAAATTAGCCAAATCATGGTGAGATTTAGAACCCCGTTAAGGCTGCTGAACCTGGAACTGTTAAATATCACAAAGTCTATAAATACAGATCTGAGAAACGTGACGTTTTTACAAGTCCGATTAGATGAAACAATAGACTCTTACAGATTGAAGCTACAAGTTTGAGGTCAAACCAAGCTAAACAAGCTAAAAACAGGTATTTTAATATTTTCAATAGATACCTATAACTTCGTTTAATCAAATAGTTCATAATCTTGTCAGAACCCATAAACATATGATTAATTTGACACAGCGTATGTGTTACGTGGTAATAAACCTCTTAGTACAGCCTCGAGGGGGTGGAGTGTAACGCCGAGATGGGACAGATCGTTTTTGACCCTGTCGATGTGATTGCCTGTTAATCGCAGAAGATGAATGCTATAAAAAAAAAAAAAAAAAAAAAAAAAAAACATAGGTGTGGGGCGGAGAATAATTGTCCTTGAAGTAAGGCTTGCCCGGGCTACCGCAAATCTAAAACATTTCACCTAAATGACAATAAAGAGGTTGGGGTATCTGGGGACTGAACAGAGAGAGGTTATCTACATCATGTGGTGCCGTCCAGTCCCGGTGAAGATTTTGCATCATCAGGTAGATCTCAAACGGCTTCTGAAGAGTTGGTAAGATGTGAGAAAATATAGGGGCGGCGGGGGCCGTGAGGGAGTAGGGGGAGGTCTGCGTACTGGAAAACAGGCTGAACGAACCCAGGAGCTGAGCTACCGCATTGAAGGTGAAGAAAACGAACCTGACTTCTCCAACCTCATCGTCGAAGGTTACGGGGAAGAAGTGCCCAATGCTCATTCCTAACAACTGTTCATAATAGTGAGCCAGTCGATTTGCTTTTCCGATTAATAATTCTACAGACGCGTTGGCAATTTTGTTTAGAACAAAATAATAAAAACTAACCATCTGGACTAGTTACCTTAGGATATTCCAATATTAAAATATGTATCTTTGTTGTTATTTAGGAAATGTTGTAAAAATGTAGACATCTTAACTAATTTCCTTGATTTCCATTATGATTAATGCATCAATACGTATTCATCGACAAATGAAAAACTAATTAAATAAAGAACGGAGTACGTATTCAATATAAAGAATTGAATATTGTTCTTTATCGCATCATCGTACCTTCCGAGGTTCTCGAACGAATGCTTACTTGTATGAAAAATAACGATAAGCGCCTACGCAGACCAATCGATTACAACGAAGTAGCTGTGGTGGCTCGGCAAATAATAAATCTGCTGTCGTTGATATCTGTCAAACTTCCATGTGCTTTGATTGCTGCTGGGCTATAAACGGTTCACTCCACATGCGGCGTAAATCTCCCTACAAAAAAAAAAAAAAAAAATCAATCGATTATTGCCAGTTGAAAGTTAATTTAAAAACGTTCATCAACATTTTCCTTTTATTTAATAAATACGTTTTCGTTCTGCTTATCGCGCAACGCCCCTCCACTACTAAGAACTCACTCTGCGCGTAAAAGTAATAATCCAATTAGCATTGGCGATCTTGAAGGTAAATACCTAATTAACCAAGTTAAAGAAAGAAAAAAGAAAAAGCTAAGAACATTATGAAATAAAAGCAATTCTACCGGATTCTTCTTCTTCTTCTTCTTCTTCTTCTTCTTCTTCTTCTTCTTTTATAAAATATAAATTATTATTCGTAGATTTTCGTATTTAAATATTTAAACTTGTCGTTTGATCGTTTTAATGAAATAAATAACGGAAAATATTGCTCTCGGCGATGGCTGACAACGGCTCGGCTCTACGGATACTTTGGATAATTTGGATAATTTGTATAAACAAACAAAGTAATGAAAAGAAAGAGTCTGTCGGAGGAAACAATCGGTTTGAAGGAAACAATCGGTTCTGGGAAAGAAATAATCGCGCAAATGGTGCGTCGAGTTCGTCTTGCAACTCGGGCGACGTATAATTATTATATTATTATTAGATAAAAGACGAAGTAGGTAGTCGTTCGTAGCTAGGATACTTATGAGGTATTTATTCGTCGTGTAAATTCACCTTGAGATACGCCATGGTGAGCAGAGGCAGCAGCGTGAAGGGCACGAGGTAGAGCAGGGCCGGTTGGGCTGCCTTGAATACCTCGGAGCTGACGGTGGCAGTGAGAAGGCCGAGGAAGTAGCCGATGAGGGAGCAGTGAAAGTAAGTGATGCGGTTGAGGTGCCTCGGGGGTGGTACGCCGGTCTCGCACCCACCGGGAAGCGGCTGGGACTTTTTGTAAGCGTCGTAGCGTAGGACAAAACAGAGCAGGAGTCCAGGCATAACGACGTCTCCGAGCCCGAGCATCGAGAAGTGGCCCGCTCGGTGCATCGAGGGGAACACGAGCTTCCCGGGAAGGGAGAGCTTCGGGGCCTCGCGGGCAACGCTCCCGCCGAGGTGGAGCCTCCGTGCAACGAGGCCAACGGGATTGTCCGCGGGTCGGGTTGCCACCTGCAAATTATCCTTAGTCTTTACACTAGATCTTATGAGCTGCAAGGCCTGCTTATATAGCCCTACAACTTTTATTAATCTCCTTGTATTATCGTTTTCCCGTCCGTTATTCATATCCTGGCTTATCAAAAATACTTCGAGATACGCGAATTATTCTGTTACTTATATATAATGCATATTCCTTGCACTTTAATTAAAAAAAAAAAAAAAAAAAAAAAATTTCTCTTTCATTGCTCAGAGTCACATTTAATTGATAATATGAGTTCGATTATACTTTTATACTTACAAAGTATTACACATTCTTTTTTTTTTCTCATCTCAAACCTGATTAATTATAGTCAACGCTTTTATCTCATCGATCTTGACACAATGTATACTTTCCAGTAGATGTAGGCCAAGAACGGATAGACGACGAGTTTAAAACTAATTTAAATCTTTCGTATACCAAATTAGTCTAAATTTTTTTTGCAATTGATACAATATATATACACATATACTCTCCTTATTTAATACAATTATGTGGATGTAATAAATTTAGTTTAAACTAAAAAATTGTTTTTTTTTTTTTTTTTTTTTTTTCATTTGAAATATAAAATGTGTATACATAATAAATAGTTCTTACGAAATACATAGCTGTGATTGTAATTTCATTTGCACGTGCTATCGAGTCAATGGTTATTATATTTTAATTGTCCCTCTATAATTTCTTGCTCTAATGCTCAATAATTGTATAATTTCTATAGGAAATTAAATAATTTCATAAACACAATGGCCCCTTTTTCCTTTTTCCCATTTTAAATTAGTTTTTGAATTATATTAAAGAGAAAAATTATGTAATTTTATTTGCCTTCTATTTTCAATATTATTTCACTAGTCGGTATAAATACAGTGATAAGTTGAATAAAAAAAGTCTTGATACGTGTAACGCGTGTAATACGATTGCGACAGTAGATTTTCATTCGAAATTAAAGGAAAAAAGAAAAGAAAACAAAACAAAAGAAAATCATCGATCTAAATCAAGGAAACGTTGTGTAAAAAAACAAAAAAAAAAAAAAAAAAAAAAAATAAAAAAAGAATTCTCTCCAATAGAACAAAAGAAGAATATGTTTTACCTTGACCATGACATTTGTGCTGAATATATAAGAGGAAAAGAAAACCCAGAAGACGTCGTAGATGAGGAGCCCAGTGAGAAGGAGTGTCGACACCTTGAGACTAGGTAGGCGGACGAAGGCTATAAAGGCAACGCACAAACCCATGCCCATCGCGTCCATTAAGAGCCAATGGCCGGTTAGGACCCATATACAGACTATGCTCACGCTCAGGGAAAAGGAGAGTAGCTCGGCGCCTGTGAACCTGCCGCACACGCCGAACGATATCTTGTTGCCGTCCGAACACGGCCGAATAATGTATTGGCACATGGGCAGGAGGAGGAACGCCAATGCCACTGTCGCCATTACTGCAAAAACGAACAATATCTTGGTTTATTAAGCTTCTATGACATATAGCTGTTAAAAAAAAAAAAAAAAACATTTAATCCCATATACCGTTGTCAATACTCTATAAAACGACTTCCCCATCATTGTCCCCTCGCGTATCTCTATCGATTTCAAAATATTTTCTATCCATTATGAATACAACGAATACCACATTTCATCTTAACGATTAAAATTATAATTAACATAACAATTTATAATATCGTATTATACAATCGTATAATGAATTTAATTATCCATTATTAATACTATAATTCAGTATAATCGTTCATCGGAAAAGATTTCCTACTCGAAAGTCCGAAGACTTTCTTCTTCTTCTTCTTCTTCTTCTTCTTCTTCTTATTATTATTATTATTATTATTATTATTATTACTACTACTATTGTCAATACCTTATTCTTACCTTTCATCTACATAAATATTGTAATTCTTGCTTTATGATAATACGGATTTCTTAACCTTTTTTTCTTAAGCTCACGATCAAATCGATCCAATTACAAGTCTGTACTTTAATGCGACTGAATTACGTATTAATGATCTTTTTAACTAAATTAAATTACATGAAAATTGTATCGAATGCATGTTTCGCTATTGCTAGGAATATTGATTGATTCTTTTTTAATGGGACATTACTACAGTGCATTTAAAATTGCTTATGATACATTAAAATTTTATTGCGCTTTAATTGCTTTTAAAATTAATATAACATTAATGTGTGTAGAATTAAAAAAAAAAAAACTTTTATTATCTCGTGAAAGCTTTCCTGAAGTAAAAAATTGTTGTAAAACGTGTATTATAAATATAATAACAATTATCAATAGTCATATAATAATAAAAGCATATATAAAACTTTTATCATACTCTTTAATTCCTTGGTTTATTACGTGATTAAAAGTTCGATTTATTTATAATTTAACATTTATTTATAATCGGCATATAATCTCTTTGAAATTAGAATAAAGTTAAAAAATAAATTTAATTCGCCGTCGAACTTGAGTACAATATAAAAAAAGTTATTGAAATAAACATGTGTACTCACGCTTTCATTATTAAGAATAAATTAAAAAGCAATTTACAAAGGCTCAGTTTATAAAATAATACGAACGAACTTTTAATTAATATTTGTTATTGTTATATAAATAAATAAAGGATTAATGAATGTTATGGTTATTGATCTAGCGTCTATAATGAGTAATAAAATTATTTGTTCTTATATAAAAGGACGGACTTACTTGCTGTACAAATAGCAAATAACATTTGCATGCTGTCGAAGAAGAAAAACATGACGAGTAATGATATAGAAGCACCAAGAGGTAGACAAAGAACGTGCATTGTATCTAAAGTAAGAATTCCTTTTCCAGGAGGATTCTCTGAATTTGCAGTCGCGCTATTACTCGTTATCCCCGTGAGAAGATTTGCGCGCTCTTTTTCTTTTTCCCTTTCTCTTGCCTCCTGCTCCATATTTAGCGATCGAAAGCTGCCGTAAACGATTAGCAGAATCGATATCAAATAAGTTGATACCTTCGATGAATCCATTATTGTGTAGGCCCTAGAGCAAATTTTAATTTTATTTAATTGAAATATTTACTAAACTCAAGTCCGTAAGTGCAAATTTTTACTTGTTACTGTTTTTTTTATTTTTTTTTTTTTTTTTTTTTTTTTTTATGGGATTCTCGTAAATGCACAAGCTTTCGCTACACGGTTCATCGATACTTCTGGCAACTTTTCTCTCATTATTATTATTTGTAAAGAAAATTCTAGGCGAATCGTCATACCAATTAATTGATTAATATTAATTATGATAAAACTACGAAAATTAATAATAACCATGATGAAAAGTCAATATTTTCATAAATACTGAAATAAATTATTCTGTTATTAAAACAGACATATAGTTATTCAAATATTTTATCATACATTGAACAATAATATTTGATTAACAAAAAAGGAAAATATTAAAGGTACGTATATGCAAATGATAAAAATGTGTATGCAATGAATGAAAAACTAACCACTGATAATCCACCTGATTGCTGGCCATATTTAACAAATTTTATGGCCCTAACAGGCACCGCTATACAGTACGCCACATTTAGAGATTTTGACCAATGTTTTCTTTTACTTTTTAAGCTACATTTGAGATCATCTACATTTGTATCTGCAATATAAAATGATAATTTTAAATTTACATTACTATATTTATTAAACCAAGTAAAGGAGAATAAATTATATACCTTTTATATGTAATATACAGCATATCAGCAGGATTTTAAGGCCTCTTTCAAGTACCAACGGCTACTACCTGTAATGTTTGAAACAATAACATTTGAGAACTTTTCAAAATTTCAATATGCGAGGTAATAAAAGTTTAATTGAAGTATTTAAAATAAAGATAAGAATTAAGGAAACAAATATTTTAAATTCTTGCATATTTTTATTATTTTACTGAGTGAATCGAATTTTCAATACTGACTACCCACTATTTTGCAGCTACTTATGAACATGATGTACTTTCTTTAAAAAACTGTATCAATTCAGTGTTTATTATATATCATCTAATATTAAATGATGTATAAACATTCCTAACAATTCTATTAATTTGTTATGATTTATTACTTTATACATAAATTTATTAATGAAAATATTTTTGTTTTTATTTTTATTAATACTTCACATTTTTCTAATTGATCCATACACAATGGTAAATTAAATAAAAGAATACCTTGTATTCTTTTTACAATTAACACTAACTTATGTAAATACATGATGCTTTAACAATTTTATTCACATTTTAAGGAAATATTAAAATTCATATGAATAAAAAAATATAAATTTATAAGTAAAAGTATTCTTAACAAATTTATTAAAATAATTTGTAATGTAAAAAAGTTATATAACAAATATATTTATTTATAAAAAGCTGATAAAATAATGTTTATTGATTTATGGAAAACAGTAGTAATAATTACATTTAATTATCTGAGTTTCTTTGAAATTCCTATCAAATATAATTTATAATTATTTGGAAATATTATTCCTAATGTAAAAAATAGTTCACTTTGAAAAAGTGTTTTTGAAATAAAAATTAAAGAGTGTAATAATAGACTGTGAAAATACTTGACATTAATAATGACCTTTTAATACTGTTTTGCATATAATAAAAGTAAACACTTATTCAAGTCACTTATAAGAATAGAGTAATAAACTTTAGAGCGTTAGACCTACAATTATAAGTTTTAAATTAACCCAGAACTAATGTATGCAATTGACAATTATACTTAAAATAAAAGTAAAATATTTTACTTATTCGCGTATTATACTGTTAAACAATAAAAACTAGTACAGTAAATAAAAAAAAACAAAAAAAAAAAAAAAAAACATTGATTAATAACATGTTCATAATAAGATTATGTTCTTTAAAATTAATTACAAAAGTTTATATAAATACAAGTTGACTGGTTGCATTGCATTGATTTTATGGTAAAAATTGTTTTTGAAGAAGATAAAATAGTATTTCAATTAAATTTGAATTATTATTAGGTTGTAAAAAACAGACCCATACATGACCTATGAATTTTGACATTCAGAAACTTTTAACCTATTTAATTTAGAAAATGTTTTTTTTCCTGCACACGGAATAAAAAATACGCAAATATTATGAACTGCTATAGTTTTTACAAAATCTATTGAAATATTAATAATTACAAGTTGCAAATGCTAATAATATACTGTGGAATATGAAGGAGAACGAAGAAATCAAGTTTAAAGGAAGATTTAAATATCCGAGCGAATCATAGTGATCGTGAACTTGGTTGATGAGTTTCCTTAAATAAAAATAGAAAGTGCCAATGGAGCGTAATTTACAATCAATTAATCTGAGGTGGTAAGAATCAGAGTAGAAGAAGATCTAGCAAAACTCCACGCTTTCCGCCCACGAATATCCACGTCCCGCAAATGGTAAGGGAAATTAAGCGAGTGTATATCTAGAAAAAATCCGTGTACCGTAAAAAGCCAGCTCTTATCGATGTGTAGGACCAGGAGCAGAAGCAGAAGCAGCAGCAGCAGCAGCAGCAGCAGTACCAGCACCACGAGCAGAAGCAGCAGCAGGAGGAGGAAGAGGAGGAGGAGCAGCAGCAGCTAAAACAACATCGGGAGCAACAGCAGAAGCGTGCAAGTTGTAGTTATACGTAGTACTGGCGAGCGTATATATTTATAACAACCTTCTTCTCTCGCTCGGAGGTGGACGCACACAAGGGCGCCCTCGCGCACACGTACTTTCACCGCACCTTACTCGCGGACCGGACAAGGAAAGGACGGCCGAAGCGGCGCTCGACCGAATAATATCGCCGCTCGGCTCAGCGAGCCTTAGCTACGGCAACGAGGTCGCCGAGCACGTAAACGTCCTCCCCGAGGGCAAGAGCTGCCGCGAGAGCTCGGGGAGAACCGCGGCCGTGGTGGGGCTCCATTTTGGTAAACACTGCTGTCACGTGACGGGAGGCTCCTCTCCCCGCGGCCCGCTTACCCGCGACTCCCGCTCCCTGGCTCTGTACCCCCTCCAGCCCCCGTGGCCTCGTCACGATCACGCCGCCTTCGCCGCCGCCGCCGCTGCCGCCGCCGCCACCGCCGTCGCCGCCGCCTCCTCCTCCACCGAGGTCCAACCGAGCGCCGAGCAGACTCGCTCCACCGGAGCATCCACCCGAGGAGACCGCGGTACCCAGCTCTCCTCCGGCTCCAGGAGATAGCGCGCTCTCTCGAAGACGGTTCCTCTTTCCCCCCCTCTCTCTCTCTCTCGCTCTCTGTCTTGCTGCTCAAGACGCCTTCCTCGGAACTGACTCTCTACCAGCGAGGAACCAGCACCGTAAGATTGACAGATGAAGAGTGCCAGATAACGGAGACCCGCGCGTGCTCGCTCCCTCTTTTGCGATATATATTACCGGAGAGAGAGATAGATAGAGAGAGAGAGAGAAAGTCAGAGACAGAAAAGACAAAGGATGCCTCGCAGTCGCAATCGTTACCTCTTCGAAGCGCGACTGTCTCCTCATCGCCTCCTTCCTCGTCTTCCGTCTAGTCATAAGAGCTCTCGAGATTTTTAAAGCCACCCTGGTGCCGTGTTTTCATCTCGGCTACGTACGTAATAAGCGTATCTGCTCACCTTGCCCTCCTCCTTCTCCTCCCTTCCCAAACTTCGCTGACCCCATCCTTCAACAGCCCTCATACCTCGGGTGAGATCGAGATAAAGGATCTTTGGATTTTCGGAGACGCGGATGATGACTCTAGACATTTGACGATCAAGGAGTTCCCAGCCTCTCCGACGACTAGTTCTCCCCCTCCCCTTTAGATCTCAGATTGAATAGACTGATTTAATTTCGTCTCGCAGCTCGGTATAATTATATATCGTATGAGCCAGCTCAGCGCCAGCCTGTGTTATGATAGCATGAAGCCGTTATTTGTCAATTAGCGACTTTCAACGCTTCCCGTTCTAAAACCAACATAAATATCTCCACCAGCCCTGATTTTTGGCCGTTCCCATCCACTAGATCGTTCAAAGAAAGATTAATCAGATCTTTCGTACCCTCCCATGCACCGTCTTCCCCAACCCTCTCAACCCAACGTACGACGAGTAACAACAGCATTTACGCGACAATGCATGATTTTTTATTTTTTTTTTTTTTTTTTTTTTTTTTTTTTTTTAAAAAAAAAAAAAAAAAAAAAAAAAAAAAAAAAAGAATGGAAAATGAAAATTAAAGACAAAACATTTTATCGCGTGACTTTTTAATCATTTAAATCCTTTATACTTCGTGTTGAACTTAGATTTACAGCACATTCCAAAAGGATTTCAGATAAAGAATATTAATATACTTAAATAATAAATTCGTGCGAGAAAAATTTTTACGAACAAACGCGCGCTTGAGTCTGTCTTGATTAAAATCTTATGTAATCCGTAATTCTAATTATATTGCATTTATTATATCGCAATATTCACCAATTACAGTATTTGTAGAGAGAGAGAGAGAGAGAGAGAGAGAGAGAGACGCGATAATTTATTTAATAATATTTAATGAATTAAAAATCATTGAATTTAATTTAAACCAAATGATTGTTCGGATTCGATCAGTAAAGATTTAATTATTCTTGGACGAGCGAGATTAGCTTGTTTTATCAAAGCTTATGTATTTGAAAATCGATAAATTTAGAATTTATATTTTTCACCAGCCAAGATCAATCCGCAGATCCAGATTTTAGTATTCAATGGAAGAATTAAATAATAAATTATAATATTATCATAACTTAAACTTCATTTGAGTTATTTAACTAATGATAATCAACTATTTAAGAAGTTATTTAAGAAATAATTCTAATGGGTATATCGCCATAGACGTCGATATGGTTTAATTTTTTCTCACTAGTATAGAAAATAATATGCTTGTAAATATGCATATATGAAAAATCAATTGCAATTGTTTATAGATATCAAGAGTTTTTACAACAGATGCGGCTTTTAAATTTTGATAATATTGTAAAAAAATTTTACTTTATACACGTAAAATTGAAATTTATATGCCATCATTTTTTCAACGCGTTTTAAATAATTTCATGACTTAAAATGTATAAAATTAACACAAGGCAGCAAAATATTATCGTGCCAAAAGATTCTTAAAAATCACTTATTAAAAGTTAATTTAATTTAAATTTGAAACTATTTCAAATGCGCTTGTATAAAAATAAATATTATATTTATTATGTTTCTTACATTTTAATTGTATTTACTTACTTAATATAAATATTACATGTAAATAAATTTCATTTTCTTCTTAATGTAAAAATTCAATTATAAAATCGTTAAGATTGTATGCTTTATAGGATTATACTTTTATCAACACTATAATTTATATAACTTATTCTTACGTATACAGATACGTCGATATTATTAAAATATATATTAAACTGACGATTAAAATATTTCTCAATTGTATATATCTATTAATGCACATTAAACTTTAAAGTGTACAACGACCTTTACGTAAATAAAAATAATATGAAAGAATGATCGAAAAGGTCTTTCTTTAAAATGTCTTATCGTACCACTAAAGTAAATATATTATTTTTAGTAAATAATGTAAATATTTTCTATTCCATTTTATTATCGACGCATCTACATAAAGTACATGTTTAAATAAATATTTGTATTATTCATAATTTTAAATATACCGACATTCACAGCATCAGTATTAATCTACTTATGAAGTGAAAAATATTAAAAAATAAACTAATCTACAATCAGAAAATTTTTTATAATTTAGTTCTTGATTGAATAAATAAAATGTATATCAACAATAATTACGTGAAGTTTCTTATTTCGTAAATATTATTTTTAAAAACTATTTGATAATATTAACAAAAATATTAATTAGTAGAAAATTGAAGATGAAAATAATTAATAATCAGTAAAAAAGTAAAAAATTGTAATATGAGGCTATCCAATATATATATATAATTACTCATTTATAAAAAAAAAGAAAAAAAGATGATTAAGCATTTTCATTATTGTTAAATCATATGTACTTTATTATGACTTGGTCATAGAAACAAGGCCTAGTAAATTTTATATAGCTTTACGTAGCTTTTGATTGTTTGTTACATATTTTTATTTGTCGCTACTCATTACATTTTAGTATTTAAAGTTTGTTTATCTTTTATCTTGTTTTGTATTAATTGATCATCGACGCGTCTCTATACATGCAACGGGTTAATTGATGTATAGAATTTTGTATTTGTAAATACCGCGGGAGTAGTAAATATGTTAATTTTCTTTGCTTTAACTTATCTTTATAAAACTTTCATAAAATGAATTGCGCATATTTCTTGTCAATAAATCATTCTGTAAACATTGCAATAAAAATCCTTTAAGCTTACGGAACAAATATTAACTATTGTACTATTGCTACAACAAAATTATTTCTTTTCGTAGAATTAGAAAAATTTTGTATACAATTATATATAATTTAAAAAAAATATATTTACCTTTTATTTATGTATAATACGTAAAATAGAATGTATATTCCTTTATTCCTTTTGTGAATTTTTGTATTTTACAGTAAAAATGTATCTTTCTATATTTTTTACATCCAGTAGATTTATTAAAAATTATTTAACGATTCATTTATTAAAGAATTTTCAAAAATTACTAAAAATCATTATATACTTTTAATATGAGAATTATTAATATGTGATTCTTTATGTAGTTAAAAATGTAGTGCTAATAATCCCCCAAAAAATTATATGCTATTTTATGGGGATAGATATTCTCCAGTAAAGAATTTATTATAAAAAATTTCCATATATTTGAAACGATTTTGTTACAGTACTTCGATCATTTATTTTCAAATCGTATTTGTTAAAAAATATTTAAACTCGTTAAATTATAACAATTCATTGCTTAATTGATTGTACACTTTATTAAAAATATTTAGGGAATTTAAAATTACTCAATTATATCATTATTAATTTTAAAAAAAGATTAAAATTCATTTACGAATGTTTTAATATGTTTATTTTATTTTAAAATATTGTGTTTTTAATAGTTAATAACAAAAATAATAAATAATAAATAATGTTAATTGTCGTTGTACTTCTTTTTTTCAATAAACAAATCGCTTGATATGTCATAAAATAAGCTTGGATTTCATGAAATTAATGGTTTGTAAATTTGTAATACGATAAGGATATTTACCAAATTAATTACAGGAAAACTGTTCTCTTGCCATCATATTTTTAATATTTTGATTGATGAGTAATAAATTTGCACGAAGTATTATGAATTATGAGATTAAAATTATAAAACAATAAGATTTTTATTAAAATATAATAATAAAAATATTTTCCTCGAAAATGTAGTTTATTCCCTGACAGTTATGTATGATTCATTTGTACATAGTCTTCATTACCATTAGAATACTATTTCTTAATATAAACAATTCTGAACACTGAAACTAATTATCTTTATTTGAATTTTATTTGTAAATACCCAAATAAGTATTTAAATAATAAATAAATATCTTATGTATAAATATAAAATTTATAAAAATAGTTATAAATTATTGACTGAGTTAAATCAATTAAAACTATACGCTACTAGTCTTGTATCGTTAATGTATTGTGGGCGAACGTATCGACGTTATTCGGCTTTTTAATTCGAATGACCGCATTTTAAGTTCGCGCTGTTGGTAAACATGGGAACACGTTTTCTCTCTTGCCAATGACTATAACATCATAGAGTCGCATCGCTTGCATCGTCTTATACATGTTGAAATGTAAACACTCAAAGATTTTATACGTTGGCAACAATAGTACATGTATAATTTACTCAAACATATTCATTTTAGCTTCAGATTAATTGACATGAAAAAAGTAGGGTTAGATTTTGCTATTGTGATTAGTTTGAACATTAATATTATTTCTTTATTATTATCATTTACCTTACCCTTAGTCTAATATCGTTATCTGTGAAACATTTAACAAGCATTTGTGGTAAGTTTGCAAGAACAATCGCTACGGGTTCATTGACATTATTGTAAAAGATACTTACTTAGCTGTATTCAAATGTTTTGATTAAAGTATTTACAATTACTTCATTATTCTTCTTGTGAATTATAGTATCTGTGATATTATTTCAAAGTACTTAAATAGTATTTGTATATTATTGATAATATTTTCATTCAAAATCAGTTTAAAATAAAACCACTGAAGTTTGCATTGCACACATACTATGCAAAGAAATTCACCTAACAATTGATTTACAATAAATAGAAGCTTATGGGGAAATACAATTTTAATCAAAAGAAATACAATTTCTTTTAATAATAAAACATGAAATAAGTACATATAAACTTCTGTATGAGTGTAAAAAATTAAGTTATCAAAATTTTTTAAATTATTTTAATTTATTCGCTTTTTTATTTATAAAAGATATTTAATAGTATTTAAAAATATTAAAGTAATTATCTCATTCTTTTTTTCATAAGTATTGTTATATTAATAGTCAATGTATTTTTAAGGTTAGATTTCAAAAATTGTAATATATTTATTTAATATTACACTATTATAACTTTTGTGTTTTTAGTTTATAAAGTTACTGTATTTATATAAGAAAAAATGGCTCTTCGGACATATGGTGATAAACCAATAAGTTTTCAAGTAGAAGAAAATGGAGAGTATTATTGCATTGGCTCAGAAGTGGGCAATTATTTGCGCCTCTTTCGAGGTTCATTGTATAAACGATACCCTGGCATGTTTAGAAGATCAATTACAAATGATGAAAGAAAGAAACTTGTTGAACTCGGACTTAGCCAACATGTTTTAGCCTCTAGTGTTTCACTACTTAGAGCGAGTGAAGTCGAAGATATAATTGAAGGAAATGACGATAAATATAAAGCTGTGTCTGTACACTCAACTGAACCACCAGCACCAAGAGAAGGAAAAACCAAAAAATCAATGTCATGGGTGCCTAGTTTACCAAACAGTTCTCATTTAGATGCAGTTCCACAAGCAACTCCTATCAATAGAAATAGGGTACATAATAAAAAAGTTCGAACGTTTCCATTATGGTAAGTTGAAAATATTTTATATATATATATATCAATAATTAAAACTTAATTACAATATTTTCAAACTTAATTAATACTTAATGATATTTATCATACATAATAAATTTGGTTGCTACAGCTATGATGATACAGATCCATCTGCAAATTTGGAAAATGCATCACAGCAAGAAGTGCTTGTTCCAATTCGTTTAGATATGGAAATTGAAGGCCAAAAATTACGAGACACTTTTACGTGGAATAAAAATGGTATCATTTTATTGTACTAGTAATAATGTACTATTATACTTTATAATAATAATATAATAATAATTACTTTATAATAATAATATTATAATATTACTTTATAATAATAATATAATAATAATTACTTTATAATAATAATATAATAATAATTACTTTATAATAATAATATAATAATAATTACTTTATAATAATACTATGTATTCTACTTATTAATGTAATATTTAATAAAATATTTTATTTTCAGAAAGCCTAATTACACCTGAACAATTTGCTGAAGTATTGTGTGACGATTTAGATCTAAATCCATTGACGTTTGTTCCTTCTATAGCACAAGCAATTCGGCAACAAATCGAAGCTTTTCCTCAAGAAACAATTTTAGAAGATCAGTGTGATCAGCGTGTTATTATAAAATTAAATATTCATGTTGGTAACACGTCATTAGTGGACCAAGTAGAATGGGATATGTCAGAAAAGGAAAATAATCCTGAAAAATTCGCTATGAAACTTTGTGCCGAATTAGGTCTTGGTGGAGAATTTGTTACTGCTATCGCTTACAGGTACATTATTAATTTATGTTTTTATAACTTATTTATGTAAATGCGTACATATTATCGGTTTATGATAGTTCTATAATTCATTCCATATAAATTTGACATAAACATTATACCCAAACATTTTTTAATACTATTATCCCATTATTTCGTGTATTTCCTTAATATCAATTAATATCATTATCTTTCCTTTACAATCAAATACGTTTGTGATTCTAGTGTCAGAGGGCAATTATCCTGGCATCAACGAACCTATGCATTTTCGGAAGCTCCACTACCGACAGTAGAAGTACCCTTCAGACCCCCTTCAGAAGCTGATATGTGGGCTCCATTTCTAGAAACTTTAACTGATGCAGAAATGGAAAAGAAAATTCGAGATCAAGACAGAAATACACGGTAAGATTAATTTTATATAAAACTATAATTGTGTTAATACAGACGACTAAGGTTTTTCTGTTTTCACGAAATTAAGGTTCATAATGTTATTGTTTTAATATCGAGTATTATATTATAAAAAATATTATAAAAATTATACTATTCCTACGTTTTTAGACGAATGCGACGATTGGCAAATACTACACCTGGCTGGTAAAACCTTTATAATTGTAGACTATTCAAATCTGCATTTGCAGCGTTAAATGATGGATCATTTAATTTAACGATCTACGCATTGTACTTTCTGAAAAACGACGTGTAGAATATGAATATAATTTAATATGACTACTTGGATAAGTTTTAAATAATGACAGTTTAGTATTATAGTAATATGTTTAATAAAAAAAAAAAGATGAGGCAATCTTTTCAGTCATGTTTTTTTATTATGTATAAATTAAGTTGTAACACATTAAAAGCACTATTATTTTTTATTCAAAGAGAAATAATATGTATACGTTTATAGATAAAACATAAGTAGTAAAAGATCTATTTTGTTAATTTTATACTTAAGAGGTAAATCATGTATAGACAAGACTTCATTAAAAAAAATTCCAATTTCCATACACTTCATTGTATTTAAACTTATGAAATATGTATTTCTTTTTGTTTATATATATATATATATATACATATATGTATACTTTAGATGTAATTGAATCATTGAAAAATTTGAGAAATATGCTAAGCATATATGACAAAATAAATTTGATATTAATCTGTGAAGTAAGAAATTGAATAAAAATTTACAAATTTTATTTTATTAAGTAAAATAAGAATTGCAATAAAGGCTGAATAATAAATAAGATGATAAAATTTTTTATATATTTTCGTTATAGAAGCGCAAAGAAATATTTGTTTTTAAAATAAAACAATCTCTTATACTAATTTAATCTCATTAACTGTAATAACAGTAAATACTGAATTACAATAAATAAAAATGAAAAATTGTGTCTTGATTTATAGATGTAGAAGCATAAGGAAATTATACTATTAAAGTCGTGCAGTATATGCAAAAGTACACTATTAAAACAACCAATTACTTACACGTTAAATAAATAAAAATAATTATAATTTAAAAATCTGGATATTTTTATAAAGTTTTATAATCTTGAGTATAAAATAATTATAATTTATAAAGCCGTAATATTGTTAAGCATATAAAGTAAATTTTTCCGTAAAAATCAATGCTATATGTAATTACTATATTATCGAGTTGTAATTAAAAAAGTGTTTTTCCTTGTAAAAACGCATGTAAAATAAAAGCAACCAAATTTTTTATTTGTAAAAAAAAAATAATTGAAATAAAGATTTAAAATTGTACATGGGTCTATAAAATTTTTTACTTTGCCAATTAAAATAAACGAGAGCAATGCAACGGCATTATTATTATTCATTACGTTCTGTTCGAAGTCGAATTGTGGAGGTGGTAGCCATAAACAAACTTTTGGTCGTTAATAATTTACTTGGAAATAAATTTTGGAAAATGTGGGAACCGTCGTAATTAATGACGAGGACGTAAGTAGGGTTTCGGTACGGTTAACCAATTAAAGTTTATGCAGGTATACACCCGTCGAGTTTGAAAACAAAAAACACCATAATTCATACACGTGCGTACATGTCGCATCTTGTTACATTTTGTAAGATGTATTGTGACATAAATATTACACAAATAAAATATTATTGACGTCAATGCTCTTGATAATGCTATGGCGAGGTTGATATTTTGGCAAAACCCGTAATTGCTGGGGGCAAAGAAAGAAAGAAAGAAAGAAAGAAAGAAAGAAATTGTACAAGTTCAAGTTGAGATAAATGGCAAATGGCAAATGGCAAATAATTATTAGTCGAACGCTCGATGAAATTCCTTTTGGATTATCGATGGCATAAATAATATAAAGTGAGCGTACATTGACGATCGGAAGGATTCTCTAGTCGTAGGTATTTAATTAGACTCGTTGGGAGATAAAGGGAGAGAAAGAAAATGGTATTTCATTGAAAAGAGTAACTGGCGGAGTTACGGAGTGACGCGCTCGCTCGTACGGTTGCTCGGCTCAAGTTAATTAAGTTGGATTCGTGCGCTTAACGTAGGGGACCAATGGCAGGCATGCCATCGGCTTTGGCAGTGGTGCCGCCATCGCGGGGCCGCGGCAGCGCCATCTAGGCAGCGCATCTGCCGGGTCAGACGAGGCGCTGACGGGGGGCCGGTAAGATTGGTCGGTTAGTTGCGGTCGTGGCGAACGGAGAGGAGAAAAAGAATTTTGATATCCTGCGACTGGCGTCAGTTGTGCGGAGCCGACGAGCTCCCGGCGTTCGCGTGCAGAGCGCGCGTCAGGGCCGACGCCCACCTCGAAGACGAGCCGCTACTGGAGACCGGAGACCAATGCTGTAAGGGAGGTCGGCCGACCAAGCGGCGCCGGCGGTGCGGCGAGGGGCTCGGGGGGCCCAGGTATATATAAGACGCCCGGCGGCGTGACCGAGGTGGTAACTGCGCAGAGACCGGTGCCGAGAGCAGGATGGATTTGGTATGGCTGGTCGGGAGCCACCGAACCCGTAGCGAGAATGGCCGATTGCCCTTCCCCGAGCGACCCTGGATGCGCGACAAGGGCCTGGCCTCCACGACCCCGACCGGTAACGTTGGCCTCAAGGGCATCATTATCGGTGAGTTATCACGCTCCCATCACACTTTTACACCGCGTCGTCTGCTTGCCTTTCTCGCAATATATGCACATATACGTACATAATATATACACGGCTATTATATATTTCCGGTTCTTTAACAACTTAAACTTTGCGTATGGCAAAGACTGGCTACCCTACCCATCCACCCCCTACCTCCACCGCCTCCTCCTCCTCCTCCTCCTCCTACTTCCCCCCTCTCATTGCCACCATCCCCCTTCTCACCCCCGTGCAGCTAAAGGACTCGCTTAATTGTCTCTTAAGGCTGGAACGAATGCGTGTGACGTAAGCACAAACGAACGAGCTTCGACATTCGTAGATTCGTCGCGCCTTTGCCACCTAATTCCCTATTACTTTCCCATTTCTTTCGTCTTTTTCTACTCTCTTCGTTACCTCCTTCCCTCCAGCTCCCCTTCCCCTCCGCCCCCTATTCCTCTAAACGCTATCCGACCCCGCTGGCGTCGCTCTTACTATGAACTTCAAAACAAAAAGGTCTTCAATAATAATAATAATAATAATAATAATAATAATGATAATAGCAATAGCAATAGCAATAGCAATAGTAATAGTAATAATAATAATGGTAATAATAATACGGAGATATCAGATTCGGAGCGTTAGATTACTTTAGCCGGCTTTCATTCACTATCGCAATGAATCATCATGGTCCTTCGTAATCGTCATAATGCTTACGCTGATTGTGTTTAATTATGGGATGGATTATTTTTATCATAACAATTGTTGTACAAAAGAATCTTGAGAAAGCTTTTTTATGTCCTTATGGAAACTTAATATACTCGCATCAATGCGGTATAATCTTCTTTTTATGGCTAACGTTTCTCTCCTCTCGCTCCACGATAATCTAATGTTACGGAAAGCCGAGCGAGAAATTGTATTAAATTGATTAATAAAATATTTGCGACGAGAGGAGGTATAGTGATGGCAATAAATAAATAGCGGACAATGCAAATTGCGGTAGCGATCGTTATATATCCGTATAATTGCCTGATTTTTAAAGCACCGGTTAGTTAATTGGATTATGCACATGCGTAAATTCAAGCCGCAATTGCGCGCGACCATTTTTTTTTCTTTTTACACAATCCTTTTTAAAATTATCTCGAGTTGCATAAAACTTATTCATCCTCGTAGTTGCGACCGACCCGTGATCTGTTGGTTAAATTTCACAACCTCAAAATTTATTTACAATTGCATTTATTTTATTTTTAATAGAAATTTCCATCGTTTGATTAGATTAAGTATTAAGACTGCTTCTTGATTTCAAGATTAGCGATTTTGATGAAAATCTGCTTAAAATAGCATAAGCGCGGATGATACTCGTACGAAGCGCTACTAGCCGTTAAGAAAATTTTTAAACAAAAAACAATTTCGCTATTTATCTTGTTCACTTATTGCTCTCAAAATGCACAATTCCCCGTCTAAAAATAATGCTTTATAAAATGAAATGTAATAAACTCTCGAATTTTAAATATAGAGTTTGTATTTGCATTGCGCGTTCTTGCTTTTTCAAATAACTTTTTTTATCAATCATAAAAGATTATACATTCGTATTATATATAAATATCTACGTACAAATAGATTCGTCTTTTTCTTTCTGCACAGTAAACAATGGGAATCGGTATTAACATTTTAGATTTTAATATTATTTAAGTCGACTACAAACGCAATTTACCGTCTCGCTCGTCGAATTTGATTTTATTATATATTTATAATTAAATTTACAAGCGCCGAACTACTTATATATTTACTCAAATATTATCTCACACACACGCACGCATATATATTAAAGATATTAGCTATTGTAACCAATACAATTGTAAATTTACACGGCGTATATGATATTTTTAGCCTTGGGAAAATAATAATCGTCGTAAAAAAACTTTTTATGGACAATTTTGCATCTGACAATTACACATTGTATGAAGATAATATTGTCCTTTTTTTTTTTTTTTTTACAAACTTGAATGTAGAAAGCAGAAATGGTTTTAGAAATCCGGAGAACCTGCAACGAAATTTGAAATAACGTATTAAATATTGCATCGTAATTAAATTCAGAATATTTCCACTATGTAATAAAAAGAGACTAAATTAGCTGATTTAATAATAGATGAAGATTCCAATATTACGCATTCTGCTACATTTTACTCATTTAACCTACAGGCCTGTAAGCAGTTGACTTTTAATACACTGTAAAGAGATTAAAATACTCCTGAAAATCTGTTATATAAAAGGAATGCGAATGGAAAAAATAAATAGGTTGTGAAATGAAGATAATTAATAAACAGCTTCCAAGGAAGTTGAAAATTATTTAATTCCCTCGGTTATTTCTGATTTCCTTCTAAATATAGTTTTACCTGCAACCTGCATTTTCAATTCGCTCATACAAAAACAATCAATTGTTTTATCGATCAGACATTCTTTCATTAATTTTTGAGTATCGATTATGAATAACAATCCAGTTAATGTTTCTTAGGCATTTAACAATAATTAAAATAATAAAAAAAAAAAAAAAAAAAAATCACATACAACGTATTTATTTGCTCTCGATTTTTTACCTAATAATTTACACACGGGGATGTATTAGACGCTTAAAAGCGTTAAGCGAATTTTTGTTTATACACACTTTCAATATATTATAAATAACATAAAAATATATACACGTATGATGTATTGCATTGTATGTGTAGAAAATTATTTGATATTTCTTTTATTTATACAGATGACTCAACGCAATTTAGATAAATTTTTCAAAATCTTTGTATTTTAGGAGTTATCTATGATATTTTATATCAAGACTCCTAAATCGGGCTAAGTAAGAAGTCACACCACTCACGCATGATTCCATTGAGAATACTAATGTGCGATAATAACAAGATTTGAAAATGAAGGTTTAGTTCGATTGAGTAGAATAAATTTCTTTCTCCAAATGCTTTATAGAAGATAATGTAGAAGGAGACGTAAACGCCGCATTGTTAATAAAAATCAATAATCCTAGGTGAAAACAACGTTATGAGAATATAATGCCTTTGCCTTAGAGGAGCATTTGAATTAATCGAAAATTTAACAGATATTCAGATATAATATAATATAATATAATATAATATATGTTTATGAATGTCTCATGTTGTCGAGGAATAATCAATGCTTTCATTTTCTTACACGTCGCTTTCGAAAGCCAACGTGAAAGGTCGCTTTCGTAGTTGTGCCTCCGATAAACTGCATCTTCAATCGGGTTAAAAGCGTGGACGGACACGCTATTTAATGTTACAAATTATGCGTGATTTTGATAAGGAATTTATAAACAACTCTTACAACATTCATACGGCATAAGAAAAAACTTTTATTCCCAATTAACAAACGAATGCGGAAGAACAATTATAAGCTTATTTATTACACGATCTTCTTCATTTATTATTTATTTATTATTGTTGTTGTTGTTGTTGTTGTTGTTGTTATTATTAATGAATGACAAGACCTTACCAGATTATAATTTTACTTAATTTATATACATTGATACAGTGTTTTATTCAGACGAATAAAGCTTTCCTAATGCCCGATGTAAATCTTTTAAAATACAGAGAGTATTACACAACAAAAACGTTCTTTTTTATGTAAATGATATTTTTGCAGTTTTGCATTTCTTAAGTTATGTATACATATTTGACTGAGATTATATGTGTACAAAGTGCCATATACAACTTTAGGGATCTTGTACCGTAGGGATAAAATTACCAAAACTATTGAATATTTTATTTGACGACGTCGAGGAAACGTGAACTCGGACAACTTTTTTCACTTTTACGGATAGAAAAAAAAAAAAAATTTTTTTTGAAGCCTATATTATGATATTTTACGTTTGTAATGAGTGTAATTTATATTATGTATTATAGTTATTGATAAATAAGAAATTATCGAATTTTTCGGAAAATATATATTCCATCAATATTTTTGCAATGGCAAGGTAAAAGAAAATAAACGTATAAGCACCGAGCATAAACAATGGGATCATTTAGAATGTAGATTTGTTCATTCTATGAATAATTTAATACTATAGATAGAAGTTGTTTACAATTATACATTTAGTATTATTTATTTAAATATTTAAAAAATGCCAATACTATATTATTTGTATAATAATGATTTTTAATAATTATTTCAGCATAAAGCTTAAATAAAACTGAAAAATTAATTTTTACAGACAATTTAAACGGTTTATAAAATAAGCATAATATATTTTATTACAATTTCTTATGAATTATACTAATTTCTTCAATAAGTAAAATGTTTTTATATTTAAAAGTTATTTACGTTATAGGATGACTGTTCGTTTATTTAAAGAAAAAAAAATATTGATCGCTAATAAATCTCTTTTTTTTTCTTCTTTTTTTTTAGGTGGTATTACAGGTGCAATTGAAATTTGTATAACGTATCCTACCGAGTATGTTAAAACTCAACTCCAACTTGATGGCAAAAGTGGTGCTGGTAGACAGTATTCAGGGATTATCGACTGTCTCAACAAAACAGTCAAGGGCCATGGGTTTTTCGGACTTTACAGAGGACTGTCGGTTCTTCTTTATGGTTCGATACCTAAGTCTGCTGTTAGATTTGGTGCCTTTGAGAGTGTGAAACACCAACTTGTGGACTCACATGGAAACTTAAATTCTCACACTCGATTGTTTGCCGGATTCTGTGCTGGTATTGCTGAAGCAATAGTTGTTGTAACTCCAATGGAAACCATTAAAGTGAAATTCATTAATGATCAGCGATCCGATAATCCAAAGTTTAAGGGATTTTTCCATGGCGTTACAAGCATTGTTAAAGAATTCGGTACAATACAATTGTTATTTACATTACGCTTTATTGTAATCGATGCATGATAATGAATTTTACAATATATTCTATTTATTTCTCACTTTAATCCTACGATTACAATGAAATTCTAATTTTACTTACTATAATTATATATAATTATATAATCATGAACTTTATAATTAATAATGCAATCGATTTAATATACACATACATATATATATTAATAGGAATTTTACTTAATAATAATTTATTTGTACATTATTCTTTTTTTGAAAAATCGATTTCCATTACGAAACTCAAATTTAAGCAAATACAATCAATGTATATGTATATTATTTAATTTTATTATGTTTTATTATCTTTTATTGTATATTATTTATTACGTTTTTATCGCTCATTAATATAATAACGTTATATTATAAAGGTACATATATTTTAATTTCAGGAATTAGAGGTATATATCAGGGTTTAGCGCCAACTGTATTAAAACAAGGCACTAATCAAGCTATTAGATTTTTTGTAATGGAGACGTTGAAAGAATGGTACAAAGGTGGAGACAAAGATAAGAAAATTCCTACATTACTTGTTGGTCTCTTTGGTGTCACAGCAGGAGCTGCATCAGTCTATGGAAATACACCAATTGATGTTGTAAAAACACGAATGCAGGCATGTACATTTAAATAATGAAAACATTTGTCTTCACTGTTTTAAATTAATAGTTTCAATCTATTTTTCTGTAATTAATTAATTAAAGATATAATTGAATTTAAATTTAAATTCAGAATCATCGACAGTAAAATTTCAAGCAGACTATATTATTGTTAATATTCGTCCAACTAATTACATTTTATTATAAATATTACTGCTTAATTTTTAACATCTATTATTATTATTATTATTATTATTATTATTATTATTAGTATTATTACTATGTTTATTTTTAGTAAACTTTTTACTTCATTTTTCAGGGTCTTGAAGCCGCAAAATATAAAAGTAGCTGGGATTGTGCACTCCAAGTATGGAAGAACGAAGGTCCTAGAGCATTTTATAAAGGAACAGTGCCAAGATTAGGTAGAGTTTGTTTAGATGTAGGAATAACTTTCATGATCTACGATTCCTTTATGGAAGTTGTCAACAGAATTTGGCCTTAGCAGTAATTGCGTATTTGATTAATGCTCGAATTTGAAATACATAGTTTTAAATTATCTTTCATTTCAACAAAACTTGACCTTGTTAATCTGCATAACGAATAGAAGCTTAAAAATCACAAGCTTTAATGAAAACTAAATTTCTAATGACAACTATACAACTGTATGGTACGACTTTCAATTGAAAAGTGGTGTGGTTGTTTTGAAATTTTGTTGCTATTACTATAATATCAAATTAATTTTGATAATAATAATAATAATAATAATAATAATAAAGATGAACTTTAAATATTAATGGAAACAAATGAAGATAAAGAATTAATTTTCATATTTTTAAACAGAATTTAAATTGAAATAATAAATCATATATGTATATGTATATATACATGTACATACATATTGCTAAAGTGTTGATTGTTAAATTTTATTTAAGAACGAAATAGAAAAACTACAAGAAAGAAAGTTCTATTTTAAAACGTTTGCATAAAATAATATAGATAGAGTAGTAAAAGAATTTATTGAATAAATAAAATATTTTATTATGGTGACGTAAGGGTAGGGTAAAAAATCTGTAGTTCCAATCATAGCATTTTTTCAATATTTTCTAATATTTAATTAAATATGAAATTAAAACAGCCTTTGATATTTTATGTACATAGAAAATAATTTGCTCTTTATTTAACATAATTAAAAACTTCCTAGAAAATAGAATAAACATTTTCTAATTTTCTTTTATGTTTCTGTTTCATCTTGTAAACAATTTTGACGCTCTAGATGTAAAACAGTAATGAAAATCTAAATTTTTCACGTTTTCTAAGAAATATCAAATTTTTATATCTATATATATGGTGTATAATGCAAGGAAAGAGATTGTTAGACATAATATTTATAGCAATGACAGAATTAATTGACTAACGTAGTCTATAATTATTAAAACAAATTACATTTTTGTATTTTTATTGAATTCATAATCACTTGAAGTAGATTTATTGTTCTAAAAATTTAATCATTCCATTGCAACTTTACTAATAATTCTACTATTAAACCCTCATTTTTGTAATTGTTTAATATATAATTCTAAAATTATTAATGAAATTTATCTATTATATTTTATTAGCAGATTTTTATAATACTTTACATTCCCGGATTAATTTATAAGATAATCTAATTATGTATTTTCACCTATTAGATCTTTTATTTGTTTTTATTGTATCCTTTTATTCGCTGTTAATTAATTGTGTTTAATTTATTGAACTCACAATATATATTATATTTGATGAAAATTATATCACTAATAAGGTCAAAATTTTATTTTATAATTTATCCTATATACATACAATGTGCTTCATTTTTTTTTATAAGGTAGTGTATTTATGATAAATTATACGTATTTCAGAAGTATATTAAAATATGCAATTGCGATTTAAAATAAATATATTTAAGGAATGAAAAAACGGAAAAGCTTTATAGCATATTTTTTTAAAAAATACTACTAAAGTACAAATTTCAAATATCATGTTTTTAATTATGTGTATTCTTGAGGTACAAATCTATATATTTGAAAATATGCGTTTTAATAGTAAAAATAAATTATGAACTTTTTTATGTATAAAATAAAAAGTTGTTTTAAAAATGATTTAATGTTTTTCTTTTAAGATGGAATAAATATTTGTAAATAAAAATATATTTTTTAAATGGTTTTTATTATTATTATTTTTATTCATTGTAATTATTTATACTATTATTTTTGTTGTAAACATAAATAAAACTTTGACATTTTATAAGAAAAGGAGACAAAAATGTAAAATAAGTCAAATAATATAATTAAAAAAAAAAAAAATGAAATAAATTCAATCTTTTAATATGAATATTATGTCGAAAATGTGAATAAAATGATTTAAAGCAAAAAGTTTTAATATTTTAATAACCTATGTAAATAATAAAATGTTTAATAAATATAAAAATTTTTTTTTTTAAAGGGTTGGTTTTTAATGTAATAAAACGGAATTATTCTTTGTAGCATTTGATTTTAATGTTAAAAAAGAAGAAGAAAAAATAAGTTATATTTAGAAAATAATTGAATAATTAATAAATACTGGAATAGGTGACGATAGTGGATTTTTGATATAATTATATATTTGAGTTGTACCATGTAATTTGAAAAGTCGTAAATGAACGTATGTTCGATTAAAAATTGTTTATCTCTGATTATTATTGTAAGTACGGTTTTGAAAATATCGACTACTTATCTGTCCCATAAACGTATAATGAAATTTCTTAGTCGTACAGACATGCACAACTAAACAATAATAATGCATTGTATCGTAGACTACATTGAATAAACTGTATTATTAAAGTAATTTTTGTATTTTACGTACTATGACTATCATTTCTAATATTAGATATCCGGTTCGAGTGAGCCTCCCAAAAGTTTACTTTGAATTTCAATATTTAAATGTTCTTACTATACTTGACTCCGGTTAGATTATTTATATATTGTAAATAATATTAGTCGCCCATGGAAAGTTTTTTTTGTTTTGTTTTTTTTTTTAATCGTATATAAAAATTGTAATTTAGGCTATACATCGAAATGCTAAATAAAAAATTAGAATATGTTTTTAGGTATAATCAACGAATTGTAAAAAAATGTTAGCTAATATTTTAAGTACAGATACGATTGGTTATTTTTAAATATATGAATGTACGCACTAACCTAAATATAAATTTAGGTTCCAGTTTTCTAATATCCGAGGAGATTTCTATTTTACTTTTTTCGAAATTCAGGTATGCTTATTGAAATTTATGTGGAAAGTGGTGGGTAAGCCCACTTTGTTTGTGTAGACATTACAGTGACCATTCACTACTGACTAATATTTAATCCCAATGATAATTAGTTAAAATAATATTTTTATACGAAATAAAGGAAATAAAATTAGCCAGAAAGTAATTATAGGTAAATGTAAATATGCTATGGGTTGCAGGCAGAAAGTACGTAATCAGAGATGAAGGTATAACAGTACTGAGGTGAAAACATAATGTTTGGACAAATACTGTTTTTGAGAAAGTACAGATAAAATTGTAAATTTCAACGCTTTGGAAAATCATTATCTATATTCTGCAATAAAATTTTTCTAACTATTGCAAATATATAGCTAACGAATTGGGGGGGGGGGCGAAAAAAAAAACACCTTGCTAAGAGTATAAGTGTAATTATTTTTACGTGTATTTCGAAAACTCTCCTACGAAACGGGTTAAACGGGTATGGGTGTGGCTTTAAATAACGAACATTCCTATTATTTTTATTATATATATATATATATATTAATTACGCATGAATTTATGATTTGCTACGATCTGACGTCGATCTATGTGTTAATCCTTTATTACTTGCGATTACTGTTTGAACATTTTATTATAAAAATATTAAGAATTTTTCAGTAAATTCCAATTGAAAATACAGAGAAAGCTCTGTAAACTTATGTATATATTATAATCATTATACACGTTCATAATAATACGTTAATAATAAAATATGACAAATTAGAGTGAAAACAGTAAACTTTAACTGTACTTGTCACGTTGGCTGAACAAGTCGTACGTATACCTTTCGTCCTTATACTTAACAGTATAAGTATCGGACACGCTTTTGTATGCACTGCGTAGGCAGAGGTACATGCCTTAACAGGAAACATCGGATGACTTACAAGTGGCCAGATAGTCTAATGTTTACTTGAGGCAGGAACAGGAAGAATACTCGTCCGTAGCAGCAGCTGCAGAAGATTACCGCGCGGTATCCATTTATCTGGGGTAGGACAAAGATAATTTGGTGAAATACCATCTCATTGCATTTATACAAGAATTGGGCTCTCTCTCTCTCTCTCTCTCTCTCTCTCTATATATATATATATATATATATATATATGTTAACAACATACATTTATTACTTATGAAATACTCTTACAATAAGATATTAACTATCGATTGAGTCTTATAAATTTTGTTTATCTAAATTTAAAGAAAATAAAGAACGTACTTTTTATGACGATCGAATAATATATTATTTTAATAGTTTTCGTAACACAACACTCCATTACTTTATACTATTTCTCAAATTTACTGTATATTGAATTTCGAAGATTATGAACAACTTTAATTCTGTATACTTTAGCAAACCCTGATAATAAAATCCAGTTGTAAAACAAATCCAGATTTTTTCAAATCATTATATTTATTATAAGCTTAAGTAACCCCCCCCTCCCGCCGTCCCGGATAACTAATATGCATTTAACATTAGCAGAACTTTTTTTTATCATTTAACGAAAATTTTTCTATTATTAGTGTTAAATATTAGAGTAAAATACTCAAGTATTTTTAACAGACTATAAAGATTATGTTAAATTAAGAAATAAGAATTTCCGTCAAACAATGCCATAAGTTTAATAATAATAATGATAACAACAACAACAACAACAACAACAACAACGATTACAAGCAATAACATATTAATATAAGAATACGTAATTATTTAAATAATAATAATATATATTAATTTTAAATATAATTTACATTATGTAAGAAAATTAAAAATAACAAAAAAATTTGAATAGTTTTTTTTATAATTAATCAATAAAGTTATGAATAAATATTATTGTTATGCTCATGTTTGTAGTCACGTAACATAAAATATGAAAAACTCTAAGAATATATTTTAAAAACATTATATTTTAAAAGTAGGTGGATGCCTACATCTATGAGTAAATGTTTATTTTAGCCAAGAAGTAAATGGAAAATGGGTTACGTCAGTCAACTATGTTTATACAAAATGATAAATAATTTAGCTTTGAATGGGTATAGATTTTAATAGACAAAATTTTGCAATTATAAATTATCGAAATAATTTCTTGAAATATTTTTTTCTTGCCTATACCTACACATAGAACTTTTTAAAATGTTTTATTTAACTTTCTCTTGGAGTTTCCGTCCTACTCTCACTGATTAGCTCACTCTTTCTTTCTCACCTCCCCCCGACCCTCACTCCGATGCCATAAGCCACCGTACCTGCTCACATATCTGTCTCTCTATCTATATTTTTATTAAAATTCGTATTACAGATTGGTCACAGTTTATTGAATAAATATAATAGTAAATAAATAATAGAAGAAATTTAGTATCTTAGTGTACCATTACATCGATTAAATTTACAAAGTGTACGATCAAATTAATTTGTAAACATATATATAAGCTAATATAAATTATATACATTTTGAGAAAGTTTGGTTTTAAGAGAAATAGCGAATGAGAAACCGTACGAAGAGTAAAACTGTAACGTTTTAAGCTCTCAAATGAAGAAATGAATTTTTTAAAAATGTTTTATTTACTAAAATACACGCATTTTACCGATTTCCATGTACTTTAGATTATTGAAATTAGTACAAAAACAAATAACATGTTTTTTTTTTTGTTCAGCGACGAAAGTAACCACGTGAATGGAAAACATTTGTAAGCATTTCTTGAAATTTCAGACTGTAAATGTTAAACAACTTTTAAATAGTAAGATTTAATATTGAATGTATAAAATTTCAACTCAGTAAGTTACGCAAAATGAAAATACGATATGTTTTTTATTAAAATCCGTATGTGTGCGTGGGTGAGGGGTGTGAGGGATTTATGGCTGCTCGAAATATGCGTTTCTTGCTCAGGAATATGTTTTTATTAGAACTTACAAAAGCAGCGCACACGCATCGAGATTCCTATTGTAGAAATAATGAAAGACTGGATGCTTGTGAAAGTGCAAGGAAACAGTGATTAAGTAAGGAAATATTCGGAGAACGCGCAAGATAATTGTGCAAAATGATGGAAAAATAAAAATAAGGGAATACTACTACTACTACTACTACTACTACTACTACTACTACTACTACTACTACTACTACTACTACTACTACTACTACTACTACTACTACTACTACTACTACTACTACTACTACTACTACTACTACTACTACTAATAATAATAATAATAATAAAAAGAAGAAGAAGAAGGAGATGGTTATTGGGTTATTGGGGGTATTGGTCCATTTGTCATTGGGGAGATGTTGGGGGAGAGAGTGAAAAAGTCCAGACGTTACGATAAATGAAGTAGCGTTTGATATGACGAAGAGCCGGAGCGAGGGGTGGGTAAAAATGCGTAAGGAATGCGTGCGCGAGGCTGGATCGATCGAAGGTGCGGGTCGAGAATGTAAATAGGAAGTATTCGCCGCAGGAAGGGCTTTCCTCCTCCGTGGTAGAGAAGGATTTCGCGTGCGTGACGTAGTCGCGAGGTGCCGAGCGAGCAGAATAAGATAACAGACCCGGCGGAGGCTGGAAGACGATGGCTTACGGTCGGTGGGTGGGTCGGTGGGTGGGTGGGTGAGGGATGGCTGGAGGGTCGGAGGGCGGGAGGGCGGGACGAACCAAGTATTACGGTCCGTCTCTCGCGGTCTCTCCCTAAAGAATTCTCCCCCGGGGGCGCGCGCCCCGCTCTCCTGTTGCCCACCGTCACGACCTTCGCCTCGTCCGCCGCCTGACCAACAGTCAGCAGAGGTTTAACCGGAGGCAGGGTCGCGCGTTGAGCTTCGAACCTCGCGGGCTTCTGCTCGCCGAGCGAAGCGCGTCAATGAGCGGCGCTGCGCAGCGAGATTGGCCGCCTTGCGCTTCCGTTGGTGGGGCATCGACCCGTCGGCGGCCGCTCGGTGCTCGTCTCCTCGGCGCCGGCGGCTCGCGCTAGTTCCCCCCCTACCGGCGCCACCAATGCACGGCTGGCTACGGGTCTCCGGCTGCGCCCGACCATTGGTCCTCGATTGTGCCGACCAATCATTGGGAAAGTGTGCCCGACGAAAATATCCAATGTAAGTCCACAAATTATCAAAGAGCGCGGCAAGAGCGAGCGGCCGCCAAAGCAACCCTGGACAGGTCATCCTCCGACTCGCGAGCTCTCCGTCGAAGAGCGGACGCTCCGGGGGACGCGCCTTCCTCGACGCGCCATGTTCAGCGCGGCTTCGCTTGCGTGGGACGACGCTTCCCCGCGGCGGGCTCACGGTAGCGACGCTTCGAGCCCGTTCTCGTCTACGTCGTCGTACAACTCGTCGCTGCCTCCTCGTGTTCCGGCTGTGATCGGGCTCGGGGTCGCCGAGGCGCCCGGCTGCGACCATCGGCTTCGAACCCTGTGCCACGCTACTCCTCCTTATTCTCTCCCCCCCTCCCCTCCCCCTCATCATCATCCTCCTCTTCGTACTTCTCCTCGCGGCCGAACAAAGGCCCGTCCCGTGAAGAGGAGCCGAGCGGAGAGATGAAGGCGGCGCGTCTTTGTGTCTGTGTGCCAGGCTACTCTGTGTGCACGCGAGTGCGGGGCGCGGCGCGCGGAGTACATCAATCGCTCGTACTACTACTACTACTACTACGGGCTAGTGGTACAGCGACGACGACGACGACGACGACGACGACGACGACGACGACGTACGAGGACAGACAACGGCAGAGACGTAGGGACATGTCGACGTAGACGCGCGCCTTTACTGTTAGCATACGTTTCGGATTACGTGTTCTAGTCGGGATCGTCCGGGCTCGCGGATACGTTTATCTTACGGTCCCGCGAGTCTCCTCTTAGACCACCGCGATCGACTCGCTGCGCCTTCCTTACGCCCCTCGACATGAAGTCATAACCCTTGTTTTCTCAATTCCTCTAGTCAATATACGCATATGCTGCCCGAACTTACGCGCGCGCGCGCGCGCGCACGCACGCACGCACCCTTCAAGCTCCTCATGTACGCTCTCTCGCGTTGAAATTCACCGCCCGACACATGCGTGCGTACGCCCATACGGACACCCGGGCGCGCATGTGTATGCGTATGTGTGCATTCGATACTGAAATACAGGTAGCTTGCCGCAAAGCCCTGGCGCTTCTGCCATTCACTTATTATTCTATCATCTAAACTTTTAATCATTCCTTCAGCTACTTACAATAAATTCAACCTTTTCAATTTATCACGGAATTTTTATTTTTTATTTATTCTAGAGGCGTTTATGCAATTTTGCACAATTTTTCATTCATTCGATATTTTTTACCATTATTATTAGTTTTTTCCTTTTTTTTTTTAATACTCTCTTAACGTTGCTTCAACATTTTAGTTCAATGCAAAGTTTTTTGCATTTAATCTTGAATCTTAAGACTATTGCTTTTTTAAATTTAAACGGTATCAAAGTATACAATATCCAAAGTTGCGATAGCAGTTTTTTATATTGTAATAACAATAATAAAAGCAATTCTCAACTAAGAGTACAAAATATGAAATAATCGTTTATTATTATATGTCTAATAATGTACGTACTCTTCTATTTTAGTATATAAAATAAGATGGATCAATTGGCAGAAGGTCAAACGGTGATGGTTGGTGGAGCTGGTGGTACTGTACAGGTTGTACAGATGGGCCAGGGTGGCCAAGCCATGATGCTACCACAAGCTATTCAAGTAGCTGCACCCAATGGCCAAATTCAAGTGGTTCCTGTTTCTAGTTTGGCTGGAGCTGGACAACAGATAGTTATACAGCAACCACAGACACCACAAATTATTCAGACACCCGACGGTCAGACTTATATCTACCAACCTGTGCAGCTTGAAGGTCAAGTTCAGCAGCAGGCTCAACCTACTGGTGAATACAATTATATGCGCTTGTCTGTATACACAATCAGTTAAATGATTGATAAGCCGAAATATTTTTTTTTTTAGTGTCGTTCAAAATATTTCGTTTCGTTGTCATTTTCTAATATTCTTATTCCCCTTTTTGCTGTTTGTATTTTCAGTTATAAATATAAATGGAAATTTGATGCAAATAGCCAACCCAACTACACAGACTACAACCACAGCTGCATCTACTCCAGTACAACAAATTTCTACTCCCACTGCCGCGGCTACACAGGCAGGGAACATTGTCATGGTGATTACAATAAAAAGTCTCTTTCACTTACACAGTCCGTGTATTAATATTATACAGACTTGTAGTGATTATAGAGCGACAATGCATGTGCTTTTAATCACTTTAAGCATTGCCATTTATTTAAAAGAATTTTTATATTATCATTCTCATCAAAATAGTAAATATTTAAATTAAATAATTTATGTAATTAAATTACTTGCTGCTTATTTTTACATTTTATTGGCTACTTTGCTGCTCTAATAGTTTTTATTTAAATTCATTTACATTTTTCTAAAAAGTTAATAACATTGGTTTTATTTTTTTAGCCATCATTGTTGCTATTATAATTAAAGTCTTTATTTTATTTTTTATTTTAATTTTTAATATGCAATCTCGTTATATTATTAAATTATAGATGGTGCCGGGTAACAGTACACAGCCACAGTTTCAACGTGTGGCTCTTCCGAATGCTGAATTTTTGGAAGAAGAACCACTTTATGTAAATGCCAAACAATACAGACGTATTTTGAAGCGTCGACAAGCAAGAGCGAAATTGGAAGCTGAAGGAAAAATTCCTAAAGAAAGACCTGTATGTACATAGTTTAATATAATTCTTTTCGACCTACAAAATTCAATTAAAGAAGGAAGAAAAAATGTCGAACCTCAAATTTTTAATGAATTTTAGAAATACCTTCATGAATCACGACATCGACATGCAATGAACCGAATTCGAGGAGAAGGTGGACGATTTCATTCTGGTCAAGTTAAAAAAAGAAGGTGAATTGAAGCAACTGCTCAGAGTATAGAATAGGCTTAATTTTCAACTTTTTAGTGCTAAAAACTATCCCAATATCTTTTATTGTCTGCGTTTGTGAATATGTAGTAACTTTTACAGTAGAATAAACAACAATGCAATGATGACTCAGCACATTGCAACTACAAATTGTAGTACTATTCGGACTATAATAATACGAGCGTCTAGCGCAGGAATACAGCACAATACAGATAATAAGACGCCCACTATTATCATTAAAGTAATAATAATAATAATAATAATAATAATGTTTTTTAATCAAGTAAAAGCATTTATTAAGTCTAGCTGTTATGTGACTTTCATTATTAATTTATTATTTAAAATGTGCAGTTTTTTCTTTTGTCAATATATAACATGTTCAAATACGTGTGAAGGAAAAAGTGCGAACTGATAAAGTAATTGATAAATTAAGGTTATATTTAATTTAATCTGGAAAATCATTAACTTATTTTTTTACATTAAATTTTCTTTGATAGTGCTTTTACTTTTGCTAATTTTTTTTTTTTTTTTTTTTTTTTGAGAAAATTTAATGATAAATATTTATTTGCAGAATGGAACTGGTAGAATTTTTTTACCAGACATAATTAATGATGGGACGTTAGTGGACATAACATAAAATAAAATAACTAAATATATGAGTTCATTATGGAAATATTCGCGAATTAATTTTTCCAAAAAAAATTGTGAACTTTCAGAAAATATCAAAAAACAGTTTTTATACCATTAATTGTTTTTTAATTATATTTTCTGAATGGTTTAGCTTATAGCAAAATGTAATCCTCGTATAAATTCCAGAATATCATGAAAAAATAGTTAAATTATTTTTACTATAAATTTAAAATATTGAAATTATAATATTACGCTGACTTTGAATTATTTACTATTAATTGATTTACACGCTAAATGGGATTTTTAAATAAAGAATTGAATATTTCAAAAAATTTGAAATTTATATTGTGCAACGAAAAATTTTGTTTCAAGATTGAAACAGACATGTAACTACTATTAATATCACCAGTGCTGGGTATTTCATTCTTTATTTCTACTTTATTGTTTTTCGCTTCCATTGTAGAAAATGTAAATGGGAAGCTGTTTTCATAAATTAAGTATATATAATAATGATTGCAAGTACAATTAACAATAATTTTATGAATGATTGATTTAAACGCTAAACTGTTGTTACTATCACTAAGTGGTTTTTGTAACACGTTTTTGTACTGATTTAGATAAAAATATTAATATTGTAGAAGAAATCTAAGTATGGGGAGAGTCAACTTTTCAATCAAATTGCTTTTTACAGCAATTTAATTTTTCTTTAAAATTAGATATTCATTAAAAATTAGAATTTCTTTTTTACAATAAACCCGATTTGATGACTCTTCCTGTAGCTTTTGTAAATAAATGTCTGCGTGTTTGAATGCCTAGGTGACTGTTTCGAAAGAATGAAAGTGAATACGCTTGAAAGATTTTAGGAAAACGAGATATATAAGTAAAGATAATATAATATACATAGTAAAATTCTTTTGTAACGATTCTTTAGTAAATAACTAACTAGATGACTTGATAATTGTATATTAAAAAAGAGCAGAGTTAAAAGTTTATTTGGATTAAATAATTTGTGATAGTACATGCTTATTTGTACAATTGAACAATATTTCTGAACAAATTGATCTTGGGCTGCTCTGGCCTTTGATTGCTTGCACAGACACTTCAACAGGCCTTGGTGGACCATAAAACTGTTTTTCCATTATTTCATGCCCAAGCCTACAGATAATTGTTGTATATTCGGAACTTCCAGTTCTTAAATACAAAATAAAGATCATTTTTGTGTCAGTACAAGTTACAATTCAGATACATATTTTAATATCTCTATAAATTACCTTTATTTAAAGAGTAATTTTTTAAAAATATAAATTTAATAAAATTGAAAAAATAAAATTACATTTTTATTAGAAAAATAAGAGAAAAAAAACTAATTAATAAAAACAATAGTAAATTAGACATTTTTAAATAAAAGTAATTTTTATAATTGAGCAGAAAGTTGATTTTATTTATAAGAATTATAATGAAAATTTAAATGTTGTTTGTAAAAGATTAAATTTCCTGACCTGACTTTAAGGATTTTTCGTTCCTTTTCATTGTAGCTTAAATTATCCTTATGCTTTAAAGACGATAATTTTGCAGTTTTTGTTTTGAAAAATTTGCTAGGGTTTCTGAAAAAAGTTTTTTGAGTGGTTTCCGATATTGGATAGTTGTCCGGTAACGTTATTTTATTACAATTGTTTTCATCTAATGAGTCATGATCATCTAATAATTGAGAAAGTCTTGTTACAAGCAAAGAATTTTATATAATTAGATATTTGATAGACTGAGCCTAAGACATGTGAACGATGGATTTTATACAAAAAAAAAAAAAAAGCTTGAATTTAAACTCTTTCAAGTATAAAGTAAATAATTTATTTTCATACATTATTACTCAAAGTAAATAATAATGATCATTGAGTATCCGATTGTTAACCATTATTTATTAGAATGGTCAGGGCTTTTAAAATTTATATTTGCTTTCGCTATTGCTAATTTAAATATCATTTATTTTATTTTATACTACTTATTTTAAAATTTAGTATTTTGTTATAATAATTGTATATGTATCGAGAGGTATATATAAATTTATATGATTTATAAAATTAAAAAAAAAAGAAGTGATGTATTCAATCAAGTTTTGTAATTAATTTAAATAAATGATCATAATATATTGCAAGTGATATTGCAAGGAGGAAATGTTTATGCTTGGAAGAGTTAAGCGCAAAAATACAGATTTTATTCGATTATAAATAGATTATATCTATTATTGTATGGTAGTGTAGTTTTTGCCTGATTTCTTCCAAAAATTGATCCGGTAATCAGTTTTAAACAATTTATTTAGTTCTTCCTCGATAACAGCTTCATTTGGAAGATCTTTTGGCAATGACTTCAAATTCGGACGCTCGCTTCGCACCTATGTACGATGTACGATGTATAACGCAGACGATATGTAATAAAACTATTTTGTTAAAAAAACATTATTTTTCGACAATTATTTTATCGAACCCAATTTACAATTTAGCTCCAAGAACTCTTATTATATTATTCGAGTTTATTTCGAGTTCATTTCGAGTTATTTCACATTTTAATATTTTTCTCTCTCGATACTATAAGAATTTCAGATATATCTTTACTATGAAATATTTCATGTTTTCGTTACGTTCATTATAGGTCGTTTTGTTATATTTTTAGAATATATTACATATAAGCTTAAAAAGCTTACGATAAAATAAAAGATTACGAGTATTTTAAACATTAAAGTGTTAATATAAGTAACATTTTTTTTATGTAAAACAGTTTTGTACATTTTTAATGCTTATACCTAGAGATTTTGATTAAATCGGAAAAGATAATTGTTATTATAAAATAATTAGGAACTTTAGATCTTACTTTTTCGAAATAATTCTCTACACTTATTTTACGTAATGGTTCTATTAAGTTGTTATTCATATTTTCTGTATTAACGTGGATTTTATATGGATCCAATATACAATGAAATTGATTTTTAGGATAAAATGGCTTAGCAAGAAAAAGATTTCTAATTTTTTTTTTATAATACTGTTTTTTATAATTGCTCTCTAAATTAAAAGTATCGTGATCTATTTCGTACAACATTTTTCAAGTTAATTAATGAGAATTTATCCTAGCAATCAAATATATTCACATACGATTTGACATTAAATACAGGTTAACTGGAAATGAAAATGACAATCAGACAAGTTTCATAAAAGTTTTATTAAAAATAAGAAAGCAATATTTTTTATTTCAAATCGATACTAATCGCAATAATCAAAATTTTAATTTATTTATAGGTACTATGATTACTTTTCAAGAATCACCAGCAGCAGGTTTTCCTATTATAGTAATAAATTTTCTTTGCGTATATCAAAAACTTTTTCATCGCTTAAGAAGATTTATTAAAATACTGAAATATATGACATACTGATTATTAAAATTGTCATCACGTATTGATTTTACCGTTGTTTAAATACAATTTGCCTTTATTATTATTAAAATATCTTTTTATTCAACATTAGCCTTCAGGCTCGCTAAGATTTTTTGACTGTGATGGAGACTTATCATTTTTTCGATGTTTTTTATTATGATATCTCCACCAGTGCGTCCGTACGAGTCTTGATAACTGGATAATTCAGTTTTTAAAATGTATGGACTTGTGTAACCGAACACTGTAATGATAATTACATAAAGATTACGAAAATGAATATTATTTTTCTATGGAAAATATATGCCATTTTAAAATTATGATTATTTCAATTATTTCTATAATAATAATAATAATAATAATAATAATAATAATTAAATTTTATATATATATTTTATATATATTTATATAAAAATATTAAAATATTAATGTACATTTTATATTTTTTTTATGAACCTAATCGATTATTAGAGTAAATGAGAAATATATTGGTAATGTCATATAGTTATCACATACTATATGCTACGCACGCTTAAATTAAAATTATAATTGTTTCAATTTACTGAAAGTTTTAACTTATAAACAATTTATAAACAATAAATATCTGAAATTAACTATAAAATATAAACTACGTGTATGTATAAAATGTCTATTCGAGGATTCTCTAAGAATAAAAATAATGCACATGTGTATAATATTTTTTCGTTATAATTATTATTAAAATATTTATATTAAGAAAATTCAAATAAACGAACACGTATATACGTACTTCAATAAATAGTTAGCTAAAAATGCAATAGTCTTACTTCTAGTGGTTGTATAAAGTACTCTTGTGTCAATTTTTTTATCTGGTTCGTAGTACAAATGATTAAGATATTGTATTAATTCACTTCCAAAACTATCTTTATCCTCGTCATCGTTAAACATTTTTAGATACTTTTCATTAAAAAAATGTTTATGAGTAGTTTCATAACCGTTTAAAATATGGTCCTTTATTATTTCATCAGATTTTATTTCAATTTTGTTAGGTTCTACAGGACTCTTATCTTCCCAATCCAACACGGGTAAGTATCTGAATTATTTTCGGAAATTATTTTGTAAATAATTATATAAAATATTAAATATGTACTATAGAATTTTATAATCTTAGGAAAGTTTTGAGGTAAAATTAATATTTATAGAATTTTTATTCTATTAGACAAATCTAATAATTTATCATTTTCGTGAAAAATCATACATTTTTAGAAATATATATTAATTTAAATTGAATTTAAAAATTTATCTTATGTCATTAGGAATTATTTATTTTTTCAAGAACTAATATTAGTAAAAACAATGAATAACAACAACACGTTCGATTAAAGTGTGACGTATATTATTTGTATTATGTTATAATGAAAGTACATTTATGAGTTCTTAATATTTTAAAAATTGTAAATCTAAATTATAAATAGAAATTAATGTATTAAATTTATGTTTATATTATAATAATTTTATATTGTGAAATAATTATAATGATTATGAAAACCAAATGATATTTTTTTTTTGCATATTTATAGATATTTGAGAATGACAGGATAAATGGAGAAATATAGGAATTATTAAAGGAATGTATTTAAATTACCAATTTTAATGTACAATATTTTTCAAGAACATTGTCATCTAAATAAAGGCTCAATTAGCATAATTTAAAGGAAAGTCAAAATCAAATGCGTCAGTAAAGTTCGATATCACTTAGATTTATTCGATATCGGATTTAAAGAGTGAGATTTATTAGAATCTTAAACGTAATGATCTGTACAGCTGCTTAGATCTAATTAAGCATTTAATTATTGGTAATATTAAAGTAGGCATGACGTTTGGATACATTCCAACTCCTAGTCTTCCTTAACTGTAGTATTGGTTTAAAATTCAATCCTATATATTTTTAAATACATTTATATAATAAAATATCTATAAATGTATTTATAAATATGGAGTATAAAAATTTTAAGTTTCAAGCAAGGTTTAACTATTTTCAAGCAGTTTACACGCATCTAATTCAGAATGATCGAACGAATAGCCGATAATTTCGATGTAATTTATTGGGGCCAATCTAAATACTTTTATGATGCAGATGTAGATCATAATTTATATAATAAATTATAATAAGTAGTACTTATTATAATTTTATAAAGGATGAACGGAATAAAAGACTAATTAATGGCACAACAAAATTTATTTCATTCTTAAGATTCCATTATATAACTAAAAGAATATTATTTTTTAAATAATTTATTATTATACTTTTGAAATACAATAATTAATAATATTTAAAAAGTGTCATAATTTCATGATATTATGCATATTTAGATGTTTAATGTTTTTAACTTAAATTAATAATGAATGTTATTATAATGTATGAAATGAATACATTTATAATTTTTTCTAAAATTACTTACGGTGGCATTTTATAACCATTTCGGTATACATATTCATATTGAGTTTCTGATGGAAATGCTCGGCAATCTTTATTCATTTTGTTTTAGCGAATTTTTCGGTTAATTAGTACAAAAGAAATTTAATAGTTATCGATAATATTGTTAAAAACATCTAATTTTAAGCATAACCTCAAAGTAAATAAATGAATTCGTCTTTTCTCTAAATCCAACTTTTCATTAGCGTTATCAGTTTATAGTGTCTACAGTACAATGGTAGTTTTAGCTTCTTCTCAATTAATATTTTTTAAACATGCTTTCAAATCAAGAGGTGCGGCATTAAATTTGTTAAAGAGAATTAATAATGGCATGGTAAGATAGAACGAATAAAAATTATTTGAAAAACAATTGGAGTAAACATAATTTTGTACATAACCTTTTTTACATAAAAATGCAACATACAATATATTTTTGTATTGTTTAAATTAAAAATAAAAAAATATATTAAGTTTTATTATTAATACGTATAAATTTTACATACACGTTCTCATTGATGTTTAAAAAATTAATTTTTTATGATAAAAATCATTCTGAATACGTATTAATGTACACATTTATGTTTTAAATAATTTTATGTATACATTTTATGTTTTAAATAATCTTATTTAAATTACAGAATTACACATGCTTATATTCAACAGAAGATAATAAAAATGAAGTTAAGGATGTTACTAATAAAAAGAATACTAATTTTAAAATGAGTAAAGCTATGCGAGCTTATTTAGAAAGAGCTAAAGCATATGGTATTATGTTTATTATATTGATACTATTTTATTAGTATTATATGTTTATTCATTTCTAATATAATAAATGAAATTTATAAATTTGAACTAAAATTTAATAATATTTTAAAATTAAATCAAAATGTTTATAAAAGTATTATAGAAGATAGTGATAACTAAGTGCTAATTATTAATATATATTTCAAAAATTTTGAATTTTTAAAAACTTTAAAATTATATATTTACTTTTAGATGACTTTATCCAGAAAGAAGAAAGAGATTATAATATTGGCAAAGTACATTTATCAAATATGATGGGAGCAGATCCATCCAATTTTACGCAGACCAATATTGATGTAAATTATTTTAATTTTATGATGAATATTTTGTTTTATAAGACCTATTATTTAAGACTAACTTTAAAACTAATTATATTATTATTATTATTATTATTATTATTATTATTATTATTATTATTATTATTATTATTATAGCAAGCAATCGAGTATTTATTTCCATCTGGCTTGTACGATAAAAAAGCAAGACCTATTATGAAACCACCGAAAGATATTTTTCCATCTAAAAAAGCAGCACAATTTGATGTAGCAGGAAGACCATTTCATTCAATGTTCTATACTACGAGACCACATTATTATAAAATCCTTTATGTAAATAAATACTTATATAAGTGTTATATTGAATTACTTTTTAAATTAAGTTATTTTTAATTAATTTATAGGATATTGTTGAACATTTAAATACATTAGAAGATTTAGAAGTGGAATTAATACGGAATGAAAAGGAAAGTTCTTTACCTCCAACGATGTAAGTGTAAATAATTAATTAAAATTTAAAGGTTTTAATTTCAACATGATCTTATTCTTTATATAAAAATACTAATTTTGTAGAGAAGAGTCAAAGTCTAATTGGTTAAATCAAGAGGATTTAGAAAAAAAAGTTCTGGAGAAACTTACTGTTGAACAAGTAAGATTAATAATTATTAAAGACATATTTAACTACATTATATAATAAAAGCGTAATTTACAGACTATTTAAATTTATATTAAATATGAGTTTGCGTATTGTTTAATACATAAGATTGAAAAATTTATATATTATACAGATTATAGATAGAAGTTAGAGATTAAAAATTCATAAAATAGCGTAAAAAAATATAAATTACTAGTATATAACTATTTACTGTAATAATTTAAAAGTTATTATTTATTTTTCAGTATGAATATTTTATTTCGACAATTAATCGATTACTTCACCATCCATTAGCATTTCATGTAAAAGATTTTATTATGAGTTATAGAAAGGAAAAAAAATCTACTCTACAGAGTACAGTTATACCAGAAGTAAGCATTTTTATATTTTGATCTAGTTTTATTATATCAATATTAGTTCATTGAGTTGAAATATTTTTAAAAATATAAAATTCTGCTAAGTTAAAATTATTAAATTAAATATAATTGTATTTTTCAATCCTTGTGAAAATGTATAAAATAAAATTTGTTTTTTGTTTATTTTTAGCCATCATTTAATGAAAATGGTAGACCTTTCGTACTCGTCAAAGGTAAATTATTCAAAGTTAATTTATTATTTTAATAATTAAATACTGATATAATAATTATTATGATTATTATAGATTGCAAGAGAAAAAGTGCTCGAGGTGAAGTACTAGTTACAGGTCAAGGATCTGGAAATATCACAATTAATGGAAAATCCTTGGTTAATTATTTTGAATTTGCGCAAGATCGTGAACAGGTAGGATCTGATATTTTATTTCAAAACTATTTCTCGTTACATTTATTATTTTGATTTTTATATACCAATTACGTATTTATTTTTCTTATATTTAAACATTTAATTCTTTTATTTCTATACATATTATTGTAGTTCATTTTTATATCAACGAACAATAATTTATATATGTTTGCAAAATATTAGTTTTTTAATAGTAAGTTAACATTATTTAAAAGAAATTGCTTAATATATAAGCTGAAAATAAAGCTCGAAAAATGTATAGATAAATTATAGATATAAAATTATTTATAGATATAAATTTATGATTCAATTATGCGTTTTTGAATTACCTTTTAAGAAGAAGCTCTTATTTTAATTTATCTATTTAAATCCTCATTCGTCCTCAATTAAATTAGTATTAGCGATGTTATTATTAATAAAATACAAGAAATAATTAACAACAAATATTTTCATTTATATTACACATTTAAATTATTAAAAAAGGTTTTATCAGTAAGTAGTACAAATAATGAATAATAATGTTTCAGCTTATCATTAATCTAAAATCGTAATTAAAAAAGGTTTTGTTCACTATTAAATATACTAGAGATAGACTAATACAAGACAAGTATTTTTTTTTATAGCTTTCGATAACATTTAAAAACCTTGGTTTCGTATCATCTAAGTTTTTTTAGCTCCAGAATCTTTGTAACATCCAGATACAAAGTCCCGCTATCTTATTTTAATGTTTTTTTCCATTAAGACTATTTTGTTTTTTTTGTTTTTTTTTTAATTTTTATATCAAAAGCTCCTTTACATTTAATTTTTCAGGTTTCGTCGTGTAAATTAATTTCGAATGTAATTACACGATGCACATCAAAATATTCTAATTAAATAAAAAAATGAAATTAAAGTCATTTTTTATATAAATTTAACGCAATTTTATAAACAGTTTACAGCACACGTTAAAAGTACTTTTCTTTGAAATAATGGACACCGCCAAATGTCGGTTTTAAGCAAAACGTGTACACGCGCACTTGCCTATACATTTTGCATAGACATATCGGGGGAATATGTTCTCAATTTACTAGAGGGTAAATAAAATAAGTTTTTTTTCGTTTTTTTTTATCACATTAAGCAGGAGTAAGTAAATAGTAGAAGAGTAAAGGGAGGAAGTGACGAACTCCTCGCGGTACTCCGCCGACAACCGATTCGCGTTCTGTCCGTCACTCTCTCTCTCTCTCTCTCTCTCTCACACTCTCTCACTCTCTCTCACTCTCTGCTCCTCGGTTTCCTTTCGCCCCAGTCTTCTTGCTCGTTCTCGTCACGGTTCCGAAGTTCAGTATCGACAGTCGCAGCGAGTCTCGGTTCAGTCGAAGCACACGCGCTGACCTCTGCCGATGTTGCTCCTCATCTCGCATCCATTTAAGTTAGGATGACGTACGCGCCTCTGTCGCCACCCCCGAGGAAGCCGATAAGCAACACCGGTCTCATACAGGCTTATTTTTATCTTAAGGTGAATCTCTGAGGCGATTCCGCCCTCTTCTTATTACTCACTTTTTTTCTTTTTTTACTTTTTTTTTCTTTTCTTTATATCTTCCTTATTCGATTATAACGATCTCGAGCTCTCCGCTCTCTGCCGTTTCCTATCTATCTTCGCTTTATCATTGTCAACGCGGCTTTCAAGTGCACGTGCATTATTATTGTGATTGACACGGACACGATCGAGCAAAGGTACACGTTAATCCAGATTACTAAATTAGGCAATTCAAGTTTCGAGTTAATGGAAAGAAATGATGCTTTGGATGCAGATATTCCGGCGGCGGGATAATATTATCAAAGAACGCCTCGTCCAAGTTTTCTTAGGCCTTAAGGTTTATCCATAAATTGCATAGAGAATGAAAATATCCTCGTGAATTGTCGAAGACGCTATTTCTGTCTGTATTAAATCTTTGCATCAAAGTACACACGAGTAAATATAAATGTATTTTAGTTATTTTCTATAATAAGACTTATATTATTTTCAAATCAATTAGATTTCTTAATCCAAGACGTTAATTAAATCAATAATAGTCCGCCTGATCAAATGTGATTTATTATTAAGATCTTAATCGATCGAACGATCCGATTAATATTAAATTTTTTTCTCTACGCGCTCATTATTGGATAATCAATTCATGATACAAAAATATCTTTTAATAGTTTATAAAAGAGTCGAACTCTCCTGCTAGACATAACGTTAGTTAATAGGACGTTAGTTTCTATAGGTCAAATGTCGTAATAACCCAATAATTTTTTGAAATTAATCTTAATACATAGGAAGGGAAAAGGATTAATAATAACTGTCAATAAATTTTATTAAATTCTCTGATTTTCATTTTAAGTTTATAGATTTAAGTGCTATTCCGTTCCCAACTGTATCAATACTACTTGATACGTTTTAACGCGGATCAAAGAAATGTAATAAAATTTCGGGAAGGAAGATAAATTTCATTCATTTACCAAAGGGAATAAAAACTAAATTATATAAACGTCATAACAGTTTAATTTTAGCGAGTTATTTATTGTTAATTATTAATTGAGATTAAAGTATGATCTTTTTCACGGATGAAAATTAATGAGTAGCGATATGGGCCTGAGGAAATTCCATTTTTAATTTCATAATAAGTCCGATAATATAAATAAATACACAACGTAATATCAATTGATGCAATTGAAAATTTGAATAAATTAATTTTAAAACTATTACGTATAAAGTACTAACCGTTGTTGAGCGGATACTTTTAGTTTTATACATTATCTAATACTGTAATGATCGTAAAGAGAAAACGTTTAATTAAATAGTAAGTTAAAAGAAATAGACGTTAGCAGACTTTCTTAAAAGCATGAAAATTTTTTATAACAATCGTTTCGAGGTTCGTCTGCTATTTATAAATCTTTGATAGTATTAAAATAAAATATTCTCAGAAAGTGTAAAACTTTGTTTCTTCTACTTCCGAGTTGACGAGAGAGTAAATGTTACCGATAGATCTAGAATTCGGTTACGATACGTGACTATTACCATCCGCATTTTTCTTCTCTTAATGATTAAATTGTTGTGAATAAGCAGCAATGTGCAGTACAGGAATAAGCGAAGTGGGTACGTCAAGGTTACGACGCGTTGATGCACTATCATCATAAATCGCTACAACTTGACATTTCGTTATGTTGAAATTATAGGAATTTCAAGCGCTTTCATTCGATTGTAATTATCCGTATTCCAGATTTCTTCGAAGGATCGATGTAATTTGTTCTTAATATACTTCTTATTCGATGTAGATTTTTATCAAGCGACTTGTAACTGTACAATGATATGTCAATTAATTAAACTCCATACATATTCATTAAGGAAATTGTCGAAAATTATTATATATACATATATATATATATATATTACTACTGCAAAATAGTATAAATATTCATTAATATTATATTATTTATTAATTACAATTTTAAAATTTTCACACTTTTTAACTCTATGATACGGCATAGTTAGTAATTAGTAGTAAAATTATATACTAAGAAAGTAAAAGAAAAATGTATAATATAAGAAAGAGATTACCTATAATACTATCGCTTACTCAGCAAATACTCTAGGTCATAAAATTCAGCCAGTCTATTTAAATTTAATATAGTTTGTATTTATACGAACCGATTAATGCAGGTCGACTGATTTATAATATATTATATAACTTTTAAATGATTTTAAATTATATGAAATATATTTTAGGATAAAACTAGTTTGTATTATAAGAATATAAATAATTTAATAAATACAAAGCTTGCACAAGTATTTTTATTTCATTTTATATTTATTAAAAATTAATTAAAAATTGTAAAATCGGATTAATCAAATTTCAAGTAACAAGATTATGGAAAATATATATTATCTCCAATGTTTCTCGCAGTATTTATTGGTACTGATGAATACAATATTTGAATTTCTTTGAAACGATGGATTATCACATGTAAAATTTAATTTCACGCCATGTATTAACAAATAATAATAATAATAATAATAATAATAATAATAATTTTAATTTTTAATATCATTATTAATTTTATAGAATATGACGATATAAGCAATTAAATGTAATAAACGTTATTTATCTCTTCTTTTCTCTTTGGTCCTTTAATTTATTACATTTTCTTAGATAATCTAAATACAGTAAAGGTGCTTATTGCTTGTAATTTAAGCGCCAATTGAAAGTATAAAACTGTTTTTCACAATAACAATTAAGTAATTGAAGTGGCGATATGAATAACATTTAAGGATGTATTGTAAAAAGTGAGTACGGGACGCTTTTAAAATTGATTAATTAAAAAAATATCAAGAGACGTAAATTTTTGAAGTTACTAAATTCGATGCGTATAATTATATATATATATATATATACATATACACGCAATATGTGTAGGTATGCATGTGTTTTGAGGGGGAAGCCGATGTCATTGTTGCTTGAACGTTACCTCGATTTCCGCATCGTAATTAAGAATATCCTGGTTTTTTTCGGGGACGGATCGATCGTTAGGAATGATTAAAACGGATAAAGATACGGAGCAGCGGGGGTAATTAGATCGTCGAATGAATAAATTAATAAAATAGTTTGGGTCGGATGGGGGCGGGTTAGCGCGCGTTATTAATTAATAATATGCGTGGACGTGAAAGAATTTTCAGTGCAAGCCAAAGAGGTTCACTCCATTGGCATTTCGCGTATATTCAAATCGGTATAATTGAACCGATTGTATTTGTAAATAACGCGTGCATTTGCGAAGGGAGCGAGTGCAGTCGCGGCGAGTCCACATGACTCAGGAGCGGAGAACGGGAGCATTGCTAATACACGTACGATTTTCCAATTGACATTCGCTAGCCAGTCCGAGAGAAAAGTGACGTGTCGCGTGTGCACTGCGCGAATGGAGAGGAAGAGCCAATTGTTATAATTAAAATATAGTTATGCGTATCTGCTCAGTTCGGAATGCTCTGTTTTCGGGATGATTTTAACCTGCTGCTTTTCTTTAAGGATCGTTATTAGCTTTATTTAGTCAACATTATATTTTGTCCCTCGCTGCTCGAATCGCGTAATTACAACTTATTAAGAATAGACCGACGCGTCCCTCGATCATCTCTTAATCGATCATCTCGATCCGTTCGTTATACCTCTCGCGCGTGCCCTCGCTTAATTACGCTTCCTTTATAATTATTGAATAAATACAAAGGCATAATTGACCGAGTAAACATTCTTTACGAGGCGCTACACATTGTCCAAGTAGCGCCGAAAACCGACGATTCTTAGACGGAAGATACTAACGTAACTTGCAGTTATTTGACCTTGGATTTACGCTCGCCAGTGCAAAGTAGCTTGTCATTTTCAGCGGCTGTTTTAAGGAAAGCCTTTTCTTGTACGAATATGCAGAGTAGATCAGTACGTTTGAATATCGTTAAACAATTATCCCGTTGTTAGATTTGTGTTTTCGAGCTATAGGACTAAAAATGATTTAGTGCAATGAAATTATTGAAAGTTTCAGTAATAACCGGTTATTTTTATTATTTAACACGACATTGAGACATTATATGTACAAGGTTATTTATATATTATAGGTATTATATGTACAATAGATGGATTGCATTATGGATTTATAGATTTATAGGTATTATATGTACAATGTGATTTACAGTTTATAAGATTAAATTATTATTGCTTTTCAATTTTGGTTATTGCATTTTGAACTTACAAAATCTCCACGTAGACCTGTAAAAAAAAAATATCTAACGATTTTCATTTAGTATAGTTAGAATTGTAATATAAAGTCTATTTTTTTTTTGTTTATAAAGTTATTATAAGTAATGAATTTTTAAATACGTATTAATTTACCGATCATTGCGAATACTATATTATTATTATTATTATTGTCGTTGTTATTGTTATTATTGTTATTATTATTATTATTATTAATAGTGTGAATGTTACGTATTAATGCCGAGGCTATTTTTTGGTACGAGGAAGTAGCGTAATTGGCAGTGAATCCTCCAGGAAGGAACGTTTCAGAATTAAGACCAATTTCACTGTTTGCATTTAATTGTATTATTTTTAATAAGTCATTATAAGCTGAAAAAAGGCATTTTCATTGTAGAAGCTGTATTATTAGAGCTGATTTTTAAATTACGTTTGAAATACTTCATACGTTCTTAATCATTTATATAATTAGTAAATGTTTTTCCAGCTCTTTTTCAGTGTATCAATTACGTTTAATGAAAGAATTTCTTCGTCTTTCAATTTTGCTTACAGCGTATTACCACGACATGCACGTTCTTGGTAATTCACATGTACGCTGTTATCGTAAGTGTTGTAAGAAATAAAAAAAAAAAAATTACGTGTGTTTTGCCTACTTTATTCGTTATAAGGTAAAACTAGATATCAAATCTTGTATTCTCCGCGATCGATTGTATAATAGTAGTTGTGAGTCATTATCCGTTAGCTTTTAACTTTTAGCACACAACATCGTACAATACACTTATTACTTTAGTTTAATGATATTAATTATGCTGCACGTATTGAAAAAAGTACGTTCTTAAATTTACGGAGACATATTTTTTTTTAAGCTACTAAACAAAATAATTTTGTTCTTAATTTGAATGTTGTTACTACTTATTAAAAGACATTGTAAACTTCTGCCAGAAAAACAATAATTAAACATTTGATCTTACGTTATTGTGATAAATTTTTACTAATTAATTTTATTGTTGTATAAAAACAATTGTATAGCAAAATATATTGTATCACTAATAATATTGTACGTATCGCGTAGGTTTCGAATATCTTTTTACGCAAAGTAAAATTTTGTTGACGAGAAGTTCGTATGTGATTACTGAAATTTGTCCTTGTATTTATATAATAATTATTACCTGAAAAAGCGAGATATACCGATCTGAATTATTTCGATTGATTTAAACATCGAGATAATTAAACTTAATTTATTCCAATATTAGACTGGAATTTTCCAAGAGTAACTCGAATCTATTAACGGTATCTATTTTGAAAATTTTCTTCGTCTCGAGAGTCGTAATACATTATCCATTATCTTTCCATACATAAAATACACGAGTTAATAATGAAGTTCGATGGGAGTCCGAACTTAATTAAATAATTTATTGTTTCAGTAATATTATTAGCGCTTAGACGCTATAGTCAATCATGGCCGATAGCGACAATAAGCAAGAAATCAACAATGGCTTGCCCGTATTGTCTCCAGTTGTTCGCCATAATAAGCGAATCCAATTGGAACGTAGCTCTAGCAGCATTCAGTTTCCGGTCTCGGCACTGTCGCTCGTCCAAAAATCCAAAACCTCGTCATCGCTATTGCTCAATCAGCACACCGGCAGTGGTATCGATCGGCGAATCTCAATGCCGGAATACGACGAGCCATCTTGGAGTCAAGATGATCGCTGTATGGAATACGGCACGCCCCCGCCCATCGAGGAGCCCCATTGCTACTCCATGTGTTTAAGTGAAAATTCCTTTTCCGAGGATAATTCTTGTAATGTTCAAATAAATAAAGATTATCTTAAGACCCTACTAATGGACCATGCGAGAAGTTTGGGCTGCAGAATGCACGTGCTGGAAGACTTAGAGGCCGGCAAAATCGATTTGTCAGGTCCGCAAAAATACCTCAACGCCTGTAAGAAGCCTAATGAAATAAACGCGCTGCTGTTGTATGCTAGTTTCCTCGGCCTCGGGGAATTTATACCGGTAATTCATAATTGTGGCGCAGACATAAATCACACGGAACAAGAATTAGGCATGACAGCTCTTCACCTGTGCGCCTTTAGTAATTGCCTGGCCGGAGTCCGCTATCTTCTCGAGAACGGGATAAGAAATCAGGTTTCCAAAAAATCACACACCCCGTATCATTTTGCTGCCTTCGGCAATGCTTTGAGCGTTGCGAGGTGTTTTATGCAGTTAGGATGGAGCCAAGAGTCCCCGTTAGGGGATGAGACCGTCCTTCATGCCGCGGCGAGGCACGATTCCTTAGAGGTATTACGATTGCTTGCCCCAAAGAATCCGACAATGAATCGCATCGATAGTGCAGGTAACGCGGCGATACACTATGCCGCTGAACGTAGCGATTCGAGTTGCCTCAAGGTTATGCTGTTGGCCGGATGCCTAGTCGACATATCGACGCGCAAGGGCGAGACGGCGCTTCATTTGTCGGCCGAAGTCGGCTGCGCGAACAACGTCGAGCTTCTGTTGGCCAAGGGCGCCGATCCAGCTGCGAGGAACAAAAGAGGACAGACGCCTCTTCACCTTGCCGCCAGGACGCACTCTTTGGAATGCGTGGAGGTGCTGCTGCAGCAGAGCGGCAGCGATCCTAATATAGAGGATCACGATGGTAGGACGGCTTTGCACGTTGCCTTGGGCCGATCGCTTCTCGCTTACGACGTAGCCGAAGTGCTGATAAACTGGAAAGCCCAGGTGAACAGGGCCGACAAGTACGGCTACACGCCGCTGCACGTGGCCGCGTTAAACGAGTTGTCGCAGTGCGTTGACGTATTGATAAAGAACGGAGCCGACCTTAGCGCGAGAACGAAGGGTGGGACCAGTGCCTTGTCGATCATTCTTAGGAAAACCCCGTCGTCGTTGGACTGTTTTAAACAGCGACTCGATGCCTCCATTAATCTCCACCAGCACGGTTCCGCGGCTGGCGAGGTCGAGTTGCGGCTTGACTTTCATCCTCTATTACAGCATAAGCAGCAAGGCGAAATCGGCTACCTGGGAACATTCGTCAAAGAGGGCTATAAGGAAATTCTGGAGCACCCGCTTTGCCAATCGTTCCTGCACCTCAAGTGGCAGAAGATTCGAAAGTATTACGTAGGCAGACTTATCTTTTATCTGTTTTACGTCCTCGTGCTCACGGCTTGGGTAATAACGGCACTGGCCCACAATTGTTACAACGAGTCGCACGGCCAGCTGGACAATTCGAGCAGGCCACTCTGTGCAAACTCCACTGGATTGAACGGCTTTCTTTATAGGCATCCAGTCGTATTGGAATTGGAATGGCACGCCCTCGTCGTGCTCACGGTTCTCGAGGGCTTGCGCAAGCTCATGGGTATACTGACGTACTCGAGCGTTCGGCAGTTTTTCACCCAAGCCGAAAACATTGTCGAGTGGTGCGTTATCGTCAGCGTCTTCGCCACGTCGTTCGTATTCACCGGCAGGACTTATACGTGGCAGAGCCACGTCGGCGCCTTCGCCGTCCTTTGCGGCTGGAGTAATCTCATGCTGATGATCGGCCAGCTCCCAATGTTCGGGGCTTACGTAGCCATGTTCACGAGTGTACAGGCCCAGGTTTTCAAGCTGCTTCTTGCTTACGCTTGCCTGCTGGTCGGCTTCACGGCAAGTTTTTGCGTCATATTTCCGCGGTCCAAGTCCTTCAGCAGCCCGCACACTGGCCTAATAAAAGTATTGGTCATGATGACGGGTGAACTGGACTTTGAGGAGTTGTTCTTCCCGGGCGAGGAAGAGGGTGGCAGACCGGTAGACGTCGGCGGAACGTCTTGGATTCTCCTTCAAGTGTCCGCCCAGTTATCCTTCGTTCTTTTCCTATTGTTCGTTACGATTGTCCTGATGAATCTTCTAATAGGCATAGCCGTACACGACATCAAGGGTCTACAAAAGACCGCTGGACTCGCCAAGCTTGTCAGGCAAACCAAGCTCATCTGTGACCTTGAGACGGCACTTTTTTTGGGCCTTCTGCCCCAGTGCCTGATGAAGATCTTACGCTGGACGGCCCTTGTCCTGCCGTCGCCACTGAAGGCGGTGCTGACCGTGAGGCCGTTAAATCCGCGGGAAAAGCGATTGCCTCGCGATGTTCTCACCTGCGCTTACAAGGTGGCGAAAGAACGCCGGGACAATGGCATTCCAGCGATACTGTCGAATAAGCATAACAATTGCGCGGTTTATGACTATCAAAATCCAGATTTAAATCAGACCGCGAATCAAGCAAGTGTCGAGAATTTAACAACATTGGAAGAGGCCACGAGACTAAACGACGAAGTGGTCGAGTTGAAAAAATTATGTGAAAATAATAACAAACTTATTCAAGAATTAGCCAAATCTTTTACTACCGTTCTTAAATGATCCTCTCCTTGTTTTAATTTTCATATTAAGACGAATTTAGTGATAAAATGAGATTATTAAAATTTTTCTTAGATCCCTCTTATCGGATTTCATTATTTGGTATGAAACAATATAACACACTTAGTTTTATTGTAATCGAAATTAATGTCGAATTATTATCGATTTATTACATATTACATTTAAACTGAATTGTGATCATAATTTTTTATAACATAGCTTATTTTTTTTAAAAATCGTTTATTTATTTATATTCTTTATTGACAATTTTTTAATATCTTTATTTTCTTCCTCTTATAGTTTAATTATATAATTTATTTGATTGATATTTTTATTAATTGTATGAATACATTTTGAATGGTAAATATATAAATAACCTACGAGTTAGTATAAATTAATTTGTAAATGTACTTTTGGTCTTAATTAATCTTAATGACATTATTAAAACCTTTTGCTAATTTATTTAGAAATAGTATTTCGATAAAAATGTATCTAATCTTGATTTTTAATAAGTCAATAGACATGATAATTATTTACTGAATTCAAAAATAGTATACAATTTAGGAAAATAGCCGAAAATTAATTATTATATGGGAAAACAATTAAATCAATAATTATGTTTTATGACAAGATAATTCAAAAACATTTTTATAATGCTTTATAGATAGATTTTTATAATAAGTAATACGTGCAATGTAGTAAAAATTAAGTACCTTTAATGTTAGTTGCATAGAATAAATTTATATTTATTCATCAGAATGAAATTTTTGAAGTTTTTGTTTTAATGAAAAGTTTTATAAATTTTGTTTTAATGTATGAAATTTATATAAGACCATTGTTGTTAATAAATATTTGTAGTATGTAAGTGTATGTTATTAAAGAGTTACTCGCTAATATTTTATACACATGTACATAATGTTATTTATATTGAATAATTTTTCAATGATGAAAAGTATACGTATTATATTAACTAAATTATTGTACGGGCCCTGAATTGTTATTAAGAAAATTGTACATAAGAATAATAATAAAATTGTTTTATTTTTATAATTTACTTAATTATTTGTGGCTGTCATCCTAATTAAATAATTATTATTGAGATTTAGAATAAAATATATTTAAAGTAAAACTAATAACATTTTACAAGTATGTTTTAATTTAGTTTTACGAATGTATTCTTGATATGAATAAAGTTTTATACTCTTACGTAGTTACACATACGTACATACACACACATGCATGCATACATACATACATATTTACATCTATATATATTATTTTTACTTTCGTATGTGAATGGATATAGCGATTATAAAATTGAAATAAATTCAAATAAACAATGAATGTTATTGATATCTGTTATACAAAGATTATTATTTTTATATACTTTTTATTAAAAACAATTAATGATTGTAAAAATATTATACATGCATATCTATAAGGTACCGTTAGAAGAAACAAATTTAATAATGAACAAATATTTTAATTACGCCTCATTTTTAAATATCAATTAAAAAAAAAAATTTTTTACGCATATTTTAATAGAAACTAAATTGTAATATATTTGTTTAATAATTATATTTTACAATGATAAACAGTATAATAAATAATTAATTAAGAATTACGAATGTAAACTCATATATTTAGAAACAATTAGTACGAAATTTTCTAATTCTTAAAAATGTTTGCATGTTGTAAAAAAAAAGAAGAAAATTCAATGCAAGATTTATTTTTATAAATAAGAAATTAAGGTAAAACAATCGAATTTAGTGGATTTTCAATCGATATTTTAAAACTCGATCAATAGGCAAATAAACAGAGTAATTTTGATTAAGATGATTATCTATTAAGTATTATTATATTTATAAAATACGAGTGTTTGCAGCTGGCCATTTTATGAATTCTGCTGACTGGTATTTAAAAGCATAGGAAGGAGGTCGTGACAATACGGAAACAAATTATTGAGCGAAATGTTAAGCTTACATCCGTTGTTTTTCAGTATGCGAACGGCGTATCGCTTTTAGTGGTACTTTACATTACACAACTGAAATTTCAATTCAGAAATCGAATAAAGAATTTTCGACTCTTGCCTATCATATATTTTCGGTTTTGCTTTTCCTTATTATTTCATACCCATGTCACGAATCTAATTAATTTCTCCGACCTTGAAATTTTACTTGAAATTACAGTTTGAATCCTATAGTTTTTCCAAGAGTATTTTCGTTTAAAATCGAACTTTATTCGATTTTTAAATTAATTATAGAATATATATTTAGTGTAAAGTACTTGTATTAACATTATGTCATTGTTTTTTGAAGAGATTCTATTTTTTATTTTTTTAAATAACTAAAGAGTTATTTATTAAAAGGTTTTCTTGTTTTAATTTACTATAAACATTATAATATAAAATGATCATTTTACAATTATGAATATCATATTATTGTTTTATTATTGTTATTATTGTTATTATTCTACGGATATATTAATTAATTTGAATTTGAAACGTAAAAGTTTACAATTAAAAATTATCCTTAAATCACGTTGAAGTAGTTTGGTGCTTCTCATTTTTAAAATTAATCGTGTAATATTAATTTAAAAAGATTTTCATATGATAGAGTTTTATATTTATAATAACTTTTATCTAACGTTATTAATTATCCATTCGAAAAAAGTTAATATGGAGTATATTAAGACGAAATTAAAAATATATTTTAATGATTCTTAGTTGTTTAGGTTTACGTATATGATACGTAGTCAGCAATTGAAAGAATCAACAAATAATAAATAATTGTAACATTTTCATGTGATGTCTTCCAAGAGCTCATAATTTATGTATACATAAAAAAATTATTGTATACTACGAATAATATAATATAGTATAATATTACCGATATCGTGTTTATATTACTCATGTTAATAGTACAAAGACACTTTACATTTAGATTACAAGAAAATTTTTAATATTTTTTGCATATTTGATTCATCAGCAATGATTTGCTACTAATGATTTGTTACGAGAAATTTCTGAAGTTTATTACAATTAAGCTTAAAAATTAAAAATAACCAAGTTGAAGTTTATTCTTGTAATTGAAGCATAGAAAGAAATAAAAAATTGATAAGAATGAAAAGTATTTTTACACTGTTTTTATTATAATTTTTTATATGATCTGCTGCTGTACATTGCACAATATAAATACTCGATAATTAATATTAAGATAAACAAAGCTTACTTCATAGAAATAATTCATTTAATTTATTTTTAAAATCTTATGAATTCAATTTGGGTTGTGTATTATTATTATTATTTTTTTTTTATTTTTTTTATATGTATTATTTATAAATTAATGTTAATATACAGTATATAACTGTAAACATAATAAACAATAATTAGTAAATAACTATTTACTAATAAATAATTTCAAAAATTTCTCAATTTTTAATACTTTGTAAATCCGATGTTTATAAATAATTTATTATTTTCTCTAACATGAAGTAAAACAATATAATATAGAGAAAATGAAGTTAAATTGAATTGAAATTAAATGTGTATATTTTAGTAAAGAGAGTAACCTACAAGAAATTCCAATTGTTTTGTTTAACTTTGTCTAAGAATTGATTCGTTGAATAAATATTTTTTTTTGTCTCTGTTCAATAGCCTTTACCTTTTTATATATTACAAAAGCGTGTTTTTTTAAAATCAGATTCAAGAGATTTTTACGTAAATTTTTTTCGAATCTAATAATATGATCTATATTTCATGTATTTTATTATATTGCTAACTGTGAAATATTAGATATAACATTAATTATTTTACTTTGTTTCCGCACAAAATTCTTTTACAATAAATTTATATTTATATAGATGAATTTATTTATAAATAAATTTTACAATAAATGTAAACTAATTTTTATTTTAAATTTTAATTTTTTACAATGATGTGTAACTTTAAATCCGTTTTTTTTTTATTTACAAGGAATAATAGTTTTAAGAAATTATTAATGGCTAATCAATAATTAAGATAATAATAAAATTTATTTAAAAAATATAAATATAATATTATAAAATTATAAAAGAATCCTAATTATCATAATAACGTCAAAATATATTCTACAGCTGACAAAAATAAAAACGGGAAATAAATCCTTTAAAGTATATCTGTAAATAAATTTTATTGAATCATAGTGTAATTATAATTAAAAGTTAAACATAATTTATACAGAATCTACGTAAGAATTCACGTAAAAATGTTGTTATTTTTTAATAAGCTTTATTAAATTACATTGACATTTCTTACGAATTTACTTCAAATGTTCCCATAATCATTAAAATCAAATTTTTGCAATAATACACTTGAATTATATGATTTATTAAATAGTTATTAAATTATTAAAGACCTTAACAGAGAGTTTTAACAAAAGATTACTTTATTTATAATTAATGAAAATATTGAGATAGTAATATGTTTTATTGAATTTCTCTTATAACTTGTGGTTTATAACATTAGAAATAAAGAGTATATGAAAATTGAAGCAAAAATGTTCTCTAAAAGAGTGTGAGCTTTTAATGATATACTTAGTTTTAATATTTTTTATGTACGAAAGTCTATATTTAATCGTAGACTATGTGATTACTATGTGCATAATTTATATAAATTGTGCAGCAAACATAGCATTGCTTTATTTGTGTAAGTAACAAATCTACGCAGTGTAAAAATTAAAAGAAAGATTAAAAATTCCTTATATTTACTTATAAGTATGAATAAGTAGTAATATCGAGTACATGAAGATTCGGTAGTTTGAGATTTATTGAATGATTTATGAAAAATGTATTGGTTTAAATAACTTTTTTTTTATTAACGGCGAACCTTTTAGTTATCCAGTACTTTGTTTTTGTTAGGTTCTTTTTTTAATTGTACATTTATAGATCGAAATATTCATTAAAGTTTTAATGTTATGCAAAGAAAGCCTTCGGGGTCTGTGTCTCTAAATTAAAAGAGTATATTGAGTATATATTAAATCAAGATTTTTAGTACGAGCTGACATTTAACGAAAATGGAGGTCCATTATTTAATAAAAAATTATAGTTGGCTATAAAACAGCGGTTAGGGATGCGGTTTAATTGCCGAGTTAAACGAAGCCGTCAATTTTTTTTTTCAACTATAATGCTTCTTAATCAAGTAATAAAATTGTCACTTTTATTAAGAAGCGCTAAACTCGGATGGGATAGCTAATTATTATTATTATTATTATTATTGTTATTGTTATTGTTGTTGTTGTTTAATTAATTTAATTAATGTAGTTCGAAGGGGTTATTGGGGTTTGGTTGTTTGAAACGCGAATGAAGGAGCGGAGAAAAAAGAGAGGAAGGAAAGGGAAGAGTCGAGGGGAAGAACGGAATCCGTTTGTCGTCGTGGGTGTCGCGTGATCCGTCCCTTCTTCCTCGATAACGTGCCGCTCGGCTCGCCCGGGAGTGCTCGATTTCGGCAGAGACAGAGGAAAAGACAGCGGCAGGGCAGTTGACGGCGAGCCAGCAGCGCAAACGGACAAAGCTGCGGGGAGGGGGGCGCGGGCGCTCACGGCATCTGCTGCTAACGGATGTGCGGTTGACGGAATATCGCGCTAATGACAGGCTAAACTGGCCCGAACGAGCTCACCGTGTATTATGACGATTACGACCGCCACCTTCGCCGCCACCTCCGTCGCCACCTCCGTCGCCGCGATACCGTGTGCGAGGTGACAATTTCTCAAGGAGCGTGTTGATGATTTGTGCGAGATGACCCATGTCTGCTGAATGTCCGAGCCTACTACTACGTGTGCCTTAACTGCGCATCCAAGGAACGCAAAAGGATAAAGGGGAAGATGATATGACCAGACGATCAGGTTCGTGTATTAACGTTCCTTGTATCTTTATTTATTTCTCTCTCTCCCTCTCTCTCTTTTTTTTCTTTTTTTTGTTTTTTTTTTAACGATTATTTTCGCTCGAGCTCACTCATTCCAATTTCGTTATTACAAGTCGAGCAATTTTCAATTGTCTCTCATTGCATTAGAATGCATTGGCAATGACAAGCTGAAAAGTTTCTCTCAATAGAAAAGAATAAATGAACTTTAGACTCATTATTATTGGTCGTTTAATTTTTTTTTTTTTTTTTTTTTTTTAACCTTAAATTTAACGAATCCATTATCGGTCGCTATGATTTTTTTTTTACGCATTAATCGCTTGAACATTTTCAGATTTCTTTTTTAATCTTGTTGTAACTTACAATAATTATAATGTTAAAGCCGAAAATAGAATGAATTGAATGAGAGCGATCAATCGCCTTTTTTCCTTTGACTCACTCATTATACTAATATTAGCAGCATTACCCATGTAGCAATAACTCTGGCTAATGTATACTATAAACTATTTGTTAGATTTTTACATTGTTTGTTTTCTTTTTTTTTTTTTTTTTACGTATTATAGATTCTTATACGTATTAAGCACTTTTTCGCTACTTGGGATTTTAAGAATTTGTTTTTAATTAAAAAGTTTACGATAATAACTCGATCATTTTTACGGTTGTATGTTGTTCGTTCGCAGTTAACAACGTGGATAACAATTACAATTAGCAGTTACCTTTAAAAATGAAGTATAACGATTATTGTTACTATATTTATGGCTTTAACTAAATACGACTGTTTTTGTATCTAAAGACAAAAATTCTTCTCTTTTCAATAATTAAGAATTAATTAATTCTTCTTTTTTTTTTAAATAATTTAAAATTGACACATTGCTAATGGTATATATATATATATTTTTTTTTTGTAGGTTTTTAAATAAATCATAGGATGGAACTTTCACACTCGTGGAAAGTAAATGAGAAGATGGAAGATCACATAGGCGATAGGAGCTTAAACAAGACGCATATGTCTCGGGTGGAGTGCCAGAGACCTCGTCACTATTCGCTGGATTGTACCTACGAACGCGGACATCGGTTCTCGTCCGATTTCCCATCCAGCCAGTTGGTTTCAATCTATAAGCCCAAATGCGGATACATGTTATCTATTTGTCCGAGCAAAGCTCTTCCCGGGGAATGTGAAAATCCAACGAACTACACCGAGATAGATGCGGGAACGCCACCACCTGCCGACGGATCCCTGAACTTCGATCAAGAAATCGAGGATTTAAGAAGCACGGCGATTGACGGGGCGAGCCTGAAGGCCGAGCTATGGTCGACTGTCACGGTCGCGGAGATGAAAGAGCTCATTGAAATCGAAAAGGGTATAATCGATAAAAGGGCGGATGGAGAATTTTTACCGAACGCCGGGCAGCAGTTCAAGAATATAATATTCCTATGGTCGTGCTTTCGTGGATTAAATCATCTGCTGCCCAAGCTGGAAGAGTGTGGCGCCGATAGGGATTACGTCGAGCCTTATACGGGAATGAATGGCATTTTGGTTTCGTCTCTCGCGGGCAGTACATCTTGTATGGAATATTTGATCGACAGAGGGGCGGACCCGAACTACGTAAACCCCGTAAAACATTGCACGCCCTTGCACTTGGCAGCTCTCTGCGACTCCAGCCAAGCGATCCAACTCCTTCTGAGGAGCGGTGCGAACGCGAATCCCTCCAATTGCCAGGAGATTGAGCCGGCGCTACACTGCGCCATAAGGGCCCAGTCAGAGTCGGCCGTTGAGCTTTTACTTAAAAATGGGGTGAGCGTTATCGAGAAGAACAGCCGAGGCGAGAGCCCGCTTCACGTTGCGTGTTACGTGCAGTCGATCGGCTGCGCGGTATTGCTTCTCGATACACCCGGGACGGATCCCAATGCCGTTAACAAACATCATCGTACGTGCCTGCATTACGCCGTGATGAACAACAACTCGAGGCCAGAGCTGGTCGAGCTGCTGTTAAAATACGGAGCTTCGGTTAACGTTAAGGATAAGCAGGGCCTGACGCCCTTGCACATCGCATCGTTCAGGGAACAGTCAGAGTGCGTGAACACGCTGATTTGGGCAGGCGCTGACATCAGTGCCGCGACCAAGACCGGCCTCACCGCCCTCAATATTATATTGAGGAAGATTCCGGAATCCTTGCAAGTCTTCCGTCAGAGGCTCGACGCGTCCATACGACTGAAGCGACCGGTAGCGCACAATCGGGAATTCGAAATGCGACTTCACTTCGACCTGCTGTTCCCGAGCAACGACCAGTGCGAGACCAGTTTCATTAATACTTTCGTGCAAGAGCATCAAAAGGATCTCCTGTCGCATCCGCTCGTTCAAGCGTTTCTTCATCTTAAGTGGGAAAAGATACGGAAGTTTTATCTAACGAGGATATTCCTGTACGCGCTCACGGTAATATTCATGACGACCTACGTCCTCACGGCACTCGCGTACAAATGTTATAATCTCAACGAAGCCAACAGCTCGAAGATCTGTAACAACAAACGAGTATCCGGTTTCCTTTTCTGGCCACACGTCATCGAGGTCGAGTGGTACATCACCCTCGTACTAACCTGCGTGACCATACCGCGAAAGATCTTCGGCTTCATGGTCTACAAGTCAGCCAGACAATATTTTAAGAACATCGACAACTTGCTCGACACCATTGTCGTCGTCAGTGTATTCGTTACGTCGTTTATTTATACCGGCCGAACGTATGACTGGCAAAACTACGTAGGGGCGTTTGCAATTCTTTGCGCCTGGACTAATCTCATGCTGATGGTCGGCCAATTGCCGGCCTTTGGCACTTACGTAGCTATGTTCACCCACATACAGTTCGAGTTTGCCAAACTATTGCTGGCTTATTCTGGACTCTTAATAGGCTTCACTATAAGCTTCTGTGTTATATTCGTGGGCGAGCCGTCCTTCGGTAACCCGTTCACGGGACTCATTAAGGTACTGGCGATGATGGCCGGAGAACTTGATTTCGAAGGCCTGATCAACCAGGAAGAGATGGTCCACGACGGCTCCTTCGTCCTATATCACCCCTTGTCGGTGTGCTCGCAAATTCTCTTCACGCTCTTCATTGTCTTCGTTACGGTGATCTTGATGAATCTTCTGGTCGGCATAGCCGTGCACGACATTCAAGGCTTGAGGAACCACGCGGGCCTAACAAAATTAGTTCGCCAAACAAAGCTGATTCTCTTTACCGAGATGGTATTATACAACGGCCGGATACCGTATACTTTTAAAAAATGGATGTCCGATCACGTCATAGACGTCGATAATCGCAAAAAAATGCTGGTCGTTAAGCCGTTGAACCCGTTAGAGAAGAGATTGCCCAAGGACATACTGAAGGCTGCTTATGAAATCGCTCAAAGGAATTTACCTCAAATGGAAGGGGCTGATATTAGTTTTCAAGAGTACGTCACTTGGATAAGGCAGAACGAAGAAAAAGCCGTCTGCCCGATACACTCCGGGGATCAGCAGATATCCAGCCAAATCAGGCTCTCCGAGAACGAAATTAAATTTATAAAAAAGCATTTGTTGGATACGAATAAAATTCTTAAACGTCTCCTGGCAAGAGCTCAGTCAAAATAAATCCTTATCCAGACATTGCCTTATTATTGTATAAAAATTCATTCGTTAGACCTTTTTTTTTTTTTTTATACCGAACAATAATGTACTTGACATTGAATGTTGAATTTTTTATTTTAATTAATTCGTAATCATCTTTTGTTTCCTTCTAACGGGGTCGATTGGTTTTTATTAAGTATTTACGCTTCGAACGGATTTGATTTTAATGGCTTGTTTTTTTTTTTTTCTAAGAAGATAGAAATTAAATTTATTCGTGCGGACGTATAAAAGTTCGTTTTTTTTTTGTTTCTTGTTTAAACATTGTGATATGTAAAATTTAATTTCTAATCGAATTTTTATTCATGGCGTCGATCGTAGTAACAAAAACTAGGAGAAATATTTTGTTTTTATAATGCACTTTTAATTTACAATCTTATTTTAAGAGATTATCAAAATAAATATTATATTTAAATCCTTTTCTTAAGTCAAATACATATTGCATACAATATTGGATATATTCGATTTTTAAGTATACAAAAAAAAAAAAAACAAAAAAAACACGAGTATACAATTAAATTATGATTGCGAAGACAAAATAATTTCATTAGATTAAGTTTTAGAATTTCCTTTAATTTCATAGTATTTGTACTTCATAATTATTGTTTAAGAACCAAATGAATGTCTGTAATATTTTGTATGTAATACAATTCATATGCTTGTATTTTTTATTGATATCCTAGAATGTTTGTTGTACGGTTGTTGTTTCGGAAATTTCGGAAATCTAAATAAATTCTTAATTAAGATAGGATAGGTATGAAATGGTATTTTGCGCGTTTATGAATGTACAAAGTATTTTATAAGAAAGTTATAGAGTTCATATATTTTGTTACATGCAAAAAACCAAAGTTAATAACTATACGTCATTAATAAGTACAAACAACAATGTCAATTTTAAGGAGTTTCAATTGTTACTTTAAAAAATCTTAATTTTAAGAATTCTCTAATGTATCTGTAAATGTGATGGAAATATATTTTCTGTATAACAAAACGACGTAGTTCATTTTATCCTCATTACTGACTCATGATTAGCTTTTCAATTCTATGTTTATAATATAAATTTACATATTTTGTTATATAATGGGCTATTTATGTATTTTATTTCTTTTACTTTTTTTACTCCATTTTTACCATAAATTGATGTACTTCATATACATATACATATATATACTTTACAATACATATTTTTATTAAATGTTTTATAATTTGGAATAAATATTTATCCAAGAATGAGTATTAAAACATGAAAAAAACTATAAAAAAATATATATATGGATTTTATATACACCGATCGCTCAACCTAAGATAGCATTTTATTGTTAAATTTTATTTTTTGTAATATGTTTATGAAATTTATATTTCGATCTCTATTCAATAATATTAATGCTTATTAGTAAAGAAATCTATAGAAACCTTTTTCAAATGATGAATAAATTTTATATTATATTAACCTTTTAAAATTCTTAATTCATAAACAAATCTTGAGTAAGAAATATTTTAAAAACGCTTATCTTAAATATTATAATTTTAGTATTAATAAAAATATATAAAAATTTATCTTATATCATAATGACTGTACTATACTTAATTATTTTAATTTAAGGTTTTTAAAGCTTTTATGCTGTATTTAAAAAATTTAAATTTATTATCTGAAATTTGTTAAGACAGATTTAAATAACGAAAGTGCATCTAAGATCTCTAGCCTAAGCGCACATTATACAGTGTGTAAGTGTAATATACACTTATAAGTATCCCGATACATAATCGATCACTTACTTTTCTGTACAATTCGGTTATAAAACCTTTATGTCGTAATAGTATAGAATACGACACTTTAATGCACATACAATGTTTTGTCGAGTGGTTTGCTTTCAAATTCTCACCCCTACTCTAAGCCACGAAATTCCTCGAGAAAGTAAGATTTTCGGAATTTGAGTATCGTTCGACTTTTTAAATGACTTTTTAAAGTCCTTATCCATTAATTATTTAAATAATGTTTGCGTGTATTGGATTAAATATGAAATCGTTTTAATCTTTGACTTCATGTTATATATATATATATATATATTTAATTTGCTCTTTCTTTAAAAGACAATTTGATATAAAAGTCAAAATATGAATTTGATCGATCTACTAAATTAAATGAACAATTTTGTTTATACTTTATTTATGCAGATTTACTTTATAATCGTATAAGAGTATTGTTCTGCATATAAAATATCCTTTTCAGTCATCGCCTAGTAAATATTTGTTACTAGAACAAATGCATTCGATATTATTGTATACAACTTATATTTAATAATAATTTTTAATTATAATATTTTCAGACATATATTTTTCACTACTCACCATAAATCATCATATATCGAGTTAATTTAATTTTCTTGTTTATATTAATATTAACATCGTCGTGCAATAAATTTTAACGTTTTTATAAACCTCGGTTATTATTGAACACAGTTATTTATGAATTAAAATTTATTTTGTGCAGGTTATCTTTCCCTTGCACTTCACTAATATGATGGAATCGGTAGATGTGGAAGCTACAGTTGTAGGTGGTGGCCCATCAGGACAATCTGGAGCTATACGTTGGGGCATTTCGTGGGCCTTACGTAGTTTTGTTGAAACCGATATGTTGAAGAAGATGAAAATCGGTAAGTTCTTATTTGGATAAATATTCTCATAAGATATGAAAGCAAAGAAAGCATTAAAGATTTTTTCATAAAATCAAATTTTTTATTTACAATAATATAATACAATAACAAATATTTATAATTACGTAATAACTTTGAGGCATTATTAATGCCGTATATAAAGCAACATTTGCGCAAGCACTAGCTCGAATAAATATCCATCCACAAACTGAGCTATTTAACACTTTCTTTTCTTTTCTTTTTTCTTTAGCTGGACTATTAACAAGGGATTGGCGCATTCGTGAGAGGAAGAAGCCCGGCCAAGAGGGTGCCAGAAGAAAATTCACTTGGAAAAAGCGTTAAAAATAATAATTTACTTTACATCACGCACGTCATAAGCATTTATATTTCTATAGTATGTACATGAACAATCGATAGCTTAAAAAATCACATTTTATCGAGTGGCGTGAGTCCGAGTAATGTCATCCCTTGGGCCAAGACCCTTTTTGCTGTATGAAAAAGTAGCAACCTTTGGTTGGCCAATTCTGAAGGTTCGCCTTTGATTTTTAAAGCTTTTAATCCAGCATTTGTTGCACGACTAAAATTTAAAGATCATGAGTAATTGAGCTGTCATTAGAATTTTGTAATTTTATTTGTAATTAAATAAATATATATATATATATATATATAATCTATTTAATAATTCGAGTTATTTTGAAATATTAATTAATATTAATTAAATCCATCCATATTTCTGTCGTATTACAAGTTTAGCCTAACTAATTAATTAAAAATTTTTGAAATACGTAATTGAAAGTACACTACCTTAAATGAAATAAATAATTTACAAGTACATAAGGCTCTAATTCTCGGTAAGATTTTATCATAACTTCATCAAATATTCCAAGGTGGTAAATTAAATTTTCAGTTTCTGGTTCTGTAAGTAACGATGGTATACATTCAGTGGCTATTGTAGCTCCAGAATTTTTTTCTAAACTAGCAAGTCTACAATGAGTATATTGCAATTTAATACCACTGTCACCACGTATCTATTGACACATTTAATTTCAGACAATATTAATGTAATAGTCCACATAAACTTATATGGGTAATAATATTTAACATCGATTTATATTTACATCTAAAGCTTTATCCCAGTTGAATTCGTAGTCCTGATTTCGTTTATGTTTTAAATCATTTATAATTACAGCTGAAATACCTAAAATTTCTGTACTTGGATCATCGTAACTCAAGTTAACTTTTGTAGCTGTAGTTTAACAAAAATGTGTTAAAAAAATTATTTATAATATTTTATAATTCGAAAATATAAAACATGAATGTTTAAAATATATATTTTATTTACTTGGACTTTTAATTTGCCTTTGATGCATAAGAGCTCGTGTTTCGTCTAAAATATCTTGTAGAAATATAGCAGTACCTTTTCTTGTACTCATACCTCTTATTTTTCCAAATTTAATATGTTTCAATCTATTAGCCCATGGCAATTTCATAGCATTTAAAATACTTATGAGATTCATAAAATGATCTGTTTGCGTATTATCTACAACATAATACATAATATCAAATTTGTGTTGTTCAAATCGATCAACTGCTGCAGCAATATCTCTTGTAATATACAAAGAAGAACCGTCACTTTTAATTATAGGAATAATTCTTTTATTATTTAAATGTACAACTTTCCTGTCTTGACTATCAACAGAAAGCAGATTTAAACTTTCTATTTCAGATATTATTTTCCCTATTTCTCGTATATTATAACTAGATTCCCATTGATATTCATCAAATTCTATGCCTATTCTTTTATAAGTTCTTATCAATTCTTCAATAGTGTACTTTTTAAATAATTTCCACTTTATAATATTAGTTTCATCTCCATTTTCTAGTTTTTTAAACATTTCTCTTGCTTGGTCAGCAATACTTACATCAGTCTCTGCTAATTTATTAGCATGCACATAAGCATTGTACAATATATTTATTGGATCTTTTTTAATAGTTTCTTCTGATATTTTATTTAATGACAAACCAAGTTGAACAAAACCAAATTGAGTACCCCAATCACCTAAATAGTTAATTGTTTTAATATCATTTGTAAAGAAATCATTAACATTTGCGACGTAATTTCCTATCATGGTTGAACGTAAATGACCTACATGAAAAGGTTTTGCAATATTTGGAGAACTAAATTCGATAACAACTTTATTTGGCGTTTCACATACGAAACTTGGTGGAGTTATTTTATAACGTAAGGAATCCAATAATGTTTTAATATAATGATCTCTGTGAATTTTAAAATGGAGTGTATTCGAATCATTTTTAATGCTTTCAAAGTTTTCCAAAAAATCAACAGATTTATCTTTTAAAATGTTGCTAACATCTTCACGAATGTCATAATTTTTGGATCGCAAAGGAAGCACAAAGTAAAACTTTTTTCTACCATTGTCATAATTTAATCTTAAAGATGCAGATACGCTATTTACGTTAACGGTATTATTATTTTCTAAAACTTGAGAAATCTGAAATTATAGTTATGGTGAAATTTCTTAGAGCTCGATCATTGTTAGGATTTAAATAAAAATTTAACATTATACCTTTTTGGACAATAATAATCTTAAATTATTATTCATTATTTAATGTGTAATGATTGCATGAAAATAAGGTCGATATTTCAAAAATAATTTATGTTTTAAATAACACTCTTCGCTTTATTGAAGATCGACTCGGTTATTTTATAAACATGCATTTACTTATAGGTTAAACACGAATCAATATTTATTATTCAATCACATAACCTGTTTCCGGCGCTCAAAATTGAAACAGTACATTTTCACGCTGCTTACACGGAAATATGTTTTAGTCATTTAATTTAAAGCAAATGCAATGAATACGAAGGTAGGGACAGATTTTATGATATTAATTTGTAAAATACAATAAATCGTTATCTTGAGTTTAATTGTAAAAACTGAATAAGGTTGACGTTGAGAAAGCGTTTTTATAAACTGACGATTCAATGTTCTGTACATTGGAGACATTTTATTTAATTAGTCGAATGATAAAAATCATGCATCTGCGATAGAAAACTTTGATTAATATATTATATTTTAAAGTTATTGAGGACCGTTGAGTTTTATCTTTTTGTCTTTTGAAGACGTATTGACACTAATCGTACTTCACGTTCGAATAAAACGATTTACTTTCAGAGTAAAATCAATAAAAATAATGAAAAAGTCTTAAGAATCCAATCATAATCATTGATTTGTGCCTTGTAATGAAAATCTTTATTGGTACGCGTACGGGTATCAAGGGTGGGCTAG